>OY728151.1:1589172741-1590562116 GCA_963277665.1 Viscum album
CAGTGTCACATGGTATTTATCATTCCAAGAAATGGTTTTTTCAGACACATGAGGAGAGGATGAAAATGGAAAGGATTCTATACGCATCAAATATTGGGTCAATCATGGGTTCAATTCAATGTACTATGGTAGATGTATAATATGCATTAAGTGTGGTAGGAAGATATCAAGTTGATCCTGGTGACGCCATTGGATGGAAGTTAGGACTATCCATAAGTATATGAGGCATAATAAGGATTTAATATTGGTTTATAAAGGAGATGGGGAACTAGATATCATATGATATGTAGAAGCTAGTTTCCAGATAGATCAAGATGACCTGAAGTCATAAACGAGGTACATGTTCAGATTGAATGGAGGAGCTATGAGAAAAAATATATCAAAGATGGGTGAGATCGTAGATTCTACATTAAAGTACGAGTATATCATAGCTTCTGAGGTAGGTAAATAAGTAGTTTGGATGCGTAGCTTCATCCATGTTCTAGATTTGGTACCTAGAAGAAATGATCCCATCACACTCTATTGTGATAATACTGCATCAATGGATATCAAAAAACATAAAAGGGCACATCAGTCGACAGAGCATATACTTCATAAGTATAATTTCTAGAAGTATTTTTCCTAGATATGTGATGTTGTCATGAGCATTATTTCCAAGGACATTAATGTGGAAGACCTGTTGACAAAATCCTTAACTCAGTAGAAACATGATCATCATGCGTGGTCTAGAAGAATGAATGTCGTAGGTAGTTGGTTCTTGTCCATGTTAGATTCTGTTAGAGTTTGTGCCCTAGAACAAACTGTATGTACTTTTATTACATGAATATTTTATGTATTAAATATTAAACATCATATTTAAAAAAATTCATTGTTCTACATGACCATTATGGAATAATGTCCTAGATTATTTTTCACATTGATAAGGAAATATCAATTACCCACTATGATGATAACCATGATGCGCTATGACAATATTCATTATATAGTAATGAATATGTATGAAATACTATTATGAGACACATAGTATATATACCATAAGTTTTGAGTACTAATAATTAGATAGGACTTATTCTCATGAAGTTCACACTTAGTAATCTCCATGATGGGAGATTGTGAGAACAGACCCACCAGTAAGAATTCTGCATGATTTTCTGCCACTAAATAATATTATTTGAGATCATATGTAATGGTCCTTATACTTTGAGATTATCATTAATACATGTCATGAATCACACAATTAGATATATTGATGAAAACTGTAACACCATATGTTGGCGGGAAGTATGGTATGTTGGGTACATCACGAATGAAATTTTATTAATTTATAAGCCAAGGATGGATTTTTCCCTTCCATATTTATGGATGTTAATATCTCATCCCTTTGATTTAAATAGAACCATCTCCATAAATTCAATGGACATGGTGTAATTATTAGTTTATTTAAGATATTCAAAGAATTATGTATCACACATATAGGTTGATAAAACCATAATTCAACCTTCTTGATTATATATCATGAAAAAGGGATTATATTTCACAGTGAGCATTCATATGTGGATGTCATCGTTGAGACATTAAGTTCTTTCTATTGGGTTACTTAACCCATTTCTACATAGTAATCTCAGACAATAAGCAATCCCATCTAATGACGACGAGAAAGAATCCTAGAGGGTTACACAATATGTGTTTCTTCAACATTTTATTAAATTCAATTTTAATTTAATTAATTGAACAAATATTATTCTCAAGACCGAGGAATGATTATATGAAGGATAAAATGATTTCATAAATTAGATAAATATTTATTCACTATATTGTGAATTAAATATTTTTATTTATTTTATTGAACATTTATTAAATATTTAATTATTAGTTTTGAAATAAAAAATTATATTTAAGATAATAAATTATTTATTCAGATCTTTGATAAATGTAATATGATTTCGAGTGGGCTGAGACAACGTCTAGTGATAAAATAATTATATAAAAGTCTGGAAATATTTTTTATCTATTTTTTGCAAGTTGGCACACCAAATAATAATAATAATGTTATTATTGTTAGGTGGAATGTGATTTCATTGATGGTTCCATTTTGTGCAAGTTGGTGCACCAAAAAATAATAATATTGTTTTTATTATTAGGTGGCATGAGATTTCATTAATGGTTATAATTGTATTTAATGGATGTTATGCTTTTAATTTTTTTAACTGAAATCCTAGCTCTATCAACAGATGAGTACCACAATTGATCCATGTGGTGAGATCAATTCCAAGTCAATAATAGAGAATTATTAATGAAATCAAATTATCTCTCGACTCCTCCCATATCTCATTCCTAGGAAAGAGATACCCAATATATAAAATCATCAAGGAAGAAGAATGAGCAATCATGAATGAAAAATTCAAGACATTCGATTCACCGCTCAAGCACCCATATAATGGGTGGAATTTCTAGAAGATAATTGGAGCATGTGTGGATCACTGATGGAGGGACTATACCTTGGATCCTCATAAGTGCAATAAAGGAAATCCAGAGGGGTCATTTTAGATGATCAATAATCATCAATGAAGAATTTACCTATGAAGAGGTATTTATTTCTTTAGAAATTAAATAATTAATTATAAAAATTATGTGAAAGATCCTCTTTCATTGTTCCTACATTTCATTTCATTGTCTAAATCACTAATTCAATTTCATGGATACTGGAATTAATTTATATATTGATCTTGTATTGATCATAGATTCTGGAAAATGAAAAGATGGTCCCTCCCAATGTCACACATCTGTTGTTCCTAGATCCTTTAGGTTGTTCATGGGAGGCCTTGTTTTTCTCTTCAGTATGTATCTGAAAAGGTGATTCTATGTCTTAGTTTATTGACTATCTTGTGGTAACTTCCCTTGATTCCATGATTTTAATGAATCTAGAATATTATTTTGACAATTTGAAATATTTTATGTAACATTTTCAATATAATTCGTGGAGTATAGGTGCGATTCTGCGGCACAAAGATCCTTAATGTGAATATATTAAAAATATTTCATATAATATATCACCCTTGAGAAATTTATAAAAATAATGTAATAACCCTTGAATGGTTTCTCAAATGGGAAATCAAAGACTGATATTATGTTTAGAATATACGATTTATCATAGGTGTTGTAGAACCATTATGCGCATTTGGTGTTTGGATATAATGTGGTCATGGGATGACAAATAAATAAATAGGTAAATTAATTATATATTAAATATCTACTAGACACTAATATCATGCATATAATCCCAATTATGGTGAATTCCTATGGGTTAGTTTTATAACAATAGAGGGAATGAGAGGATGGAGATCATCGGTGGTGAGCACATTGGAGGATGTTCCTGGGGTCATGGATTAAGGATCATTAGACCATGATGATTTTTTTCATCGATAGATTTCTTGGATCATACCAACAACAAAAAATACAAAAACGTTCTTCATTAGTGATCAATCCAAACCAAAGGTATCGAATTTGTTTATGTAATTTAAATCCATCATTTTAATATCCTATATCAAATTCATATTAATCACTCAAAAAAATGATTAATGAGATGATCATTTAATTCTTGGAATTCTTTTGAAATTTTAGAATTAGAAATGGATAATGTTTCTATTATTCCCTTAATTATATGCTTTATATATAAACTAAGTGATTCCAACCTACAAACTATCCATGGATGTTTTTCACAAATTTGTGTATTGTGCTTTCTCCTGATGTTCATTGTGGATACATCATCACTATCCCATTACTCTAGTGATATTAAAAATAATTGTAAATGATGGTTGCACAATCATTCTTTGGTTCAATAGATTGATACCATTGGTTCATGTTTGGGAATGAAATCACAGTTGATACATGATGCGGTATAGTAGTAGAATGGATGGTTGCGGGAGATTCCTGATTTTGGGGGAAAACCCGCTTGGGAAACAATATTTGAGAAAACAAATGAAATATGGAAGCAATTTAAAGAAGAAGAAATAAATCAATGAACATGATTTTTAATGTTGAAAAACCTTCTGATATGGATGATTAAAAATCCATGAGGAAATTAAAAAATATACACTATTAATTAGATAAAACAATAAAATCAAGGTAATTCCTGAACACTAATTAAAAATGTGTTCATAGAAAAACATGTTTGAAATGCAGACCACGATATGCCTCCCCCATCTCCCTAAAAATCATCTCACCAACACCATGATCAAATGATCCATATATGAAAAAATGTCACCCTTATGTCGAAAAAACTCCACTGCCTCAGGGTTCAATTCTGAATATGGATAAGCCTCACATCATATTGCAACACCCGAATGATTACTCTCTATCTCCCTCTCATGATCTTATCATCATGATATAGCACCGATCATCTACTGGGACTTGTGTCTTGATCACCACAGTAAATAATACTCTTGATACAAGGCCCCAATTTTTGATCACATCACTGATACTTCCCATCAACCAAATGTTTATGCACTACATATGAAACTAAAAACATGGTTTACCATCTCATAATATATCTAGGTTCAATTATTTATTTCCCATAAATAATATCCACATGGTAAAACATAAATTTGGTGGCCCATTTTCACTTGACCATTATGGACTACATATTGAGAAACTCTCTCTTTGTTCGAAACTAGTTGCTTCTCCATTTAAATCCTTCACAATTTCCATTTTCAAATACAAATATGATATAAAATATTTTATATTTAATTTCAAAAATACCATTTATCTACCATGTTAAAAATAAAAAATATAACCTTCTTAAATATATATATATATATATATATATAATATATATCACTCCATGAGAAAAAAAATGCATCCTTATCAATGTGATAGGATAAAATTTATTTAAAATTCAAAAAATATCTTGTCAAAAATTTTAAACCACCAATGATTGGAATCCTATCAATATCCCCCTTTAGACCATAAATGGAGATACCATCCAATAGTTTCTGGTGGTCCAAAAACCAATTGGCATCACATCAACCATCATCCCTTTCATAAAAATGATGATTACATCTCTAACAGAAACATGATCTTCCCCTATAAAAATACAAATGGTGATGTATTTTCCATATATGAATATGAGTGGTCCTATGAAACTGGACTGAAAATTGAAATATCTTGTTTTCAAATAATTTTGATTGCAATTAAATCTTGAAAAACCAAAACAATTCTCTTTCTGTTAAAAATCTCAAGTACTTCCACATCACCTAGATCTTCATTTTGAATTCTTTATCAACCAATTACACATTTAAAATAAATTAATTAGCTAAAATACCTAGAACAACTCTATGAACCTAATTTTTTTCAAAAACCCTATCTTAGATCGTGTGCCATCAATCCCCTTGAAAACATCCTAAATTCTCACTAAAAATTTCAATCTTGAACCATTACATTTGATACAACTAGTTGGGGTTGATTCATAATCTCAGTAGAAAACTCTTATGAATAAATTTTTGAGAAAGATGATTGAATATGGATGTAATATAAATAAAAATAAAAAAATCAGCATGTAGGATTTTTAGCATGGAGGACCCATCGATGTGGGGATTAAAAAACCACAGTGCAATTCTGAAATATCTAGTATAAGTCAAACACTGCAAAGAAATACAAGTAATGTCCAAACATAAATTACAAATAAGAGTGTATAAAAACATCAATGAAAACTAAAGACTAATAGGCCTTAACCATCTCTTGGAAAATTATCTCACCAATACAATTCTTTAAATATCCATCTGTGACATAACATCACCCTTCTATCGATGAAATGACACTACATCAGGGATCAAATCAGAATAAGCATCATCCTCTCACTGTCCTGGATCACCCAAATGTCATCACTCTCTCATGATCTATCCATGTTAATGTACCATCGATCATCAATTGGAACATGTCACCTGATTACCGCACTCATGAAGAATGTTGATACTTGTGAAAGGACCGTTTTGGGATATTTGTAACACAAAGAGGGGGGTGAATTATTATTGGATACATCTTAATCCAATTAACCATTTTATCCCATTACCAAGTTGATATTTACGATCTCAATTATATTATTCTATTTTTCTTATCTCATGAAATAATATTAAAGTATTAATGAAAATAACATGATATTTTTATAGGATTCACTACTCAGTTAGAGTAGCTAGTCCTAGTCATGGTATGAAAATAATCCAAACTACACAACCATAATAAAGTATTCATTTAAATATGGTTACAACATTAATAAATATCATTTCAATTGAAATACAATATATTCAATTGATTGTTCATGTTTTACATCACATAGTTGGATCATTATGCTGCCTCTGAATATAGTCTTCTTTTTATTGATAAGGGATTGAAACACCAATAGATTCTTTCACATATTGAGGCTTGTTGGATGTCAATATTCTGATTTGTTCATACACAATATTATTCTGCACATTCTTACTTTCTTAGAAGCATAAATTTAACTATTCGTACTTCTTCACAAAATAAAACTAAAAGCTACAACATATTCTTCTTCTACCAGTAAAAATAATATAAATGTGTTGTAAACTAATGAATATTGAATTCGTTCTGACTTAAATTACAATCACCTGATATCAACATGGTCAAAAAATCTTATTCCCTTCTTTTATATTTCATCATTTGAGAAAAAAAAGATGAACTAAGATCTGTTCAACATCTTATTATTGCTGGATCAAAAACATCATTTTTTATTATTAAATCAATGATGATCAGCTAATCATAGCATCAGAAGAATTAAATTCTTCATCATTGAAACACAGTATCAATAGTGAATGTTTATTTAGTTATCTTATATTATTATTGGTATATAGAATGTTTTTTCAACTGAATATCACCATACCATCAATGATACTTCATGCACAAATAGTGTTGTACAAACATAGATTCTTCAACATGAAAGTAGAAATCATCACGAAACTGAACTCCATTATGAAGCACAACAAGTGAATAAAAAACAATCTCATGCTCACAAATTCTTAATCATTATGAATCCATAATGGTTTTAGGGTATCTCCTACTTCATAAGGCCTTAAATGATCGTAGAACCCTTTTCCTTCTCATTCAAAATAGTTCTTTGTAGAGGCTATGTTTTTCTAGAAAATGACAGTTCTTGAAATAACATGAGTGGAAGTTTTACATCTTGATAGATGTTCTTGTCCATTTATAGGAAAGGGATCTTAAACTTTCACCTCATTTAATTCCTGATATTTATTTCGTGTGAATCATTTATTTAATTTCTTGAATGACTCATCTTATAATTCATCAAATGTGGGTAATGTTATTCTGCATTTCATGGAATTATTCCATCATAATCGGCATGCATCTTTTTGATGTTCATATCATGTGTATGTATTTATAAAAACATTAAAAAAATCTTCCAAAATGCTTGAAGATCATACATGGATATAAAATACTCAAATATCCCTCATTCAACTTAATTTTCCCTTTGTATGAGGATTCTCTCTCGAATTTGTTCATGTGAATCATGAAAAACAAGTTGCTTGATATTTTAGTCATGTTATACAAATTATTTAGACCTCATAATGATCATGGTGGAACTATCATTCATCGTGGGTGGTTTGGATAACATATTAGGTGATATAGTGGTGATCCTGAGGGAAGCTTGGAGGAGCACGGTGACCCTGGGTGATAAATGTTCACCTTATTTAGAATGTCATTGATTCAAGAGATTGGGTGATGTGAATTTAAATCAATAGGGCATGGATGTAATTGATGACCATGATCCCTAAAATTATTTAAATAGTTTAATTGTATAGGTATAAAACCATCCCACATTGAAACCACTCACGGTTTCTCTTTGATATATAAATATAGAGTTTTGGGGATAGTCTCAGATTTCTCCTCTCCCCCTCTTGGTACCACACACCCGACATCATGAATGCCACCGAGCGTACACTAGGCCGATAGAAAGAACACAATTCCACCTATGTGCTAACATGGATAGCCTCCATTGGGTGAGGTCAACCTAGTGTCATACATAAGAACTCTATTGAGGTTTTATGGTTAACTAATTCTATAATTTTTAAATAAATTCAGAAAAATAATTAGTTAAAAAAATATGTATATAATAGAATTCAATATGAAATGTACGGACATCTCTACAAATAGAACTTCAATATAAAATTCTTTAATTACTTCACAATTTCACTTTATATATAAATACATCTAATCATTTCATCATCTTTAATCTTTAATTTACTAATTTTTTGGCATGTTTCTCCTTCATGGAAACTATAATATCCATGTTCCTCATGATAACACTTGATAGTAAACTACCCTTATTCTATATATTTTTTATATAAATACCAAATAACATAAAAAACCACCCTCTTAGTTTTTTTAAATAATGTTTCACTTATGAAACACTTATTTTGTACATAGGATCGGTTCATCAATCATCAAATTTAACAATAATGTATAATTTCTAAAGTATAAAATCCAATTCTAAGATCTATAACATTTATCAACCCCTTCATAATTTTTCTTAAAATATAAATCCATCTAAAAAATTCTTCATCTTTAACACTTATTTCACTAATTTTATATCTTGGTTCTCCTTTATGCAAACTATAATCTCAATGTTCCTCTAGTTAACACATGAATGGTTATCAATGAACATTAAAATAATACATGACCATCAATTACACTTATTATATAATTTTTGGAATATAAATTACAAATATCATAAAATTATCCTTATTGATTTTTGTAAAAAATGTGACACTTGTGAAACATGTATTTTGAACATAGGATCAGTTCATCAACCATCAAAGTTCACAAAAAATGGAGAAATGATGAATACCGACATCCAATGCTATCAATAAATAATAATTTTTCAACCCCTTATCAATTTTTGTTCCATTATAAATCTATCTAATAATTTATTCATCTTTAACCTTCCAATCAATAATTATATGGAAAGATAATCCTTCATGAATATTGCAATCTCATTGTTCCTCGGGTTAACACTTGCATGGTTCTAGTGAAACATTAAAATAATGCATGAACTTCAATTCCTCTTCTTCTCTACTTTTTGGAATATAAATTACAAATAACATCAAATATTCCTTATTATATTTTTTGAAAAATGCTTCACTTATGAAACATGTATTTTGAACTTATTATCATTTCATCAAATATTTAATGAAACAACTTAGATAATTCCTCAAGAGTCACATTCAATAATATGTATCCATAACAATTTTCATTGAATCACTATGATGGAATCCATAACAATTGTCCATGAATATCCATGAAGGAGTCCCTTACAATTCACTAGGAATAACCATGAAACTCAATTTCTTCGAATCATTCACATGATTCATGCAATTTCATGACTCGAGGAATTCATCCATGCTCTTTTAACTTTGGAAATTATTCATAACATTGAAATCATTGTAATATTCCAATTTCATTGATCATTATTTACCCTAATGAAAATCAATTCACAAAAAATAAAATCCAAAAAAAATAGGCTATTCAATATCATTCTTTATATTAATTGGAAAAACCTTCAATGTCATTTCTAAATGAATGTTTCAATATGTGGAGCTATTATATTTTATCTACCTTTTACAATTTGGATATTCATTTCACATTATCACGCCCTTATTGGTATGAAGTAAAAATATCATGGGTATAAGGGTATCAGTCCATACATAAGAAATCTTCCATCCACAATTTCACTCTAATTATACATGACATGAGTTTCATGTAGAAAAAAGTGGATTTGATTTAGTCAAAAAAGTTATGAATTAATAACTGATGATGATACCGTAAGAAATGATAACTTATATACTTGTCTTCAAGGATTATTAACATTCATTATAAGCTGAAAATACTAAATATGAGATGAATATTATTAATAAAATTCAAGCTGAAACGCTTGCAATCACTTTAAAAACTGATTAGAAAAATTCATGTGCAATATCCCGGAGAAAATAGCTTCGTGTAATTCCTCATTTATTATTCCATTGATTAATTTAATTTATCAACCTTTTCAAAATGGTTATTATTTTTGATAACCAAGGATGAGAGATTAAGAAATAAATTCCTTTTCCAATGACATTATTTTCAAACAATATCCAGAATAATGATATTTGACTCTATTTTGAATAATGATTATGGAATTTTCTTCTTTTGTCTCCCCCTCAATGGTATAATTTATAATTATCTTCATAATGGTTTATATAATAAATAAGGGATTTATAGAATGTCCATTATAGAGAATACGCCAGAATGGGTCCTCAACTTTTGATAGTCCATATTGGAAAACATTCAAGACTTCTCCAAAGATGATCTTATATAACATTTTGTCTTTAGAATACCATGAAATAAGATCCAACCATGATGGATTATTCATTATCCCAACTTTCCAACATATGACATCACATTATTCAAGTACATTAAGGATGATCCTCCATCATATTAGTATTAAATATAAATTAAGGAATCATTCAAGGATGGTAACTTCTTCATCATATCTATCATGAATTGGCATCACTTACTAATTCTCTGGATATCCCAATGAGAAAATGATTTACCTTTAATTCCCTATATTATATACACAAATACCACACTCAATGATTAAAGGATTGAGGTGGATCCCCTTTACTTCATTAATATGAATAAAATGGTTTAAATGATATTCTCATCCAAGTTTCTCTATTTTATCTAGTATTCATTCTTGGATATTTGAACAATTATTCTGATTTATATTGTGGAATCATGGATCTCTTCAAATCCTCTTATACTTTGGGAGGTGATTTTTTTTTCTCAATAGCCTTCAAGGATGATACATTGTTACACCTCATGAGGTATACTTCAGGTTTTTGAATTGAGTTTATATGACATTTTTCTATATGACTATAATTCTTTCAACTCCAATAGGGAACATATTAACATAAGAGTTCCATTTTAAAGAAAAACACTCATGATATTTTTCATCATCATAAGAAATTTTTTCTATATTTTTTGGATTAGATTTATCTTACGAATCTTCCAATTTTTCATTCCTTACAAATTGTCATGATTGAAAAATAATATGTCATTTGGAATAGTGGGTCAATGTATGGATCTTCCAAATGGGTTCTTTTTAGTTAGAAAACTCTCAGTAGTTCTTTTGGATGCACTAACCATTAGATTCTTTTATTTAGAATCCATGGTTTACTCACCATTATTCATTGATTCTTTCCTATGAGGATTTCTATTAAAAACATCTTCTTGATATCTTCCCATGTTTTATTATTCATTCTATGTCGTATTTTTTAATCATCATTCATTTTCACCTTTGGATACATGTTTATATGAGAATATAATAACCTTATGAACATAACCATTGTATAAATCATACATATTACAAAGCATTCTAATTCTATTTGTAGTATACAGATGCTTCTGGACCAGTTGATTTTGCTTATTCTTCTATTTATTTCTCCCCTTCAGATAGAATTTCATTTTTCTTTTATATATTTTAGTATTGTACAAAGAATTTAATTCACAATGCCCTAATATGTTGTAAAACCATCATTGACCCACAAATCTTGATTTCCAAATATATTCTTTATCGTATTGTTTGTTCTTATTCATAATTTATTTTTTTCTCTGCGGGGAACCACAGTCCACACATTATTTACTATACACCTTAGTCAAGGTGGTTGGTTTATTATAATATTTCTTCATCTATACATGACCATATTATGTTTTAAATCCTATAATGTTCAGGATAAAATGTTTAGAAATATTAGTACATGTTTCTATAGATGGCACAAAATTCTTTTCAGATGCTTTTGAAATATCATTGAATGAATTGACAGTATTATTATCACATGTTAGAGGTCTATAAACATTAGAATACTCAAAATAACCATGGTTACCATTAGTAACTATCTCCTTATTTTGTGAACTATCAATATGTGTCTTCTCATGATTGGACAGTTAAGCTACCAATTTCAGACAATTCATATTGTGGATGATATTTTATCTTTAATCATAATAATCTTCTCTTCAAAAGCCTTATTAATTATTTCAACATTATCTTCATGTATATTATCTTTGTCTGGAATTAGAGAGTCAGGTTCCTTTATCATCATGGATATTTCTTCCAATTGTAAACCCTTGGTATCAATGATATTTTACTATCTCACTTCGAGTACATTGATCTTTTTTATAGATAATTTTTAACTCCCTCTTTCTATTCAATTTCAGCAATCCATTTTAAGTAACACATTTCACATTCACTCTTTTTTTATTCAAAGGTTTCAACCTTTCTAGAGATCTTGAAACACTAAAAAAATCCACACTCTTGTTCAAAAAATATACGTAATCTTCTAGCTGAGTGATCACTTCTTAAATACATTGAAAGCCTCCACAAACAAGGAATTATCTTTCTTTAGGAAAATCATATAAAGTAAATTCTAATCTATCAATAGATAATTTTTTTTGAATACGTAGATTGGTCATTATCAACACTTATGCTGGAATTTTCATCTTGAGGAATGTTTTTAAATTTACTAACACATACCACATGATAACTAGAGGAAATATGGTTATCCATCTTCATAGTCAAAACATGAGAAAAATTATCATTAATTTTGAATCAGGATTTATCTCCATTTCCATGAAGGTATAGAAATAGATACTTCCTATATATTATATAAAACGGAATTCTACATCAATGTTCTTTAATATTCTCTTTCCTTTTCATCATGGTCTTGATATATATTGACATATGCTCAGAGGTAATTGAATCTTAACCAAAACAAAACGTCATTTATGATTCAGGAATAAAACTCATTTCGTAAAAAGAGAATACCTTTCACTATAGAGAATCTAATCAAGGTGAACCTTGCCTCGAAACACGTGAAAGGACAATTTAGGATATTCGTAACACTGATAGGTGGTGGGAGGAGAATCAGTGTTGAAGACTTTTTAATCTAATTCCTCATTTTATGCCTTTACCACTTTGACTTGTTAGGATCTTCATTCTATTATTCTATTTTCCTTGTTTCATGAAGGAATTAAATATGCAAAGACAATAACATAGAATTTATAAAAGGTTCACTACTCAGTAAGTGTGCCTAGTCCTTGTCCTGGTGTGGAAATAATAGTGACCCCAAAATGACTAGAAAATAACCCATTAAACGAGTTTACTCAGAAATACCCTTTCAATTGGAATGCACTATAGTCAGTTGATAGTGAATATTTTACAAGAATTATTTGGATCTTTACAGAAACTCTAAAGGCATTTTCCTTTTTTTGAAACAAATTTTGTAACAGCAATAGAGTATTCCACCTGTTTGGGAATATTGTAAATCATAGTTCTACTTTGTTCTTACACAACCTTCCTCTTCATTTTCATACATGCTTATTATCATGTATCTAACTCTACATACCTCTTCCCAACTGAACACTAAAATCTAAAAAATATTCTTATTCTACCAGTCTAAATAAAATAAATGATGTGTGAAAGGATTAATACTATATTATTTCAGAACCAAACAATAATTTTCCGATATCAATTTGGTCAAAATATTCTTATCATATTTTTTATATATTATTTAGTTTAAAAAACATCATTGATATCTCTTCTTCTTGTTATTACTAGAATCACCAACATTATATTTGATTATTAAATAAGATAAGATTAGATCATCTAAAAATCATCACAATTAAATTATTTTTCTGTAATACACATTATCAACAATGAAGGCAGTATCAATTCTATTAAATTCTTCATTGCGTAGAATATTGTTTTTCAACTGAATTACACCATACCAATAATGATATTTCATGAAAGAATAATCTTCCAAAAACTAAGATTATTCATTTCCTGAATTCTTAACTCAATACATGTGTGGTGCATGTGGATTTCCCATATCCATTTTTACCATTATCTTTTTATGTATTTTGTATGAGTTAAACTTTTATGCATTCAAGTTTTTCTTATTCAAATCATATGAAACCCTTTAGATAGTGCAATTAAATCTAATTATTTATATAAAAAATCCAAAGATCCTGCATCCTTATTTATTTATCTATATATTCACACAACAACCAATTTTGGTTTTATTAAACCATGTTTATCCATATATTGTGTATGAATAATCGTGATGTCTTATGAAAAAATGAACATTATGAGTCCCTCATATTACTCGTGAAAGTATGCACTTATCTGTATGTCTGGTTCTCCTTTCAAAAAAAACTATGTTGGCTTGTTCTTCTAAATCTATTGTGTATCATATAGATACATTTAATCTTCATTTAATGATTTATATGTTTAAAATTTTTACTAAACACTATGAGGGTAAAAAACTCATGCACTCTGGCTTCAATAGTAAGATTCGTGGAAGTGGTTCTTCTTTGTGAAGCATGAAAATGTTGTTTATAGACCAATTGTGTGTTTTTAATATTTATTCATCATTAATGTAGAAATATTCACTGAAATAATCTCATATATGAACCACTATTATTTTGTAAATAACATTTATGTGTCAATGGATTATTCTCCTTGGAGAAACCAAAATGGTTTGTGAGGCTCCCATTCTTCACCAGGCCACACTGACTTGTAGATCTCTTTTTGACTTGAATTATAATCTACCATGTCCTGAATCAAAAAATTATCTCATCAAAATATATATATATAATATATCTCTCTCAATGAAAAACACATGAAGCATTATAAATATGACTGTATAAAAGCATTATAAAATTCAAAAACAATCTTATATAAAATTTGGAATCACGCATGGGCTGAGGCATGATGTAGTACAGCATGGTATTGGACATGGATCAGAGAACTGAACATTTTTTATTTGTTCATGGGTTTGGAATTTAGTGTTGAAGGGTATAAGAGGTTGATCTGCATGTAGATTCGGTGGCCGGAATCTGACCCCTCACTTAAAAGGTGAAATAGTGTTGGTGTGGATAGTGGGCTTCATGTGTGTTGGGTAACATTGAGTAGTGGGATGGAAATGATGATGGTTTTTATGGTAAATAATTTCTAGAATACTACTTTTAGCTAACTGTGGAGGGTGATCAACATAAATATGAGAGTTAGGGTGAAATTATAGGAGGTTAGGATGGTATTTACTATACATGAGTGGAGACTTGTGAATGGTATGGAAATTTTTAGAAATTTTGAACTACATGCCATAATTCTATAGGGACGCATGCCTTGTAGTCCCTTCTGAGTGATGACCAAGGTTTTTTGAATTGAGTTAAATATCACACATCGTGTGACCCTTATAGAGCTGGCCCAACATGTACATGAACTACCATCCCCGGAATCCATGTATAGATAAATGTCGTGTGGTAAACCCAGACACCAAGTAATCCTTGAATGATGGATCAACCTGTGTCGGCGGTACACACATTGGAGCCCAGGTTATCCCACTTTCCATGTGCATTAGGGAACATGTAATCTATTTTGGATTTTTCTTGGTCTTGATGATGTTCATTGTACAATGGATAACCAAAGTATATAAGAATAACCTAGAGAACATAGTCCTGATCAAATAGAATACTTAGTGCCAACTTGATCTCTAAAAGTTTGGTACCCTTGTGGACACATTGTGTGTTAGGATAATTACATGTCCTGTGAGACCGTGAGACACAACTAGTTCCAGAAACAGAGTGGCACACTTTGTACCCCATGGGACATTTCCGGTACTACTAAAAGGGAATGTGGGAGACCTTATTCTCTTTAGAATATCATTGGTATGAGATTGGGTGATTTACATTGGACCAATTCTTTCTTGGTTTTCTAGCTTGGTCCATCCCTATGAGGGTGTGGTGAGGAATCATGCCCTGAGAATATGATGTGATTCACTATTTGAGATCAGTTGTACATAGAGTCAGGAATCATCTACGATTCTCAAGGTGTGATTGTCTATCATTTTCATCCCATGGTTAGGTTAGGAATATTGTTATTGGCTATCAGGGTGTGTGATTGTTATCCAGGTGGGTTCACTCTTAGTTGAGTCAGGAACCCCCATAGGTCTTGGGTGAGATCCAATATCTATGTATCGAATCCTATTGTTTTATAGTGATATATATTCCAATCATGTGTGTGTCTCAGATGAACTTTTTTAGTTAGTTGAGTGACTATATATATAAATAACCTTCCATAATGAACTCTCTGATGATCTATATCAATGATAAGAAATATCACGGATTGAGTCCTCTTGGATGAGAATTAAATTCGTGCCATTGGTAGAATCCTTAGATGATAGTGGGGACATAATCTCTCTTTGAGAAATAATGTATATCTTGATTATATGTGGGTTATTGTTATTATTTTCATGTATCATATTCTAATTGACATATCTTTAGGATTACTAGCTTACTTCCTTCTTTGATGAATTGTGTTTTTTGATTTTTTTAGTGTCCTATTGGGTATGTATTTACTCACACATACATGGTATCTTCACATGCATGTCGTGTCCTGAGCAGACGATGGTATATTCATTGGACACCTTGGAGGATCGGAAATAGGTAGTGATTATTTATGCTAGGTGGACCTTCAATGGATCCTAGAGTTTTGTTTGGGTTTCCACCAATCATTTATAGTAGGTTGGATTCTTGTTCAGTTTAGTTCAGCTCAACCAAACATTAACAGAGATAGAAAAGAATGCTGATAAAGGGGGAATTTTATCAGTTCTCTCAAAAAGTTCTGAAAAATATACCTTTAATTATAATTAACAAAAGCATTGAAAATTGTGAACCCTTCATCGACGGTCTATTCTAACATTGTTAAATGTTCCCCTGGTATAATTTATTTTGTTTAGTGTGATTTAATGTGACACATTTATTAGTGTTTTTTAGAACTCATAAATATCGTAGTGAGTAATTTATTTCATATATAAATATTTATATATTTTTATTATGATTTATATTATATTAAGTAAATTTTTGTAAATATAATTTATTTAAATATGATTTATATAACTTTTATTAAAAAATTAATATTATTTTTATAATTTTATAAATAAAAATTTACTAAATTTATATTAGTAAAAATATTTAATAGTTTATCTATATTAATTAATAACAAAAATTTTAAATTATTAAAATAAATATAATATTTTAATATTTTAAATATATATTTTTGGTGCATGGGGTATAAGTACAATCAAACACATGCACACACACACACACGCACCACAATGATATAACCCAATCCATCACCCCCATAGGGATAATATAGATAATAAACAAGTATTTATTTGTATTATTATATATTATATATATAGGGAAACATGTAGTAACCCCATGTATCACCCCCACCCCACCGTTAGGTGGGGAACCTTCTCATCATGCCACTATGGATGCCAGCTAAACATTTTAGACCACATGCCCCAAAGACACTCTTATTTCTATGAAAAAGAATAACTCCCCCTCCCACTCCCATGCTGATGGTAGTGCCACCACGTCAATCCTTGAATCTCTAGTTGATCTACCACGTACCGACGCCACACATCGACCATCATCCCGGGGTGATTCCACTAGCATCCATCATCAATGACACATGTATAGCTTGTCTTCCACATACACATAGGCATCATCATTGCTTGCCACACTGAGTGTCCTAAAATAATCCACATAGAAAGTGTGGGCCTGACCAAATATTTTGACATCAACTAATTCATCCCACTAAACTACCCAAGATGGGGCCATAAATGAGTGAGGCAGGAATTAAAACCTTTATCGCTAGGGTGTGGTTCCTGCAACTGAAAAACTCTATTGTAGGTTTAAGCACTATTAATATTTTTTAAACGGTTATATAATATATAATTGAATATATATATATATATATTGAGCAGATGGGGGTCTTACCCTAGTGGAAAAGGATACTCATATTCATGCATGAGATCCAAGATCAAATCTGGGTGGGAGAGAATTTTGCGAGGGAGGTGGTGACACAAGCATGATGCTTGATCAATGCAAGTGGTGATGTGGGCATGACACAGGATTGGTGACACAGGATGTATAAAGTTAGAATGATGTATCATTCTAACCCAGTTATTGGGGCATTGAGATATGTAATGGGCTTCATGTCCTCTCAGCCTTCGGGGCATGTACTGATGAATTGAGTCTTGATGGTTGAGTTATCCCTTAGGGATCTATGGCCTACCTTTTTAGATTGTGTGTGTTATGTGTGTGTTGAATGTAATTAAACACTAAATCACCTAATATATATTTTTATATTGATATTAAATAATTTAAAAAGTATATACATATGTATGAATTTATATATTTTTGCGCATGTGGGTAAAAGTTTGTATGTGTCTTTGTGTGTAGATTTTTATCTGTAAATATGTATGTTTTTCATTTTTATATATGTGTTTCTGTGAAAGTAAATTTATTGATTTAATACTATTTATTATTTTACAATATCACTCCATTTTTAGTATTTTATCTATTTATTAATTATTAATATAAATTCATTCAAATCAATTCATCATGTATATGTGTGTCTGTTTAAATTAATTGTATTTAATTTAAATGTTAAAATTTTTTGTAGGTAATATAATTCATTTCTAATAATTTTTTAATATAAATATAATCTAATCTATTTATTCATTTTTCTCCATTTATTAAATTTTTGTAATTCACCTAATTTGTATACATTTATTTTTTAATATTTTATTAATTAATTTAATTTTATGTATTCATTTATTATTATATATTCATTAATAATGTCAAAATTACATTTAATCCTTTTTTAATATTTATTTATACATATATTTATTGACTTTGCACGTAATTTTTTCATTTTTTTGTAATTTATTTGATTAATATTTATTCTTTTTTGTTTATTATGTTTTATCGTTAAAAATATGTTTGAAATGCATATGTTTAGTCTATTTAAATTAATATTCTAATAATTTTTAATCCTAATTACTTAATTATAAAATTATAAATATAAATATATATATTTTTAATTTTTTTACAAAATATTATAGATATCTATATTTATATATTTAATTAAATTTAAAATTATATATAATTATATTTTAAAAAATATTTAGGTTATTATGTATATATATATTTGAAATGGTTGAGGTTCAAAGGCCAATTTATTAATGAAAATAATGATAATAAAGTGGAGGATCCAACAAGACCTTGAACATCCACAAAAATACGGGAAAGTACATCAAGAAACTCGGGAGCGAGTACTCATAGTATGGGCTTAACTGGTCGGATGGGCCTATTGAGCCTTATGGGCCTAATGGGCCTCATTGGCCTAAGTTGCCTCTTGGGACCAATGGGCATAATGGGCATAATGGGAATAATGGGTCTAAGTGACCTAAGTGGGCCTGATGAGTCGAATGGGCCGAATGGGCTGAAGTGGCTTAATGGGACCAATGGACCTCATGGGCATAAGGGGCCTAATGGGCCCAATGGGCCTAATGGGAAGAATAGGCCTGGTGGGTCCAATGGGTCTAATGGGTCTAAGTGGCCTAATTGGTCGAAGTGGCCTAAGGGGCTTAGTGGGCCTGATGGAATTAACGGGCCTAATGGGCCTAATGGGACCAAGTGGCCTGGTGGGGCGAATGGGCCTCATGGGCCTAAGTGGACTCATGGGATCAATGGGCCTAATGGGCCTAAGTGTCCTAATGGGCCTGATGGTCCTCATGGGTATAATTCCCCTCATGGACCTAATGGGCCTAATGGACCTAATGGGCCTCATGGTCCTAAGTGGCCTAATGGTCCGAATTGGCCTACGTGCCCTAATTGGCCTAGTGGGCCTAGTGGGACTAGTGGGCCTAGTGAGAATAATGGGCTGAATAGGCCTAATGAGCCTAATGGGACTAATGGGCCTAATGGACATAATTGGCCTAAGTGGCCTAAGTGGCCTAATTGGGCTAATCGACCGAATGAGCCTAATGGGCATAAGTGGACTAAGTTGATTAATGGTTATAATGGGCTTAGTGGGACTAATGGGTTTAAAGGGCCTAAGTGTCCTAATGGGACTAATTGTCCTACGTGTCCTAATGGGCCTAAGTGGCCTAATCGGGCTAATCGATCGAATGGGCCTAATGGACCTACGTGGGATAAGGGGCCTAACATGCTTAATGGGATTAATGGGTTTAATGGGCCTAAGTGGACTAATGGCCCTACGTGGCCTAATCGGCCTAAGTCTCCAAATGGGACCAATGGGATTAATGGGACTAATGGGTTTAATAGGCCTAAGTGGCCTAATGGGCCTAGGTGGCCTAAGGGGCCTAATGGAATTAATGTGCCTAAGTGGCATAATGGTTCTAATGGGCCTAATGGGACTAAGTGGCCTAAGTGGCCTAATTAGTTGAATAGGCCTAATTGGCCTAACTGGACTAATGGGGCTCACTGGCCTAATGGTCCAAATGGGCCTAAGTGGCATAATAGTCCAAGTGGGACTAAGTGGCTTAATCCTCATAATCTACTAAATGGGCCTAATGAGACTAATTAGCCTAATGGGACTAAGTGGCCTATTATGCATAATGGGACAAATGGGGCTAAGCGGCCTAAGTTTCATAATCGGACTAATCAGCCGAATGGGACTAATGGGCCTAATTTTCCTAAGTGGCCTAATGGGCCTAATGGGCCCAATGCCTAAGTGGCATAAGTGTCTAAATGGGCCTAATGGTTTTAATGGCCATAATGATCATAATGGACCTAATTGGCCTAAGTGGCCTAAGTGGCCTAAGTGGCCTAAGTGGTCTAATCGGCCTAATTAGCCGAATGGGCCTATGTGGCTTAATGGGCCTAATGGGATTAAGTGGGCTAATGGGAATAATAGACCCAAGTGGTCTAATCATCCTAATCGGTCGAATGGGCCTAATGGGAATAATGGGACTAAGTGGCCTAATGGGCCTAAGTGGACTAATCTGCCTAATTGATCGAATGAGCCTAATGGGCCTAAGTGTCCTAATGGGCCTAAAGTGCCTAATGGGCCTAAGTGGCCTAATTGGGCTAATCAACCAAATGGGCCTAAGTGGCCTAGTCGGCCTAATCGATTAAATGGTCCAAATGTGCCTAATGGGCCTAAGTGGCCTAATGGGCCTAATGGGCCTAATGGGTCTAAGTGATCTAAGTGGCTTAATTGGCCTAATCAACTGAATGGGACTAATGGGATGAATGTGCCTAATTGGCCTAAGTGGACTCATTGTCTCAATGGTTCTAGTGGGCCTAGGTGGCCTAATAGGCTGAATGGGCCTAAGTGGTCTAATGGGCCTGATGGTCCTGATGGGCCTCATGGACCTAAGTGGCCTAAGTGGCATAAGGACCCAAAGTGGCCTAATGGGTCGAGTGGTCCTAAAGGGACTAATGGGATGGATGGGCCTAATTGTATGGATGGGCCTATTGAGCCTTATGGGCCTAATGGGCCTCATTGGACTAAGTTGCCTCTGGGACCCAATGGGCATAATGGGCATAATGGGCCTAAGTGGCCTAAGTGGGCCTAATGAGCCGAATGGTCTGAATGGGATGAAGTGGCCTAATGGGACCAATGGGCCTCATGTGAATAAGGGGCCTAATGGGCCCAATGGGCCTAATGGGAAGAATGGGCCTAGTGGGTCCAATGGGCCTAATTGGTCTTAGTGGCCTAATTAGTCTAAGTGGCCTAAGGGGCTTAGTGGGCCTGATGGAATTAACAAGCCTAATGGGCCCAAGTGGCCTGATGGGGTGAATGGGCCTCATGTTCCTAAGTGGAATCATGGTCCCAATGGGCCTAATGGGCCTAAGTTTCCTAATGGGCCTGATGGGCCTTATGGGAAGAATGCTGCTGATGGACCTAATGGGCCTCATGGTATTAAGTGGCCTAATGGTCGAATGGGCCTACGTTCCCTAATGGGCCTAGTGGACCTAGTGTGACTAGTGGTCCTAATGGGCCTAATAGGCCTAACGAGACGAATGGGACTAATAGTCCAAATGGACATAATTGGCCTAAGTGGCCTAATCGGGATAATCGACTGAATGGGCCTAATGGGCCTAAGTGGCTTAACGGGCCTAGTGGGACTAATTGGTTTAATGGGCCTAGGTTTCCTAATGGGATTAATGGTCCTATGTGTCCTAATGGGCCTAAGTGGCCTAATCGGGCTAATCGATCAAATGGGCCTAATGGGCCTACATGGGATAAGGGGACTAAAATTCCTAATGGGACTAATGGGTTTAATGGGCCTTGGTGGACTAATGGGCCTACATGGACTAATTTTCCTAAGTCACCAAATGGGCCTAATGGGCTTAATGGGACTAATGGGTTTAATGGGCCTAAGTGGCTGAATGGGCCAAGGTGGCCTAATGGGCCTAGTGGGCTTAATGGGCCTAAGTGGCCTAATGGGCCTAAGTGGCCTAATGGGCCTAATGGGACTAAGTGGCCTAAGTGGCCTAATGGGTCGAATAGGCCTAATTGGCCTAATGGTTCTAATGGGACTCAGTGGCCTAATGGGCCAAATGGGCCTAAGTGGCCTAATGGGCCTAAGTGGCCTAATCCCCCTAATTGACTAAATGGGCCTAATGGGCCTAATTAGCCTTTGGGACTAAGTGGCCTAATGTGCATAATGGTACAAATGGGGCTAAGTGGCCTAAGTTTCATAGTCGGCCTAATCAGTCGAATGGGACTAATGGGCCTAATTTTCCTAAGTGGCCTAATGGGCCTAATGGGCCTAATGCCTAAGTGGCCTAAGTGTCTGAATGGGACTAATGGGCCTACTGGTCATAATGAGCATAATGGGCCTAAGTGGCTTAAGTGGCCTAAGTGGTCTAATCGGCCTAATCAGCCAAATGGGCCTAATGGACCTAAGTGACCTAATGGGCCTAACGGGCCGAAGTGGCCTAGTGGGCATAATGGACCCAAGTGGTCTAATTAGCCTAATCGACAGAATGGGACTAATGGGCATAATGAGACTAAGTGGCCTAATGGGCCCAAGTGGCCTAATCTACCTAATTGACCGAATGGTTCTGATGGGCCTAAGTGTCCTAATGGGCCTAAAGTGCCTAATGGGCCTAAGTGGCCTAATCGGGATAATCAACCAAATGGGCCTAAGTGGCCTAGTCGGCCTAATCGATCAAATGTGCCTAATGTGCCTAATGGACCTAAGTGGCCTAATGGGCCTAATTATCCTAATGCGTCTAAGTGATCTAAGTGGCCTAATCGGCCTAATCGATCGAATGGGTCTAAGTGGCCTAATTGGATGAATGGGCCTAATCAACCTAATGGGTCTAAATTGCCTAAGTGGCTGAATCATCCTAATCGACTGAATGGGCCTAATGGGCCTTATGGGCCTAAGTAGACGATTGAGACTAATGGGTCTAAGTGGATGAATGGGCCTAATGGGCCAATTTGGCACAATGTGGTTAATGGGCCTAAGTGGAAGAATGGACTTAAGTGGTATAATGGGCCTGATTGGCCAAATGAGGGTAAGTGGACGAATTGGCCTAATGCGCCTAAGGGGCCTAATGGGTCCAATGGGCCTAATGGGTCTAATGGGACTAAGTGGACTTATAGGCCTAATGGGCCAAATGGGCCTAATTTGACTAATGGGCCTAATAGGTCGAATGGGCCTAAGTGGACAAATTGGCCAATGGGCCTTAGAGACCTAATGGGCCTAAGTGGACTAATGGGCCTGAGTGGCCTTATGGGCCTAATGGGCTAAATGGGACTATTGGGCCTAATTGGCCTAATGGGCCTAAGTGGCCTAATGGGACAATGGGACCAAGCGGCCCAATGGGCCAAATGGGCATAAGTGGCCTAAGTGGACTAATTGGACTAATTGAATGAATGAGCCTAATGGGCCTGATGGGCATAAGTCGAATAATGGGCCTAATAGGCCGAAGTGGTCGAATGGGCCTGATGGCCTTGATGGGCCGAAGTGGCCTAACGGGCCTCATGGGCCTAATGGGCCCAAGGGGCCTAAGTTGCCTAATTTCCCTATTGGGCTTAATGGGCTTAATGGGATTAACAGGCATAGGTACCAAATGGGACAATTGGGCCCAACTGGCCAATGGGGCCTAATGGGCCTAAGCGGCCTAATGGGCCTAGGTGGCCTAATGGACTTAAGGGGAATAACGAGTCTAGGGGCCAAATGTTCCTAATGGGACTAAGGGGCCGAATGAGACTAATTGGCTTAAGTGGCCTAAGTGGCCTAATGGGACTTGGTGGCCTAATGGGCCAAAGTTTCTTAATCGGCCTAATGGGCTTAATGGACCTAGTGGGCCTAATGGGCCTAAGTGGCCAAATGTGCCTAATGGGCCAAATTGGCCTTAGTGGACTAATGGTCCTAATGGCCCTAAGTGTCCTATCAGGCCGAAGTGGCCTAATTCGCCTAATTGGCCTAATGGGCTTAATGGGCCAAGTGGGCCTAAGAGGGCTAAGAGGCCTAATGGGCCTGATGGGCCTTAGTGGCCTAATCGACCTAATGTGCCTAGTCGGAAAAATGGGCCTAAGTGGCCCAATGGGCTTAATGGGCATGTGGGCCAAATGGGCATAATGGACCTGATCGGCCTAATGGGCCGAATGGGCCTAATTAGCCTAAGTGGCTAGTGGGTTGAATGGGCCTAAGTGGCCTAATTGGCCTAAGTTGCCTAATCGGCCAAATGGTCTCAATGAGCCTAAGGGGCCTAATGGGCCTAATGGGTCTAATGTGCCTAAGTGGCCTAATTGGCCTAATGGGATAATGGGATCAGTGGGCTAATTGGCGTAATATGCCTTGTGGGCCGAATGAGCCTAAGTGGCCTAATGGGCCTAATGGGTCTAAGTGGCTTAAGTGGCCTAATGAGCCAAATGGGCCAAAGTCGCCTAATGGGCCTAATGGTCCTAATGAGCCTAAGTGTTCTAATGGGCCTAATGGGCCCAAGTGGCCTAATGGGACTAATGGGCCTAATTGGCCTAATGGGCCTAATGTGCCCAACTGGATAAATGGGTCTAATGGTTCTAATGGGCCTAAGTGGCCTAATGGGCCTATTGGGTCTAAGTAGCCTAATGGGTTGAAGGGGCCTAATGGGACTTATGGGCCACACGGGCCTCATGTGCCAAAGTGGATCCATTGGCCTAAGTGGCCTAATGGGTTTAATGGGCCCAAGTGGTCTAATGGGTTTAAGGGGCCTAATGGGATGAACAGGATTAACGGGCTTGGGTGCCAAATGGGCCTTATGGGCCGAATGGACCTAATGGGCCGAATGGGCCGAATGAGCCTCAGTGACCTAATAGGCCTAATCGACCTAAGTGGCCTAATGGGCCTAAGATTCTTTATCAACCTAATGGGCTTAATGGGCTGAATGGGCCTAATGCACCTTAGTGACTCAATGGGCCTAATCAGCTTAAGTGGCCTAATGGGCCTAAGTATCTTAATCAACCTAATGGGATTAATGGGCCTAATGGGCCTAAGGGGTGTAATGGGCATAAGTGGACTAATTGGACTAAGGGGCCTAAGTGACCTAATGGGCCTAGGTTGCGTAATGAGCTTAATGGACTTAACAGGCCTAGGGGCCGAATGGGCATTATGGGCCTAATGGGACGAATGGGCCTAATGGGCCTAAGTGGCCTAATGGGTCTAATGGGCCTAAGTGGACTAATGGGCCTAAGTGTCCTAATCAGCCTAATGGGACTAAGTGGCCTAATGGGCCAAATGGGCCTTAGTGGACAAATGGGCCTAAGTGGACTAATGGGTATAATGGGCCTAAGTGGATGAATGGGCCGAATGGGCCTAATTGGCCTAATGGGCCTAATCGACCTAATGAACCTAAGTGGTCTAAGGGGCCAAAGTTTCCTAATCGACTTAATGGGTTTAATTGGCCTAATGGGCCTAATGGGCCGAATGGGCCTAAGTGGCTGAATGGGCCGAATGGGCCTAATTGGCCTAATGGGCCTAATCGACCAAATGAACCTAAGTGGTCTAATGGGCCAAAGTTGCCTAATCGACCTAATGGGTTTAATTGGACTAATGAGTCTAAGTGGCCTAATGGTACTAAGTGGCCTAATCATCCTAATGGGCTTAATGGGCCTAGTGGACCTGAGTGGCCTAATGGGCCTAATGAGACTTAGTGTCATAATCGGCCTAATGTGCCTAAGTGGCCTAATGGGCATAAGTGGCCTAATTGTCTTAATGGGAATAAGAGGCCTAGGGGCCAAATCGTCCTAATGGGCCTAATGGGTTGAATGGGCATAATTAACCTAAGTGTCCCAATGGGCCTAATGGGCCTAAGTGGCCAAATGGGCCTAAGTTGTCTACTCGACCAAATGGGATTAATGGGCCTAAGGGGCCTAATGGGCCTAAGTGTTCAAATGGGCCTAAATGGACTCATTGTCCAAATGGGATTAATGGGTCTAGGGGGATTAAGTGGCCGAATGGGCCTCAATGGCCGAAGTGGTCGAAGTGGTCTAATGGGCCTAATGGGACTAAGTGGCCTAATGTGCCTAATGGGATTAAGTGGCCTAATGGGCCTAATTTGTCTAAGTGGACAAATGGGCCTAATGGGCCTCATTGGCCTAATGGTCTTAAGTGGCCTAATGGTCCCAAGTGGTCTAATGGGCCTAAGTGGCCTAATGGGCCTAATCAGAATCAGTGTACTAATAGGCCTAATGGGACTAAGTGGCCTAAATGGCCTGATGGGCCTTAGTGGCCTAATGGGCCTTAGTGGCCTAATGGCCTAAATCATCATAAGTGGCCTAAGTGTCCTAATGGGGATAATCATCCTAAGTGGCCTAAGTGGCCTAATGGGCCTAATGTGCCTAAGCATCCTAATGAGATGAATGGGCATAAGTGGCCTAATGGTCCTAAGTGGTCTAATGGGCCTGATTGGCCTGATGGGCCTAATGGGTCTCAGTGGCCTATTGATCCGAATATGCCTCAGTGGCCTAATGGACCTAATGGTCCTGATGTGCCTAAGTAGCCTAATGAACTAAATGGGCCTAAGTGGCCAAATGGGCCTAATGAGCCTAATGGACCTAAGTGGCCTAATGGGCCTGATGGGCATGATGGTCCGAATGGACATGAGTGGCCTAATGGGTCTGATGGGCTTGATGGGATGAATGGGTTGAATGGGCCGAAGTGGATGAATGGGCCAGATGGGCGGAATAGGCCTAAGTTGCCTAATGAGCCAAATTGGCCCAAGTGGGATAATGTTCCTAATGGGCCTAAGTGTCTTGATGGGCCAGATGAGCCTAATGGGACTAATGGGCATCAGTGGCCTCATGGTCCTGACGGCCTAATGGGTATCATGGTCCAAAGTGGCCTAATGGGCCTTAGTGGCCTAATGGGCCTCAGTAACCTAATGGGCCTAATGGTCCTCAGTGGCTTAATGAGTCTAAGTGTCCTAATGGGCCTTGTGGTCCTGAGTGACCTAATGAGATAAATGGGCCTAAAAGGCCTAATGGGACTAAGTTACCTAATGGGCGTGATGAGCCTTAGTGGCCTCATGGGCCTAATGGGACTAATGGGATTCCTTGGCCTGAGTAGTCAAATGGGCGTAATGTTCCTAAGTGGTCGAATGGGCATAATGGGCCTAATGGGCCTTAGTGGCCTAGTTGGCTTCATGGGACTAATCTTCCTGATAGGCCCAATGGGACTAATGGGTCTCAGTGGCCAAATGGGCCTTATGGGCCTATGTGGCCTAATGGGATGAATGGGCATAAGTGGCCTAATGGGCCTGATGAGATAGATAGGCCTAATGGCCCTCACAGGTCTTAGTGGTTCAGTGGGACCTATGGGCCTTAGTGTTCTAATGGGATGAGTGAGCCTAATGGGACTAAGGGGCCTAATGGGCCTGATTTTCTGAATGGGCCTTAGTGGCCGAATGTGCCTAATTGGCCTGGTAGGTCCAATGGGCATAATGGGCTCACGTGGCCCAATGGGCCTAATGGGCTTAAGTGCCCAATGGGCCTAATGGACCTAATGGGCCTAAGTGGCCTAATGGGTCTGATGAGCCTAATGGTACGAATGGTCCTAAGTGGCCTTATCTACATAATGGGCCTCATTGGACTAATGGTCCTAATGATCCTAAGTGTCCCAATGGGCCTGATGGGATTAATGGGTCGAATGATCCCCAATGGACGAATGGGCCTCATGGGCCTGATAGGACCAATTGGAATAATGGGCCTAATGGGAAGAATGGGCCTAAGTGGCTTAATGGTCCCAATAGGCCTTAGTGCCCGAATGGGCCTAATGGGACTAATGGGCCTAAGCGGCCGAATGGGCCTAATGGACCTAAGTGGAAGAATAGGCCTAATGGGCCTAAGTGGCCTAATGGTCCTAAGTGGCCTCCTGGTCCTAATTGGACTAAGTGGATGGATGGGCCTAATGGGACTCATGGGACTAATGGGACACAGGGGCCTAAGTGGTTGAATGGTCCTAGTGGGCCTAATGAGCCAAAGTCGCATAATGGGCCAAATGGGTTTAAGTGCCCAAATGGGCCGAATGGGATTAATGTGACTAGTGGGCCTAAGTGGCCAAAGGTCCTAATGGGCCTAATAGGCCTAAGTGTCTAATGGGACTAATGGTCCTAAGGGTCCTAATGGGCCTAAGTGACCTAAGTGGCCAAATCATCCTAATCAAATAATTGGGCCTAATGGGCCTAGGTGTCCTAATCGGCCAAATCGGCCTAGGCATCAGAATGGGCCAAAGTGGCCCACTGGGCTTAGTTTTCTTGGGTGGTCGAATGGGCCTGATAGGCCTAAGTTCCTGGCCTAATGTGCCTAATAGGCCTAAGTTCCCTAATGGGCCAAATAGGTATCATGGAACTAAGTGGGCCTCTTGGGCCTCATGGGCCTAAGTGGACTAATGGGCCCAAGTGGACTAATGGGCCTAATGGGATTAACAGGCTTAGGTGCTAAATGGGATGAGTGGTCCTAATGGGCCTAAATGGACTAAGTGACCTAATCGACAAGTGGGCTCAATGGTCCTAATGGTCATAATGGGCTTAATATGCCTAAGTGTCCTAATGGACCTAAGGGTCCTAATTGGCCTAAGTTTCTTAATGGTCCTGAGTGGCCTAATGGGATTAATGGGCTTAACGGGCCTAGAAAATAAAGATGAATGGGCCTCAGCGGCCTAATGGATATAATGAGCCTAATGGGCCTAAGTGGCCTAATCGATGTTATGGTCATAGTGGGTCAAAAGGGACTAATGGGCCTAAGGGGAATAATGGGCATAAGTTGTCTAATGGTCCTAGGTGGCCTATTGGGCTTAAGGGGCTTAACGAGCCTAGGATCCAAATGGTCCAAATGGGCCTAATGGGATTAATGGTTCGAAGTCACCTAATGGGAAAAGTTGCATAATCGGCCTAATGGTCATAATGTGCCCAATGGGATGAATGGGCCAAATAGGCCTAAGTGGCCAAATGTGTCACGACCCGCCCTCAGGTCCGTGCCGTGACTACCCCAAGCCCGCCTTCCATAGGCCAGGGGCTGGCGACTAGCACCAAGGCGTAATTCCCGGTAAAAAGGGAAGGCATTGCCTTTGTAAAGTAAACAAACACCACAGAGAAAGAAAGTGGAAAGTAAACACTAAGAAAAAGCAGAGTACAACTGGAAGTGCGGAAAAGTAAATGGGCCAGTATACAAACCCAAACTGAAAGTAAAGTACAACTCGAAAGGGAAAACAGCAACTGTAAGTAAAAGCCGCTACACCGAGATGTCCACTGGAGATCCCACCTGAAGGGTGGGTACAGATAGCTCCACTGCTCCACGGGTTCTGTCGTCCGCTCCGAACACGTCCCGCCCAATGGTCCACCTCCAGGTACCGTCCTGCTCGGCAAGCCTCAGCCAAGATCAACGCTGTCCGTCGTCTCCAACCAACACAACGTAGTGCGGCATAGCCCGTGCAGGGGTGAGTATAAGATACTCAGTAGGGACCCCGAGACCCCTGTAGGTCTCCCGAAATCCACAAAGGATAAACCACAAACAAAAATACAAACACGAAGTAACAACCGACAATGCTTAGGTATATGCCCATACATATACCTAAGTCATCAATTTCAAATACGCTCCAACCTCCGAGCCCAAGTACAACTCAGTCCACACAGGAAAGTAAACGTATTCCACACAGGAAAGCAAAACGTATTCCACACAGGATAGCACAACACAATCCACACAGGAAAGCAATTAGGATTCAGCTCACACCAGGATTTTCATTATCAAAACCGTAACTGCTGAAGAGCCCCATCTCTAAAGTGTACAGTGGTCCTGTCACGACTCTGAGGTACTGCTCACTAACCTAAGACTGTTGAAGTACTCCTCCTGTCGAGTACCGCGGGTCTACTGCCAACTATCGGGCGCTCCGTCCGCTGAGGGTCTGCTGCCAAATACCGGGCGCTCACCCAAATAGCCTACAGAGGTACTCCTCCAGTCGAGTACCGTGGGTTTGCTGCCAACTACCAGGCGCTCCGTCCGCCGTGGGTCTGCCGCCAAATACCGGGTGCTCCGTCCACTGGGCTAGTCGACTCACTCCAAGTCGAGTCGGTCAAGCAGTCTTCAGGTCTCAGCCGGCTACACGGTCTCCGTACTCCGTATGCTCGTCTCCAGAATCGCGGGTTTGCCGCTACAACCAAGCGCACTACCTCTATCGAGTAAAATAGAAGGTTCAGCTCACACAGGTATACTTCTTCGGATGACGGTGAAGATGATCATTGATCCATCTAAGTCGTCGGACCCACGAAGGATCGATAGGTACTAACCCCCGCAAAGACCCACATAGGATCATAGCACTGATCCACGTAGGATCGCTGAGTGCTGTAGTCGTCGTCTTTGAATCCACACAGGATCTCTGTACTGTCGTCGTCGCAGTCACAGTAGCAGTAGCAGTAGTAGTCACAGTCGCAGTCGCAGCCAGCACTAGGGTTCCCGCACACAGCAAGCTCGTTCGGAGGGTCCGCTCCACGAGCCGAGAGGCTGATACATCAACTGTCACAAAGTCCAGAGTTGATGTATCCAAAAGTTCCATATCGTCAACAGGAACTCAACGCAACAGACGGCGCGTCGATCGGACGCTCGGTCTGAGAGTTATTGGCATTTACGTCTCCGGGGCCCGGTTGGTTTTTAAGGAAAAACCAACCCGACCGTACTCCACCTACGTCCAAACCTCGGGCGGAGGATTCCAAAAGATCCGTCTCACTAAGAGGAATACAACAAAGCTGACGGCACGTCAATCGGACGTCCGTAACTCAAGATATGAGCGTTTTCGCTCCGAAGGTCCGGTTGGTTTCGTGTACGAACCAACCCGGCCGAACTCAAAGTAATCCGAAACCTTGAGTGCAATATACCGAAACGACCGTCTCGATCCAAGGATCGCATCGCCGCTGACGGTTCGTCAATCGGACATCCAGTCTGAAAGATATCAGCCTTTTCGTCTCACACCCACCCTGTGAAACTTCCCAGGAGGTCACTCATCCTGATCACTACTCTAAGCCAAGCACGCTTAACTACAGAGTTTTAACCACGTAGGCTCCCGAAAAAGAAGGTGCGCCTTGAGTATAGTATACCGAAACGACCGTCTCGATCCAAGGATCGCGTTGCCGCAGACGGTTCGTCGATCGGAGGTCCGTGGCTCAAGTTATGGCCAAAAGACCGAAGTCGTCTCGAAAACGGGGGGGTCCGGGTCCGGGCCGACCCGGGTCCGACCCAGCCCGGCCGGCGGCGGACCGGCGCGGACCGGCGCGGCGGCGCGGTCCGGCGCGGCCTGGCGCCGCTAGGGTCACGCGCGGGGGGCTAAGCCCCCGCTTCCAGCAAGGCGGCGCGGCTTAAGAGCCGCGCCTTTTTGGAGATCGGCCCCCCTCTCGTGGGGGCCTGCTTTGAAGGCAACCGGGGGGCCGCCTGCCCCCCTCAAGGAAACCGCCCCCCTCTCTTAAATGAGGGGGGGTTTTGAGCTGGCCGGGGAAATTAAATTCCCCCGGCCTTTGACCTTCCGGCCGGCCACCTGGCCGGCCGGTTTTTCTCCAACCGGACCGGAAAATCCGGTCCCCTTTCCGGCTTCCGACACCGGCGGCCCGGCGTGCCGCCGGTCTTCCCGTCTCGCCGCGGCCCGGAACCGACCACGGTGTTCGTCGTCCGGCGCGGTGCGACGGCACCGCGCCCCTTCCCCGCTCCTTCCATTCCCCTCGACGCGGCGCGACGGCGTCGCGTTCTTGATGATTCTTCCACGGCGCGGCGCGATGGCGCCGCGCAATATAATCGGGCGAATAACCGCGTGGTGCGACGACACCTCACCACCTTGTTTCATCCGCAATATAAAACATCAAGAACGAAGGAGGGGGGTTCGGCCGTGTTCATGCGGTCCGGCCCCCTCACGTTAAACAATAACACATATTTAAAAACCTCACGTTAGTCACGCTAGAACCACGAACAAGGATAAATAAATAAACAATTAACAACCACCCCTACCTTGGGTATAAGGTTCGAAGATTTGTCAACGTCCCGCGGAAGACAACGTCGCGGAGGTCTGGCGTCGCGGTAGTCGTTCGTCAAATCCGTTGACGAAGAGATACGCCCGAAGAGATACGTCGTTGGCGAAACTTCGTATGCCGATGAAGGAAGTCCGAGGAGGAAGCGGCGTTCCCTTTCGTTGACACGGAAGACGAAGAAGAGAGGAGCGGCGTTCTTCGTCGGAGCTTGACCATTCTTCGTCAAGCTTGAGCGTTCTTCGTCAAAGTTTGAAGAAGAAAGAAAAGCTCTCAAATCCTCACAAGATGGCTAAAGAGTTCTAACCCAACAAAATAAGATAAGAGCTTATTTTATTCACAAACTTAACAAAAGAATTTCAAAGGTTTGAAATTCAAAAAGGATAACTCCAAAATTAAATAACAATTGTCGTGTCATTTAAAGAGGGGTTAAGGTTGTTTGAGAGAAGATGAAAAGTTTAGGGTTCGTGTGGGCCCGACCACACTTAATCCTCTCAAGGGAGGTTAAGTTGGTGTGGGTCCCACCCCTAACTTCCTTTGAGAGAAGTTAACCAACAAGTTTAAATAAAATTTGTAATCCAAAATTTTTATTTAACTTATTCTAAACTCCCAAAAACTAACTCTCAACCCGAAATAAACACAACCTCAGAAAAGGTCTCCTTAAGCGAATATCGGCGCTGCGAGTTCATCGGTGCCCTCGGATTTCAATTCCGAGCACTGGATCAAAAGTTAGAAATTCCCGCTCGTTTGTTCACTGAACGTACCCGAGCCAAACTTCGGAAATTGATTCCGGGCACTCCGGGCCTCGGAATCAGGTGCCGTCAGAAACCGCGCTCTTGTAAAATTCCAAAGAAAATTAAGAAAAAATTTCCCTTGAATTTTACGGGTCTTTACATTACTCCCACCTCAGGGCTTTACGTCCCCGTAAAGATACAACAAAAACTAGGAGAACAAATGAGGGTACTGAGCACGCATCTGAGCCTCCCGCTCCCATGTGCTCTCCTGGAGGTTTCTGTGCTGCCATCTGATGCGCACAAGAGGAATCGATCTCCCACACAGGACCCGCTCCTGTCGATCCTCTATCTCCACCGGAACCTCTGTAAAAGTCACCCCATTTTCAACGTCAAGCTCCCCATGGTCAATGATGTGCGTCGGGTCGTGCACGTATCTCCTCAGCTGAGGTACGTGGAAGACGTCGTGCACCCGGTGCAACTGAGGTGGCAGAGCCAGGCGATAAGCCACCTCGCCAACCCTGTTGAGGACCTGAAAGGGTCCGATGAAGCACGGAGATAACTTGCCGCCTCGGCCAAATCTCCGAATACCACGTCGAGGTGAGACTCGCAAGAAGACGTGGTCGCCATCCTCGAACTCCAGTGGCCTCCGCCTCCTGTCAGCATAAGGTTTCTGCCGGCTCTGAGCTGTACTCATCCGCTCCTGGATGACCTGGACCTTCTCTGTCGTGGCCTGGACCATCACAGGTCCCACAAGTGCTGCAAGATTTCTTCTTTGCCGACAAGAGAAATCCGGTCTCATCCCCTGGATGAACCACATTCTTTGCCTAATACAGTCAATCCTAACATGGATGATACTAATCCATACCAAGGATGACGTCGTAAGGCCTCGACGCTACTACCAAGAGATCCAACCATTACTCTCGCCTCCAAGAGTTGAGTCACACTGTCGGCATCAGTGTGTGGTAACTGGGTCTCCTCCAGTAGATGTCTCACAAGTGAGGGTCAAGTCAACAGTCAAACTGGAACCTCTTAGTAACAACACAAAAGAGGACAGGAATGAAAACATCACAAGTTATGCATCTTTTATTATTGCAGCTCATAATACAAAGACGCTACACAATAGCAACAAGGAACTATAAGTACAAAGGACGTATCCACTAGTTATGCTCCTGTCCATCTGCTCCCAGAGCTCCATGATCGAAGGCCTCGGCTGCCTGAATCTGAGCTCTCGCTTGTTCACCTACTCCCTGTGGTCGGGGCGGACCTCCTGGTGGTGGTGGTGGCAGAGCCTCAAAGCGTCGCCCACCACCTGCTGCTCGGCCACCTCCTCTGCCTCGTCTGCCTCCTCCCTGCGGATCGCCATAGTCGAACCTCTGCCTCTGCCTGGGAGGTTCTTCACTTAACTGCTGATCATCAGCATGGCGGGTCGGACAGTCACGAGCCATGTGACCAATCCCTCCACAAGAGTAACACTGCCCACTCTCGGCACGCCTGGCTCTGACTCCACCCCAGATCCCTCGCACAACTGAGCCTGAGTCATGCAGTCAGCCACCGGTAGGTCTGGTATGCCTGGAACCCTGAGTCATCCGTCGGCTACCTGCTGCCGAAGACTCCGCTATCTGCCGCCCTACGGTAGGTCTCGCTGTGGACTCAGCCAGGAAGCTCTCGATCAAAAGAGCCCGCTCCAGTACTCCTGTCTGAGTCGGTATGCTGAGGGAGATCAGCGATGCCCTGATCTTGTGTCTCAAACCCTGCTCAAAGGTCCGGGCCTGGAAGAATGGGTCCCGTACCATGTCGGTCGAGTAGCGTGAGAGATCAGTAAATCTCGCCGAGTACTGAGCGACCGTCATGCTGCCCTGCCGCAGCTGAAGAAGCTCCTGGATACGCACCGCACGAAGGGTGGCTGGGACGAACTCTGAGTGGAAGAGGCTCTCAAAGTCCGTCCAAAGTAGAGATGCCTCATCGTGCACCTGGAGCATCAAGCTCCACCATCGTCCTGCTGCTGCGTGTAGTAGGCTCGCAGTGAGGATCACCATGAGGTCTGCTGGTGTCCTCACTAGCCTAAACACACGTACCACTGCCTCCAGCCAGTCCTCGGCTGCCTGGGGATCCGTCTCCCCGCGAAACCTGGGTGGTCGTTGGCGCTGAAACTCATGCAGTGCGCTGAGGTGACGTGCATCGTTAGCAGCTGGCGCTGGAAGCATCGGGGGCTCGGCGGGTAGTACTACCGCCGGTGCCACTGCTGACAAAGGGCCCTGCACCGAGGCCTCGTCGCTCGGTGGGCTGTCATCACACTCGACTCTCGGAACCCTAGCTGGCTGCCGTCGTGGGGCCATCCTAAATAGGAAACAGGTGCGCCATAGTCAAACAGTATACCTGGTGAGCTGATATAAAGAAATCACAAAGAAAACTTTAAAACACACACGCAATCAATGTTTTCGTGCATTAAGTCGGAAATCAGAAGTCAGGGTCCTGGTGTACGGATACGTCGGCCGCCGCACCAACACTGGACTCCCTGTACTGATAACCACACTCAATACGCTAAACATTATTTCTTCACATAGAAAGATCAGAGTTCGCGGTAGAACCGAACTCCTCTGATACCAATTTGTCACGACCCGCCCTCAGGTCCGTGCCGTGACTACCCCAAGCCCGCCTTCCATAGGCCAGGGGCTGGCGACTAGCACCAAGGCGTAATTCCCGGTAAAAAGGGAAGGCATTGCCTTTGTAAAGTAAACAAACACCACAGAGAAAGCAAGTGGAAAGTAAACACTAAGCAAAAGCAGAGTACAACTGGAAGTGCGGAAAAGTAAATGGGCCAGTATACAAACCCAAACTGAAAGTAAAGTACAACTCGAAAGGGAAAACAGCAACTGTAAGTAAAAGCCGGTACACCGAGATGTCCACTGGAGATCCCACCTGAAGGGTGGGTACAGATAGCTCCACTGCTCCACGGGTTCTGCCGTCCGCTCCGAACACGTCCCGCCCAATGGTCCACCTCCAGGTACCGTCCTGCTCTGCAAGCCTCAGCCAAGATCAACGCTGTCCGTCGTCTGCAACCAACACAACGTAGTGCGGGCATAGCCCGTGCAGGGGTGAGTATAAGATACTCAGTAGGGACCCCGAGACCCCTGTAGGTCTCCCGAAATCCACAAAGGATAAACCACAAAGAAAAATACAAACACGAAGTAACAACCGACAATGCTTAGGTATATGCCCATACATATACCTAAGTCATCAATTTCAAATACGCTCCAACCTCCGAGCCCAAGTACAACTCAGTCCACACAGGAAAGTAAACGTATTCCACACAGGAAAGCAAAACGTATTCCACACAGGATAGCACAACACAATCCACACAGGAAAGCAATTAGGATTCAGCTCACACCAGGATTTTCATTATCAAAACCGTAACTGCTGAAGAGCCCCATCTCTAAAGTGTACAGTGGTCCTGTCACGACTCCGAGGTACTGCTCACTAACCTAAGACTGCTGAAGTACTCCTCCTGTCGAGTACCGCGGGTCTGCTGCCAACTATCGGGCGCTCCGTCCGCTGAGGGTCTGCTGCCAAATACCGGGCGCTCACCCAAATAGCCTACAGAGGTACTCCTCCAGTCGAGTACCGCGGGTTTGCTGCCAACTACCAGGCGCTCCGTCCGCCGTGGGTCTGCCGCCAAATACCGGGCGCTCCGTCCACTGGGCTAGTCGACTCACTCCAAGTCGAGTCGGTCAAGCAGTCTTCAGGTCTCAGCCGGCTACACGGTCTCCGTACTCCGTATGCTCGTCTCCAGAATCGCGGGTTTTCCACTACAACCAAGCGCACTACCTCTATCGAGTAAAATAGAAGGTTCAGCTCACACAGGTATACTTCTTCGGATGACGGTGAAGATGATCATTGATCCATCTAAGTCGTCGGACCCACGAAGGATCGATAGGTACTAACCCCCGCAAAGACCCACATAGGATCATAGCACTGATCCACGTAGGATCCCTGAGTGCTGTAGTCGTCGTCTTCGAATCCACACAGGATCTCTGTATTGTCGTCGTCGCAGTCACAGTAGCAGTAGCAGTAGTAGTCACAGTCGCAGTCGCAGCCAGCACTAGGGTTCCCGCACACAGCAAGCTCGTTCGGAGGGTCCGCTCCACGAGCCGAGAGGCTGATACATCAACTGTCACAAAGTCCAGAGTTGATGTATCCAAAAGTTCCATATCGTCAACAGGAACTCAACGCAACAGACGGCGCATCGATCGGACGCTCGGTCTGAGAGTTATTGGCATTTTCGTCTCCGGGGCCCGGTTGGTTTTTAAGGCAAAACCAACCCAACCGTACTCCACCTACGTCCAAACCTCGGGCGGAGTATTCCAAAAGATCCGTCTCACTAAGAGGAATACAACAAAGCTGACGGCACGTCAATCGGACGTCCGTAACTCAAGATATGAGCGTTTTCGCTCCGAAGGTCCGGTTGGTTTCGTGTACGAACCAACCCGGCTGAACTCAAAGTAATCCGAAACCATGAGTGCGATATACCGAAACGACCGTCTCGATCCAAGGATCGCATTTCCGCTGACGGTTCGTCAATCGGACGTCCAGTCTGAAAGATATCAGCCTTTCCGTCTCACACCCACCCTGTGAAACTTCCCAGGAGGTCACCCATCCTGATCACTACTCTAAGTCAAGCACGCTTAACTACGGAGTTTTAACCACGTAGGCTCCCGAAAAAGAAGGTGCGCCTTGAGTATAGTATACCGAAACGACCGTCTCGATCCAAGGATCGCGTTGCCGCAGACGGTTCGTCGATCGGAGGTCCGTGGCTCAAGTTATGGCCAAAAGACCGAAGTCGTCTCGAAAACGGGGGGGTCCGGGTCCGGGCCGACCCGGGTCCGACCCGGCCCGGCCGGCGGCGGACCGGCGCGGACCGGCGCGGTCCGGCGCGGCGGCGCGGCCTGGCGCCGCTAGGGTCACGCGCGGGGGGCTAAGCCCCCGCTTCCAACAAGGCGGCGCGGCTTAAGAGCCGCGCCTTTTTGGAGACCGGCCCCCCTCTCGTGGGGGCCTGCTTTGAAGGCAACCGGGGGGCCGCCTGCCCCCCTCAAGGAAACCGCCCCCCTCTCTTAAATGAGGGGGGGTTTTGAGCTGGCTGGGGAAATTAAATTCCCCCGGCCTTTGACCTTCCGGCCGGCCACCTGGCCGACCGGTTTTTCTCCAACCGGACCGGAAAATCCGGTCCCCTTTCCGGCTTCCGACGCCGGCGGCCCGGCGTGCCGCCGGTCTTCCCGTCTCGCCGCGGCCCGGAACCGACTGCGGTGTTCGTCGTCCGGCGCGGTGCGACGGCACCGCGCCCCTTCGCCGCGCCTTCCATTCCCCTCGACACGGCGCGACGGCGTCGCGTTCTTGATGATTCTTCCACGGCGCGGCGCGATGGCGCCGCGCAATATAATCGGGCGAATAACCGCGTGGTGCGACGGCACCTCACCACCTTGTTTCATCCGCAATATAAAACATCAAGAACGAAGGAGGGGGTTCGGCCGTGTTCATGCGGTCCGGCCCCCTCACGTTAAACAATAACACATATTTAAAAACCTCACGTTAGTCACGCTAGAACCACGAACAAGGATAAATAAATAAACAATTAACAACCACCCCTACCTTGGGTATAAGGTTCGAAGATTTGTCAACGTCCCGCGGAAGACAACGTCGCGGAGGTCTGGCGTCGCGGTAGTCGTTCGTCAAATCCGTTGACGAAGAGATACGCCCGAAGAGATACGTCGTTGGCGAAACTTCGTATGCCGATGAAGGAAGTCCGAGGAGGAAGCGGCGTTCCCTTTCGTTGACACGGAAGACGAAGAAGAGAGGAGCGGCGTTCTTCGTCGGAGCTTGACCATTCTTCGTCAAGCTTGAGCGTTCTTCGTCAAAGTTTGAAGAAGAAAGAAAAGCTCTCAAATCCTCACAAGATGGCTAAAGAGTTCTAACCCAACAAAATAAGATAAGTGCTTATTTTATTCACAAACTTAACAAAAGAATTTCAAAGGTTTGAAATTCAAAAAGGATAACTCCAAAATTAAATAACAATTGTCATGTCATTTAAAGAGGGGTTAAGGGAGTTTGAGAGAAGATGAAAAGTTTAGGGTTCGTGTGGGCCCCACCACACTTAATCCTCTCAAGGGAGGTTAAGTTGGTGTGGGTCCCACCCCTAACTTCCTTTGAGAGAAGTTAACCAACAAGTTTAAATAAAATTTGTAATCCAAAATTTTTATTTAACTTATTCTAAACTCCCAAAAACTAACTCTCAACCCGAAATAAACGCAACCTCGGAAAAGGTCTCCTTAAGCTAATATCGGCGCTGCGAGTTCATCGGTGCCCTCAGATTTCAATTCCGAGCACTGGATCAAAAGTTAGAAATTCCCGCTCGTTCGTTCACTGAACGTACCCGAGCCAAACTTCGGAAATTGATTCCAGGCACTCCGGGCCTCGAAATCAGGTGCCGTCAGAAACCGCGCTCTTGTAAAATTCCAAAGAAAATTAAGAAAAAATTTCCCTTGAATTTTACGGGTCTTTACAAAATGGGCCTAATTGACCTAATTGGACTAAGTGGAAAAATGGGCCAAAGTGGCCTAATGGTCCAAAGTTGCCTAGTCGTCCTAATGGGATTAAGGGGCTTAATGGGCCTAATCGGCCTAGGTGGCCTAAGTGGCCAAATATTCCTAATGGGCTTAATGGTCTGAGTGGGCCTAAGTGGCCCAATGGGCCTTAGTTGCCTAATTGGCCTAATGGGGCTAAGTGGCATAATGAGCCTAAGTGTCATAATGAGCTTATTGGGTTTAACGGTCCTAGGGGCCTAATAGACCTAAGGGAATGAATGAACTTAGTTAGTCTAAGTGGCTTAATGCACCTAATGGGCCTAAGTTTCCTAATCGGTCAAATGTGATTAATGGTCCTAAGGTGCCTAATGGTCCTAATGGGCCTAATGTGCTTACTGGTCCTAATGGGCCTAAGTGGACTAATGAGCCTAAGTTGCCTAATTGGCATAATGGTCTTAATGGGCCTAGTGGGCCTAAGTGGCCTTATGGGCCTAATGGGCCTAAGTGGCTTCATCGGCCTAATGATCCTAAGTGGCCTAATAGGCCAAAGTGGCCCAATGGGCATAATGGGCCTAAGTGGCCTAATGGGTCTAATTGGCCTAAGTGGCCGAATGGGCCGAATGTCCTTAATTAGCCTAATGGGCCTAATGGGCATAAGTGGCCTAATGGGACTAATGGGCATAAGTGGTGTGATGGGGCTAATGGGCCTAAGTGGCCCCATGGTCCTTAGAGACCTTAGTGTCCTAATGGTCCTCAGTGGCCCCATGGGCCAAATAGGCTTAATATTCCTAATCGGCCTAATGGGCATAAGTGGCCTATGTGGTCCAATGGGCCTAATGGGCCTATGTGGCCTATGTGGTCCAATGGGCCTAATGGGCCTAAGTGGCCTATGTGGTCTAGTGGGCCTAATGGGCCTAATGAGCTATATGGTCCTAATTTTCCTAGTGGGACTAAAGGGACTAAATAGTCGAATGGGCCTAATGGACTAATGGGCCTAATGGGTTTGATGGGCCTAAATGGCCTAATGAGCCTAATGGGCGTAATGGGATGAAGTGGCCAAATGGGTTTAATGAGCCTAGGTGGCCCAATGGGCCTTAGGGGCTTAATGGGTTGAATGGGTCGAATGGGCTAAATGGGCCTAAGTGGACCAATCGGCCTAAATGGACTAATGGGAAAAAGTGGCCTAATGGACCTAGGTGGCCAAATGGCCCTAAGTGTCCTAATGGGGCTAATGGGCCTAAGTGACCGAATGGGGCTAATGGGCCTAAGTAGAAAAATGGGCTTAAGTGGCCCAGGGGGACTAATGGGCCTAATGGATGTAAGTGGCCTAATGGGCATAATTATCCAAATGGGCTGAAGTGGCCTAATATGCTTAATGGGACCAAGTGGTCGAATGAGCCAAATGGTCCTAAGTGGCCCAACTAGCCTAATGGGCCTAATGGGCCGAATGGGAAGAATGGGCCTAAGTGGCCTAATGGTCCTAATGGGCCTAAGTGGACTAATCAGCCTAATGGACCTATGTGGGCTCATGGCCCCAGTGGGCCTAAGTGGCATAAGTGGTCTAATCGACCTAATTGACCGAATGGGCCAAAGTTTCCTAATAGGACCAAGTTCCCGAATGGGCCTATTGGGCTTTAGTGGCATAATGGGCCTAATTTGACTAAGTGGACTAATGGGCCTAATGGGATGAATGGGATGAATGTGCCTAATGGGACTAAGTGGACTAATAGTCCTAATTGGTCTAATGGGCCTAAGTGTCATAATGGGACTAAGTGGCTGAATGAGCCTAAGTGGCCCAAATGGGCCTAATGGCCTGAATGGGGCTAAGGGATCGAATGGGACTAACGTGCCGAATGGGCCTAACGTGTCAAATGGGCCGAAATATCCTAGTGGGCCTAATTTTCCTGAGTGGCCTAATGGGCCAAATGGGCCAAATGGGATGAATGGGCGTAATGGGACTAAGTTGCCTAATGTGCCTAATTGGTCTAATGGGACTAAGTGGCATAATGGGCCTAAGTGGCTGAATGAGCCTAAGTGGCCCAAATGGGCCTAATGGATGGAATGGGGATAAGGGTCCGAATGGGCCTAACGTGTGGAATGGGCCTAATGTGTCGAATGGGTCGAAGTGGCCTAATGGGACTAAGTGGCCTAATTGTCCTAATGGCCCGAATGGGGCTAAGGGTCCCAATGGGATGAATGGGCCTAATGGGACAAAGAGGACTAATGGTCCTAATGAGCCTAATGGGTCTACGGGGCCTAATGGGAATAATGGTCTAAATGGACCTAATGTGCCAAATGGGCCAAAGTGGCCTAATCGGCCTAATGGGCCTAAGTTGCCTAATGGGAAAAAGTGGCCTAATGGGACTAATGGGCCTAAGTGTCACAATGGGCCTTAGTGGTCTAATTGGCCTAAGTGTCCTAATGGACCTAATGGGCGTAGGTGGCTTAAGTGGCCTAATGGGACGAAGTGGCCTAATCGGCCTAAGTGGCCTCACGGGCATAATGTGCCTAAGTAGCTTAATGGGCTTAATGGTCCTGATGGGATGAATGGGTCGAATGGGATGAAGTGGCCTAATGGGCCTAATGGGCTTAAGTGGTCTAATGGTCTGAAGTTGTCTAATGAGCCTAAGTGGCCTCATGGGCGTAATGGGACAAAGTGACCTAATGCGCCGAATGGGCCTAATTGGCCTAATGGTCCTAATGGGTCTAAGTGGCCTAAGGGGCATAATGGGCCTAATGGGTCTAAGTGTCCTAAGGGGCATAATGGGCCTAATGGGCCTAAGTGGCCTAATCGACATAATGGGATTAGTGGGTCGAAGTGGCCTAATGGGCCTAATGGGCCAAAGTGGTCTAAGGGGCCTAAGTGGCCTATTAGGCCTAATGGGCCTAAGTGGACTAATTGGCCTAATGGGATTAATGGGCCTAAATGGACTAATAGGCATAATGGGCCTAAGTGGCCTAAGTGGCCTAATGGGAATAATGGGCCAAAGTGGCCAAATTGGCCTAATGGGCCTAAGTGGCCTAATGGGCCTAAGTGGAATAACGAGCCTAAAGGGCCTAAGTGACCTAATGGTTCTAATGGGCCTAAGTGGATTGATGGGCCTAAGTGGCCTCATGGACCTAAAGGTCCTACGAGGCCTAATGGGCCTCAATGTCCTCATGGTCCTAATGGGCCTAAAGGGCTTAGGGGTCCTAAGTGAGCTAATGTGACTAATCAGCCTAATGGGCCTAAGTAGCCTAATGGGCCTAATGGGATTAAGTTTTCTAATGGGCCCAATAGGACTAATGGGCATAATGGGCCTAAGTGGTCTAATGTGCCTAAGTGACTAATCAACATAATGGGCCTAATGGGTGTAATGGGATTAAGTGGTCGAATGGGCCTAATGGGCCTAATGGACATAACGAGCCTAAGTGGTTGAATTGGCTTAATGGGCCTAATGGGCCTAAGTGGCATAATGGGCCGAATAGGATGAATAGACCGAATGAGCCTAATGTGTTGAGTAGGCCTAATGGGTCTAAGTAGCCTAATGGGCTTAAGCAGCCAAATGGACCTAATGGTTCTAAGTGGCCTAATGGGCCTAATGGGAAAAATGTGCCTAGTGGGCCTAATGTGCCTAAATGGCCTAATGGGCCTAAGTGGCCTAATGGGCATACTAGTCCTAAGTGGCATAATGGGCCTAAGTGGACTAATGGGCCTAATGGACCTAATGGGCCGACATGGCCTAATAGACCTAAGTGGCCTAATGGGATTAATGGCCCTAATGGGGCTAATGGGTATAATGGGATTAAGTGGCCTAAGTGGCATAATGGGATTAAAGTGTCACGACCCGACCCTACCCGGGCTCGAGCCGCAACTACCCCAAGCCCGCCTCCATAGGCCAAGGGCTGGCGACAAGCACCGAAGGCACAATAACACGGGGAGGCCTTTGCCTAAGCACCTGTACACACACACGCAGCAAACTCAATGAAACAGTGCAGAGTAAAAGTAAAGACAAGCAAAGAAAAGGAAAGGGAAACTGCTATATAAATACCACAAAGTGCATCGACCTCTACAAGTACAAAGTAAAAACTGAAAAGAAAAGGGGCAAAACACGCGCCCAACCAGAAAGTGCCACAACCCGGCAACAGGTAAACAAAAGAAACTACTGATGGGTCTCCCACCTAGAACCCGACCACGACCACCGCACACGGTCCAAGTTCCCAAGCTCCCACGCTCCACTGAAGTCACACTCCACCTGTCCGTCGTCTGCAAGGGCACACCAAGTGCGGGAAAATCCCAACCAGGGGTGAGTATAAAAATACTCAGTAGGATACCCCGAAGGCTCGAGGGAGCAACAAAAGGAGGTACCGAAGGGTGAGCAGTAGAGCGAACAGAAAAGTAAAGGAGTACAACATAGAGTGCAGTAAAGATTCCATCTCAACCCAACAAGAGGAAATAAGGTAGACTCATCCAGACACAAGGAGCTGGAAACGGTGAGAAGATGAACTTCTTGTCGAGTCTTCGCTACCTATAGTAGGATAGTAAACTCGTCCAACCATGAGAAGATAGACATGGAAAGCACGTGGAATACCCCGCGCGTCTTCGCCTCTCATGGAAGGAGATTAGCCAAACCCAAGAAGTGGGTGCCGGAAACAAGGTATATACATATGTATGCTCTGTCAAGAAGCCCGAACAAACTCGTAAGGGGATCTCCGTCCCATAGATCAGCCCAAGAAAGAGTAGCCAACAGTCCCAGAAGTAAACTCCATCTATGCCCAGTATCCCGCACGTCAGCCCCGAACCGCAAGTCAAGGGGCTCAATCACCACACCTCGACACTATCCGCTTTGGGCGGCACTGACTCACCCGCATGGTTTTAGGTCGCGTCACAAGGATGTGTCTCGGTGGGGGAAAGTTCTCCCCGTACTTGAGAGTTCTGGGGGAACGTCATCCACAACTCGTCACTGCCCCGCAGTCGAGAGGTCTGCTCAAATTCGACAGGCGACCCCCTGCCAAGCCCCGCTGGAGGATCCATGGAAGTCAATGGGTTCCCACTACATGGAGACCCGGAAAGTCGATGGGTGCCACACTGCCCAGTCCCGTAACAGGGTAATCCACTGGAGGGCGACCCGGATAAAGTCGGCGATGGGACCACTGCCCAGCCCAGCTGGAGGTAACCCGGCATCGGGGACCACTTCCCAGCCCAGCTGGAGGTAAGCCCAGCATCGGGGACCACTGCCCAGCCCAGCTGGAGGTAAGCCCGGCTTCGGGGACCACTGCCCAGCCTCGCTGGAGGTAAGCCCGACACTGCTCTGGCCATCCCTGCTGGATGGTACTACTCGGTGAACACCACTGTACTGACCATCCCTGTTGGATGGTAACTCACTGCAGAGCCCTGCTTGAACCAACCTCAGCCCTACTGGAACAACCTCAGCCCTGCTGGAACAACCTCAGGCCTGCTGGAACAACCTCAGCCCTGCTGGAACAAACTCAGCCATGCTGGAACAACATCGGCCCTGCTGGAAACAACCTTAGCCCTGCTGGAACAACGTCAGCCCTGCTGGAACAACCTCAGCCCTGCTGGAACAACCTCAGCCCTGCTGGAACAACCTCCTGGGTAGAGGATCGGTGTCCGCGTAAAGTGTTGGTCACACCGAAACTACAAGCTCTACCAGGGAATACGGAGCAACGAGAGAAACTCCCCAGGCCTCACAAGGCGATCCCACTCCAATCCACTGAGTCACTGTCGAAGCGGACTGAGACACCTCATCCCAGAAAGTGGGGAAAACACCCACGCTGTACGAAAACCCGTAGTCGCAGACGGTGTCGCAGTCCGGTGAAAGGGCACAGTACCGAAACCCCTCACAGCCGAAGAAGTAGAGGAACCAAACCATCTCTGCTAGCCAAACCATCGAGAACAAGACCAGGGGGAGACCGCTCAACACTACTGGTCAGACAAAAGAGCACCAAGCCAGGGAAAACTCCGCCCTGCTAGTCAAACAGACGAGCACAAAGTCAGGGGAACACTCCACCCTGTTGGTCAAACAAACGAGCGCAGAGGGACCCTCTACGTCACGAGAGGTCAAAGTACGCAAAGCAGATCATGGAACGTATGTGGGGCCCACACGAAGTGTGGCCCCAAGTCAACCCCAACTGAGCGCACAAACATCCTCAGGTACGAACAACCACATGTACCTCCAAGCGTTCCCGTATACTCCTGGAGTATACCTCATTCCAGCCCAAAAGCTATCGTGCACACGACACCCAGCGTCAACGCGAAGGCATGATGTAACAACTCCACCTGCCACCTCATCGGCTGAGGCACAGCCAACCACATCTCGTGGACCAATTATATCACTCTCCTAAGAGTGCGCGATCACACGCCATGGGTCCGCTACAAACAAGGTAGGACGAACCACCACCGGAGAACCTCTCATGCTACACATTTAACAAGATCACGCAAGAGGCTCCGCACATCCAAACGGATTGAACAGTTGTAATCCTCGCAGAAAAACACGCGAGATCGACTACTTACTCGCCTCAAACGGATATCCGACGAAAAAGTCACCAACACCGCCTCACGCCCGAACGGCGTCCCGTGATCCCGAGCCTCGGCCCCGAAAACAGTCGGGCGCATCGAACCATTGAAATCCCCTCAGGATAACACGTCAAAAGCACTACTCACTTGAGTGCAATGGATATCCGGAGAAAAAGGTGCATCCGGCGCACCGCACACGAGCGGTGCCATGTGGGACCCGTATCCCGGTCCCGAAACTCAACGAACGGATCACACCGTTGCGATCCTCTCGAAAAAGTACACGAAATTTACTATTCACTTGTCCAAAACGGTCGCCCGGTGATAAATCTAGAAATCACTGTCAACTCTGGAAACGGCCCTCGCGGGGCCCGCACCATCGTGCGGAATTACAGAGGGCAGACTGCGCCAACGCGATGCCCTCGGAAAAACACCCAACATCAACTGCTCGCATGCCCCGAACAGACTTCCGAGGAAAAAGGCGCTAAAAGCTGCACATAGCTCAAAAGACGGGCCATGGGGCCCGCGCCTCAACTCCAGCCTCAAAGCCTGGAACCGCACTGGAAACCTCTGCCTCAGTGCCAGGGTCACAACGCCGCTGACGGCGCTTAAATCGGACGTCGTACGCGTCCGTGCTGTCCGAAACAAAAAAAACTCGAGGATTACGCTCGTCCACTTAAGGACATGTCGTGCCTCCGCGACCCCTCATTTCGGGAATTAAAAATTCCCGAAACCATCTCAAAAAGACCGTCTCGTCAATACGGTTCCACTTCCGTAGACGACGCTCAAAACGGACACCCGTAGCAGAAATTACGGGTGTCCGAACCCCGAGGGGGCAAGACCCCTGAGGCTGGACCGGCCTGGGCCGGCCCGCGGCTTAGCCGCGTGGGCCGGCCGTGGACACGCAGTCCCCGCGCAGACAGGCCACGAGGGCCTGTCGCGGCCGCCGCGTGAAGACCCGCATGGTGCGGGTCTTTGTCGCCGCACAGGGGTCGCGCGACGCGACCCCGCGGTCGCCGCTCCCTGGCGACCGCCGCCTCGCCGGGAACTTCGCCAGACACCCCTGCCAAGCCCAACGCCTCCCCCGGACAACCACGCTGATGCCCGCGGACACCGCCTGAGGCCGCCCGCCGCACGCCGTGACACCGCCTCAGGCCGCCGCTGCGCCAGAGCTCGCCGGACCACCAGAAAAACCCACAACCTTCGACGATCGACCCCGGCCTCCTCCGAGCTCGGATTTTGATTCCGAAAAATGCGTTGGAGAGATAAAAATGTATACTAAGAATTTTTGGGCTTTGATCAAAGTTTTGACAAGGAATCGACAGTGAAAAACGAGCTCAAAGTAGGTACGAGAATAGAAAATGCAACGCAACATCCTACCTCGCGGGGCTTCGCCCGAAGCTTCGCGACGATCCGCCAGCCACCACGCCTCGCCGGAGCTGTCTCGCCGGAGCGTCTCACCGGAGGTGGAGGAGGAGAGGGAGAGGAGGGGCTGCCAGGGGGAAATGGGAAATAGAAGAGGGAGGGGTGTGTTAAGCGTTTAAATAGAAAACGCTTAACCACCCGCCCGTCAGCCCGAACCCGAACTCCCGACGGGGTCGCGATTAAGCCTCCCTTAGGGTAAACACCACCTCCCGAGTACAATAGAGGTCTCAGAATTTTAATCTGAGACCCCATTAAAAAGTTATAAAATTTAACGTCTGAAGCCGCTAAATTACGAAAACGCCCCTGGAGCCATTTTTCACAAACTGCCCACACCTGCGAAACTTATACCCCTCCTAGGGTAAACGGAACATTCCTAACACAACGGTGCCCTCGGTTTCCCAATCCGAGCCACCGTTTAAGAGATACTTGCATTTCAACATTAAACGAATTAATTTAATTTATTTAATCTGTTTAACGTTCCAGAAGCGAGCGAGGGGTCCAAACATCCCGCGCCGACAAGTTTTATGTCGTTCCTAGGGTAAAAACCCCATTACGGACCCATCCGTACACTCGGATATCTGATCTGGATCACCTTTTAGGAGTTATCTCATTTATTTAGCATTTCTAGTGTGAACGCACTGAAAATTTAATTTCGGCCACTCTGGGGCTCGGAATCGCATGTCGTCTGAAGGCGCTACTCTGGAATATCATCAAGAATATTCCAAAGTCTTTCTCAACAAAAACCGGGTTCTTACATCATTCCCTCCTTCAAGATTTTCGTCCCTGAAAAGCAAAACTAGGGAGCAACACAGGGTACAAAGCCCGCACCTGGATTTCTGTACCCAAAAGAACCCACGCATAGCTCTGCGTCACCGCACACAGACCAAAGGATTGATCTGTCCACGCGAGGTCGGCCCTTTCCAGCGTCGTGCACCCACTCCAGACTTTGGGGTTAGGGCAAGGCGGTAGGGAACCTCACCATCCCTTTGCACAGTCTCAAACGGCCCGAAGGCCCTCGGGGGTAGCTCACCTCCCCGGGCAAACCTCTACGTCGCACGCCACGACTAGAATCATCGCCCGCACCTGGAGAAAGGCTCGGTGATTCCCTCCTTCAGAATATTCATATGGTGAAACACCCAAGGATATCTGGTCATACAAGATTCCACAACCGATGCTCTCTTACACGCTCAAAAGGCGAAGGAGTCAACACCATCGACTAAAGGAAAAGGTGTCACGCCCTTTTTCCTTACCAACACAGGGTTACACCCGATGCCCTGCGTCACCCTGGTAACACATCAAACAAGGATCAGGGAGGAAAGCAGTTCACACACATAGTCTAACAATTCTACTGCAAAAAGGTAGAATAGCTGTAGAGAATAGCTCTTATCACTTCATGCTCTGCAGGATAGTAGACATCCAAAGCTCGCGGCTACCCGCGGTCCCAACCGTAAGCTCCCGAAGCCTGACGTGGACCGCCTAGTGGTGATGGGGAGATCTCGTAACGTCGTCCCCCACCCCCAGCTCCTCCCACTTCTCTACTAGCACCACCTCTCTGGCTACTACTCCGATCATGGCGCTGCCTCTGCCGTGGTGGTGCGCATGCTGCCTGCCCGAAGCTCTCAGCAACTCGGGTCGGGCAGTCTCGTGCCAAGTAACCTCACTCGTCACAAGCATAGCACCGGCGCTCTCTGGGCTGCCCTGTTTCCCTCTGGCGCCACTGTGGTGTACGACCACGGCCCGGGATCCACTCACGGAAGGGCATCCTCGGCTGAGGCCCTGCGCCTTTTCACCACAGTGGTATACGAGCACGTCTCTGAAACCAGCAGTGGGAAGGCCACCTGCATCAAGGCCCTGTCCTCCGGCACCTGCTAGCTACGGCAGACGTCCCGGCTTCGTCGCGCCCACTACCACTACCAACCGCAAAACATGACGGAAATCCCTCTGTCACCAGCGCTTGCTCTAGCACCCCGGCATACGTGGAAATGCCCAAGGGTACTATGAAATCACGAATCTCTCGGCGGAGACCCTGCTCAAACTTCCACGCTCGGAGGTCGTCGTCATGGACCAAGTCCGGGTAAAAGCGTGCACGGTCTCCAAAACTATCCGCGTACTCGGCCACCATCATCCCTCCCTGCTGAAACTGCAGGAGCTCCTGAATCCGAATGGAGCGCAAGAAGGAGGGGAAAAACTCCTCACGAAACAACAACTAGAAGTCGCCCCACGAAATCGACGACTCGTCAATAAGATGAGTCACCAGACTCCACCAACGCCAAGCTGCTCCACGAAAAAGGGCGGTTGCCAAAGCCACTCTCTGATCTGTCGGCGTCTGCACAAGCATGAAAAGGAAAACCACTGTCTCTAGCCAAACCTCTGCTGCCTGAGGGTCTGGCTCACCACTGAACCTCAGCGGTCTCTGCCGCTGGAACTCACGGAGCGCGCTCAAGCTCAACCTGCTCTGCTGAAACTTCCTGCTGCTCAACAGGTGGGGGTGCTGCTACGAGCCCACCCGGAGAAAGGGATCGCATGATGGGTCCTGGACTGTGGCCTCGTAGCTCATAGGGTCGTCGTCACGAACCAAAGCTGGTATCCTGGCTGGATGTCCTCACGGAGACATCCTGAATATTATGAAGGAGTGCTGCAGTTAGATGAGCATATATGTATATACCAACAACAACAATGATGGGGAGCTGACTCAAGAAGGACAGTCAAAGACTCAATCCTATGTGATGCACAAGAAAATTTCCCTGCAACAAGTGTCTCAGCATACCGAGTCGACAAGCGGGTTATCAAGGTCCTGGTGAATAGATACGTCGGCCGCCGCACCATCACTGGATTCCCTAGCCTGAGAGCCACTCTCGAGACACATTAACACTATTGCCCTAATTCCCAACCAATTCCTCTTTTAGGGACGTCCGCACAATGCCCCAAGGAACGAACCACCTTTGATACCACTTTGTCATGACCCGACCCTACCCGGGCTCGAGCCGCAACTACCCCAAGCCCGCCTCCATAGGCCAGGGGCTGGTGACCAGCGCCGAAGGCACAATAACACGGGGAGGCCTTTGCCTAAGCACCTATACACACACACGCAGCAAACTCAATGCAACAGTGCAGAGTAAAAGTAAAGACAAGAAAAGAAAAGGAAAGGGTGACTGCTATATAAATACCACAAAGTGCATCGACCTCTACAAGTACAAAGTACAAACTGAAAAGAAAATGGGCAAAACACGCGCCCAACCAGAAAGTGCCACAACTCGGCAACAGGTAAACAAAAGAAACTACTGATGGGTCTCCCACCTGGAACCCGGCCACGACCACCGCACGCGGTCCAAGCTCCCAAGCTCCTATGCTCCACTGAAGTCACGCTCCACCTGTCCGTCGTCTGCAAGGGCACACCAAGTGCAGGCAAACCCCAAGCAGGGGTGAGTATAAAAATACTCAATAGGATACCCTGAAGGCTCAAGGGAGCAACAAAAGGAGGTACCAAAGGGTGAGCAGTAGAGAGAACAGAAAAGTAAAGGAGTACAACAGAGAGTGCAGTAAAGAGTCCAGCTCAACCCAACAAGAGGAAAGAAGGTAGACTCATCCAGACACAAGGAGCTGGAAACGGTGAGAAGATGAACTTCTCGTCGAGTCTTCGCTACCTATAGTAGGAGAGTAAACTCGTCCAACCATGAGAAGCTAGACACGGAAAGCACGTGGCATACCCCATGCGTCTTCGCCTCTACTGGAAGGAGAGTATCCAAACCCAAGAAGTGGGTGCCGGAAACAAGGTATATACATATGTATGCTCTGTCAAGAAGCCCGAATAAACTCATAAGGGGATCTCTGTCCCATAGCTCAGCCCAAGAAAGAGTAGCCAACAGTCCCAGAAGTAAACTCCATCGATGCCCAACATCCCGCACGTCTGCCCCGAACCGCAAGTCAAGGGGCTCAATCACCACACCTGGACACTATCCGCTTTGGGCGGCATTGACTCGCCCACACGGTTTTAGGTCACGTCACAAGGACGCGTCTCGGTGGGGGAAAGGCCTCCCCATGTTATTGTGCCTTCGGCGCTGGTCGCCAGCCTCTGGCCTATGGAGGCGGGCTTGGGGTAGTTGCGGCTCGAGCCCGGGTAGGGTCGGGTCGTGACATAAAGGGCCTAATGGTCCTAAGTGGCCTTATTATCCCAATGGGCCTAAGTGGTGTAATGGGCCGAATGGGCCTAAGTGGACTAAGGTGCCTAAGTGGCCTAATGGTCCTAATGGGCCTAAGTGGACCAAAGAGACTAATGGGCTTAACGGGGCTAATGGGCCTAACAAGACGAATGGGCTTATGTGTCCTAATGAGCCTACATGGCCAAATGGGCCTAAGTGGACTAATGAGCCTAAAGATCCTAATCAGCCAAAGGGGCCTAATGGGCCTAAGTGGAATAATTGTAGCCTAATGGGCCTAAGTGGTCTAATGGGTCCAATGGGTGTAATGGGCCTAAGTGGCCTAATGGACCTAATGGGACTAAGTGGCCTAATGGCCTAAATGGGAAAAATCGGTCTAATGGGCCTAATGGGCCTAAGTGGCCTAATTTTCCTAAAGAGATTAATGGGCCAAATCAACCTAATGGGACTAGGTGGCATAATTTTATTAATGGGCCTAATGGGCCTAAGTGGCCTAATGTGCCTAAAGGACCTAATTGGCCGAAGTGTCCTAATGGGCCTAAGTGGCATAATCATAACCAAATGGGCCTAAGTGGCCTAATGGGCCCAATGGGCCTATGTGTATTAATGGGACTAATGAGCCGAAGTGGGTGAATGGGCCAAATGGACTGAATGGGCCTAATGTACTGAAAGGGCCTAAGTGGCCTAATGGGATGAATGGGCCTAAGTAGACTAATGTGACAAATGGGCCTAATGGGCCTAAGTGGCAGAATGGACCCAATGGGCCGAAAGGGCCTAATGGTCCTAATTAGCTTGAGTTACCTAATGGGCCGAATGGACCTAAGTGGCCTAATAGGTCAATTAGGCCTAAGTGGAATAATGAGCCTAATGAAACAAATAAGCTTAATTTGCCCAATGGGCCTAATGGACTCAATGGGACGAAGTTTCCGAATGGGCCTAATGGGATGAAAGGTCTTAATGGGCCGAATGGGCCTAATGATCCTAATTGGCCTAAGTGGCCCAATAGTCCTAATGGGCCTAAGTGGCCTAATGGACCTAAGTGGCCTAATGGTTCTAATGGGCCTAATGGGTCGAATGGAACCAATGGCTCAAAGTGGTCTAGTGGGGTGAATTAGCTGAATGGGACTAATTGGCCGAAGTGGCCTATTGGGATGAATGGGACAAAAGGGTCCAATGGTCATAATGGTCTGAATGGGTCGAATGGGACTAAAGAGTCCAATGGGCCTAATCAGTCTAATTCTATGAATGGGTCGGATGGGTCTAATGGGCCTAGTGGGACCAAGTGGCTTAATGGACTTACGAGGCCTAATGGACCTATGCGCCTAATGGACCTAATGGGCCTAAGTGGCCTAATGGTCTTATGTGGACAAATTGACCTAATGTGCCTAATGGGCATAATAGGCATAATGGGCCTAAGTGAACCAATGGGCCTAATGGGTTTAAGTGGGCTAATGGGCCTAATGAGCCTAAGTGGACCAATGGGTCTAATGGGCCTAAGTGGTCGAATTGGCCTAAATGGCCTAGTGGGCCTAATGGGCTGAATGGGCCTAATGGGTTGAATGGGATTAATGGGCCTAAGTGGCCTAACGGTCCAAAGTGGCCTAATGGGACCAATGGGCCTAACAGTCCAAAGTTTCCTAATGGGCCCAATGGTCCCAATGCGCCAAATGGTCCAAATGGGCCTAAGTGGCCTAATGGGCCTAAGTGGCCTAGTGGGCATAAGTTCCCTAATGGGTCGAAGTGGCCTAATGCACACAATAGGCCTAAGTTGCATAATGGGCATGGGGGGCCAAAGTGGCCTAATGGGCCAAAGTGGACGAATGAGCCTAATGGGCCTAATGGGCATAATGGGCCTTAGTGGTCAGATTGTCCTAATGAGTATAATGGGCCTAAGTATCTGAATGGGCCTAATGGGCCGAATGTGCCTAATAGGCCTAATGGGCCTAAGTGGACCTAGTCGGCCTACTAGGCCTAGTGGGTCTACTGAGCCGAATGGGCCTACTAGGTGTAATGGGACTATCAGGCCTAATGGGCCTAATGGGACTAATGGGCCTAAGTGGCATAATGTGCCTAAGTGGCCTAATAGTCATAGGTTTCCTAATGGGTCTAATGGTCCTAAGTGGCCTAATGGGTTTAATGGGCCTATATGGCTTAATGGGCCGAAGTGGATGAATGGGCCTAATGGGATTAATGGGCCTAATGGTTCGAAGTGGCCAAATGGGCCTAATGGGCCTAAGTGTCTTCATGGGCCTAATGGACCTCAGCGGTCTAATGGGCCTAATGTTCCTATCGGGCCTAAGTTGTTTAATGGTCCAAATTGGACGAATGGACATATGGGCCTAATGGGCATAATTGGGCTAATGGGTCTAATGGACCTAATGGGCCTAAGTGGCCCAATGGGCATAATAGTCATAATGGGCCAAAGTGGATGAGTGGGCATAATGGGCCTAATGGGATAAAGTATCCAAATGGGCCTAATGGGACTAAGTGGCCTAATGGGCCTATTGGGCCTAATTGGATTAATGGGCCTAATGGGACTAAGTGGCCTAATGGGACAAAGTGGATGAATGTGCCTAATGGTACGAATAGGCATAATGAGCCTAATGGGATGAACTGGGAAAATGGGCCAAATAGTCCTAAGTGGACAAATGGGCCTAATGGGACTAATGGGACTAAGTGGGTATGATTTCACTTTTCGATTTTACTAGGTACGATTCCTTTTTGATAAACATCATCTATTTCTTCTCTTCCACCTAGATACAATAAATATGGGTATGATTTGGAATACCTCTTTTCCCCTTTCTTCCATCAAGTTTGCATGATAATTTCTCCAATCAACTTATGATTTATGAAATACAAATCAGCAAAGCATAATCACATTTAATTTTATCATAGTCAGTAGACTCTAATGGGTCTAATGGGCCTAGTGGGATGAATGGGACTAAAGGTTCCAATGGGCCTAATGGGCCTAATTATTTGAATGGTTCGGATGGGTCTAATGGACCTTGTGGGGCGAAGTGGATTAATGGACTTACTAGGCCTAATAGACCTATTTGGACTAAGGGACCTAATGGGCCTAAGTGGCCTAATGGTCTTAAGTGGAGAAATGGACCTAATGCGCTGAATGGGCGTAATGGGCGTAATGGGCCTAAGTAAACTGTTGGCCCTAATGGGATTAAGTGGCCGAATGGGCCTAAGTGGACCAATGAGCCTAATGGGCCTAAGTGGTCTAATGGGCCTAAGTGGCTAAATGGGCCTAATGGGCCTAAAGGGATAAATGGGTCTAATGGGTCGAATGGGACTAATGGGCCTAAGTGTCCTAACAGGACAAAGTGGCCTAATGGTCCCAATGGGCCTAACGGACCAAAGTTGTCTAATGGGCCCAATGGGCCAAATGCTCCAAATGGGCCTAAGTGGACTAATGGGCCTAAGTTCCCTAATGGGTTGAAGTGGCCTAATTGACACAAGGGGACTAATTTTCATAATGGGCATGAGGGGCCTAAGTGGCCTAATGGGCCAAAGTGGATGAATGGGCATAATGGGCCTAATGGGCATAATGGGCCTCACTGACCAAATCGGCCTAATGGGAATAATGGGCCTAAGTGTATGAATGGTCCAAATGGGCCTAAGTGGACCAATGGTCCGAATGTTCCTAAGTGGACCAATGGGCCGAATGGCCCCAAGTGGGCCTATTAAACCTAATGGGCCTACTGGGTGTAATGGGCCTACTGGGCGTAATGGGACTACTAGGCCTACTGGGCCTAATGGGACTAATGGGCCTAAGTGGCATAATGTGCCTAAGTGTCCTAATGGGCATAAGTTGCCTAATGGGTCTAATGGGCTAAGTGGCATAATGGGTTTAATGGGCCTAATGGGCTTATGTTGCCAAATGGGTCGAAGTGGAAGAATGGGCCTAATGGGATTAATGGGAATAATGGGTTGAAGTGGCCAAATGCGCCTAATGGGACTAAGTGTCCTCTTGGGCCTAATGGGCCTCAGCAGCCAAATGGGCCTAATGCGCCTATTGGGCCTAAGTGGCATAATGAGCCAAAGTGGCCTAATGGGCCAAAGTGGACGAATGGACATATGGGCCTAATGGGCATAATGGGCATAATGGGCCTAATGGATCTAATGGGCCTAAGTGGCCAAAAGGGCATAATGGTCCTAATTGACAAAAGTGGACATGTGGGCATAATTTTCCTAATGGGAAAAAGTGGCCAAATGGGCCTAATGGGCCTAAGTGGCCTAATGGGCCTATTGGGCCTAATTGGATTAACGGGCCTAATGAGACAAATGGGCCTAAGTGGAATAATGGGACAAAGTGGATGAATGTACCTAATGGGATGAATAGGCATAATGGGCCTAATGGTCCGAAGTGTCCAAATGGGCCAAATGGGCATATGTGGCCTAATGGGCCTAATGGGACTAATGGGCCTAAGTGGGTACGATTTCACTTTTCGATTGCACTGGGTACGATTCCTTTTCGATTAGAATCATCTTTGTCTTCTCTTCCACCTAGATACAATAAATCTGGATACGATTTGGAATACCTATTTCCCCCTTTCTTCCATCAATCTTGCATAATAAGTTCTCCAATCAACTTATGATTTATGAAATATGAATCAGCAAAGCATCGTCAAATTTAATTTTATCATATTTTGTATACTCTGATACTTCATCAAAACAAACACCTCTTTCATACTAGATCCAATGTGAATCTGATGACCATTTACTTCCATCAAAATGCATTCTCCATGCAACTGGTTCTCTCTTTCCAAATATTGATCAATTCCTCATTATGATCTTTTCACATACCAGACCCAAAACAAGTATGATTAGTGCCTTTTATTATAAAAATATTTTCCTCATTATTATGGACAGAGTGAGTCTGATTCTTTTGAAAACAATGGCCAGTACAATTTCCACCAAATACAAAGTGAGGTGATTTTATTTCTTCAAAATATTTCCTTGACAACAAAATACAACACATGAAAACAAACACCTTCCTCATCAACAAGGTTCCAACAATCCCCCCTTTGGATTTTGTTGTCAACCAGGTTTCATAAATCATTGAACATAGGCCCATTTCCCACTTAGTCCCATTATGGAAACTAGACATATTAGGACATTAGGCCACATACACCCATTAGACTCATTATGCCACTTAGGCCCATTTGGCCCATTTGGCCCATTATCCCATTTGGCCCATTTGTCCACTTAGGCCCGTTAGGCCCATTAGGCCACGTCGACCCATTAGACCACTTTGGCCCATTAGGCCCATTATACCACATAGGAACTTGAGGCCCATTGGGACACTTTTTCACATTAGGCCACTTAGGCCCATTGGACACATTAGGTCCATTCGGCCCATTCAACCCATTAGGCCCATTATAAAACTTAGGTCACTTAGGTCCATTAGGCCACATAGGCCCATTAGAACCATCAGACCCATTAGGTAACTTAGGCCACATAGGCCCATTAGGATACTTAGTCCCAGTCGACCCATTTAACCTGTTAGGCCACTTAGGCCCATTCGACCCATTATGCCCATTATGCCCATTAGACCCATTAGATTGATTGTACTATTTAGGACCATTAGACCCATTAGGACTATCAGGATCATTAGGAAACTTAGTCCACTTAGGTCCATTAATCCACTTAGACCCATTGGACCCATTAGGACCATTAGGAAACTTAGGCAATGTAGCACCATTAGGCCACTTAAACCTATTACACCCATTATTCTCATTAGTCCCATTACCCATTTGGCTCGTTAGGCCACTTATGCCCATTAGGCCCATTTATATACTTCGGCCCATAAGGCCCATTAGGACGCTTAAGCCCATTAATCCAAATACGCCACTTCGATCCATTTGGAAACTTAGGACACTTAGGCCCATTGGACCCATTATGCCCATTGGGCCCATTAGGCCCATTAGGCCCATTCATCCCATTAGGCGCATTAGGTAACTTTTTCCACTTAGGCCCATTGAACCCATTAGGCCCATTGGTCTCATTAGGAAACTTAGGCCACTTAGGCCCATTAGGCAACTTAGGCCCATTGGACCCATCAGGGCCATTAGGCAACTTAGGCCACTTAGGCCCATTAGGCCACTTAGGCCCATTCGGCCCATTCATCCCATTATCCCACTTAGGCCCATTCCACCCATTAGGCCCATTAGACCCATTAGGCCAATTAGGCCACTTAGGACCATTATACCCATTAGACCCATTAGGCCCATTAGGCAACTGAGTCCACTTAGGCCCTTTTGACCACTTAGACCCATTGGACCCATTAGGATAATTAGGGATCTTAGGCCACTAAGGCCCATTAGGCCACTTAAATCCATTAGACCGATTAGGCACATCGGACCCATTAGGGTAATTAGGAAAATTAAGCCACTTAGCGTCACTAGGCCACTTAGACCCATTAGACCCATTAGGCCAATTAGGAAACTTAGGACACTTACACCCATTGGAACCATTAGGCCCATTACTCTCATTAAGCAACATGGGCCACTTCGATCCATTTGGCCACTTAGGCCCATTGGACCCATTAGGCTGAATTATCCATAATGGTCCAATTAGGCTCATTAGGCCCATTAGACCACTTAGGCCCTATATGCCCATTAGTACACTTAGACACATTAGTATACTTAGTCCCATTATCCCCTTAGACCCATTGGGCCCATTGGACCCCTTAAGCCCATTCGGCCAATTAGGTCATTAGGCCCACTAGGCCGAATTAGCCATAATGGGCCCATTCATCCCATTAGGTCACTTAGGCCAAAGGGGTCCAATCGTCCCATTAGGCCTATTAGGTCGCTTAGGCCACTTAGGCCCATTTGGAAACTTAGGCCCATTAGTCCCCTTAAACCCATTAGACCCATTGGGTCGACTAGACCCCTTAGGCCCATTAGGCCAATTAGGCCATTGGGTCCATTAGGCCCACTAGGTCACTTAGGCCAAATAGGTCCAATAGTCCCATTAGGTATATTAGGTCCATTAGGCCACTTAGGTATATTATTCCCCTTAGTCCCATTAGGCCCCTTAGACCCATTAGGCCTATTAGGCCTGTTAGGCCCATTAGGTGCATTAGGCCACTTAGGCCTACTCGTCCACTTTGTCCCATTAGTCCACTTAGACCCATTAGGCACATTGGTCCCATTAGGACCATTAGGTCCATTGAAGAAATTTTTCCATTAGGCCCATTAGGTTGAATTGACCATAATGGGCCCATTAGGCCACTTAGGCCCATTAGTCCATTAGACCTATTGGGGTGAATTGGTCATAGTAGACCCATTAGGCCACTTAGGCCCAATAGCCCCATTAATCCCATTAGGCCCATCAGGACACTTAGGCCAACTAGTCCACTCGGCCCATTAAGACCATTTTTTCTATTAGGTCGAATGGGGCTTAATCGGCCCATTAGGACACTTAGGCCCAATAGTCCCATTTGGACCATTAGGCCACTTAGGCCACTCAGGCCCATTGGGAAAATTTGGCCCAGTGGACCCATTAGTCCCATTAATCCCATTAGGCCCATTAGACCCATTAGGCCACTTAGTCCCAATTGGCAGATTTGGCCACTTAGGCCCATTTTGCCCATTAGGCCCATTTGGACACTTGATCCCAATAGACCCATTAGGCCACTTAGGCCACTCAGGCCCATTCAATCCTTAGTCCCATTAGTCTATTTAGGTCAATTTAGTTCATTTAGGCCAATTAGGCTAATTAGGCCATTTGGGACATTTAAGCCAATTAGGCCTTTTAGGCCGTTTAGGACAATTTATGCCATTTAGGCCAATGAGGCCAATGAGTCCAATTCAGACCAATTAGGCCAATTTAGGCCCTTTAGGGAATTTAGGACAATTAGAATATTTAGTCCATTTAGGCCAATTTAGGCCAATTAATCCAATTATTCCAATTAGGCTCATTAGTCTAATTAGGCCAATTATAAAATTTAGTTCATTTAGGCCATTTAGGCCAAAGTTGGTCATTTAGGCTAATTAGGCAATTTATGCCAATTTAGGTCATTTAGACTATTTAGTCCAATTTAGACCATTTATTCCAATTCATCCAATTATTCCATTTAGTCTAATTTAGGCAATTTAGACCAATTAGGTCAATTAGGTCGATTAGGCCATTTAAGCTGATTTGGCCAATTTTGACTATTTGGGAAAATTATGCCAATTATGAAATTTAGGAAATTTAATCAAATTAGTCCATTTAGGCTAATTTTTTCCATTTTTTACATTTAGACCAATTTAGGCCAATTAGATAATTTAGGCAATTTAGGCAAATTATTCCATTTAGGCCAATTTAGTCCATTTAGACTAATTAGGCCAATTAGACCAATTTTTTCCATTTAGGACATTTAAGCTAATTAGACTATTTAGGACAATTTAGCTCATTTACACTAATTATGAAAAATTAGGCCAATTTGGCAATTCATACCAATTAGACCAATTAGGCCATTTAGGCTAATTTGTGCCATTTAGGCCAATTTAGGCCATTTTGGTCAATTTAGGTCACTTAGTCCAATTAGAAAAATTAGGTAATTTAGTCCATTTAGTCCAATTATTCCATTTAGGCCAATTATATCAATTAGTCCATTTAGGTTATTTAGGCCAATTTAGGCCATTTAGACCATTTAGACCAATTTAGGCCATTTATACCAATTAGGCCAATTTAGGAAATTTAGGCTAATTTAGGCCAATTAGAGCAATTATCCCAATTAGGATAATTAATCCATTTAGTTCATTTAGAACAATTAGTCCAATTAGTCCATTTAGTCCAATTAATCCATTTAGTCCAATTAGTCCAATTAGACCATTTAGGCCAATTTAGACCATTTAGACCAATTAATCAATTTGGCCATTTAGGTTATTTAGTCCATTTAGGACAATTAGTCCATTTATGCTATTTAGGCCATTTAGACCAATTAGGACAATTTAGGCCCTTTAGGGCATTTAGAACAATTAGAAGATTTAGTCCATTTAGGCCAATTTAGGCCAATTAATCCAATTATTCCAATTAGGCCCATTAGTCCAATTAGTCCAATTATAAAATTTAGTTCATTTAGGTCATTTAGGCCAAAGTTTTTCATTTAGGCTAATTAGGCCATTTATGCCAATTTAGGTCATTTAGACTATTTAGGCCAATTTAGACCATTTAGTCCAATTCGGCCAATTTTTCCATTTAGTCCAATTTAGGCAATTTAGACCAATTAGTTCAATTAGGTCGATTAGTCCATTTAAGCTGATTATGCCAATTTTGACCATTTGGGCCAATTAGGCCAATTATGAAATTTAGGAAATTTAATCCAATTAGTCCATTTAGGTTAATTTTTTCTATTTAGGCCATTTAGACCAATTTAGGCCATTCAGGTCAATTTAGCCCAATAGTCCAATTAGATAATTTAGGCAATTTAGGCCAATTATGCCATTTAGGCCAATTTAGGCCATTTAGACCAATTAGGCCAATTAGACCAATTTTTTCCATTTAGGACATTTAAGACAATTAGACTATTTAGGACAATTTATCTCATTTACACCAATTATGAAAAATTAGGCTAATTAGGCAATTCAGACCAATTAGACCAATTATTCCATTTAGGCCAATTTGTGCCATTTAGGCCAATTTAGGCCATTTAGGTCAATTTAGGCCACATAGGCCAATTAGAACAATTAGGTCATTTAGTCCATTTAGGTCAATTATTCCATTTAGTCCAATTATATCAATTAGGCCATTTAGGTTATTAAGGCAATTTAGACCATTTAGACCAATTTAGGCCATTTAGACCAATTAGGCCAATTTAGGAAATTTAGGCTAATTTAGGCCAATTACCCAATTATACCAATTAGGATAATTATTAAATTTAGGCTATTTAGAATAGTTAGTCCAATTAATCCATTTAGACCAATTAATCCATTTAGTCCAATTATACCATTTAGGCCAATTTAGGCCATTTAGGCCAATTAATCAATTTGGTCATTTAGGTCATTTAGGCCATTTAGGCCAATTAGTCCATTTAGTCCATTTAGGACATTTAGATCAATTAGGAACATTATAAAATTTAGGTTATTTAGGCCAATTTAGGCCATTTAGGCCATTTAGGCTAATTCAGGTCATTTAGGCTATTTAGGCTAATTTAGACCATTTAAGCCAATACAGGCAATTAGTCCATTTAGGTCAATTTAGTCCATTGATTCCAATTAGTCCAATTAGTACATTTAAGATGATTTGTGAAATTTATGCCATTTAGGCCAATTAGAACATTTAGGACAATTATACCAATTAGATAATTTAGTGAATTTAGGTCAATGAGGCCAATTAGGTTAATTTAGGCCATTTATGCCAATTAGGTTAAGTTAGGCCATTTAGGCCAATTAGACAATTTAGTCCATTTAGGCCTTTTAGGAAAATTTAGGCCATTTAGGCCAATTAGGATAATTAATACAATTATTTAATTTATGAAATTTAAGCCAATTAGTCCATTTAGGCCAATTTAGACCATTTAGACCAATTTGGCCAATTAGTCCAATTTTGGCCATTTAGGCTAATTTGGGTCAATTATGACATTTAGACCATTTAGTCCATTTGGATAATGTACTATTAAGGGACACACAGAACATATAATTTCAGGTACGAGTACTCATAAGCAGACGAGGCTTCTTCTCATAAAGTTCACACTTGGTAATCTCCAAGACTTGAAATTATGAGAATAGACTCGTCAGTAGGAATTATGCATGTTTTGGTGAAATCAAATATTCCTATATTTGAGTGTCTGTGGTGGTACTTATACTTTAATATTATTATTAAATCATGTCAGAACTTGCATACTTATATGTTTTTCGTAAACCATGACAATAAGAGATCATGATGAAGTTGGATATGTTGGGTGCGTCATGAGTGACATGTCATTAATGAATAAATTGAGGAAGGATTTTTTCCTTCCATCTTTATAGAAGCTGATATATCAACCCTTTTATTGGAATAAAATCATTGCATTAAATTCCATGGCCATGGTGTAACAGTGTATTTATTTCAGATAGTCAAAGGAAGACATATTGAAAATATAGGTTAGTGAAATGGATGTGAAACCTTATTGATGAGATATTGTGACAAAGAGATTATATTACACAGTGAGCATTTGTATGTGGTTTTCGATGTTATGACATAAAGTTCTTTATCTTGGGTTCCTTTACACATTTCTAGATAGTAATCTTGGACTTTAGGAAAGTCTTTCTAATGTCAATGAGAAGGAATCCTAGAGGGTTACACACTAAGTGTTTCCATTTATCTCAATTAAATTCTATTTGAGTTTAATTAATGAAATAAATATTATTCTCAAGTCCAAGGAATAATTTTATTCAATTTATATTTATCACATAAAGTAAATAAATATTTACTCGCCGACATGTGAATGAAATATTTATTTTATTGATTTAATATTTAAATAAATATTTATTTGATATATTGTAAATAAAATATTTATTTATGAATAAAATATTTATTCAGTTGTTCAATAAATTATAGAGGAGTGTGAACAGACCAAGACTGGGTCCATTTAAAAATATTAATTAACAATACTGTTATATAATTTTTTTTATTGTACAAGTTGGCGTGCGCCACAAAATAATAATTATATAATTATTATTATGTTGTATGAGATTTATTGAAGGTAATTAATGTTATTTAATGGCCGGTATGAAATTAAATAATATTTTAACTTAAATATCAACTCTATAAATAGGTGGTTGTGTCTATTGTGTAGATCATCCAAAAATTGATAATAGAAAATTCTTACACACAATGAATTCTCTCTCAACTCCTCCTCTCTCGCTCTCAATAACGAGAAGTGCAAGAAATATTTCTTCAAGACCAAAGAACGAGTGATCAAGAATGAACAACATAAGACATTGGACTCACGGCACTAGCACCTAGAGATCGAGTGGTGTTTCATAGAGATCATAGGAGAACGTGTGGATCTCCTAGGGATTTTATCCAAGGATCCTCACAGTGCAATGATGGTTACCAGAAAGGGTCTTTTAGGATGATCAAAATTCACTAACGAAGAAAATCCCTAAGAACGGGTATTTATTTCTTTAAATATTAAATAAATTAAATTTAAATTTGACGTGAAATATCCTCGCTCTTGGTTTTGGAAAACAATTTTTAAAATAAATTTTAATACATCATCCCTCTTCGCACACTTTCGTTATGCCTAAAACCACCACCACCACCACCACTGTCGTCACCGCCTTCGTCGCCCCCCCCCCTCCCCACTTCCACTACCACCGCCATCGTCATTAGCTTGACTCCCACTAGTACCCTCATTGAAATCACTCGATGTATCATATAAGGAGCGCATTGATGTTATACATGAATAAAAAGTAATATTAGTCTCTGATGGAAGTGGTGGACTTATAACTAACATATCTTTTAGGAAGTGTTTAGTGACCAATTTACTTCTTTCACACTCCCTTATATCTATTTTATTGGCCTCATCTACTTCCGCATGAGCGTTTTTCAGCTTGGGGTTCTTATAGGTTTGATAGGAACTCGATGAGGGACAATACCTAGTGGGTATGATGTTTTTCATGGGTAGACATCAGAATATCCCATGGCACTCATCACCTAATACTTGTCTCAAATGATCATTTCGCCTGAAGTTTCCTTCTTATTTATCATCGAGGGCCTTGAGGATACACTATTGAAAATATAGAGGATATTTAATTTTTAATTACATATCAAAATATGAAATATCAATAAAAACTTGCAATCTTTTCTTATGTTTGTACATTTATATCTCTTCTATTATTTTTCTTCCTAGTCAAGGAAAATAATTTTTCTCATGGAACATGACCCTTGATTCCAAATTCCTCTTGTTTCAAAGTAGATTTATTAGTATAATACTACATTATTGAATAATATGAAAGTGATAAAACTAGAATGAATTAAAATTGTAGATGTTGAATAAATCCATAAAATTAAGAAGCATCTAAATATACATTTAATTAGAAATTTAATACTAGTGACATACATAAACAATACATACTGATTAGAATGATAAACATGTGTATGGTATGGATTCCTCTTGTATATTCATTTCGGTCTAATTCCATTTATGTTGTGTAATTTTGTTTTTCAGTCACTTGGTAATTTTGATCATTTGTCCATTTGGATATTTGGCTAATTGGGAAATTAGGCCATTTAGGAAAATTAGGCAAATTAGGACAATTAGTCCAATTTGATCATTTAGGCCAATTAGTCCATTTAGAAAAATTAGGTCGTTTAGGCCAATTAGGCCATTAGGCCAATTAGGTCATTATGCCATAGGAAATTTAGGGCTTTAATTCATTTAGTCTAATTAGTCCATTAGAAAATTTAGGCCATTAGGCCATTTAGGCCAATTAGTCTAATTAGACCATTTAGGTCAATTGGGAAATTTAGGCTAATTAGACCATTTAATCCAATTATATCATTTAATCCATTTAGACAAATTAGGACATTTAGACTCATTAGGTCATTTCTACCAATTAGGCCATTAGAATATTTAGACCAATTTGGTCATTAGTCCATTATCCCATTAGTTCATTACACCATTAGGAAAATTGGTCATTTGGAGATTTGACCATTTATGCCAATTATGCCAATTAGGATAATTAGGCCAATTAGACCATTTAATCCAATTGGACCATTTAATCCATTTCGACCAATTAGACCATTTAGACCCATTTGCCAGTTTAGGCCAATTTAGGCCAATTAGACCAATTAGGTCAATTAGTCCAATTAGGCCAGTTAGACCATTTTATCCAATAAGACCATTTAATCCATTTAGACTAATTAGGCCATTTAGACTAATTAGTTCATTTATGTCAATTAGGAAATTATGCCAATTATGCCATTTAGCTATTAGGCCATTAGGCTATTTAGACCAATTAGTTCATTTATATTGTTAGGCCATTAGCCCATTAGTTCAGTGGGCCATTAGGCTAATTGGTCATTTGTCCATTTTTCATTTAGGCCAATTTAGACCAATTTAGGCCAATTAGAACCAAAAAATCCTAAAACCTAGAACCAAAACACTATATATGAAACACTAATAGCTAGGGCCTAATTAGGCCCATTATGCTGATTAGGCCACTTATGCCCATTAAGCCATGTAGCCCCATTCACCTCATTCAGCCCAATAAGCCACTTAGGCCCATTTTCCCATTCGACCACTTAGGCCCATTAGGCCCATTAGGACGATTTGGCCACTTAGGCCCATTAGGATCATTAGGCCACTTAGGCCCATTAGGCCCATTAGTCCACTTAGGGCCATTAGTCCCATTAATCCCACTCGGCCCATTATTCCCATTCAAACCATTGGTCCACTTAGTCCCATTAGGCTCATTACGATGATTAGGCCGCTTAGGCATATTAGGCTCATTATGCCGATTAGGCCACTTAGGTTCATTATTCCCCTTATGCTCATTATGCCACTTAGGCCCAATTGGACCATTAGTCCCATTATTCAACTTAATCCCATTAGGCAGATTAGGCCACTTAGGCCCATTGGTCTAGTTAGTCCCCTAAAGGCCCATTGGGCCCATTTGGCCCATTTGGCCCATTTGGCCACTTAGGCCCATTAGGATCATTAGGCGCATTTGGCCCATTAATCCCATTAGGTCACTTAGGCCCATTCAGACCATTAGGCACATTAGGCTAATTAGGTCACCTATGCCCATTAGGCCAATTAGGCCACTTAGGCCCATTAGGCCACTTATGCCCATTCGGCCCACTAGGCCCATTAGGAACATTCATCCCATTAGGGAAATTAGGTTCATTAGCCCCATTAGTCCCATTAGGCCACTTAGGCCCATTAGGCCCATTAGGCCACTTAGGCCCATTAGGCCACTTAGGCAACTTAGGCCCATTAGGCCACTTAGGCCCATTCAGACACTTAGGGCCATTATCCCACTTTGGTCTATTAGTACCATTTGGACCATTTGTCCCCTTAGTCCACTTAGGCCCATTTGGCCCATTAGAGAACTTAGGTCACTTAGGCCCATTATGCCACTTAGGCCCATTAAGTCCATTAGGCCCGTTTGGCCCCTTAGGCCACTTAGGCTGCTTAGGCCCATTAGGTCACTTAGGACCCTTAGGCCCATTAGGTCACTTAGGCCCATTGATCCCATTAGGCCCATTAGGCCCCTTAGGTCACTTATGCTGCTTAGGACCATTAGGCCACTGAGGCAACTTAGGTCCATTATGCCACTGAGGCACATTGAGCCCATTAGGACAATTAGGCAGCTTAGGCCCATTAGGCCCATTAGGCCACTTAGGCCCATTATCCATTGGTCCCATTAGGCCTCTTAGGCCCATTGGGCCACTTAGGTCTATTGGGACACTAAGGCCCATTTGTCCCATTAGGCCACTTAGGCCCATTAGGCCACTTATGCCCATTCGGCCCATTAGGCCCACCCGACCACTTAGACCCACTTGTCCAATTAGGCCCATTAGACCCATTAGGCCCTTTAGGACACTTAGGCTGCTTATGCCCATTAGGTCGATTCGGCCCATTAGGCCTGTAATGGCCCGGGGTTTTGGGGTCCATTACTTGGCGAAAATCTGATGTTTGGGGTGTTCCAAGTGGTCTTGAAGGCCATCCCAGATTCTCAGTGAAGCTTAAGACTCCTACCGGTGGCCTCAGCCTACCGGTGGCCTCATCCTACCGGTCGCCTCGGCCTACCAGTAGCCTCGGCCTACCGGTAGCCTCGGCCTATCGGTAGCGCCAGCCTACCGGTAGCCCTAGCCTACCGGTGTCCTTGGGGTACCGGTAGCTCTCACCTACCGGTAGCCTTGGCCTACCGGTAGACCTAGCCTACCAGTGACCTTGGGGTACCGGTAGCTCTCGCCTACCGGTGGCCTTGGTGTAACGGTGACCTCTCCACGGTTTTTCCAGTAGTGCCTCCATTTTGCGCGAATTGGGTTTTAAACCATGTTTTTACCCCTTGTTTTAAATCCCATTAATGGCGACTAATTAAATAATTGGTGAGGTACCCTCCTTAAATGAAAATCCATGCATTTTGGTCATGCCTTTAACCGCATTTTCAGAAATGCATGTAGCGCATCCTGTGAGGAATCCTTCCTTAGTTAAGGAGGTGTGCGTCAGTTTTAACCACCCCAAAGGGTGGGGACCTTTTAAATTGGACGTGTGTGGTGGCCTAGCCACGTGGTCAACCCACGATTCTGCTTCTTCCGCGGTTGCAATTTTTTCTCCATATCTTAACCATCCCGAGAATGCTATATCTCACCCTTTATAACTTAAAGGCTTCTCTTCTCCCTGATTTTTCCTTTCCTTTTTCTCTTCTATCACCTGCGCTCAGAGTACCCTTCCTCCCGAAGAGTTTTACCCCTGTTGCAAAGTTTTCCTTGATCGCATTCCATAGAGTTCCTGCTACTCCTGCTTTCTAGTTCCATGCGAGGACTTAACGTCGATCTTTGATCAATCAGGTAGGGATCTTACCTTTGTCTCTCATCCTTGTGTATCATGTGGGATGGGTGTTCTATGGTTTCCACGAGGCAGTTAATCAATTCTGTAATGAAGATAATAACGGGTTAAAGAACGGGGATGAGGAAGTTTGTTAATTTTGTTACATGTTTTTATCCATGCTTTCCCTATGATGTTGTTATGAATTGAATGGGATTATGCCTACTGAAAATCATGGATGTTGGGGGCCTTTGTTTGCGCACCTATTCTATGCTCTATTTTATGCATTGTCTGGTGAATGGGAATCATGTATGAAATGGTTGAACAATTAAACTCGACTATTGAATATGAATTCCCATAACCTTGTGTGATCACCCCAGTTGAACTAAATAATATAGAAGAATGAATTATGAACATTGGGAAGGTTCAGTTGTGGATGGGTGAACAGTGGGGTTGTGAATGGTGTGGTTGGAATGGCATGAGTTGTTTTGTGGGTGTGGTGGTGTTTGGCAGCAGGGCTGCAGGTTGGGTTGTGAACATGAATAAAAGTGTAAAGTTAATAATGAACTGGGTGGAATGGAATGAATTAATGTGGGGATAACCAATGGTTTGTTGGGTTTTTCATTGGTTCCAGTATTTCGAGGGATCCCCTGACCCCACTTTGATGTTATTATTTACAAGAGAACCGGGTGTGAATGCGTAAATTACCCGATGGTTTTCCTTCCTACTTTATTGTTATTTCACCTGTGATTGTGCCTGTTAGTTTCCCAGTAGTGAAGGGATTAACTCATACTGAACTGTTATGAAATGATAACTTGAATAGAGAAATTGGGAACTGTTTGTTGTGTGCCTGTTTTCTGAGGCACCAGTGCTTGGGAACCTGTTTGTATCTGTTTGAGGAGCCATAGGTTGGGTTGTGTGTTGATATATATGTGTAATTGTATGTTTTGTGTTTAGTCGCACCCCACCCGCATTGGACACTTAGTGTCGGACACCCCATCTCATGGGGAAGGGTGTTTCCCCTTAGTTACTCTCCTTCCTGCTACCTCTTCCCTAGGTTGTGATGGATGGAGGCGACCTTACACCCAAGACTCTTCGGGTAGGTTTCGATTGGTGTGTTGTTAGCCCAAGACTCTTTAGGCCGGTTGTTTTCCCAAGAATCTTCGGGATGAGGCCCAGGTGTTTTCGGGCATGGGTTATGGTTACGGTTTGTTTTCCTAGGTGTCTTTGGGATGAGGCCCAGGTGTGTGCGGGCAGGGATGTGTGGTTGTGAGGCCCAAGTGTGTGCAGGCAGGGATGTGTGGTTGTGAGGCCCAGGTTTGTGCAGGCAGGGATGTGGATGGTTGTGAGGCCCAGGTGTGTGCGGGCAGGGAGAGCGTGGTAGCGTCAGGACATTTTCCGTTAGGGATGAGCAGCTAGCTAGTGGGGGAAATGGTGGTTCAGGGTACCCAAATGTTTTGTTCTATACTATTACCTTACTTCTTGTGTTATTTGGTGAGCGTGGTTGGTGAGGTGGGATGGATATATTCCTTGATAGATGTTGGTTCTTCTACTTTTCACGGGACTTTAGGACGTCTCCCCACTTGTGCACGAGATCTTTAGGTTTTCCTACTGAGTATACTTTTTATGCTCACCCTACGTTTACCTTCCGGGTTCCATGAGGACTTTGGAGGTCGTGCGAGACCTTACTAGTCTGGACGTTGGAGTTGCTGTTGGTCACTGTTGAATTATGCTTGGCATTTTCCTTTCCTGTTTGGTATTGTACTTTGGATTTCATGTACTTTGTCCAGTTTTATTCTTAAAAATGCATGTAGTTTAGTTCTTCTTGAGTTTATATACGTGGTGGTGTTTGGTGTTGACTCATTCTTTCTCCCAATCCTGGTTAACTACAAAGGTTAATGCCTCCCATATTGTGAAAATGTTATACCCTTGGTGCTATTCACCACTTCGGGGCCTACTGGAGGCAGGACTTGGGGGTCATTATCTCATCTTCGACTTGAGGAAGGAAGGGCGGTGACCTTTTCCACCCCTTCCATCGTCTTTCCGAAGGCGGGTCATGACAGAATGGTATCATATCCAGAGGTTGAGGGATAGGATGGAGTCTAGAGTTAGGCACAGTGAGAATTGTATGGGATGGTAGGGCAACAATGTTAGGTGATCTTGGTTCGTGAAATAGACCAGGGAGGACCGGCTAGGACATGGGATTTTAGGCCCCCCCATGATCCGATGCAAGGACTCTGAGCATATCAAATGACCAAGTGAGACTGCATTGATTTCAGGGTAGAGACCCTAGGGAATGTACATTCATCATACTGATTGTGTTTTTAATTGATTTGGGACATCTTGGGGAGAAAATTTAATAATAATACTAAGGAGAAATTCCCTTGCTACTTGGGCTTAGGAATTCCTTGTTTACCTTGCAGCTATGGCACCCGGACGTTATCCACGAGCGACTCGGGCGGTTGAAGCCCAACGGGTCGAGGCAGTTGACCAGTAGAGGGTTGACCGAGATGAGGAGGATGACTTGTGGCAGAGGAATTTGCGCTCCTTACAGCAACAAACCCACGAGAAGTACGAGGGCAGCGTTTCTGACTCAGTGACGGAGGGATGGTTCGAGGAGATAGCCATCACCTTCTCTTTGATCCGTGCTCTAAGGGATTATTGGGTTCCGTTGGCCGTCAGTCATCTGAGAGGATAAGTGCGTTAGTGGTGGATGATTTTCCTGGGAGAGAAGACCGAGGTAGAGGTTGGGCAGGTTTCGAGAAGGAGTTTCGTGAGGAGTTCCTCTCTTCTATGACGAAGGCTGAGAAGAGACAGGAGTTTCTCTCCCTTCAGCAGGGAAGCATGTTAGTGAGGGAGATGGGGATCAAGTTCAAAGATCTCTTGCGCTTTGCCCCGGATCTCTTTCTGGATGAGGAGTCTTGGGAAAGATGGTTAGAGGAGGCACTCCATCCTTCTCTTCAGTACGCTGTCACTCCCTTCAGCCTTCCGACGTACCTAGAAGTACAGAAGAAGGCCGAGATAGTAGAGAGGATGCACTCAAAGGGAGTGATGCCACGAGAGGGGAACCATCTGGGTTCATCCAAGGGGAAGGCGGTCAGTAGTAGGTCTCCAGCGACAGGGCCTTCCACATTTTGACCAGCAGGGAGTAGGCCTAATGAGTTCCAGTTCCGAGCTTCTGGCCCTCGCCCTTTTTCCATAGGTCCAGGACCGAAGTGTTTCTCTTGTAGAGTTTTCGGGCACATCCAAAGCAGGTGTCCAGCTCAAGATCCACATGGTGGAGGTGGGAAGTCTCAGCACCCACCTCAGCAGCATCCATTGCTGGTGAGGCCTTTCCAGCAGCAGCAGTAGGCCCCTAGCCCTCCGAGGGATGACATTTCGAGAGAAGACTGAAACCAGGTGCTCCTCAGAGACCTCGACCAGGGCATGGTCAGGGAGGTGGTCGATAGCAGCGAGGCAGAGGAGCTAGTCGTGGACAGTTTCACGCCGCAGATTTAGTAACTCCAGCAGGACCATAGGTTGTTCGAGGTACGATCAGTTTATTCAGCACTCTTGTTTCTTCCTTGTTTGATTCGGGAGCTTCGCACTCCTTTGTTACGCCCGAATTAGCCCATGCTCTGAGTCTGGATTCTGAGAGACTTTTTGTACACTTAGTGTTGAGCACACCAGTTGGGGGTCAGACCAGCGTATCTTACTTTTTCCAGGGATGTAGACTGATGTTGGGACCGCATCAGTCCAGTGGAGACCTTCTTTCATTGCAGATGCAGCAATACGATGTCATTATAGGCATTGACTGGTTATTCTCAGTGCATGCCATCATCGAATGCTATCGGAGAAGGATTGAATTCTCTAACGAGGATGGACAGCGTGTGGCTTTTGGTGGGGAGCAGAGTTATCAAGTGGGGAGTCGACATGTGGAGCCACTCCTTTCTATACTGGACAGGGTGTTAGTGGATTCTGCGGACACTGGAATGATGGATGTCCCAGAGGTCATAAGATAATTCCCTGATGTCTTTCCCGTTGAGGTTGTGAATCTACCCCCTTGACGTGACGTTGAGTTTGGGATAGACTTACAGCTCGGTGCCCGCCCGATCTCGATGGCTCCTTATCGGATGGCACCTTATGATTTGAGGGAGTTGCAGATTTATATTGACGGTCTAATGGAGAATGGATTTGTTCGAACGAGCGTGTCACCCTGGGGTGCACCAGTTTTGTTCGTAAATAAAGTAGATGGCAGTCTACAGTTGATCATAGACTACCGGAGGTTGAATCAGGTGACGGTCAAGAACCGTTACCCCCTCTAGATGATAGACGATCTTTTCGACCAGCTGAGGATAGAAGGTTGGTTCTCTAAGATTGATCTGCGGTCTGGATACCACCAGTTGAGAGTGAAGGAAGGTGATATCTCGAAGACGGATTTCAGGTGCAGATATGGCCACTTTGAGTTCGTGGTCACGCCGTTTGGCGATACGAACACACCATCTATGTTCATGAACCTCATGAACTCTGTCTTCCGAGAGTTTATGGACCAGTTCGTTGTGGTGTTCATCGAAGAAATCCTTATCTACTCAAGATCAGAGGAAGAGCATGTCAAGCATCTTAGGGAAGTTTTGGGATTCCTTCGACACCACCATCTTTATGGGAAACTGTCTAAATGAAAGTTCTTTATGCAGGAAGTACATTTACTTGGACACATAGTGTCTCATAAGGGAATAGCAGTGGACCCGTCGAAGGTTGAGGTAGTCGTTTCTTGGAAATCACCCAAGAATGTTGCAGAAGTTTGTAGTTTTCTTGGTTTGGCAGGCTATTACCGGAGGTTTGTGACCGACTTCTCTCGAGTTGCAGCTCCGTTGACAGCATTGACTAGGAAGGGCCAGGCCTTCGTGTAGAGCGACAAGTTCCAGAAAGATTTTGGCTACCTAAAGGAGAAGCTGGTTAGTGCTCCAGTACTCAGATTACCAGAGGAAGGGGTGTTGTTTGAAGTGTTCTGTGATGATTCTGTCCTTGGGTTGGGATGTGTGCTGATGCAGCACCGAGGAGTGATCTCTTATGGGTCTAGGAAGTTACGTCCTCATGAATGTAACTATTCCACCCACGATCTGGATCTTGCAGCCGTGGTGTTCACATTGAAGTTGTGGCGGCATTATATCATCGGAGAGCGCTTTGTGGTCTTCTCAGATCACAAGATCTTGCGTTATGTCTTTTCCCAGCGAGATATGAACTTGCGGCAACAGAGATGGGTTGAGTTCCTCCAAGACTACGACTTCTAGATCTCTTATACTGATGGCAAGGGTAATGTTTTGGCTGATGCCCTGAGCAGGAAATCCTAGAAGGAAGTAGTTCGGGAATCTGCAGATGCTTGGAGGGCGATGGGAGAGTTAGCGGCCTTGCATTTGGATGTAAGGGTGGAAGGTGGAAGAGGCTGTTTGTTTTCAGATGAATGTAGTTTCCTCTTTAGTGGTGCAGGTGGAAGAGTCTCAGTGGGGGGACTTGGAGGTAGAAGTGATGTGAGATCGTGTTTATCAGGGAAATACTCCTGAGGGATGGTCTGAGGATGGTCAGTATCAGATGATTTTCCATGGAAGGATGGTGATGCATAAAGGAGTTATCTGTGAGTTCCATGGCTTGGCTTTAGCGGTACATCCTGGGGTCTCAAAGATGTACCACGGATTGAGAGGAAAATTTTGGTGGCCCGGGGTAAAGCGGGTGGTGGCAGAGTTTGTGTCTAAGTGCCTAGTGTGTCAGCAAGTGAAGGATGAACACTGTTTTCTTAGAGGGTTGTTACAGCCTTTAGATGTTCCAGAGTGAAAGTGGGATGACATCTTGATAGACTTCGTCACAAGGCTACCCAAGGCTCAGGGAGGTTATAATGCCATCTGGGTAGTGGTGGATTGGTTGGCAAAATCATCTCACTTCTTGGCGATTAAGGAGTCGATCTTGGTGAGTACCTTAGCCCAGAGGTACGTTGATGAGGTGGTGCGGTTGCACGGGATTCTGAGATCCATTGTCTCCAATCGAGACACGCAGTTTACCTCACGAGTCTGGAGGGGATTACAGCATGCCTTTGGCACCCAGCTATGCCTTAGCACTACTTTCCACCCTCAGACAGATGGGAAGACCGAACGAACGATCCAGACATTGGAATACATGTTGCGAGCATGTGTTCTAGATTTTTGGGGGATCCTGGGTACGACACTTGCCTGTGGTGGAGTTTTCTTATAACAATAGCTTCCACTCCACTATCGGCATGACACCATTTGAGGCCTTGTATGGAAGGCCGTGTCGTTTATCCGTTTGCTGGACAGAGGTTGGGGAAGTAGCTGTTCTTGGGCCAAAAGTGGTGCAGGGCCCCACTGAGAAGGTTCAGCTCATGCATGAGAGGATGAAGGCAGCCCAGGATCGGCAGAAGTCTTATGCCAATGGTAGGAGGAGGACCTTGGAGTTTGAGGTTGGAAATCATGTGTTCTTGAAGTTTTCCCCTCGACGTGGGAAAAAAAGGTTTGGGAAGGGGAGTAATCTCTCCCCTAGGTTCATTGGACCTTTCGAGGTGTTGGGATGAGTTAGTGAGGTGGCGTATCAGTTGGAATTTCCACCTCAGTTGGAGAAAGTTCACAACATCTTTCACGTCTCCCAGCTTCGTTGATATCTACACGACGACTCCCATGTCATCGATTGGGAAGACTTAGATGTTAAAAACGATGCCACCTTCATAGAACAACCGATCAAGATTTAGGATCATAAAGAGAAAGTGCTTCATGGAATAACCATCCCCTTGGTTCGTGTGTTGTGGAGGCATGGTGTCCATGAGGAGAGCACTTGGGAGCGGGATTCCCAGTTATGCATTCAGTACCCAGAGATGTTTTGACTTCCCTATTGTTTTGTTCTATGTTTTGTTGAGATGTTTTACCTTGTGCTTTAATATATGAAAATGATTGTTTTTCTTAGCTATCAGATGATCTGTTCCCTGTTCTCTATGTGATGATGGGAAAACATGACTGCTAATCAGGACGCATTAATGTGGATGTGATTAAACCTGTGCAGGAGAGTCAGTGCCGCCCAAAGCGGATAATATCCTAACATGTAGAAAGGGACTCCCTGACTCATGTGTTGGATAGTGTGATCCTTGTGCTTGTTGTGGATGTTTGGGGTGTTGATAACTCTTGGGGGAGTATTCTTGGATGTAAGGGGGTTCTATTCCAGCTTTCGAACAACTCAGGGGTTTTCCCCTGAGAAGTATCTTTAGAGGGTGGTTGTTTGGACCCCTCTTTTCTCCTTTCTGGTATGTTCTTATATTCTTGGGGACGAGAATAGTTTTATAAGTATCTGATGTAATGTCCTGGGGTTTTGGGGTCCATTACTTGGAAAAATAATGATGTTTGGGGTATTCTGGGTGGTCTGGAAGGCCATCCCAGCTTCTTGGTGAAGCTTAAGACTCCTACCGGTAGCCTTGGCCTACCGGTAGCCTGGGCCTACCGGTAGCTTGGGCCTACCGGTAGCCTCAGCCTACCGGTAGCCTCGGCCTACTGGTCTCCTCGGCCTACCGGTAGCCTCGGCCTCCCGCTTGCCTCGGCCTACCGGTAGCCTCGGCCTACTGGTAGACTCGGTCTACCGGTAGTAGCCTTGGCCTACTGGTAGACCTAGCCTACCAGTGACCTTGGGGTATCGGTAGCTCTCGCCTACTGGTGGCCTTGGTGTAACGGTGACCTCTTCATGGGTTTTCCAATAGCGCCTCCATTTTGGGAAAATTGGGTTTTAAACCGTGTTTTGACCCCTTGTTTTAAAGCCCATTAATGGTGACTAATTAAATAATTGGTGAGGTACCCTCCGTAAAATGAAAAACCATGCATTTTGGTCATGCCTTTAACTATGTTTTCAGAAACGCCTGTAGTGCATCCTGTGAGGAATCCTTCCTTAGTTAAGGAGGTGTGCGTCATTTTTAACTGCCCCGAAGGGTGGGGACCTTTTAAGTTGGATGTGTGGGGTGGCCTAGCCACGTGGTCAACCCACGATTCTGCTTCTTCCGTGGTTGTGAGTTTTTCTCCATATCTTAACCATCCCGGGAATGTTGTATCTCACCCTTTATAACTTAAAGGCTTCTCTTATCCCTGAGTTTTCCTTTCCTTTTTCTCTTATATAACCTGTGCTCGGAGTACCCTTCCTCCTGACGAGTTGTACACCTATTGCAAAGTTTTCCTTGATCACGTTCCATGGAGTTCCTACTACTCCTGCTTTCCAGTTCCACGCGAGGACTTAACATCGTTCCTTGATCAATCAGGTAGGGATCTTACCTTTGTCTCTCCTTTTTGTGTATCATGCAGGGTGGGTGTTTTATGGTTTCCACGAGGCAGTTAATCAATTCTGTAATGAAGATAATAACCAGTTAAAGAACGGGGATGAGGAAGTTTGTTAATGTTGTTACATGTTTTTATCCATGCTTTCCCTATGATGTTGTTATGAATTTAATGGGCTTTGGCCTACTAAAAATCATGGCCATTGGGGGCCTTTGTTTGGGCACCTATGTTATGCTCTATTTTATGCATTTTCTGGTGAATGGGAATCATATATGAAATAGTTGAACAATTAAACTCAGTTGTTGAATATGAATGCCCATAACCTTGTGTGATCACCCCAAATGAACTATATAATATATAAGAATGAATTATGAACATTGGGATGGTTCAGTTATGGATGGGTGAATAGCGGGGCTGTGAATGGTGTGGTTGGAATTTCATGAGTTGTTGTGTGGGTGTGGTGGTGTTTGGAAATAGGGCTGCAGGTTGGGTTGTGAACATGAATAAAAGTGGAAAGTTAATAATGAACTGGGTGGAATGGAATGAATTAATGTGGGGATAACCAACGGTTTATTGGGTTTTTCATTGGTTCCAGTATTTCGTGGGATCCCACTGATCCCACTTTGATGTTATTATTTATAAGAGAACCGGGTATGAATGCGTAAATTACCTGATGGTTTTCCTTACTGATTTATTGTTGTTTCACTTGTGATTGTGCCTGTTATTTGCCTAGTATTGAAGGGATTAAATCATACTGAACTATTATGAAATGATAACTTGAATAGGGAAACTGGGAACTGTTTGTTGTGTGCCTGTTTTCTGAGGCACCAGTGCATGGGCACCTGCTTGTATCTGTTTGAGGAGCCATAGGTTGGGTTGTGTGTTGATATATATGTGTAACTGTATGTTTTGTGTTTAGTCTCACCCCACCCACGTTGGACACTTAGTGTCAGACACCCCATCTCATGGGGAAGGGTGTTTCCCCCTAGTTACTCTCCTTCCTGCTCCCTCTTCCTTAGGCTGTGATGGCTGGAGGTGACCTTACACCCAAGACTCTTCGGGTAGGTTTCGATTGGTGTGATGTAGCCCAACAATCTTCATGCCAGTTGTTTTCCCAAGAATCTTCGAGATGAGGCCCTGGTGTTTTCGGGTAGGGGTTCTGGTTACGGTTTGTTTTCCCAGGTGTCTTATGGATGAGTCCTAGGTGTGTGCGGGCAGGGATGTGTGGTTGTGAGGCCCAGGTGTGTGTGGGCAGGGATGGGTGTTTGTGAGGCCTAGGTGTGTGCGGGCAGGGAGTGGATGGTTGTGAGGCCCAGGTGTGTGCGGGAAGGGAGAGCGTGGTAGCGTTAGGACGTTTTCCGTTAGGGATGAGCAGCTAGCTAGTGGGGGAAATAGTGGTGTGGGGTACCCAAATGTTTTGTCCTATACTATTACCTTACTGCTTATGTTATTTGGTGAGTGTGGTCGGTGAGGTGGGATGGATAGATTCCTTGATAGATGTTGGTTCTTCTGCTTCTCACGGGACTTTAGGACATCTCCCCACCTGTGCATGAGAGCTTTAGGTTTTTCTACTGAGTATACTTTGTATACTCACCCTACGTTTACCTTCAGGGTTCCAGGAGGACTTCATAGGTCATGCGAGACCTTACTAGTCTGGACGTTGGAGTTGTTGTTGCTCGCTGTTGGATTCTGCCTGGCCTTTTCCTTTCCTGTTTGGTATTGTACTTTGGATTTCTTGTACTTTGTCCAGTTTTATTCTTAAACATGCATGTAGTTTGGTTCTTTTTGAGTTTATATACATGGTGGTGTTTGGTGTTGACTCATTCTTTCTCCCAATCCTGGTTAACTACAAAGGGTAATGCCTCCCATACTATGAAAATGTTATACCCTTGGTGCTAGTCGCCACTTCGGGGCCTACTGGAGGTGGGACTTGGCGGTCATTATCTCGTCTTCGACTTGAGGAAGGAAGGGTGGGGACCTTTTCCACCCCTTCCATCGTCTTGCCGAAGGCGGGTCGTGACAAGTCCCATTTTCCATTAGTCCCATTCGGCCCCTTAGGCCCACAAAGCTCATTATGAAACTTTGGATCATTAGGCCACTTAGGCCAATTAGGCCCATTATGCCTATTAGGCATATTACGCCACTTTGACCCATTAGGCCCTCCAAATTATTTTTTAAATTTTCATAAATCCACTTTGAGGGAAAAGTGGGAACCGTACACCATACAATATGACACATATCCAAATTTCAAAAATAATCCACATATTTAAAATTTGAAATGAGTATCATCACCACAGGAACTGTCGTATCAGCGACAAATCATGAAAATCATGCAGCCACTTCATCGAAGATAGAATGTCGAAGAACTTTCACCATCATCATCACCTTTTTTCATCATCACCACATTTTTGTCCACTTTGAACATCATTTTCTTAACCATTATCATCAGATTCACCACCTTTTTCATCGTCGACCATCATCGTCAGAATCGAGAACCATAGAAAAATGAACCGGGATGTCTACTAATCACCACTGATGTCTTCATATTTCTGCTATAGAACTCCAACATCACCGCCAAAAAACCATCAAAATTGAACATCACAACCATTTGAACCATCAAATATGAGACATTCAACCTCCCGGAGACCCTTAGCCCCTCAATCCGCACCTCCCAAAACCTCCATGAAGACTCGTACACCATACTGATAGGAAAAGGAGAAAAACAAGGATGAACAGATGGAGGTATCAGAAGGGGAGCAATCCAGAAACAACATCGGTCAAAAAAAATAGTGAACCAACAACAAAGAAACAAAATCGATCCAAAAAAATAACCATACGAGACCAGAATCCACATCTGAAAAATAGAGAAGTATCCAAACAGAGGAATAAACCCGAGCTAATACCAATATTAGCGCTACTACAGCACCATCCCAAGTAGGCCTAAAACCTGAATCAAGATCCACCAAAGTGGAGTCCAAGGTGATGGGTAAGCTAGAATTGGAAGAGGAGAAACAAGCCATCAGACACACTCACCAGTGCCGACCCAAGCCGTCTAAAGCACCCACAAACACATACCCAGAATGGGGGTTTGATGCATAGGGATAGATCAAAAGAGGGGTGGTGAGCGACGCATGATGACCACACCAAAAAATCCACATCATTCGAGAAGGAAGAAAAGGAAAGAAAGAGAAAGAAGAGGATGGACCAAGTGAAGTGACACCATCATCATTGGGCTGACCCTCAAAACCCTAGGAGGGGAAGAGGAGGCAGCATGAGCATCGAGAGCCAGGAGAGTGTGGAGCCATCAGGTTTATTCATTAGGTTCATTAGGCCCATTAGGCCACTTAGACCCACAAGTCCCATTATACCCATTAGACCCATTTGGCCCATTCCACCCATTAGGTCCATTCAACCACTTAGACCCATTAGGCCCATTGGGCCACCTCGTCCCATTAGGTCCATTCATACCATTAGGCCACGTGGGGCCATTTTTTCCATTAAACCCATTAGATTAGTCCCATTAGGCCACTTAGGACCATATGGACCATTTTTTCCATTAGGTCAATTAGACCCATGAGGCCACTTTAGGCCCATTCGGACCATTAGGCCCATTAGACCCATTAGGCCACTTAATCCCTTTAAGAAACTTTGGCCCATGAGGCACATTAGGCGAATTAGTCCACTTAGGCCCATTCAGCCTATTAGGCCACTTAGGCCCACTAGTCTAATTTGGCATATTAAGCCCATTGGATTAGGCCCACTAGGCCACTTAGGCCCATATGTCCCATTAGGCCCATTAGGCCAACTAACACAATTAGGCTCATTATGAACATTAGTACCACTAAACCCATTTGTCCTCTTAGGGCCATTATTCAACTTTAGCATATTATTCCACTTAGGCCCATTAGGTGCTTAGGCCCCTTATGCCTATTATGCCACTTAGGCCCAGTCGGGGCATTAGGCCCATTAGGCCACCAAGGCCCATTAGTCCACCTAGGACCGTTAGTCCAATTAGTCCCATTAGTCCCATTAGAATTATTAGGCTACTTAGGCCCTTAGGCCCCTTAGGATACTTAGGCCCATTAGGCCCCTTAGGCCCCTTAGGCCCCTTACACCCATTTGGCCGCTTAGGACGATTAAGCCACTTAGGCCCATTTGGCCCATTAAGCCCATTATGCCACTTAGGAACATTCGGCACATTAGGCACATTAGACCACTAAGTCCCATTCGACCAATTAGGCCACTTAGGACCCTTAGGCCACTTAGTCCCCTTAGGCCCATTAGGCCAATTATTCCCATTAGGCCCATTAGTCCACTTAGTCCCCTTAGTCCACTTTAGACCATTAGGCCACGTAGTCCCATGAGGCCCATTAGGCCCATCAGGCCCATTAGGCCAATCTGGCCCATTAGGCCACTTAGGCCCCTTAGGCCACTTAGGCCCATTCAGCCCATCAAGCCCAATATGACATTAGTCCCAATGGGCCAGTAATGACCATTAGGCCACTTAGTCCCATTAGTCTACTTAGGCCCATTAGTCCACTTAGCCCTCGTTAGGCCCATTAGGTCACTAAGGCCCATTAGTCCCATGAGGTCACATAGGACCGTTCGACCCAATTGGCCCATTAAGCCACTAAGGCCACTAAGGCCCATTAATCCCATTAGTCCACTTAGGCCCATTAGGCCTATTCATCCCATTAGACCCCTTAGGACACTTAGACCCATTAGGCCAATTAGGCCAGTGAGGTCCATTCATCCCATTAGACCACTTAGGCCAATTAGCCCACTTAGGTCCATTAGGCACATTAGGCCACTGAGGCCCATTAGTCCCATTAGGCCATTGAGTCCCATTGGGACCATTAAACCCATTAGGACCATTATTCCAATTAAACCATTAGGTCCATTAGGCCACTTAGGCCCATTAGGCCACTTCATCCCATCAGGCTAATTTATCCACCGAGGCCCATTAGGCCCATTCGACCACATAGGCCCATTAGGCCACTTAGGCCCATTAAGACCATTAGGACGCTTAGGCCACTTAGGCCACCTAGGCCACCTAGGCCACCTAGTCCACCTAGGCCCATTTGGACCATTAGTCCCATTATGCCACTTAGTCCCATTAAGCCACTTAGGCCCATTAGGCCCATTAGGACACTTAGGCCCATTTGTCCCATTTTTCCACTTCATCCCATCAGGACCATTATTCTAATTCGACCCATTATGACCAATCATTCACTTAGTCCCATTAGTCCAGTTAGTCCCATTTTTTCCATTAAGCCACTTAGGCCTAATAGTCCCTTTAGGCCACTAAGGCCCATTAGGCCAGTTTTCCCACTTTGGCCCATTAGCCCCATTATGCTCATTAGTCCATTTTGGCACATTTGGACCATTATAACCATTAGTCCACTTAGGCCCATTAGGTTCATTAGTCCCATTTGGCCACTGTGGCCCATTAGGCCCATTATTCCCATTAGGCCCATTCATCCACTTTGACCCATTAGGACACTTAGGCCCATTAGGCACATTAAGACTCCTTAGGCCAGTGAGGCCCATTAGGCCCATTAGTCTCATTAGGCCCGTGAGGCCCATTAGTCCCATTAGGCCACTTAGGCCCATTTGGACCATTTGGCCACTTCGGCCCATTATGCCCATTAAGCCCATTTGGCTCATTTGTCCACTTTGTCCCATTATGCCACTTAGGCCCATTAGACTCATTAGGACACTTAGGCCCATTAGACCCATTAAGAAATTTATGCTCATTAGTCCACTTTGGACTATTATGCCACTTAGTCTCATTAGTCCCATTATGCCCATTACGCCTAGTAGGCCCATTAGGCCGAGTAGGCCCATTAGGCCCATTGGTCCACTTAGGCGCATTAGGCCCATTGGTGCACTTAGGACCATTGGGACCATTAGGCCATGTAGGCCCATTATGCCTATTCGGCCACTTAGTCCCATTAGGGCCATTCGGCCTTAGACCCCCCCTTAAATCGGTTAGTCCCATTAGGCCACTTTGGCCCATTAGGCCCAATCAAACCATTCGAACCATTAGGCCCATTTGTAATGTTAGGCCCATTCGGGACATTAGGCCCATTTGGACTATTAGGCCACTTAGGCCCATTAGGCCGCTTTAGCCCATTAGGCACATTCGGTATATTATGCCCATTTGGCCATTTGGCAATTCGGTCCATTGGGCCCATTTTGGCCACTTAGGATCATTCGGCCACTTAGGCCCATTAGGCACTTAGGTCCATTAGCCCAATTAGGCCCATTATGCCACTTAATCCAATTTGGCCCATTTATCTCATTCGTCCCACTAGGAACATTAGGCCACTTTGGTAAATTAGGTCCATTGGGCCACTAAGGCCCAATATCTCCATTTGGAAACTTGGTTCCATTAGGCCAGTTAGGCCCATTAGGCCCATTCGGCCTACTAGGGTTATTAGGAAACTTAGGCCACTGAGGCCCATTAGGATCATGAGGCCACTTAGGCCCATTAGGCCCATCATGCCACTTAGGCCAATTAGGACCACTAGGCCCATGAGTCCACTTAGGCCCATGAGGCCCATTCGACCCATTGGCCCTGTTGGTCCACTTACGCCCATATGGCTCATTCGTCCACTTGGGTCCATTAATCCCATTAGACCACTTCGGACCATTAGTACAATTAGGCACATTAGGCCACTTACACCCAGTAGGCCCATTGGGCCACTTAAGACCATTCAACCACTTAGGCTCATTAGCCCCATTAGTCCACTTAGGACCATTTAGTCACTTAGGCCAATTCGCCCCATTAGACCACTTAGGCTCATTCGTCCACTTAGGTCCATTAGGCATCTTTGTCCCATTAGGCCCTTTAGGCCAATTAGGCCACTTTGGCCCACTCAGCCCATTCGGCCCATTCGACCCATTAATCCACTTAGGCTAGTTAGGCCCATTAGGCCACCTCGGACCATTACGCCCATTTGCCCACTTCATCCCATTACGCCCATTAGGACACTTAGGCCCATTGAACCCATTAGTCTAATTGGGCCACTTAGCCCATTCGACTCATCCGTCCACTTGGGCCCATTCGGCCCATTAGGCCCATTATGCCTATTAAGGCCCATTAGGCCACTTAGGCCCATGAGGCCACTTAGACCCATTATGCCCATCAGGCCACTTAGGCCCATACGACCCATTAGTCCACTTACGTCCATTAGGCCCATTAGGCCCATTGGGCCACTTACGCCCATTCGGCCCATTCGATCACTTAGGCCAATTGGTCACATTAGGCCACTTAGGCCACTTAGACCCATTAGTCCCATTGGTCCACTTAGGCCTATTGATATGGATCAGATTTAGCCTAAGGAGAATAATTTTGGTCTTGATAAAAATTTCAAGCCCAATTGTTGTTCGAATTGGACCAGCCTGCACTTCTTGATGTCCAACACTATGGTGGGCTGCAATACACTTATTTGGGGGCCAAAATCATATATCCACATGGAAATGGGTGGAAATTTGTAGCAGCACATTAAATAAGAGAGAGAAGATGGAGAAAAGCATCATTAAGAAGGAATCCCGCTACTTTAGCTAGTGGGTCATTAAATGACAGGTGAAAGTGTTGTTTTGTGATTTTTATGTGCCTTTTGGGTTCCCCATGCCATGTAACTCGAAATGGGGCATTTTCCTTTATTTTGTCTTTATAATGTATTTTCACCCCTTTGTAATGGGAAGGCTTGAATGTGACGGATTTTGGAAGCTTTTTGTGCTTTCCTATTGCTTTAGCCTCTTCCCTTTGCCCGGAATTGGTGGTGCAACTCCAGTTCTGGTGACTTTGTCTTTAAGCATGGAGAGACCTTGGTGGGTGTCATTGCCTTTAAGCCTTGGTCAATTCGGCTACATTACGCTGCTCCTCTTCACTTACTCGTTTTGAGTTTCCGATGACGCATCACCTATTAGGAAACTTAGGCCCATTATATTGATTAAGACATTTAGGACCATTGGGCCCATTAGTCAACTTAGGCCCACTAGGACCATTAATCCCATTAGGCCGATTAGGACACTTAGGCCCATTAGGTGCACTAGGCCACTTAGGCCCATTAATCCCATTAGGCTGATTAGGCAACTTAGGCCCATTAGGCCACTTAGGCCCATTAGGCGCATTAGGCCACTTAGAGTAATTAGGCCCATTCGTCCCATTCGTCCTATTAGGCCCATTAGTCCCCTAGATCTGTTAATCATAGTAAGCCCATTAGGCCACTTAGGCCCATTAGGCCACTTAGCCCCATTAGGAAGATTAGGCGACTAAGGCCCATTAGACCACTTAGGCCTAGTAGGCCCATAATCCCATTAGACTCATTAGGCCACTTAGGCCCATTAGGTCGCTTAGGCCAATTAGGCCCATTACGCCCATTAAGCCCATTTAGACAATTAGGCAACTTTGGCCGATTAGGCCACTTTAGAGCATTAGTCCACTTAGGCAATTAGGACCATTAGGCCCATTAGTCCACACAGGCCCATTTGGCCCATTCGTCCCATTGGGCCCATTATGCCCATTTGGACGATTAGGCAACTTTGGTCCATTAGGCCACTCTGACCCATTAGGCCCATTAGTCCCATTAGGCCACTGAGGAAAATTAATTCTATTTGTCCCATTTGGACCCTAGGCCTGTTAATCCCATTAATCTCATTAAGCCACTTAGGCCCATTAGGCCACTTAGGCCCATTAGTCCCCTTAGGCCCATTACGCCCATTACACCCATTAGGCCACTTAGGCCCATTAGGAACATTAGGTCACTTAGGGTAACTAGGCACATTTGTCCCTTTAGGCCCATTAGTACCCTAGGCTCGTTAAGCTCCTTAAGCCCATTATGCCACTTAGGCCCATTAGGCCACTTATCCCCATTAGTCTGATTAGGCAACTAAGGCCCATTAAGCCACTTAGGCCCACTAAGACCACTAATCCCATTAGGTCGATTAGTCCACTTAGGCTCATTATACCACTTATGCCAATTAGGCCCATTAGGACCATTAGGCCCATTAATCCCATTAGGCCGATTATGAAACTCTGGCCCATTATGCCACTTTGGACCATTAGTCCACTTATGCCAATTAGGCCCATTCGCCCCATTAGGCCCATTATTCCCATTAGGCCACCAAGGCCCATTTGGCCCATTGGACCCATTATGCCCATTAGGCCGATTAGGTAACTTTTCCCCATTAGGCCACTTCGACCCATTAGGCTCATTAGACCCATTAGGCCACTGAGGCCAATTAGGACCATTTATACCCTAGGCCCATTAATTCCATTAAGTCCATTAGGCCGCTTAGGCCCATTTGGCCCCTTATGACCATTAGGCCCCTTAGGCCCATTAGGCCCCTAATACCCATTACGCCCATTACACCCATTATGCCAATTAGGCCACTTAGGCCCATTAGGACACTTAGACCCATAAGGCCGTTGAGGACCATTCAGCCCATTAGGCCCATTTTTCCATAGGGTCGTTAAGCCCATTAAGCCCATTAGGCCACCCAGGCCCATTAGGCCACTTAGGCCCATTAGGCCCCTTTGGTCTATTAGAACACTCCGGCTCATTAATCCCATTAGGCTCATTAGGACCATTAAGCTTGATAGGTCGATTGGGCCACTTAGGCCCTTTAGGATCATTAGGTCACTTAGGCTAATTAGGAACATTAGGCCCATTAGGAAAAATAGGCCCATTTGGTATCTAGTCCTGTTAATCCCATTAATCCCATTTGGCCCATTTGGCCCACTAGGCCCCTTGGGCCCATTTATCCCATTAGGCCACTTAGGCACATTCGGCCTGTTAGGCTACTTAGGCCCATTAGTCCCATTAGTCCACTTAGTCATATCTAGCCTATTCATCCCATTTGGCCACCTAAGAAAATTAGGCCCATTCGGCCACCAAGGCCGATTTTTCCCATTAGGCCACCTAGACTGATTTGGCCCATTATGGCACTTAGGCCCAATTGTTTGATTAGACCGATTAGGCCACTTAGGCTCATTAGTCCCATTAGTCCCATTGTACACTTAGGCCCACTAGGCACATTAGTCCCATTCTGCCAATTAGGCCACTTAAACCCATTTGGCCCATTCTGCCACTTAGGCACATTAGGCCCACTTGTACTGTTAGGCCACTTCGACCCCTGAGGCCCATAAGGCCCATTAGGCACATCAGTCCACTTAGGACTATTAGGCCCATGAGTCTACTTAGAACCATTAGGCCACTTAGGCCCATTAGGCCCATTCTTCCACTTAGGTCCATTAGGCTCATTCTGGCAATTGGACCCATTCATCCACTTAAGCCCATTCAGCACATTAGGAACATTCGGCCCATTATGCCCATTGGGCCTATTCGACCCATTAGTCCCATTAGTCCACTGAGGTCCATTCAACCCATTAGGCTCATCACGTCCATTAGGCCACTTAGGCCCACTAGGACACTTAGGCTCATTATTCCCATTAGGCCACTTTCGTTCATTCACCCCATTCGGCCCATCATTCCCATTAGGACACTTACGGATATTAGGACCACTAGGCCCATTAGGAAACTTAGGCCAATTTGGCCCATTGGACCACTTGTTCCCATTATTCCCATTAGGCCTGTCAGACCCATTGGGCCCATTAGACACATTCGACCATTGAGGTCCATTGGGCCCAACAGGAAAATCAGGACCATTAGGCTCACTCATCCCATTAGGAAACCTAGGCCCATGAGGCCCATTGGTCCACTTCGACCAATGAGGTCCATTAGGCCCATTAGTCCCATTAGACCCATTAGGTCACTAAGGCCTATTAGAACCATTAGCCAAATTTGGCCATGGAGGCCCATTAGGCCTATCAGGCCAATTAGGCCAATGGGGCCAATTAGGCTACTAAGGCCCATGAGACCCGTTTATCCCATCAAGCCCATTAGGACACCTAGGCCCATGAGTCCTATTAGGCCCATTCATCCACTTAGTCCAATTCGGTTCATTAGGCCATATAGGCTCATTCGAAGCATCAGGTCCATCAGGCCCATTGGGACACTTAAACCCATTAAGCCCATCAGGCCCATTAGACCATTTAGGCCCATTTGGGTCATTAGGACACTTAGGCCCATTAGGACCTTAAGTCCTATTAGGTCCATTGGGACACTTAGCACTACAACAAAAGCAGCCCTTAGCGGCGGTTTTTTTCCCATTTAGCGGCGGTTTAAACCGCCGCTAAACTTGGCGTCGGCAATCTTTTAGCGGCGGTTTTTTCTATTTCGCGGCGGTTTAAAAAATGTGTCATAGATGCCTCATTTCCCGGCGGTTTCTCTCCATTTAGTGGCTGTTTTATGGGTATGCCACACTTTTTTATTCGCGGCAGTTTTAACCGCCGCAAAATTATGCCGTTTGATGCGCCTATTTTGCGGTGGTAAAAACCGCCGCTAAATATAAACATAATATATTTAGCGGCGGTTAAAACCGCCGCTAAATTCTGCCTAGAAAGTCATTTAGCGTCAGTTTTAACCACCGCTAAATGCTACCAAGTATGGCATTAGAGGCGGTTAAACCCGCCGCTAAATGATGAACTGGAAAAAAAATTTGGTTCTACTACACCACTGCCCTGAAAAATAAATCAAACCAGAATATAGAGATCACCTAGGTTTCATGGGGATCTCGACCCCCTTATTGGTAGTGTAGGATAGCGGTATAATAAATAGAGAAACAACATACAATAATTAAATCAACAATAAATGAAAGACAAAGCATTGGATGAATAATATAAACTAAATATAAAAGGCCAATGACAATTTACAACCATGAATTCATGTCCAGATGAAGATAAAAAAATAAAAAATAGTATACATATAGAAGGTAGCATGATACACATTAGTACATGAATAAATAAAATAACTAAAATACCTAAGGGAAGAAATCTAAGAAACAAACATCCACCCTGAAAATAGGGGAAAAGATATTGTACCTTGATAAATTAGGGTTCGATGGTGATAAAATCTGATGATGGATGAAGGAGAACCATCAAATCCTAATGGAGGGAGGTGGAGAAACCCATAGAGGAGGGAGTTGTGAATGCTGGAGAAGAAGGAGGAGGAAAGAAATGGAGTTAAAACATTTAACCTATTAATGGAAAAATGGTAATTTCACCCTTAAGAATAGTTCACATGGTTTGGCTATATGAATTTCCAAATCGTACACCAACCGTGAGACTCCCACTACTTAGGAATACTACCTCACATTGTTTCCCCACATAGTTTACCCTAACCATGTGACAAATGTGTAATGAATTGTGTGATAATAATGCCTAAGTGGAACTAACCATGTAAGCTAGGAACACAGTTTGGAAAACTGTGTGCAGCCCGTGTGGGGCACTTCTTCTCACCTACTCCAGCTGCATGATTTTCTACTACAGGTTCGCACAGTTTTAGACAAACTGTTTGCACCTATCATACCACCCAAACTTGATATTTTTGGTGCTTACCTAGGCCCGTTCAACTAGATAAATGATCACATCGTCATCCCTTTAAGCATCCAACCGATGGTGCTCCCCACCATAGGTTTTAACATTAACAGAAAATTATGAACCATAGTATTCTCCACCATTGTAATTTCCTATAAAGAATATACAAAGATTTACAATGATAATATTGGAATTTTTCCTCTAATTGGGAAATCCTAAATACTTCTGAGGCCATAACAGGGACCTTACTATAAAGAAACAGTCAAATGCCAATCAGCCTAACTGAAACTAGTCATGCAATCTTTCTCAGAAGACATTTTCGACCCACCATATAACCGATGCTCTCTTAGTGAATCGAGGATGATGTAAAGATAGGGGACATGCTCGTTGCTAAGCAAGAGTACACTAAGAGAGTATAAATATTATCAGAAGATTGGAGACACTTCCATCACCTCTAAGACACTTCCATCACTTCTACTACCTAGAAGGACATTTTTACTATATCTGACACGATGTTCCCCAAATTATGAGTGTCCTAGTCATGAAAAGAAGAGATAGACCAACTGTTCATAAGAGAACTAGGTTAGATTCACCTTAATCGCGCATGTGACACTTATCTGATTCACACTCACAAACTCCATAACATTTGTCATAAAAGATGAAACCAACCCGACCAGCGTGTCAGAACACCCAATCCATTTATGAATCGAGCTTACACAATGGGGCTACCCGAATGCTGCTATATAGTATAAATGGTATTAATATGGGTTACATATATGGAAATGTTTGGTGGAAACTATGTGCCATAAATGTTACATATAAAAACCAACTGTTATCATACTTGTTCAACACATCAACAATACTACTACTCATCATCTGATGCTGCATCGTCACCCTCTCCACCTTCATCTCCACCACATGCTGCCACCTGTAAGAACATTATATTGAAAATTAAATATTGTTGCATATTTATAATAAAACTTAAAACCAATAAAAGTTTTCAAAATAAATGATTTTTATTTTTTTGTGATTTACCTGCTCACCACTACCCGATGCACTACCACCAGGGGCATATCTGCTCATATACTGATGTATTTCAAGCAACTCTTTCTGCAAAGCAGATATCTGATCCCCCTGCTGGTGAACTGTGTTTCGTAGAGAAGACATCTCCCTCTGAGTATCTTCAGGTATGAAATGACTATAAGCAGGAGTAGATGTAGCCGAAATCCCTGATGGCATGCGAAAGACCTCAGATGGTACAGGTCTCAAACCCATCCCGCGCACTCTACCAGGATGCTCCTTCCCAAGGACTTTACCAACCGGGTCATCCTGGGAAACTGAGTAGGATTTCCCAGAATTGGCATCCCATATTTCTTTAATTTTTACCTATAAATCAAATATCAATATATATTAACACAGTAAAAATTGATAATAAGTTATTATAATAAATAATTGACTTTATACCCCAACTTCTCTGGCAGGTTCATTAACAAAACTTCTATCTGTTTTTTTATGAACATCCAGCCACAGAATCAAGAGGAGGATCCAATGATATGTTACAATCTTGATCTGCTTGTGTTACAGTCTCAAAAACATCACTTGTCACGTTGCAATTTGTAGCATCATCTTCTGGTTGTTCTGATATGTTTTGATGCTCATAGTGGTGTCTTGCAGTGCCGAATGCATCATTTATGAGGTTTTTCATTTCATTTTCCATTGGCGACAAACTTGGGACCTCATTCTGTGGATTAACATCAGTCCTCAATCTTTCTGTATTGTTTGATTCTCCATGCCAAATCCAACACAAATATTTATCAGGGAATTGCTTCAGTATTAAATGTTCATAAACTTCATATCTCTTCAAACATGTTCTAAATTTACATTTAGTACATGGACATCTTATTCTCCCTTCAACGGATCGATTAGAAATTCAAAAATCTAAAAACTCATTCAAACCCTTAACATATTGAGGTGTGTTCCTCGGTAATGTGATCCAGCTTTTATCCATGTATATCACAATGTGCCTACACAAAAATATACGATAGTGTAAGATTACAGAAACATAATATAATAAAGATGAACCATTGATCATAAAGTATGCATAATATAATAAAGATGATTCATTGATCACATTTACCACTTCAGACCAACAGAACAAGTCTGGTCCATAGGAGACAGCGTCAACACCTCATTGAGGAGCAATAAGAATATCGGGCTACACACTTATCATAACACTATCGATCACACATTTATGTTGCCTCAAACAACACCCCATTGATGTGTGATCGAAACTGATCATAATGCATTTTAAACCTGAGACATTATGTGATTGTTTAGGCTTGACCTTAGATGTCCTCCAAGAGGAATGATGTTTCTCAATGGTTTCATACACAACCAACTATAAAGAGGGCTACTATGTTCACTTTATTCATCGAAGTGTCACCTCTCTAGGTTTGAGTATTACAAGTCTGACATTTATAATCATGTCTTCAACCATCGACATATAAAGAACCAGTTTTTTATTCAAGGGTTGTCTTAGACATTGAAACATTATTAATCTCATTTATAAGAATTTTATTTTAATAAAAAAATTAATTTTTTAAAAGGGTTTGATCACTATAGTGGTGAGAATGTAAAACACATACATACATAAAATTCATAAACACATGGGAAATGCAGAAGGACTACTCACATCAATTCTATTTTTTTCACTTTTTAAGAACAACCCTATAACTCTTGTCTGTGATTTTTTAAATCTGAAATCATATCTTTAGTACCTATCTCAAGGCACAACACCAAATACATAATTATATACAATTTATAGTTAATTATATAATTTTATTATAAAAATTATAATTTATTTCAATTAAAACCAACAAGGAATAATTGCCTAAAAATCACCAGACCACCTCATCACACCTATATAATAACCAACCACTTATGTATTGTTTGTGGTGAACTCCAACCTTTATCCCAAAAAAATTACCTATGAAGTTGAACCAAGTCAATCAACAAATTAACTTAACTTAATCTAATTTTAATTAAAACTATTTAAAAATTATAAATGGTGATGTACCTCTAACCCAATGACATGTTACAGCATGAGATAATAATGTTGGGAAATCTCATATCAGTTTTGAGAAAAATAATTATCAGATCAGATGATTTATACAATGATCCAGTGTAAATAATCTCCAAAATCTAACCAAAAAATCCAAAAATAAATGAAGAACAATGTAAAGGTAACATCAAATGTAGTCATACATAATGGAAATAATACTACATGTTTGACCCCAACCATGGCCATGAATGATGTTGTAGAGTAATTTATCCAAGGTTGATGCAAGTAGTTTATAATCAAATGATGTCCTATTTGACATTAGCATCACCTTTTTGATGTGTTGGTTACATATACTTCTTCCTAACCATATAATTTATTCCCCTTTCCCTTCTCTATCTATCTGCCTCTCCCAAAAACAATATCTACATCATAGGAATATATGTTGGTATTTTGAAATATTTAAGTCATGTAGTTGTTGATAAGGTGGCATGTATATTTGTCATAATTGAAATAATTTTTTAGATATTTCATTATTTTGATGACCCATGTGTTTTTATTTCCCATTATGGTTTTTTGAGACTTGACGCAGTAATGACCTCCTCACGGTGGAAGACTAGGCCACCAAAACCCAATGCTTTCCACCATAGGCTATTTTTTAAAGATAAGTGACGAGAATGAATAATTATAATGGTAGGCCTCTTCATAATGTACATGTAGGCATGCACCCAACCATATATATTAATATGTTAATAATAATAAAAATAAGAGAAAATAAACTAAATATTTACATTCTATCATGTTATTTACTTTAGAGAATAAAAAATAGTACAATAGGTAATATGTAAAAAAAATGGAAAAAATATACACCTAATAGGGAAATATTACATATCCTGACAATAATATGAAACGAATGAATTATAGAGAGATCGACTATTGATCTATAATCACCGACCACCATGTAAGGTCAGATTAACCCAATTATCCCTTTTCCCAACATAATACACAACTAATTTGTACATTATCTATATATACATGACATGTGTGGGAATAACTCAATTAGGTTTGAGCACATATATACCCAACCTTCCGCATCCAAACCCGATATAGGAGGAATAGAATACATGTTAATATTAGACATCTGAGCCTAAAGATTGACGAAAAACTAACCCAACAATAAAGAGATATGTTCTTCAATGAAAACCAAAAAGGAGAGAAAGGTTATATCTATCTCAAATACCAGTCCAAAATAATGGTTTCACAACTTCTCTAATGAAATATCATCAATGCCCAGTATCATGCTAATTTGTTCAGGGAATTATTGAGGAGGACCAACACCTCATCAATTTTCTATAATCTTATGGATCATAACAACCGTGGATTGAGGAATCTCTACATTGTGTAATAGTGTATTACCTCCTTTGTTTCGGCATAATGTGTATGGTGGATCCACAAAACATGTTCCTGGGGAGAACCATCCTGTTTGATGGAGGGCCCTCTTCCTAGGGTTATAGGGATTACATAATATATTTCTACATAATGTTTATTGTGAACCTACACCCTATTGTGAAAGGGGATACAATATTTATGGATATAGGACCAACACCCTGGTGCAATATAGAATGGTACTTCAAGTCATATTATATAAATAGAGAAGCAGTACACTCAAATCACCCAAGGGCATGGGTCCCCTATCCTTGGAGAGAGTGCTCCCTATCACACTAGGGTGTAGGTACTATATATTCACCACCATCACACTCAAGAATGGGTCCTCTTTCCTTTATCTTTACTCTCCATCGGCATGTGGGGAAGTGGAAACGTGGGATCCATCCTCATGAATTATTTGGATATAATAGTGAGGTACTAGTCATCAACGATGTATCTTTAAAGATATAAAAATAATCATCATCCTGGGTTGGTAGGATAGATACAGATTCCCAGTCTTTCTATTATAGGATTCATCATTTTACATATATATTTATTATTGGGTACCATTTCATTATTTCTCTATGCAGTTCTGAATTCTTATATAATGTCTTTTATTTATCCAAATTCAATTTTCTAGATGTCATAATGGGTATGTGACTAATCATCCTTTCATTGTTATTGTACAAAATGTTCATGTATTATAAAAAGGTCAGATAAAACTATGGTAGATTTGGTGGTGTTTAGAGATTATTTTGTGACTTTAATTGTGTACAGTGGATGAGACTTGGATATTGTGATTCATGATTGATTCTATTTTTTTGTATATAGTTTCTATTATTTTTAGAAAACATTTCATGTTGGGAATTAATATATTTACATTAATTTTTATATTATACTACCATAATATTTTTTACAAACTAAAAATTATTAAAAACCTTAATTTTACTACAATGGTCAATGTCTTCACATATTATAACTCTACCATTTTTAATAGATATGGATTGGTGTGTGCATAATGATATATTAGTAAAAATATTACAATAGTAATTATTATTTTTGGTTCATGTTTCTAGCCTCATGCCTATATAGGTGTTCTTTGAGTTGCGGTGGACCAGTTATCCACTAGCTCCGGGGTCTAATGGGTTGGGATGTTATATAATGTTATCTGAGGTGGTTGAACCTAAAGAGGGTGTTAATATTTATTAACCTGGTGATGTTTTATTTAGAATTTAACAGAATTTGGTCAACTAGTCTTGATTGTTGCATTTTTTCTAGGGATCAAACTGTTTGTGTTCTAGCTATTATGTCCACTCATCCAGAAATGGACATCATGCTTCTTCACTCAGTATACTGAGACATTGGTTACATAAAAAATTGGTAATTTTATCACATATGATTGAGTACATTGATTTTAAATCGCAATATTTGTCCGTGTATATATATATATATAATCCCATAATACCATGGTATATCTTGGTTATTTTTTACGATAAAACAAAAATATATCTATATTTTTTACTAAATTCTGATCATTATGAATTGTCGATTAGTGATGGGGCCATTGTTCTAGGGACATCTCACAATGTCATCCAACTAGGTGTGTAGGTAGAAACACCCCCACATATCAAGCACCATATTATACTAGTATAGTAGGATAAGGATGTGTATAGTCTTAGCGCACTCCATGATCCACAATACTAGATTCCACTAAAGTTACATAGAGAGGCAAATTCCCAGAAAAGAGAAGATTACATTCAATTAGTGGTATTAGTGTTTAGATACAAGTCCCCATTATTCAACAACTATAAATAAAAATCAATTCCCCCCGACTAGGAACCATATAATCATGATATCAATTCCCCAGCCCGATTCACTAATATGTAAACAAATCAGGTCATTAGATTACCTCAAAAATCAGGTGTGGGGGTCTCCGAAGGTCGCGGGGGGCGTGGGGGGTGCCGGGGTCGTCGGAGGGCGCGGGGGGCGCGGGGGGGCGCGGGGGTCGCCGGTGTTCGAGGGGGTCGCCGGTGGTCGAGGGGGGTGTCGGGGGGTGCGGGTTTCGCCGGAGAGCGCGAGGGTGAGGAGTCGCCGGCAGCGCGGGGGGTGGGGACTCGCCGGCAGCGCGGGGGGTGCGGAGTCGTGAGGGTTAGGGATCGCGAAGGGGAAGGGGGAAAGGGTCGGCGTCTGTGTAAAATAATTCGGGTTTCGTGGCGGTTTATTAAAAACCGCCGCGAAACCTTCACCGAAAAAGGTTTAGCGGCGGTTTTGTGAACCGCTGCCACAAAACCGCCACTAAACCATCCCGGGAATGTTGTATCTCACCCTTTATAACTTAAAGGCTTATCTTATCCCTGAGTTTTTCTTTCCTTTTTATCTTATATCACCTTTGCTCGGAGTACCCTTCCTCCTAACGAGTTGTACACCTGTTGCAAAGTTTTCCTTGATCGCGTTCTGTGGAGTTCCTACTACTCCTGCTTTCCAGTTCCACGCGAGGACTTAACGTCGATCCTTGATCAATCAGATAGGGATCTTACCTTTGTCTCTCCTTTTTGTGTATCATGCAGGGTGGGTGTTTTATGGTTTCCACGAGGCAGTTAATCAATTCTGTAATGAAGATAATAACCAGTTAAAGAACGGGGATGAGGAAGTTTTTTAATGTTGTTACATGTTTCTATCCATGCTTTCCCTATGATGTTGTTATGAATTTAATGGGCTTCGGCCTACTAAAAATCATGGTCATTGGGGGCCTTTGTTTGGGAACCTATGCTATGCTCTATTTTATGCATTTTCTGGTGAATGGGAATCATATATGAAATAGTTGAACAATTAAACCCAGTTGTTGAATATGAATGCCCATAACCTTGTGTGATCACCCCAAATGAACTATATAATATATAATAATGAATTATGAACATTGGGATGGTTCAGTTGTGGATGGGTGAATAGCGGGGCTGTGAATGGTGTGGTTGGAATGTCATGAGTTGTTGTGTGGGTGTGGTGGTGTTTGGAAATAGGGCTGCAGGTTGGGTTGTGAACATGAATAAAAGTGGAAAGTTAATAATGAACTGGTTGGAATGGAATGAATTAATGTGGGGATAACCAACGGTTTATTGGGTTTTTCATTGGTTCCAGTATTTCGAGGGATCCCACTAATCCCACTTTGATGTTATTATTTACAAGAGAACCGGGTATGAATGCGCAAATTACCCGATGGTTTTCCTTACTGCTTTATTGTTGTTTCACTTGTGATTGTGCCTGTTATTTGCCTAGTATTGAAGGGATTAAATCATACTGAACTATTATAAAATGATAACTTGAATAGGGAAACTGGGAACTGTTTGTTGTGTGCCTGTTTTCTGAGGCACCAGTGCTTGGGCACCTACTTGTATCTGTTTGAGGAGCCATAGGTTGGGTTGTGTGTTGATATATATGTGTAACTGTATGTTTTGTGTTTAGTCTCACCCCACCCACGTTGGACACTTAGTGTCAGACACCCCATCTCATGGGGAAGGGTGTTTCCCCCTAGTTACTCTCCTTCATGCTCCCTCTTCCTTAGGCTATGATGGCTGGAGGTGACCTTACACCCAAGACTCTTTGGGTAGGTTTCGATTGGTGTGATGTAGCCCAACAATCTTCGTGCCGATTGTTTTCCCAAGAATCTTTGAGATGAGGCCCTGGTGTTTTCGGGTAGGGGTTCTGGTTACGGTTTTTTTTTCCAAGTGTCTTCTGGATGAGGCCTAGGTGTGTGCGGGCAGGGATGTGTGGTTGTGAGGCCCAGGTGTGTGCGGGCAGGGATGGGTGTTTGTGAGGCCCATGTGTGTGCGGGCAGGGAGTGGATGGTTGTGAGGCCCAGGTGTGTGCGGGCAGGGAGAGCGTGGTAGCGTTAGGACGTTTTCTGTTAGGGATGAGCAGCTAGCTAGTGGGGGAAATGGTGGTGCGGGGTACCCAAATGTTTTGTTCTATACTATTACCTTACTGCTTATGTTATTTGGTGAGCGTGGTCGGTGAGGTGGTATGGATAGATTCCTTGATAGATGTTGGTTCTTCTGCTTCTCACGGGACTTTAGGACATCTCCCCACCTGTGCACGAGAGCTTTAGGTTTTTCTACTGAGTATACTTTGTATGATCACCCTACATTTACCTTCAGGGTTCCAGGAGGACTTCAGAGGCCATGCGAGACCTTACTAGTCTGGACGTTGGAGTTGCTATTGGTCGCTGTTGGATTCTGATTGGCCTTTTCCTTTCCTGTTTGGTATTGTACTTTGGATTTCTTGTACTTTGTCCAGTTTTATTCTTAAACATGCATGTAGTTTGGTTCTTTTTGAGTTTATATACGTGGTGGTGTTTGGTGTTGACTCATTCTTTCTCCCAATCCTGGTTAACTAAAAAGGGTAATGCCTCCCATATTGTGAAAATATTATACCCTTGGTGCTAGTCGCCACTTCGGGGCCTACTGGAGGTGGGACTTGGGGGTCATTATCTCGTCTTCGACTTGAGGAAGGAAGGGTGGGGACCTTTTCCACCCCTTCCATCGTCTTGCCGAAGGCGGGTCGTGACAAGGCCCATTTTCCATTAGGCCCATTCGGCCCCTTAGGCCCACTAAGCTCATTATGAAACTTCGGCTCATTAGGCCACTTAGGCCAATTAGGCCCATTATGCCTATTAGGCATATTAGGCCACTTTGACCCATTAGGCCCTCCAAATTATTTTTTAAATTTTCATAAATCCACTTTGAGGGAAAAGTGGGAACCGTACACCATACAATATGACACATATCCAAATTTCAAAAATAATCCACATATTTAAAATTTAAAATGAGTATCATCACCACGGGAACTGTCGTATCAGCGACAAATCATGAAAATCATGCAGCCACTTCATCGAAGATAGAATGTCGAAGAAGTTTCACCATCATCATCACCTTTTTTCATCATCACCACATTGTTGTCCACTTTGAACATCATTTTCTTAACCATTATCATCAGATTCACCACCTTTTTCATCGTCGACCATCATCGTCAGAATCGAGAACCATAGAAAAACGAATCGGGATGTCTACTAATCACCACTGATGTCTTCATATTTCTGCTATAGAACTCCAACATCACCGCCAAAAAACCATCAAAATTGAACATCACAACCATTCGAACCATCAAATATGAGACATTCAACCTCCCGGAGACACTTAGCCCCTTAATATGCACCTCCCAGAACCTCCATGAAGACTCGTACACCATACTGATAGGAAAAGGAGAAAAACAAGGATGAATAGATGGAGGTCTCAAAAAGGGAGCAATCCAGAAACAACATCGGTCAAAAAAAATAGTGAACCAACAACAAATAAACAAAATCGATCCAAAAAAATAACCATACGAGACCAGAATCCACATCTGAAAAATAGAGAAGGATCCAAACAGAGGAATAAACCCGAACTGATACCAATATTAGCGTTACTACAGAACCATCCCAAGTAGGCCTAAAACCTGAATCAAGATCCACCAAAGTGGAGTCCAAGGTGATGGGTAAGCTAGAATTGGTAGAGGAGAAACAAGGCATCAGACACACTCACCAGTGCCGACCCAAGCCATCTAAAGCACCCACAAACACATACCCAGAATGGGGGTTTGATGCATAGGGATAGATCAAAAGAGGGGTGGTGAGCGACGCATGATGACCACACCAAAAAATCCACATCATTCGAGAAGGAAGAAAAGGAAAGAAAGAGAAAGAAGAGGATGGACCAAGTGAAGCGACACCATCATCGTTGGGCTGACCCTCAAAACCCTAGGAGGGGAAGAGGAGGCAGCAGGAGCATCGAGAGCCAAGAGAGTGTGGAGCCATCAGGTTTATTCATTAGGCTCATTAGGCCCATTAGGCCACTTAGGCCCACAAGTCCCATTATACCCATTAGACCCATTTGGCCCATTCCACCCATTAGGTCCATTCAACCACTTAGACCCATTAGGCCCATTGGTCCACCTCGTCCCATTAGGTCCATTCATACCATTAGGCCACGTGGGGCCATTTTTTCCATTAAACCCATTAGATTAGTCCCATTAGGCCACTTAGGACCATATGGACCATTTTTTCCATTAGGTCAATTAGACCCATGAGGCCACTTTAGGCTCATTCGGACCATTAGGCCGATTAGACCCATTAGGCCACTTAGGCCCTTTAAGAAACTTTGGCCCATGAGGCACATTAGGCGAATTAGTCCACTTAGGCCCATTCAGCCTATTAGGCCACTTATGCCCACTAGTCTAATTTGGCATATTAAGCCCATTGGATTAGGCCCACTAGGCCACTTAGGCCCATATGGCCCATTAGGCCCATTAGGCCAACTAGCCCAATTAGGCTCATTATGAACATTAGTACCACTAAACCCATTTGTCCTCTTAGGCCCATTATGCCACTTTAGCATATTATTCCACTTAGTCCCATTAGGTGCTTAGGCCCCTTATGCCTATTATGCCACTTAGGCCTAGTCGGGGCATTAGGCCCATTAGGCCACCAAGGCCCATTAGTCCACCTAGGACCGTTAGTCCAATTAGTCCCATTAGTCCCATTAGTCCCATTAGTCCCATTAGGATTATTAGGCTGCTTAGGCCCTTAGGCTCCTTAGGATACTTAGGCCCATTAGGCCCATTATGCCCCTTAGGCCCCTTACACCCATTTGGCCGCTTAGGCCGATTAAGCCACTTAGGCCCATTTGGCCCATTAAGCCCATTATGCCACTTAGGAACATTCGGCACATTAGGCCCATTAGACCAGTAAGTCCCATTCGACCAATTAGGCCACTTAGGACCCTTAGGCCACTTAGTCCCCTTAGGCCCATTAGGCCACTTATTCCCATTAGGCCCATTAGTCCACTTAGTACCCTTAGTCCACTTTAGACCATTAGGCCACCTAGTCCCATGAGGCCCATTAGGCCCATTAGGCCCATTAGGCCAATCTGTCCCATTAGGCCACTTAGGCCCCTTAGGCCACTTAGGCCCATTCGACCCATCAAGCCCAATATGACATTAGTCCCAATGGGCCAGTAATGACCATTAGGACACTTAGTCCCATTAGTCCACTTAGGCCCATTAGTCCACTTAGCCCCCGTTAGGCCCATTAGGTCACTAAGGCCATTAGTCCCATGAGGTCACATAGGACCGTTCGACCCAATTTGCCCATTAAGCCACTAAGGCCACTAAGGCCCATTAATCCCATTAGTCCACTTAGGCCCATTTGGCCCATTCATCCCATTAGACCCCTTAGGACACTTAGGCCCATTATGCCAATTAGTCCAGTGAGGTCCATTCATCCCATTAGACCACTTAGGCCAATTAGCCCACTTAGGCCCATTAGGCACATTAGGCCACTGAGGCCCATTAGTCCCATTAGGCCATTGAGTCCCATTGGGACCATTAAACCCATTAGGCCCATTATTACAATTAAACCATTAGGTCCATTAGGCCACTTAGGCCCATTAGGCCACTTCATCCCATCAGGCTAATTTATCCACCGAGGCCCATTAGGCCCATTCGACCACATAAGCCCATTAGGCCACTTAGGCCCATTAAGACCATTAGGACGCTTAGGCCACTTAGGACACCTAGGCCACCTAGGCCACCTAGGACCATTTGGACCATTAGTCCCATTATGCCACTTAGTCCCATTAATCCACTTAGGCCCATTAGGCCCATTAGGACACTTAGGCCCATTTGGACCATTTGTCCACTTCATCCCATTAGGCCCATTATTCTTATTCGACCCATTATGACCAATCATTAACTTAGTCCCATTAGTCCAGTTAGTCCCATTTTTTCCATTAAGCCACTTAGGCCTAATAGTCCCTTTAGGCCACTAAGGCCCATTAGGCCAATTTTCCCACTTTGGCCCATTAGGCCCATTATGCTCATTAGTCCTTTTTGGCACATTTTGACCATTAGAACCATTAGTCCACTTATGACCATTAGGTCCATTAGTCCCATTTGGCCACTATGGCCCATTAGGCCCATTCATCCACTTTGACCCATTAGGACACTTAGGCCCATTAGGCACATTAAGACTCCTTAGGCCAGTGAGGCCCATTAGGCCCATTAGTCCCATTAGGCCAGTGAGGCCCATTAGTCCCATTAGGCCACTTAGGCCCATTTGGACCATTTGGCCACTTCGGCCCATTATGCCCATTAAGCCCATTTGGCTCATTTGTCCACTTTGTCCCATTATGCCACTTAGGCCCATTAGACTCATTAGGCCACTTAGTCCCATTAGACCCATTAAGAAATTTATGCCCATTAGTCCACTTTGGACTATTATGCCACTTAGTCCCATTAGTCCCATTATGCCCATTACGCCTAGTAGGCCCATTAGGTCGAGTAGGCCCATTAGGCCCATTGGTCCACTTAGGCTCATTAGGCCCATTGGTGCACTTAGGACCATTGGGACCATTAGGCCATGTAGGCCCATTATGCCTATTCGGCCACTTAGTCCCATTAGGGCCATTCGGCCTTAGACCCCCCCTTAAATTGGTTAGTCCCATTAGGCCCATTAGGCCACTTTGGCCCATTAGGCCCAATCAAACCATTCGAACCATTAAGCCCATTTGGACCGTTAGGCCCATTCGGGTCATTAGGCCCATTTGGACTATTAGGCCACTTAGGCCCATTAGGCCGCTTTAGCCCATTAGGCACATTCGGTATATTATGCCCATTTGGCCATTTGGCAATTCGGTCCATTGGGCCCATTTTGGCCACTTAGGATCATTCGGCCACTTAGGCCCATTAGGCACTTAGGTCCATTAGCCTAATTAGGCCCATTATGCCACTTAATCCAATTTGGCCCATTCATCTCATTCGTCGCATTAGGAACACTAGGCCACTTTGGTAAATTAGGTCCATTGGGCCACTAAGGCCCAATATCTCCATTTGGAAACTTGGTCCCATTAGGCCAGTTAGGCCCATTAGGACCATTCGGCCTACTAGGGTTATTAGGACACTTAGTCCACTGAGGCCCATTAGGATCATGAGGCCACTTAGGCCCATTAGGCCCATCATGCCACTTAGGCCAATTAGGACCACTAGGCCCATGAGTCCACTTAGGCCCATGAGGCCCATTCGACCCATTGGCCCTGTTGGTCCACTTACGCCCATATGGCTCATTCGGCCACTTGGGTCCATTAATCCCATTAGACCACTTCAGACCATTAGTACAATTAGGCACATTAGGCCACTTACACCCATTAGGCCCATCGGGCCACTTAAGACCATTCAGCCACTTAGGCTCATTAGCCCCATTAGTCCACTTAGAACCATTTAGTCACTTAGGCCAATTCACCCCATTAGACCACTTAGGCTCATTCGTCCACTTAGGTCCATTAGGCATCTTTGTCCCATTAGGCCCTTTAGGCCAATTAGGCCACTTTGGCCCACTCATCCCATTCGGCCCATTCGAACCATTAAGCCACTTAGGCCAGTTAGGCCCATTAGGCCACCTCGGACCATTACGCCCATTTTCCCACTTCATCCCATTACGCCCATTAGGACACTTAGGCCCATTGAACCCATTAGTCCAATTGGGCCACTTAGCCCATTCGACTCATCCGTCCACTTGGGCCCATTCGGCCCATTAGGCCCATTATGCCTATTAAGGCCCATTTGGCCACTTAGGCCCATGAGGCCACTTAGATCCATTATGCCCATCAGGCCACTTAGGCCCATATGACCCATTAGTCCACTTACGTCCATTAGGCCCATTAGGCCCATTGGGCCACTTACGCCCATTCGGCCCATTCGATCACTTAGGCCAATTGGTCACATTAGGCCACTTAGGCCACTTAGACCCATTAGTCCCATTGGTCCACTTAGGCCTATTGATATGGATCAGATTTAGCCTAAGGAGAATAATTTTGGTCTTGATAAAAATTTCAAGCCCAATTGTTGTTCGAATTGGACCAGCCTGCACTTCTTGATGTCCAACACTATGGTGGGCCGCAATACACTTATTTGGGGGCCAAAATCACATATCCACATGGAAATGGGTGGAAATTCATAGCAGCACATTAAATAATAGAGAGAATATAGAGAAAAGCATCATTAAGAAGGAATCCCGCTACTTTAGCTAGTGGGTCATTAAATGACATGTGAAAGTGTTGTTTTGTGATTTTTATGTTCCTTTTGGGTTCCCCATGCCATGTAACTCGAAATGGGGCATTTTACTTCATTTTGTCTTTATAATGTATTTTCACCCCTTTGTAATGGGAAGGCTTGAATGTGACGGATTTTGGAAGCTTGTTGTGCTTTCCTATTGCTTTAGCCTCTTCCCTTTTCCCGGAATTGGTGGTGAAACTCCAGTTCTAGTGACTTTGTCTTTAAGCATGGATAGACCTTGGCGGGTGTCATTTCCTTTAAGCCTTGGTCAATTCGGCTACATTACGCTACTCCTCTTCACTTACTCATTTTGAGTTTCCGACGACGCATCACCTATTAGGAAACTTAGGCCCATTATATTGATTAAGACATTTAGGACCATTGGGACCATCAGTCAACTTAGGCCCACTAGGCCCATTAATCCCATTAGGCCGATTAGGACACTTAGGCCCATTAGGTGCACTAGGACACTTAGGCCCATTAATCCCATTAGGCTGATTAGGAAACTTAGGCCCATTATTCCACTTAGGCCCATTAGGCGCATTAGGCCACTTAGAGTAATTAGGCCCATTCGTCCCATTCGTCCTATTAGGCCCATTAGTCCCCTAGATCTGTTAATCATAGTAAGCCCATTAGGCCACTTAGGCCCATTAGGCCACTTAGCCCCATTAGGAAGATTAGGCGACTAAGTCCCATTAGACCACTTAGGCCCACTAGGCCCATTAATCCCATTAGACTCATTAGGCCACTTAGGCCCATTAGGCCGCTTAGGCCAATTAGGCACATTACGCCCATTAAGCCCATTTAGAAAATTAGGCAACTTTGGCCGATTAGTCCACTTTAGACCATTAGTCCACTTAGGCAATTAGGACCATTAGGCCCATTAGTCCACACAGGCCCATTTGGCCCATTTGGCCCATTGGGCCCATTATGCCCATTTGGACGATTGGGCAACTTTGGTCCATTAGGCCACTCTGACCCATTAGGCCCATTAGACCCATTAGGCCACTGAGGAAAATTAATTCTATTAGTCCCATTTGGACCCTAGGCCCGTTAATCTCATTAATCTCATTAGGCCACCTAGGCCCATTAGGCCACTTTGGCCCATTAGTCCCCTTAGGCCCATTACGCCCATTACGCCCATTACACCCATTAGGCCACTTAGGCCCATTAGGAACATTAGGTCACTTAGGGTAACTAGGCACATTTGTCCCTTTAGGCCCATTAGTCCCCTAGGCTCATTAAGCTCCTTAAGCCCATTATGCCACTTAGGCCCATTAGGCCACTTATCCCCATTAGGACGATTAGGCAACTAAGGCCCATTAGGCCACTTAGGCCCACTAAGACCACTAATCCCATTTGGTCGATTAGGCCACTTAGGCTCATTATACCACTTATGCCAATTAGGCCCATTAGGACCATTAGGCCCATTAATCCCATTAGGCCGATTATGAAACTCTGGCCCATTAGGCCACTTTGGACCATTAGTCCACTTATGCCAATTAGGCCCATTCGGCCCATTAGGCCCATTATTCCCATTAGGCCACCAAGGCCCATTTGGCCCATTGGACCCATTATGCCCATTAGGCCGATTAGGTAACTTTTTCCCATTAGGCCACTTCGACCCATTAGGCTCATTAGACCCATTAGGCCACTGAGGCCAATTAGGACCATTTATACCCTAGGCCCATTAATTCCATTAAGTCCATTAGGCCACTTAGGCCCATTAGGCCCCTTATGACCATTAGGCCCCTTAGGCCCATTAGGCCCCTAACACCCATTACGCCCATTACACCCATTATGCCAATTAGGCCACTTAGGCCCATTAGGCCACTTAGACCCATAAGGCCGTTGAGGACCATTCAGCCCATTAGGCCCATTTTTTCATAGGCTCGTTAAGCCCATTAATCCCATTAGGTCACCTAGGACCATTAGGCCACTTAGGCACATTAGGCCCCTTTGGTCTATTAGAACACTCAGGCCCATTAATCCCATTAGGCTCATTAGGACCATTAAGCTTGATAAGTCGATTGGGCCACTTAGGCCCTTTAGGATCATTAGGTCACTTAGGCCAATTAGGAACATTAGGCCCATTAGGAAAAATATGCCCATTTGGTACCTAGTCCTGTTAAGCCCATTAATCCCATTTGGCCCATTTGGCCCACAAGGCCCCTTGGGCCCATTTATCCCATTAGGCCACTTAGGCCCATTCGGCCTGTTATGCTACTTAGGCCCATTAGTCCCATTAGTCCACTTAGTCATATCTAGCCTATTCATCCCATTTGGCCACCTAAGAAAATTAGTCCCATTCGGCCACCAAGGCTGATTTTTCCCATTAGGCCACCTAGACTGATTTGGACCATTATGGCACTTAGGCCCAATTGTTTGATTAGGCCGATTAGGCCACTTAGGCTCATTAGTCCCATTAGGACCATTGTACACTTAGGCCCACTAGGCACATTAGTCCCATTCTGCCAATTAGGCCACTTAAACCCATTTGGCCCATTCTGCCACTTAGGCACATTAGGCCCACTTGTACTGTTAGGACACTTCGACCCCTGAGGCCCATAAGGCCCATTAGGCACATCAGTCCACTTAGGCCTATTAGGCCCATGAGTCTACTTAGAACCATTAGGCCACTTAGGCCCATTAGGCCCATTCTTCCACTTAGGCCCATTAGGCTCATTCTGGCAATTGGACCCATTCATCCACTTAAGCCCATTCAGCACATTAGGAACATTCGGCCCATTATGCCCATTGGGCCTATTCGACTCATTAGTCCCATTAGTCCACTGAGGTCCATTCAACCCATTAGGCTCATCACGTCCATTAGGCCACTTAAGCCCACTAGGACACTTAGGCTCATTATTCCCATTAGGCCACTTTCGTTCATTCACCCCATTCGGCCCATCATGCCCATTAGGACACTTAGGGATATTTAGACCACTAGGCCCATTAGGAAACTTAGGCCAATTTGGCCCATTGGCCCACTTGTTCCCATTATTCCCATTTGGCCTGCCAGACCCATTGGGCCCATTAGACACATTCGACCATTGAGGTCCATTGGGCCCAACAGGAAAATCAGGACCATTAGGCTCACTCAGCCTATTAGGAAACCTAGGCCCATGAGGCCCATTGGGCCACTTCGACCAATGAGACCCATTAGGCCCATTAGTCCCATTAGACCCATTAGGTCACTAAGGCCTATTAGAACCATTATCCAAATTTGGACACGGAGGCCCATTGGGCCTATCAGGCCAATTAGGCCAATTAGGCCAATGAGGCCAATTAGGCTACTAAGGCCCATGAGACCTGTTTGGCCCATCAAGCCCATTAGGCCACCTAGGCCCATGAGGCCTATTAGGCCCATTCATCCACTTAGTCCAATTCAGTTCTTTAGGCCACATAGGCTCATTCGAAGCATCAGGCCCATCAGGCCCATTGGGACACTTAAACCCATTAAGCCCATCAGGCCCATTAGACCATTTAGGCCCATTTGGGTCATTAGGCCACTTAGGCCCATTAGGACCTTAAGTCCTATTAGGTCCATTAGGACACTTAGTTCCATTCAGATCATTAGGTCCATTGGGCCACTTAGGTCCACTTGTCTCATTAGGCCACTTGGGCCATTAGGCCCATCAGGCTCATCCGGCCCATCAGGCCCATCATGCTCATCAGGCCCACCAGGCCCATTAGGCCACTTAGGCCCATTAGGACCATTAGAAAACTTATGCACATTCATCCTAATAGGCCACTTAGGCCCATTAGGCCACTTAGGCCCATTTGGCTCATTTATCCACTTAGGCCCATTAATCCCATTAGGCCACTTAGGCCACATAGGCCGATTATGCCCATTAGGCTGTGAAGGCCCATTAAGCCACTCAGGCCCATTAGTCCACTTAGGAAACTAAGGCCAATTAAACCCATTAGGCCACTAAGGCCAATTTGGACACTTAGACTCATTAGGCCACTTAGGCCCATTATGCCTATTAGGCCACTAAGGCCCATTAGGCCTATTAGTCCACTTAGGCCCATTAGGCCCATTATGCCACTTTCGCCACTTTTGCTCATTTGGCCACTTAGGCCCATTAGTCCCATTAATCCACTTAGGCCACTTAGTCCCATTATGTCCATTAGGCCCATTCGACCACTTCAGCCCATTCAGCCACCTAGGCCCATTAGGCCACTTAGGCCCATTAAGCCCATTATGCCCCTTAGGCAACTTAGGAGCATTAGGTCCATTATGCCACTTAAAACCACTAGGCCACCTAGGCCCATTTATCCCATTAGGCCACTAAGGCCCATTAGGCCCATTCAACCACGTAGGCCCACTTGGCCCATTAATCCCATTAGGCCGATGAGGCCACTTTGGCCCATTAGGACACTTAGGCCCATTAGGACACTTAGGCCCATTAGTCCCCTTAGGCCCATTAATCCCATTAGGCCGATTAGGAAACATTGGCCCATTAGGCCACTTAGGCTCATTAGGCCCATTATGCCCATTATGCCACTTAGGTTAATTAGGCCCATTCGGCCCATTTAGCCCTTAGGCCCGTTATGCCCATTAAACTCATTATCCCACTTAGGTCTGTTAGGCCACTTAGGAACATTAGGCTGATTAGGCTACTTAGGTCCACTAGGCCCATTAAGACCATTAGGCCGATAAGTCCACTTAGGCCCATTCAACCCATTCGACCCATTTGGCCCATTAGGCCAATTAAGCCCATTAGGTTGATTAGGCAACTTTGGCCCATTAGGCTCCTTAAGCCCATTAGGTCTATTAGGCCCATTAGGACACTTAGCCTAATTAGGCCCATTCATCCCATTAGGGAACTTAGGCCCATTCAGATGATTAGTCCCATTTGGCCTATTAATCCCATTATGGTGATTCGAAAACTTTGTCCCATTAGGCCACTTAGGCCCATTTGGCTCATTCAACCCATCGGGAAATTAGGCCTATTTGGCCCATTAGGCCACTTAATCCACATAGTCCCATTAGACCCATTAGCACACTTAGGCCCATTTTTCCTACTAGGCCCATTTGGCCCATTCAACCCATTAGACCACTTTGACCAATTAGGCCCATTAGGCTTATTGGGCCCACTAGGCCCATTAGGCCACTTCGAACCATTATGACACTTAGACCCATTAGCCCATTAGGCCCATTAGGCCACTTAGGCCCCTTAGGGAACATAGGCCCATTATTCACATTAGTCCACTTAGGCCCATTCAACCAATTAGGCAACTTATGACCATTTGGCCCATTTGGCCCATTTGGCCTATTTGGCCACTAGGCCCATTGGGCCACTTAGTCACATTAGGGCCACTATGCCCATTATTCCCATTCATCCCATTAGGCCCATTAGTCCCATTAGTCCCATTATTCCACTTACTCCATTAAGGCCCATTAGGCCCATGAGGCCACTAAGGTCTGTTAGGCCCGTCAATTGACTTAGGCCCATTAGGATCATTGGGCCATTAAGGATAATTAGGCCCATTCCACCACTTAGTCCCACGGGTCCCATTCGGCCACTTAGTCCACTAGTCCCATTAGGCTCATTGGGCCCATTGGGCCACTTAGGCCGATTACGTCACTTAGTCTCATTAGGCCCATTAGGCCACTTCGGCCCATTAAGCCCATTCGGCCACTTCGCCCCACTAGGTCCATTAATCCCATTAGGCCGATGAGGACACTTAGGCCGATGAGGCCACTTGGGCCCATTAGGCCCATTAGGCCCATACATCCCATTAGACCCATATGACCAGTTAGGCCCATTTGGTCCATTAGGCACATTAGGATCATTCGACTCAATGGGACGATTAGACCCATTGGGACACTTTTTCCCATTAGGCCCATTAGGGCAATTAGGTGCATTAGGCCAATTTGGACCATTCGACCACTAAGGCTCACTAGGCCCATTCGTCCCATTAATCCACTTACTCCCATTAGGTTCATCAGGACCATTATGCCACTTAAGCCAATTCGGCCACTTAGACCCATAAGGCCCATTCGGCCCACTAGGCCAATTTGGCCCATTCGGCCCATTCAACCACTTAGGACCAATCGACCACTTAGGCCCATAAGTCTCATCAGGCCCATTCAGTCAATTAGTCCGATTCGACCACTTAGACCCATTAGGCCTATTAGGATACTACGGCTCATTAGGACTATTTGGTCGATTAGGCCGATTAGGCCACTTAGACCCATTAGGCTCATTAGCCCACTTAGGCCCATTAGCCCCATTGGTCCCATTAGTCCCCTTTGTCCCATTAAATCCATTAGGACAATTAGAAAACTTAGGTACATTAGGACACTTATGCCCATTAGGCACATTTGGCCACTTAGGCGAATTAGGCCCATTAGGCCCATTGGTCCCATTAGGCCAATTTGGCCCATTTGGCCCATGGTACCGTTAATCCCATTATGCCCATTATGCCACTTAGGCTGATTAGGCCACTAAGGCCCATTAGGCCACTTAGGCCCACTTGACCCATTAAGCACATTAGGCCAATTAGGCCACTTAGACCCATTAGGCCACTTAGGCCCAATACGACCGTTAGACACATTAGTCCACTTGGGCCCATTAGGCCCATTACACCCATTAGGTTGATTAGGAAACTTTGACCCATTAGGACACTTAGGCCCATTAGGCCACTTAGGACAGTTAGGCCCATTCGGCCCATTTGTCCCATAGACCCGTTAGTCACATTATGCCCATTCGGCCACTTAGGCACATTAGGCCCCTTAATCCAGTTAAGCCCATTTGGCCCATTTGGCACCTTGGCCTCTTAAGCCCATTAATCCCATTAGTCCCCTTGGGCCCATTAGGCCCAGGAGGACAATATGGAGCATGAGGCCCATTAGGCCACTTTAACCCATTAGGCCACTTAGGCACATGAGCCTCGTTAGGCCCATGAGGCCCCTTAGGCCACTTAGGCCCATGAATACCATTAGGCAACTTTGGCCCATTAGGCCCATTAGGCCACCTTAGATCATCTGGCCCATTAGGACCATTCATCTACTTAGGCATATTCATCCCATTATGTCACTTAGGCCCATTATTCCCATTAGGCCCATTCGTTCAATTAGGTCGACTAGGCCCCTAAGGCCCCCTTAGGCTCATTAGGCCCATTATGCCACTTAGCCCATTAGCCCATTTGGCCACTTAGGCCCATTAGGACCATTATGCCAATTAGGACCATTAGTCTCATTAGTCCCATTAGGCCCATTGGGCCCCTCAAGCCCATTCGACCCACTAATCCCATTTGGCCACTTAGGCCCATTAGGCCACTTAGGCCCATTAGGCCCATTAGGCCCATAGGCCCATTGGTACCATTAGTCCCATTAGGCCCATTCATCCCATTAGGCCCATATGCCACTTAGGCCCATTGGGCCCATTGGGCCTATTCAGCCCATTTGGTGCATTAGGCCCATTCGACCACTTAGACACACTAGTCTCATTAGTCCACTTAGGCCCATTCGACCACTTACACCCATTAGGCCCATTAGGCCCATTAGACGAATTAGGCGCATTAGCCCCATTAGGACCATTCGGCCACTTAGGCCCATTAGGCCCATTAGGCCACTTAGGCCCATTAGGTCACTTTGGCCCACTAGAACTATTAGGCCACTTAGTCCCATTTGGCCACTTACGCCCATTATACCCATTAGGCCAATTAGGCACATTAGGCCCATTAGGCCCATTCAGCCACTTAGGCCCACCAGACCCATTAGGTCACTTAGATCCATTAGGGCACTTTGACCCATTAGGTCTATTAGGCCACTTATTCCCATTAGGCCCAATATGCCACTTAATCCCATTCATCCACTTAGGCCCATTAGGTCCATTAACCCCATTTGGCCAATTTGGCCCATTAGGCCCATTCGACCACTTTAGCCCATTAGTCCTAATCGGACACTTAGGCCCATGAGGCCCATTACTCACATTCGATCGATTAGGCCAATTATAACACTTATGTCACTTGGACCCATTAGTCCCATTAGGTCCATCATACCACTTAGGCCCATTCGCCCGATTAGGCCGATTAGGGATTAGACCCATTAGGCCCATTAGGACTCTTAGGCCAATTAGGCCCATTCGATTGATTAGATTGATTCAGCGACTTAAGGCCCATTCGGTCGATTAGCCTGATTAGGACACTTAGGCCCATTAGGCCATTTAGGCCCATTCGACCACTAAGGACCATTTGGCCAATTCAGTCAATTAGGCATATTAGGCCACTTATACCCATTAGGCCCATTATACCACTTAGGCCTATTACACCCATTAGGCCCATTCGGTTGATTAGTCCGATTAGGTCATATCGGCCCATTTATACCCATTAGGCCACTAAGGCCCATTAGGCCCATTCAACCAATTAGGCCGATTAGAACACTTAGGCCACTTAGTCCCATTATTCCCCTTAGGTCAATTAGGTCACTTAGGCCACTTAGGCATTAGGCCCATTAGGCCACTTAGGCCCCTTAGGCCCATTTGTCCCATCATTCGATTAGTCTGATTAGGCCTATGTGTCCACTTAGGCTGATTAGGTCCATTAGGCCCATTAGGCACATTAGGCCACTTTGGCCCGTTAGGCCCATTAGTCCCATTCAGTCGATTAGGGGGAATAGGCCACTTAGGCTCATTAGTCCCCTTAGGCCCATTAGCCCATTAGGCCCATTACCCCACTTAGGCCCATTAAACCCATTAGGCCCACGATTTAAGTATAACATCAATATCCATTCAATAAGGGGCTCAATAACTCACTCCCAAATGAGTCTTTGGAGTATAGTAATGGTGCATCCACCAGAATCTAAGTAGATTCCTGGGTGTCGCTCTAGTAGATCAGAATTGATCCCCAAGTGTATCTCAAGAGGGGTTTGGAGAATATGTATAACACCCTAATATTTTAAAATAAAACTATGTTCAATAGCGTATACAACACGCAACACCAAGATTAAAAAAACTCCAAAATATTATTATTTAAATATAGCTGTTATAACATAGCCATTAGATTGGTGAGTATAAATAATATTAAAAAAATTATGAAATATATATATATATATATATATAGGACCTACTCACTAAAAATATATTTATTAATTCTTTATGAATAAGCACTTTAATTTTAGTAAAGTAATTTTATTCTTCAAAAATATGTTTTTTTCAAAAATGGGCTTTCTTACTTTCTATAACAATAATATAATTAATGTCTAGAAATTTTTTAGAATGTATTTAAAAAATTAATTTCATTTTTGGATTCATCATGTCAAAATTATCTTATAATTAAATTTTGATAATTTTCTGAAAAGTTTTATTTTTTAATGAATAGTGAAAATACTAATTTTCATTGAAAACTATATTTTCTTTTAAAGAATTTACAATGTAAAATTATATTTTGGATTAGTTTTAAAATTTAATTAGTTTTTTTAATATAATTTTGGTCTTTGAAATGAATTTTATACATGAATTTAGTATAAAAACATTTTATACTTAAAAAATACATTTTTCTAAAATATTGTCTTTTGTTATGTTTTTTTTAGTTTAATTTAAAATTAAATTCTTAAACTTCTATGTTTTGAATTTTTTAAAAATGGAATAAATATTTGGATTCATAAGGTCTAAATTAATTAAATATTTCTCTTTTATTTTTTTTCAATATGAATAGTAACCTTAGAAATATTTGTTACCATGATAAAGGATAAATTAGGTAAGTAAATTAAATAAAATGATAAGAACTATAAAATGACACTAATACTTGATAAAATTTTATGGTATAAGTAATATTAATCCATAATCATTAAATTTTTGGTTATATGAACATTTATGTATTTTTTAATGATATTATGACCTTTATAATGTCTTATTTAAAGAAAATTTAAAGATGTCACATCCATGTTTTTAATAACTATAAAATTTTTAATGTAGGGTTATCTAGAGGATATATTCAACTATAAAAATTATTTTTAATTCTAAATTATTTATATACATCAAGTAAATTTATTTTAAATTTTTATAAAATAAATAATCACCTTAAATGATTACCCAACGATGATGCAATAATTATTCAATTAATGGAAAAATGAAATAAATGATATTAAAAATATTAAAAGTAGTATAATTTTAATTAATTAAGGTAATAAAAAAATTTATAGATGAATATTACATATTAGAGATATATTAAGATATTTTTTTCTAAGTTATCTTTTTCCTTGATTTTATTAAAGTCGATGTAATAAAGAGTGTTAAAATTGGAAATAATGATATTTTAGGAATATAATATTTTATTTAATTATTTAAAAATCATAAAAATATTAAATAAGGACAAAGATAATATTATATGGTATAACATTTCATCCTATGAGAATTTATAGTCTATTTTTAATCATTTGGATGTAGAATAGTCCTATTATATTTTAATATTTTGAGAAATTCCAAAAGTGCTCCTCGCCTTTATTATAAAATGGAACACCTTATTTCACTTATTTACACCACTTTGAGCCTTCTAGATTGACAAAACCCTTCCCATAACTATTATAAACGTCCTTATAAAAGTTCTAGATGTTCTGTTCATTCCATAAGACCAGCCCTATACCCCTTAAGAAGAGATATAAAGGAAGTCCACTGAAAAAGAGGTAATCATTTTTACCAACTCTTTCAAGTTTATTTCTTCTTATACTTCATCTTCATGTGTTACTTCCATTATAAAATAATAAATATAGTATAATAGATATAATGAAATTTTTTTATGATTATAAGACAACCATATTCTACCTTTTACTCGTCTTAGGAAAAACAAAAGCATTGCATGTGCGTACATACGACTTACCATTTCTATGTAGCGGCGTAATTCATTTTTCATCACCACTTTACTTCGATGGTAATAATTATTAAAATAATATATATATATATATGACACTTATAAAATGATATTTATTTTTTAAAATTAATATATCATCAATTTCTCTATCCAATCACCATTAAGGGAATGATATTGTCGCTCATGCATACGTACGACCTACCGCCCCCATGAAGGATGCGACTCAGTTTTCATGTCCAACATTCAATAATGGTTTTTAAAATGTATGAAAATAATTAAATATGATACTTATATAATTAATAAAATTCTATAGATGATGAATATATATCTCATGCATTTGAAATGAAACTTACATGACAAAACATACATGAAAAAATGAAGCAATTAATATTCTAAATAAGGGTTATAAGGAAATATTATTAACAAACAGGTGATAAGATGATATAATAGGATCATATATGATATTTTAAATATTAATATAGTTTTGGTATAATATAATAAATTTTTTAAAACCATTATATAGGAATTTAAAGAACATTCAGCTAAAGGGAATCATGAGGTAAGAGATTTTCGTCTCACTTTTATTTATATGGGACACATGCCTTATACACTACTTGCCTCTTTAATGTAGTGTATATAAATCCCATGAATGAATTTTGTTATATATGTTATGAATTTTATGTGTACATTTATATCCATACTATGTTCTTTCTTTAATGGGTCTTATGGTTCAAAAGTTACCAAATTGGAAAGGGTTTATTTCACAATCTCATCATTATATGAGATTGTTTATATTTAAGTATCCAATGGGAAATATTTCTCTTCCATGTTTATGTTTTCTAAAATTGTTTTCAAAAAGGTTTTTAATATTATCCACAAAAAAATTTAAACTCATTTTTACCTATGTTTTCCTTTTTACAAAATGTTTCAAAAGGAATCTTCATGTCGTTTTCCAAATGAGGGATTTTGTGACTTTTCCAACAAAAATATGAAAGGAATGTTTTTTTAACTTATATTGAATAGGAATATTTTCCTACCATCATGATTATTTAATGATTTGAATCTTCATTTATAAGTTTAAAATGTTATTTTAAAATAAATTGTTTTCCTTTATAAGTGTGTGAGTGTTTAAAAATAAGTGATTTTAAAAGTTGAAAGGTTGTTTTACTCAAGAATATTTTTTAAAATACATTTTTATGGTATTTTTATTCATCAAAGAAAAAACCATTTATTTTAATTATTCACCATTAGGTATATGTTTTAATGATACCATCATTTGAAGTATTCACTTACTCGTGATCATTAGATATTTTCTATCTCTTAAATACCCATATTCCTTGTATCATGGATATGAATATTGCCTAAACCATGTACCATTTTTTTTACATACGGTGATTAATTTGAATGTTATTTGAATAACTGGGAAATATTGATAATTTTTTATCCTTTATTCGATATAAATATTTTTTAATAAAGCATATTGATTCATAAATTAAATCAATTATTCAATATATGAGGAATGCTTTGGACATGCAATTACGGGTGGGGCCCATTTATAGAAAGACCCTAGATGCATTGATAGGTATCATGAGATAAATCATTTGGATAAACATGATCTGTTTATTCCTAGTGGTTTTAAGTTGTCTTATGAAAGGTATTTATAGTAGAAGTATAGTTGGTCAAACCAGATCGGTTTGTACTTAGTAGTTTTAAACTGTCTTACGAAAGGTCTTCATGCTATAGGTATCATGTTCCTGAGAACATGACATGCAATGGTTAATCATTTCCTTTATTAATATTTTATTTATTATTATCCATGATATTTTTACAATGATATTATCCCCATATGCCTTTAATTCTCAATGTATTGATTAAATGACATGTGTTTTCTATTATTTACCTTTCCATGTTGATTATGCAAATTGATTCATGATAGATTCCATTGTACATAACCCTTAATGAGAATTTGAGATCCCCCTTTCTTATGTTTTATTTTCCCCAGTATACCAGAAAAAGTTTTGATGTTTGATATTTAGGGTTATTCTAAGGGGAATAACAGTGTTCTCAATGAAAATAATTTGTGTATTTTATGTTTAAAATGTAATGTGAATTTCAAGTATGTATCTAGTTTACCAAGACTACTAAACTATTCGGTCCATTTGGATATGATTCATTATATATTATTCCAATGTAATAAAGTAACCACCAACTCTGGGAAATTGGGGTTGCAGTCATTATAGTTGGTATCAGAGGAAGTTTAGTATCCTTGGGAACAAAATTTATGAAAACATAGATTAGGGAATATGTTTTTGTTATGGAATAGAATACAAAGAAAGTAAAATCTGATGAAAAATGAAAAGTTTGGTTATAGAAATGGATGATAATAATGGTATCCATATGTTATCATTGACAGTTTAGTGTTTTAAATAGAGAAAGTATGGGAATTATGAAAATAGATGTCCTAAGGGGGAAAACTTGTGAAGAGAATTAGAAAAGTTATACAAGTAATGGTTTTATTTTAGATGATAAAGAGATTAAAAATTATATACAAATGGAATGAAGTATTAAATAATAAGATGATAAATCCTAGTTAATGATTTAAGAATGTAGTGAAAGGATTAATGCACTTATGTTTAGATTCAAGAATTATATTAGAAAAGTATTTTATCAATGATATTTTGGATATATAAGGATTGTATTGTAATACTTATTCTTTAAGGATTTGGAAGCATGTGATTAATAATACTGATAACCAATAGAAGTGATTATGTGGAAAATTGATCTTTTGGAAAACACATTATTTGGGGAAGATAACCCTAAATATGTGACCGATGTTGAGATAATAATGATGAAGAGATATTTATGGGATCACATTGGTGACTATAAAAATGGCTAGTGATTTGATGATAAATAATTCATGATGGAGTTTATTTCATTTTTTGGATTTATGAAATACATTTGATAATATGATATTTTATTTAAGGAGTAAGTAGAAAGTTAATTATTGAAATCATGCATGTTTTCATTAAGGTTTTATGGCAATTAACGCATTCATATATTATTTATGTGATATTAAGAGATACTTTTGGGGATTAATGGTATATATATTTTGGAATCATAGTGACTTTATTTCTAATTTTTTGGGTCTTGAGTTTGGTTATAAATAATTTGGAGTATTTTTATGATTAACTACATATGGATTGTATTAATCTAAACCTTGAAAATTATTATTTATGTTTTATAAATTAATATAGTTATCTATATTGGATAATCTATTCTAACCATTTTGGGTTTGGTTAATATATAAAGATAGGAGTTGTATCTTGTTATCATTTTTTGGATTATGTGATCTATTAAAATTTGATCTTAGTGCTTGAGTCATGAAATATTCATCTTATTCATCATTTGGATAAAAAGATGAGATTTTGGTGGAAATTGATTAATGGATGAAATTATACTTGTCCAGTAAGTATATTTCCTTATGTTCCTAGCCAATATGTTAAAAGAAGGCCTCAACTCTAGGAAAAAAGAATATTCAGACAAAACATTTACCCTATAACCTTCAATTCTGATTAATTAACAGTAATTTCCACATTTTTGGTTTAAAATTTTGAGGTTGTTAACTTTATCAAGATCATTCACTTTATTGTGTTTAATGATAACTGGACATTACTTTTCTTCCATGTATATATATTCACTTCCCACTATTTTTATCCTATTTAGAATCATATTTTTTAGTGACCTTCACATTTCCCTTACCCTCTTCTTAAGAGGAAGATTTATTAATCCTTTTTACAATGTGGTATTTCCACAAAGGTATTTTCAAATGTCAAACTCATGATTTCTGATCATAAGTTCAAATTATGAGGATGCAACTTATTAAAGGAGGGGGAATATAAAACACCAAAATTTTAAAATAACACTATTTTCAATAGCATATAAAACATGCAACACTGAGCTTAAATGATCTCCAAAATATTATTATATAAATATAACCGTTATAACCTAGCCATTAAATTAAAGGGTGAAAATATCATTAAAAAATTATGATATATATATATATACACATATGAACTAATCAATAAAAATGTATTAATTAATTCTTTGTGAATAAGAACATGTTTTTTAGTAAAGTAATTTTATTTTTCAAAAATATATTTTCTTCAAAAATAGATTTTTTTGCTTTTTATAAGAATGTTTTAATTAATTTTTAGAAATTTTAAAAAAATTATTTGAAAAAATGAATTTAATTTGTGTATTCATCATGTTAAAATTATCTTAGATTTAATTTTTTATAGTTTTCTGAAAAAAAAAATGAATTTTTAATGAATACTGAAAAATACTACTTTTCATTAAAAATTGTATTTTATTTTAAATAATTTACAAATTAAAATTATTTTTGTATTAGTTTTAAAATTTAATTAGTTACTTTTAATCTAATTTATATCTTTGAAACTAATTTTATATATGAATTTAGTATAAAAACATTTTATACTTAAAAAGGGTATTTTTTTGAAAATCTATTTTACGTTGAATTTTTTCATTTTAATTTACAATTAAATTATTCTACTTACATGATTTTAATTTTGAAAAATTTAATAAATATTTATATTATTAATTTAAAATTTTATTAAATATTTTCCTTTTATTTTTTGTCAATATGAATAGTAATCTTTGTAATTTTTGTTAGCATGATAAAAGGTAAATCAGGTAAGTAAAGTTAAAAATAAAATGATAAGGACTAGAAAATGAACCTAACACTTTCTAAAATTTTATTAGATTAGTAATATTCATCAATAATCATTGTTTTTTCTATTATATTACCATTTATGTCCGTTTGGATGAGATTATGACCTTTATAAAAGTTTATTTAAAGAAAAGTCAATGATGTGGCATTCATGTTTTTATAAAATTTTTAATATGAGGTTATCTAGAGTATATGTTTGACTATAAATATTATTTTTAATTATAACAAATTTATCTACATCATGAAAATTTATTTTTAATTTTTAGTGATAAAATAATTACCCTAAATGATTACACAACGATGATGTAGTAATTATTCAATTACTAACCAAATGAAATAAATGATATTAAAAATATTAAAAGTAATATAATTTGAAATAATTAATGTTATAAATGAATTTTATAGATTAATATTACATATTATGTATGTATTAAAAAATTAATTAATTTATTTATTTATTTTATTAAATTCAAGGTAATGAATATGTCAAAATTGAAAATAATGATATTTTAGGAATATAATATTTTATTAAATTATTTAAAAAACATAAAAATAGTAAATAAGGATAAATTAGATAATATATGGTCTAAATTTGCATCATATATGTATTTATAGGCTATTTGAAATCATATTAATCTAGAATAGTCTTATTATATTTTAATATTTTGAGAAATTCCAAAAGTTCCCCTCACCTCAATTATAAAAGGGCACCCATTCCTTCACTTATTTACACTAATTTGATCCATATATCTGTACCAAAACATCCCCATTATTCTTATAAACATACTTATTCAATTTATATAGGTTCTATTCCTTTCAAAATACCAACCTTAGACCCCTTAAGAAGAGATCTAAAGGAAGTCCATTGAAGAAGAGGTAATCGTTTTTACCAACTCTTTCAAGTTTATTTCTTCTTCTACATCCTATCAATGTGTTGTTTCCATTATAAATTAATAACTAAAGTATCATATATATATATATATATATATATTAATATGTTATTATGATTATAATATAACCATATTCCACTTTTTATACATCTTACAAAAAATGAAAGCATCATGTGTGTGTGCGTATGACTTCTTGTCTCCACGTAGCGGTGTAATTCATTTTTCATCACCAAATTAATTGAATGGTTATAATGATGTAAATAATGGATATATATTATAATTATTAAATTTTATGATTCTATAAAATTAATATATAATCAGTTTTCATATCCAATCACCATTCAAAGAATGATATCATCGCTCATACATACATATGGCTTACCGTCTCCACAAAGTGATGCGACCCATTTTTCACATCCAAATTTAAATAATGGTTATATAAATGTATTAAATCATTAAATATTATACTTATATAATTAATAAAATTATATATATTATGAATATATATCTCATTCATATGAAATAGTATATACATGACAAAACATGAATGGAAAAATGAAGTAATTAACACCCGAAACAAGGGTAATGAGAAAATATTTTTTTTAAACTAATGATAAGATGACATGATAGGATCATATATGATATTATAAATATGAATATAGTTTTATTATAAATTAATAAAAAAATTAAAACCATTATATTGGTGGCTAAATAATGATCAACTAAAGGGAAGTGTGAGGTAATGGATTTTCGTCTCACTTTTATTTTTGTGGGACACATGCCTTATACATTACTTATCTCTTTTGTGTAGTGTATATACTATCTGTGAATTCATTTTATGATAAATATTATTAATTTTATGGGGATTTATATATCTTTATTAAGTTCTATCTTTCAAGGGGCTTATGGTTCAAATGTTACCAAAGTTTTAAGGGTTTATTTCATAATGTCAACATTATTTGAGATTATTGATGTTTAAGTATCCACAGGGAATATTTATCTTCCATGTTTTCCAAATGTGGTACTTTATGACTTTTTTGAAAAAAAAATATGAAAGTAATGTTTTTTTAACTTATACGGCATGATAGGATTGTCCCACTATCATGGTGCTTTAGTAATTTAAATCTTACTTTAGAATTTTATAAGGTTATTTTCAAAGAAATGTTTTCCCTTTATAAGTGTTACAGTTCCTAAAAATAAGTGATTTTCAAGTTAAAGCAATTATTTTCCTAAAGAATGTTTTTTAAAGTAATTTTTATGGTAATTTTATCAAGTAATGACAATAACCCTTTATTTTAATTTTTCACCATTGGGTATATGTTTTAATGATACCATACTTTTAACAATTTACTTACTCATGATCATTCGATATTGTATTTGTCTTAAATATCCACATTAATTGTATCATCGATATAAATATTACCTTAACCATATACCATTTTTTTTATATACAGTGGTTACCTTGAAATTTATTCAAATAACTAAGAAATATTGATAAATATGCATCCTTTATTTAATACAGATATTTATTAATAAAGCATATTGATTCTTTAATTAAATTGATTATTAAATATATGAGGAATGATTTGGAGATGCATTTATGAGTGGTGACTATTCATAGAAAGCCTATCGATGCATTTATAGGTATCATGAGACAAATGAGTTTACCAAACTTGATGAGTTTTTACCCAGTAGTTTCAAACTATCTTGTGAAAGGTTTGGATAGTATAAGTATAGTTGGCCAAACTGAATTAGTTTGGACCCAATAGTTTTAAATAATATTGTAAAAGGTCTTGATGGTAGAGGTATCATGTAAATGAGAACATGATTCCCAATAATTAATCATTTCCATAATTAATATTTCAGTTATTATTATCCATGATATTTTCACAATGATACTATATCTGGATGTATTTTATTCTCAATTTATTGATTAAATGGAATGTGTTTTTAGTTATTTACCTTGTCATGTTTATTATTCTTATTGATTCACAGTAGCTTACACTTTACTTAACCCTCATTGGGCATTTGATCTCACCCCTTTCTTATGTTTTATTTTCCCCAGGATACCAGGAAGTGTTTTATGTTAGATATGTAGTGTTATGCTAATGGGAATAATGGTTCTCTCAAAGAAAATACATTATGTATTTTATGTTGAAAATGTAATATGAATTTCAAGTATGTATCTAGTTTACCAAGAGTACTAAACTATTTTTTCCTTCAGGATTCAATTCCTTTTGTATTATTCTAATGTAATAAAGTAACCACTAAATCTAGGCTACTAGGGTTGATGTATTTACATCATGTACAACCTTTCCCCATAAATTATGAGGAGCTTCATGTCCAACATCCAATTATATAAGTCTCAAAAGCTAGATCCCAAGAAATTTTTTTGGGTATCCCAATAATTTAATAGTAAAACATGTAGGCTCAAAAAACATATTTGAGGATATACATGTAGTCATCCCAATAAACAATATCTAATAAAAAGGCTCAGAATCCAGACCCTAGGAAGTACCTTTGGTAATCCCAAACCATAAATCACCACGCATCAGGCTCATCGGCCAAAAACCATGAAACACCTCTAATAATCATAGTTTTATCAACAGTAACCATGTCAATGCATAAATAAAAGAGTGAGGGTGGCCTAATTATAAAACCCATCCCTACTACGATAGAATATCAGGCTCACATGTTTGGTATGGGTTCTAAGGTGACACTCACTAGCATCTCTACCCAAACTCGTAACTCACTAGCTTAGGGTCAGTCAGACACCAAGTCACCCACTAGGCCCCCTAAATCAAACATTGGAGAGTCGTCCTACTTAGGATCCTCATGGTCTGCACATAAGAAAAGACATCCCACTTGGGATCCTCTAATTAAACAAGTAATAAAAGGTATCCCTCGGGTGATCATCCAAATTGGTAAGGAAGTAGAGGCATCCTACTCAGGATCCTTAGAAGTAATAAGTGAGTGGAGGAATCCTACATAGGATCCTTGATCATAAATAATATCTCGGGGTAACACATCCCACAACCCCATTTTTAAAATATCATGGGATAATGGGTCATAAAGGCACATCTTATAAAGGATACATCCTTAGAATAAAAGTTGTGTAAACATAAATCAAGGGAGATGTCTCATGGCCCATCTCTGATCAAGGTATCGCTCTCAGAAGAAAAAATAATCCAATTAATGGAGTAATCACCTCTTCATTATAGCTCATTTTCCCCCAAACGCCTCTTAGGAGTCCTAAAAACACTCCAAAGGTTCCACAATAATGATCTATGTGAAAAACACTCAAAATGGACTACTCATATTTCTAATTCTGAATTCGGGGCCTCAAAACTTGAAAACACCTAAAAGGGGTAGAAAGGAAGAAGTACACGATGTGTATTCCCGAGTTCATGATGTGTAACCTAAAATAACCACTTGGGTGTTTACTTCTACCAAACATGGAATGTAAATCCTATTTACATGGCATTAAAAACATATACACAACATGTACCCTATATGGGGTACCTACCAGTGTCCCTCACATGTTCTGACTATGTACCCTTGCCTGGATATGTACTTTTACATGGTGTGCAACCCACTCAGGGTCTGTCCATGTATCCTAAATGTAAAAGTGCCCCTACATGTCTATATAGACATGTAATCAACTACATGGTTGAGTATGACTACATAACATGTATATCTATTACACGACAGGTAGTTCCAAAAACTTCATCTGGCCATGTACTCGACTACATGGTTGAGTAGCAGTACATAGAGTGTATACCTACTACATGGTGTGTACTTCAAAAAAAGTTTTCATCCCCAAATAGGAAGAAAAAATGACATGTGTTCCTGAACTAAATCTTGTGTGATTGGTATTTCTTGAACTGGAACCCCTATAATCGGCCCGAAACCCCCATTTTCTCCAAAAAAAATATATCATCCCAATATGGGTCATTAGTAGTAATAATAGGGATTTAAAAATATAAAGAAATAAATATAAGATGATATATATAAAAAATAAAAATAGTCTATGTTAGGGTGGAATCCTCTGAAGCTTTGCTCGTATTCGCATTCTACAGTTATCACGAGATGATCTGGCTCCTCACAAGCTCTACGATGGTACCTCTATTCTTCTCCCCCCTTTCCCTATATACCTTTTATCTCTTGGTCCAGTGAAGGAGAATACCAAAGGGGAATACATAAGAATCCAGTGGGTATGAGAACAAAACAAAAAGGAGAAATAAAAAGAAGAATAGAATAGAAAAATAAAAAGGGATCGGGGCTCGGGCCCGACGCCCGACATGAGTTTATGACTCGCCTAGGAAAACCCCTATTATGGAATCAAATCTAAAGATGTAATATTAATCTGATTCTTAATTTAAATATATATCTTAACATATGTGTGTAAATAAATTAATATTTAATTAATTAATTATTAATTATTAATTATTCCATGAAAATTCAAACAGTTCAGAATTATAACAAACCCCTATCCTATGGTAAATGCCCTAATCTGGGAACAATGGTCATCTAAGATCATATACTAGGGTAAAATGACCATTTTACCGCTCACATTCATTTTAAAGAAAAAATTCAAATTTCTGCTCAATTTCACAATCTTGAAAAACATGAGTCTTTACACACCACCTCTGTAGATGACATATTTCATTTTTCATCACTAATATACATGGATAGTTATAAAAGTGTATTTAATGAATAAATATGATATTTATGACATTATTAATATTATTTAATTATAAATTAGTCATTCTATTAATAATATTTATAATAAATGGTCAATGTAAATTTATTCTCTTAAAAAGAGCGTACTATAAAACTTTTCTTAATTTGAATTTTTTTTTGAAAACCTAATGAACTGTAAAAAAAATTATTATATAATGGAAAATAAAATATATATCTATATTTTTTAGATGATTAAACTAATTTATAACTCCTTTTACCATGTTCAACATGCTGAAGCAGTTTTGGAGGAATTAACTGAACAACCCCAAGTTGCCAATGAGAGTGAAGATTATATAATTAATTGATGGACTATAATAATAAATGAACCTCAAAAACTGAAATATATATGAAAAATGTTATTTATAAAGTGTATAATAAACTTTATTTGGTTATTCAGGATTTTATATGCATATACCAAGTAATTTGGGACTTGAGGTAATGGAACTTCTGAACCCCCCCCCCCCTCTTTTATTTATAGTTAGGATTTCTCTCTATAAACCTCACATTATATCCTTATTATTTAAATTTATCTCTTATATATTTTTTATATATATTTATCATATATTTAACTAGTTTATTTTCCCTTTATTTTATGGGGTATACAAGTTTTCTATGTTCCCATCTCAATTTTTCATTAAAAAGCGTGTTTAAATAGAAATATACTATTCATTATTCATTTTCATGTGCTAATATTTTAAATTTTTTTTACTTACATGATATCATTAAGTGATTATTTTTTCTGAGAAACCATTCTAGGTTACTTTTGTAAAAGCCCATGTGATCTCCTTTTTTAAAGGTTCTTCACCCATTTCTCAAAACATCATTTAAGATGTGCATTTCTATAACCATTTCTCCACCCATTATTATTGATTCTTATTCCCTTATACTCCATATTTAAGACCTATGTTTATTATTTAAAATATGAATGTAAAAAATATTTAATTCCTTCTTCTCTTTTGGAATCTTAATGAAATGTCCTTTAATTACATTTTGATAAAGGGTTATGTAACCCATTTCTTTCTCAGTGGTTTTTTCATAGGGTTATTCCTTTAGTATGATTTCTATATGTTCTAAACATATGCATTTAAAAATTATGATGTGATATGTGGGAATTAAATTATATAGAACTATAGTGCATTGGTTAGTTTTTTCATCTTATGATATACTAAGTATGGTGAAGGGTGGTTAGCCTAGAACATTAGGTTATGTTATCTTAGCAGAGATCCTTGAATCATTGTTATTATGCCATGTTTTATATTTTTTACACATAATTATGATTACATGTTATATTTTAGCCTTTTCTTTATTCCATGCTACCATATTATTACATATGATATTTACCCTATGTGATATCCTATTATGCCTCTTGTATCAGATGTTATACTTCATTATCATGCTTATTCCCTTACTGGTATTTATATAACACCATTTTTATTTATGTATTTCCCTAGTTTATCCTATGTAATAATAGCAGTTAAAAAGGTTTTAGGAGGACAATATGGAGTTTGAAATAAATATTTTTTAGTTTATTTTTAATATTATGTTTTATTTATTTAATCTCTCAAAGACACTAGACAACGAGATTTATAGGTTGTGTTTTAAGGATTTTCATGTTAAATTTTTTTAATATTATGTTTCTAAGGCTCAGGTTTCTATAGATGGTATTAAATATTGGACTGGTTATTTCTTGAGATTAGGATGACAAAACATTAGTGAACCCCATAGGGATATATAAGATCTCAGTCTCTTATAAAGAAATATCGGGTGTGTTTTCATGTACTTTTTTGTTGTTTATTAAGTACCTTTGGGATAGGGTATGACCTAGGGTGTGTTTGGGTGAAGTTTCTAAGGAATTGGGAAGATAGGGGGTTGTTCACGGTTTGCGCACGGTTTGGCCATACCGTGCACAAGCTAACCATGCGGACAGTGGAAATTGGCATGTTTGGTGCATGTTTTTCCTAACCATGCACCTTCAATCCGTGTAGGCAGTGGAAGACCACACAGTTGGTGCATGGTTTGGCCTAACCATGCGGCCTCCCATGGGAAATTGTGCGCACGAACCAGTTTATTTCGAAAATTGGTTTTAAAAACACTCTAACTCCCATAACCACTCTAATTCGACCTAGGCTCAGGATTAAAAATTTATAGGTGTTACCAAAGCCTTCCGGAGGGATTCCAAGGAAATATGAACACTGTTCTTCAAGTTCTAAATCTCGGATCGATGATCTGCTCTCCTCCCGGTAAGTGGATTTCATCCTGATGCTTCTCCCGTTATTTATATTATATTTTCTAGATATTTTCATAGAATATATCCCATGTTTTCATGCATATAAACCAATAAGTTGAGATATAGATCTAGGATTGTGGATCCAGATCTATATTTACAATATCCTGATGGCTTCGATCTTAATTTTGGATTTAGGGATTTAGATCCAGAGCTTGATCAACGATGTTGTGCTGCTTAGATTTTGAGGATTTTTTTGGGCTAACTTCCATCAATAAACCAATGTAGGTGGTATAAATTGAACTCTCATAGTCCTTATTTTGATATGTGTATGAGTTTATGATTTTCTAGATTCTCTTGATAATTTATTTCCTAAATTGGAGTAATTAGGAATATGGAATTGAATTGATTTTTCCTTGGTGATTAATTGAAAATTGAATCACGGAACAAATGAAGGGGGTTTCCCAAATAGATATTTTGGAGAATTTTTTTGGGTTTAGATATTGTAATTAAGATATTTCATTGATTCTGATAAGATAATTAATTGGGGGAATTGATTATGAAATAATGATTTTGGATATAAAAGATAATTAATTGTGAGAATTAATTATGTTCCATGAAGTTGACCAAAGTTAATTAATTAAGATAATTGATTATGTGTCATTATGTGATCAAAGATAATTAATTGTGATAATTAATTATGACATGTTGAGATTTGATATGGATAATTAATTTTGAATAATTAATTGTGTAATGAGAATTGTGTTGATTGATTAATTAATTGATGAATCGATTAATAGGATATGTCATTAGTTATTTATTGAATTAACTAATGTACTTTTAAATGTTTAACTAATTGTTGGATTATTAAAGGAATAATGTTTCAAATTATTGTGAATTAAAGAATGATTAAATGGATGAGATTTTTGTGGTGTTATACATGGCCTTCTAGACAAATTAGAAGTTGTGACTTGTACATGGCATTCCTCCCCAATAGTTATCCAAGCTTGAGATTATGGGGAGCTAGACATGAAGACCTACACCGAATGAGAAAATAAATGATAGGCATGATGAATTACACTCAACAAGATTGTGGTTCTAAGCATGACAGCCTACACTGAATGAATTATAATAATAAATGATGATTCAATTGAGATTCTGAGTGCTAGGAATGATTAAATACGACAAAAAATTAATGATTTTTAATGATGATTAAATTGGGAAACACGAATTGAAACTGGGAATAATGTGATGATTTAAAGACTAAATGACAATGTAATAACTGTTTAAATTATGCATTGTATTTATTTCTTCTTAAAATTGCATGCACTATCTTTTGACTCAACTCGTTTTAAACATGGTTGGTGGTGGACTACTGAGTTGTAATCATTCCCTATTCGGGATACCTAATCGGCACCCAGGTATACATTGTTGTTGTAGGACTAGATAAGGGAAAGGCCCTAGGATAAGTTGCAGTTTGGGATTGGAGCATGGGAGAGGGAACCAAATGTGTTTCAGGACCCATTTGGGAGTCGTTGTGTCTTTACTTTCAATTTCATTATAGACAGTTGACATTTTCATTGTCATAGCATGATTTACCTTACAGTATAGTATTGTATCTTCATGTTTTGGTTATCATATGGCATGGATTTGTTTTGTTTATCTATACACTTCCGCACTTGGTTATTGTTATTTGCTTCTTTTGGCGTCTTATTCTGATAAAAAGGGTATAGTCTCCCCAAAACTGATTTACCAAACCCTTACTGCTAGTCATCACCCTTTGTCATATAGGGATGCATGCTTGAGGGCATGTGGCCAACCGGCTCGAGGCACCGTTCAGTGGATCCCGGGTCGGGACGTCAAAAAGTGGTATCAGAGGAGTTTTATTTTCATTATTCTTCTTTTATCTTACTGTTTTGGGAAATTTAGATAGGATACAAGGAAGATTTAAGGCTTGGTAATGAGATCGTTCATGGGAGTTGCAAGCCCATGTATGGGGGAAAATCTGAGTACTCAGGGTGGGATTTTTGTGATTGTCATTTTTTGTTATAGTGGGATATTATTTCACCTTGGGTGATGCACTTATGGTGTGATGTAATATTTGTTTTAAAAATTGTTGAATTTTGATTCATGGCCTAAATAGGCATGATACTTGAGTTCATATTCATCATTCTAGGAACTCAGGTTCGTTGCAACACGCATCATTCTAAGAACTCATGAGAAAACTGGTTATGGGTAAGTTGTTGAACTTGAACTATTTTCTTTGTTGTGAGACTGAAATAATGATGCAAAATGAGAATAAATGGGTGCCTAATGAGAACCTTGATTGATGAAATGGATATTATTAATTAATTAATTGTTGAAATAATTAATTTGAGATAACGTGATTAATTAATGGTTTAATTAATTAATGAGAATATATGTACCCTTGTTAACTCATACCTAGGAGTAGGAAGGTTATGGTTAGTGAAAATGCATCTATGTTGACCGTGTGGAGAGAAAAATGAGAATTGGACATCCATGTAGGTAGACCTAGTCCAATTACTCAGAAACTGGGAGAGCTCACTGCCCAAGTTGCTAGACTTTTTCTAGATAATGGTTGTGGTAGGCAAGACGTCCTTCCACCATTAGTATAACAGTTTCATGATGTTTTTCCTAAATACTTTTCAGGGTTGCTGCCTGAGAGGGATGTGGAATTCACTATTGAACTTATGTCGGGGGCTGAGCCGGTATCTATTCCACATTACAAAATGGAACTGACTGAGCTTCAAGAGCACAAAATGTAGTTTGATGAGTTGGAGTATAAAGGTTTTATCCATCCAAGTATGTCGCCTTAGGTATCACCTGTTTTGTTTTCAAATAAAGTTGATGGGAGTTTATGCTTGTGTTTTGATTACTGGAAGTTGAATAAAATGATTGTGAAGAACCGATATCCTCCTCTACATATCAATGGTCTATTTGACCAGCTAAAAGGGGCTTGTGTGTTCTCAAAGATATCTCTGAGATCAGGGTATCATCATGTGACAGTTCGGACTTTTTATATACCAATAACTTCTTTCAGGAGAAGGTATTTCCTTTATGAGTTTGTCTTAATACTGTTTGGGTTTAAAAATGATCCAGTAGTATTTATGGGCTTGATGAACATGATCTTTCATCCGTACTTGGATTGATAAGGTACACTTCATGGGTACACTAAGGGAGCATCGGCTATATGCCAAGCTATCTAAATGTCAGTTTTGGATTGACAAGGTACACTTCATGGGTCACATCATATCAGAAGAAGGTTTGGAAGTGGACCCATAAAATGTTTAGGTATTGATCTCTTGGGAGAAGCCCAATAATTTTTTTGATATCTGGATCTTTTTTGGATTAGCTGGTTATCATAGGAGGTTCATCCAAGATGGTTCCCAATTCGCAACAATGCTATCAGGTTGGACAAAGAAAGGGGTAATGTTTGATTGGACAGAAGCATATGAGAATGATTTCCAGGAGTTGAATAAGCGCTTGACATCAGCACTAATTTTGATCTTACCTGTGTCAGGTGAGGAGTACACGGTGTATTGTGACACTTTTGGAGTCAGAATCAGAGCGGTGTTGATGCAAGCGGGTAGAGTCATTTCTTATGGCTCTCGGCAGTTAAGGCCACATGAACGTAATTACCCTACGCATGACCTCAAGTTGGAAGCAGTAGTTTATGATCTTAAGTGTTGGAGACACTATCTTTTGGGTGGAAATTTTATAGTTTTTACGAATCAAAAAATCTTGAAGTATATCTTTTCACTGCATGACTTAAATCTTCAGCAGTGAAGATGGGTAGAGTATATGTATTCCTTTGATTTTGAACTAGAATATACACCTAGAAATGGAAATAGTGTGGTTGATTCCTTGAGCAGGAAAACTCAGACTCAGTTGGTACATGAGTCCAGTGTAGAGTGGAATATGATGACTTTTCAGGTAGAAATACATGTGGTAGTTTAGGAGAGTCAGAAGAGGATGACTCTGGTTTTTTAGCAGTGAATTCTACACTCTTGAGATAGATTAGGGATAGACAGTATGAGGATACAAAGTGTTTATCCTTGAGGGAAATCCTTGAAGGTGGGTAGACACCTTCATATTGGATAAAATATAAGTATGAGATCATCTATGTGAAAAATTGGGTTGTTGGCCCTCGGTTATGTGAGAATAACTCATGCATGAATTTCATACTTTAAGGTGGGTGGTATAACCTAGGGTGAAAAAAATGTATCGTGGCCTACTACGATAGTCTTGGTGGCCAAGAATGAAAAGGTAAATATAAGGGTTCGTAACTAGATGTTTCACTTATCGACAAGTAAAGGTAGAACATCAATGACCTAGAGGCCTATTGCAGTTGTTACTTATTTTTTAATAGAGCTAGGATGACGTGACTATCGATTTTATGGTAGTACATCCAAAGAATCTTAGGAAGAATGATTCTATTTGGTTCATTTTGGATCTACTAACAAAGGTATCACATTTCTTGCCTATCTGGGAAACTTTTATAGTAAAGCAGTTGGGAGAACTGTACATGATAGAGATAGTTCATTTTCATGGGGTTCAATTGACTATAGTTTTATATTGTGATTCGCACTTTACTTCACGCTTCTATCGGGGCTTAAATAAGGTTCTTGGTACACAGTTTTTGTTAAGTACGACCTTCCTACCATAGACAGATGGGAAGTAGAAGCGTACCATACAGGTGTTAGAGGATATAATATGAGAATGTGTTCTTGACTTTAGTGGTTCTTAAGAGAAACACTTGGATTTAGTGGAGTTATCCTATAAAAATATTTATCAGGAAACTATAAAGATGTCACCATATTAGCAACTTTATGGTAGACCTTTTAGATCAATGCTATATTGGTTAGAGGCGGGTGAGTCAGAGTTGTTGGGATCGAGTCTCGACCAGGAGACATCGGAGCTGGTGCAGTTGATTCGGAAATGTATGGATATGGATCAGAGTAGATATAATTGGTATACTAATAGAAGGATATGACCTCTAGAGTTTATATAGGGTGATCGTGTATTCCTTCGGGTGTCACCTAGATTGGTTCACCACAGGATACGGAGGTAGGGAAAGTTAGTGCCCAGATTTGTGGTACCATTTGAGGTGCTGAAGAGAATCGGGCTAGTGGTGTACCGATTAGCACTACCACAAATATTCAGCACTATGCCTGATTTTTTCCATGTGTCACAACTACAATGGTATCACCCAAACCCTTCTCATGTGATTGACATGGAAGAGGTTGGCCTCGAGTTAAATGCATCCTTTGAGGAGCTCCAATATGTGTGATGGGTCGTAGTGTGAAAGTGTTATAGGGGGAAACCATGTTGTTAGGTAATGTGTTATGGAAACATGGAAATATTGAGGAGGAAACTTGGGAATGAGAAGCAGACATAAGAGTTCAATGGACCAATATTTTTGTCCCAGAATCTTTGAGAAGTTTAGGAGCGCATCTCGAGGATGAGCTGTTATAAGGTGGGGAGATTATAAGATCTCGGCCTCTTCTGGAGAAATATCGGGTGTGTTTTTAGGTACTTTTTGTTTTTTACTAAGTACCTTTGGGATGGGGTATGACCAATGGTGTGTTTGGGTGAAGTTTCTAAGGAATTGGGAAGACAAGGGGTTGTGCATGGTTTGTGCACAGTTTGGGAAAACTGTGCACAAGCTAACCATGCGAATAGTGGAAGTCTGCATGGTTGGCGCATGGTTTTCCTAATCATGCACCATCAAGCCATGTGGTAAGTGGAAGACCGCACAGTTGGCACATGTTTTGGATTAACTATTTGGTATCCCAGGTGAAATCGTGTGTGCGGCCCAATTTATTCTGAAAATTGGTTTTAAAACCACCAGAACCCCCCTCCCCCCCCAAAAAAAACCTCTCTAATTGGACCTATGCTAGGGCTTGATAGTTTCTAGGTGTTCCCAAGTCCATCTGGAGGGATTCCAAGATGATCCAAACATTGTTCTTCGAGATCAAAAACTTGGATCTAAGATCTGCTCTCCTCCTAGTAAGTGGATTTTATCTCGATTCTTCTCCCATTATTTCTCTTATCATTTCTAGATCTTTTCATGGATTTTATCCCCCGTTTTCTTGGATATAAACATATGAGTTGAGATATAGATATAGGATTGTGGATCTAGAACTATATTTGAAAGATATTTATTCCTTTGATCTTAATTTTGGATTTGGGGATTTAGATCCGGAACTTGATCAACGACGTTGTGTCATTCGGATTTTGGGGATTTCTATTGAGCTAACTTTCATCAATAAACTGAGGTTGGTGGTATAAATTGAACTCCCATAGACGTTATTTTTATATGTGTATGAGTTTATGATTTTCTAGATTATCTTGATAATTTATTTCCAAAATTAGATTAATTATGAATGTGGAATTTAATTGAGTTTGCCTCAGTGATTAATTGAGAATTGAATCACGAAACAAATGAAGGGGGATTTCCCAAATAGATATTTTTGATATTTTTTATGGGTTGAGATATTATAATTGAGATATTGGATTGATTGTGATAAGAAAATTAATTGGGGGGATTAATTATGAAATAATGATGTTCGATATGAAAGATAATTAATTTTGAGAATTAATTATGTGCCATGAAGTTGACCAAAGATAATTAATTGAGAGAATTAATTATTTGTCATGATGTGATAAAAGATAATTAATTGTGAGAATTAATTATGAAATGTTGAGATTTTATATGGATAATTAATTTTGAAAAATTAATTATAGAATGAGAATTGTTTTGATTGATTAATTAATTGATGAATTAATTAATGGGATATGTGCTTAGTTAATTATTTAATTAACTAATGAACTTTGAAATGTTTAACTAATCATTGGATTAGTAAAGGAATAATGTGGAAAATTATTGTGAATTAAAGAATGATTAAATGGATGAGATTTTTGTGGTGATAGACATAGTATTCTAGACCAATTAGAAGTTGGGACTTGGACATTGAATTCCTCCCCAATAGTTATCCAAGCTTGAGATTATGGGGTGCTAGTCATGACAACCTACACTAAATGAGAAAAGAAGTACTAGTCATGACGACCTACACTCAACGAGATTATGGTGCTAGGAATGACGACCTACACAAAATTAATGATAATAATGAATGATGATTCAACTGAGATTTGGGGTTCTCGGCATGACGACCTACACCAAATAATTAATGATATTGAATAGTGATTAAATTGGGAAACAAGTGATGAAAATAGGAATAATGTGATGATTTAAAGAATAAATGAAAATTTTATGACTGTTTAAATTATGAATTGTATTTATTTCTTTATAAAACTGTGTGCACGATCTTTTGATTGGACTCATTTTAGACATCATTGTTGGTGGCCTACGAAGTTGTAATCACACCCTATTCAGTCCACCTGATCAGCACCCTAGTAGAATTTGTTGTTGCAAGATTGTATATGGTCAAGGACCTAGGACAGGTTTCAGTTTGGGATAGGAGCATGGGAGAGGGAACCATGCATGGTTCGGGACCCGTTTGGGAGTCATTGTGTCTTTACTTTCAGTTGCATTGTAGAAAGTTTAAATTTTCATTTTCATAGAATGATTTACCTTTCAGTTGAGTATTGTATCTTCATGTTTTTTTATTATATGACATGGATTTTTTCTGTTTATTTATATGCTTCTGCACTTGGTTATTGTTATTTTCTTTCGTTGGTGTATTATTCTAAAAAAATAGAGTATATTCTCCCCAAGATTAATTTATCAGACCTTCACTGCTAGTCGGTAGCCTCTGGAATATGGGGATCCGTGCTTGAGGGCATGTGTCCAACCGTCTTGGGGCACCATTAAGTGGCTCCTGAGTTGGGGCGTCACATGATAAGTCTAAGTATATTAAAACATCCTAAAATTTTGGTAAATTATTGAGTGTGTGGTTTACTAGAAATGACATCCATGTATGGATACAAACAAGTGGATATAGGATCTAACTCAGATACACCTTGGGTTAATAACCTAGGAAAATGTTTTTTGGGTATTAACTCAATATTCATTGGGATCATGATGAATAAGCTTTACTACACACTTGGTTTGACACTATATGGGATATTCTTTGGTTGATTCACATGCTCCTTAAAAACTATTACAAATGACTTGAATGCATTGTTAGGATATGGTTAGAGAACCTAATTATAAATAAACCATGAATAACATATATTGAAACCTAAAAATTAACAAGTTAAGGTATATATATAATTTATGAGTTACTATTTCTAAGTTAAAAGTTTTTTGTTTATATGCTTATTAATTTAAGTATTATCATCTATAACTTTCCTTTATTTTAGTAAATGGCTGGAAAAAGGAGTAATATCTAAAAAACAATGTGATGGAGAATGTAATGATTTCCCAAATTAAATTCCAAATAATATGAGAGTAAGAGTTAGTAAATTCATGTTGGTACTTGTATAACTAAATCATGTTATGAATAATAACAAAAATCATGAAAAACACACTCCTTATTATAAGAAATAATAATATATGGTTGAGTCCTTTATGCATCAAAGGCCTCCCATATTTAGTGGACCTTATGATCCCTTGGTTGAAAAATAATGGATTATTTCCATTGAGAAGATATTATCTATCATCGTGTTCTTCGAGAAAAAGAATGTTATATTAGACATTTATCATTTATAAGGGGTGGCTAATTAGTGGTGGGAACTGATCAAGAACATGAAACCCAAGGAGTAAATTGAATAAATGGGGTGGGAAGGATTCAAGAAAATATTTTTCAATAGATGTTTTCCCCACACTCTCTATCTTAAAATAGAGAGTGTTTCTTGGACCCACGTAAAGGGGGGATCAATCAACTGGGTCTTATGAGGAAAACTTCATAAGGCTTGCAAGTTATGCCTCGGGATTTGTCATCAACACCTAAAGTAAGGTTGACTAATTCTTTGTTGGACTAATGTTGAGTATTTGAAAATATTTTTAAATTCAATAATTTGATATTTTAAAATCTCTTTATGGCTCACCATTATCATAGTGGTTGGACCGGTGGGTCACATGGCCTCAAGCATGTCTCCCCATAAGCCAAAGGTTGCTGACTAGCAGCGAAGGTGTAAAGGTCATTCAGTGGGTAGACTATACCCTCATTATCAGATATGAACAGTGGTACAACATATACAAAATAATAGTAAATATCTTAAGTAGTAAAAATGTGTAAGACAAGTAGAATAAGAAGAATATAATATCTAAATAAAAATAGACAATGCCAATTTAAAACAATGCATGTATGATAGGTGATTCTATATAAGGACCCAGCCTTATTACATTACATAATCTTTAATTTTAGTCAAGAACTCACTTCCTTTCATATTTAGGATCTTTTCAAGTTTAGGTTTTTATAGAATTGGGATATAAAATATACATGACATTCCACATTCATATTGAGCATATACCACAAAATAGTATCCATATCTTTTGGAATATAAAACATTTCAAATAAAACATGTTTTCTTTGAAAAATATTAATAACATTTAACTTAGCTTAATTCCTTGCCTTACACATCTTTATAACCTGTGAAAATCATTTAAAACTAGGGATGATCACAAAAAGTTTAGTAAGGGATAAAAAAAATCATTAGTCCATAAATACTTGTAACGTATGAAATCATTCTCAAAAATACATACTTGTCACCCATATAAACTTACTTTGTGAAACTTCATATTTCCATGATATTTCTAAAAAACATATATAAATTAAATAGAACTATAAAGGTATCTTGGGATATTACTTACATAATCATGTACCCCTATTGACTACCTTATAATTTGTAACCTTCATGACTACCATATTATGTAACCATCACAGTTACTCTTGGAGTAACCATACGACCGACCTCTAAATTCCACATAATCAATGAATTGGAGGGATATATAGGTAACACCCTTAATTAAAAAAAATTCCCAAGAACCATAACATAATCATCAAAAGATAAAACTTGTATAAAAACATTCACTTTGAATTTTGAAAAACTAGAAGTTTAAAAGGGGATTTTATAAGAAAATTCACTTAAAAATAACATATAATTGACATGATAATAAATATAAAGAAAGGGATATGTGTATAAATTATAAATACACATAATAAAACATTATATAAACAAAAATTCATCACAAAAACAATTTAATACAACATAAATAATGAAGTAGAAGGTTAACCCAAAGAATGGAAATCGGGTTAAGAATTCTATTACCCTAGGTTTTTCTTACTTAAAACTTGTTTAAACCTCCTGTATAATGGTTAAAAAGTGTTATTAATATCATATAGAAACATATTAATGTTTATAAAATCTTATATGTTCATTTCATATTCTCATTTCACCCTTTAATTATTATTATTTTGTTCCTTCCATTGTTTTGGGTGCATTCTTTACATGATTTCCATGGTCGGTTTGTATTTGATTTTCTTGTCTTATGGAAATGAAATTCCAGAAGTTGATTGAAATGGAATTAATATTTTTTAATAATATATAATTATACCATAAATCTTTTTTTATCATATATTATTATGGATAATTATATAAAACATTAATGATATTTGTTTAGATCATTTTTTTTGTTCCTCGATAATCATGAACTTGTTTCATTATGTAATTTAATTGCATGCATTGAAGTTCATTCCAGAGCATAAAATAAGTTAAAAAATAAAATTTTAATTCTTTTCCAACCATTAAAAAGGTTTTATGATCATATTTGAAGGATGTAATGTAAATTGAAAGCACATCGTCCACTATTTTGGTAAATTGGCACATCATGGACGGTGTTTTATTTTTAGAATTAAAGGGAGTGGATAGGAAGAAAGATGATGAATATTTTACATGAACATGATAAAATAAAAAATAAAAAATATTATAGAGATTTTATACCTCTTGGATAAGTGGAGGAGAAGAGAGTATAATAAATTAAATGAATTGAAAAGAAAACACATGAAAAAAGGAAGAGGATTCTTACCTCGTGATCTCCTCTCCTTGAGATCCTCCTTAAGGCCTTTGGTTTTGGCCTTTCGGTGAGAACAGTAGGTATTGTATGTGAGGAAGAGCCTTGGTGAGGGGATTTGGTATAACTTATACAATGCTCAAGGCTTGGGAGGTGTGAGAGGAAGTGGGGAATGAGGGTGGTATTTATAGTGGAGGAGAGGTGGGGTTTTACATTATTTTAATCATTATTATAATGTTTTTGATCAAGAATATGAGTAGTCTTGATTATTGTGACAAGAATAGTAATAATTACATGTGAGTTCGAACCAAGTGGTCTTACATTAGTCTTGCATCACCTATGATGCAGTAAAACAAGTATTTAGCATTTATCGTATTTTACTATTCATAAAAAATTCAAAAATTTCAGAAAAATACAAAAAATTCACCCTAACCATTTTTAGATGTGTTGAATTCAAAAATTAACTCCATTTTTAAAAATTAATTTTCAAAATATTATTAATTTAATTTTTAAATAAAATCATAATTTATTCAAAAATAAAATTTTAAATCTACAACTCATTTTTTTTAAACTTGAAAAATTAATCAACATATCATTATCTTATAACTTTAAGAAAATAAAATAATAACAAGATTTAATATTCATAGGGGTCATATTACTATTCATATTACTATTCATAAGGGTATGTTACTATTCACCCAAAAAACAAGTTGGTTCTATCAGACTCTAAATAACTTACTGATCACAACCGTAGATGGATATTTTTTGAAATCCAAATAATTGAAGTGGAAAATATATGCTTAAAGGATAATTATAACTATCTACTTAAAAAAATTCATGAATTTCAATTTATTTTTTTAAAACCTTGGGGTGTTACATTGTCCCCAACTTCTAGAAATTTCACCCTCGTAATTTTATTTACTTTTTAAACAAGTGAGGGTACCTTTACCTCATAGAATTTCAGATTACCATGTTGCTTCTTCAGCCACATGGTTTCTCCAAAAAACCTTATCCTGGTGTATTACCTTATTCCAAAATACTTATTCCCTTCAATCCAGAATCTGAATGAGTTTCTATTCATAAGAAAGGTTCTCCTCCAGCTGAATTACTTCTAGAATCAAGACAGGAGATGAATCTGGTGCATATTTTCTCAATATCGAAACATGAAAAACATTATGTACCTGAGATAAAATCATAGGAAAAGCTACTCGGTAGGCCATTGGTCCAACTTTATTCAGAATTTCATAAGGACCAATTAACCGTGGACTTAGATCTCCTTTCTTACAAAAACGCATAACACTTTTCCAGGGTGAGATTCTAAGAAAAACATGATCACCTACCTCAAAAGAAAAGTCTTTTCTCCTATTGTCTGCATAACTTTTCTACCTGCTCTAAGCATTCCTCATGTGTTGTGGGATTATCTTCACTTTCTCAGGAACATCTTCTACTAATTCTGGCCCCATAAACTTCCTTCACCCGAATTCATTCCAAAAAGTTGGAGTTCTCCAACGCTTCCCATACAATGCCTCAAAAGTTACCATCTATATACTAGAATGAAAACTATTATTATAAGAAAACTCAACTGAATAAATATGTTGATCCCAACTTCCCTGGTAGTCCATTGAATAAGCTCGAAGAAAATCCTCTAAAGTCTGAATCATTCATTTTGACTACCCATCAGATTGAGGATTAAAAGCTGTATTGAAATTTAATTTTGTGCCCAACGACTTATGAAGGCATTTAAAAAGTTATAAGTGAACCTGGGATCCCATTCAGATACAATGAAAAGAGTAACTCCATGTAACCTAAAAATATCTTTGAGGTACAATCAATAAAGCTGATCCAAAGATATTGTATCTTGAATAGGGATAAAATGTGCATATTTAGTCAGCCGGTCAACAATAAACCATATTTTATTGTTACATTGAGAAGTATTTTGTAGTACTCTAAATAAGTCCATTGATATATTCTCTAATTTCAACTTTGGAACTATAAAAGTTTGAATCATCCCCTTCGATAACTGCTTCTCTACTTTAACCTGTTGGCTTGTCTAACATTTCATGGTAAAATAAACAATATCCCTTTTTATTCCATCCCACCAATAATACTATTGAGGGTCTCTATATATCTTAGTACTTTTAGGTTGAACTAAAAATGGAGAACTATGATCTTCACACAACAATTCTTTCTTCAATTGAGAATCACAAGGCACACACAACCTTTTACCAAATCTTAAAACACAATATTTATCAAGGTTAACTTCTAGAAACTTACTCATTTAACCCATCCTACCTTTTTCTCTAGCTCAAATTCTTCCTTATGTGCATGATTAATTTTTTCTGATAACAATGATTACACTAAAACTTGAAACAAAACAAAGGTATTTTTTACACCAATAACTTCTAAGAAAAAATTCATCAAATCATTAATCAAGGGATTGTGTTATAAACATAACATGGTTAATGATGCGTGATGTTTTCAAATGAAGAAATCCTCCACTTTGTTTGATTTTATTGGAAGTTAATTGATCATGAAATCATAATCCTTTATCAGTTCAATCCATATTCTCTACCTCATGTTTAATTCCTTCTGAGTGAATATATACTTCAGAATTTTATGGTCAGTATATATTTGACATTTGGCCCCATATAAATGATACCTCCAAATTTTCAAAGAAAAAAACCATAGCTACCAATTCCAAATAATGTGTAGGATAATTTAACACATGAGGTTTTAATTATCTTAAAGCATAAAAAATACCTGATCATTCTACATAAAAAAACCAATTCCCTTCAATGAAGCATTACTTTAGATGAAAAACTCACCATTTCATAAACGAAAGGCCAAAATTGGAGCATTCACCAATATCTTCTTTGGTTCTTGAAAAAAACATCACACTCTTCTGTCCAAATAAATTTAACACCTTTTCACATTAACTTAGTTAGTGGGATAGATAATCGTGCAAAGTTTTTAACAAACCAATGGTAATAACCTTCTAATCCAATAAAACTACGAATATCTATAACATTTGTAGGTCTTGTCCATTCATCAACAACTTTTGTTTTGGTATGATCAACTAGTATTCCATCCTTATTTACAATGTTCCCAAGAAAAGATTTTTTTTTTCAACCAAAAATCACACTTTCTTAATTTTTCATATAGTTTCTTTTCCTTTAAGGTTTGAAAAACAACCCTTAGATGTTTGTCATGCTCCTCTTTATTCTTAGAAAATAAAAAAATCATCAATAAACACAACCAAAAACCTATCCAATAAATCCTAAAATATTATATTTATAATATTCATGAATACAGTAGGTGCATTATTTAACCCAAAAGGCATAACAACAAATTCATAATACCCTAATCTAGTATGAAAATGTGTTTTTGGGATGTCATCCTCATTTGCCTTCAGTTGATAGTATCTGGATCTCAAGTCAATCTTGGAAAAGTACTGAGCTCTCTCGATTTGATCAAAAAAGTCATTGATATGAGGCAAAGGATACTTTTTTTTAATAGTGATGTTATTCAAGGATCTATAATCAGTTCAAAGTCTCATGGAACCATCATTCTTTTTAACGAACAAAACAGGAGCACCCCATAGTGAAGTGCTAGGATGAATGAAGCCTTTATCAAGAAACTCCTGCAGCTGATTTTTCAATTCAATAAGCTCCATTTGATCCATTTGATATGGGGGTTTTGAAATTGGATTAGCATTAGGAACTAAGTCAATTGTGAATTTGACTTTCTAATCATGTATGACACTGGGTAACTCATCAGGAAAAACATCAAGGTATTTATTTACCACAGGCACGTCATTAATCTGAACAGTTCACTTGTTTTCAATAATATGAGCAAGATAACTTTCATTTCCATATTTCAATAGGTTCTCAGCTTCCTAATATATTATCAATTGTATGGTTTCTTTCTTGTATAAAAAGTAAAATTATTTCTGAAAAAACAACTTCTTTAGCTCTATAGTAAATCTTAGCTTGATAAACAGAAATCCAATCCATTCCCACAATGACATAAAACTCAACTAATGGAAAAACAAAAATCTTTGTTGGTAAATCATTTCCACATACCACAATATAAAGATTTATATAATTCCTATTTTCGATAATATTTCCCCTTGGTGTTTTAACAATAAGTTCTGGTCTCATTTGTTGAGGTGATATTTCCAATTCACCAAATAATTCCTCATAAATAAAGGAATGTGTAGAACCCATATCAAACAAAAAATTATCAAAATCAGAGTAAATAAACAAGGCACCTGATTCATTTTCATTGGATGGACCAATGTCTGCTAACATAGTTTCAAATGATCTCAGTACACCTTTTTTCTTATAGTCTGGATTCTTTCCATCATTCAGATCTCTCTTTGGGAAGGAATTTTCATAATGACCCATCTCACCACATTTAAAACACTTTACAGTTTTCTTATCAGTATTAGTCTTAGTATCATTTTCATTATAATATCGGGCCATATGTCCAAACTTACCACATCTAAAACACTTCCCATTTTTGGTAAGGCATTCTCCAGGGTGCTTTTTTCCACACTTTTCTCAAACTAGAAACTAGAATTTCTTACCATTAGATATATTTTGTTGATTCTTACCCATCGCTTAACATTTGGACCTCTTCTTCTCCTTATTTTTGAATTGAATGTGATCATCCTAAAACTCCATATCTACCCTATCAACACATTGGACAAGCTTCTCATAACTTTTGGGTTTACAAGAGTCCAATTCCCTTCAATACCTTGGTATCAATCCTATGTAGAAGCGGTTTATTTTTCTATCAAGATCTAGAATAATATTTGGAGAATACATAGACAGTTGAGTGAATTTTTCTTCATACAAAGCCACTGAATCTTCCTCCATTAACTTCAATTCAAGTAATTTCTTCTTCATCATAATTTGAACCACCTTAGGAAAATATTTTTCAAGGAAAAGCCTTTTAAATTCATCCCACTCTAAGGAATCAATCTCCTCTATATCCCTATTATTTGTTACCATTTACCACCACTGATCATATTCACCTTCAAAATGATAAATGGAAAGACTTACCATTTGATTATCTGAACATCCCATAACATTGAATATCTTTTCAGGGTATTTAATCCATCCTTCATCCACTATTGGGTCTAAAGATCCACTAAATTCAGGAGGGTGTTGTCTCTTAAAATGTTCCACTATCGTCATGCTCTATTGTGGTACCTCTTGTTGTTCTCTTGCATGGATGCCACCACTATTTATTTCTTCAGTTATCTGATCCATTACTGTCAAAAACTGCTCGGTTCTAATCCCTACCATTCTGGGATATATATTCAGAAGGATATCGTTCTATCGGTGCCTCTTCTCTTCAGCTTCCCTGTTTCTTCTCCAGAAAACCATTCTGAACAAACATATCTTAGTTGAAGCAATATGGTAATCCTTAAATTCTATATCATTTAAGATTAACCATAGAGTAAAAATCATTTATGTTATTCTATTAACATCATCCTAACCCCTTAAGTTATCTAAACCTCCCTCTAATACCAACTATAAGGACCCAGCCTTATTACATTACATAGTCTTGAATTTTAGTCAAGAACACACTTCTTTTCATATTGAGGATATTTTCAAGTTTATATTTTTAGAGAATTGGGATATAAAACATACATAAAATTACACATTCATATTGATCATATACAACAAAACAGTATCCATTTCTTCTGAAATATAAAACTTTTCAAATAAAGCATGTTTTCTTTGAAAAATATTCATATCATTTAACTTGTCTTCATTATTTATCTTACAAATCCTTATAACCTATTTAAATCATTTAAAAACTCAAGATAAGAACAAAAATATCAGTAATGGATAAAAAAATAAAACATTAGTCTATGAATACTTGTAACGTATGAAATCATTTTCAAAAATACATACTTGTCACCCATATAAACTTACTTTGTGAAACTTCATATTTCCATGATATTTCCACAAAACATATAGAAATTAAATAGAACCATAAAGGTATCATGGGTAATTACTTACATAATCTTTTAACCCTCTCGGCTACCTTATAATTTTTATCTCTCACAGCTACCATATTATATAACCATCACAATTACACTTGGAGTAACCATACGGCCAACCTCCAAATTACACATACCCAATGCATTGGAAGGATATATAGTTCCCACCCTTAATTATAAAAAATTCCCAAGAACTATAACATAATCATCAAATAATAATAATTTTGTAAAAACATTCACTTTTAATTTTGTAAAACTATAAATTTAAAAGAGGATTTTATAAGAAAATTCAATTACAAATAACATATAATTGATATGAGAAACAATATAAAGAAAGGAATATGTGTATACACTGTAAATAAACATAATAAAACATAATATAAACAAAAAATCATCACAAAAACAATTTTAATACCACATAAATCATGAAGTAGAAGGTTAACCCAAAGAGTGGAAATTTGGTTAAGATTTTCCTTACCTCGGGTTTGTCTTACTTCAAACTTGTTTAAACCTCCTGCATAATGGTTAAAATAGTGTTATTAATATCTTTTAGAAACATATTAATGTTTATAACACCTTATATTATCATTTCATAACCTCATTTCACCCTTTATTTATTAGTATTTTGTTCCTTCCATTGTTTTGGGTGCATTCTTTACATGATTTCCATGGTTAGTTTGTATTTGATTTTCTTGTCATATGGAAATGAAATCCATAAGTGGAATGAAATGGTATTAATATGTTTAAAGAATATATAATTATACCATAAATAATTTTTTTAACATATATGATGATGGATCATTAGATAAAACATTAATGATATTTGTTTAGATTATTTTTGGCGGTTCCTCGATAATCATGAACTTGTTTCATTATATAATTTAATTTCATGCATAGAAGTTCATTCCAGAACATAAAATAGGTTAAAAAATATAATTTAAATTATTTTTCAACCATTAAAAGGTTTTTATGATCAGATTTTAAGGAATTAATAGAAATTGAAAACACATCATCCATGATTTTGGTAAATCAGCACATCGCGGACGGTGTTTTTATTTTTAGAATTAGAGGGAGAGGAGAGGAATAAAGATGATGAATATTTTACATGAAAATGATAACATACATAATATACAAGATTTTTGAGATTTCATACCTCCTGGATAAGTGGAGGAGAAGAGAGTATAATAAAATAAAGGAATTGAAAAGAAAAAACATGAAAAAGGAAGAGGATTCTTACCTCTTGATATATTCTCCTTGAGATCCTCCTTAAGGCCATTGGTTTTGAACTTTTGGTGAGACCATCAGGTCTTGGACGTGGTTAAGATACTTGGGGAGGGTATTTGGAAAAACTTAGACAACGCTCAAGGCTTGAGAGGTGTGAGAGGAAGAGAGAAATGACAGTGGTATTTATAATGGTGGAGAGGAGGGATTTTACATTATTTTAATCATTGTTGTAATATTTTTGATCAAGACTATGAAGATCCTTGATTCATATTACCAAAAATAGTAATAATTTAATGTTATTTCGAACCAAGTGGGATTACATCATCCTTACATCAGTTATGATGCAGTAAAACAAGTATTTAGCATTTATCGTAATTTATCGTATTTTATTATTCATTAAAATTTCAATAATTTCATAAAAAATCCCAAAAATTCACCCTAACCATTTTTTAACATTTATAATTCGAAAATGAACTCCATTTTTCGAAAATAAGTTTTGAAATATTATTAATTTATTTTTTAAAAATTCATAATTTATTCAAAAATAATAATTTTAAATCTATAACTCATTTTTTAACACCTTGAAAAATTAATCAACATTTCATTATCTTATAACTTTAAGAAAATAAAATAATAATATGATTTACTATTTATAAGGGTCATATTACTATTCATAAGGGTATGTTACTATTCATAAAAAAATAAGTTGGTTCTATCAGACTCCAAATAACTTACTAATCACAATCATAGATGCCCATTTTTTGAAATTCAAATCATAGAAGTAGAAAAATTATGTTTAAATTCTAGTTGTAACTATCTACATAAAACAAAATTTCAAGAATTTCAATTTCTTTTTAAAAAAACTGGGTTGTTACATTATACAAGTACAAGTATTACAAATTTACAAAAGAAAAGAAAAGCCAACAGTAAACTCCTCAATAATCCTAAGCGAGAGCCCAGTCTAGTGCTCCCTAGCTCCCATGTACACATCAAAATACAAGCAATGAATCCAAAGACCTACATGTAAGAATATCTACTCAGGTTCCAAATAGTTCCCAAGTAGGGTGTGAGATAAAAATCTTAGTAGGCTGGTACCCATGGTGTCTAGCCTAATCCATTTCAAGAAATTAATAATAAATGACAGTGTGACACACATTATAAATGAAAATGGTTGACAAATTAAATAATAGAAACTTGGTCTAGGATCCTAAACAGACACCCACCCCATACCACCTACTTCGGCCTAAGACAGATATCTATGTCAGTGGGTAGATCCTCCTACATTAGTAAGGATCACCCAAATCAGTGGAAGATTATCCTTATAAGAATGAATCACTCATAATATACCATAACATATGTCCTCTTCCCTTAGGCTAACTAAAACCTTGCCCTCAATAATAACTAGGATCTCTCCCTTAGGCATCGTGTGGCTATGCATCTAGCCCTTAAGCATCCAACATAATCATATACTCTACCCTTAGGCATTTAGTACCAGTGCGCCTAGCCCTCGGGTGGTACGAAAGCATGCACCAATCCCTCACGTGTCAACACCAATCATGAGTCCTCAAACATCCCATATAACCATATACTCTTCCCTTGGGCATCAAGTACATGTGCGCCTTTCACTTAGGTGATATGGAACAACATTCAACAATGCCTCAGGCATCAACATTAAACATTAGTCACATCCATACAAACTCAACATTCCATCAGCATCAAACACCTGTATATAAATATAAACACCTGTGTATATATATTTACATATACATCCACATATATACATATATATTTATATATTTATTTATTTACACCCGTACACACACACATAGATATATATATATATATATTCCATATATATATACACCAATATTATTTTCCCAAATTAATAATAATAATAATAACACGAATATTTTATTTTTATTATTAAATATCTCACAATAATGCCACCATTACCATTTTAAAAACAAAAACCATTAAAAACTGATAACAACTAACAAATTAATATTGAATACACATTTGAATTTAATTGACATAGTTAATAATACCATAATTATTTCATTCCCCACTTATTATTTACACTGAAACACAATTTATTAATTGTGAAAGTATATTATCATTTTCTTCAACACAAATAATAATATTAATAATAAAATTATTATTATTTCTAATTTCCCAAAAAAATATTTAAAAATCAATTAAATTATCTTTGGGTGTGATATGACCAAATGTCTGATGCTCACAAATGTTACACCCCACCTAGGGTAAACCCTATGTCCCGAACCTAAAGGTGGTATCATATTTCTAATATGACACACCATTTGTGATAAATTAATTATTTATTATTAAAAATAATAACCAAAAATAATTAAATAAAAACAAGTATTATCGTGTGTGAGGTTTCCAAACACCCGATGCAGATTAAAGTTATACCCTGTTTAGGGTAAACCTGGTGTTTCGGACCTAACGATTGTCTCAGATTTCTCATATGATGCACCATTTATGAGAAATTATTTATTTATTATTAAAAAAAATTAGAATAATAAATTAATTAAATAAAAAAGTATTATCATGTGTGAGGTTTCCAAACACCCAAAACACATTAAAGTTATACCCTTCCTAGAGTAAAGTCGGCGTTCTAGACCTAATAGTGGTCTCATATTTCTCATGAAATGATCTGTATGGGATTTATTTTATTTTTTTGGAAAAAATATCACAAATATATGAATAAAATATATTAAATATTTTTATTTTATCAATTTTGAGGGTCTAAAGGAATCAAAACCCCTCGCCGACTCAATGTATAACTCTGAAAATATTTCATAGTATATTTCAATGTTCTAAAGAAGGCGTTTACCCTTTGGGAAATCCATAACAGGCATAAGTATTGAGAAATTAAATTTTCATGACAAAATACTTGTAATTTATTAACAAAAGTGGGTTTTTTTGTCATTTAAAAAGACAATGTTACAACCTCCCCACCCTAGAACTTCTCGTCCCCAAGAAGCCTTCAGGAACAACGAAAACATCACCTGACCTATAAGGGTCATGAAGTCTTGATCATATGGTCATGTTGTGTTTCCAAACACCCAATGCACCTTTAAAAATTGATTAATAAAGTGACACTGAATTACTTAAGATCAGAGATAATGCACATTTTTTCAACTAAAACATTAAAATGATTCTTATCTGAGCTCGTTTAGCTAGACAAAAGATCATGTTATCATCTGTTGAAAAAACTTACAGGTGGTTCTCCCCACCATAGGTCTCAACCTTTTAAAAATTTGTCCAATTATAAGTCATGACACCTCCACCATTAGAATTGCCTTAAAAACCATGCCTCTAAGCGTTTGAGCGACGCTCCAAGTGTGATTTTCTTTAACATAACGAACCCAGTTACTTATGAGTCATCTTAGGGACCCCATCATAAAGAAATGATCAGATTATAGATCGACCAAATAGAACTAGTCGCACAAGATTTCAAAGAAGACAGTTCCGACCTTTAAAACACACCTTCCCTAACCTGATGGTGTGCTTCACTAGGAGACCTTTTAAACCACCAAACAACTTTTAAACTACAGCATGGCATAATACCAATGCTCTCTTAGTATATCAAGTATGGAGTCAATATAGGGGAAATGCTCATATCTCAAGGAAGAGTACATTAAGAGGATTTTAAAGTTTACAAGAAGGAAAATGGATGAACCACTAATTGTCGATACCTTAGAAGAAACTTGGCTTCACCTACCGATACACCATCATTAACCGATAACTAATCCTTTACCACCTAAGGCATCCTGTGATTGTTAAATATTAACCACCAAAGTCCACCCATGACCAATGAAATTTCTCAAAGAATGTATACACTTCCAACCACACCAACGTCATGTTGTCGAGTAAGCACCAACATGATTCAAAACATGAAAGCCTGAATGAAATTCATGAAAAAATCAACCGTCTCTGAATGGTCCTCTTGGTTGTGTTCCTTCTACTCGTAATTATATTTTTACCAGAAATGATGTGATGCTCCCCAACTTAAGAGAGTCCTAGTGGTCGAAGAATAGAAGCTACTCACTCAGAAGTGCACTAGATCATATTCAACTTAAATGTGCACATGACGCTCCTTCGAACCACACTCACGTATGTCAAGTATTAGACATAAAATTTAAAACCAAACTGATCGTCATATCAAAACACTAGAGTCTCAAGGAAGACATCCTGAGCATTGGTAAGAATTGATTTCTTTAACTCGTAGGTCACTCTACTATGGAGATGACTCGAGAGCATACTCAATAGTACAAGGCTCAATGATTACACCAAACTCAAATGGTTTGTTACATCATTTAGCACTCGATGGGCATAGTGTACATGAATGCATGCTACCCTGAAGTTCTAGAAGCTATAAGACACATCCTAAATATTATCCATAGGTTGTACACCCTATTAATTAAACTAGCAGATGGTCCATACAAGATATTTAACCATAATTCACATTTCCCTATATGACCACTAACCTGGACGATGTTATACCAAGTCTTCCATAACTAAGGAAAATAAAGGGTCAAAGATAGCATGACCACCCATCCGAACAAGGGTTTCATTATAAGCTATGAGTCCTATAAGGGACAACATCACCCAAACGACACCAAACATCATAAAATCAAAATATTTAGCAAGGCATTTGAATTATAGTGGTTCTACCTAATACGAGACATCCCCTTACATAAGCACAAGCATCGACCCTATCACTAGGTCATGCCAAACCAAAAACACTAGGCACAAGATACAATCATTTAAGCTATTTCTAAAAAGGAAATGACTTTTGTAAAATTATTACATTTCCATTCCAAGGATACTCAAAAGAAAAGTTCGAGCTACCTTTACACAAGGGTTTAAATGAAGGACACCTATACAAGTTCTATTTTCAAGTCATTTCATTTATTCACATTTTAATATTTAATCATTTAAAAGATTTAACCAACACATAAAAGAAAAGAATGAAAGTCTCAACAAACTTCCTTTTTTAAAAACATTTTACACTTCTTGACATTCATTCATAATTAGGAAATTTACCATAATAAATTCCATTTTAATTTATTAAAGATAAGGCGACCTATGAGGGTCCCGCTAATCCAACCTGGATTTATCAAAATGAAACCCAATAGCAGTTTCTTAACATTTAATGTTTTAAACACCCATTAAGGGTTATCCCATTAGAACAATACCATAAAAAACCTACTTGGGTCTAGTTGAGAATTTAGATGATTAACTAGTTCATTTTAAAAATAAATTTGAATAGCCTTTAATCATATTTAAAACTCTAAGATGGATCGAGTATGCGGTTTACCTTTTCCCATTTTAAAGGAACCCATACACAATACAACTGAAAACTGGCTCCCGTTTTAATCACAACCAATTAAATTTAGCCCATTCCATCAATTACATATTTAAAACAAAGTGAAGCATGTCACTACAAGCATCTAACACAAAGAAATGTGATAAAATCAGAAAATCAGGGCATACTAAGCAGGTAAGGCATGATAAGTAGTCATGAAACATATAATATAAATATCTAAGCATGTTACCCAATCAAGAAAAGTCATAAAACTCAAGTTACATGAATATAATCAGAAAAAAAACCTACATATGCAACTATATGGAATGGTATATGCATGACATGTGAATTTTTATGTGCCTATTATGATGCATGCAATGATTCATCCTTTCCATACAAGGCCAAAGGTAAAATACTATAAATCTAATAAATTAATAAGCATAAAAAGGTGAACCATTCACTCAAGTTTAAATCATATCAAATGTAACATAAAAAATAATTAACAATAATCCTATCCCTGGCCACTTGGTCGTTTTTCGTACATGGGGCGATTAGTTCCAGATAGGACTATTTAATAAGCACCAACATGTATCTAGTCTCTTGTATACCAACCCAAAATAGTAGGGAAAAGGAAAACATAAATCTCTAATACCACTTTGTAACATCCCGGCCTAGCTCACCACTAAGACAGTGGTTGAACGGGTGGGTCACATGGCCTCAAACGTGTCTCCCCATATGATAGAGATTTCTGACTAGCAGTGAGGGTGTAATGGTCATTTAGTGGGGAGATTATACCATTATTATCAGAGATTCACATCCGTATAATAGATACAAAATAATAAGAAATATCGGATGCAGTAAATTAGTGAAAGATAAGCAATGGAAAAATAATATAATATCTGAATAAAAATGGCCAATGACAACTTAAAACAATGCATGTATGATAGATGACGATACAAGTATAATTAGTAAAAATTTAAAAAATATAGGAAAACACCAATGGTCAACTCCTCAAGAATCTTGAGCAAGATCGCAGTCCTGTGCTCCCTAGTTCCCTTTCACACAACACAACACAAGCATTGAATCCAAAGTCCTACATACAAAAAGATCTACTCGGGTGCCAAACGGGGCCCGAGCAGGGTGTGAGATATAAATCTTAGCAGGTCAGAACCCAAGGTGTATAGCACAATCCATTTTGTTCAATTAATAATAAATAATAGTGTGAAACATATTATAAATGTAAATTTATGAAAAATTAAATAATATAAACTTGGTTTGGGATCCTAATCAGACATCTGTCCCATACCACCTGATTTGGCCTAAGACGAATATCTATCTTTGTGGGTACATCCTTATATATTAGGAAGGACCGCCTAAATTGGTGGAATATTCACCTACCAAGAATGAATCACTCAGAATATACCATAACATACGACCTCTACCCTTAGGCTAACCAAAACTTATTCCTCAATTATAACTAGAATCTCACCCTCAGGCATCGTGTGACTATGCATCTAGCCCTCAGGAATCTGAAATAATCATATACTATGCCCTCAGGCATTTAGTACCAGTGCACCTAGCCCTCAGGCAGTATGAAATCATACACCAAGACCTCAGGCATAAATACTAATCATGATCCCCTAGACATCCCATATAATCATATACTCTGGCCTTGGGCATCAAGTACCTATACACATTTCCCTCAGGTAGTATAGAAGAACATGTACCATGCCCTTATGTGTTAACATTAAACAAGATTCTATCTATACAAACTCAACATTCCATAAAAATAAAACCCCCAGGTATCAATCACATCGATATCACATAATCTCAAAATCTAAGCAAGAAAAATTAAGAATTCTAGTATTGATCATACTAGATTTATTGTCACAAGACACAATTATCAATTTATAAAAATTACCATTTTTAAACTAATTCATTTGATTAAAAAAGGTTCCTAATTACCATCATAATTATATCAAACTTGTTTAATTAGTAATTTGACCCTAAGGTGATTAATATTTTAATTAACCAGATTATCCAAGGTGATTCTACCATAAGAAATCACACAATTTATTATTATGTCAATTCAAAAGTCTAAGCCAACAATCAAACAATTTATCCAAATTTTTACAGGGATTTAAAGTCAAACAAATCAAGTCCTAATAATGTCCCAAGCTAGCACACCAATCAGGTGGTCGCAGTTCTGAGTCTCTACACCTATAAACCCAAAGGGATCTAATGGACGGTTTGAAATAAGCAATTATAATTTAATGGGTATTATTCAATTTATTTTGTTGTGCCTATGACATGCTAACACAATCCCATATATCACAATTAAAATATATAATTTTATTAAATAAAAAGGTATTTAGTTTAAACCACCCAAAAATAATTCATTTCAAGGATTTCAACCACCAAAAAGCATGTAGTTGAATATATTCAAATCATATTATTGAAACACTTTACATTAACCATGCTTATTTAATTATAACAAGAGGTGTGGTCGTGGAACCCTAATAAGTTTCATTTAATTTAATTCATTTACAATTTTATGTAAAAAAGGTCATCTTGAACATGCTAATCAAGTGGAGGCATGAAATTTAAACATTTAAGAAGGTAATCCATAATATCAATCCATTTAATTATACAAGTCCAAGCAGAAAGCATAAATAAATACCAATGAAATAAGCCAAGCAAGCATAGGGAGAACTCAAACCATAACTAAGCATGATATAAATAATTATCACTGCTTTTTAGTTTGATGACATCACACCTTTATTAGAGGTGTTTTATTATAAAAACATGACATTGTTTATCAAACAAATCATTTATCATAACTAAGCATTTCATTCAAGAATCACAGTTCAATTTATCAAAGAAGCATTAAGTATAAAATTAATGCATTCTTAAATTTAAAAAAGAAAGAAATGTAACAACCCAAAGTTTAACCCATGTAAATTACCTTCTTATAATTATGTCATTCAATCACATGAAATCACAACACAATGAACTAATAAGCACTATGTGACCATTAAACATAATTTTTTCCACTTCTGTGTCTTTAATTTCAAAATTTTGATATACACGGTTGCATTCAGGGTGATTTTTGGGGTCTGATGGAACAAAATTAATTTTTGGTGAATAGTAACCTACCCTTATGAATAGTAATATGAACCTTATTAATATTAAATTTCTTAAAGAATAATAACCTCACCCATGAATGTATAAATAAAATTTAGGCATCTTATAAGTGATAATGTGACCATAGTAAAAGTATTGCTATTTTTATAAGTCATAAATAATTAGTTGATTAATTTAAAAGAAAATTTATTTTGATAAAAGGTTTTCATAAATTAATAATTTTATGTCTTCTAGTTTTAATATAATTTTATAAGACCTTATTTAATTTTTTAAAGCATTATAAAATCACTTATTGTTTTAAAATTTGTACTTTTTCAAGTAAATTATGATTTTTAATAAAAACTAAATTAATCATATTTAGAAAATTATTTTTTAAAAATTTATTTCATTTTTTTATTCTATACGTCGAGAAATGGTCAGGGTAAATTTTTGGGATTTTTTTGAAATACTTGATTTTTTTATGAATAGTGAAATACGGTAATTTACCATATATATACAATAAGGGTTAAATACACTATTCATAGAATAATCACTGATGTAAGAACCCTTGGTTCAAAATCACATGAACATATTACTATTTTTTTCATGGATTCATCACTATTTCTTGTCGTATGGAAAAATAATAAACTGATGATTTAAATATTAAGAAAACCCTCCTCCTCTCCACTATAAAAACCACACACAATCCCTTATTCTCTTCACTCCTCTAAATACTTGTTCCTTTCCTAAATTATGATCAAATATCTCCCCAATACCCTCAAAAATTCCCATATTCCCTTGGTCTCATCAAAATACAAAATCCTCTCCCCTTAAGTGGCTCTCAAGGAAGGTTAATTTTAGAGGTAAATTCCTCTTTTTAATTCTTTTACTTTCCTTTCAAGTTACTTTGTTTTCTTTTCTATTCTTACCTATCCTCATCAAAATGTTATGAAAACTCCATTACCTTATATGTACTGGAATTTTATTATGATAATGGAATAATTTATTATCATCTCTCTTTTACCCTTCTTTTATACTAGTAGTAAAAACACAATCTCTGATGTGTTAATTTACCACATTCAAGGACGATGAGTTTTCAATTTCCATTACCGTATTCAATTCTGGTCATAAAACCATTCTTATTGTTGAAACATATTATAATATATTTATTATCTATAATCTATGGTTCTATAATCTTTTTTTACACATGTTTTTTATTTATAAAACAAAATGTGTTCGTTATGATCAAAATCCGCCAATTAACCTACAAGGTTATCACTAGTGTTTTATATAATGATTCATCTTCACTCCAAGTAAACAAATGAAATTTACAACCATTTAACCTTATATATGATAAATAATAACATATAACTCCAATTATGTAAAAACATCTTCATTATACATGATTATCTGTTCATTTATATAAGTAAATCGATCATGAAACAAACGGAATCGAACAATGAAATTGAATATCATAACCAATAAAAACGGTTATGAATGAACTCAAAAAGTGTATAATAAATCAATTACATGTAAAATAGGTTATATAATTATTAATTAATGAACCTAAATTTATTATTCTGGTCATTAATATCAAGTGGAGAACACCATCGTGCTTAAGGTAAGAGATTCTACCTGAACCTTCATTATTCCTTCGGGTTGTTCTTAATATCTTTTTACCCAAATGAAATCCTAAATTATATTTATATACATCCAATAATTTCTGTTTATATTTCCAAAATAATGTATAAATATCCATTAAACATTCTCTTCTATTGATATACATTCTATTCAGTGATTCCCTTCTCAATACTTCCCGATAAGCAAACCCGTTTTTGGGGAACTTCTTGAATTTTTAACCAATTTCAAGTACACCCTACCATTGGTTTTAAGAAACCATTGTTTTTTATAAAATAATTCTTTATATTATGAAAAACTTATTGTTTCAATTTTTTTTACATAAAATATTATTCCCTTTTCAATTTTAAATTCTCTTTAGTATTTTCCTTAAAACCACACAAAAATGTTTTAATGTTAAAATTTCTTAAATACTCTTTTTAAATGTTATCATTTCGGTTTTACATCACTTTCCATGATATATGCCTATGTATGTTCTAATTACTTTCCTTCATGGATAATTATATGATATTCCCATTAAATTATTACATGATTATGATACCCATTTCTTTTTATGGGTTCCCTTACGCTTATATATGATTGATTGTGTATGATTCATAATGTGGAAAGCATATTCATGAACATGTTAAGATGGGTGTGCCCAGATAGTGATCTAATGAATTGGGTAAATTTGAGTCTCATGAGATGTTATGTGCAATGATCTTGGATATTATCCTTGACTTGTGATACCATGTGCAACGGTCTTGGCGGTTAGCCTTGACTTGTGCTAGCATGTGCAACGGTCTTGGTGGTTAACCTTGACTTGTGCTCCTCTAAGTGAAATGAGCCTTGAATCGTGCTAAATTCATGTTTTATGTTGCTGCCACATTACTATGATTCCATGTTTATATGATCCCAAGTTATATATGTTATGGTTCCATATGTTCAATTACATTATTTTCCTTTTTTATATCATTATGTCATGCTTCCTAGCCAATGTTCTAAAGCTTTATTCTTATGCTTATTCCCTTACAGGGATTTTTAGATCACCCCTTTTTTCATGTTACCCCTAGGATATACTATGCATATGTATGAGCATACTGTAAGATAGGATCTCAATATGAAGATTAAATAAAAAAATATTTTATTTAGTTTCATGTTTTCAGTTTTATGTACCTAGTCTTCCAAGACACTAGACTTCATGATCCTTGTTTTTTACTCTAATGTATAATTATACCTAAAATCTTGTAACAATATGTGTAAAAGGATAGGGTTGTTATAATAAAATTGATCCTACAGCTACACACGCATACCAAAAATCATATCAAAAACCTGTATATTACATGTCAAAAATTTAAGGACTTCTTATCTTTGGTGGAACAACAGCTGGTGATGAGGGTTGACATATAAGTTAAACTACACCACTAAAACCTCGTTGAATTCATAAAAAAAATATGTTTAGAAATATTATTGTTGATATAAATCCACTGACATTTCAATCCAATCAATATCAAATAATTTATTTAAGATTGAAGTTTGAAGGAAATAAAAAAAAGAATAATGGGGGAGGGAGTGAGAGGGGATGAGAAGTGACGTAGGGAGGAGGAGAAAAAAATGTGATAGGAATGAAACCCTCCCCAAATTCCATTTAAATATTTTTCATTTTTCATTGTATTTAATATTAATAAAAACCATTATTAAAATAAAATCAATAAAATAGAATAAAGTAATTGGTTTCACGCACACCCCATATCTCATCCAAAGGTGGAACATCCATCATTGTATTTAAATTAAATCCCTCATTTTAAATATATTCAAACATCCATTAATATATATTAAAATTTATTCATATATATATATATATATATATATATATATTATTTACACACATTATATATATACATTCACCTGTATATACGTATAAACATCCATGTATATATATTTACATATAACCCCCCCCCCCACACACATATTTATTTATTTATTTACACCGGCAAACACACACACACACACATATATTTATATATTCCATATATATATACACACCAATAATATTTTCCCAAATTAATAGTAATAATAACAATAACAATATTTTAATTATTAAATATATCACAATAATGAAACGAATAACATTTTAAAAACAACAACCACTAAAAACTGATAAAACCTAATAAATTTATATTTGTTTCACATTTTCAATTAATTTGAACAATTAGTAATACAAAAATTATTACACTTTCCAATTATTATTTACACTGAAACACATTTTATTAATTATGGAAGTATATTATAATTTTTTTATTTTTAACATAAATAATAATAAAAAATTATTAATATTTATAAATTCCCAAAAGAAATATTTAAAAACTAATTAAATTATCTCTGGGTGCGATCTGACCAAACATCTGACCCTCACAAATGTTATACCCCGCCTTGGGTAAACCTTGTGTCTCGGACCTAACAATGGTATCATATTTCTAATATGACACACCATTTGTGAGAAATTAATTATTTATTATTAAAAAATTGGAATAATAAATTAAATAAATAATTAAATTATTATCATGTGTGAGGTTGGAAAACACCTGACACACATTAAAGTTATACCCTTCCTAGGGTAAACCCAGTATTACAGACCTAACAGTGGTCTAATATTTCTCATACAACACACTGTTTTTTAGAAATTATTTATTTATTATTAAAAAATTGGAATTATATATTAATTAAATAAATAAAGTATTATCATGTGTGAGGTTTCCAAACACCAAAAACACATTAAATTTAAACCATATCTAGGTTAAACTTGATGTTCTTGACCTAACATTTGTCTTAGATTTCTCATAAAATGAATCTTTTTGGATTGATTTCATTTTTTTTGGAAAAAATCACACACGTGTATGAATAAAATATTTTTAATATTTTTATTTTATCAACATTGAGGGTCTTTAGTCCTCAGAACCCTGCACCGACTCAGTTTATAACTCTAAAAATATTTCATAGTATATTTCAGAGTGCTAAATAAGGCTTTACCCTTTGGTAAAGCCATAATAGACACAAGTATTGAAAAATTAAATTTTCATGCCAAAATACTTGTAATTTATTTACAAAATTGGGGTTTTATTATCATTTAAAAATGAGGATGTTACAGATATATATGATGAAACTTTCCAATGTTCCCATAAAATTGAAATAGTGATTGGTGATTCTCAATTGTCTCATGGGGATGGAGATAAAAAAAAGGAAAATAGATTTTAATTTTATAGGATCAGTGGATAAATCTTACAGTTGGATGAAAATCCAATTTCCCACTTATCAAAATTATGGACAGAAGCATCCTGGTAACTGACCCAAGAGAATAGGGAGATATTATAACTATACAAAGGAGGGGAATAAAAATAATTAATTTTGAAGAAAGATGAATAATCTCACTAATGTGATGAAATAGAAGTAGTATCCAAATAATCCTCCACCTATGGTCATATGTTTTAAATATAATGAATATGAATACTATGAAAATCAAGGTATAAATACATGTGTTTCCAAGGATATCATACTAAAATAACCTCAATAATAAGAGATAAAGTATGGGATTATTCTATCTCTAATTATTAGGTGGATCATGATAATTAAGTGGTAACAAACCTACTTGTTATTCCTTGAAAAGAAGCTAATGTTATATTTGATTTTGGTTCTATGAATTATATCAAATCTTGAATGTTTATTAGAAATATTCAAAAACCACCTCAAGACATGGATGTTGAGTTATTAGTGAAAACACTAGGTGTTGAAATTATTGAATCTCAAGTATATAACGCTTCCCAAGTTAACTTTTGTGGGTTGAATCTCCTAGAAAACCATTTTATAATCCCTATAAAGGAATATGATGTTATACTAGACATGGACTGAATATATCCATCCTAATCCATCATTAACTATCAGGTGAAGGAAATCATTTTCAATATCCTAAATCATCATTCGATTCTATAAAAGAGAAATGATAATGGTGAATATCCTTTGGAAACTACTTGAAAATCATGGATATTTTTTCCTTATGATAAATCATATCTCATTTAAATGATAGATTGTGGGGGCATGGTTGAGTTGTTTTCGGCTGTGGACTTTATCACCAAGGTTTTGGGTTTGAGTCCTTGCTAGGGAAATGCCTGAGATTCCTGAATAAATCACTCACATAAACTTCTACCCTGTGAGGAACTAGCCTGAAACTCCAGGTGTTGTTACACTTAGGCCTATGGCTGGGGAAGTACAAAAAGGCACTTTATGGTGGGTGAAGGTCCAAAAATACCTTGTAATCCCTTGGTCCTAAAAAACCAATGTACTTTTTCTGCTTCAGCGGTGGTGTAGTGGTGAAGGATATGGTTAAAACAATGACATTCTTTGGTAGGTGTAGGTTTTGAATCATGGGTCCACTATTGGTAGAATTTCTCCTTCCCCTGGGATCCACTCATCATTCCAGATCATCCGTTTCTAGACTGGGCAGATTAAATGAGGTGTGACGTGCCTATGCTAATAGATTGCTATGTTGAACCATCATCTATTGGGTCATCACCCTCCAAGATTCTCTTCCATCTCCATTAGCAAGAACTCATTCCTGACTGGGGATCTCTCTGATGTGATCCCTTCATGGGGAGGGTGATTTCCTAGTGTGGGGATTTGAAAAGGTCACACCTAGGGATTCCCTTTCTATCCAAAAATATCTCATTCAAATGATTTATACAAAGGATAATATAATCCAGGATGATTTGTCAATTATGATGGAAAATACTGATGTATTTCTTGATGATATTCCTAGTTTTCATCTAAATTGAGAGGTTAATTTCTCAGTTGGACTTATACATGGATCTCTACCCATATCCAAGAGTCCTTATATAATTTACCCTATTTAATTAGAAGAACTAAAGTATAAATATTAATAGAATATAGAAAATGGTTTCATACACCCAAGTGCTTCCCCATGGGGTTCAATGGTCCTCTTTATCAAGAAGAAGGAAGGAAATATGACCATTAACCAAGATAACATAGAAGGGAGTGATGTTATGTTGTACTAAAGAATGTTAAGTATAAAAGAGCTAAATAATAGGTTGGACACTACACCAGTACGCACATTACTATATAGTAGATAAGGGATTTTAATATACAGTGATTCTTCAAGAAGGGTACTGGAACATGTTCTTATGAAAAATTAAAAGGTAATATCTTTTTCCTCTCATAAATTAATATTCCTTGAGAAAAATAACCTTATTCATGGTTTGGAGTTGGGGAAATTAATATTTTCATTAATTATTTGGTGATATTACCTATATGTGGAAAGTGTGTGTAATATATATTTCGATTATGGAATCTTAAAGCATATATTTATACAGAAGGTGTTGAACATGTTCCAAAAGAGATAGAGTTAATAAAATACTATGATTACTTAATATTTTACCATCATGTAAAGGTAACCAAGGAAAAATATTCTCTCTATATAAAGGATCATGCTGTCGTATCCTTTATGAGGATTTCAAGGGACCCAATCCTTATTGATATTCAAAACATGGATAAGGAAATAATAAATAAGGAAGGAAATCCAACCTTTCTTAAATGATTTTTCAACCATATATCCATATAATAATCATGGATGGATATAAAGATGAAATAGATATATAGAATAAGGTATAAAGGATTCCATAGTTTAATTTTGAAAATGGTGGAGTTATAAGATTTAGGAAAAAAATATTTTTCCCTTAAAAAATAGAATTGAAGAAGGATGTATTAGATGATAAATATATATTATCCTTATCTATCCATCTAAGAAGAATAAAAAATAGATATATTAAGAAATATTTTTGGTGGTACCACATGAATAAGGTGATTTTAGAGTATATTCCCCAATACTTAGTAATCCATAAAGTAAAGGTAGAATAACATAAATACAAGGGGATTACATAACCATTACTTATACCAATATATAAATGGAAAATATCACTATGTATTTTGTCACCAGTCTTACTAATACATCTAAAGGAAATAATTTCATCTAGGTTATAGTATATCAACTTACAAAGATGGAAAACTTCATTTTTTTGAGAGGATTTCTCACTCGATCAACTTGTTAAGTTCCACATAATAGAAGTGGTAAGGCTGCATGGATTAAACCTTTTAATTGTTTTGGATCATGATCCAAGGTTCACATTAAAATTATAGAGAAATATCCTTTAAGAGTAAGATACATATTTTATCTCTACTATAGATTATCATACTAAAATAAAGGTTAATTTGAAAGGATCATTAAAAATCTAAAGGATATAATGAGATCATGCTCAATGGAATTAAAAGGAGTTTATGATCAACATCTTCAACTGGTTGACTTACCATATAATAATAGGTTCCACTATAACATCAAAATGGCATCATATTAGGCTCTATATGGAAAGAGATGAAAAACATCAATATAATGGGATGAAGTTAGAGAAAGGAAACTTTTGGGACCTAATTTGGTCTATGAAATGACAGAGAAGGTTGAAATATTTTAGTGACATATGAAAGAATAAAAAATTAAAAAAAGAGAAATAATGATAATCATCAATGAGATTTAGAATTTGAAGTTGGATATAACATATTTTTTAAAATATCTTCTTTGAAGAGGGTAATGAGATTTGGTAATAAGATAAAGCTAATCCAAAGATACATCATTCCCTTTGAGATTCTTGATCATATAGGGGTTGTAGCTTATCTATTAGTGTTTCCACCAAACCTCTCCTATGTGTATGATGTATTCCATGTGTCACTTTTATGGATTTACATACCATATCCATCACATGTACATAAGGTAAAAGTTGTATAATTTGAACATAACCGATCTTATGAATAGAAACCATAGGAAATATTTGACTAAAGAGAAAATGTAATATAAAATAAGACCACCCACCTGGTCAAAGTTCTATGGAAAAATAATTTTTTTTAATAAATTACATTAGAACCTAAATATGTAATGAGACAAAAGCAACCTCATTTTTTATCTAAGTAAAGGAATTTTTATGGAGAAATTATTTCAAAGGGGCGTAGAATGTAACTACCCATACTTTTATATAATTAATTTATTTTTGGAGTTTACATGCATTATATTTAGTAATATAGTATAATATAAAACAAATATTAATAAATAAATTTATAATATTAAATTTATAGAATAAAAAAATCTAAATCAAAATATAATTTAATATAATTTTCTAACATGATAAAACAAATTTGATACAAAGAAAGTATACTTTTATTTTTTGATAAAACATATATGTTTTTATTTGTTAAGACATATTATTATGATGAATTTATAAATTTGAAATAAAGGTTTTTTTCATAAAATGGTATTATAAAACACTAGTAATTTTTATGTAAATGAAAATATAATTTTAAAAAATCATAAATAATTTTTCTTAGGGTTTGATATTTGATTGTGTCATAAAAATTAATATTTTTTAATAAATAAGTTTTTTATTTAAAAATTAAATTTATCATATTTATAAATTTTTTATAAAATTAATTTTATCTTTGGAATCGTCACATTAAAATTGTCTTAAGTTAATTTTTTTGGATTTTTATAGAAAGTTGATATGTAGTTATTTGTAAAAATATTGTTTGTATTAATCATGTTGAAGTTAATTTTTATTACCTATGGAGATTGAATTTAATAAAACCAATTTCATATTTGAAATTATAATATTCAAAATTAGTTAAAAAGGTCAATATAATTTTATGGATAAAAAATAATTTACCAAGGTAAAAATTAGTCACCACGGTAAAGGTTAAAATGAGGCACAAATGATTAATCACAAGGAAAAGTCACAAAATATCACAAAACCTCATCATTAAATGGGTGGATGAGGGATTTCAATACCTTACCTAATTGTTTCCACATTAATTATCAATTTTGGATCCATATTCCTTAATTATGGTATCTCTTTATATTAATAAATTACATTTTCTAAACTACCATTCCTCTCACCTATAAAATGTAATGGCTCAGATTTCCCAGTTTTATTTTTAGAAAATTACTGGGAAAATTATGAGATCAGGCGCTGAGATGGTGTGCTATTCTAAATCTTGGTGTGCCCGGAATGGTTCGATGAAAAATGTTATGTTTTTAATAGCGCATGTGAGTGGTTTTCCTAAAAAAAATTGAATAACTCTTAAACAGTTGCCTGAATTAGAAATCTAAGGGAAATGTTGCATTATGAATGGAGGGTTTACCCTAAGCGCGACTTAACTTTAGTCAGCGCAAATCTCCAGTGATAAAACCTGAAAATAACTAAAATGTAAATAAAATAATTAAATAAAATTATTTTATTTTATAATCTTAATAACTCGTGAATGGTGACTTGTATTGGAAATTTGAGACCACCATTGAGTTCGTAGTGTGGAATTTTCCTTAGGCAGGGCCTAACATCGACCAAAATGGGTCGAATATGAAAGTTAATTTTTTGATGTTTTAAAGAAGAATAAAATAAACTTAAAGAAGTATATTTTAATTCGTTTTAGTCATTCCATAGCGATGAGTCAGCCCATTTTTTTCTTAAATGAAATAGTGTGGAGATGCTGCAATTGGCTGACACATTTTATTTTCTCCCTAATTAAACAGGAATTCAGGGTTAACGCATAACATGGGAATTCCATGGAAACTATGGAGAAAGGTGTTAGTGGTCCCCTCCCATTGATAAATGACAAATGATGATGAACGCGGATGAATCACGGATCATATATCGAGGATCAAGGATCAATGAATAATGAAGGCACAACATTGTTCTTCACCAACAATAGATCCAACCCTCAAGATAGGGTGTTGTGTTTTGATTCCCCCCCCCCCCATTCTTGATATTCTACGACGAACATAGACCAATTCACAAATATATTGGCCCACGGATTATTTATTTTTTTGGGATGGTTTTTATCTGTTTAAGAGGTTATAGGAGATTATTATTATTTTTTTTGTTCCTTTATGTTTACCATTCTAATATAAATGAACCAATATCTCCACAAACAACAATCGAGATATGTTCCTCCTTGTTGGTTCATGATTTTATCCCTCTAGTCTTCGTTCATTGTGGGTGTTCTTTGTTTGGCCTGTGACTCGAAAATTCGTGATCGATCGATCATTACACACCCGATTCTTGGCACAACGATCTGATATCGCGGATCTGGGATTGACACGGCATGACAGAGGTGTGATGACGACGGTGTTAGATAGATCGAATCAGTACAAAAGATATCATTGTTCAAGTGACCTTGCATAAGGATGGATTGTGGAATGGATCTGATCCCACAAAAGTGAAGGTGGAGGCCCAAGGATTGTGGAAAAGCTTTCAGATTGAGAATCAGAGCATCAGAGTAAACCTAGTGGCCCGCGGAAGGGGCCACCAGTGCTCTGGAGTTGGCAGATGCGTGTTGGTATGGTGAAGGATGGACTCCTGCAATAGCTACCATGGGATCCCATGGTGGCGCCTGCATTTACTGGTCGCACACAGTCGAGCCTCATGAAGGATTGTTGGTCTGTGTGAGTGGATCGGGCTGGATGGGGGTGGTGCGCCACAGTGCTCGGGGTAACGCGGTACGTGGCCAGCCCACGCAATGCTAGTCAGACTAGCAGAATCGGGCCTCCAAGCAGCCCAGTGGGCTAGGTCCAGTGGACCAATGGTCCAAACCCAATGGTTCGGGACGAATTGAGTTGGGTCAGGTTAGACCTCGCTCGGACCCAGATCGACCCTTTTAAGAAAAAATGGAGGTATCTTTAAAAAGTAACATCTTTTTGACAATCCTTATATAGCGTTAGGACCCTTGTAATGAGGTGGTCATTTTGAGATGGCTTGGTGGCTTTTTAGTTGGACCATCAAGGGATGGTAGTGTTCTCTTTGTCTTTACTATGAGGGATCGTTATAGGATCTCGATCCCATAATAGAGGCTGACAGTAGAGATTGAGATCATACCCTTAGTCTTTCCTATGAAGGTTCGACGAAGGATCACATTCCTGTCATAGATGATGACCCGTGTTCTGAAATGATTTGTCTCATCCCGAATTTGACAGCAACTTAGCGAGCTATGGCGTGTATCGCACCGAGAGGCCCAATCGATCCTCACTTCTCTTCGTGGTGCCTTATATAGGGTTTTTGGAGATTGTGTGACCAATATTTATGCAGGAACCTATCCCCTATCTAGTATGATGTTTCCAATAGGGAAATGAGTCCCCCAGTGAGCCCTGGGTATAGGACCCCCTATTTGTGTATCGGGATCAGATTCTTTCCTTGATGACTTGACCTTACTAGTGTGCTTAGGGTAGTTCTCAGTGTGTTCTCTTTGGTCAGGGCCCAAATTATTGGGGCCTCTTTGCGAGGTTCTCTAATGAATTCATAGCTTGAGGAGTGATTTCTCCCAGAATGAGCATTCCTTGAGCAGAATCTTGTAACCAAGGATTGGTTATGATATCAAGACTCCTTATCTTAGGAAGACCAGATGTCTCAGATAAACTCTATGACGTATTGAGACCATATGTTCTCTTGAATAATTTTGGTAGACTAGTTCTATGTGCTTACTATCAGATAGCTCGAGGAGTGATATCTCTCGAATCGATCATGCTATACGCGGAACCATATGGATGGTAGTGGACAAGACCTTGAGTCTTGGAATCCTTTACGAGTATACATGTATGTTCTTGTTATATGTGTTGTTGACACATACCTGTGTTGATCTGACTGTATCTTCTTAGTGGTGTTTCCTTTGTGGTCTTTTACTTTGTGTTTCGGGGTTACCTATTAAGTATTGTTTTACTCACCCCTGTACAGGCTTTTCTCGCACGTGTCGTGTCTTGTGCAGACGATCAACACTTTGATGGAGTCCTTGGTGGATCAGGGCCAGGTGGTTCTTAGATTGACCCAAAAGATAATATGTTCTTATGTGCCTTCGGACAGTTGTTTCTTTACCTACCCTTCAGGTATGGTTTTCTATGGAGGAGTTCCAGAGACTTGTACTTTTTATTTTCCTTTTTTTTTGGTCTTGTATTCTGACACTGTTTACCTTCAGTTTTCTATTATCGTACCTTATGTTTGTATACTTAGTGTTTTCACTTTCCATCATCTATGGATTGGAGTTCTGTGAGTGTGTATAGGTACTTAGGAAAATACCTCCCATTTGTTTGGGATATGCCCACTTGGCGTTATTCTCTAGCCCTTGGCCTATGGTATACGGGCTTGGGGTAGTCACGACATGGTCCTCGGGGGATGGGTCATGATAGAGTGGTATAAAAGGTAGTTTGGTTCTACCTTATGAACCCAGAGTCGATTAGTTTGGTTTGTTGTAACAATTTTAAGTGTTTCATGTTCTTCTTTTAGGCCAGGGAATCCAGTGTTGGTACAGTGTCCGACGTATCCATACACTAGGAATTTTAATTCTTCTTTCCAAATAAATATGTGAAAACATTAGTTTCAGGTAAAAATGATGGTACATGCATCATATAGGAATGGGTTGTGTTTTCCATTTCCTTCTTGATTTAGATCACTAGGTATACTCTATTTATCATGGTACATCTTGTTTTATTTAAAGATGATTCCACATAGACATCCAGCCATGATTCCACCGTGTGATCACAAGGATGATTCGTGAGGTGATGAGATTGGTACAGAGATTTGTACCAGAGACAGCACCTCCGGGTGGTGTACTAGCTATACCACCACCTGTAGAGTGGCACATGGTACTCATATTACTAGCAGATGAGATGCACATACTGAGCACACTTCACAAGTTTTGGTGATAGAGACCCCTCAAGTTCCATGGAGATCATGAATTTCATGTGTTTCAGGACTGTATTGAGGTGGTGACTATGTTTTCCATCAAGTTAGGACACCATTATATCAGATGGTGGTCCTAGCGATGAGCCTTTTCCATGAATCAGCAGGGTGATGATGGGGTTTAGATTACCCGATCTTGCGATGAGGTGAATATTTCGTGGATAGATTTTGAGAACCTTTTTCAAAGAAATATTTATCACCTTAGAGGCTAAGGGATATGTGTTCCCAATAGCTTCTACAACTTTGGCAGGATGGAATTTTGGTATCTGATTATTCATTGAGGCATACCGATCTTTTCGGGTACTCGATGAATACGATACACAACTAGTGATTCAGGTCTTGGACCTTTAAGAAATATGGGTTTAGGGACACCTAATCCATCATTATACCTATATGAATTCCTACTTATGTTAGGGTGCTATAGAGAACCCTTGTGGTTTAAAGTCTTTTGGTTGAGTGGATATAGCCAGTGAATGTCAGCAGTGGGAAAGCAGGAGCAGAGACCTCAGGAGTAGGAAGCATATGTTAGTCTTAGAGACTTGGATGTGTGAGATTTTCCAAGAGGAGGTCCCAAGACATGGGATCTACAGTGCATGGCTCATAGGGTGAGTCTAGTTGTCCTAGAGAGATCCAATTCTTTTCATGAGACAGTAGGGGACATCTCACTAGAGATTGTCCAGCCCGTCGTGCTACTGATAGGGAAATGGTTGATGGGCCACCGAGATGGAGATAGTGACCGGAAGAGATGGATATATAGGGTGGAAGATGTGGTAGAGGATATGGGAGAGCAGTAAGAGGTGGTATACATTTTTACATGTTACCAGCACCACCCACATGTGGTCCACACTAGGCTCAGGGAGTTGGAGGATGGGGGAAGGGGTAGCTTCATGCGGTCAATGCATATGACCCAAGGGATCAAGGAATGATTCAAGGTATATTTTGTTTCTACTATTAGCTACCATATTAATATACACAAGTTCTAATCATTCTTACCTATCATGGATCTTTTTTGAGACCTAGAGTTTCTAGTTAAACCATTTAATTGACCCTTATGTATGGAGATACCTACAGAAGGAGACTCAATAGTCACACTAGTGTAGATAGTGTGATCTGACCCTTGAGGAGAGAGTTTTAGTTGGAAAATATTAGTGGTAGCATTGAGGCCTTACGAAATCATTCTTAGTATGTATTGGTTATCGACACTTCATGCTCGGATTGACTATTTTAGGAAAAAGGGTGCAGTATGTCCGCAGAGATAGAACAGGGTTTTCCTTGGTCAATGAAAAAGGAAACCCAGGTAGTACTTGATGGAATCATTCATAGGAGGTTTCATCCAATCACTCATGAGTCATCTAGACTTACCCTTAGAGCAGTATATGTTCTGAGTTTTTAGTTCCCAGTAGTAGTGGTGGAGTATGGGGATGTCTTTCGAGGAGATGTTTCCAGGTTTACCTCCCCGTAGGGAGATAGACTTATGCATTGTTCTACACCTATATATGGAACAAATATCAACATCAATATATCATATGGCTTTCACAGAGCTTCATGAACTAAGGGTGCAACTGGAGGACCTGCAGAGGAAGGGCTCAGTAAGACCCAATGTTTGAGGTTATGTGCGGATTATCGACACTTTAACTAAGTGGATGTGGAGAACGAGTATCCACTAAAAAAGGGTCAATAAACACTTAGATCAATTGAAATGGGCATCCTTTATCATGGATAGAAATGTGATCATAGTCTTTTCAGCAGTTAAGATAGAGTTTGATGAGCACCTTGATCTTGAGTTTTACAGAGAAGGGAGTCGAGTATGTAGTTTTTTTCGATGCATTAGGGACCAGACTTGGTTGTTTCCTAAGGTAGAGGAAAATGGTTATTGCCTACGGTTCACATCAGTTGTAACCACATAAGCAAAACTACATGACCCATGATTTTGAGTTGGAAATGGTAGTCTTCACATTGAAGATGTGGTGACACTACCTGATGGGTGAGCTATTTATCATCTACTCAGAACATAAGAGTCTCAATTATATCTTCTCTTAGAAGGTTCTGAACTTGAGGTAGAGGAATTGGATATAGTTCCTCTAGGAATATGACTTGGAGAGATTCTATACTCCTATAAAGGGAAACATGGTAGTGGATGCTCTCAGCAGGATATCTAGTTCATAGTTACTGAATGAGGAAACGAAGCATTTTTCCTTGTTATATTTATCCTTCATGGATAGAGATGATGAATCTTAACTCCAATTGGTGGTTGTTATGCCTCCACTCTAATAGTGATTCAGGAAGGCATAGATTGGTGATACCGACAGTGAGACTTTACATGATCAGTTGTCCATGGGGAATGCCCCTGATGGATATTCAAAAGGTGGGTAGCATGTTGTTCCTTTTAGAGGATGAAAAGTTGTAGAAATGGAAACCTAGAGTGGAGAGATGAATCGATATACACATGTGGGTGTCAAGGCAGACACCGGGGATGATGGAACAGGTTGAATTTGGGATTACCTATTGATATAAAAACTGAACACTTGTTTAAATGAATTTTGTGGGTTGTCAACTCACTGTGTCGATCCCCTATGCTTGGAAGGGGTTACTCTTTTCTTCCCTAGGGTTCCAAAAAGGGAGTGAGAAATGGTATTGATGGACTTCGTGATGGGTTTACCATGTACATCTAGGGGACACAATACCATCTGGGTGATCATTAACTGACTCACTATATCATCCACTTCTTAGCTTTTTGGGAGCAGAGTTCAGTATAGATCTTTGGATGCATCTACGTGTGTTAGTACCAAAAGGGGCCTATATACCCTGAGAGGGGGGTTGAATCATGGTATGGATATTCTTTTTCAAAATTCTTTCTGCCCCACTAGATCTTGACCTCTTTATTAAAAGGGTCACTTTTTTGCACTTGTGTGTTTATTATGATCACTTATTTTCTTCTTTATCTGATGGTGATGATTTGAATGCAATACAGGGAAGAAATCAGGCAGACACAAATATTTTTACTTGGTTCACCCTCACTGGGCTACATCCAGGGAGCATACACCGACGATGTGCTGATGTACCAAGTCCACTAAAGCTCACTGCCAATAATGTTTGGGAAAGATCGCTTCTATGCCCAAGATCACTACCATTAAAATGTTTAGGGTCATCTCACTACTTTCCCAAGGGTCACTCCATGTTCCTCTCTCTCTAGCTCACTTCCGGTTGAAAGGATAACCTTCTTCCTTTTCCTCTACTCACTGCACTTGGAAGAGATCCAATCATAGTTTATAGACCTGTAGGTATCTTCATTTGCATGAATACATGCATCCTAAACTATTTATAGATTCTCTATTAACGTCTAACTTTCATCCATAGATGAATACCACTTTTCCTCTGAAACACTAGGCAATTCCTTTCAGAAGTACCTTCGCAAAGCACCCTACTTCGCGAAGCTCCCAATTTCACGAAGCTCAAACAAGCCATCGCGAAGCTCCTACCTTTTCACGAAGCTCAAGCCTTCGCAGAGCTCAGGCCATCACGAATATCAAGTCATCGCAGAGCGACTTACCTCATGAAGCTCACTGATCCAATGTGGAGCACACGACTTTCGCGGAGCTAGAATATCCGCCGCAAAGCTCCTTCCTTCCGTGAAGCACACTACCTTCGCGAACTACCTTCATGAACCGAGAGCAAAATATTTTCTCTAAAAACTCTCTACTTCTCTCAAGGCGGTCAAGGCCTATTTATAGGTGATTCCAACTCAAACCTTCCTCAAGAAGTCAACTCCACGTCATCACAAATTGCGAAGCTCCGAAAATTCTACCGAAATTCTCTCAATATCGCGAAGCACCATGGAAATTTTCTGATCACGGAGCTCGTCGTAATCGCGGATCATCCCATCAATTCCTTCGCATATTTGCCGTGAAGATCCACTCACAATTCCCTTCGTTGTCGTAATGCGCTTCGACTCTGCCGTTCATGAAGCTCGTTATAATCATGAAGCATCACCATCAACATTCTTATGGTCTTCATGAAATCCAATCCCTGAAGCCTATCTTTGTGAAACTCATGCCTTTGACATATTTTGATGATATATTCAAGGAAATACATATTTTTTGATGCTCACCAAACTCTAAATTTTGGACCCCCAAAAATTGGCAAACACTAGGAAACGGCGCCACCTTGTATCTGTTCTTTTATACCACCTCCAGATCATCCATTCCTTTGCCATGGTTCTTTATCAACATGGATTTTCAACAAAATCTATGGAACTCGACAATTCACCATGGAAACCTACTTTGTCAAAAAACACAATCAACCCAAAAATACTGCAATGTTACCTTGAGGGATTTTTTCCCAACAATCTCCCCCTTTGGGTTTGTTGACAACTCTTCTCAGAATTATTTTCTACATGTTGATACCTCACTGAGTCTCCTTCCATCATCTACCATCCTTCGCCTCTTGCGGTTTTGATAGCGACCAAAGATTTACTCACCACATACTCTAAGCCTACATGAGTAATGATCATCATGAGAAACAAGAGTAAATGAAAAGATCATCAATGAATCACTTCATTTTAGACATGAACTATTTCCACCTAACTGATTCCAATTTCCAAACTTATACCAATTGTTGATACCACACAGATACCAATTGGTGACAGCTGGAAACCTTCTCACACCATTCCAACATCACTCTTCTTCTTTTATCATGATCTTCATCTATCATGATATCTAGTCTTTAATCGATCACTTCTAGTGTCATCAGATTTTAACCTCTCCCCTTATCTCATTACACTCCCCCTATCTCGTTGCTCCACCTATCAGCTTCTCCCCATATCAATCATGATTTATCAAATAGTCACACTGTCTCCCTCTTGAACAATCACTATTTTATACCCCTTTGTCAATGAACCCAAAGGGAACTCCTTTGCGGTCTGTAACAGGGTAAAAACACATATTAATACATTAGGGAAAACACATCATACCTCAGGGAGGGGGGATTTCCACAGCCACACTTTTTCAAGTGCAATGTGCTTTGTCCTTGAGTGATGGACGGGATTTTTTCTATGATTTATAGCACTTGAGTTATCGCACTGGATTCTGATCGGAGACGTCACTTCAACTCCCATATCATCAAGCTGTTGTTTCATCCACAATAATTACATCCATGCTTAAGTGTCCGTAATATACTCAGCTTCTGCGATGCTTAATGAAATGAAATCTTTCTTCTTACTTAGCCAAGAAATACATAGTCCACCAAGATAGAAAGCACCTCCTGATGTTGATTTCCTGTCATCTGCTGAACCGGCCCAATCTGCATCAGTGTATCCCAATAACTCGGACTGATATTTTTCACTATATATCAATCTGAAATCCACCGTTCCCTTGATATACCAAACTATTCATTTTACTGCAAGCATGTGGATTTCCTTGGGATTTATTTGATGTCCCGCTGCTTGGCATGTGGAAAATACAATGTCATCCCTTGTCGCAGTCAACTACAACAAACTTCTAATGATTTGCCTATATTCTGTGATATTAACTGCCTTGTCATCCTCATCTTTAGACAGTTTCATCTGGGTAGCGACTGGAGTTCTCATCTCCTTGTAATTTTCCATTCCAAATCTTTTAAAAACATCATTGGCATATTTGGGTTGAGAAATGAATGTTCCATTCCTTCCGTGTGTCACCTGTAGACCAAGGAAAAATGTTATCTCTCCGATCATTTACATTTCGAACTCATTTTTCATGAATTCAGAAAACTGTCTGCACTAAGATTCATCTGATCCGCTAAATATTATATCATCGACATAAACTAGAACCATCATCATTTTATTACTGTTGTTGTTGAAATAGAGATTTTAATCAACTCTCCCAAGCTAGAAACCAAGATTCTTCAAATACTGATCAAGCCTTGAGTACCATGCTCTCAGTGCTTGTTTCATCCCATATAATGCCTTATTCAGTCTGAAAACCTTGTTCTCATCCTCATGAATGAGAAAACTATCTGGATGCTCAATATAAACCTTTTCCTCCAGAACCCCATTCAAAAATGTATATTTGACGTCCATCTGGAAAACTTTGAACTCCCGTTTCACTAAATGGATAGAAATAATCTGATTGTCTCTAGTCTCGCAACTGGTGAAAATGTCTCATCAACATCTATTCCCTCTATCTGGGAGTATCCCTTGCACACTAGTCATGATTTGTTCTGAATAACTGTTCCATATTCATTCATCTTTTTGTGATAGAACCATTTAGTCCTGATGACATTCTTATCTGCTAGCCTCGAAACAATCTCCCACATCTAATTCTTCTCAATTTGATCTAGCTCTTCATTCATGGCCTAAACCCAGTTTTCATCTTCAGCTGCATTAGAAAAGCATTTAGGCTTTACCTGAGATAAGAAAGATACCTGCTGTAGTGACTTCATTATTCTTGTTTGAACTGGAGCTTATTGATCACCAATGATATTTTTCCTATCAATTTCAGTTCAACTGCTTGGCTTCTGTGTAGATATAGATTTTTCTTCTTCATGATCATCATCAATACCTTATTCTGAATCATAATTTTCCACTTCTAATTCCCCTAAGTCTCTTTCATCTGATTAGGATATAGAGATATCCCCCTATGATGTGGAACTCTTCTTGTTGTTGGTATCAATGTTTTGACCCACAATCATTCTACTTCTTCTGATTTGAGTCAATTGAAACTTTGAAGCGCATCTCTTATCCACTTTGTATCATTAGATGCCACTTCCCCAAGGATCGTATATCCCTAAAAACTAAAATAGTTGAATCATCAGTTACCAAAATTTATATAGATAAGGAGAGGGGAACATTCTGGAATCCTAAATATGAGGATTTTAGTTGATCCTGATGGGTCAACCCTTTGATTCTTTCTTACAGAGCATCGCACTCCTTCCTTACTTCTTCCAACTGCCTTTCCAACTTCAACTACTCTGAACATATGACTAAGCATTCATTACCCTCATGCTGAGTCTTTTTCTGATATGTAGATTCTGTAGGCTTGGCCTTTCCCACACTTTGAGGTTTGAACCTACTGGTATAAATTTTCTTCTTTGATGTTCCACTAATATTCCACTTCCCCTGATTCCTTCTTAGAGTAGGAATCTCTCTACTTATCATCTTCCCTTGCTTTTTCCACCATTGTAGGGATATTCCTCTTTCCTCCACTTATCTCTGTGGTACATGACATGTGAATTTTTTAATACATTATGTGTTCATCTTTCTTTTATCATATATCTGTATCACCACACTATTTTTCACTGGTGGTGAGTCCTCCACTAAATTTTAATTCTTCTTACTCACAGCTGGAGTAGATCTCCCCTTAATCTTCCATGTTTTCTCACATTCTCTCCATGAGAGCTGTTGTGAGTGTGACAGGGGAGGTAGCTGAAGCACTTTTCTTTTAGCTCCTTGTGATTCACATGAGGTAGAAAACCTATTTTTCAACCTACCACTTTGTCTTCCAGTGTAGGATTTATCATTGTACACCACTAGAGTCGAGAATTTCCTTTTGAGTTCCTTTTCCTTTCTATCTTTCTTCTTACTGCAATGTCTTTCCAAATTACCATAATTAGAACATATAAAACATTTTTCGTCAAAGGCATACCTCATTTCATCATTTCTCGACTGAGATGTTGATGCATATTAAGTTCTTCTTATGACATTGAGCTCCAGATCTTCCTAACACATACTCATAGTGTGTCCCATTCTTCCACAGTAATAGCATCTGATGAATGTTTTCCTCTGAGAGACTCTTTTCTCTGATTTCTCATGACACTTCTTATTCCTAGATTTATTACAGTTTCTATCTTCACATCATGAAATGTATTCATGATCCTTTGAACAAAAACTTGATGTGTGTCCATGAATCCCACAGAAATAGAACATGTCATAACTACTTCTTGTAAATGTCCTCTTAGGTCTTTCTCCAGCACATATAGGATTTTCATCATTTCTAGAATTGTTCACGACTCTCTTTCTTCCATTCATAGGAGGGGATTCATCAAATTCAATTCCAATTTTTCCTAAACTGTATGGTATTTGAACTGAGAAAATATGTTTTTGTTTCTTTTCAGAGATAGCATATTTGATTTTCATTTTATCCTCACTTCCCGAAGAATAATCAAATAGCAAGTTCAATGAATCTTTCATTTTAGTATTTCCTTTGGTATTGGATTTCTCCAACTATTTCTTGGCTGATTCTATCTCTTCCAACATTTTTTGAATCCTCTTATCTCTTGATTCAAGTTTACCATTGAGTTCTCTTCTGAGATTCTTCCCACAACTCATATCATCTTCCAGTTCTCATGTGAGCTTTTCTTCCATATCACTTTGCTCCTTTACTTTCAATTTTTCCTAAGAAACATATTTAGAGACAGATATATTCTCTTGTTGAAGCCTTTGATTCTTCTGAACTTTTTCAAACAACAGTGTAGCTAGATCATCGTTTCTGTCTTTCATATTCTGAACTTCATCTGACTTTTGATTCTCTTCATAATCATCAGCCTTTTTTCCTTTCATTCTAGTCATCTTTTGTATTTCTTCACCTTGAGAATCATTCTTCTCCCTTAGGTCAGTAGCCACATCAATAAGCCTTTGATTTAAGACTCTTAGCTTGTTGACCTCAATTTCCAGTACTTGGATCTAGATATCTTTATATTTAACTTCTTCATCCAATTTCTGATCCAATTTCTTTGTCATGTTGACAACATATACTAGTGGCCTCCTTCTTAAAACTTCTCCATCATTAGTTGTTTCGGTATCACTTTTATGTTCAAGTAATTCACTCATTCCTATATCATGATTGAGTGAATCAATATTTTCCCTATCAGATTCATCCAGGCCTTCCTTTAGTAGGATTTTTGATTCTTTTAGTTGAATCACACTTTTCCATAAACACTTCCACATTGAGGGATATCACCTGACTTGTGATTCTTCTTTGATGTTTTTCCCTTTATCATGGCACAATGAGATAAGAGAAGGCTGAATCTTTAACCACAAAAATCAACTGACCCAAGTCAAAGCAAACAAATCTGAAAAAAGAAAAATATCCCTCTGATACCAATTGTTAAGACCAAAATGGGCCTATATACCCTCATAGGGGGGTGAATTAGGGTATGGATATTCTTTTTCAAAATTCTTTCTGCCCCACTAGAACATGACCTCTTTATTACAAGGGTCACTTTGTTTGCACTTGTGTGTTTATTATGATCACTTATTTACTTCTTTATCTGATGATGATGCTTTGAATGCAATCCAGGGAATCAAGAAGGTAGACATAGAGATTTTTACTTGGTTCACCCTCACTAGGCTACATCCAAGGAGCATACACTAGCGATGTGCTGATGTACCAAATCCACTAAATCTCACTGCCAATAATGTTCGAGCTAGATCACTTCTATTCCCAAAATCACTGCCTTTACAATTTTTAGGGCCAGCTCACTACTTTCCCAAGGGTCACTCCCTGTTCCTCTCTCTCTCTAGCTCACTATCGGTTGAAAGGATAACCTTCTTCCTCTTCCTCTGCTCATTACACTTGGAAAGGATCCAATCATAGTTTATAGACCTGTAGGTCTCTTCATTTGCATGAATACATGCATCCCCAACTATTGATAGATTCTCTGTTAACATCCAATTTTAATCCACAGATTAATACCACTTTACCTCTGAAACACAAGGAAATTCCTTTTGGAAGTACCTTCACAAAGCACCCTACTTCGCGAAGTTCCTAATTTCGTGAAGCTCAAACAAGCCTTCACGAAGCTCCTTCCTTTTCATGAAACTCAATCCTTCGCAGAGCTGAGGTTGTCGCAAAGCTCAAGTCATCATAGAGTGACTTCCCTTGCGAAGCTCACGGAGCCAACGCGGAGCACATGACTTTTGCGGAGCTAGAATAGCCGTTGAAAAGCTCCTTTCTTTTGCAAAGCACACTGCCTTCGTGAACTACCTTCGCAAACCGAGAGCAAAATATTTTCTCTGAAAACTCTTTACTTCACTTGAGGGGGTCAAGGCCTATTTATAGGCAATTCCACCGACCCTCGAACCTTCCACGTGAAGTCAACGCCACATCATCACAAATCGTAAAGCTCCGAAAATTCTACCAAAATTCTCTCAATATCGTGAAGAAGCATGGAAATTTTCCGATCGTGGAGCTTGTCGTAATGGCGGATCATCCTGTAAATTTCTTTGTGCCTTCACCGCGAAGCTCCACTCACAATTCCCTTCACCGCCGCAATGCTCTTCGACTCTGCCGTTCGCGAAGCTCGTTGTAATCGCAAAGCATCACCGCCAACATTTTTTTGGTCTTCGTGAAATCCAATCCATGAAGACAATATTCGTGAAACTCATTCCTTTTCCATATTTTTATGAGATATTCAAGGAAATCCATATTTCGCAATGCTCACCAAACTCTAAATTTTGGACCCCAAAAAATTGGCAAACACTGGGAAACGGTGCCACCTTGTATCTGTTCTTTTATACCGCCTCCAGATCATCCATTCCTTTTTCATGGTTCTTTTTCAACATGGATTTTCAACAATATATCTGGAACTCGATAATTCACCATGGAAACCTACTTTTTCAACAAACACAATCAACCCAAAAATGTTGCAATGCTGCCTTGAGGGATTTTTTCCCAACAATGTGAATGAGATATCTTGACTCCATAGAATATCATAGATGATAGTTTTTTACTAGGATGTGCAATTTTCATCCTAGTTATGGAGATCAATGATCGAGAGGACAGGACCCTCCGTGGGCAGGCAATTCCTTTAGTGTGTTCCAAGTGGTAGCACGAGTATCTCTGGAAGAGAACATGGGAGAGGGGAGGTCAGGTTCATGCTCGAACCCTCATTTGTTTGGGTATCCCTTGGTTTTGATTTTAGGGAGGTAAATCCTTAATATGGAGAGAATTTAATGACTCATATTTTCCTGGTTTTATTTTTAGAAAATTATTGGGAAAATTCCGAGACCAAGCGCTAAGAAAGCGTGCGATTCTGAGGCCCGGTGTGCCCAGAATGGTTCGACGAAAAATGTTAAGTTTTTAATATCTATCTTGAGTGGTTTTACTAAAAAAGTGTAATAAATATTAAACAGGTGTCTGGATTCGAAATCTAAGGGCACCATTTCATTATGGATGGTGGATTTACCCAATACACAACATAACTTTTATCGGCGCAGGTCTCTAGTGATAAAAACTGAAACAAACGTAACCATAAATAAAATTATTAAATAACATTATTTTGTTTTAAAATATTAATAACTCATGAATGGTGACTCGAATTGGAAATCCAAGACCATCATTGAGTACATAATGTGGTGTTTTCCTTATTCAGGGCCTAACATCGACCGACATGGGTCGACTATGAAAGTTAATTTTTGGAAATTTTAAAGAAGAATAAAATAAACTTAAAGAAGCTTATTTTATTCATTTTTAATCATTCTCCAGCGATGTTGTGACGTAATGATGAGTTATCCCATTTCGTTTCTTAAATGAAATAGTGTGGCGACGCTGCAACGTTGCAATAGACCGATGTGTTTTCTTTTCTAACTAATTAAACATGTATTTAGGGTTAACGAATAACACAGGAATTCCCTAGAAACTCTTAAGAAAGGAATTGGAAGTTCCCTCCTATTGGTGAATGAAAAACGATGAAAAACACTGGCAGATCGTGGATCACGGACCAAGGATCAAGGATTGACGAATGATGGAGGCGCAGCTCCATTCTTCACCAACGACAGATCCAAACCTCGAGGTAGGGTGTAGTGTTTTGATCCCCCCCCCCCCATTCTTGATATTATAATAAGAACATAGAACAATCCACAAAGATATTGGCCTACAGATTGATCGTTGTTTTGGGATGGTTTTTACCTATTTTCGGGGTTATGGGAGATTATTATTGTTTTTGTTGTTGGTTTACATTTACCATTCTAGTAGAAATGAACCATGATTTCCATGAAAAATGATGAAGGTATGTTACTCCCTGTTGGTTCATGATTTTCTCCATCCATTATTTGTTTGTCGTGGGTGTTCCTCATTTTCTCGAGACTCGAAAATTCATGATTGATCGATCGTTGCGCACCTGATTCTTAGCATAATGATCTGATATTGTGGATCTGGGATTGACACGGCACGACGGAGGTGAGATGATGATGGTGTCAGATGGATCGAATTGGTGAGGAAGATATTTTTGGTCAATTGACCTTACATTAGTATGGATTATGGCATGGATCCGAGCACATGGAAGTGAAGGTGGTGGCCAGAGGATCGTGGAACAGCTTTCAGATTGAGAATCGAAGCACCAAAGTGAACCTGGTGTCCCATAGAAGGGGCCATCGGCATGCCGGCATCGGTGCTGGCGGTTGTGTTCTAGTGCGGTGTAGGACGACCACTCGTGATGGAGGCTATGGGAGCCTGTGGAAACACCGGCATTGACCATTTTCATGTGGTATTATCAGTCCATGTGAGCGGACTGGGATGTACGAGGGTGGAGCGCCCCGACGCTTGGGGTGACGTGGCACGCGACTAACCCACGAGACACAGGCTGGACTGATAGTATCAAGACGTTGAGTGGCCTGGCAGGCTGGGTCCAATGGCCCAGCAGGCTAGGCTCAATATGTCAGGTCAGTCTAGGCCAGGTCGGGTTAGACCCGGCCCAGACCCAGATTGACACTTTTATAGAAAATGGATGTATCTTTCAAAAGGAATGTATGTTTTACAATCTGTCTGCAATGTTGTAACTCTTGTGATGAGACGGTTATTTTTATATGGTTTTTTGGGTTTTTAGTTAGACTATAAGGGGCTGGTAGCATTATATTTGTATTTCCTATGAGGGATCGATGCAGGATTCTGATCCCATCATAGAGGGTGACAGTAGAGATTGAGATCGTACCCTTGGTCTTTCCTATGAAAGTTCAATGAAGGATCTCATTCCTATCATAGAGGATAACCTGTGTTCTGAAGTGAGTTGTCTCATCCTGGATTCGACAGTGACTCAATGGGTTGGAGCATTTATCGTACTAAGAGGCCCAGTCGATCCTCACTTCTCTTCATGGTACCTTATATAGGGTTTTTGGAGAAGGTGTGACCAATATTTATACGGTCACATATCCCTTATCTATGATGATGTTTCCAGTTGGTCCAGGAGTCCCCCATTGAGCGTTGGGAATAAGACCCCCTATCTGTGTATCGAGATCAGATTCTTTCCTTCATGACTTGACCTAACCAGTGTGCTTTTGGTAGTTCTCAGTGTGTTCTCTTTGGTAGGGGCCCAAATTAGTGGGACCTCTTTGTGAGGGTCTCTGATGACTTCATATCTTGAGGATGGAGTTCTCATAGAATAAACGTGCCTTAAGAAGAATCCTATAACCAAGGATTGTATGTGATATTGAGACTCATTTTCTTATCAAGACCGGATTTATCAAGGAAACTTCATGATTTATCGAGACCAGATGTTCTCTCAGATAATTTTGGTAGACTAGATCTACGTGCTTACTATCAGATAGCTCAAGGAGTGAGATCAACCAAATCAAGCATGCTATGAGTGGGATTATATGTATGGTAGTGGACGAGACCTTGATTCTTGGAATACTTTACAAGAATACCTATATGTTCTTGTTATATGTGTTTTTTACATATTCCTATGTTGAGATGACTTTATCTTCTTAGTTTAGTTTCCTTTTTGGTATTTTACTTTGTGTTTTGGGCTACCCTACTGAGTATTGTTTTACTCACCCCTTCATAGGATTTCCTTGCATGTGTCATGTCATGTGAAAATGATAAACACTTTGATGAAGTCCTTAGTGGACTACGGCCAGGTGGTTCTTAGAGTGACCCAATAGACGAGGTGTTCTTCTGCATCTTCAGACAGTTGTTTTTGTACCTACCCTTTAGGTATTGTTTTCTATGGAAGAGTTCCAGAGACTTGTACTTTTTCTTTACCTTTTTGTTGGGCTTGTATTTTGGCCCCATTTACCTTCATTTTTCTACTATCATACCTTGTGTTTGTTTACTTTGTGTTTTCACTTTCCAGTATCTATGGATTGGAGTTGTGTGTGTGTACGGGTACTTAGGAAAATTCTTCCTATTTTTCTGATATGCCTAGTCAGTGCTAGTTTCTAGCCCTTGGACTATGGGATTCGGGCTTGGGGTAGTCACAGCACGGGCCCTAGGGGACGGGTTGTGACATAAAAGGACCCCTTAACCACACCACTTCTCCTCACACCTAAAGACTCCTTTTTCAACTAAATTCTTCCAAAAACTCTCCCCAATCCTATTTTTCATTTTCTATAGGTCCTGGTATCCCCTAAAGGCCTATCTATGAAGGCTTAAGGTGCAGTCTAAAGGAGGATATCCAAGAAAGAGGTAATTGTTTTAACCGAGCTCTTTCGAGTTTATTTTTTCTTATGCCTCCTATAAATATCTTAAATACATAATGATATAATTAAATTAGTATCATATTTATACTATGATGTTATTTTGTTAATTTAATATCAATTATCCAAATTTTTTCTCTTTTTAAGTCTAAAATGAAATAATCACTGATTTATGGTCAGTTCACTCTCTAGGGATGACATATTTCATTTTTCATCAATGACTTAAATGGGAAGTTATAAAAGTTTATTTAATGAATAGATATGAAAATTATGAAATTATTAATACTATTAAAAGATAAATTAGTCATTTTATTAATAATATTAATAATAAATTTTCAATATAAATTTAACTACTTAAAACATGGATAACGAGACACCTTTCTCAATTTGAATCTTTTTTGATAACCTATTGAACTATAAAAAAATTTTACAACTTGGATGATAAATAAAACATATATATAGATATATATATAATTATGGAGATGATGAAACCATTTTATAACTCCTCTGATCATAATCAATGTATTGAATTGTTTTTTGAGGAATTGACCTAACAACCCCTAGTGGCTGATGGGAGTAAATACTATATAATAAATGGGTGAATTATGATAATAAATTAACCTTAAGAAATGAAATAAAATTATTTTGTTTATTCAATTGGTTAGATTCACGTACCAAGAAAGTATGGTCATTAGGTAAGGGAACTTCTAAAACACCCTATTTTATTTAGGTTTATTCTTTCTATATCAAAACCTCATTTTCTCTCTATATTACTTCAATTAATCTATTTTATATTCTTTACATATTTCCATCACATATATACCTTGTTTATTTTTACTTTCTTTTTTGTGGTGATATGTGTTTTGCAAGTTCCATTCTCAATCTTTCATTAAAAGAAACCTATTTAAAGGAAACATTTATATTCATTATTCCTTTTCATGTGAAAAACTTTTAAAGTGTGTTTCTATACATTATGTCATTAAATAATTAATATTAAAAGGAAAACTATTCTGGTATACTTCTGGAAAATATAATTTTATCACCTTTAATGGTTATTTACCCATTTCTTAAGACATCATTTAAGAGGTGAATTTTTATACCAACTTCTCCTCCAATAATATGGATTCTTAATCACTTGGAATCCATATTTAAGACCTTTTATTATTATTTCATATATTAATGTCTAAAATATTTAATTCCTTCTTATATTGAGATTATTTTTGAAATATCCTTTGATTACATTTTGTGATAAGATTATGTAACCAATTTCTTTCCATTGGGTTTTTCATATGATTATGATTTTAGTAACATTTTCCTTATGTGTAAAAAATATTCATATACAAATTATGATATGAAATATAAGCCCAAAATTATATTTCTCTCCTATTTTTTGGGTAATATTTTCATCCTATGTGATACCATGTATTGTGAATTAGTGGTTATCATATCACATTATATTATGTTGTCTTTGTAGAAAGACATGAATTATTATCATGATGCCATGTTTTATATTGTTTCCACATTATTATGATTCCATGTCCCATGATATCCTTTTCTCTATGTTGTGTTACTATATTATCACATATTATCTTTATCTTATGTTATATTTTGTTATTCATATTATCTTATATTTTATACTTCATTATCATGTTTATTACCTTTCTGGTATTTATAGATCACCCTTTTCCATTTTATATTTCCCTAGGGTATGTTATGAAGTTATAGAAGTATAAAGATATTTAGATAACATTATGGTGTTTAGAATAATGATTTTGTACTTTATTTTTAAGTTGATATTTTATGTATCTAATATATGAAGGACTCTGGACCTCTAGATTATTAGTTTGTGTTTTAAGTTTTTTCATGTTAAAAATATTGAAATATTATATTTATGAGAATTGGGTTACTATATGAAGTGATTAGGAGGAAGTAAATCATCTATTGTTTATGATTTACACGAAAATGAAGCAATAATATTTCAATAAACCATGTGTGATCAAAGAAAATCCCTCATGATATTAATCAAAAACAAAATGGAAACTTGGGATTGACCATAAATCAATTAAAAAATCCCTTGAATTTTCCCAGATCCTTCTTGATAATCTCCTAGCCTAGCACATGAATAAGGAGAGCTCACTCACACTGAGCTTCAAAATTGGAGTTGTGATTCATTAGAGCATTACCCTATTTGTTTATATCTCAATCAAGATAATTGCACATGAAAATTGAATTTATTACAACGGAATTGAGTGATTTCACTTGAATGTGCAGATCTTGTGAGACTGAATATGGGAATATTTTTTTTAGGAATTTTCTATATCAATTATATATATAATTCTCTAGAAAATAGGGGGATTAGGTGTATAGAAATAAAATGGTAATTCACTATTAGGATGTTCCCCAAATGAGAGTTAGAGTAAAAATCTACTTTCTATTGTTTGTTTCATTTTACAGTAATTCAGATTGGTAATCTATTTATATTCTCCATGCATCTATATTTCTCTCCTCACCATTGTTATCTTTTAACTTTATGGTTATAGAGAATTAACCTGAGGGTGTGATCCTTATGGGAGGTTCACAGTTTCCTGAATATCTTCTCATAAATTTTAATTTTGATTTATTTCATGTGTAGTAGGGTAGGGAGGGTGTTGTGATTTTGTGAGAAGTTTCACCACCTCTTTATGCCATTCTTTCAGTATTTTCCCCCTATTGAATCGTATATCTATCCCTTTTACCAATTCATCTCAATTATGGAGTATTAGGGTTGATCAATTCATGAATGATATGCATTGGGATTAGGTAGAGGGCATTGGTATGTCAATGGAAATGATAATATTATAACCTAATACCATGGAGGGGGTGAATTTAAGTGCACCCATTAGGTTTCTAAAGTGCAATGGATTCCATAAATTAAGAAGGATAAGGTGGTCCAAGAATGGTGTTGAATAGAATATCTAATAAATTTTAACCTATGATTATGAGAAATGATATATACTATGATGAGACAAGGGGGAACTCCCTTATCTCTCACATTTTTATTCCTTTATTTATTTATATTTTTAATGAATTTCTATCTTACATGATATCCTACTTTATTTTCAATAAAATAATAAATATACTAATAATATTTTACTTGGTTTACCCAAATGGGCTAATCCAAGGAGTACACTATGATGATGTTTCACTATACAGAGAAGTAATACTAATCACTATATATATTAAAATATTTAGAAGGATGCACTTCAGATCCAGGGTCACTCCCTTCTCACAGTACTCACTACTTATTTGAAGGAAAAAAGTAAATTTATAGTGTTCAGGGCCTCTTCAGGATCAACATGGTAAGACCAAACTATTTAAATCTCTATATCCATATATAAGCACTGTAAATTCTATTATGAAACTCTCCATTTTTATCAAGTTGGATGAAATAAACTCCTCGTAAATGAGGGTTGAGTTTGTGTCTCTTATTACACTAAAACAATAGTTATTTAGATAATGATAATTCCAAAAATTGGAATTATCCTTTGATTCCCACATTCTTCTATAGACATGTACAATAATGATAAGAATGTTCCTTCTTATCTCAACCCCCCAGCCTTCAATAACACCTATATATGATCATTATAAATTAACCAAGTCTCCCTTTTTCATTTTCTCACACAAAAACAAGATCTTTGATATGTGTAGGATCTTCTTTATCTACATTATTTTGAAACTAATATCTCAATTTAGTATATGTATCTAATTTTAAATCATATATATCTATTTTACACTATTCTCCTATAACCCTTTACAAAACTACTTTAACCGGTATTTATATATATATATATTATCCTAGCACTACTAAATTCCAACAGTGGTGTAGATCACACTGTATTTATATGAGATTCATGATCTTTGCAAGTGTCCCATGCAATAAACCTATTTAATTTGAGTAAATATTCCAGGTATAATTCCATGTTTTTTCATTAAAATTAAAATAAGTTTACTTTTTATTCTCTATATTCCAGTTATTTAGGTGTAAGAGTTTTAATTATATCATAATATCAATCATAAATTCATCCATAGAATTAATATGAATATATTTATTTAAATCATATTTTAATTCTCCCCATATCATGAAATATAATTCCTAGAAACATTATATTCTTTGAGCCTATCACAATATGTAACCCAATGCCTGATGATGTTTTTAAGGTATAAAATATTATAAAATTTTCCATATTAAATATATAAAAAACTCTCATTATACCTTATGAAGTTTGCGATGGAACATTATAAAGTCTCACTGCCTGAACCTTACAAAGTTTAATAGATAAGGCTTATGAAAAATCTATACCTTATGAAGTAAACATGAGAACCTTATGATCTAACCAACCTTTAAAAAATAATCTACTATAATTTAACCTTATGAATATCACATTCATCGTTAAGAATTCACCACTTATCTTTACAAAACCTCAATCTTTTGAACATCAGTAGTGAAACCAATTTTTCATACTACAAAAACCTCCAAATTTCTATAACCCCAAAACATGACTAAACCATTTTACAGTGACACATATAACTTCATGAACAAACCTCTAAAATCTTCACAATTCATAACCCACTATTTCATTTTACATCATGGTGAAAATTACAAGATCAATTTTAGTGAGGTGTTCATACAAGAAAACCTAGATTTAAGTAGACAATGGATGAGTTGAAGTTTCTTTCTTTTTTCAAAACATTTCATTAAACTAGTATAGTACATAAGTTTATTGTCCCACATTAGAATTTATAATGTAATGTTGATTGGTTTATTAAATTCAACATGACATACCCTCGGTAGTAATACCTATGGTACCGCCTTGTAGCACAACCATTTTCCCCTTCTGCTATCACTGTTCCATGCCATAAATGCTTCCTACTTTATTTATATTGAATGACACCTAGCCTATGCTAATCCTATTCTCATTCACCACCTATGATAACGATGATTGATCCTAAGTGCTACCTCACGGTATCAGATCCAAGCTCCTACATTTATATATGTTTGGTTCCCCATTATATTTATATACATCTGCTAAGAACATCCATCCAATAAATACTTTTTCATCCAAAAATCTTATAACCTTCAAAAAATATATTTTTAAATTATTCATTCATAATACCTCTATGAAATTAAAAATTCATTCATACACAAAAAATATATCTTCCAAATATGTTTTGTCTTCTTAATACCAACTTTCAAGTAATCCAACAAACCCTTCAATGGATCTCAATATATATTATTAATGAATTAAATATATAAACTCATGGTTAAAACATTATCCCCATTTTTATTTTATTTTTAAATATAATTATGATTCTCCAATCTCACTTTTCTATATAGTTATTCATTATATATCTTGGTCCCTCTAGTTTGAGGTGTTTCAAGTTGAAGAATATGCAAATTTTGAACATTTTATAGGCCACACGATCTCCACATGGTTTTTAAAACCATGAATCCTAATTATGTATCCTAATGTAGTTATTAACACTGGAGACATGTATAGTTTCTACATGGTTTTTTATACTATGTAGGTAAACAATTAATCTCCCTCTAAAGAGGGAATTTTGGTCATTTTGGGTCTATTTTAAGTGAGGCTTCCTCCACACTCTTCCCCCACTCAAACCAACCAACTTAGGCTCATAATAAGATCTATTATTATCCTTTAAAGGGATTACAAGGTGGATTTAGAGTGGTTTATTAGTGGATTTATGAAGGTTCTAGGCATAGTGAAAGAACCTGTGGTGGGTGATAAATCAAAGATTAATTTAACTTAGAGTTTCCCAAAACCCATTAGAGGATTATTGCAAGTAAAATTTATAATTAATTTATTTAAGATCAATATAATTTCTTACTGTGTTTTATGAAATTTCTCCAATGATGATATTGATCTTATGAAAAAATCCTTCTTAGATCACCTTTATTGCATTGGGAGGATCCAAGTGCAGAATCTCTCTTATGGTGATCCATACATTCCCCTTTAATCTCTAAGCGATGCTAATTGATTTTTATGTGCCAACGCGGTGAATCAATTGTCTTGTGTTATTCATGTTGATCACTTGTAATTACTTTTATCTTGAGGTAATCTATATAACACTTTTCATTTTTAATAGGAAGAGATAAGGATTAATGGAGATATAATTCCATTATGTGCAATGATTCTCAAATATTGATTTTCCTACCTAGATCCACCTCAAATATCTTCCTACCACCATCATTTTTTTCTACTATAATAACCACTATATCCTATACTCCCATGGGAACCCATCTCAATCACCACCACCTTCTTCAACACCTTAGAGAATCACAAGTAGTTAAACATTAATACTTTCATTAGTAATGGTTTCTTCAATCCCATACCAAATTATCTAGCTTGTGATTCATTATCCCCACTCATATATGGAGAAAATCTGAGCAGATCAGTGAACAAATCCTCACATTCCATCATGGAAATCAGCCCCTATTTTTTCTCCATAAATTCTCAATATTTCATTCATTAAAGATTATTTAGTTATAAATAATTGTATAATAATTCCTAAAAACCCTTATAACCAAGTCTTTAATCCTTCCTTATGCAAACCATCATGTACCACCAACTATGACCAACTCCTTCTAGGATAAAGTTGAATGGACTAGTCAGGAGTTGTATGATTATTGAGAGGGGGTGAATCAATGATATTTTTTTGTTTTTTAATTTAAAACAACATTTATCTTTAGTTATATAAAATTGACTTTTTTGAAACAAGACACACAAGAAAAACCACAAGAACACAATAGTTTACAAGGTTCACTACTCAATAAGAGTATCTAGTCCTTGGCATGGATTTGAAATAATATTAGACCATAAATTCACTAGAAAACAATCCATTGTGGTTTATAGCAAGTAGGGAATTTCCAACACTTTTATAACACAATATTCATTTAATATTTCATGTACACCACACATAGATAAAATGACAAACAATTTTTTTCAAAAATAAAAGGAACCTTTACTAATAGGATTCAATAAGTTTTCACAGAGATACTTGAACTTTATTCACACTTACCTTCATACATGTTCTTCTTTTTCACTTAAATTTATTACACAGTAGAAAACAATAAATTCTATATGAAATTTTTTATGAAACTATCTGTTAGATAATGTCGCACCCTAGTTTTTAAGTTTTACTTCGTTCTAGTTCGGGTTGGGTTCTTGGTCGTTTTCTCAGGAGTCGAGGGTGACATGTTTGAAATTTTAGGTAATTATTTAAATTATATTCTTATAATATTTCTCCCCCTAGGTTTCCTCCTAATCCTCCCTTGAATTTTGAATAAAATTAGAAAGTTTTGGGTGGATAGAATAGGGTGCACGTTTTGGCCGCACGGTTTACTAAACCATGCAGCCAAACCATGCACAGTGTCCAGGTTATAATTTTTTTTATGTTATTATAATTTTACCTTATAGTATTGAACCTAATGCACTTATTTCTTCTCCCATTTGACCATATTAGACATGTAAAGTTCCCAAGGTCCCTCGATCTCATTTGGAACCCTATTTTGAAGGGGGTTTTATGGTGGAACTTCAAGATTCTTCAAGTAAATTAATTCCTACCTTGTTCCTTTATTCTCCTCAGGATTTATTCCCTATTTCATGAATTCCCATATTTCTGATAGCTAGGTCTTCATCCCTAAGTTCTAATTTTGGGTTTCTTGGTTCAATATTGTGGATTAAGGTTTATTTTCACTCCCTTGTTGTGCGGTTGGATTGTAGTTGAAGTTTTACACAAAGATTTGATGTTTTAAACATTAAAGGTTGATGATTCAATGTGTATACATTCTTTGATGAATTTATATTTCTTAATTGATATATTTTTCATGTTTATCTTCATTTTTTTTAACACCATTTCTGGTATCATTGGTTAAGTGGTTGATTTTAAAGTAGCATTTTTGTATGAAAATGAGTGTTTTTCATGTGGAATCCATGTTGTATCATTTGAGGTTATTTTATGATTCCTGGAATTGATTTAATAAATTATTTTAGGGCTGAAATTTCTATTTTTGTGGGTTATTGTTAATAATTATTTGTTAAAAGAGGGTTTTGAATGTATTATTTGGGAAAATCCTTGCTTTATTTCTTGAAATTGTTTTATGAAAATTTTAAATGGTTCATTGAGTTACACAAAGGGTGAAAATGTGTTTGGGTACTATTTTGGTGGGTGTATGTTCTTAAAATGGATTTTTAAAGATAAAATTATCACTTTTGATGTCAGAAGTTTTGATAATGTTTTATAAATTTTTGAGATGATTTATTAAATTGTGATAAAGGTAAGAGACATGTTTGTGGGCTGTTTTGGTGTGTGTATGATGTTAAAATGAATTTAAATGTGAAAATAGAATTATGTGACATGTGTGTGGGATTTTTGGTGTGTGTGTGATTTAGAAATGTAATTTTCATGTGTAAATGGTATTTTATGAAATTTGGAACTTGATTGAGCACAAAGAGGGAAACTCGGGTATCTAGGTGGGTTGACTAGGACTAGTATGCTAGTGATTCGGTAGTGGCCTCATCCCTGTTTCAATTATAAATATTGACAATGAAAATATTAAATAAACTATGATGATGTTTGGGGACTAGAAGGCCATTCTAGTTTCCCCTCATAGTGTCTCATGCATGAGAAGTTTATTGGTTATGGTTACTTCTACACCGAGATACGGTGTACCTAGGGCCCGACAACTAACTAGTGCCTAGGTGTGTTCCCGTGACTAGTGCTCATTGGATATATTGTACTTTCCATAGGAATATGGTGTGTTTTGTTTTAAAATTCAGTAGTATGTGTGTTTTATTTAAATTTTTACATTCTTCAAAGTTTCCCTCTTGAAAAATGTTTTCATTTAAATTTGAATCTTTTAGAAATTGTTACTAGCATTTTCTTGTTTATAAAGCATGTAAGATTTTTTTCTTAAAATGTTTATCACATGGAATATTTTTGGGTAGAATCGTATTGGGATTAGGAACACACCCTAATTATACCTTTGGGTGTAAGTAGACTTGGTAATGTTTTACGCATGTATGGGAAATGTTTTTGGAGATGGTGGTTTGGGTTTCTAGCGGTCTCTTGGTGCGGTGTCGTGGAGACAACTTGATGGCGATGCCCCTTGCCATGTGCTGGTTTTTTGGGGTAGACTTTCTACTCCCTTTTGTTGTGGTCCTTTTGGGTTTTGGTTTTAAATTATGTAATTCGATTATGAATTTTTATAAAGGATGGTTTGGTTTGAAAGATTCATATTTGTTTTATTAGCCTTTGTTTGATGTTTTATGATTGTAAATTCGGGTAAATCATTCCCAGCCTTTATTCATGATACCAGAGCACTTGTGCTAGCCCATGGGGATCTGTAATTCTCTTCGTACCTTGTCATGGACTGGATCGGGTTCCAGTTTTTATGGTGACCATATCTGGTTCATGATAAAATGGTATTAAATGAGGTACACTCTTTTTGGGTCATATTCTTTGGGGAAGAGTCTGGGTAGACCAGAGCTAGGATTGTCGGAACTCGATTTCCTAGTAATGAGTAATGTTCCTGACCAGTAAACCTCATTGCAGGACTTGAGTTACCAAGGTAAGTCGGGTTCCATCGAAGTCTTTTGGTCCTTATGGTTTTTCGTTATTTGGGAAATGAAATGGGAGTTATACCAATGGTCTTAGTGAGATTGCAGGGCCTAGAAATCCATGTAGAGCTGGAGATGTTGTCCTAGGACACTCTCCATGTTGATAGTATGACTAAAGTATGGCTTCCAACCATATTTCCAAGTCACCCATCGACACTAGTTTCCCCTTGATTCATTTGACATCTTTATGGGTCTTAGAAAATAATTTCGAAAACTCTTCTTTGAAAATTTTGGAAACGAGACTTTAAAATGAAAATGGTTTTGAGTGGATGGGTTTTAGTTTATTGATATTGTATTTTCATAATTTAAACATGTGGTTTACTAAAATTAATTGTTGGTAAAGTGTATGTTATGTTAAAGTGGGTTTTAAAAATATTTTTTAAATGGGATTTGAAGTGGGAATGGTGTGATTTTCAAAGGGATTGAAAATGGGTTTTGGGACTATTTTGAATGAGGTTTTTAACAGGTGTATTTTCATGAAATTGACTTTGTTTAAGATGATATTGTATTTTTATAATCAGAACTTGTGAATTCACAAACTTGATGGTTTGGAAAACAAGGATGATTTTAATGTGGGTTTTGAAATTCTGTTTTGAGTGGAAGGAAATGTTTTGAAATTGACATATAAGTTTTGAGAATGAAATTTTGTTTGGATGATTATTTCTTATTGATTTTTTTTTGAGATTCAAAGTGGGTTTTATTTGAAGGATTAGTGCTTTTTGAATTAGTATTTTTGTGAAATTTGGAATGGGTTTAACTTTGTGACTAGTGGTTTTGATAAGAGGAGGTGTGGGTTGATTATTGTTTTGAAAAATGGAAAGAAATTTTGTTTTAACCTTTGGTATTTCCGTGATTGGTCACATGCATATGATATGTGTGGGAAGTGAATGGGTTCCCGGTTTAGCATGAGTATAATTCTTATAAGAGGCTCAGTGGGATACCATTGGTGAATGTGAATTCCACCCTCTCAGTTTTATTTTTGGAAGTGATTTTGAAGAAATGATGGAGTGTTTGGTGACCAATAGTCGCACGATGAACCTTCTTTTTTTGGGAATGTTGTAGTGGGGTGTTTTGATTTTGAAATGCTTTCTTGTTTAGATGATGTTTTGGGTTTTTGTTTCATCGGTAAGTTGGTTTGAAGTGTTGGTTAGTTTTATTTTATGAAAAATGTTTTGGGAAGCCTTGTTAGTGGTTCCCCTCATGTTTTCGGTTATATTTTATTGTACATTTTTTACCAAAGGACCAGCTTGGTTAGGTCCTTGGGTTTTATTGTTGGCTAGTGTATGCCCCCATAAAGAGTTAGTGCACGATTAAAGTGCTGCCAAGTGTGATTTGTTGTTGGTAGATCCTCTAGTTGATCAAAATAAGTACATTATTCTTGAGATTTGGAGATTGAGTCTACCCCCCATATTTTTAGGTTAAGTTGATCCTCTTGTATAGGTTGAATGGTTTTTGAAGGTTGAAATATGCCTTATTCTCTTAAGTTTCTTGAGTTGCAAAGGTGAAGTTTGACACCGTTGTTTCTGTAGGTTCTATCTCGAAGCGGTGAAGGGTAATTATAGTGAGGAAATGTAAATTAGTCTAGAGTTGATAGTTTTGGATGTATTATTTAAGGGAATTTGGCTATTTAGTTTGTTTCTAAAAAGAAAAGGATTCATATTAGGCCACTAGAGTGGAAAATCTAGTCGTTCAGGGCTGCTATGACTTCTTATGATAATCTCATGATGCCTGGGACTTGGTTAAAGGTCCCACTTCTTTTTGTGTCTATATTGGTTGTTGGGTTTATTTTCATTGATGTCTTGTAGTGTTGGGTTTTATTTTAGGGGAAAATGTGGTTGTTGCGGAACTTTTTGAGGACTTCTTCTTAAATGGAAGTGTGTTTTCTTTTGAGAATTCCTGAAATTATTTTTCCTGAATGAAGGTGTCTTCCTTGTGTTATTTATTATATTGTTTCATGTTTAGGGTGATAGGGTTAATGCGCATTCATCGTTGAGACCCATATCTTGGTAAAGGTGTCGTGTTGGGGTAAAATGGGATTCAAAGTGTGTTATGTCCTGGTGGTTTTTTCTGAGAGGTGATTTGGTTTCTTGTGGCACTAGAAGGAGAAGTTTTGATCAGGGGTTTTTCAATGCCTGAATACGAGGAAGGATATTCTTTAATCATATAATCTCCAACTGTAGGTCCCAAAGTGAAGCTAGAACACAGTCAGAAAAAACCCCATGGGTGTAAAGGATATTGGTTTAACTTCTATCTCTGGTGTGGGATGTGGAGACAGATTGATGTTTTGAGGTGGAATTTTATTTTCAAGTGGTCCAGTGTGGTGGAAAGATACTTTTGAACCTAATTCCTCAAGGTTGTAATATATCTCGGTGAAAAATTACCTCCTTGTTTATAAGGAGGTGGGGTAGTATTTTCTTCTCAAAACCCCATTGCTTGAACCCTTGTGGGTATGACTCTTAGTATGGTTTTTCATGTATTAATAACCTTATAAGAAATTTCGATCACGGTTTTCATTGGACTCACTCATGGATGGTAATGCCTATGGGATCATTGAACCATGTAGTGTCTTTACTACTTTGGAGTTTCGTTGATCGACCAACCTTACAGTGGGGATTGGGTATTATGGGGTCTTTTTCATGTCGTCCCATGCTAGTTGGTTAAGAAAGTTGGTTCTTATAGTGGGTAGACCCACCATGGGTCTCGTGTAAGTTCTTTTGGAATAATTATAATGTTATTCTACCCCTTGTGGTGTGAAGTCCATTCAGCCCCCCCTGTTGGTGTACCGATTCTATCTCGGGAAATTAATTTACCTCTTACGGTGGGGAGTCTCTCTGGATCTCCCTGTGTTGGTGTTCTGGTTCAGTCCTGGGTGTTAGTTTGTTTATATGGTGGGGAGCTTGTTTGGGTCTCCCCATATCAATAATTTGGTTGTTTTCTTGGTGTTGTATTAGTGGTAGGTCATCCTTTTAGGATCTATCTAACCACCAACTTCTTTATTGGGTAAACATTGGGATTGGAGTGTGCCCAATGGTTTTGTTGAAGTATGGTTGTGGTAACCTCGTTTGAATGTGTTGTTTGTTTCAGGTAAATTTCATGAGCTTTATTTGGTAGTGTTTAAGGTGTTTTTTATTGGAATTTGGTTTGATTATGTTTTATCTTTTCAATAAAGTGGTGTAAATTTTGGTTTGTGAGATTATATTTTTCCTTGTTTGGTCAACGCGAATTGTTTTGGATTTTGGGGGGTGACCCTTAGCGGGGTAGGGTCCGTCTTGGCCTCTTGAGTTAGCCCATAGCCCTATTTTTCTGCTGGTAGTTTCCTTGTTGTCTTTTCATTGGTAACCCTCTCTGAACGTGGAAATAGTATAGAGTTTTTTTCATCTGGTCATGTTTTGGATTTCCAGGGCAGAAAGCATTATGGTGGGGAGAATTGTCACACCCAGGTTTTTAAGTTTTACTTTGTTCCGGTTCAGGTTGGGTTCTTGGTCATTTTCTCAAGATCCTAGGGTGATAGGTTCGAAATTTTGGGGCATTATTTCTCTTCTATTCTTGGCCTATATCCCCCCAGGTTTCCCCTAATTCCCCCTTTAATTTTGAAGAAAATTTTCATGTTTTGGGTAGACAGAACAGGCCGCACTGTTTGGCAGTATGGTTTACTAAACCATGCATCCAAACCGTGCACAGTGTCTAGGTCATAATTTTTTTTATGCTATTCCCATTTTCCCTTCTATTATTAACCCTAATGCACCCCCTTATTCCCTCATTCGACCATTTCATCCATGGAAGGCTCCCAAGGTTCTTCAATCTCAGTTTTAACCCTATTTTGAAGGGGTTTTTGATGGTGGAAATTCAAGATTCTTCAAGTAAGTGAATTCCTCCCTTGTTACTTCATTATCCATAGGGTTTATTCCCTATTTCTTGAAGTTACACATTTCTAAAAACTATGGATTTTTTCCTAAGGTCTAATTTTGGGTTTTTTGGTTCAATCTTGTGGATCAAGGTTTGTTTTGACTCTTTTGTGGTGCGGTTGGGGTGCAGTTGAAGATTCACAAAAATATTTTGGGTTTTTGACATTCAAGGTAGGTGATTCCATGTGAATACATTCTTTTATGAATTTATCTTGATTTATTGGCCTATTTTTCTTATTCCTATTCCATTTTTTGGTGTGAAACCCATTTTTGGTAACATTGGTTAAGTTGTTGATTTTAAAGTAGCATTTTTGTAGGAAAATGAGTGTTTTTCATGTGAAATCCATGTTGTATTATTTGAGGTCATTTTATGATTCATGTATATTATTTAATAAATTATGTTAGGGATACTATTTTTGTTTTGGTGTGGTATTGGTGTGCATTTGGCCTTAAAATAGGGTTTTTAAATGGATTTTGTCTGGAAATCCTTGCTTTATTTCTTGAAATTGTTTTATGAAAATTTTAAATGGTTCATTGAGTTACACAAAGGGTGAAAAATATGTTTGGGTGCTGTTTTTGTGGGTGTATGTTTTTAAAATGGGGTTTTGAAATAAAAAGTGATGATTTGTGATGTCAACCGTTTTGAAAATATTTTATAAATTTTTGAGATGATTTATTAAATTGTGAGAAAGGTGTGAGACATGTTTGTGGGCTGTTTTGGTGTGTGTGTGATGTTAAAATGAATTTTAATTTGAAAAGGGAATTATGTGACATGTGTGTGGGATTTTTTGTGTTTTTGTGATTTATAAATGGAATTTTCATATACAAATGGTATTTTATTACATGTGGAACTTTATTGTTCACAAAGAGGGAAACATGGGTATCTAGGTGGGAGGACTAGGACTAGTATTCTAGTGATACAGTAGTGGGATTGTCCTAGTTTAATTTATAAATATTGATGATGACAACACTAACTAAACTATTATGATGTTTGGGGACCACTAGGACATTGGGGTTTCCTCTCCTAGTGGATCATGCATGAGAAGCTTATTGGTTATGGTTACTTTTACACCGAGATATGATGTACCTAGGGCCCCACAACTAACTAGTTCCTAGGGGTGTTCCAGTAACAAGTGATCATTAGATATGATTCACTTACCATCGGCATACGGTGTGTTTTGTTGGAAAATTAAGTAGAAAGTGTGTTTTATTTAAAAGTTTACATTATTCAAAGTTTCCCTCTTGAAAACTGTTTTCATTTAAAGTTTCATCTTTTAGAAATTGTTACTAGCATTTTCTTGTTTGTAAAACTTACATTATTTTTTTATTAAAATTTTTATTACATGGAATATTTTTGGGTGGAATTTGATTTAGATTATTCTCACACCCTAATTACACCTTTGTATTTAAGTAAACTTGATAATATTTTACGCAAGTGGGAGCAATGTTTTTTGAGATGGCAGTTCGGGTTGCTAGCGGTCTCTTGGTGCGGTGTTGTAGAGATGGCTTGAGGTTGATTCCCCCTTGCCATGTGGTATTTTTTTGGGTATACTTGATGATCCATTTTGTCATGGTCCTTTTGGGTTTTGGTTTTAAATTATGTAATTCAATTATGAATTTTTTTAAAGGATTATTTGGTTTGAAAAATTAAAATTTGTTTTATTATCCTTTGTTTAATGTTTTATGATTATAAATTTGGGTAAATCATTCCCAACTTTTATTCATGATACCTAGGCACTTGTGTCAGCCCGTGGGTATTGGGAATGCCCTTCGGGACTTTTCATAGACCGGGTCAAGTGCTAGTTTGGATGGAAACCAGATCTGGTTCGTGATAGATGACTTTTTTATATGTCACATATCCACTCAATACCCTTTGTAGGGTATTCTCTGTTTGATTCCATTCATTTGATACCCTATCCATCTAATACAATTTGGTTGGTATCCACTATTTGATGTTTCTCCATCCAATAATTCAACCAAGAGAAAAACACTCTCATGTATTGTGGATATCACCTAACTTATTCAATAATAATCACATCAATGATAATAAGATCACAATGCTTCTGCTTCCCTTTATATATTCATCATTTCTATGAAAATAAATGGAGAAGCGTAAACTTAAAATTCAAAATCCCCACTTAAAATTTGAATTCATGATCAAATCATTATTTATTTAAACACCTCAAGACTCAATGTAAAATATCTTCAAAACTTCCTTAAATCTTATCCTAGATCATGTTCTTTTCATTTTGATTATTAAATTTTTGTATTTTCATCATAGCATCATCATAATAAATGAATTTATAAAAATTTTGTAAAGATCATAAAATATTCCATACATTCTATCTTCATATGAACTCCTCTATATAGAAATGATCCATCCATTAATCTTCATAATTTTACATTTGGTGAGTTTTGCATGTTTCCTCTATTTGGATCTCTTTGAGTTACTCTTTTCGAAGTGTTCACTCTAAAACCTTTATCTGATGGCTCTACCTAGAAACCTCTAATTGATGGATATTCTTGAAAACCATTATCTGATATATCCAATCACATTATTCATCCATTGGACTCTATGCATGATGATCTATCTGATAGTCTCACAAAAATTATTCTATCTAATGAACTTATTAAATTTCATCCAAATATCTCTATCTAAAAAGTCTACATTTTTTCTTTTTCTGGTATATTTTTTTGAAAGCCTCATATTCCTTGAATACATTACTTAGAACAAACTTAGTTAGAATCATGAAAATCTAAAATTAGTCATGATGTTTGGTAATTTAAATAATATCAATGCATCACTAAATTTTCTTTTTTTGAGCATATCTATCTGATCAAACTATGAATACATTTTTAAAAATATTTGGTTCTATACTCCTTCTGATTACCTTAGTCTATTCAACTCCATCTGTTTAACTTCGTTCATTAAAATTCTTCCATTCAACTCCTTCTGTTCGACCCATATTTTACCATCTAGTATAATTTGTTTAGAAACATCATAAATAAGTGCTAATATTTTCAATTGATTTATGAATTGAAAAAAAATACAAAGAAAACCTTTTTTCTCTTCAACCATACTTCAACACCTCTTAGCCTTAATGATCTCTCCCTTTGTATTTTGTTGTCAAACAAGGAACATACATCACTAAAGATTTAAAAATCAAGAAATGTATTACTATCCAAAAATTATAAGTAACACCCTGATATTTTTATAAAAACATTCTCTTCAAATAATTTTATTTCTTCGATAGCTTTAATTACACGCAACAACGAGTTTAGACAAACCACACAACATTATTAAAATATTATGTATCCATTATCACCGAGCCATTGGATTAGTAGGTATAAATAGTAATAAAAAAATGTAAAAATGTATGATCTACTCATTTATAAAATTAATTCATTATTTACCAAATTATTATAATTAAAAATAAAAAATATTTGAAAATAAAATTGATGTTTTTCCGAAAAAAAAAAATTAAGAACGAAATATACTTTTATTAATAAATTAAATTAAACACTATTAGTGAATGATTGTAATAAAATATATAAATTATTTACATGATTAAATGTTTTAAACAATAAAAAAATATTTTTCGAGGCATAGGATAATAATAAATCCAGTTTTATACTTAAAATTTCATTTTTTATAAAAAACATTTTTTGTCAAATTTTGCACACTTAATTTAAAATTAATTTCTACCATTATAGGTATTGAATTAGATAAATTTAATTAAAAATTTATTATCAATAGGTTCAAATATTTTAATTATTCCTCTTTTATTTTTTGTCAATATGAATAGTAATTGTGGTAAAATTTACCACCTTAGTAAAGGGTAAATCGGGATATTTTAGATTAAAAATTAGTGATAAGGCTATATTTTTTCATCCTAATACTTACTTGATGAAGGGAATTATACCCTCATCACCTGAGGTTATAAATTTATCTACTTAATGGAAACTTTTCCATGAAAATGACTTATATATTATTTAAATCAAAGAAAGTTACAAAATGTCACTCTGTTTTTAATATCTATTATGTGTCCACATTGGGAAAAAGTAAGTTATGAAAATGTATAAGTGTCAATTTTTAACTTATAAAAATATTTTTATTTAATAAATTTATTTTTTATTTTTTGAAATTATATAATTACCTTAACTTCTTCTTCCGCACCGATGCAGTATTTGTCCATTTGATAAAAAATATAATAAATGATTTTAAAAATATTAAAAGTGATATAATTTGGATGGGTTAATGTCAAAAACATATTTTATTGATATATATGACATATTAGGGAAGTTTTAAATCATTATATTTTAATTCCTCCTTTTTCTTGATGAATTTAAATTCAAATTAAATGGATAGTATCAAAATTGACAATAATGATACTTTATCAAAATAATATTTTATTAAATTATTTAAAAATAATAAAATTTTTGAAATAATAAAATGCTGATATTATATTGTCTAAAATTTCATAATTTGGTAATTTATAAGACAATTTTCACCCTATAAGTAAAAATTACAACTCTTTAATATTGGAAGAGGTGTTACCGTGGTTAAAATTAAAACATGTTAACTAAGGGTTAATCAAAATGATAAGGTTTCAAATGACATAAAAACTTGTCCAAATTATATTTTTATGGTATTAAAAACATATACTACCTTATATTCAAATTCCTAGAAAATTGGATTCATTTTTCTTGAGAATTAATTTATTAAAATTTAATATTTTGAGAAATTCCAAAACTGTCCCTCACCTCAATTATAAAAGGGCACCTCCTCCATCACTTATTTACATAAATTTGAGACTTTATCTCGTCCAACCTATGAAAATTTATATTATAAACTTCCATATACACACTATAGATGTTCTGGTCTTCCCAAAATTCAAACCCCATAGCCCTTTTGAGGAGAACTAAATGAGTCATTTCAAAGAAGAGGTAATCGCCTTAATCAATCACTTTCTTTTCTACATTTTTTTACCACATATAATTCTATGTTATTTTTCATAAAATAATAAATTTAGTATAATAAATAATATTAAATTTTATTATTATTATTATTAAAAAATTATACACCCTATTTTCCATCAAAAATAAGTAAAAGTATCACTTGTGTGTATGTACGACTTACCGTCTCCACGTAGCGATATAATTCATTTTTCATCACCATATTTTATGAATGGTTATTATAATGGTTTTATTATTTATATATTATATTTATGACATAATTATACTTACTTATTGATAATATCATTTAAAAAATTTTACCGTCCAATCCTTTGATAATGATAACATCGCTCGTGCGTATATGTGGACTACCACCTCCACAAAGCGATGTGAATTGTTTTTCATTTATATTTTATATATATGGAGATAAGGATGAATTTTATGAATATATATGATATAATAATTTTCCAATACATTTGAACTATTAATTAACTTTCTTTCATTCCATCGTTTGAAATGAAAACAATGTTCATGTGTACGTACGACCTACTGTCTCTATAAACGGTGTAATTCATTTTTATACCTATAAGTTTTATGGATGACTCTAAATATATATAAATATATATATAATAAATATATATGATTTTTATTTTATTAGTAATATTATGAAGATTATATAACTAAGAAAATGTGCAAGGAATGGAACCATTGAGCTGAAATACTCATGATAAACAAATGAGTTAACACCCGGAAATAACAATTTAATAAGGAATTATTGATAAAAGGGGGTTTTTAAATGTTATAAAGGGATAATATATTTTATTATAAGTATGAAAATAAATTTTATACATAATTTTAATAAATTTAAATTTATTATAAATTAGGTTAGAGTGATTTTTAAGCAAGGCGAACTCGAGGTAAGGGTTTTATGTTACAATCTAATTATTTATCGAGATTGTTTATAATGAAGCTTATAATGATGAAATATTATGATATATCTCTCAATAATATCATGAAATTTATTATCCTATGGTTATTTATTTAAAATACGTGTTTTACATTCATTTTATTCATCTTATGTACTCAAGAGACTGAAAATATGTTTTAAGGAAAATCGACTTCATTTTTCTCTTCAGTTGAAAACCCTTTTTCTTATATTTTTATGTTTTATAAAAATGTTTTAAAGAAGGTTTTTACAATAATAATATGATTTTTTAAAGAAATTTTTTACCCATATTTTAGTTTTTACAAAAAAAATTGAAAAGAATCTTCTTTTTGTTTTCCAAATGAGGTACTTTGTTACTTTTCTGAAAAAAATCTGGAATGAATGCTTTTTTAACTTATACGACATGAAAAAAATTTCCCACCTTCACGAATAATTTTTTCATTGAAACTTCCTTTAGAAATTTATAAGTTTATTTTAAAATAAAATGGTTTATTTAATTTTTTTCAAATTTTTTTTATATTTTTAAAAGTGATTTTTAAAGTGGAAATGGTTTTTTCCTCAAAAAGGTTTTAAAGATATTTGTAATTTTATTTTCATTCATCAATGACAACAGCCCCTATTTTTATTTATGATTTATTGGGGATATTATCTACGGATACCAACCTTATCCTTTCTCTATATGTTTTACGATAATTATTATAAGATGATTATGAAACCCACTCCTTTTTCACAGGTTAGGCCATGATGAATTAACAAAATGTTTACGAAACCCATTTATTTTCGATGGGTTATGAAATGAGTAAATGTTTATGATACCCATTTCTTTTCATGAGTTATGATATAATGAATATTTTATGATATTATAGTGAACATGTTTATGATTTTCATTATTTTACAGGCGGGACCTATATATCCATACAATGCATTAGGTAAAGATTGATATCTCATGGGATAAACAAGACTATAATGGATAGTGAACCCAGTTCAATAAGGGAATTTATCCACTATGATAATATTGGGAGTGAACCTTCAATACTATGATTATTTAGGGAGTGAATCCAATACACTATTATTGTCTTATAATTGATACATGGATATTAAGTAAATGATTTTATATTCTTATTTGTATGAAACAATTCCATATTTATTCCTATGTTATGATATCATGACTCATGTTATTTAACTTATTTATGATTCATGTATTATAAAATACCATGCTTTATGACATGACTCAAGATTATGATCTATGATATACAGGGTGTGGTTTTCAAATGTTAAGCTCATGTTATCATTCCCTTATGATGATGTTATACTTATGTAACCATTGATATAACCATTATTTATGATTACTAAGTATACAATATCACCCTTTTCATATAATTCCTTTCCCCAGGTTATGAAGAAAGGTTTTATGTTTGATATTTCTATGAAGGGTGATAGTTATGAAGATCTATGTAGGAGATGATTTATAACTATTATGAACCAGTAGTTTATGTTACTAAGTTTCCAAAGATAATAGACTTATATGATTTTTGTGTGTATCATTATGTTATATAAATAATATTCATCTATTTAGATGTAATATCTATGTATTAAAAGTATGGGTCACTATACTAAGCATATGTGAGAATACTCAGTATAGGAAACAATAATCATTGAATAATAATACCATGAAGTCAATACAACAGTGATTCAAAATTGTTCCAAACTTCTTCCATTACAATATCTTCATAATAGAAAATAACTCCAACATATAAGAAATAGTTCCTCGAACTAATTCAATAAACTATTAAAATAGTCTGCACATTATGATCTCATACCTTACTCCTTTTATAAACTCCCCATAAATACATGATCACCCTTGAAAAGTAAAACACATATCAATGGATAGATTTATGTTTTCATATTTACAACCAATTTAAAACAATCTCCATAGATAATATGGGAGAGATAATATAGATAACATACCATATCTTTAAAGAGAGTGAGGTTTAACACCCATAATCAACCTCATCTTTTGAAATGTTTTCTTCAACAATGGTTTGGTGAATATACCAGCTAATTGATTTAGTTTGGGTATAAACTCCATCTTTAGCTCATTAGTTTTAATTTTTTCACTAATAAAGTGGTATTAAATATCTATGTGCTTAGATATTAAATGTTACACTAGATTATTGGTAATATTGATAGCACTTTGAATATCATAACCTAAGATAAGGGATATATTCACATCAAATAAAAAATATTATAACTGTGTCTTCATCTATATTAACTATGTTGAATATTGAGTTTAAGATACATAATAATCTTCTATAGTTCTTATATTCATTGAAATTTATTTCATTGTATTACAACTAACACATATTTCTCCCAAAAATAATACTCCATTAGATATGGATCTTCTATCATCGACACATCCTTCAGAATTTGTACGCGTGTAATTGAACAGATTAGTAATTCCTATAAAGTCATATTTTATCTTGAAATAAATTGTACCTTTAATATATCCAATAATTAATTTTCTAGTGAAAATATGGGACTCTATTATTTCACTTTGATACCTATTACAAAGTATAACACCATACAATAAATATATTCTTAAAGCTATGAGATATAACATTCTTCTAATAAATTTTCTAAATTCATTACGATCAACATTCTTTCATTTCCCATATCTTGACAACTTTTTTCCCACTGAAATGGGTATGTAAACAGGTTTTGAAATTTTCATGAAAAATATTTTCAAGAGTTCCTTATCTGAGAAATGAAAATATACATTTCCTTTTGAGAGATTTGAAATGAAATAAATTATTTCATTTTCATAGAATAGTAATTTCAAATAAATCACTCATATCCTTAGAAAACTTTTCACACATTTCTTCCTCATTCCCTATGAATATGATATAATCAATATAAACAATTATAATTAAAGAAACTTATTGATTTTATTTTATGTAGGGTTCATTGTTAACTCTTCCTTTTTGATATTCATCTTCTTTAAACAAGTATCTAACTTATAATACCAAGATCTTTGAGCTTGTTTAAAGATGTATAAATCCTACTTCAATTTTAAAACATAGTTTTCATCTTGACCCAACACGAATCCACCTAGTTACTCAATATGACTTCTTCAACCATCTCTCCATTAAGAAAAATAGACTTGACATCCATTTGGAATATTTTATATATTATTTGTACAGTAATTACAAGAAATATTTTAATGGTCTCAAATCTTAATACTCAATAAAAGGACTCATAAAAAACAATGCCATCAACATATGAGTATCCTTTGCATGTTAGTAAATCCTTTTTTTCTTATTAATTCTAATTTTTAATTCAACTTATTCTAGAAAACCATATTTTTTCTGACCACATTTTTATCTTCAGGTTTGGGTAACAATTCCCATGTCTAATTTTTCTCAATCTAATCAAACTCTTCATTCATAACATCAATCCACTATTTATTATTTAAATATTATTCAACATATCTTGGCTTAAACTGTGAAAAAATGTGTTATACAAATCTATACTCAATGTTATTCTAGTTTTAACCTATTTTCCTTGATCTCCAATGATATTTTGGACCTCCACTTACTTCCTCAGCCTTAGATAAGATTAACTCATCTTTCCCTCCTTACTTGAAATATATAAATAATCATCTTCATCATGTATAGTTTCTATATCATTACTTTTTTCAGAATATTTTTCATGTTGTTTAATAGCAACAACTTCATCTTCACATTCTATTATATATATAGAAGATTTTGAAGTTTTTATGTCACAATTTTCTAGCACTTTCATATTTTAGGAGTAATAAATCCTTTCATTTCTCTTGTTATAATAGATGTAGCCTATTCTATTTGTAAGGTATCCAAGGAAGATACTATCAATGACTCTTTGATCAAACTTTCCAAGATTTAAACCTTTTACTTTGATTATATAGGGGATTCCAAATAAACTTAAGTATTTCAAACATGGGGCCTCTTTGTAATATATATCATATGGAGTCATATAAGAGTTTTTCTAGTATAAAAAATTATTCTGAATGTGAACTATTTCTCTAATAGCTTGTATCCAAAAATAATTGAGAAGTATCATTTTCAATCCACATGGTTCATGCCATCTCAACCAAAATTCTATTCCTTATTTTAGTAACACCATTCTATTGTGGTGTGTATGGTGCCCTAAATTTTTGATAAATTCAATGCTTTTCAATATAATATTTAAAATTAAAATTTTTGTATTTTGTATCATTGTTAGTTTGAACCTTCTTCATAGAGTATCCACATTCATTTTCATCACTTATCCTGAAACTATTATACATTTTGAGAGCCTCTGATATATGTTTTAGAAACATAATACAAGAAATATGATTGAAATCATTAATAAAGGAAATAAAATTCTTATATCCATTTGTTGATTAGTTTCTCATGATCCCACATATTTCATAATGGATAAGATATAAGGGATGAGTTGTACGTATTTCAACCCTCTTATGTCTTTAATTTGTAATCATTCCTTTTGAAATATTGAACAATACCAATATCTTATTCTTATCATGTCACAAATATCATAAACACTTTCTCTATTTGTCTACTTTCTCATATTCCTTTCGCACATATGTCCAAACCTCTTATTTCATAACTGGTTTTATTACATCATTATTAGATAGCATGAATCCTATGAATCTCCAACCTAATTTTTTTCCATTGGTTCATTTTCCTCCATTATAACTTTACCATCTTAAATCCTTTTAAAAATAAATCCATGTCTTCTAAAAACAACTTCATTTCCTTAATCACAAAGATGTGAAACATTCAAAAAAATGTGTTTCGGTCCATCAACAAATAAGGAACTTCTGGATTTCAATATTTCTTTTCCAATGATAGAAAGTCTAATGCCTTTGATTCTAAGTGACTTATCATTTACAAAATTTACTATCCATTCTTTTTAATCTTTCATAATTTTTAAAAACTTTAAATATCTAGTCATATGTGAAGAACACCCACTATCCAACATCCAACATTGTTCTCCTTTTGAGGCCTTGAGATTTGTTTTAATAGATAAGGCCTTATATTTTCATTTTTATTTCTTCTCATGGGGATTTTAAGATTTTTCATATAATCAATATAGATATGGAATCATAAAAATACATTCTTTAGCAAGATGTCAAGGATGATCACATATTTCACAAATAGTTTTTGGAGTTTGAAAACTATTTTCAATTTTAAAAATATAATTTTTAGGTTGTATCCTTTGAGTGGGTTGACTCCCTATTAAAATTTTCCTCTAATAGATCCTGGATTCATTGTAGTATTAATTTTTGAACCAAAAAATTTTCACTGTATTCTTAAAGCCTCCACAGTACCAGCAATAACTATAAAAATCATATTTTCCTCTATAACCTGCATGATATCCAAAACTATATATCTATTTTGTATTATCATATTTACTATCAACAACGGATCATTTCTATGAGATAACATTTTTGGAGACTTCTGACATATTATTTTTCATCTTAGGCTACCTTTAATCCTTAACAAAGTCTCCAGTTTTAGCGATTTTTTCTTCTAACTTTGATTCCTATGAAATTTCAGAATTTTTGAATACCCTTATTTTGGAAACATAAATATCCCACTTTAATTCTTTATTATTATTGACGTTTTCAAACATTTATTTAGCCTATGAGGATAATCTTTGTTAATCCTTCAAATATTTACAATTCTTACAAATTTCTCCTACTTCTAAAATCATGTTTTTTAAGTTTAATATTATTTATTCAACTTCAACCAAATTATGTTGTACAAGGTAAAATTATTTATCTTTCACCTTTATATTTCAATCAAGCTTGATTTTGAGGTTTTTCTCTTCATTAAGTAACATCTTCATATCATCGATATCTTTTATCATCTTTGATTTTTATTCAAGATCTGATTCTTGGTTGTCAATAGGTCAACCATCTTTTATTAACTTCTTGTTATCCTTCTCAAGTTTATAATGTTTTGAAAGAAATTATTTCATTACTCTTTTGAGCATAAAATCCTTTAGATTTTCCTCCTATTATTCTCCTTATTTAGATTTACAAATTTCATCATGGGTAAAGATCTCATCATTCACTTTAGCAATAAGAAACTTCTATACACAATAATTATTGGAATTCTCAGAATATATTTCACCATCATCATCCTTCCCACACTTGGAGAAAAAGTATCTATTATTATATTTAGAGAATATTTTATCCTTTAATAAAGAATATGAATTTGGTTTATTTGTCTTCTTTTTTTAGATCTTCTTGAATTTTCACCTTCTTCTTCACTATCTTCATATTCCTTTAAACTTTGTCAGATTACGATGAAATTTTTAATGGATCCATAGTTAATTCACTTAAAAGGTAAATTTACCATATGCTTCTTTATGCCTATTCTCACCTTTCTAGAAAACAAATGCATGAATTTATAATTTTTTTTACTTTAAATTTAGTGTCATATTCAGTAACTTCTTCCCTAATAAATTTCTTAGGATTTCCTTACTTATCATCTTTAAAAGAGATTTATCAATAAAAATTATCTTTTCTCTCGATATAATATTCTCTTATCATTTTATATGTGATTATAATATGATTCAAATCATCCATAGAGAGATTTTTAGTATATCTATCTTATAATGATGATACCTTGGCATCAAATTCATCTAGAAGAATACTTAGAATATTTTCAATAATATTTGAATCTTATAAATTATCAATAAAACATATTATGGTTCTTAAAATTCCATTAAAAAAAATAATTCACCAATATATTAATTATCTCCCATTTTAATATCTTTATACTTAAATCTCTAGATATGAAACTTAGATTTTTTTTTCACTTTTTTATTTCCTTGATAAATAATTTTCGACTTTTCTTAAATGATTTTAGCAGTTTGAATTCCTTTAGAACTTAGAAATTCACTTTTATAGGGAGAGAGGAGATTATGGTATTTTTGGATTACCTATCATTATCTGGATTATTCTTGTCTATAGCTTTTAAGGGTGTACCCTCAGTAGGAGGAATGAATCTATCTGTATAAGCTTCAAGAAATTCATATCCAATGGATAATAGATAGAGTATAATTCTATCTTTTTAGATATTATTATTCTTTCCATAGAATAAAAGAATACCCTTATTGTTAATTGAGTTCTAAACATCCATGAAAAAAATATTTTTCTCTAAAAATCTCATATCTAGGAGTTAAATAAGGAAACATGAGCTTGGATATCAATTTAAATGACCATTCAGGATCTGTGTGACCACTAAGAGGTGGGGGGTGAATCACTGGTCAACTATTTTTATATTTTTTGATTTAAAATAACCTTAATGTCCAATTAGATAGAATTGATTTTGAAAAAAAACATAGGAACACCAATAGGAAAACAAGAGTTTACAAGAATCATTACTCAATAAGAATAGCTAGTCCTTAGCATGGTTTGAAAATAATTCATGAACACACATATACTAGAAAAAAATACTTCATGGTTTACAAAAATTAGGGAATTTCCATCACTTTCATAACACTATAGTATTTCAATAGTGTATGTGATATTGAACATATAATATGTTAAAACATTTTTTTAGTAATAAAAGTATCCTTCACTAACATGCTTCAATAAGTTTTCACTATACTGCTTGAACTTTCTTCACACTTTCCTTCCTATAAGTTATTATTTTTCAATTTTATTTTTTTAAAAATAGTGAGAAAGAACTTATATTTGAACTTTTGTATGAACCTTTCTGTTTGATAACCCCAATGTATGATACTTTTACTTATAATACCCTCTTTCTAGTATCCACCATCCAAAAACATTCATCTGATACCCTATCTATCCAATACACTATGTCATATATCCTTCTTTGGATGTTGCTCTATTCAGTACTTTGGACAATAGTAAAATACTCTCAATCATTTTGGTCAATACCTTACTTCTTAAACAATAATCATAGCAACAAAAACACATTCAAAATTATCCTTCTTCCATTTATATAGGAAAAAATTCATGGAAAATTAAGGAAGAAGAACATACTTTAAATTTTAAATTCCCACTAGAACTTTAAATTTCCACTTGAATCATTCTTTGTTTAACCACCTAAAAATTCAACATTAATGATCTTCATACCTTCCTAAAATCTCCTCCCAAATCATGATATTTCCTTTGAGATTATTGAAGCATTAAATATCGAAATTAGTATCATAACAATAAAAAAACTTACAAAAACTTTATAAAGATCCTCAAATATTTAATCCAATCTTTCTTTGTAGGAACTATTCTATCAAAAAATGATTCATCTAGTAATCTTCATAATTTTCCATCTAGTGTGTTTCTCACATTTCCTATATCTAGAGATCTTCAAGAAACTCTTTTTGAAGAATTCACTTGGAAACCTCTATCTGATGGCTTTTATCAGAAACCTCTATTTGATGGATCTACTCGAAAACCTCCATCTAATAGATCCGATCACATTATTTATTTGGTGTACTATGTATAATGGACTCAAAAACATTATTTTGTATGATAAACTTATAAAAGGTCGTCTGGATTTATCTATCCAACAAGTCTACATCTATTCTTTGTTCAGTAGTTTTTTTTTTTTGAAATACTCATATTCCTTCAATATATTCCTTTGAAAAATCATAGCCATAATCATGAAAACATTGAATAAATCATGATTTTTGGTACTTTTAATAACAATAACACATTTATTGATTTAATATGTTTTATCATATCTATATGATGGAACTATTAATACACTCAGACAAATATATTGTTTCATACTTCATCTGATCACATCAGTCACTTCAACTCTATCTGTTCAACTCCATACATTTGACCCATCAGTCTCCATCCAATACAATTTTTCCAAGAACATCATAAAGAAGGGTAAATATTTTCAAATAATTTATGAATTGAAAACAAAATAAAATATCAATCAAACCTTTTTTTTTAACCATACTTTATCACCACTTGGTCTAAACAAAAGGTTTACAAATGAACTTAGTAATGGTCTGGAATTTCAATACTCTCAAATATGTAGTGAATATGATCAACCGTATGCTTTTATTCCTAAGGGGAAACTTCCCCTTGAAAAGAAGGAGGGTAATGAAACTGTAAATTCTACATAACATCTATAGATGAGTGTTATCATTGTAGTGCTACCTATATCATTGATTAGAGAAACTCAGTTATACCATCAAAAACTTGAGGATTAATGATATTCCTAGAAGGAGGGACATGTTCACTAGCTCCCTCATGTGGATCAATAGGGGGTCGATATGATGATGTAATCATTATTAATGAATAGAATCACATTATATTCCATTATAAAATTTGGGTAATTTAAAATTTATGTTTTCACAATACTAATCATGTCATAACCTTTAATTATCTCTCATATATCCTCCTTTATCAGTAATATCAGGTTTCAAAATAGTATTCTTTTGAATAAAAAACCCTAAGCCATAACTTAAATTTAAGCATATGAAATATTGGAAACAAATAAAAAAATGGGTTTTAAATCTTACTAAATCAATTAAATGTGTTATATCAACCTACTTATCACTAATAAATAAGCAGGAAAATAGTTTTTATTTATTAGTGAGGTTTTAGTTAATATAAACATTCAAATTATTCTATAAATAAAGAAATAAAACATAGGCAATCACACTTTATTCCATTTAATCCTACTTGTTCTTAACTATACATGTCTACTCTTGATTCATGAGACTCGTATAGTGGGACTAACCCAGGGAGATGGTCAAAATCGAACCTAGATCACCGTTAAGAGATCAATCTTCAACTGTAATTATGAATTCCAAGTATATTTTTGGGTTAATTTCTATTAATTGATATTCTTATCTTCTAACTATTCTTGATCCCATACCCAAGATCCCTAAATTCACTATAATACCATTTTTTAAAATCCTGACATAGATACGTAAATAGACCTGATCTAGTTCACCACAAGACCATAAGTACAGATCCTGATTACTAAATAATGAAAAAAATAATGAGAGATATATAAAAAATTTTGGGATATTATTTACCCACTTTGAGAATTAATCAATATATATGTAAATGAATCTAGATTCAAGCTGAAATTCTGGCATGAGCCTAAGGGAAATTGGACTCGGGAGACTAAAACATCGGTAATCACTAATGGTTTGACACTTAATTGAGTTAGATAGTCAATAAAATATTATATAACTATATGAACATGAATACACATCAATACATGTTACAAAAAATACATATTATAAAAAAATTAAAATCAATTAAAATAAAAATTATGCATATAAAGAAATCCAAAATTGCCTTAAATTAAAAAAATGAAATTTTCTAAGTTAGTGTGCTATCATGGAGAAAACCTAGTGTGTACCTAATGAATATACTCCAAACAACCACCAAAAAACAAAAAATTCCCATATTGACTTTACACACCTCAATTGATTTCCACCCAATATTTGGTGCACTCAACTCTTATGCATAGGATCTTTTCCTTTTCCCAAGTCATGGAAAATAAGGTCTACATGCATTCCAATGGAACACATGTATCGTGTGAGTATAATGTGTTGGATTTGGTTCCCTAGAACCAATTTATATTTAATTTATGATTACTTGTATTAATTTATTTTAATATTTATAGAATATAATATTGCATCATGATTGTTCTTCAACATGACATAGTATTTGACAATTTCCTAAGTGTATTTATCACACTGAAAGGTCAAAAAGTTCCTCGCTATGATGAGAAACTATAATTTATGAGAAAATATTCTTGAATATATGTTCTATAGTCATATGATATCATTTGAAATGACACAAATGTTATAGGATATCAAGGGTGGAGACTCATATTAATTTGAGACACTTTCTCATGGTGTACACCCTTGGTAATCTCCAATACATGAGATTATGAGAACACAAATCGCTAATACAAAATACACATTTATATTTTTCATTAGATATTTTTATTTATGGAAATGGTTAGTAAACCTTGGACTTTAATATTATTATTAATACATTTCATAAGTTGATTACTTTGATATATTGACAAAAATCATGACAACAGATACTTGTGGTGAGTTAGGATTTATTAGGTGTGTTACGAGTGATATTGTATTAGTGAATATTGAAAGAAAGGATTTATACCTCATGTTATTTAATGGAACTAAATATATCATGTCCTTTTTTGGGAATTTAACTAATTGATTAAGTCCATGAACATGATGGTGTTTTCAGTGAGTTGATTTCTAGAGATTCAAAGAAAGAGACATCAAGCATAAATGTTGATGACATTATAATTAAACATACTTGATTAATGTATTTTTATTGGAGGATGCATGTTTTTTTGACATTAAATTCTTTAGATATGGTATTATTGTCATGTTTCTAGATGATAACCTTTTGATTTAGGTAGTGCATCATAATTTCATTGAGAAAGGGTCCTAGAGGGTCACACACTAAGTGTATTCAGAACATCAGTTAAATTTCTATATGAATTTAACACGTGGGATAAATATTATTCTCATACATGTTTTAATAATTATTTATGCTTTTTTATCACAAATATTCAATCATTAGTTATTAGAGAGAATATATATGTAATTTAAATATTTAATAAATATGTATTTAATAGGTAATTATTTATTTAATTACATGAATATAAAATATTTATTTTTTGGGGTCTATTCAAAAGGTATTTTTTTATATATTTAGTTATGTGAATATTTAATAAATATTTATTCACTAGTTTTTGTGAATAAAATATTTATATATTTATTGGAGAATAATGTAGTTCTATTTATTCAATTAAATAAATAGAAATTATTCAAGGACCGATAAATATTGAGGAGAATTGGGATATCAAGTTCAATTTTCTAGTGAGAAATATGATATTACATATTTTAAAAAAATTGATTTATTTATTTAAGAAAAATTATATTTATTTTATACGATAATTTAGTGCATGTCAAGTAAATAATAATAATAAAACAATTATTTAGACATGGGGTATGCTGAGAATTAAGAAAATGATAAGATCCTTTGTAAAATTATTTATTTTCTAACCCTAACATTATATAAACCTGGTTATGTCATTTTGTGAAATGAGAGTGACACATTCTTTCATTGTGCACAATAAGTTCAAGAGAGAATACTCTCAATCCCTCGATATCTCCCTCCCTAGAAATGTTTGCTGAATGCAGAGCAATTTTCTTCCTCTATTAGAGTGAATTCATTCTCCATTTAAAGATTGTTGGGTCGGAAAGAAACGAGGAATGATGGCAAGAGGGGGGGTGAATTGCCTTTTAAAAAATTGATTAACAAATTAAAAATCAAAGTAAAGTGCAGCGGAAATAAAGAGGCAATCACACAAGAAATTGATAACGGAGTTCGGCCAAAACCCGGCCTACGTCTCCGCTCCCAACTCAACCGTTGAGAGATTCCTACCGCTTGCTTTTCAATGGTTTTAGCAAGAAACCCACTAGGCTTTGAGGTAGCACTAGGACCTATTACAGCTTGCTTTTGTGGTTTAGCAAGAACCCACTTGCTTTTGATGGTTTAGCAAGAACCCACTATCCTTCTTACAGGTGAAGGATAGCTCACCTATGTCTCAAGCTATTTAAAGGAAAGCTTGGCAACCTTGTCACACCTTAGTGGTGATGTGAAACCCAAAGAAAAGAGGGGATGAGAAAATTGGGAGTTTGTAGGCACAAACTCAAAGTTAAGCTCAAAATAAATAAAACACGAAAAACCGTGATTGGGAAGACTTGGGCGCCAATTGGATGATGGAGTTGATGTAGCGTGCTTTCCCAAGCTTCTTGAGTGGTGCTCTTGGATGTGGAAATGGATGGAGCACTTGGGGTTCTCTTGGAACAATCCGCCGGAGCTTCGCCAAAATGATCAACAATGTGTCCGGTGGCTTGTGTGTTGTTCCGGGGCTTCCTAGGCCTTTATTTATAGGCTAGGAACCTTCAAGTATCCGTTGTAGGGCTTTGGAACTGTTGGAAAAGGCCTCGGAGCCGTTGGGAGGCTTTTGGAGTTGACTGGTCAAAGCCAACGGCTAGTTTGACCAGTGCTACCGGCTGGCCGGTGCAGGGCCACCGGCTGGCCGGTGCCTTGACAGTGGCTGAGTCTTCTTTTCCAGGCACCACCGGTTGACCGGTACATCTCCACCGGCTGGTCGGTGCCTTGGTAGAGAGGAAGAGTCTTGATCCAGGCTCTACCGGTCGACCGGTGCAGAGCCACCGGCTGGCCGGTGGCAAGACAGTAGCAAATACTATTTGAGCTGGGTGCCACAGGTCGACCGGTGGCAGAGCCACCGGTCGACCGGTGGGAAGGCAGTAGCTTCCCTTTGAGTGCAGGTGCCACCGGCTGGCCGCTGGTGTTCCACCGGTTGGCCGGTGGACTGAATTTCAGTCCATTTCTTGTCCATTCTTGGGCCAATCCTTTGGCAATCTTTTGCCTATCATCCACAACACTTAAAAACAATGTTAAACACATATGAAAGTGATTGTGATCATGAAAATCAAAGAGAGTGGGGTACAACAAAGATTTGGTTGTGATAAACATCAATAATCACAAGTGAAATATTAATCTTTGATAACACATGGATAATTAAACAATGATGATTGAAGGTTCGTGAAGCACATGTGGATCACCACCATAGGAAATATTCACTTGATTATTCTAACACAATGATAGTACAATAAGAGTGGTCTAAAAATTATTCAATGAAGAAAGAATTTAATAAAAGGTTATTATTAACCAAATAAATTAATTATAAATTATATTCAAAATATCATCTCTTTATAGATTCTGGGAACACATTTCTATATATTTATGAGGAGAACTCCAAAGAAGTTGATGGAATTATTTTTTGGAATCGGCCTGAACCGCTTCTGATGCACCTCAGAACATACAAGTGGTATCCATGGTAGGCTCATAATAATTTATAAAAAAAATTATTCATTGATCGATTATATGAAAAAAACAATTAGTTCATCGCTTTTAGTTTATTCATTTTTAATTCATAGTTTAATTATTTTTTTGACATATTAATTCTCTTCATTAAAGTTTCATATAATCTTAAATAGGTTATGATCAGATAAAGAATGATTGGAGATTCCATTAGGAGGTGTTGTGGATTCTGGATAGAAGACTTGGTTACACAACGTGTGAATGATGTACACACTATGTACCCAATTAAAATGCACCTAGATGTGTCATGGGATACACAACATGTCATATAGTTATAACATTCATCATATTTATTACACAACATGTGTTTACTATGCCATATTGGTACACGGTCCATCAAACCACATGTTGTGTAGCTAGATTACATGTCGTGTAGTTTATATAGTTTAGCAGGTAAATTCATGCTAACGGTTTGGTCAAATACACGATATAATGTCATGTAATATTGATAGATGAAACCATTAATGTGGTACATGAAATTTAGTTGACATATATTTCATGTAACTTATCAATCCCCATGTCCAAAAAACACACAAAAAGTGGAACACATGACGTGTTTCTCATTAGTACATGCAGTGTAATCTAGCTGAGATACACGCCATGTCTCAAGGAAATTATCCTAGATACATGGAAATAAAGGAAAATAGAGTGTATATCATTAGTACAAATTTTGTATTCTACCAGTAAATGACATAATAAAATTACATAATGAATAATTAACTACAACATTAAAAGACTAATTATACTTTTTCATTTAATGTGTTGACTATGTAATAAGTTTTTTTAGAATTAATAAATGCTAAATTAATTTCTTATAATTATATATAATTACTATTAAATCTATTTATTTTACATATTTCATTTATAATGGGTGTCTTTAAGAGATTTCAGATGGTCATTAAGATAAAGTGAATTAATTAATAAATTAATTAATTAATTGAATTAATTCAAGCATGTTTATCTTAATAATAAAGAAAAAAATTAATTGAATATCGGCTAGTGTAATTTTTCATATATTTTTTATGTATATGGATGAACTTGATATTAGACCATCCCATTTCTATTATTGGTTTTTTTTAATTTATCATCTCATGGTGTTTATAATAATTTATTAAATTAAATAATGGTTTGTATGTCATTCCTCTCCTCTCATTATGTAAGGGAATGCATGCTCATATTTTATTTTATATAAACCCTTTAACCAATCCTTTGGTTCCCCTCACTTGTGTGTGAGTAAATATTATGTAATAGATGGATCACCTAGGTGATTGGAGGCAGTTCAAGTTTGGATCTGAGGTGAAACCGATCCAAGAGGTATACAAGTGTATAAGTGAAATATTGTATCTTAAACCATGCATGGTTTCAGGATTTTATTACCTAAGGTAAAGGGTTGGTTTATTGTCTTCTACATAAACCAACCATTATAGAAACTCATATCCATTCCATTTTATTTATTTTATTTCTATTAGTTGCGTTGTTAATTATTTATGGATATTAAAATCATTAAATAAACAAGTTAATAATCATTCAAGATGGAAGTAAAATAAATATTATAATATATGTAAACATTATCTAATACATAGTTAATCACTTAATTAAAATCCAAATAATATTATGAATCATGTGATAAGATAAAATGGGAAGTCTACACATAAAGATAAAATCCCTAAAATAAATTATTTAGTCTGTATAGACTTCCACTACTTGGGTAGAAATCAAACCATACTTCAAAGTGCTTGAACAACCTCCATTAGGGTGCTTTCAGTTATTGGTGAATATCTATCTTGATTTTTGAGTTGACCTAACCAAACTTTCATTAATGGTTGATCACCTCTATGATACATAGTGCAATTATAAGGCAACGTGTTGAGGAAATCGTTATCTAGGATTTCAGGATTGGGGAGTCCACTCAACATATCAAGGTGATACAAGTTAATATAGTTTTCAAGTTACACCTACCAAAATACCTTCTAGTAACTTGTCATACCTCCATTTGAATTATGATAAGGGACATATGGATCCTTTCCACTAGGATATCCATGTTTGAGATATCCCAAAACTAATGGTGAGGGATATTGTGTTTTGAAAAAATAGTTGGAAATTAATAAATTAAATTAAATTTATTGTGTAAATTTTAATCTAGATAAAGTAATAAAATTCTACTCTTATTTATTATATAAATGGAAACTCACGTGACTTTGAAAACATAATTGTGATCTATTCTATAGAACTATAACCTTATAACTCACTCAAATTTATAGGAATGGTATAGATTCCTATGTGTTATACTATTACATGAATGAAAATTATATGTGTTGTGAAACCTTATTCTTGAGGTACCTGAAAAAAAGGCTAGTGAGGAAGAACTGTATTTCTATATGAAACATTTGGATAATTCCATAATTATACAATGTTTAATGTAATCATCCATATCCAATTATATTTTAAAAAACACAATTATATAGATTCATATAGCATAATGTCTCACCTTTGGAATCTCTATCAAGATAAGCCAATTTAAGAGAGACATGAGATCTTCAATGCACTATCCATGTGCCCACTTAGAGGGTCAGTACCAACTGGGCCTCAAGTAGTCAATATGATTGGATATATTGAGCGCTTAGACATATTGGGGTTTAAATTCCCTGATAAACTGTGAAAATATCTCACTCCATCATCACTACCTAAGAGTTTCTCTAGTTTTATTATTAATTATAATATGAAAAATAATGAGAAAAATATTTCAAAACTACTCACTTTTATTAAAAAAGTTGATAAGGACATGGGGCATGAAAAACCTAAGGTCCTTATAGTAAATATAAAAAGTAATAACAAGGAAAAGGGGCCCAAGAAACTTACCAAGTCTAAGGCTCCTAATAACCACCCCTATATTAAAATTAATATCTATAGATAGGAAAATAAATATAAAGAAGCAGTCTCTTCAATTTGTTTATTTTACATATTTCATTTATAATTGGTGTCTCTAAGAGACTTTAGATGGTCATTAAGATAAAGTTAATTAATTAATCAAATAATTAATTAATTGAATTAATTCAATCATGTTTATCTTAATAGTAAAGAAAAAAATTAAGTGAATACCATATAGTGTAATTTTTCATATATTTTTTATATATATGGATGAACGTGATATTAGACCATCCCATTTCTATTATTGGTTTTTTTATTTATCATCTCATGGTGTTTATAATAATTTATTAAATTAATTAATGGTTTGTATGTCATTAATCTCCTCTCATTATGTAAGGGAATGCATGCTCGTTTTTTATTTTATATAAACCCTCTATCCAATCCTTTGGTTCCCCTCACCTGTGTGTGAGTAAATATTATGTAATAGATGGATCGCCTAGGTGATTGGAGCGAGTTCAAGTTTGGATCTGAGATGAAACCGATCCAGGAGGTATACAAGTGTATAAGTGAAATATTGTATCTTAAACCATGCATGGTTTCAAGATTTTATTCCCTAAGGTCAAGGGTTGGTTTATCATCTTCTAGATAAACCAACTATTATAGAAACTCATAGCCATTCCATTTTATTTATTTTATTTCTATTAGTTGCGTTGTTAATTATTTATGGATATTCAAATCATTAAATAAACAAATTAATAAGCATTCAAGATGGAAGTAAAATAAATATTATAATATATGTAAAAATTATCTAATACATAGTTAATCACTAAATTAAAATCCAAATAATATTATGAATCATGTGATAAGATAAAATGGGAAGTCTACACATAAAGATAAAATCCCTAAAATAAATTATTTAGTCTGTATAGACTTCCACTACTTGGGTAGAAATCAAATCATACTTCAAAGTGCTTGACCAACCTCCATTAGGGTGCTTTCAATTATTGGTGAATATCTATCTTGAGTTTTGAGTTGACCTAACCAAACTTTCATTAATGGTTGATCACCTCTGTGAGACATAGTGCAATTATAAGGCAACGTGTTGAGGAAATCGTTATCTAGGATTTCAGGATTGTGGAGTCCACTCAACATATCAAGGAGCTACAAGTTAATATAGTTTTCAAGTTACACCTACCTAAATACCTTCTAGTATCTTGTCATACCTCCATTTTCATTATGATACGGGACATATGGATCCTTTCCACTAGGATATCCATGTAATGATATATCCCAAAACTAATGGTGAGGGATATTATGTTTCGAAAAAATATTAGGAAATTAATAAATTAAATTAAATTTATTATGTAAATTTTAATCTAGATAAAGTAATAAAATTATACTCTTATTTATTGTATAAATGGAAACTCACGTGACTTCAACAACATCATTGTGATCCATTCTATAGAAGTATAACCTTATAACTCACTCAAATTTATAGGAATGGTATAGATTCCTATGTGTTATACTATTCCATGAATGAAAATTATATGTGTTTTGAAACCTTATTCTTGAGGTACCTGAAAAAAAAGGCTAGTGAGGAAAAACTATCTTTTTATATGAAACATTTGGATAATTCCATAATTATACAATGTTTAATGTAATCATACATATCCAATGATATTTTAAAAAACACAAGTAATAGATTCATATAGCATAATGTCTCACCTTTGGGATCTCTGTTAATATAAGGCAATGTAAGAGAGGAATGAGATCTTCAATTCACTATTCATGTGCCCACTTAGAGTGTTAGTACCAAATGGGCCTCAAGTAGTCAAGATTATTGGATATATTGAGTGCTTAGACATCTTAGGGTTTAAATTCCCTGATAAACTGTGAAAATGTCTCACTCCATCATCACTACCTAAGAGTTTATCTAGTTTTATTATTAATTATAATATGAAAAATAATGAGAAAAATATTTCAAAACTACTCACTTTTATTCAACAAGTTGATAAGGACATGGGGCATGAAAAACCTAAGGTCCTTATAGTAAATATAAAAAGGAAGAACAGGGAAAAGGGTCCCAAGAAACTTACCAAGTCTAAGTCTCCTAATAACCACCCCTCTATGAAAATTAATATCTATAGATAGGAAAATAAATATGAAGTAGCGGTCTTTTTATGTGGAAAGTTGGCCCACTGGAAGAAGAACCACACCTAGTTAAAGAAGCAAGGGAATAATTAGGTGATTTCATTATTAAGTGAAATATTTATATATCTACACATTAGGTATTAGATATATATTTTGTGAATAAAATTTTTATTCAAATATAGTAACCAATTATATTTTTAAATTTCTGAAGGAGAGTTGGATTTGTGAGATTCCAATAGTGTGGGGCTGGCCGCTTTGGAAATTAGAGACTATCACCTTAAATTTCTAAAATTTATGGTCTTGGTTTTAAAATATTGTTATTATGTTCTAAATTAAAGTTAAAACATAATCTATTTACCTTTCCTAGATACATATGGTTTTATTTTCATGTTTTGAATAAAATATATTTCTTTTATAAAGACACCATATGTTTTGGTATGGAGTATTTAAATAATGGTCTTTATGTATTATATTATGAAAACCAAGTATTTTCAATTGATAAAAAATCAAGTTCACATGACTCATTTCACACGTATCTATGAAATCATCATCTTCGTCATGTAAATGGAAGGTGTATGAAAAAGATCTATCTAGATGATTACTTAGACTCTTTTGAGTGAAAACCACTTGACATATGTCACGCTTATTTATAAGGAAAGTTAACTAAGCCACCTTTTGGTTGATAAGTTGAAAGAGATACAGAGATTCTAGATCTAGCATAGACTGATGTGTGCCCATTTCTAGTAGAAGCAGTAGGTGGGTATTCTCACTTAATTATTTCACTAATGACTTAAGTATATATGGATATGTATACTCAATGAGGTATATGTTAGAATATTTTTGATAAATAAATAGAATTAAAAAATTAATTAGTGGATCAACTTGGTAAGAAGACAAAGAAAATTTGATCTAATTGGTGTGGCGAATATCTTAACTAATATTTCAATGAATTTATATAGGATTGTAAGATCCTATCCCCACTCACTCCTCCTTATACACCATAGTGAAATGGTGATGGTGAAAGGAGGAACCATACCTTTCTTAACATGGAATGGTAAATGATGATCCATGAAACTATTCCATTATCCTTCTAAAGAAATGCATAACTCGCTAAAACACACATTATAAGCCTAGTACCATCTAATGGGGAAGACAGGATACCATACAGGTTAATGAATGTAAAGAAATATGTGTTGTCACATGCTCATGCAAGGGGATGCAATGAATTTATTAAGGATAACTCTGGAAACAAACTACCCCAAGGTACAAAGTGTATTTTTATAGGGAATCCCATGTAAACAAAGGGATACTATCTAGAAAACCCCTTAGATAGAAGGTGAATGTCATAAGACAAGAAATTTTTCTTGAGATGGAACAATTCCTCAAGAGGAATGGTGGGAGAAATATTGAATTAAATGAAGTTAATGCTCATGATACACAAGAGTTGGTATAGGAACATACTCCATAGGTCCCCATGGAAGGTGTTGTTCCTAAACACAAGTAATGTGTCATATAACCAAAGTGATTAGAGAAATAAAAATATATGATTTTTTATTCACCGAAGATATTGAATCATTATTGGTTGAAAATAATGGTCCTCTTTCATATAGGGAGTCACTAGAGGGATCAGAAGCTTCAATATGGAAAGTAGTAATGAATTATTAAATGGATTCCATGTATCAAAAAAAGTCTGAGATTTCTTCAATATACCATTTGAGGTAAATCCCTTTGGGTGAAAATGTTTATTCAAGATAAAAATTTACATGGAAGTTAAAGTAATTTTAAATCAAGTAAAATGGATAAAGGGTTTAAGAAACTCCAATGCATTGACTATAATTCAACCTTCTCTCCAGTTTCCATATTTAAATCCATCAAAAATCCACTTTCCATAATCATACTCCATGACTATGAGATTTAGAAGATGGATTTAAAAATAGATTTCCTTAACTTAAACCTTTGTAAATATGTCAATATGATATAAAGTGAAGTATTTGGGACTCCTAAAAAATCCTAATAAGATTTTAATGTTGTAGAGATCCATTTATGGGTTAAATAAGTCATGTGGGTCATGGAACATTTAGTTTTATGAAGATATAATATATTTTGGTTTCATAAATAATTAATGTGAGTGATGTGTTTACAAGAGGTTTAGTGGGAGTTTTTTCATATTCCCAATAGTATATTTTGATGACATGTCACTCATTAGAAACAACATACTTGTATTACAATCAGTAAAGGACTGGTTAAAAAAGTGTTTCACCATAAAGGACTTAAGTGAAGAAGAATATATACATGGGATTATGATTATTCATGATAGATCCAAAAGTATGATTACATTAAGTCAGAGTACATACAATGAACAAATAATAAAGAGATTTAGTCTGTAATAATCTAATAGGGGATTGGTTCTACAGTCACATGGTATAAATCCTTCTAATAAAATATCTCTATAGACATAACAAGAAAGACATATAGAGAATTAGTATTATACCACAGGCATCTGTGATATGATATATTATGTATTCCATGCTTTGTACTACTATTGATGTTTCTTATTCTTTAATCATGGTAGGTAGATATCAAGATTATCTAGGAGAAAAACATCGGTCTTCGGTTAAGGATATCCTTGAATATCTAAGGTATACTAAGGATATGTTCCTGGTATATGGAGGAGATGAGGAACTAGTCATCATAGGATATATTGATGATAGTTTACAAATATATTATAACCATATGAAATTATAGTCAAGATATGTATTTAGTCTCAATGGAGGAGTTGTGATCTAGAAGAGTTCAAAATAGATAGTTTTCACTGATTCTATAGTGGATTCTGAGTGTATAGAGAATTATGATACAACCAAAGAATCCATTTGGAATCATCACTTTGTATAAGAGCTTGATTCGATGCTTATAATTAGAGATTATATCACATTGTATTGTGATAATACTATAGTGGAGGATCTTGCAAAATATCTAAGGTCACATCAATAGATGAAGAAAATACACCTAAAATATCACCTTTGAGGGAATTTTCTCTAATGGGTGAAGTTGTTGCGAGCAGAGTTACCATGGAATAAAACATGGCAGACACCTTGACTAAAGACTTATCTTAACAAAATCATGAACATCGTGTGAGTGCGAGTGAACAGAAGGCTGTTAACAGTTAGCTCCAATGCAAGTGGGTGTCTGTTGAAGTTGTTTCCCTATAACCAACTTCTAATTACATTATGATTACTTATATTCATGTATTTTAATATTTATAAAATATCTTATCACTTTATAAATTTTATTCTATGTTAAATAGTATGTGATAATGTTCTAACTGTACTTATTACACTAAAAGGTCATAAAGTTCCCCGCTATGATGAGAAACTAGAAGTTCCATGAAAACATTATTGAATATAAGTTTTTTATCCAGATTATATAATTTTATGGGTAAAATGATATAGGACATCAGGGGTTAATACTGATAGGACTTTAAGACAATTTCTCATGATGTACATACTTGGTAATCTCTAGTACAAGAGATTATGAGAACATGAACCACTAATTAGAAATCCACAATTTTATGTGTCATTGGATAAACCTATCTATAGATGTGTGTAATGATCCTTATGCTTTAAGATTATTATTAATACATGTCATAAGTCATTTAATTTTATTCATTGATGTAAAATAACATGGCATATTCTTGTAGTAAGGTAGGATACATTGGGCATGTCACAAGTTATGCTTTATTAATTAATAATGTGGGAAATGATTTATCCATTCTATAATTTAATGGACATAAATATCTCAGGTCCATTTATGTGAATTGAACCAACTAATTAAGTCCATGTCCATGGTGTTGTTGTAAACAAGTTAATTTCTAAAAATTCAAAGAAAGATACATTAAGAATATAGGTTGATGACACTGGCATAAAACCTATTTGATTAGAGATATAAAGATAAAAGGGTTATATATATAGTGTGAATTCATATAATGTTACATGTTGTTACAGCATTAACGTCTTTCTCTATGGGATCCTTGGTGTGTTGCGAGATGCTAACCTTGGACTTTAGGTAGTGTAGTATAATGCAACTAAGAAAGGGTCCTTGAGGGTCACACACTAATTGTCTTTTGAACCTTAGTAAAATTTTTATATGAATTTACATGTTGGATAGATATTACTCTAGTATGTGAATAGATATTTATTCATGTCAGTTTTATCACAAATATTCAATCACTAGTTATTCTAGAGAGTATGTTTGTGAGTTGAATATTTAATAAATATCTATTCACCATGTAATTACTTATTTAATTATGTTAATATAAAATATTTATTTATTTATTTTAATTCACAAGGTAAAAAAATTATTTATTTAGTTAAATAAATAATTAATAAATATTTATTCACTATTTTTAGTAAATATAATTTTAATACATTTATTGGCGAATAGTGTAGTGGTATTTACTTAATTAAATAAATAGTCATTATTCAAGGACCAATAAACAATGAGGAGAATTGGAGGACTAAGTTTAATGTTTCGTTAAGAAATTTCAAATTAAGTATTATTTGAATAAATTTTAATTTATTTATTCAAGAAATTAATTTTTATTTTATCCATGAATTTATAGAATGTTGAGTAAATAAAAATAATAATAATAATATTTAAACATTGGTTTTCCTGGGAATTAAGAAAATGATAAGATCCTTTGTGAAATTATTTATTTTATAACCCTAGTACTATATAAACCTCTTTATTCCATTTTGTGAGACATGAGATCCACATTATTTCATTGTGCACAAAAAGTTATGGAGATAATACTCTCAAGCCCTAGAGATCTCCCTCCCTAGAATGTTCTGAACAATACAGAGCAATTCTCCTCCTCCACTAGAAATAATTCCTTCTCCCTTGAAGGGTTCACCTATGATCCACATCAATCATTTCAAAATATTTATTCCTCCATGCTATAACCTGGAAAATTCAATGACAATGATCTTAGGTTTGTGAAGTACATATAGATCACGACTGGAGTTAATCTACACTTGGTTCGTCTAATACAATGATGGTGTAACAAGAGTGGTTTAATAATTAATCAATTAAGAAAGAATTCAATGAAAAGTAATTAATAATCAAATAAATTAATTATTAATTATATGTGAAAATATCTTCTCTTTGAGGATTCTAGGAACAAATTTCTATCTAGTACTGAGGAGAAATCAAAAGAAGTTGATGGAAAAAAAATTTTGGGCATGGTCTTGACCCGCTTCTGTTTCACCCTTGAACCTACAAAATATACACTATAAAAACCACCACTCAACCTTAAATAATTTGTCAAAAATATAAGAGTAAAAATAAAGAATACAAAGTATATAGGTAACGTAATAAACAAAAGTTCATCTATCTGAAAAGCTAATAACTATAGAATTAAATATGTTTTTCTATGAAAAAATAAATATAGATCATTTTTTAATGAAAAATAATAATTTTCAAAGGCATTATCCAATCCCACTCAAGTCGTGCTCAGAATCCATATAGTTTACCTGTCCACAATAAGGTACCTTTCCATTGAGGATGTCTAATTACATCCATCCTCTATCAGAAGAAATATATATATATTTGTGTGTGTGTGTGTGCATAATCATCCTCCCTGGGAGGCCACACTCTCTTCAAATATAGAAACTAAACGTTCACATCATCTTTATCCTCACCCAAGAGAATAGAATTATTCTCTTAGGATGGAACACATACATACATACATACATATAAATGTCCTTATTCTTTATGAATCCTCTCTCCTCATAAGAAGGAATATATTATATGTATATAAAAAATCATTATGTGTAACCATCACACATTTATTGAGAAAGAACCAGAAAGGTAAGGTCTAAACATCTATACATGAAATCAATGGAAATATAAGGGTATATATATGTTATATCACAAAATATAATTCATAATCATGGTAAATGTAGTGATATAACATGATAAAAAAATAACCTATGGGTTTCTGGTTTAGTGCATACCCAATAAGAATAAAATATTCCATGCTCATACAATTAATAAAATGATTACCATGTGTAATGAATTTAGAAAGCACCATACCATAATCATGTATTGAGTTAATGTAAAATAATAAAGTAAATTTATTCCACGATTTAATCATCATATGAATATAATGGTATATGATAGGAAGCTTATTTAAAGCATTATATTTCAGAACCCAATAATGTATAATGAATTCATATTTTTATAACATACAAAACATTTTAATATAATTTTTTAAATTTAGGAAAATATTAATTTATCCCTTAATTTTTACCACGCCATTGAAAAAACTACACTATAGTAGCATGATATAAAGAGAAGATGTCAGCCACATAACCCTATATATATGCATAACCCTCTACTAGGAATGATAGATATTCCACCCTCAAAAAATTAAGAAAATATAGGTTATTCCAAATATAGTTTAAAGTAATCAGTGTAATTGGAAATTACCATATGATGAGAATATATGTAACCAAACCTCAAGTTATATGGTGAAGAACTCGTGTTACAACATGAAGGAATACAACCAATATAGGACCATGAATCTGAACCCTAAATTAATGTGAGTATCTGAGCCATATAAAAATGGTATAATAAAAAAATGATTAGAAGGTCATCCCTACCTTGGGATAGATGAAAATGAACTCATGTGGTAGCTTGATGTTGACATTAAATGAATAATTTATCCTAGGTTTAAGGGTATTAAGAGGAAATAGAAAATAATCCCCCAATAATTTGAATGAGATAAAAATGAAATTGGAATATCAAATTAGGTATTTTAGGAGGTTGGTGTTTAGGGATAAAATGTTGAAGATATAAAAAACTAATAATAACCAGAATATAGGCTACCCGGTACCTGATATAGTCCACTAAGTAACCAATGGGCCTAATAGAAGCCCTACACCCCATCGGGGTCCACCATGTACTTGGTATGAGTCCACAAGATACCAGTGCCACTATATCACCTTGGGTCCCCTTTCCTTTATCCCTTATCTCCAAAATTCATATAATACTATTATTTATTTGTATTTTAATATAAATAATATTTAAAATTTCAAAATTAAATGGTAAAATAACCTAGAAAGATGCAGGTCTTTACAGAGAAACTGAGAAAGTATCAATTGTATGGAAATTTCCAAAGTGTTAATTTTGGACATGTGAATTTCATATCTTGGGTCTTGTTATCTTATAGAATTAAATTATATTAGACCTAGTAAATATTGATTAATTTATTTCTTAGAGACCATAGGATAATGTTTTCTAGTTGTGATATTTCCAAGGATTGGCTAGTTGTTATAGTAATTTTTGTACCCAAATTCACTTGGATTGAAACACATTTATCATATTTGACTAAGAAATGTCAGGAAATTTTTAGGTTAGATTAATTTCATTAAATTTTTAAATGTTTTGAGGAGATAAAAGGGTTCAATTTTTTCATTCTCTAGAATAATATATTTCCTATGAGGTAGAATATGATGCATCTTTTCGAGGATTGGGATGTGTGTGTATAAAAGATATTTCATAGAATATAGACCTAGATAGTTGTATTATCAAGAATTTAACTATGTTACTCATGATTTGGTTCTTAAAAACTATTTTTTATTAAGTTATAAAGAAATTAAAATATTGGTAAGAATTTTTTATTTTATATTGATTCTAAAAGCTTGAAAAAATATTTTTCTATAAATATTTAAATTTGAGATAGAAAAGTTTGGTGGATATTCTATCAGATTATAACTTTGAAATTATCTATAATACATAAAAATTATTGTATAAGAGAATGATTTGAGAATGAGATCATATAATATTGTAGCTTTATAAGAAATTGAGGAATTAAATTGTATATATCAGTTGGTTATTATGTATCTTGATATCAAGTAAATGAATGTTAGATCTTGTTTATATGAGATAATAGTTAATTAATATTTAGTGTAGAAAATGATATATTCACAGCTTAGTGATCCTAACACTTGGGAATAAAGGTATTATATCCTTAAAAAATAAATAAAATATGATTATATTATTGGGATATTAAAGTTCCATGAATTTTTTATCTTTTATTTGTTTTTAATTTATACTTACAAGATTCCATATATCATTTTATAACTTTATAAGAATTTAATAATTGTGAAGTTATAAATGAGTTTCTATATGATATAATCTTTAAAGTAAATTTTAAAAAACATTTTAAATTACATAATAAACTATTGAAGGTAAGAGTTAAAATAGGATTTTAATAGTGATATGAAATATGTATTAGGATTTATAAATAAATTTTCATTAGAAGAGAACAATTGAAAATTATATTTTTATTTAAAAGAATGTTTGAGGTTGATCAAATTTTTTTAAAGTGATTTGAGATATTGAAATGAAAAATAAAAGTGATGCAAAACATTAACATGTGATTTAAAGGATTCATGGCATTGAATTATATGGAAAATGGAATACATGGGTCTGAAGGCAGATATTTTAGGATATTTTATAAATATTTACATAAATCAAAGGATAAGTTAGATTTATATGTTTGATATATATTCTATGTGAGGTTGAACAAGAAGATATGCACTTTAAATAACATTGAAACTTGTGAACAAAAGGCAGTGTAAGTTTTACATGATCATTTAAATGTTTATGTAATATTGATATAATCATTTCAAAGGTTTTATGAGATTTATCTAAATGTATCATGATATTTAAAGGATTATTTCAATGGATTCATTAGATTTATATTATCAGAAACTTGGTTTTTTTCTACTTCCCTATTTTTACATCCATTTTTTACGTTTTTGTTATTTTTGATGCCATGTTTCAAAGGGATTAATCCATTGTATAGAATCAATCCAATAAATATAGAAAATCATGGGTGGACAAATATAAAACTTTTTTTACTATTTATAAGTAATTATATTTTACAAATTAATATAAATAATCATCAAAACCTGTATGAAAAATAATGAGTTGAAAGAGGTAAAGAAGAAGTTGATTTGTGTGTTGGGGGGAGGGTTTTCTAAGATATTAAGTTGATTTTAATGAAACAATTGGATCAAAATAACTAATTTATTTATTGATAAGGGACTTTGATTTAGAAATTAATAGTTATAATATACTAAATATATATAATTTAAGGTCGAATAGAGAAGACTAAGTTGGTATAATTATTTAATTAATGAATATAAAATTTATTATTATTATTTCTAAAGTTCTTAAAAAATGAAGAAGAAAAAAAAATTGATTTAGGGTCATATATACAACAATTGATGGTCTTTTTCATTCAAAATTCTCATTATAAATAGGAACGATCTAATAATTCTTAGTTTCAAACCAATTCATATGGGATAAATATGATATCCCCATATTTATTTTTTAATTCACATTATCAAATGAGTGTTATATTAAATATGGATGATACCATGTATAGAAAGGTTATAGTACTCCATATTGGGGGGAAGCCTTTTAAAACCATGTGTGATTTCTATGATTCCTTTATTTTGTTATACTATGTGAGTAAAAAAAACAATAAGAAGATGATTTCACTCTAGATAGTGAAAAGGTGAATTTTTTTAAAATGTTTAAAATTAGTAAACATTGATTCAACCCCATTATTAGTTGTAATGACCCTACCCAACCCATTGGATTGGGAATTATTGGTAGTGCTACTAATATTAGGTGACATCCCCAAGAAATAAAAGACTAGAAATAAATTCCAAGGGCTTATGTAGACATTGGGGGTGATTTATTTAGAAACAAAACAAATAGTCAATACAAAATATAAACACTCAAACCCAATATATGATGAATGAATATAAAAAACACATCTTGGATGATAAACCAATTAAAAAATTATCAGGACCCCACCCCCCAAGGTACCCCTCCTAGATCGTCATTGAGAAAAGGGAGAAAATGATGCCTGAAGCCCACCCATAATAGGCCATGGGTTAGAAACAAGCCCTAAGGATATATCATACACACAAATGGGAGTCATTACCCTCTAAGTTATGAGAAAAAATTGATAAGATAGAGGCTCCTAGAAATACCTACTCATAATAAAAATTAAAATATCTTAAATACATGAATTTAATTTCATACAACTCAATAACTTTATGAAGACTAGAAGTACCAAAATATATCCTTAGTAGTGACCATGATGAGAAAATATATCCCAAAAAACCTCCACAAGATAATAATTCCCATCCCGATCACTAAATTTCCTCCACATACATGAAAAATATTTTATATATATGTAGGTTAATCATAATATGTATACTTAGTAGGATCCTCCCTAGAGCCTATCATGAAAAAGATAAAGAAATCATACTAAATCCTATTGAACAACAAGTGAAGCTAACTTGTCACCTAAATAGATATAGTATAATTTCATCCTCTCCATTGATATATCTCACCAAGTATAGAATATAAGAGATCGTATAATAAAATAACAAAAGAAGGAACCCCACTACCACTTCCTCATTGTCTTGCTACTATTACCCAACATCATATGTCCTAATCCTTCTCTCTCCAAAGGTAATACAACCCTAAGACACCTAGGATAAAGTATAATACATGGATCTCATGAATCATATCATCTCTTCATATACCATGAACCATGTGCATCACATAATATCATCATCCCATGCCATATATCCAGATAGTAAGTAAGTAGTTTCCAGGATCCACCACAACCAGTATGTCATATATTATGCCTCAATCCATCATAACCCATAAACCACACACCTATATTAATCTTTGAGATGGTATATCAATATATACATGTGTAGGAAATAACCACAATCCATTACATCCCTATACACTTATATATAATAAAGGTTACCACTATTTATACAACACATATTACTACTAGGATAAGAGAGTGGGGAAAGAGGGAGTAGTCAGCCATATGTTCCTCACCAACCTAGATATTGTATAAAACACCTTCCTAGAGTCCAATGGATGTTAGTCTCCCAAATGGCATAGATGGGGTATCATATGAAATCACATAACATACAAGATATAATATATCTCACAACCACACTATGGGAATTAACTTATTCTTATACTCAACTCCAGCTAACATCTCTCGAACACCCAGCTGCCACTACTAAGTACTAAGAATCCTATAAGCACATAATCATTCAAGAATAATTCATTTATTTCTTTAAATTAAACATTATAAATCATGTTTATTCTTTAAATTAATCATTAACATTTATTTTTCATTAGTTTAACAGCATCACCAACTAATTTCCATTATCTCCATGAATAAACAATTGATCCCATGGTTTCTCAATATTATCATCATTTGTAGAATTCCATAAATCAAAAACCCCATAGTTTAAAACAATTATAATTATTTAACATTCCATAATTCCATGTACTCTAGGAAACATCCTAATATACCATAATGTAGATGCATGATGAATCACAACCAACTACCACAAGAAGTAGGGAAGGGAATGTAGAAATAAAAAACCCATCCATCAAGACATTAAGCAGATTTACTAATAAGAAAGAATCCTATATTTTAGAATAACAACGGGATATCCCAGCTTCAACCCATTTTATCAATCCATGTGTTATCTTCAACACCATCATACATATCACCATGCATCCTACCATTATAGGAATCAACTATTTCCACAAACCTGAGCCTCCCCACCCACGTATCTTAAACCATAATACTTCCCATGATCACATAACATTGAATAGTAAGGCTCACATCTAGAGAAAACATAGAAGGCATCAAACCAAAAATAGATTCAATATGGAATCTAGGTTCTAAAAATATGGCACCCATTATTCACATACAAAAAACCTCACTCAGCTCTAAAAATTTATCTTTATCAGACAACTTGTTTTATTACCATCATGGAGTAACCAATTGATTTATCATAGGTTAAAACTCTGGGTAAGAAAATGAATTAACTACTTTAATAAATCAATTATTTAAACATGCTTTCAATCATAATTTCCAATTTCAACAAACTAAGGAAGAACATTTTATTCAAACATGGCTCTTTATCATTTCATCAATAAGAATACCATCTTCTTGTTATTTATCCAAAAGAATTATCATAAGAAACAATGTTTTAATTAAACATGTGTCAAGAATCATTTGATTTCTATAAAAAAAAAAAAATGGTTTCATTGTAAATTACTCTTTAATTCCTTAGACAATATCATTACCCACTTTGTATTATTTAACCATTTTCATCATAGTTGCATACTAAACCCAATAATAACAAACATTATAAAAAAACAATAACATAGATAACACACTATCTATAAAAACAAAAGGTAGATTGTTATCATGGTGGAAAACATATGTGATCACTACAACCATAAACCATTTCTTTGGATTATTTCAATTTAATCTTCATTATGGTTAATTCCACCATCACTCAAAGAGGTAAAGCATGATAAATTTATTATTTAACATGAAAACAAGGCAGATCAATGAATCCCCTACCTCAATGAATTAAATTTTCTTCAATCAATAATGGAACAATAACATGGGATACAAAAAATGTTGATAATCTTGATAAATAGTGGGATCGGTTATTTATGTATGGAGGGAATGGAAATAAATTGGTGATTATATTAAAGTAATGATAAATAAATATTAATGATTAATTAAAATAATCAATGTAATTAATAATTTTTAATGGAAATAAATAAATGAAGTATTCTTGAATGCTTGTGTGATTATAGGATACCTAGTCCTTAGAAGTGGAATCATGGTGTCCAAGTGATGATAGCTTAATTTGAGCATAAGAGAAGGTTAATTCCCATAGTTTGGTTCTGATATATATTATATGATTTATGTTATGTGATTTTATACACTAAACCACCCTTGTTGGTAGGGTGATTGACACCCAATGAACACTGATAGGGTGTTTTCCCCAAAATCTATGTTGGTGAGGAAAAAATTTCTAACTACCCCCTATTGCCTCACTCTCTTCTGCTAGTAGTATTATATACTGTATGAATGGTGGTTATGTTCCCCATATATGTGTGTAGAGGGATAAAATGTCTTGTGGTTATTTTACACAAATGTATATCTAGATATAGTATCCCAATGATTATTATAGGTATGTCACGTATGGGATATGTTGGATTGAGGCATAATACACTACAAATGGGCTATGATGGATCCAAAAAACTACTCAGATACTATCTAGAGATATGGAATGGGATGATGAGATTATGTGATGTACAGAGTGCATGGTATATGATAAGATGATATGATGTATGAGATGCATGTATGATACTTTAGCCCAAGTGTCTACTTTTAGTGAGAGATGGATTAGGATGTACAATGTTGGGGGTTGAACAAAGAACTAGTGGGGAAGTAGAACTGGGGTGCCTTATTTTGATATTATATTATATGATCTCTTATATGTGATACATGGTGACAGATAGTCGTGGTGAGGATGGGATTATAGTATACCTATTTAGGTGATGATTTAACTTCACTTATTATTTTCCAAGATTTAATATGCTTTCTTTATCTTTTATAGGAGAGGATCTGGGTGGATCCTACTGACTATATATGTTATACTCATACTAAATATATATAAACAAATTTTCAAGTCCATAGAATCTATATGGTGATTGGGATGGACTCTAATAGTTTGTAGAGGTTGTTCAAAAGCTATTTGGTCTTCATGGTCACTATTGAGGATATATTTTTTTACTTATAGTTTTTTATTACAGTTGTTTAGTTTTATGACATTAAATTAATGTATTTGGGATTTTTTACTTTTTATCTTGAGTAGGTATCGTTGGGTGTTTCTATATTTTCTATTGTTTATTATATCTTATAGGGTAATGCCTCCCATTTTTTGTATATAATATAACCTTGGTGTTTGTCACTAACCCATGGACTATTGGGAGCGAGATTCGGGCATCATTGTTTATATTATATCATTGCTAGCCCTGGATGGGTACCTTGTAGGGGGTGGATGGGTTTGTGATAGAGTGGAATCAAAGTTTTAGTTTGACAGATATGATGGAGTCCAGTTATAGGCATAGGTGTGAATTTTATGAGTTAGTAGAGAAATGGTCTTAGCTAAGTTCAGTAAGTAATGTAATCAAGGAATCCTAGCTGAGAAATGGGTATTCAAGTCCCCATATGAACTAATGCATGTTTGTTTAAGTTTACTAAACCTACTAAGTGAATTGATACTAGTTATATGGTATATACCAAGGAAAGTATTATGCATTATTCTTATTTTCTTCTATGTTTGGAATGGGTGGACCTTGGGATTATATTGAACCCTAAATAATTAAATAAATCATAAGTTTTCTATATTATAGGTTTATGAGTCCATAGTAATTTGTTCTTTTTTAGGTATGAATCTTGGTAAACATCCTCATTATGTTCATGCCAAATATGTTTAGTAGGATATGATAGCAGATTTTCATAGAGTAGAGGTCGATGATGAAGACACTTGGAGGAGGTCACTCTGAGATTTTTAGCCTTAGAGTCTGTAGAAGTATAAAGTATCTATTTTATACTTAGTGGTAGAGGACTGTTTTGAAGATATGGATATAACCATTAGTTCAATCCATGCCTATAATTAGTTTTGGGTTTCATTGGTGGTGATGATGTTGTATGGAGCAATGGGGTAATGGTGGTTCTTCTTCCTCAAGGATCAGGTGGATTAAACAGTCTCATGGGAGAAGTTATGAGACCAGTTCTAAGTACAGTTTCATTATTCAAACACAAAGTTAGCCAATATCTAGGATCCTTTTACCCTTTGATAGGGGATTTCTAGCCTTTGGGAGTTTGGGATTTGTTTTTAGACCCTTCTCCTTTATGCTTTAATCTCATTTCTAGATAAAGATTCAAGGGAGATGTATTTATAGGAGAATTTGTATCTCGAGATCAAGTGTGATGTCACCCCATTTATGCTATCTATGTATATCAATGTGCTAGTGAGAGTATAATTTGTTGAGAAGATTCTAGCTAAGACTATATCATTATGAGAGGGGAGTCATCAAGATTCATCATATAGAAGATTTTTGGTCTAGGGTTACCTGTTTCTTATACAGAAGAGATTTTAGATACATGGGGGTAGGTATCATCCCTCATAATCTTGTTTCTTCATGGTTGGAATCTCTATGGGCCCTCCCAATGGATCAAAAACATGTTTTTATCTGGATTTTGAGGTCATCAGTGATGATAGTGCCTGAAATTTCTGAATAGGTAGTGTGAATTAGGTGTTCCACTTAAGGTTCCTCCATTGAAGCGGTTTTAGCTGAGGCCATAATAGTAGGGTTCCCCAGTTGTAGATCAAAAAATAGAATATGAGTTAGTTAGAGTAAAACCCTAGGATTCTCTTCCTCCTTATACAACATATCAAGACCATGGTTTTGGTTTCCTCAAATCTAGATAGGTATTGGAGTAGGTCATGGTTAGTTTCATGATTTGTAGTTGTCATTTCCAAGAGATCCAGAAGTCGTTTGAGGTACCCTTTTATTGTTTTCTTCTGGGGTGTATTATTTTTTTGATTTTGGAGATACACACTCGTTCATATCACCCACCCTAGTCTATGATTTGTGACTTGAGGTAGAGATTATTCCAATTACCTTGGTACTAACTATGCCAATTAGTGTTCAAGATTATCTCTATGAAGTATGTATAGAATATGAGATAGTTCTAAGGAAACAACTCTCTCAAGGAGACTTCCTATGTTTACAGATACAACCATATGACATCATCCTCAATGTGGACTAGTTGTATTCAGTGCATGCTATTTTGTATTTATTCAGGAGTAATATCATGTTCAATAATGTTAATGGAGAGATTGCAGTGTTCATTGGTGAGTGAAATCCTTAGATTGGTTGGAGGTGTGTTTCATTATTTTCTTAATTAATGGTCAAGATAATTCTATGTTTTTTATATATTCAGTTATTGGTGTTTCCTATGGTTATGAAAGAATACCCTGATGTATTTCCTAAGTAGTTTATGGAGTTACCCCATCAATTAGAGATTGAGTTTGGGATAGAGCTACAACAGGAAGCTTCTATGATCTTGATGTCTCTATATAGGATTCCTCCTTCTGAGTTGTGATATCTATGGGTACATATCAATGATATTTTTTAGTGAGGTATTGTTTAGATGAGCATATCTACTTGGGGAGCTCTAGTTCTATTTTTTGTAAAAGTTTTATATAATTATATGTCTCAATATCAATTATAATTACTTAAACTAGGTGAAAGTGAAGAACCTCTATCCAATTATGTGGATAAATGATTTATTAAATCAATTTAAAGGATCTAGTTTATTTTAAAAGATTGATATGTGGTTGGGATATCATTATATCTAGGTAAAATATGAGGATATTTCAAAGAACTCTTCCCAATGTTGTTTTGGAATCACGAGTTCATTCTGAAGCAGCTTAGTGTGATGAAAAATCCATCCATGTTCATGGGTTTGATGAATGAAATGTTTATAGAGTTCCTAGATCAGTTTGTGGTGGTTTTTATTGATGAAATCGTTGTGTATTTATCATTTGAGCAGCACGTGGAGCATCTTCATGTCATTTTGGGAGTTTTTTTTATCATAAATTGTTCAACAAGTAGTCATTGTGTTAGTTCTAGGATAATGAATTTCATTTCCTAGGGTAATTTATGTCTCAATGTAGTATAGATATGGATTCTTTAATGATTAAGGAAGTGTTTCTTGGTTATCCTCCAAGATAGTTGTAGCGGTGTAGAGAATCCACAATATTACAGGATATTATAAGAGGTTTGTATATAATTTTTCTTGGGTTTTTTCTCGTATGATAGTCTTGACTATAAAGGATCATGAGTTCTTGTGAACAGATTAGTGTCAAGAAACTTTTGAGTACCAAAAGAAGAATTTGGTTATCACTCCAGTTCATCATTTTACACAAGAGGGAGATTAGATCTTGTTTTTCTATGATTCTTTGTAGCCTAGTTTGAGATGTGTTCTGATGAATTATATATGAGTTTATTCTTTTCAAAATTATTATTTATGTCCCCATGAGTGTAACAATTCTATTCATGATATTGAGTTGTAATAATTTGGGTTTTCCTTAAATTTTTAGTGATATTACCTCAGCAATGAGCATTTTTTTTGTTTTTACCAATAACAAATGTCTAAGGTATGACATCTCCCAGTGTGACATTAACTTGTGTCATCAATGGTGGATTAAATTCTTATAGGATTATGACTTTAATATTTCATATACATTGGGAAAGGTTAATGGTGTAGCTGATGTGTTAAAAATGAATTCACGCAGTGATTTTGTGAATGAATATGGAGATTCTTAGATATTAATGGAAGATATCTTAGTGGTATATCTTTATATGTGAGAGTTTAGTGGTATAGGTTGCTTTTTTAGATGATTGTATGGTCCCATTTAGTGCAGTCAGTGGAGGAGTCCCAACTAGAGGATTCTGAGGTGGATGTCTAGAGAGATCAAGTTGTCTTTAGTGATGCCCCTGATGGTTAGTCCAATGATTAATATCACCAGGTGTTATTCCAGAAGATAATTTTCATCCCTTTGATGATGCATTAGGTGTTTATCCATGATTTTCATATCTCACCCTTAGTGGTACGTCATGGAATTAAAAATATGTACTGAGATTTTAGAGGTTGGTTTTAGTGGCATGGGTTGAAGTGTTCATTTCCAAAGTTTGTGTATTGATTTTTAGTCAACCAGAATGTGAAGATCAAGCATAGTGTTCCCAATGGTTTCCTTTAGGTGTTTTATATTCCTCAATGTAAGTGGGAATAAATCTTTATGGACTTCATCACTGGTTGACCTTGATATCATAGAGTCTTTAATGCTATATTGGTGATATTGGACCACTTGGAAAAATCATCTCACTTTATAGTGATCAAGGAGTTAAGATCAAAGGAGGTTTTTTTTAATAAGAACCTGGAGGGGTGGTGAGACTCAAAAGAGTCCCAAGGATGATCATCTTTGATCATGATAATAGTTTTACCTCTAAGGCATGGAGAGGCCTCCAAAATTATTTTGTCTCTCAATTATGCCTTAGCAGTACTATCCATCCATGGTCGTATGTTCAGAAAGATCATACCATTTAGACTCTCTAGGACATGTTGCATACTTGTGTCCTAGATTTTAGAGGTTTATGGATGATGCACCTTCATTTATCTGAGTTTTCCTATAATAATAATTTTTACTCTACAATTGTTATGCCACTGTTTGAAGATTTGTACTTCCAAACCTTTAGTTATCCATTGTGTTGGACTGGGGTTAGAGATTCAGTAATTATAAAGATGAAACTAGTGAAGAGCATGATATAGATGGTTCAAGTGATTCATGAGATGATTAAAGAGGCATAGGATCATCATAATTCCTATTCTGATCAAGGTATAAGACCATTGGAGTTTTACATTGTATATCATGTGTTACTAAAGGTGACTTCTCATCATGGGTGGAAAAGGTTTGGATGTAGGAGTAATATTTCTCCTCGGTTTATTGGGCCTTTTGAGGTGTTGTCTTATGTTGGACTCATTGTGTATCAGATAACCCCCCCCCCCCCATATATGATTTGTAAACATGATGTATCCCATGTCTTGTAGCTTCACCAATATATTTACGGTGACTCTCACATCATTTATTGGGGTGATATTGATGTTGATAATGACACAATCTTTGAGGAGAGTCCTATGTAGATCCAATACCTTCAGGTGAAGTTGTTTCATGTGTGTGAAATTCCTTTGGTTTGTGTTCTTTGGTTACACAATGGCATGGATTGGACTACTTGGTAATGTGATCCACAGATATTCTCTTAGTATCTTAAACTATTTGATGTTAATTTTTTTTTTCTTCTTCATTTTTTAATGGTTTTTAACCTCTATTAGGAATATGAGATGGTATTTTCTTCCTTGATTACTTATTTGTGTACATGATCTTGTTTGAGAGGTATCCCCCATAAGGGAGTGTTTGGGAGCTAGTTTCAATTATTGTGTGGTTTTGCGCTTCTTTCCTCTAAGTGAGGTGGTTGTGCTCCTATGATGATGAGATTCTTGAGACATAAATCATTTTGTGGTTGTTCAAATGACACCTTTTTATTTTCCTTATCTATATGTTTAGTTTTAAATTCTAGAGGGTGAGAATTGTTTTAGAGGTGTCTGATGTAAGGTTTTGGATCCTTTTATCCCATCCCTTTGCATTTTTTTGAATACCGTGGTTCTTGGAGGAGGCCTAGAAAAGTTTTTTTGGGGTTTGGGAGATGAAATATGGTTATAGGATAAGTTCATGATGTTAATTTTAGTCCATAATGTGAATTTTAGTTTATGACGTGAGTGAGTAGTTCACATCCAGAATAGAAATTCATGGTCTGTTAAGGGTTATTCATAGGTTGGTATTTAAGACATGAATCATGGTTTCACAACCTAAATGTTTAGAGGAATGGGTTTGATAAATCTATCACCAAAAATTTACAAATTGAACATGAAGTTCATGATGTGAATTGATCCAGGTTTATTTGATCGAGATGATGTATTTTTTTTCTTTTAACTCAGTCCATTCATGATGAGAATGAACCATTCATTACATGAATCTATGGCTATCAATGTACCTATAAATCTAATCATACCCTTGATTTTTGGGAAATACCACTAAATTCTCCCAAACTTTATGCGACCATAGGATTTATCTCAAGGAGTTTCAAAGCCCTTTTAAAAGGGATTGATCCCCAGCTTCCCATGTTCGATCTGTGGTGATCCAATGTGAGTTTTTCCTATTTTTATCATGGTTTATTCTCTAATCATTATTGTTCATCTCATTATACCTTTCCATTCTATGGATATTGATCTCCATTTTTCTTATGTGTTTCCTTTATTTTTTTTATCCCAATGTCCTTAGAGGGATGTAGTTTCCTTATGGGAGATGTCATTAGAGGTCTGCATATTTTTCCATTCACAATTAAAGAATGTTGAAATCCTTGAGATGAGAGATTATTTGATTCTCTTTTTTCATATTAAAATTTAAATTTATCATGATTTAGCTATTTGGGTGATGGTTTAATTACCCATAATGAATATTAAACTAGAATAATTAAAAGAAATGTTTTATATTTGAAATGATCACATATGTTTTACACAATGATAACAATTTGCCTCTTGTTTTTATAGACAACGTGATATCTATGTTTATGTTTTGTTATCATATTTTTTATTCTTGGGTTCAACGTGTATCTATGATGAAAATTGTTAAAGAATGTAAATTTGGTAATAATGCTAGATAAATAATCAAAGAGGCATGTATAATGAAATCATCCTTCTTATATTTTGATGGAAATCAAATGATGGTTGGTACATGTTTAATTAAAATGTTATTCCTTATCATAATGGTTTTGGATAAATAATTATAATTTTGTATTCTTCTTGATGAAATGATAATGAGGCATGTTTAATTAAAATGGTCTTCCTTGGTTTGTTAAAATTATAAGTTATACTTTAAAGCATGTATACATAATTAATTTCATATAGTAAAAAATTCCATAGGTTACCCATAGTTGTAACCTATGATGAATTAATCAGTTAATCCAATATGGTAATAAAACTAGTTGTCAAATAAAGATAAATGTTTAGGGCTGAGTGAAAATATTTGTATGTGAAGGATGGATGCCTTGTTTTTAGGGCCTAGATTCCCTGTTGAATCTATTTACTGTTTACTACCTTATTTTATTTCATTTTATGTGATTCTTTTTATTCGATTTGATGTGATACTATGATGGATGATTGTTGGTGAGACTTGGGTGGGGAGGCCTTAGTTTATGGTAGTTTTTTATGTCTATGATGAAGGGATTAATGGTGATATGCATGGTGGTGTTGATAATGGAACCATGATTTATGGAATAGGTTGAAGCTAGGTTTTCCATTTATTATTATAAAATCTAGGTTGCTTTCTTGTTAAAAATATGCTTAAAGGACTTATGGTTGATTTTCTTATTTTTGAATTCATTCCCCCACTACTCGAGGTAGATTTTTGTAATTGGTTATGAATTTCTATTATGGTATCTTAGGATGCTTCCTAGGTTACATGGAATTATGTAATGTTAAAGAATAAAAAAAAATTAACCAATGGGGTTGGTTCTTGACAGAATACTTCAAATGATGATAATCTTGAAAAATCATGGGATTGGTTGTTTATGCATAGAGGGCATGGAAATAAGATAGTTATGTTGTTAAATTAATGATAAATAAATATTAATGATTAATTGAAATAATCAACTTAAAGCGGAATGTTTAATGTAAATAAATAAATGAAGTCTTCTTTAATTCTAGTGTGCTTATAGGATACTTAGTCCTTAATAGTGGCAGCTAGGTATCCAAAGGATGATAATTACATTTGAGCTTAAGACTAAGTTAATTCCCATAGTATGGTTATGATATATATTATATCCTCTATGTTATGTGAATTTATATACCTCCCACCTATTTTAGTAGGGAAACTGACACCTAGTGGACTCTGGGAGGGTGTTTTCCCCAACATCAAGTTTGGTGAGGAACGAACGAATGACTACACCCTCTTTCCCTACTCTCTTATCCTAGTATTATTATGTGTTGTATACATTGTGGTTACCTTTACCATATATTTGTGTAAAGGGATGTAATGTATTTGGGTTATTTTACACACATTTATCAATGTATATAGTATCCCAAGGATTATTATAGGTATATCGTGTATAGGGTGTGATGGATTAAGACATAATACATGACATACAGGCTATGGTGGATCCTGGAAAATACTCAGTTAATATATGAAGATTTGGCATGGGATGATGAGATTGTGTGATGCATAGGGTGAATGATATGTTATGAGATGATATGATTCACAGAATGCAAGTATGGTACTTTACACCATGTGTCTTCAGGATGGATTACTATTGGAGAGAGATGGATTAAGAAATAAGATGTTGAGGAAGAGTGTAAAACTAGTGAGAATGTGGTAGTGTGGTTCCTTATATTGATATTATATTATATAATCTATTATATGTGATACTTTGTGATAAATATCCATGGTGAGGTGGGTATTATATTGTACCTATAAAGGTAAAGAGTTCACTTCACTTGTTTTCACCAGGATTTAGTATGTTTTTTTATATTTTTCATGAGTTTCACTGGGGAGGATCCTACTGAGTATACATATTATTCTCACCCTATATAAATATAAACTATTTTTTAGGTCTAGAGAAGCTGGTTGGTGATCAGGTTGGACTTTATTAGATAATGGAGGATGTTCAAGAGCTATTTTGGTTTCTTGGTCACTTTTGACCATATCTTTTGGTACTTGTAGTTTTCATATATTTATTCAGTTTTATGACATTAAATGCATGTATTTGGGATATTTTACATTTTATCTTGATCAGGTGTCATAGGGTGTTTCAATATTATCTCTTTTTTCTTATATCTTAGAGGTAAATTCCTTAAATATGTGTGTATGATATACCATTAGTACTTTTCACCAACCCATGACCTATTGTGGGTGGGCTTAGGGCATCATCATCTCCCTTGTATCATTGATATCTTAGGAGGGGTACCTTGGGGGGGTTCATGAAAAAAATAATATCAGAGTAGTAGTGACAAAGTATAACAAGACAACTCAAGAAAATAAATGGATGTACCTTTGAAGAAACACTGATGTGGCATTACTCTAATTAATCCAAAATAGAAACTCTAAACTCCAACTACATCCTAAGAAACTAGAATCAAGATGCTCCACTATCTAAATAAGAGACCTTTCATTTACCTATGTCAAGAAGAATAATGTTTTTATACATACCAAAGTGCATATGTAGGGGGTGAGTAAACAAACCCAATAAGATTTCCCCAAGTGACTTCCCACACATGATACTTTGACTTGAAACAACTTATCTCGTAGTTTATAAAAAATAGTTTGATAATAAGAAAAAAATATTCCTTAATAAAATATTTTATGCTAAACAATTAAACTAAACCACTTTGTTCATTCTTCCTTTACACTAGAATACCCATCCCATATCACACACACGCATGAATGATGAATGATAATACTAATAGTCATTATTGATGGAAAATATTTCACTAATTTATCTCAAGTTGATAATCCCAGGTGCCCCCAATTTGGAACTGATCATCGTGTCCATATCAATAAGGACTTATAATATGAAATATGAACACACACTACCATTTATACAAAGAAAATATTCTATAATTTTTTTTATTAAATCCAAAACTTTTCTTAATTTTCAAAAAAATCATTTAAATACAAATTTAATTCACAAACCATTAAAAAAAGGCTTCCATAAGGTCAAAAAAAATTCATTGAGACATAAGTGATTTAACAAAAAAAGTATTAATTACTTAAAGCTATGGAAACCAATATTTTCAAAAAAAATAAAATAGGGGTTTTCTATTGAAAATCATATAAAAATAATTTTGAAATATAGTTCTTCCAATTACATAAATAATTGAGTGATAGAGAAGCTACGTACCTCTCAACAGGTCACAAAAACAGAGTATAACACTAAGAAACCTTTATATTTAGGCTCAAAACCACTTTACTTCAATAGATCCAATCAAGATCTCATAAAAACGCATAATATATCATAGATATATCCATAAAGGATTATATATATTATCTTAGGTGGGAGGATATGAGAATATCTAAAGAGAAATAGAGAAAACATAGACTTACCATTGATTCTAGAGATCCAATGCACTTAGATCCATCAAAATTGGCTTCAGGATCAAAGACAAATTCCAAGAATTATTAAGAGATTAAAGGAATTCAAGATTCTAAGAGAAGGTGAAATGTGAGGGTTTCTGGGTGTAAAAATGATTTAAACTATAATTTTTAGAGCATTTAAAGCATGTATCATGGTTAGGCAATGTGGTTTGGGAAATTGTGAATTAACTGTGCATATTATACTACCTCTAAACCATATCCTAGCATATTTGGTTTGCACGATTTGAAAAAATATGCTCCAACCATTCTTTTACCCACTACCTCAACCTTCATGGTTTCTCCAGAAACCCAAATGGTTTGGAAAATCCATGAACCAACTATCCACCAGTCCAAATCTTCTATAATCTCTTGCACAACTTCCTAGAGAAGGTTCATGGTTACCCCTAACCATGGTCAAACTATGCACCCTTGAAAACCCATTAAAAGATTTCCAAAACCAACCATAAAGTCCCAAAAATCAACCCAATTATTATATAACTTAAAAATTCATAAAAAAATGGTAAATTAGATGAAATCATGGGTGTTACATTCTCCCCACCATTAAGTTTTCCATCTCTAGAAAGATGGGGACTTTTTATGCTCTAGAAAATTTTGGGCCATTGTTCCATCATTTCTTTCTCACATTCCCATGTATCTTCTTAAATACCACTATTATTCCATAGGAATCAAACTAAACTGACACTCTTTCCATATAAAAATTTCTATTGTTTATCTATAATCCATATCGTCATGTGTAGTAAAGTAAAATTTGGTGCAACGTCAATGTTTTCATAAAGAATCACATGGTCAGAATTATGCTGGTACTTCTTAAATTGAGATAAATGAAATATATTGTTTATAGTGCTTGATCATTTTGTTAAATACAATATATAATCCATATCACAAATCCATTCATGTATTTCAAAAGGGATTATGTATAGAGGAGACAATTTAACTTGCTTACCCAAATGTCAATTCCCTAGACTTAGAGAAACTTTCAAGAACACATGATCATCAAAATAAAATGATAATGATATAAAATGATGATATTCATAATATTTTTTATTACTCTATGTTATCTCTATCCTTTTACTAATCATCTAATTTTTCTCAGTCATCTCCTGAACAAGGCTAGGTCCCAACAATGAAGCTTCTCCGATGCTTACCCAATAAAGTGTAAATCGACAAGGAAAACCATACAATTATTCAGAAGGAGAAATATGTATCAAGTAATTATAGATGTTATTTTATAAGAACTCTACTTTTAAAGACCTGTAAATTTTAAGGGAAATTTTTTTTTAAAATACTTTGTAATTTTACGAGTCTGTGGCTTCTGACGGCGCTTGATTTCGAGGCACGGTGTTCCCGGAATCAATTTTCAAAGTTAAACTCGGGTACGTTCAGTGAACGAACGAGCGAGTTTTTCTAACTTTTGAACCGGTGCTCAGAATTAAAATCTGAGGGCACCGATGAACTCGCAGCGCCGGTATTTACTTGAGGGGACACTTACCGTAGTTGCGTTCGCAAAGGAGGAGAAGATAATTTTTGGGGGTTTATTTAAGAAGTAAATAAAAATTGTCGGAACAATTTTTATTTCATGAGGAGGTTTTTCCCTCCCATGGGTAGTTAAGGGTGGGGCCCACAGCCACTTAACTACCCAAGTGTGGATATTAGAGAGGTGGGGCCCACACGATTCCTACCATTTAATTCCCTCTAAATTTCATTAAGAACCCCCATTAATTGTCAAACCCCCATTTATTTGCCAACGCGTAATTTTGAATAGGGACCTTCCCTCTCCCTTCCCTAATTAAATCACCAACATGTTTTATTAAATGTGAGGATTTAATTCTGGGAGTTTCTTGCGTGTGTAATTAAATAATAGGAGGAACCTATTATTTAATTTGGGAAGAGCCTTTGTTGTGCGGGAGAGATCAGGATAGCTTGGAGCCTTTGGGAGGAACGCCAGTCTCCGACGAAGAATGACGAAAAACGCCGGCCTCTGAAGAAGAACGACGAAGAACGCCAATTCCTCGAAGATCGACGACGCCCCACCCTTCTCCACGACAAGAGAGGAGATGCCGCTTCCTCTTCGGCGCACTCCGATGACGCCTACGATCCTCTTCCCCATGACGCCGATGTCCGACATCAACTGTTGAGGTAGGGGATTTTGTATAAATTTCTTCATGTGATTTTTATACCCTCGGCATGGCATGCTTTATTGTTGGTGATGTTTAGAACCACTAACGCGGTGGGTGCGGACTAACGAACAAGTCTGAACCCACTGCTGTTTTTTTCTTGATGCGTGGAATCCTTGGCGACGATGAAACGGGACTTAATTGGTGATTAGAGGCCTTTTTAGTGATGTATGGGTCCTGAGACTACCGTAGGCGTAGATAGGAGAAAAATCGGACCACCGGAATGACTTTGGTGGCCCGCGAAAATCTCCGGCGGCGCGGCTCGCAGGCGCGGCGGTGCCGGCGGCCTGAGGCACCGGCCGTCCGCCGGCAGGAGCCCGCCGCGGCTTCACAGCTGCGCTGGGTCTATGGGAGACGCGGCGCCAGGTGCTGCGTCCACGGAGCACAAAGGGGGGGGGCCGCGTCCCCCCCCCCCTGCTCGGCTCGCTGGCCGAGCCAGTGCACCCACCGGTCGGGCCGGGGTGGGTCGCGCAGACCGGCTGGGACACGCCCATCCGGGCCGGACCTGGACCCGGGTAGGGTCGACCTAGTTTGGGCCGACCCAGGGGGGGTTGGGCCGGGTCGGGCTGGGCCCAGACCCCCCACTTCGGACCATTTTCGGTCTTTTACCCATAACTTAAGCTACGGACCTCCGATCGATACACCGTCAGTTGTGTAGGAATCCTTGGATCGAGACGGTATTTTTGGTATATTACACTTGAGATTTCGGCAAAGTTTGGGTATAGCCGGGTTGGTTCGAACCCGAAACCAACCGGGCCCTTGGAGTGGAAACGCTTATATCTTAAGGACCGGACATCCGATTGATGTGTCATCAATTGTGTTGGGATCCTTTTGTTGATAAGGTCCTTTTGGATTACTCCACTTGAGTTTTGGACACATCTGGAGTATGGTCGGGTTGGTTTTAGCTTAAAAACCAATCGGGCCCCTGGGACGGAAAAGCCAATAACTCTCAGACCGGGCGTCCGATTGACGCACCGTTTGTCGCATTGGATTTATTTTGACGAGATGGAACTTTGGGATACATCAACTCTGGACTTCGTGACAGTTGATGTATTTAATCTCTCTTGCTCAAGGAGCAGACCCTCCCGGAATTGAGCATGCTGTGTGCGGGAACCCTAGAGCTGGCTGTGACTGCGACGGGACGAATGTACTTGGATCCTCCGTGGATTCGGCAGCGAGGACGACTGTACTTGGATCCTACCTGGGTTCGGCAGCGAGGACGACTGTACTTGGATCCTTCGTGGGTTCGGCAGCGAGGACGACTATACTTGGATCCTCCGTTGGTTCGGCAGCGAGGACGACTGTACTTGGATCCTCCGTGGGTTCGGCAGCGAGGATGACTGTACTTGGATCATCCGTGGGTTTGGCAGCGAGGAAGATTGTACTTGGATCCTCTGTGGGTTCGGCAGTGACGACGATCGTACTGGGATCCTCTGTGGGTTCGACGGTGATGACTACTATTCTTGTATCCTACGTGGGTCCGACAATATTTGACCTCTGTACTTGTATCCTGAGTGAGTCTGGTAGAGTAGCGGGTCTTGTATCCTATGTGGGTCTGACATCTTAGCTGGTCTTGTATCTTATGTGGGTTCATTAGCTTAGATGAATCAGTGGCTACATCTGATCATATCTATCACCTTACGAAGTGTATACATGTGTGAGCTGAGTCTTGATTTTCAATCATTATCATCGATGTGATGGTTTTGCTTTCCTGTGTGGACTGGGTTGTGTTTCCCTATGTGGACTGGATTTTGCTTGGGCTCGAGAGTTGGAGACGAACTGTAACTGATGACTTAGGTATATGTATTGTCATATACCTAATTAGTGTTGTTGATACTTCGTGATTGTATCTTTACTTTGTGGTTTATCCTTCGTGGATTCTGAGAGACCTTCGGGGGTCTCGGGGTCCCTACTGAGTATCGTATACTCACCCCTGCACAAGCTATGCCCGCACTACATTGTGTTGGATGCAGACGATGGATAGCACTGATCGAGGTGGAGGCTTGTGGAGCTGGACAGTACCCAGAGGTGGACCACTTGGTGGGACGTACACGGAGCGGATGGCCGGACCTGAGGAGCTAAGGAGACTATCTGTACTCACCCTTCAGGTGGGATTTCTAGAGGACGAATTAGTGTTGCTATTTTACTTACTTCTGTTGTACTTCCCTTTCAGTTGTACTATACTTTCAGTTGGGTTTTTATACTGGCCCATTTAATTTTCAGCACTTACCTTTTACCCAGTTTTACTTAGTGCTTACTTCACTTGCGTACTCTGTTGTGTTTTTTTTACTTTATAAAAGTCAATTCATTCCCCTTTTTATTAGGATTTATGCCTTTAGTGCTAGTCACCAGCCCCTGGCCTATGGAAGGCGGCCTTGGGGTAGTCACGGCACGGGCCCCGAGGATGGGTCGTGACAAATTGGTATCAAAGGAGTCGGTTCTACCACATAACGCAGGACTCTGATCCTTCCTTTCTGTGAATCAATAGTGTTAAGAGTATTGAGTGTGGTTTTCAGTCCAGGGAGTCCAGTGTTGGTGCAGCGGCCGACGTATCTATACACCAGGACCCTGACTTCTTATTTCTAACTCAGTGCATGAAAACACTGATTGCGTGTGTTTTTCCTTTCAAAAGTTTTCTTTTTGATTAATTTTTGTCAACTCACCAGGTATATTGTTTGACCATGGCGCACCTGTTTCTTTTCAGAATGGCCCCACGAAGGCAGCCAACCAGGGTTCCTAGTTACGTGCGGGATGGAAGCCCACCGAGTGACGAGGCCTCGGTGTAGGCCCCCATTATAGCGAAGGCACTAACGGTACCACTACCCGCTGGGCCACCGATACCACCAGCCCCAGCAGTAGAGAGTGCACACCGCCTGAGTGCGTTGCACGAGTTTTAGCGACAGAGGCCGCCCAGGTTCCGCGGAGAGACGGACTCTCGGGTAGCCAAGGATTGGTTGGAGGCTATCTTCAGAGTCTTCATATTGGTAGGGACACCATCTGACCTCATGGTGATCCTTGTCACGAGTCTCCTGCACACAGCAGCAGGTAGATGGTGGAGCTTGATGCTCCAGGTGCACGACGAGGCATCTCTACCTTGGACGGACTTCGAGAGCCTCTTCTGCTCGGAGTTTATTCCAGCCACCCTCCGTGCGGTGTACATTCAGGAGTTACTACATCTGCAGTAGGGCAGCATGACAGTAGCTCAGTACTCAGTGAGGTTTACTGACCTCTCGTGCTACTCCACAGACATGGTACGGGACCCATTTTTTAGGGCCCGGACCTTTGAGAAGTGACTCAGACATGAGATCAGGGCTTCGATGATCTCCCTCAACATCCCAACGCAAACAAGGGTGCTGGAGAGAGCCCTTCTGGTGGAGAGTTTTCTCACTGAGCAGTCACCAGTGGCGAGACCCTCCACAGGACGACACGTAGCGTAGTCTTCTATAGCCGGCAGTAGACAACAGACGCAGGGGTCCAAGCGGACCAGGCCGTCAGGTGGGAAACCTCAGGATATGGGTTTAGCTGTGTGGGGCACACGGCACAGATCCAGCCATACGAGGAGCAGGCAGTGCTATGCATGATGCGGGTAGGGTCACATGGCTCGAGACTGCCTAACCCGCCCTGCAGATGAGCAGCAGGTGGTAGAGGGACCTCCCAGGAAGAGGTTCAACCATGGTGGTCCGCCGGAAGCAGGCGGATGTGGCAGAGGGGATGGCCAAGTAGTAGGTGGTGGATGACGTTTTGAGGCCCTACCACCACCACCATGAGGACCACCTTGACCACAGGGAATGACCAGATAGGGGAGAACTCAGCTTCAAGCGGTTGAGGCCTATGAACATAGAGCTCCAGGAGCAGACGGGCAGGAGTGGGACTAGCTCCAGGCATGGAGACTTTTGTTCATGTTGCTTCTAGCTTGTTTAATGTCATTGTTTGTGTATTCTTTGTGTCTTTGTACTTTGAGATGCAATAATAAAAAGACACTTTTTCTTGTGACGTTTGCTTCCCTGTCCTTTTTATGTGGTCGATGCTGAGAGGTTTCAGTTAAAACTGTTAACTTGACCCTCACTTTCGAGATTCCTACTAGAGGAGACCTAGTGACCACACACTGCTGCCGACAGTGTGACTCGACCCTTGGAGGTGAGAGTAATGGTTGGATCTCTTGGTAGTAGCGTTGAGGCCTTACGACGTCATCCATGGCATGAAATAGTACCGTTCATGTCAGGATTGACTGTATTAGGCAAAGAACATGTTTCATTCAGGGGATGAGATCAGGTTTCGCTTTTCGGAAAAGGATAAATTTTAGCAGCTCTTGTAGGACGTAAGCGAACAAGGGTGTATTCGAGTTATTTACAATGGCCAATCACACCCATGGTTCGTTGAGTGAATGGTTTACGGTCTACTCTAATCTCTAAAAGTCTCAGGTGTGTCTTCTCATAGAAGGACCAGGACCTGAGACGATGTTGTTGATTTGAGTTCCACGGGGACTATGAATTTGAGATAGTCTATACTCCTGGGAAGGGGAATGCTGTAGCAGATTTCGTTTCTCAATGCCTTACTTGTCAGCAAGTGAAGGCAGAGCACCAGGTACTTTCAGGCTTGGTGCAGCCCTTAGAGGTCCCGGAGTGGAAGTGGGACGGGATATCCATGGATTTCATGATGGGGCTTCCACATGTAGGACCCTGGGGCACCCTGAGAGGGGAGGAGTGAATCAGGGTGACAAATTTTTCTTTTAAACTGAGGATCTTGTTCCCACGTTGGTAGGAACTAGTTAAACCTATATGAAGAATATGATCTGTAATGAAACATTCACATGCAAAGAGATGACACAGCAAATTTTACTTGGTTCACCGCTAAGGGCTACGTCCAAGGAGCATACACCGACAAGTTGTCGAGCATACCAAATTCCACTATTCTTCACTAGTTGTGGATAAAAAAGGTTCAGGCACAATCACTCTGTCCTAGGCTCACATTCTTTACAATTGTTCAGGGATAGCTCACTGCGTCCCTCGGGTCACTCCCGTTGACTCCCCCTAGCTCACTGCCGTTGGTGAAGTCCCGCTTAGTTTATAGACGTGAAGGTCTCTTCATCATTTCTCAATGGATGCATCCTCTACATTATGTGGATGCTCTGTTGAAGTCCAACTATCACCCGTTAACTGATCTACAACTTTTGTGCAGCACCAAGACAACTGGAAAGCCTCCACAGCACCTGGCGCGCAACTCCAAGGCGGCGCGCAACTTTCAAGGATGGTGCGCAAGTTATCCCTCAGCGCGCAACTCTCAGCACGCAACCCTTCTGTCCTCCTAGACACTTGCGCGACCAACTTCCAATCTTGTGCACCCCTATTTACTTTTCCATATTTTGATGATCAAAACACGATGGTCAAACGGCGCGCAACTTTCCCATCCTCTAAGGTACCGGCGCGCAAGTACTTTCATGGCGCACAAGTCACTTGTGCGACCAAACCAATACTTGCACGACCCTATTTTCTTTGCCATATTTTCATGTTCTCATTATGAAAAACATCAAGCATGAAAGTTTCCAAGCCTCCAAGGCCTCAGCGCGTAAGTATCTTTTCCAAAAACACATTTCTCCATATTTCAAGTTTTGAGGCCCAAAAATTTGGCAAACACTGGGAAACAGCGCCATCTTCAATACTGTTGTCTGCTTGAACTGTATGATCACTTTGCTAGTACACGTTCTGAACTTCCACTAAGGATTGAAAACAAACACAAACCATACTACAATTCATGCACATAACATCCATGGTTCCAACACCACATACTTCCAGAGGACACGACACCATCTGGGTGATCGTAGACCGACTCACCAAGTCAGCCAACTTCCTACCGATCAGAGAGCCGGGCTCAGTAGAGAGCTTGGGATGCCTCTATGTTCAGGATATCGTATGGCTTCATGGTGTGCCATCATCTATCGTATCTGATTGAGACGTTCGTTTTAGTTCCCGGCTTTGGAAGGGGTTACAGGAGGATTTCGGGACACAGCTATGCCTAAGCATTGCCTTTCACCCACAGATGGATGGCCAGACAGAGAGGACTATTCAGACACTTGAGGACATGCTCCGTGCATGTGTCCTTGACTTTGGTTGCAGCTGGAATGATCACCTACCCTTGGTGGAGTTTGTGTACAACAACAGCTACCACTCCACCATCGGGATGGCACCTTACGAGGCACTGTACGTCCGACCATGAAGATCACCTCTATGCTGGACTGACCTTGGGGAGTCAGCACTCGTAGGACCAGAGATGGTTCGGGCTACGACGGAGAAGGTACAGGTCATCCAGGAGTGGATGAGGACTGCACAGAGCAGACATAAGTCCTATGCTGATAGGAGGCGGAGACCACTGGAGTTCGAGGATGGCGACCACGTTTTCTTACGGGTCTCACCTCGACGTGAATTACGGAGATTTGGCCACGCAGGATCCATGGGAGACGCGGCGCCTGGCGCCGCGTCTGCAGAGCACAAAGGGGGGGCCGCGTCCCCCCCCCCCCTGCTCGGCTCGCTGGCTGAGCCAGTGCACCCACCGGCCGAGCCGGGGCGGGTCGCGCAGACCGGTCCGGGCCGCGCCCAGCCGGGCCGGGTCGCGCGGACCGGGCCAGGTCGCGCCCAGCTGGGCCAAACCCGGTTCGGGCCGACCCAGGGGGGGTTGGGCCGGGTCGGGCCGGGCCCAGACCCCCCACTTCGGACCATTTTCGGTCTTTTTCCCATAACTTGAGTTACGGACCTCCAATCGATGCAACGTCAGTTGCGTAGGGATCCTTGGATCGATAAGGTCGTTTTAGTATATTACACTTTAGGTTTCGGTAAAGTTTGGGTATGTCCGGGTTAGTTCGAACCCGAAACCAACCGGGCCCTTGGAGCGGAAACGCTTATATCATAAGGACCGGAAATCCGATTGATGTGCCATCAATTGTGTTGGGATCCTTTTGTTGAGACGGTACTTTTGGATTACTCCGCTTGAGGTTTGGACATAGCTGGAGTATGGTTAGGTTGGTTTTAGCTTAAAAACCAATCGGACCCCTGGGACGGAAAAGCCAATAACTCTCAGATCGGGCGTCTGATTGACGCACCGTCTGTCGCGTTGGGTTTCTTTTGACGAGACGGAACTTTGGGATACATAAAATCTGGACTTCGTGACAGTTGATGTATTGACTCTCTCTTGCTCAAGGATCGGACCCTCCCGAAATTGAGCATGCTGTGTGCGGGAACCCTAGAGCTGGCTGCGACTGCGACGGGATGACTGTACTTGGATCCTCTATGGGTTCGGCAGCGAGGACGACTATACTTGGATCCTCCATGGGTTTGGTAGTGAGGACGAATATACTTGGATCCTTCGTGGGTTCGGCAGCGAGGACGAATGTACTTGGATCCTTCGTGGGTTCGGCAGCGAGGACGACTGTACTTAGATCCTCTGTGGGTTCGGCAGCGAGGACGACTGTACTTGGATCCTCTATGGGTTCAGCAGCGAGGACGACTGTACTTGGATCCTCCGTGGGTTCAGCAGCGATGGAGACCGTACTGGGATCCTCTGTGGGTTCAATGGCGATGACTACTGTTCTTGTATCCTACGTGGGTCCGGTAGTATTTGACCTCTGTACTTGTATCCTGAGTGGGTCCGGCAGAGTAGCTGGTCTTGTATCCTATGTGGGTCCGACAGCTTATCTGGTCTTGTATCCTATGTGGGTCCGACATCTTAGATGAATCAGTGGCTACATCTTATCATCTCTATCACCTTAAGAAGTGTATACCTGTGTGAGATGAGTCTTGATTTTCAATCATTATCATCGATGTGATTGTCTTGATTTCCTGTGTGGACTGGGTTGTGTTTCCCTATGTGGACTGGATTGTGCTTGGGCTTGAGAGTTGGAGACGAACTGTAACTGATGACTTAGGTATATGTATGGTCATATACCTAAGTAGTGTTGTTGATACTTCGTGATTGTATCTTTCCTTTGTGGTTTATCCTTCGTGGTTTCTGAGAGACCTTCGGGGGTCTCAGGGTCCCTACTGAGTATCGTATACTCACGCCTGCACAGGCTATGCCCGCACTACATTGTGTTGGATGAAGATGATGGATAGCACTGATCGAGGTGGAGGCTTGTGGAGATGGAAAATACCCGGAGGTGGACCACTTGGTGGGACGTACACAGAGCAGAAGGCCGGACCCAACGAGCTGAGGAGACTATCTGTACCCACCCTTCAGGTGGTATTTCCAGAGGACGACTCGATGTTTCTGTTTTACTTAATACTGTTGTACTTCCCTTTCAGTTGTACTGTACTTTCAGTTGGGTTTGTATACTGACCCATTTACTTTTCAGCGCTTACCTTGTACTCAGTTTTACTTAGTGCTTACTTCACTTGCGTACTCTGTTGTGTTTTTGTTTACTTTATAAAAGGCAATGTCTTCCCCTTTTTATCGGGATTTACACCTTTGGTGCTAGTCTCCAGCCCCTAGCCTATGGAAGGCGGGCTTGGGGTAGTCACGACACGGGCCCTGAGGACGGTTCGTGACACTACTAATGGTATGTGATCCTCCCATCAGCCTCTAAAATCCATAACACAATCTTAGATCTTTTCTTATAATGTTTGAATCCTATTTTTTTTATTGTACATACATTTTAGGATGATAAGCTATACTCATGTTCAACTAATTACCCAAGTATTCTTGAAGTGATCGCCAAATTAAAGAGGTGAAACAAGGATCTCAGTTGGTGATGAAAAAAACCGGTATTCTGTGCAACTTTATGACCTCTTGAATATAGATTTTTTCCAATTCTTCCACCGTATTGGATTCATGAATAGGAATAAAGTGTGCCAAATTAGTGATCTGGTGCATAATCACCAATATGGAATCATGTTTCCAAACCAATCTTTATATAATTATGAAAAATACATAGTTATGTGCTCCCATTTCCATACAAATATAGGTAAAGATTGTAATATATAAGTTGGTTATTGGTGCTCATACTTGACCTTCTAACAAGTGTGGAATCTCGATACATACTTTACTAATTTTCTTTCCTTTTCATTCCATCCAAATATAAATGAGTTAAAAATGCCATATACATTTTATAAATTCTAGTATGAATAGCCTATGTCAAGTGGTGATAAGAAAAAAAATGTTTTTACTAACCATATGGTGGAACAACAATTCGATCATGAAAAATAAACATAGAGTTTCCATCTTGTTTCCATCTATAAATATTATCCCCACTATTAAGTCTTAACATAATGGTAAGTAAATTAGGATCTAATCCTTGATAATTATTAACTTTTTCATCAAATTTAGGAATAATATTCACCAAATATAAAGGTGCAACTTCATTCTTCTTTGTTCAATCCAAATGCATATCTATAACCATAGCCATCAATTTCAACTGATCGTGTGTTTCCTCATCTAATTGATTGTACAAATTTCATATCGAATCATATTCCATAAAATTCCATTTTCCAAGTTTATAAACTAATTCAAAGTCAAATATATGGAGGTATTCTATCCATATTATTTTTCTTAGGTCTAAATCTCTTTGTGAAAATATTTGTTTCAAATTTTTATGGTCTATGAACATAGTTAATTTCTCACTAAAGAGATAATGATGCCATGTTTTTAGAGCATGCATTACCATAGACAATTCAAAATCATGGGTTAGATAATTCTTTTCATTAAATTTAAATTATCATTATCCATAAGCTACTACATGATCACCTTGCATGAGAACACAACTGAGTCCATATCTAGATGCATCACATTAATCCAAATAACTATTTCAAAATTCTAGAAAAAAATAATTGATGTGGAAGCGAGGCTTTCTTTATGCCAAAAAAAGGATTTTTTACAATACTCACTCTAATAGAATATATTTTCATTTCTCATGATTTATTTCATAGGATATGGATGTCATGAGAAGACCTAAAAATAGTGATGATAGTAACCTAAAAAGGCCATAAATTTGTGCATGTAAAAGATATTTTTCGATAGTTTCCAAGGGACAAAGACTTCTATCTTTATAGGATCTACTGATATTACTTTCTCAGAAATAAATTGGGAAAGGTATTGAACTTTTTTTTCATAAATAAATATGTATATAATTTTTCATATTATTGATGCTCTCACAAAATTATCAAAACAATATCTAAATGTTCTCCATGTTCTTTATAATTTTGAGAATAAACTATAATTTCATCCACAAAAACCACAATGAAACGGTCTATGTAACTCTAAAAGACTCGATTCATCATTTTCATGAATATGACTTGTTCATTTATAATACCAAAGTGCATGACCACGTATTCATAATAAATGTAATGAATCTTGAAAGTTTTTTTGTATATCCTATTTCCTAACCTTGAGTTGGTGATACACTGAGCATAAATCAATTTTTGAGAACAGTTAGGATCTCTAAAAATGATCAAAAAGGTCATTAATCTAAGGTAGTTGATAGATATTATTTATCATAACTTTATTTATCTTATGATAATCAACATATAGTCATAATGAATCATCTGCCTTCTTGGAAAAAGGAACTATAGTAGGCCAAGTAAATATACATGGACTTAGGAACCCTTTACTTTCAAATTATTCCAATTGTATCTTCATATAAGTTAACTACATTGGTGCCAATATATATAATGAAAGTGAAATAATATTTTTTTCCCTAGAAGGAGATCAATTCAAAATTCTACTTCCCTTTCAGGTGGAAAACCAGTGAAATATTCAGGAAACATGTTGGGATATTGATCCACAATGGTAGGAAAATTTCTAGTATCAATTATTTCCTTAGTCCCCAAAGTGTCTATATCTAATTGATAATAAATTTTTCCAACCATTGGTGCTAAATTTACTTCTCTTCCATCCTTGACATCCCTGTATTGTTTAAAAATATGCACCATTCCATTATGAAATGTAAACTTTACTCGTCATGTATAATAATTGATATGGGATAGGAAAGAAACTAAATAATTCATCCTCATGATAAAATCAAATAAATCCATGTAAAAATAGAAAATTCCTAGTCAAACTAGAAACTATCGATTTTTATAGAACAATATACACATTTAAATCCCTTTCACTCTCACTAGCTAAGAGGTTTCTAAATACTCATCACATGTTACATCGTCTCTATACGTAACTCAATTTTATTAATGAAATGTGAATAAATAAATGTGTGGTATCTTCCAATGTCAAATAGAACTTTCATAGGAGTTGGGTTATGTAGAATGGTACATAGTACCATTGAAGGAATAGATTGGTCTTATGTGATCATCTTCTTAGCACCATACAATTTCTTACATTCTCATCCTTGTTCATTGATTACATGATATGGTTGCATTGATTTAGTAGTTATAGTATTCCTAGAACCACATTGGTTCATTTAGTTTTGGGGATGACATGATCATATCATTGAATCATAAGATATCTATGACACATGAGATGAATTATTGATAGATGAATTTGGATCACTATGATAATAATGTTGGAGATTTCCAATATTATTATAGTTGTGACATGGCCTAGGTGGTTCTATAAAATCTCACTTATTATGCACGAATGAAGCATAATAGAAAAATCTAGTATTATTACATGGTCACGAAGGAATTTTAACAAATTTAGTGTTTTGATTCATAGATTCTCTACCACTTTGGAAGTAGGTGTCCTTCCACCTGTTACCAATATTATAATTCTCACACATTCCCATAGAGACAAATGTAATCCCTCCAGTCATATTTATAGAAATACCCATTTATATAATTTTCAATCTATTAACCATATCTTTATAATTAGTAATACCGAGGAAAGTTATCTTAGAATGAATTTTTGGTTGAATTCTAGACTCAAACATGCATTCCATTAAGGATGCACTAGTAGCTACTTCTAAAAAAATAACTAATTTCATAAACATAGTTGCATATTCCATCACTAAAAGAGTTTATTTCTTAAGGTTGAAGAAATTTATCCTTATGGATATCTTGAATGTGTGAGGGTAGAATTTTTTATTGAAAATTTCATTAAATTACTCCCATGTAAGGCCTTGATTAACTTTATCTTGGATAGATAAATCCTAATATTCATGTGAAATATCCTCCAATATTTAGACTGCTAACTTGACCTTTAGACCAGACATTGTTGTTAAGAAACCAAAAATAAGATTCATTTTTTAAGACATACTTTTTCCTTTTTAGGTTCTGATTCCCCCTGAAATATTGGTGGATTTTGTTTCTAAAATTGCACAAAATGATCCACTTATAGAGGTTCATTATTTTGATTTCACTTATAATCATCATGAAAATCTTGAACAATGCTCTGAACAATCTATTGGTTCACTTGTTACTCTTGTGAATCCATGTTTTATATGGCCTCTTCCTATGGGTTTCTATGATGTATATCCATTTAGATTCCTCTATAATAGAAAAAAAAACACCACTAAGTCATCACTCATTAGTAACTGAAGGTTTATATTGTTCCAAATCATCAAATAAATAATCATTACAAAAATCATCAAAATCGAAAACCATTATAAAAATTTTATAGAAATCACAAAAAATAATATGAATAATGCAATCATAGTGGTAATTCTCAGTACTAATTCATGATATGCTACACTCATTAGCTAAACCCATGATGATGAGATGACAACACATGTAATGGTCTCTAAGAACACTTTTATACTCAGAACACCCTGGTAACTTGAAGTTTAACATAAAGAGGTTAACTACCTATTTTTATACTTATATATTTCAAGTTCCAACATTCCCTAACTCTTTGATACCATCCAAAAATAATGGACTAATCAATACTGATACCATGTGTAACATCCCCACCCCACCCATTGGCTTGGGCATAGTCAGAGGTGATAAAAACTTTAAGTGACATTCCCAATACACCAATGGATATAAATAAATGCCAATGGATTATGTAGACATTGGGGGATGATTTTATATTTATAAAAAAACAAACTATTAAGAAAAAATATAAATAAATAAAAACCCATAATATACTTCATGAATATAAATAACACATCTTGAATGATAAACCAATAAACAACAATATCAGAGTAGCAACGACAAATTATAACAAGACAACTCATGAAAAGAAAAGGATGTCCCAATGTATCAACACCTTTGTGGAATCATTATAATTAATTCAAAATTGAAACTCTAATCTCAAACTCTATCCTAAGAAACTATATCAGTTTCTCCACTAGAGAAATAAAAGACACTTCCTTTACCTGTTCCATGAAGAATAATGTTTGCATACATGAAAAAGTGAATATGAACGGGTTTAGTAAATATAACTAGTATGATTTCCCCAATATACCTAACATAAATTCCACTAGGACTAGAAACAATTTATCGCACAGTTTATATAAAACATAGGGTGATAATAACAAAATAGTTTTCCATAAGAAAATAGTTTATACAAAAAAAATTGAACTGTATCAATTTTTTTATTCCTCTTATCCACTTAACACACTCATCTAGTATCTCAAACTTACACACACACACATATTCATGCTGAATAACAATCCCAATACTCATGAGAGGTGATCCTTCCTTCACCAATTCACCATAAGGGATAATCCCATGTTCCCCTAATTCAACACCGAGCACTAATTATGTATCAACAAGGCCTAATAATATGAAATGTTAACACACACCACTATGTGTTCCAATATAATATTCCATAATTCTTTTTATCAAAAAAAAATATTTTCTTTGTTTTCATAAAATCATTGAAATATAAAATTCATTCTAAAACCCTTAAAAACAAGGCTTCCATAAGGTTCAATAAAATTTAATTGAGGCATAAACAATTTAACAAAAAACTAGTATGAGTTACTTAATTACATAGAAATGAATATTTTCAAACAAATTTACAACCAGTATTTTCTATCAAAAATCATAGAAAGGTAATTTTAAAATCCAATCCTTTTACATCTAGAAATAATGGAGTGATAGAGAATGCACCTACCTATCAATAAGTAAAAAAATAGACAATGACACTATGAAACCTATATATCCAGGATCAAAAAATCATTCCTTTAATAGAACCAATCAAGATATCATAAAAACATATCATAGATCAGAGATCTATCCATAACATATTAGATTCAACATCTTGTGTAAGAGAATATGGGAAGATCTAAAGAGAAAAGGAGAAAATAAAGACTCACCATTGATTATGGATATCCAATACACATAGATCCATAAAAACCATATTATAGATAAAATGTAATCTCAAAGAATACTAAAGAGAGTATAAGAGTTAGATAACTTGAGATAAGAGGTGAAATGTGATGGTTTTGGGGTATAAAACTGAGTTAAACTCTAATTTTTGGAGCATTTAATGCATGTCACATGGTTAAGACACACGGTTTGGGAAACCGTATGCTAACCATTCAAAAACTACAACCTCAAAATCATCCACTCACATGGTTTCTTCACATAGTTTAACAAATAATGCACCAAACATGCTTTTCCCTACTGAATCCACTTGCCTAGTTTCTCCTAGAACCTATAATGTTTGGAAACATTGTGCTCCAACCAATCACTTTCCAAAAAACTTCCAAAATCTATTGCACAGTTACCTAGATAAGGTTCATGGTTTCCCTTAAACATACTCATACTGTGAACCCTTAAAACCCCATCCAAAGAATTCCAAAACAAACCAGAAACTCTAGAAACTCAATACAATTATAATTCAGCTTTAAAATATAAAAAATGGTAAAGTGACTGAAACTATGGGTGTTATATTAGTTTACTCCAAATTATTCTTACACGCTATATTACATATAATATCCTCTATGCTCAACTAAAAATTAGATATATTTTTACCAAATCTGAATTTATTTTGAGTATTAAATATATCTTATTGTAGATCTATTTAGGTATTCATGGATTATATAGATATCATAAATAATAGTTGAATTCCTTTATTTAAATAAAATATTTATCAATAAATAAAGATTGAAATAACACCCTATCTTTTTTCTCTTGGTATAGATGTGCATGTTGTTGCTATTAATGAATTTTTAACTCTTGATAAAGGAGCTACCATGAATCCCACTAATAATAAGAACATTTTCAATGATAGTAATGCTATAAATACAATTCTTAATTCTCTTTATAAAAAATATTAAAAAAATGATGAGCTTGAAGACATTAAAAGGGAATTTGGATAAGATTTAAAATATATATAAAGGAAATTCCAAAGTGAAGGATCCCAAATAAAAAAATTGTAATGGAAATTTTGAATGTGATAAGTTGTAAAATGATAAAATAATTAATGATTTCTTTATGAATATTAATGAATTTATTAGAAACATTATAGGTTTTTATGAAAATTATAGATCTTTACCATGGTTAAGAAATTATTGAGGATTATCCCAAAAATATTTGAGGTAAATGTATATTAATTGAAAGTTAAATGTTTGAATCAACTTTTGTTTGATGAATTTCATAGAATTTTCATTTCTTATAAAATGATAAAGGATCTTGTTTTTATAATATATTTCAAATCATAAAGGGTGGATACTTTCAAGGATATGGAGAAACTAAAACATAATAACAAGAAGGATGATTCATACAATGAATTTTATGGATATTAATAAAAATATAAAGAGCTTAAAAAGATAATGTCACCATTTTAAAAAAACTTTTGAAACATAAGAGAAAAATTTAATGGTAAATTAACTTTGAAATAATTTAATTATGGGATTGTTGGGAATTTTGTTGTTGAATTCCTAAAGGAAAAAAATTCTAGAAAAAAGTATTATGATAAAGAAGAAATACCTATAAGGATAAAATTTAACAAAATCCATAATTAAAATATAGATAGTAAAACCTTTCATGAAAAGAGGAAGATGAGAGTTAATCTAAATAAGAAGCTATGAATAAAAAACAAATAACATTCATAGATTATGTTTAAAAGAAAGAAATATATTCAAGTGAACATGAAGATGAATGATAAGAATAATAATGATAATTAAAACACATTTTTAGTATGAAATATAAAACTATGTTGATAAAAATAATAATGTTAAAAGGTAAATCAGGAGTTAAAAAGCGAAGTCTATGAAATTTAAAAGTAATGAATATGAATTCCTAAATAAAGTATCTGAATACATTAGGAAACTTAATATTTTTAGAATTAAAGTGGATCATATTGATATAATCAAAAATATTTTGATATTTATGTCACTGGTCAAAAAAATACCTTTATGAATTTGATGGAGATTTCAATAAAGCTAAAGAGATTTTTTTAATAAATAAAAAAGAATCATCCACCAAAAAATTGGCCAAGTGACTCATAATTCAAAAACCATACAATAAAAACAATTATGTTCTTATATTATCTATAGATATCTATTATTGAAAATTAATTGCACTCCTTGAGAAATTACTATATGATTTAAAACTAGAAATCCACAAGAAAAAAAGAAAAGTTGAAAATTCCTTTACTGTGGAATTTTCTCTCAAGGATATAAAAAAGCCTTAGATATTTCCCAATGGATGTTATTCAAATATTATAGGTTCCACCAATACCATGAAGAATATTTAAAATCATAGTGGCAGTTCAAGGAATTTTGGAATTGATAGTTCTTTGAAAATTAATGAAATTATCACAATGAAAATTGAGGCTAAAAATTTAAAATCAGGAGAGATTTAATTTTTTTATGGGATGAGTCATAACTTATTAAGATTAATTTTTTTATGATAAAAATAATGTTATTATTAGATTAAATTCCATTATTATCAATTGCTTAAATAATGTAAGATTTTTCTCAAAGGGTGAGAGAAAAATGAAAATTTATTTCCAATTAGAAGTTCTAAAATCTCTTTATATTTCAATGAAAAAGGAGAAAAATAGGCTATAAGGAAAAGCCACATTTTCAAAATACGAACATAAAAAATCAAAAGGACTAAAGTTATAAGAAATATTATAAAATTGAATATTGAAATGTACATTGTTATTGGGATATTCCAGAAAGGGAATATGGTCCACGGAATCCATGAAAGAACAAAAACTTAATCCAAAATCTATTGAAATTAAATTTTTTTGATTTATATGAACATATGAGCGACATTAAGATACCATGTGTAAATTTTATTCCATAAAATTAATTTGATGAATAAATATGCATGAAATATTCCATGTTTATGAGGAAAAAATTATAAGCTTTAAAGAATTAATTTTTTATAAGTATATTGAGAGAGATAATGGTCTATCTATAAAAAAATGAGGATAGAGAATAGAAAGGAAAAAAATCTAATTCCTTGGAATCTTATTTAAAAAATCATGGAATTAAACTTAAATGAAACACTCTTAACACATATAAAAAAATGAAGTAGTCAAGAGGAAGAATAAAATCCTTTTGGGATATCAAGAATCATGCTAAATGAAATAAAAACAATGAAGTTATTTTAGAAAGAATCCATATCTACAACTATTCATATACAAAATGGATTCCTATTAATTCTAAATTATGATATTTTTTTAAAATTATTATAAAATAAGAAACATTTAGTGAGATATTTTAGAGTGTTTTGAAAAACATGTTTTATTACAATTAAAAATAAAATATAATGAAAATTAATGAGAAAACCGATAATTGAATATTCATTATAAAGCTTGGTTTTTGGGATGAAAAAGAAAAATATTTGTGTTTGGTAATTTTAGAACATTGTGGGAGATTTTTTATAGAATTTTTGTAGTTTGGGAGGTTTTTGAATTATAGAGAAGTGTTTGGAGGTTTTTGGATGATTTTGGAGGTGAAATTAGTTATCCAAAGAGAAATGAATAGTCAGATATTGGTTTTTTATAGAAATTCATTTTGACTATTGCTCATGGGTTTTATAGTAGTGTGAAATTCACAATCCCATGCTAGTCTAGGAGACCATGTATTCAAGCCATGAATACTTTAAAATGGGCTATGATACCTAATACTTTTACCCAAAACACATTGGATATCCCAAATTTATACCACTATATGGGAGAGGCCAATAATGGTTGATTTTCCTCTGGTTCTTAAGTGATTTATATCCCACTAGTCTCTATAGATCAAAGGTAAGTACCTCCCCTCTGTTTTCATACATATTTTTATTTCTCTTCATTCATATCATTAGTTGGATCTGTGCATTTGGGAATAGAGGTTTCATCAAGTCATGGATAACCCTTTCAAAGGTTTTGTATCTTTCTTATTAAGGCTAAGAGATCCCACAATAAGTGTATTTCATTTCATTAGTGGTTTAGTTCATGAAAGATATATAAATTGATCATATCAAATGAGGTTATTGATGACTAATTTTAATGATTTTTTATGTTTATAAGTTACTAAAGTAGGTGGTTTCTCATTCTCCCTATTATTGATAAATATAGTTATATTTCATTTTATATAAATAATCATTTCAATGGATGCGTTTAATTTAAATTTATCAAAAAACTATAATTTTCTACTTCCTTATTTTCACATCCATTTTTATAAGTTTTTTGTTTTTTATGCAATGTTTAAAAGGGGTTAATCCATTATATAAAATCAATCCAATAAATATAGAAATTCATGGGTGGACAAAGATGAAATGGTTTCTACCATTTATAAGTAATTACATTTTAAAAATGGATAGAAATAATTTTAGTATTTCATATGAAAAATAAGGAGTAGAAAGATGCACAGAAGAAATTGATTTGTGTGTTGAGGGAGAGATGAGGGTTTTCCTATGATATTAAGTTGATTTCAATGAAACTATAGGATCAAAATAGCCAATGTATTAATTGATGAGAGAACAAGATTGTGAAATTAAGTGTTAGTTTTATTGAACAACTATAATTGAAGGCTCAATAGAGAAGTCTATATTGAGAGAAATATTTAATTAATAAAGATAAATTTTCTTATTATTATTTATAAAGTTCCTAAAAGAAAAGTTAAGAAGATAAAACTTTGATGAAAGTTCATCTAAAGAAAAATTGAAGGTCTTTTCTCACTACTAAAAAATGTGCAATATACAACATTATCCTTTATTATCACTAGAGAAAAGAACTAATAAAGGCTTCCTTTATCAGCACTGATAAAGTGTATGTTTTATCAGTGCTAAAAAAAGAACTGATAAAAGGTACCCCTTATCAGTACTTTTTTTGGCGTTGTTAAATGGTTTCCTTTATCAACACTTTTTGTTTAGTGATGATAAAGGGTAACTTTTATTAACACATTTTCTAGTGCTGGTAAAGGTCTCGATCACGCACACGATTCCCACATCGAAATAGCGAATGTTCAACCACTTCTTTATATAAGATCCCACTACAACCTAATGCCATAAGCCTCCTGCAGGGATGAGCTCCCACATACACTTTCCACACACCCATATGGGTCCATGGTCCCGCACGAGCCTTGGAACACCCTAAGCTTCCTATAGGCTTTAGCCCACTTGTATACACACGACCGGGTCCTACACAACCCGGCCCACCCACCCCACCATTTGGGCCTATACACGACTTGACCTATGTTCCCTATTTTTTGTATATAACAATAAAAAATACAAGTATCAAAGGTATTAAAAAAATTGAAATAATTAAACAAATAAAAATTAAAAATGAATATATTAATATTTTTAAAAAAAATTAATAATTAATAATATTATTAATATATATGTATATATAAATTATAAATATTGATATATAGTATATATAAAATATAGATATATAAAATTAATAAATTTAAAGAATTAAAAAAATATAAAATAAAAATGAATAAATATAAGAAAAATAAAATTTTATTAATTAAATAATTGTTAATAAAAATAAATAAATTTAATATACATATATATAAATTATAGACATTAATAAATAGTATATATTAAATATATATATATATATAATGACTAAATTGTAATAACCAAACAAAAAAATTAAAAATTATTAAATTAAAAATTATTAAAAAATTATTAATGAAACAATTATTAATAAAAATGAATAAATATAATATATTTATATATATATTAATAATAAATAGTGATAAATAATATATATTAAATATAAATAAGCAAAATGAATAAAATGTAATAATTAAAAACATATTAAGGTCGGATTTATTTTTAATGGTTTTTATACATAATTAAAAATTAATATTTTTAATATTTTTAATATTTTTAATATATAAATATATGCATATATATATTTCTATATATATATATATCAATATATAATATTTTGTAAAATATGATTTATATAATAAAAAATATTTATGCTTACATTAAATAAGTCATATATTTAGTGAAAATTTGTTTATAATTATAAATTAATATTAATTAAAAATATTGACTAATTGTATCAAGTAATAAAAACTTAATTGAATGTTATTTGATTTTTCAATTTAATATATATCAAATGTGTATTATATTGATTTCAAACATACATATACATAATTAATGCATCTTTATATACAACACACCCAGACTCATAGAATATTTCTGTAATTTATTCAACTTTTAATATTCATTTTAGAATTATATTTATTAAAATAAAATATTTAATATATATTATGTTTCTAATTAGTAAATCTTATTTATTTATTTTTTAATATTATTAGATTTATTATTATTTATTCATTTTTAATACTTTTTTGTTTTTTGTTTTTTTTTTGAATTTAATCCTTTTCTAATATTTATTTATACATATTGATTTACTATATTTTAATAATTTCAATATGTATTCATTTTCATTTCAATATATATTCATATTTTTTTTAATAATTTGTATGAGCAACTAAACTTGTCCATTTTTTCAATATTTTTAAAGTCTACTCATTTTTAATTATTCAATTTCACTCATTTATAAAATTCATACATTTAATATTATATATTCATTAATAATGTTAACAATATATTTATAAATAAAAATTTATAAATAAATATATTTATAAATGTATATTTACAATATTTATTAAATTATATATTTATAATTATAAATATATATATATATATAAAGTATTTTTATAATTATAAATAAATAATTATATATTTAAATAATTCTAAATAATTAAATAAATATTTTTTTTAAGTATTTATATAAATATAAATAAATAATTATAAAATTATAATTAATATATTTAAATAATGAATATATTTACTATATTTTTATTTATATATTTTTATTAAATATATATAATTATATAAATATATATAATGATATAAATATGTTTATTATTATAGAAATATATTTATAATTATAAATAAATAATTATAAATATATTTACAAATATATTTATTTTTAAACATTTTTATAAATGTATATTTACTAAGTTTATAAAATTATATCTTTATATTTATAAATAAATAAATATAATTTTTTTTAAAGTATGTATATAATTATAAATAAATAATTATATATTTAAATAATAATAAAATTATAATAAATATATTTAAATAATGAATATATTTAATATATTTTTATTTTTATTTATTTTTATTTTTATATTTATTTATTATATATATATTATTATATAAATATATAATGATATAAATATATTATAATTATATAAAAATATTTATTTATGATTGTAATTATAGATCTTTATCAGTGCTAAATAGGCACTGATAAAATCCCTCTTTATCAGCATTAAGGTTTTAGTGCTGATAAAGAGGTATTTTATCAATGTTTTTTTATTTTAGCACTGACAAAAACCCCTCTTTATCATCGCTTATTTAGAATCACTAATAAAACCCTCTCTATTATTTTAAAAAGAACCTTAAGTGAACTGATTTTAGTCACATCTTTCAAGCTCTCGTGAAAATCCAGTGTTGTCTCTGCTCCCCCTAGACCTTCTCTCAGATGAATCAAGCCTCAAATATAAGTTATGTTATTTTTTTCTCATCCTCCCTAATCTAAAGCATGTTAAATTCTTTTGTCCTTTGCTTCATCGTTTTCCCCTTTCTTGTTTGAGTATGTGTGAAGTTTGAGATAGTACGGTGGGTTGTGTACGAAGCCTTCCTATCTTTAGGCACACAACATCATGGGAGTCTGTCCGAATGACCTAGGTTTCCACAACACGAATCATTTATAGGTTTAACATCTTGGATTCATATAGTGAGGTCATGGGATTCACAACAGAACCGATTGGTGATGATAATTAATAAATGTCACATCCATGACTTATTTTAAAGGTATTTTTCATGTAATTAATTTTAAAAACCTTAAAATAAATAAGTTTTGGATGAATTGTGGTGTATCAAAGATATTATGGGTATTCATAATGTATAAGTGATGGTTAAAAGGTTCTATATTTGAAATAAATTGTTGTCTTTCTAAATTTAAAGTCAAATTAAATGAATAGTCCCAAAAATATCATTAATGATATTTTTTGTTATATAATATTTTATTAAATGATTTAGAAAACATAAAAATATTTAAATAGGAAAATAGGGTGTTATATTGTCTAAAATTTCATCCCTTGACCATTTTATGCCAATTTTTACCTTATAAGTAAATTTATAACCCTTAATGATTGAAAAATGTGTTATCGCGATTAAGGATAAAGGGTTAATGGGTGTTAAAATAAAGATATAAAGGTATAAATGACCTAAAAACTTGTCCAAATCCTATTGTATGACATTATTTCAATCATATCCCGTATTTAATTCTAAATTAATTCAATTTTTAACCACTTTTCCATGAATGTGACTTTATAATATTTAAAAGTTTTGAAAAATTACAAGAGTGCCCCTTCCCTCCCTTATAAACGTAATCCCCACCTCTCTCTTCTTTACTCCAATTTGAGAAAACTATCTAGAAAAAACCCTGCATAATTATATTCTAAACTTCAATATACACTAATTATATTTTTAGGTTTTATTAAAAGACCATTCCAAGTGTCCTTAATAAGTGATCTAATGGAGGTCTATTAAAGAAGAGGTAATCATCATACCCAACCTCTTTTAATTTATTTCTTCTTATACCTCCTTTAAATTTGTGGTATTCAACCTAAAATAATAAGTTCAATATCCTCAATACACTAAAATTGTATTATGATTATGTAACCACCATTATCCACCCTATTTTTTTAACAAATTGTAAATAAATATATCGCATGTGCATACTTGTGGACTACTACCTCCACTTAGTGATATGATTCTTATTTCATCACCAAAAATCATTATTCATTGTTATAATGGATTTATTAATTATATGTGATATTTATGACATAATTATGTTTCTTTAATTATAATATCTCATCTACTTTATTACCTTTCCATTAGTTATAAAATGATAACATCGTCCATGCATACGTGTGGACTGCCACCTTTATGAGGCGATGTGATTCATGTTATATTTTCTCTTTAAATGGATATAAATATGGATAGATTTAAGAAATATATATATATGATGTTTTTTATAATAATTATTCTGGAAATATGAATTATTATTTACCTTTATTTCATTCCAACCATCAAAATATAGAATCATCACTCATGCGTATGTACAAATTATCTTCTCCATGAAGTGATGTAATTCATTTTTCATCAAGAATTTATATGAATAATTATAAAAGTGTATATGATGAATAAATATGATACTTATTTCATTATTAATATTCTTTATAATAAGAAACCATGACCAAGGTGCAAGTACCGGAACCATCAAACTAAAACACGCATGGAAAACAGACCAGTTTTCACCCAAATGTTCATTTTAATGAAGAAATTATTATTAAAAGTATCATTAAAAATTATAAAGGAATGATACATAGTAAGTTATGTAAAAATATTTTTCTATAATATATGTATGATAAATCTATTTTTAGTATATAGGATATTTGAATGTGTAAGAAGAAATATGGAACTTGAGGTAAGGGTTTCTCATCGCACTTTTATTTCTATGAGACATATGTCATATTCACCACTTTTTTCCTTTGTGTGGTTTATATTATTTCAAAAAAATTCTTTTTTATGCTTCTCATGAAAATTATAGGGATTTAAAAATCCATCTAAGTTTCTATCCTTCATGAGGTTTTTATTCAGAAGTTACGAATGTGGTGAGGATTTTTCATCTCAAATCATATTCTTTGGGACATATGTCTTGTTATGCACTTATATTATTTTATGAGGGGTAAATACTACCCCTTTGACATGTCATATCATGAATCTAATTATTTTAATTATATTTAATGTTTTATTTTAATTTATTCTTTCATGAGTATTATGATTCAAAAGTTACCATACGGTAAGGGATTTATGTTTCAATCTCATTTTAATCGAGATTGTTTATGCTTGAATTTCCATTGAGGGAAATTATATGATACTTATTTGATAAACCCCCATAAATTTTTATTCAAATCTGTTTATTTCTTGAATAATTAATTTTTAGTACCATTTTCCTCTCTTTGGTGCACAAAATGGTTTAGAAAATGTTTTCAAGAAAAATCAACCTTATTTCTCCTCTTTCGATTGAAAACCTTTTTCTTCAATATCCATGTTTTCTAAAATGTTTTCAAGATTGTTTTTGACTATTACTCAATGATTATTTAATTTTAATTCTACCAAAGTTTTAATTTTTACAAAAAGTTTTAAAAATAATCTTCTTATCATTTTCTAAACAAGGTACTTTTTACCAAAGGAGTGAACATAATCTTTATTTTAATAATTACGACATGAATGAAATTTCCCACTTTCATGACCAATAAATGATTTTAAGATTCCTATATAAGTTTCCATTGTTATTTTCATATAAAATATTTTCCTTAATATTTTTGAAATATTTGTATTTTAAAAAACTGATTTAAAAATTAAAGGGTATCTTCCTCAAAAAATATTACAATAATATTTTAATAAAAAATTTCATCTATAATAACATCCTTTGATGTTAATTATGCTTTAATAGGGATATGATCCAATGATACCATCCTTATTATTTCTCTAAATGTTTTATGATTTTTATGATGAAATGTTTATGAAACTCATTCATTTTTCATGGGTTATGTTATGATAAAATGATGAAATGTTTATGAAACTCATTTCCTTTCCATAGGTTATGAAATGATGATATGATGAATGTTTTACGAACGTGTGACGCACATATGTAAGTTTTTCATTATGTGATGGATGGGCCCAAAATTATATATCCCTCTAATACATTGGGTAAAGATGGGTATCTCGTGAGATAATATGGACTAAAATGGGGAGTGAACCCAGTTTAGTAAGGGACTTTATCCACTATGATAGTCTTTAAACTGAACCTTGAATAAGGATATGATGGAATGGGGAGTGAACACATTCCACTATGATAATATTATAAGAGATCCTTGACTAAGTAAATTGTTTTATATGCTTATGTTTTTTCCAAAAACTTATGTCTTATGCTTATGATGTGTTCTCATATATTTCAATTGATTATTAATGATTTCACGCACTTATGACTTTTGTATTTTATTATAACAAATATTTATGACATGATTTATGATTAATGATCTTTAAATGATTTGGTATGATTCTTGTAAGTTATAATCATGTGCTCATACTCTTATGTTTATCTTATACTCGCTTATGATCATAGATTGATATCTCCTATGTTTACCCTTACTAAGTATCTGAGCTCACCTTTTATTATGTTTCATTTTCCCCAAGATATGAACAAAGGTTCTAAGTATGATATATCTAGAATGGTAATAATATGAAGAACATTATGGGATATTTTTAATATCATTTATGAAATAATATTCTTTTATATCTAGTCTCCAAATACACTAAACCTTTATGGTTCTAGCATGGATCGTGATGTTATGTATTCAATATTCATCAAATAAGATGTAATATTTATGTATGAAAAGTATGGGTATCTATATATAATATTGGAGATTATGATGAGAAATATTGAGGAATTTTAGATGAGTTAAAGTTGGGCTTATTAGAAGCTTAGAATATAAGTTTTTCATAATATATATTGATCAACAGGTGAATTAGAAGGAGAGTTTTTGAAATCCATAGTTCAAGCATGTGGTGGAGTGACAGTTTGAGAACACCAAATTCTTGGGGGATTTATCAGAGTTTGTTCAAAGAATCAAATGTTTTGTATGACTAGTATAGAGAAAAAGGGAAAATTCGATGTTAAAGATTCAAAAGTTTAGTACTTGAAAAATCAAGAGAGATTTTACATATAATTTATGTGAATTCAAACTCAAAGTGATGACGTTGAGTTGGATATTCAAGAAAAAAATCATGAAGGAAATTTCATGATTCTATCTAAGTTTTTTGAAATTCTTAAAGAATTTTGATGTCTAGTTTTTCAAGAAATTTTCCTTGCAAAAAACAGTTTTTCAAGATATTTGAAAAAGTTAAAGTTTGATATCTTAATAAAGTAATTGTAGGTTGTTCACTAAATAACTGAGTAAGAAGGAAGTTTGAAATAGAATCCCACATCCCCCAATATTTATCAGAGTGGGTCCAGTTATATAAAGGGAACTACATTTAGAGATTTACATTTCTATGAAGAGATTAAAAGAAAAAAGGGAGAGCCCCAACCTGCATATTTTATAGATCATTCACTAGGTTGAAGTGTTTAGGAAGTTGGAACTCTATATTCCAAATCATTAATAGGTTGTTTATAAAAATTAATAAATTGTAATATACAAAGCAATACCAATGTCAAGTGATGACCTAAATATGATCCAAGTGTTAAAGTTCTTGGAGTAGTGAGTGCTTCGAAAGTTAAGTTTCTAGATGATATAATACACATTTAACTTGTATGAAATTGGAGGTGATTATTTTGTGGCAGTAAAATACCAATGTTGGGGATGAAGTTCTTATAGTTGATGCAAAGACATCCCAGAGCTAAAGGGAGATCTAATTCATGGAGTTTGTTGAGGACCTTAGTAGACTAGTGGTTCCAGTATAAATAATACCACCATTCTAACTGAGAGACTAAAGACTATGGGATGAAATATAAAGATCTATTTATATAGATATTATAGTGAAGATTCACCTATGTAATATGGTGACATCATAGTAAGAATTATTCCTGCTCTTGGGTATAGGATAACAACAACCCCATTGTAACACTTATGAGAATAGTGAAAATATGGAGAAAGGAGTAGGTTTCTCACATTGGGATCGAACCCTGTAAATATCTTTGTATGTTGTTTCTTTCCATTAATTTCATTTCATGTGAGAGTAAGTGTGGAAGGTTCATAATTAGGATACATCCTAACTGCGGAAAAGGTTCAAATAATTAAAGGGGGTAAAAAATTTAAGTTTCAATAATTCAATAAAAAAAATTCACACTAATTCACCCCAATATTAGTGTGACTGCATGGTCATCTGGGCACTTCAATATGAAAATCCTTAGATCCTCGAGAATAACCTTTTATCTGATACAACTTGAAGTTTCATAGGAAAGTATTATGAGAAGCATTGGAGGTGGTGAATCAATGTGACCAAAATCAATGAATTCCCCTTAGATCTCACTTAGGTTTTAATGCCTATTAAAGCATTGGATCCATGGAAAACCCAAGAAATGATGAGAGATAGTGAGTGAGTAAGAACACACATGACATAAAATATTTTCACGGTTAACAATCTCTTTTAACATGGGATAATTCTTAGTGACTAATGGTTGTAATACTTTTATCCACATTCATATCTTATTATCAACAAGAAAATAGGTTAGGAGTAGAAAGATGGTCCTAAGCTGTATGTATAAGAAAAATCAAAACATGCATCAAAAAGTTGATCAATCTTTATCCATCAACCTCAAGTTCCTCTAAATGATGGATCAAGTGTGCACTATTTTTATTCACCTAAATCATAGCTAAAGGACTCTCTAGAAGATCCATTGGAGGTTTTTTCTTTCTATCTCAATATTCATCACATGCCATCATCATTTTTCAAAAAACACATAATATATATAGAGATAACTCCACCATGGAATAATGAGTTCAACCACAACATTGTCTAGTTGTTCAAGGATTGATTCAAAAACCACATTGATATATCCAAGATAGTCCTTATGTTTTGTTGGATAGTTTCATTCCTTTGAATATATCTTTGACATGTTCCATGAAATAATGATTTTGACCATGATGTAAATCATGTTGCCCCACATAGAAATGGCCATCTCTAAAGGAATTTTACTCTTGAGCATGGCGTACAAGAATTTTTCTTTCTACCACAACCATGATTCCTCACAATGAATCTTTTGATTCATCACATTGATTAAATAGAACCAAAATCATATCCTTTATGGGAATTTATATCATATGCCCCAATGTGATGAATACTCAAAGATTGAGCATGATGTTTTCATTTTTTTTATTTTCAGTTATTTTTTGAAAATATTCCCATAATGGAGTTGATATCTAGGTATTTATCACATTTTATTAGCTTTATGAAATGATTGGAGTTGCATGAGAATGACTTAAATTCAAGAATTTAATTTTTTTTATTGGTCTTTTGGATTCTTTTGGAAAATCCATACATGTATTTTTATTTTGGAATTGTTTTTCACAAGTTCTATTTAGAGTTTAAAGGGCATGCAGTTGATTAAAAAGGAATTTTTTGAAGCCATTTAATAATAAAGATAAGTCTTGATGCTCTTGTGTAATTAACATGGAATATATTGAGGTGTCTGATTGAATGGACCGAAGGATTTATATTTTTATTCATTTTTTATAATCCCTCTTTTAAGGGTTGATGGGGAACCCTATTAAGGGGCATAAAGTGAAATCGGCCATCCTGTGCATTGCGTAGGAATAAACAGGGCGCAGAATAATTCTCACATCTAAATAATGGGGAGGAATTAATTGGAATAAGCACGCTCATGTAAGGTGATCAGGTTGCATAGAGGTTGTGTAATAATAACAGAGGCATCATGTCATAATAAAGTGAACCTTGTGTCAGATTCATTATGAGCTCTCCTGAGTTTCACGTAAGGTTAGTAGGTCATGGCTGATGCTTGAAACGGGTTCAAAGATCCACTCATGTTTGAATGAATTCCTCGCACTATATCTATGTAGAATTAATATAAAGTATAATCCATGATCTCCAAGATTCCACATGTGATTAAACTGAAGCCCGTGTGAAATTAAACCAAAACTAAAAGGAAATTAGGGATCATTACAAACTCCATTGAAGCTTCTCATATCCTTCCCAAAAATCTCTTGAATATGCTCATAAAGTAAGTGGCCTCCATCACACAAATCTTCCCACTGGAGTCACATTGTAGGAGAGAAATACCCTTTCATTTAGAGCTCAATTGAGAGAGGTTCGTACATAGGATAAATTTTTTGTAACCACATGGAGGGATTTCCCTCGAGCATCCACATGGGGGAGATTGAAGATGGGAATAATTTTTTGTTGGAATTTTTCTATTTCAATTACCCTCAGAAAAAAGAGGGGTGCTAGGTGTGTTTAAATAGAAGGGGAATAAACTGTGAAGGAGGTTCCCCATAGGGGAATTAGAGTAAAATTTTACTTTTTATTCTTTGTTTCGTTTTATAGTAATTCAAATTGTAATCTATTTATGTTCTTCATGATTCCATCTTTCTCTCTTTTCCATTGTGTTCTCTAAACTCCATGGTTATGGAGAATTAACCCAATTGTGTGATCCCCATGGGAGGTTCATGGTTTCCTGATTCCCTGCTCATTAACTTTAATTTTGTTTTATTTCATGAATCGCAGGGTAGATAGGGTGTTGTCATTTGGTGAGGAGGTTTCCCACCTCTTCATAGCATTCTCTCGGTCTTTTTATTTCCCCTACTCAATCAAATCTTACTCCCTTGTCTCACTTCTTCTAAATTATGGTTTATTGGGGTGGATTTGTGCTTGTATGATGTGTTTTGGGATTGGGTGGAGAGTGTTGATGTTTCAATGGCCATGACATGATCAACACTTAATACCATAATACTATGGAGGCAGTGAAGTTCAATGTACCCTTGAGGTTTTCAAAATGCACTGGATTCCACAAATTATATAGGAGAAGGTGGTCCATGAATGGTGCAGAATAGTCTATAGAATGAAGTTTAACTTGTAATTCCATGTAATGAAGGAGACCACGGGGGATCCAATGGATCTGATAGAGGCCACAACCACCCAGTAGATTGGTTAGTCTATTCCAGTCATAGGAAAACTAATCAGATAGAGCCCGCAACCACCCAGCAGATTGGTTAGTCTATTCCAGGCCTAGGAAAAGTGTCGCAGTAGATGGGGACGTGGTTGACCCACGTGATGATAGGGGAGTTCAGTTAGAAGAGGGGGTACCTAAGGGTAAAATGGGAATTGCAGTGGGAGAAGGAAGTTAGAGCAGGGGTTACAGGCGGTTATAAGGAGGATGCGGGGCACGATTTGGGGAATCACCTTTTTCCTTTTTCTGTTGGGTACGACTAGGGGCTTGGGCGGGATATTCCCAGTGAGGGAACTCCCGATTGTACTTCTTCTTTTCCCCAGTGTTCTACACTTTTCATTCACTGTAATTCAATTTCTCCTCGTGGAAATTAATAGAACGGTGCCTTCTTCCCATCCCTTTGTGTGTGAAGTCTTTATCAGCTTGGTCTGATCTGCCTCTCTTCTCCCATGGAGACTCGCCAACAATCCCTCTTAGACACCATCGAATAGCGCCTGGATTCGGTAACAGATCAATTATCCTCTCTCACTACTTCGGTTACCAATTTATCTATGGGATAGGAGGAATGTCGTTCTTACCTTACATCAATTCTGCGACGTATGGATAAACAACCGCAATCTGATGGCGCCAATTCTGCTCCACTTCCATCTGATGCGGCTCGAACCTCTATTACGCAAGATGATCTTGCAACTTCTGTGACGCCTCTTCCTCCTGGATCTGCTGATCCATCTTTACATTCGGAACCATTGGCCGCTCCTCGGCACCTGGAACTTCCTATATTTGATGGTATCGATTCCTGAGGCTGGATTTCTCACACAGAACTCTATTTTCGGGTGCACAAAACACTAGAACCTTTGAAGATCCAACTTGCTCAAATCAGTATGGAAGGTCGTGCGATCCATTGGTTTTCTATTATATTTGAGGTTCACCCACACTTATCTTGGACACTTTTTAAGGAATAATTAATGGAGCGTTTTAGTGGCCTCCTTACTCAGAATCCCAATGAGGAGCTTACTGCTCTTCAACAATTGGACTTGATTTCTGATTATGTCGAGCAATTTGAGTACCTGGTCTCCCTCCTTCCTCACCAACCCGAGTAGCAGTATGTTGGCTATTTTCTTAATGGCCTCCAGAAGGATATCCAGGATTGGTTTCGAATCCATAATCCTTCGACCAGAATGCAAGCAATGCATCTTGCACGCCGCATTGAGCTTGCCTTTTGCAAGAGCCTTCCTGCTCCTCCACAATGCACCCCCAACCGTCCTCTTCCACCCTTCAACCCCTCCCTTCGTCCTCCAAATTTCCCAGCGGTCAGTCCTCCCCCACGCCCTTGGTGCCCTTCGGCCCTTCCTTACCCAGCCCCATCCCCCACCCCGCAACACCCTCCTACCCGAACTATCAAACATTTGACTCCTCATGAATGGGAGGAACGTCACAAAAAGGGCATCTTCTTTCGCTACGGTCTTCCTTATTCACCCATGCACACATGTTCTAATCCTAAGATGCGTGTTCTTTTATTGGGTGAGGATGAAGACACCTCTGCTAAGTTACCTCCACGCCACCCACAGATTGCCTCCCTGATTCCCCATTGGAAGCGGAATGTACAGTCCTCGCATATTAGTCTGGCCTCCTCCTGTTCAGATCCAGTTCCTTCACCCAGTAACTGTACTTCTATGAAGGTGGTTGTTTCCATCACTGGCATACCAATTTTGGTATTATTGGACATTGGTGCTTACCATAACTATATTTCTTCCAAATTAGCCAGATTATTAGATCTTCAAATCATTACTTCTATACGTTTTCATATAAAATTTGGGCGATGGTCACAAATTGTGGTCTCACGGTGTGTGCCGCCAGCTTTCCTTAACAATGGGCATGTACACTTCAACTTTGGATGTTCATGTCTTACACATTGGAAGCCTTGATCTCATCCTCAACATTTCTTGGCTTCGAACTTTGGGTGAGGTGCACATCAATTGGAATACAATGACCATGCGTTTTTCTGCAGAAGGCCACCAGCATATCCTCGAGGGAATTGTCTCCCTTGTTGCCCCTCTCCAGCCCCTCCCTGTCTTTCCTCTTGGCTCCTCCAGCTTAGGAAAACATTGCCTCCTTTTGGGGGGCCGCTCAATAGGCAGTACTCACCCTCTGGCAACGGCGCAAGCTAGTGAGCTACAAACTGTTTTCACTACCTTTCAGCAAGTTTTTGAGGATTTTCCAGGACTTCCACCACCACGCCTGTGTGATCACGCTATTCGGTTTCACCTCAACCAGGGCCCTATTTCGATTCGCCCCTATTGTTACCCCCACATTCAAAAGAATGAGATTGAGCACCAGGTTCAGTAGCTACTTCAAACAGGGTTAATCTATAAGAGTACAAGTGCTTTTTCCAGCCTGGTACTTCTTGTCAAAAATAAATATGGGTTGTGGAGAATGTGTGTTGATTATATCTCACTTAATAAAGTTACCATCCCAGATAAATTCCCCATTCCCGTGGTTGAGGAACTTTTGGATGAGATCCATGGTGCTGCATATTTTTCTAAACTGGATCTCAAATCGAGCTATCATCAAATTCGTATGCGCGAGGAAGATATTCACAAAACCCCTTCCCGAACACACAGTGGCCACTATGAATGCTTGGTCATGCCCTTTGGCCTCACCAATGCCCCATCAACTTTTCAGGCTACAATGAATGATCTCTTCCGCACTTTTTTATGTACTTTTGTCCTAATATTTTTTGATGATATACTTATTTATAGCCCTAATTGTCCCACCCATATGCTCAATTTGCAGGTTTCCTTTCAAGTATTGGAAGATGAACATTTCTTTGTTAATCATAGAAAATGTCAATTTGGCCAACCTGAAATTGAATACCTTGGTCATATCATTTCAGGGTTGGGCGTGTCCATGGACATGGCTAAAATTCAGGCTGTGTTGGATTGGCCAGCACCACAAACTGTCTGGGGCGTCTGCGGTTTTTTGGGCCTCACTAGTTATTATCAAAGATTTATTCAGAACTATGGCTCGGTCGCTCAACCCCTCATGACTCTAACTAAAAAGGATAGTTTCTCTTGGACCACTACTTCTCAACAATTGTTTCAGCGGTTAAAAACATTGATAACCACTGCCCCTGTCCTAACTTTGCCTGATTTTTTCAGCGACTTTCCACTGGAATGTGATGCATTTGGAACTGGGGTTGGCGTTGTTCTTCTTCGGCATAATATACCTCTTTCCTTCTTCAGAAAGGCCTTATCTCCTCAAACATATACCAAGTCCACTTAGGAAAAACAAATGATGGCCTTGGTCTTGGTCATCCAACATTGGCGCCCTTACCTTCTTAGCCGATCATTTACGGTATTTTCTGATCATTGTAGTCTTAAATATCTCCTCCATAAATGTGTTACTACTACTGGTCAGTAGTGATGGATAGACAAACTTCTGGGCTATCAATTTGATATTAAATACAAATCAGGTCGGTAGAATTCAGTCGCTGATGCCTTATCCAAAAAACAGGATTTCGCTAAACTTCTTCTATTGCACTCTTCTCCAGTTTGGGCAGATGCTCATACACTTACAGAAGGCCTCACCACTGACCCTTACTTGGCAAATATTTTTTCCTCACAGAACAACCAGCCCGCTCCTTCTGGATTTTCCTATGATCGGGGTACCCTCCTCTACAACGGTCACCTCGTCCTTTCCGTTACATCCCCTTGGATACCAAAGCTGTTGGCTGAGTTTCATACTACCCCTCAAGGTGACCACTTGGGATATTATCGGACTTATCGCTACCTAGCTTCCAACCTTTATTGGGTTGGCATGAAAAAAAGGTTCAATAGTTTGTCCGCCAATGTGATATTTGCCAATGCAATAAATACTCCACACTTGCCCCGGCCAGTTTACTTCAGCCATTGGAGATTCCTTCATTTATTTGGGCTGACCTCTCCATGGATTTCATTACGGGCTTACCAAAATCTCATGGTTTTGAAGTTATTTTTGTGGTTGTTGATATACTCTCCAATTATGCTCATTTTATCCTCCTCAAACATCCTTTTACGGCAAAGGCAGTGGCTGACGTACTTATGTGTGAAGTGGTCCATTTACATGGTATTCTGAACTCTATTGTCAGTGATTAGGATACTCTCTTCCTTAGTCACTTTTGGAAAGAACTTTTTTGATTGCAAGGCACTACTTTGAAGTTCAATTCGGCCTACCATCCTCAAACGAATGGTCAAACGGAGGTTATTAATCGTTGTTTGGAAACCTATCTTCGTTGCTTTGCGGGGAAGTATCCAAAGACTTGGTCTTATTGGATCTCATGTGTTGAACTATGTTATAATATGTCGTGGCATGATTCCATAAACACAACTCCCTTTGAGGTTGTTTATGGTCGTCCCCCACCAACTCTACTCAACTTTTTGCCCTTTGATATTAAGGTTGTTGCAGTTGTCACTGCCCTTCTCGATCGCCAGGAGGATTTAGCACAACTCCGACAACATTTGCTCTGTTCCCAAGACGTAATGTGTCGCCAGACTGATCCTCATAGGCGATCTGTGTCTTACCAGGTGGGAGATTATGTTTACCTTAAGTTACACCCCCATAAAAAGCACTCTTTGGGTCATCGTATCAACATGAAATTGTCCCCTCGTTACTATGGCCCTTTCTCCATCATCAAGAAAATTGGTCCAGTCGATTACCGGCTGGCATTGTCTAATGAAGCTCATGTATACTCCATCTTTCATGTCTCTCAATTGAATCCATCCATGGGGCAACACTCGGTACAATCCCACCTTCCCCAGGACCTTTTTGGAGATCTCGTGGACTCGCCAACTCTGGAGAAGATCCTCTCTACCCGCGTCCTGCTACAAGATGGTTTTCCCCAACCACAATACTTAATACAGTGGGCTGGAAATCTTTCGGAGGATGCTACTTGGGAGGATAAATTCACCCTTCAAAATCAATTTCATACTTTCAGTCTTTAAGACAAGACTGATTCTCTAGGAGTGGGCAGTGATAGAGCCTGCAACCACCCGGCAGATTGGTTAGTCTATTCCAGGCACAGGAAAATTGTTGCAGCAGATGGGGATGTGGCTGACCCACGTGATGATAGGGGGGTTCAGTTAGAAGAGGGGTACCTAAGGGTAAAAGGGTAATTGCAGCAGGAGAAGGCAATTAGAGCAGGGGGACCCATGCATTTATAAGGAGGATGTGGGGCACGATATGGGGAATCACCTTTTTCCATTTTCTGTTGGGCACGGCTAGGGGGCTTGGGCGGGATATTCCCAGTGAGGGAACTCCCGAATTGTACTTCCTCTTTTCCCCAGTCTTCTCTGCTTTTCTTTCACTGTAATTCGAGTTCTCCTCGTGGAAATTAATAGAACATTTCCTGCTTCCCATCCCTTTGTGTGTGAAGTCTTTATCAGGATCACTCCCGTCTCTCTCTCTCTCTCTCATAGTTGTTTTCCTTTCATTGCTTTGGTTTTTAATTTTTTTCTATCTCCCATGATCCTCTACTTTATCTTCATTAAAAGACTGAAAATACTAATAAGCGTGAAGGGCAGTGAGTGTTTAGGCTTGGATCCTCAAGCACAAACCTATGTCAGCTCCCAAGATATTCATAAGGGATTAAAATTTTCTATTTTACAGCCCTGTGACAAATGAACAGTCAAATTTTGTGTCATTTTTAAGGATCTAGACCACTCACTGTTGTTTCATTCATTTATAAATACCAATATATTTTTATAAAAAAATCTAAAAAAATGGAATTCAGGTTGGATCACCCTCTAAATTTCATGACGCAGTGGAATTGGTAACCTAACAGATTAGGGGAGTTAGATGGTCCGCTAGCCAGGAGTTCCTTAAAGAGATCAAAGATGACCTAGACCCTCAAAACCTAGAAGTTATGACAAGAGAAGTAGATGATCTCTTTTGATACTTTACAGAATTCTAACATGTGGAAAAAGAATCTATGAAGCCCCTACACTTCCCTCCCTTTTTTGAAGAAGATATCTAAGAGGATAAGGCTGAGGTTGAAGTTCACCTACTGCCAAACCATCTCGAATACCTGTCTGGGGCAATCAAGGTGTAACCACAATTTCAAGCTAAACCATTTAAGGGAGATAATCAAACCTTGGAATGTCTTGTTTTTTCTTGTATTGAAATTTATTTAAGAACTCATGCTCCCTACTTTGATTCCACATATTTAGTACTCATGGATTATTCCCTGGAAGAAGGTTAAGAGAAGGAAATGAGCTTCAAAGAAGGGTTGGAGTGTCCACTATTGGTCCCAAAAAATGGATTCCTAGGATCTTTACATATGGATAAAGAGCTAAAGGATGAAACAAATAAGGGGGATTCTACTTTACTAAAATTATTTCATTCTGAATTTTGAAGGACTAAACTATATATTAATCTCCTTCGCACTATTATTACGGAACTAGCACCAATGTTGTATTCCCTAGAGATGAGATAGTTGAAGACAACATAGAAAAAAACCATAATTCTGACACCTGGCGTATATGAGGATGATGAAACAATATCACGCATCATTGAAGATTCAGTCACTGATAACGAATGAGAATACAATCCATATCCTGGAGTAAAAATACACCTATCAGTGGACACCAATCCTTGTATTGAAGAAGTGATTGAAGAACCTTACTTACACCTCCACCCTACAAGATTTATCAAAATGCTAAGTGTGTGGAGAAACACTACACGGAAAAAGGGGGCCTCAAGGAGAAGATTCAAGCTGTGAAGAGAAAATGAGCCACAGGGGTGTGGTGGTTCCTATCAAGGAAGCTCAATCCCTCTTCAGAATGGAGACGACTTGTAGAGTATCCAGCTATGAATAGTAAAAAAAAATAGCACCTCTGCGGGGGGGGTTAGTTTAATAATAGCCTTTAAAAGTTTTAGTGTTGAAGGAGAATTACAGCTTTGCAACCCACTGGAATACCAAATCTGATGTTGTCCAACCTAGAAATAAATGCACGGGTAAGACTTTCTTTCTTATTTTCAACGATATAAATAGTTTTTTTTTGTTACCTTTATATGTAGAAGGGGAAAACATATTTTGAGAATATTGAAGATCATTTAGATCATCTACATAGACTATCAACCTCAAAAATAACTATAGGTTGTGTCTCTCATTCTTATTAGTTTAGTCTCCCCTATTCATTTGAATCTATTTGAGCTCAAATGAGGGGTAGTATTAGATGAGCGGGGGTCTTTCAACCTATTTAGATAAAAATATACTTGTTGTCTTGGTTTTTTATTTTTAATTTGTGGAGTGTTTTTAAGATATCTTAAGCTTAAAAATAACTATAGGTTGTGTCTCTCAACCTATGAGTTCTCATGATGGGCTTGTTTCTGCTTCCACTTTGACTTAGCTTCTAACCATCCCTCGGAGTCTTTGTTACTCATAGAGACTTCTCCTAAGATGTTAAACTATTTTTCAGTCATATTTCTAAACCAATCACCTGGACCACTAGTACCTGCACTCGGGTAGGGGGAGAACCCTTTACTGGGTTCACAAGTCCTTCCTCTGTCTCCACCATCTGCTGCAGAGAGGACACTAGGTTCTTATCCTTGAGGCCAAAAAACCCATATTGGATAACATTATCACCAGCTAGTGGACCCACTCACACCCTTAGACCTTGGGACAGTAAAATGACACACCACACCTACATAAGTCATTTGAAGCGAAGAAAAAATGGTAGTCTGGCTTGGGGGCAGGATCTGCCCACCCAATGTCGCCCCTGCCTTCGAGGATGAAGGATCACTAGCCATAAAAGTTAAAAAATCCCCACATTCATCAAAAATAGTTTATATAGGAATAGCTTCAGTCAGTTTCTCCTTCCTTACAGGATCACGATGGAAAACCTACTGTAGGTGGCCCAAGCGAGAGAAAGAGGAACTAAAGTCGACCTGAGACTCCAAATAGACCTTCTTGAAATAATGGAACTCTTACTCAACCTCAAGCCTGATTACTTCAACTGGAGGCTTTGAAACATAAATGGTGACACATATACATGAAGAAATTGGATGGCATATGGCCATGGTTCTGCTATCATAGCTCAGAAATCAGCCTATAAGGTTACCTACCATTCCAGTATAGTTATATTTTGTAAGGGGAGAGGCAAACCTAGAAAGGAAATCTAGATGGGTGTGAATGGGGAATCCCAATTCAGGTGAAAATCATAGGACCATCTAAGGAGGGAAAAGTGAATACCTTCAACAAGCTATTGTGCTTTAGACCAACCGTAATCAAGATCTTCTTTAACCTCAAAACGAATCAAAATATGGCGCGAGTCCACTACCATACATATACGCAGTTCCATAAACCCCAAGAAACATTGACCAATCTGTTGAGGGCATCCACCGACACCCATCCCCGACCAAAGAGAGATATCAGTGTAAGGTGAAGAAGATCTTAAGTTTCTATGAACTCTAGAAGGGTGATTGGAAACTTCAGAGTACCATTGCAGAGCGAGGGATCCTAGGATAAAGTGATAGTTGAAAGTGCTTTTGGTCAAGGTTTTAATTCCATTTAATTTAACATGTCACCACTCATTGAAATAGAACATGAATTGGAATTGAAGTAGGATAGTTAGCGAAGTTCATATAGGAGGCATGACATCTTTAATAGTGGATGAATTTGTGTTGCCTTTGATTTCCAGTGAGTTTTTGAAGCTAGGCAGGACCACCTTTTTTAACACATTCTTGAAAAGACTAACTTATATGTTCCTCTGATTTTTTAAAGTCATGACATGCAATTTTTGAACTCATTGTTCCAAATCATACATTATGTTTTAGAAAGTCAAAGAGCATATATTTGTTTGAAGATAAACAAAGACTTAAGTGTGGGGGAGTTTGATGTAGCTGTTTTTTATTACTCTTTGTCACATCCTTTTTTATATTTTTATTGATTTTTGAATTTCAAAAGGATGTATTTTAATTAATAATTAACAATTGTTGTGTTTTTGTTCATAACTTGTAAAATAATCAATTTTTGGGTATATCATGTATTTTAGTGATTAATCTTTTCTTGAATAATTTTTAAATTAATTAATTAATTATGTTTTAACAGTCATTTTTTATTATTTTGTTTTTATTCTTTATTCTTTTTATTCTTTCATTTTTTATTTCATTTATTTTTTTAATAATTAGTTTAATTAATTATTTAATTAACTTATTAGTAAATAAATAATCTTTCACTTTTTGTTTATTTATTCTTTAAATAATTAAATAAAGTTCAATAGTTTTTATTCTATTCTTTAAATCTTTTAATTATTAGTTTAGTTTTATTTTAATTAAATTCTTTGATTTTATTAATTTATTTAATTAATTAATTGGTTAATTAATTTAAGCAATTAACTTTAATTTTTTAAAAAATAATTACTCAAAATTTATAACATTAATTAAATTCTTTATTTTAAATAATTTGTAATTATTTTTTACGTTGTTTTTTAACGTTTATTTTTCAATTAGTTTTTAATTTTAGTTGTTAATTTAACTGTTTAATTTAATTTTTGTCATGCAAGTGTTGTCGAGTTACGGACAGTTACCGACACCATCTATCGGTGACTCACCGTTCCACCCTATCGGTGACTCAAGTCACTGATACACCCCTTAACCGTTCATCCAACTCACTGACACACAGCTATCGGTGACTCCCCCATTGTCTCGCCGACGACCCATTCTGCCATCAGTGATTTGTCTCACTGACACCAGTGTCCATCTTCTCATATTCCCATCTCATCATTCCCCTATTCATTCACCGTTGCCATCCCGACTCACCGATGCAACTCCTTCCGCTCCACTCCCCGAACCGCAGCCACCCCCATCAATAGCAGTAAGCACAAGCAAATCAAAAAAAAATACAGCAGAACCAAGTTCGACCACCAAGTTCAACAGCAGCAGCATAAATTGAGGGAACCACAGAATATTCAAATCAAATTCGAAGCAATATCAAGATCAATTGAAGAACAACAAAATCCCTAATAGACCGAAACCAGATCTGCACAAGTCGACCGAACTGAGCCAATGCACCTGATCTAGATCTGGAATAGATGGACTCACCTCGCCTGATCTGGAAGCACTAAAACCAGAACCCGATCCCATGAGCCGCCACCCTAAGCCGCTCGAATCAATACCCTCCGCCCTTGCCTCCGTTCTTCGTCACCTGAACTAGCCGGCGCCAGACCACCTCGTCGTGCCGAACCTGAACTTGCCGCCCGCCACCTTCCCTTTTGCCTCTGACCAAACCCCCCCACAAAACCCCTTTCCCCTTTCATCCACTGGCACAGCTGACTTCCCCTATCGAAGCCCCTCTCACCCACGACCAAGAGCCGGCCGAACCGCCTCGCGCCACATCTTCCCTTCTTCCCTTCTTCTCCAGCATGACCGAACCCTTCACCACTTTCCCCTTCTTCTTCTTTTTGTTTTATTTTATTTTTATTATATAATATATTATCTTTTATATATAATATAACATATAATATATAATAATGTTTAATATAATATAATATAATAATAACAGTTAATATAATTAGTATAGTATAATAATATACTATATAATATAATAATATATATATATAACAAAAATAATAAATATACTTATATATATTATTAAGAACTTTTATTTTATATTAGTAGTTATTATTAAATAAATATAATAGTTATAATATATATAATAACATATATAATAATTAATATAATATTTATAAACATATAATAATAATAACAGTATATTAATAGTATTATGTTTATATTTAATAATACTTGTATATATTACATTTAATATAACACTTTTTAATAGTTTAATAATAATTTTAAATTCTTTTACTTGATTATAAATAATTATTTTACATAACTTTTATACTTACATGTATTTAAGTTTATGTACATATTTTAATATATAAATATAATACTTGTAATAAATAGTTTAATTTTCATTATTTATCTATATTCTTGTTTATTTTTAATGCTTGTTATAAATTAATTATTTCATTTTTTCACCTTTTTTCTTTCTATTTATTCTAATTATCTACATTACAATATAATATAATAACATGTATATTTAAATACCTATATTTAATGCTTTTTTTTAATTTAATTTTGTTTGTTTCAAGGGGATCGTGAAATATGAAGGGGTTTTCACTTTTATTCAGTTACGGAGCATCGGCTACAGTGACAGTTGAGGGGGAATTGCATTGTGAAGGCACCAGGTACGGGTCAGGGAAGTGATCCACATGATTCCAGAGAGTTCCACAGGGGCGAGGAGTGAAGTTGAATCGGAGAATTCACCATTTTCAGGAAGAGAACACACTTACACACTCACATCCATCCATGACTTCTAGTACCATCCATCGACTCCACTCCATCGACCACTACCACTTCTGCATCCTCGACTTCGACTTCCAACGAGCAGCTGATCAAAGTAGACCATCACACTTCTCAATTCCGAGGGTGGTAGATTGAGAGCACCTCATCACCGCCATCAGGAAGCATACAGAGGAGATTGGAGACTTCTGTAGATCAAGAAGGGAGATAGATTTCTTCTTTTTCATTTTCTCTATTTTTTTGCATTTTTCTTCCATCATGTAATTCATTGTTTTTAAATCTTCACTAGTGCAGAAAATGTTTACCACGTCGGCGTTTTTTACGTCAGTTATATATAACCGATGTGCAAATCTGTAAAAAAACGGTTTATCACATCGGTTATTTTTTAACCGACGTGATAAATTAAATCTGGACGCTTTATCTTGTCGGTTATAAAATAACCGACATGATAAAGAAAATATTGGGGATTTATCTTGTCGGTTATTTTATAACCAACCTGAAAAATCAAATATCAGCGATTTATCGCAGCAGTTATAAAATAACTGACGTGATAAATCGCCGAGATTTTGATTTATCACGTCGGTTATAAAATAACCGATGTGATAAACATAAAAAAACAGTTTATCACGTCGGTTATTTAATAACCGACCTCATAAATATAATGGCACGGACCTCTCCGGTCCATTCCTTTGTTGAATTATGGGTTTTGAGGTGTTCTGGGAGGTCAAGGTGACTTATCCCCAACACTTTGCCCAATTTCCAGTTCAGTGAACAGTCCAACGGTAGACAGTTGTGAACAGTGCAACGGTAACCTCTAACGGCAACCTCTATCGGTAACCTCTAACGGTAACCTCTATCGGTAACCTCTAACGGTGACATTTTCTTTCCTTTGCCAAATTTTGAGTTCTGTGAACAGTGTTTCCAGAACGGTGAGCTCTAAGTGTCACCTTTTCTTTCCTTTGCCAAATTTTGAAATCTGTGAACAGTGTTTCCAGAACGGTGAGCTAGTGTCACATTTTCTTTCCTTTGCCAAATTTTGAGTTCTGTGAACAGTGTTTCCAGAACAGTGAGCTCTAAGTGTCACCTTTTCTTTCCTTTGCCAATTTTTTTAGCTCTGTGAACAGTGTTTCCAGAACGGTGACCTTCTAAGTGTCACCTTTTCCTTTGTCAAATTTTGAGTTTGTGAATAGTGTGACCTTCTAAGTGTCACCTTTTTTTCCTTTGCCAAATTTCGAGTTTGTGAACAGTGTTTCCAGAACGGTGACCTTCTAAGTGTCACCTTTTCTTTCCTTTGCCAAATTTCGAGTTGTGAACAGTGTTTCCAGAACGGTGACCTTCTAACTGTCACCTCTTCTTTCCTTTGCCATATTTTGGGTTCGTGAATAGTGTTTCCAGCTTCCCACAAGTTTCGCCCCTTTAGCATTTTCCTTTGACATAAAATGAATTTAAAGCCTTGTTTTAAGGACTCTAAGGCCAATTGAAAGACCATAAATCCTAAATTAATTATTCCTATGGCTCGGGATGTTTTTACTTGGTCAAACCGCGTGGGTTAATGTGATCCGCTTTTAATGGGGAATTAAGCGTATCTTAAACCGTCGCCCCATTAAATCTTCAAAAAGGGATGAGATATCATCCTCCCTTGTTCTTCCTCTTTGTTCTCAGCTATGAGATGCTAGAACCTTTCAATCCTTCTCGTAGGAGTTGCATAATCAAACTTTACTCCTCAGATCGATTCTGCTCTATTTTGATGCAACCAAACTGTATCGATCAATCTTCGATATAAGGTATGTTTTATCATCGCTCCTTCGGGGATCATCTTCTCCTGTTTCTCCTTTTCATCTTATAGCATGTAATCTCCATGCTTCTAATGGGGTTTTTCTTGGGGTTTGGTTGGTACGATCATACCGTGGCATCCTCGGGTGGATGCAGTTGATGCAGTTGTCGTGAGAGGAGGATCGTGACCCGTTGTGTGGATAAAGAACGTCAAGAACTCTTCGAAGTAGGGGATTCATTGCTTCTCTTTCTTTTACATGCAACTATTTTGTTAGCATGTTTAATCCCATTGGATGACAATGGAATTGACATAATAAATATTTTAACAGGATAAATAAATTGATATCGATCATATGTTATTGCCTCTTGTCTTGCTAGATAGTGTGATATCTATGCTTGCTTTGCTTAGCTATTTGTTCTTGATGGAAATCGGTAAAGAATGTAAATTGGGTTTAATTAATAATTGTTTGTCTAAAGATAAAGAGGCATGAAAATGAATCTGGTTCTTGTTGTAATTTGATGTTAATCAAATTTGCGCAGTAAGCATGTTTAATTAATTATGATAGCTTACTGATTAGGTTTCCCAAATTTGGAACCTACGAATAATAAACCTGTTAATTCGAGATGGATTAAAGAACTGATTGTTTGATAATTCCTTAAAGGGTTTTGAGTTACCCTCTTGATTGTTAAAGGGCCAAGAGCCCATTGATGTGATGTTTTGTTTTCCTGCTGCTTGTGTTGTGATGTGAGCCTGGATGGCTATTGTGATATGTGGAGGCATGGAGACTTTTGGTTGTGGCAGCAGATGACGCCTAGAGTGGCGAGATGCATCAGTTTATGTATGTGGGTGTCGGGGAGGACATAAGGGATGATGGAGTGGGATGAATGTGTTTGTTCGATGCTTTCTGGTTCTTTGGTTGTTTATCTGCTTTACTTTTCCCCACTACTCAAGGCAGCTGGTCTTACTTACCCTTCTTCCGAAAGAGGCGAAGACGCGCGGGGTATGCCACGTGCTTTCTGTGTTTAGCTTCTCCAGGTAGGATGGGTCTACGCTCTTGCTATAGGCGGCAAAGACTTGACAGGTAGTACATCTACCCACCGTGTTGAGCCCCTTGTGTTAGTAGCATAGGATGCTTTTCTAGAATGCCCGGGAATATGGGAAAGTAATTATGTAATGAATATTTGAATAAATGGTGTTAACTCATGGGGTTGGAGTTCGGTGGAACATAATGATGAGGTTGTAATTTTTTAAAGGGATAGTTGACTTTGGGTGTGATGCTAATGGAACTTAATGTGGAACTGTTCATGGTTAATGTTTAAAGAATTAATTAACGTACAGTGGAACTGATAAAAAGGGAATGAAGTAATCTAATAAAGATCTTTAAATGGTTGTGTGCTTATAAGATACCTAGTCTTAGAAGTACCATCCCAAAGTCTGAGAGATGTTAGTTGCAGTTGTGTCTAAGACTAGGTAATGACCATAGTGTGGTTGTGAGATATAATATATTATGTACTTTTTATGTTTATATACACTACTCCACCCTATCAGTAAGGGCAACTGACACCCCGGGGATTTTGAGCCCAGGGGGGTGTTTTCCCCAACATTCCGGTGGGAGGAAGAATGACTGACTACCCCCTTTGACCTCGCTCTCTTCTCTTGGTAGATACTTGTGCTAGTGGTCACAACGGTTAGTTTTCCCCATGTATGTGTGTAGAGGGTTGTAATGTCTTGTGGTTATTCACACACATATATTCCGGATATAGTATCCTATGGACTACTATAGGTGTAATGTGTATATGTTGTGATGGCTTGAGGATCCTTACTTGGTGTATGGGCTGTAATGGCTTGAGGTATAATACATGATGTATGATACACGTTATGCGAGCTGTGGTGGCTCCCGGAAACTACCTGGTTACTTTTGGTTGTGAGGATTGTGTGATGCTTCGCCCAGGTGTATGCGGGAAAGCCTTTGTGTTGCACGAGGTGCATATTGTGGTGCTTCGCCCAGGTGTCAACGGGCAAGACTTTTTGGAGAGAGATGCTCAGGACGTGCGACGTTGGGGCAAAGCGGCAAACCAGTGGGGAATTAGTAGCAAGGTACCCATGATATTATTTACTATATATTCTTGTATGTGTTACTTGGTGAGAGTAGCCAAGATGAGGTTGGTAACTTAGTATACCTGTTTAGGTGATGAGTTAGTTTCACTTGTTGTTCACTGTGCTTTAGCATGCTTTCTTTACTTTGCACGAGAGGCTTCGGGGAGGATCCTACTGAGTATACTGTTATACTCACCCAATGTATATATAACTGTTTTTAGGTCACTTGGAGAAGGTTGTAGATCAAGCTGGTTTCTACTAGCTTGGGGTGCAGGAGATGTTCAGGCTTGTGGTTGGTACTGTTTTTACTTTCTTTTGGGTATTTTCAGTTTTTCCCTTCCAGTTGTAGTACTTCTTCATGACATTTCATATGTGTTCTTGGGTTTTCATTTATATTGCAGTCTGAGTTGGAGTTGATCAGTGTCTATCTTATCTCTCTCTTCCGCATGTGTTCTCTTAGAGGGTAATGCCTCCCATTTTTGTGTGTTACTATACCCTCGGTGCTAGTCTCCAACCCGGGGCCTACTGGAGGTAGGACTCGGGGGTCATTATCTCCCTTCTCACATTGTCATCCCAGGAGGGGTACACTTTGTGTGGAGGGGGTCATGATAGAGTGGTATCAGAGGTCTGGTTGAGGGATAGGATGGAATTTGGAGTTAGGCACAGGTGAGGTTGCATGGTTTGGTAGGGAAATGGTGTCATTCATGTTTAGCAAGTGAGGTAAACACTGGAGACCGGCTGAGACATTGGCGTTTAGGTCCCTCTATGATCTGATGTACGGACCTTTAAGTTTACAATGGATACTAAACAAGGTGATACTAGTTATAGGGTAGAGACCTAGGAAAGGATCATGCATCATTATTCATTGTGCCTATGTTTGAATGGGTAGACCTTAGGATAGGTTAACCTAAAATGAATAAAAAAATAATAAAAATAATTAATTAATTAATGTTGAGTCTTCCATATTCCAGGTTTAGGAGCTCTAAGTGTTTGTTATTTTGCAAGTATAGCTCCAGGTCAACGTCCTCGTCAGGCTTGCATAGAAGATGTCCAGCAGGCTGTGCCAGCAGATCACCACCGGATAGAGGTTGACGATGACGACACTTGGAGGAAGACACTCCGAGAGTTTCAGCACCAGAGTCTACAGAAGTATGAGGGCTCCGTTTCAGATGCAGTCACGGAAGATTGGTTAGAGGAGTTCGAGATTGTCTTCAGTTCGATTCGTGCTCGTAATGAGCACTGAGTGTCCTTGATTGTGACGATGCTGCATGAAGCAGCAAGGCAGTGGTGGTTCTTGTTCCTCAGGGATCGTGAGGAGTCAGCGATCTCATGGGAGGAGTTCTGAGACAGGTTTAGATTTGAGTTTCTTTCTTTGACTGCGAAGGCATCCATTTGCCAGGAGATTCTTACCCTTCGACAGGGGAGCTCCAGTGTTCGAGAGTTTGGAATCCGTTTTAGGAACCTTTTATGATATGCTTTAGACCTACTTCCAGATGAGGAGGCCAAGGCGAGGCATTTTGAGGAGGCTTTGCATCCAGAGATCCAGCACCAGGTCACCCCATTTATGCTGAAAACATATCTTGAGGTACTGGCAAGGGCAGAGGTTGTTGAGAGGACTTTGTCCCGGACCGGATCATCATGAGAGGGGAATCGGCATGATTCCTCATGAAGCAGATCTGTGGTCAGGGGTTCCCAGTTTTCAGGGCAGAAGAGTTTCCGTTCAGCTGGGGGTAGGTCCCAACCCTTCACATCTCATTTCTCCAAAGGCAGCAAATCTCAGACATATGCCAAGAGATCAGGCGCTTGTTTTTCTTGTGTCGGTCGTGGCCATCAGCATCGGGAGTTCCCGACCTTTCAAAGTGGTCATCATGCACTAGGCTCTGTGTTCCAGGTTCCTCCGTTGAGACAGTTCCAGCCGAGGCAGCAGTAGCTAGTTGCACCAGCTTTAGATCTGTAAAGGGTAGATGGGGCAGGTAGAGGACATCCCCATGATGCTCCCCGTCCACAGAGAGCAGATCACGACCATGGTGGTGGTCATCATTAGGGTCATAGAGTCCATGGAGGAGGTCGTGGTCAGCTTCATGCTCTAGCGTTACCAGCTCCAGGCGAGCCAAACGTCGTTTGAGGTACCCTTTCCTTGTTTTATACCTTGGTGTATGACTTGTTTGATTCATTAGTGACATGATCCTTTATATCACCTACCCTTTTCCATGCTTTAGGACTTGAGGTAGAGAGGATTTCAGTGCCCTTGGCATTGACTACACCAGTTGTAGGTCGAGCTGACTTGTTTGGAGTATGTAGAGATTGTGAGCTAGTGTTGGGGCAACACCGCTCTTGGGGAGATTTCCTATGTTTACAAATAAAACCATATAATGTCATCCTCGACATGTATTGGTTGTATTCAGTGCAGGATATCATGGATTGATTCAGGAAGAAGGTCGTCTTCATTAGTGCAGATGGAGAGCCAGTGGTGTTTGTTGGTGAGCGAGATCCTCGGATGGGTCACAAGCGCATTCCATCCTTATCATCCATGATGGCTGAGATGATGCTGAGTTCTTCAGAGGTTTAGCAGTTGACGTTTCCTAGGGTTGTAGAGGAGTACCCTGATGTCTTTCCAGAAGAGGTTGTAGCATTACCCCCTCGACGAGAGATCGAGTTTGGTATCGAGCTATAGCCAGGAGAATCTCTTATCTCTATGTCTCCATATAGGATGTCCCCTTATGAGTTACGAGAGCTACGTATACAGCTTGATGGTCTATTGCAGTGCAGTTTTGTTCGGCCAAGTGTGTCACCATGGGGTGCACTAGTCTTGTTCGTGAAGAAGGCCGACGGGATTTTGCGGTTGTGTGTCGATTATTGTCACTTAAACAAAGTGACAATAAAGAATTGTTATCCTATTCCGTGAATTGATGATTTATTAAATCAAATGAAGGGTGAAAGTTGGTTTTCAAAGATCGACTTGTGGTCAGAATATCATCAGATGCGTGTGAAGGATGAGGATATCCCGAAGACTGCTTTCCGCTATCATCATGGGCATTATGAGTTTGTTGTAATGCCATTTGGCATGATGAATGCTCCAACTGTATTCATGGGATTGATGAATATTGTGTTCTGTGAGTTCCTAGACAAGTTCATAGTATTTTTCATCGATGACATCCTTGTGTACTCCACATCTGAAGAGGAGCATGCAGAGCATCTACAAGCTGTTTTGGGAGTTCTTCGTCGACATCAGCTGTTTGGGAAGTTGTCTAAGTGTGAGTTTTGGGATCGAGAATTACTTTTCTTGGGGCATGTTGTGTCCCAACAGGGAGTATCTGTGGATCCATCGAATATAGAAGCAGTTGTATCTTGGGCAGCCCCCAAGACAGTGTCAGAGGTGCGAAGTTTCCTTGGTCTCACAGGCTACTACAGGAGGTTCGTAGCCAATTTCTCTCGAGTTGCAACTCCTCTAACAGCTTTGACTAGGAAGGATAAGACATTCATATGCACTGATCAGTGTCAGGCAGCTTTCGAGTATCTAAAATATAAGTTAGTAAGTGCTCCAGTCCTTTTTCTTCCAGCTGAGGGAGTTCAGTTTGATGTTTTCTGCGATGCTTCACATCTGGGGTTAGGCTGTGTTCTCATGCAGTAGAGGTCAGTTGTTTCTTATGGGTCTCGGCAGTTGCATCCCCATGGATGAAACTATGTCACCCATGATCTTGATTTGGCAGCTGTGGTGTTTTCTCTAAAGTTATAGAGACATTACCTCATTGGTGAGCGCTTTGTGGTTTTCACTGATCATAAGAGTTTGAGGTATGTTTTCTCCCAGCATGACTTGAACTTACGACAACGTCAGTGGATGGAGTTCTTACAGGAATACGACTTCTAAATATTATATACACCTGGAAAAGGTAATGTTGTAGCTGATGCACTGAGTTGAAAGTCACGTAGTGATGCTGTGTGTGAATACGGTGATTCCTGGAGAGTAATGGAAGAACTGTCAGCATTACATCTTGATATGGGAGAAGTTGAGGGTAGAGTTTGTCTTTTTTAGATGACGGTACATTCATCCCTGGTGCATAAGGTGGAAGAGTCCCAGTTGGGGGATCTTGAGGTGGAGGTCTGGAGAGACCGATTTGTTTGTGTTGAGGCCCCTGATGGTTGGACTGAAGATGAACAACACTGAGTGTTGTATCATGGAAGGATTTTTGTTCCCTTGACGATGCGTGAGACGGTTCTCCGAGAGTTACATAGTTCACCTTTAGCAGTACATCCTAGCATGACAAAGATATATCGAGCCTTAAGGAGTCAGTTTTGGTGGTCTGGGCTGAAGCGTGCAGTTGCAGAGTTTGTGTCTCAATTGCTAGTCTGCCAGAAGGTGAAGTCCAAACACTATGTTCCTGGTGGTCTTCTCCAGCCATTAGGGATTCCTCAGTGGAAGTGGGAGGACATCTCAATGGACTTTGTTACCGTTTTACCTTGAGCTACGGGAGTACATGACGCTATTTGGGTGGTAGTGGATTGTTTAACAAAATCATCCCACTTCATAGCAATCAAGGAGTCAAGCTCAGTGGAAGTTTTGTCAAGGCAATATCTAGAGGAAGTGGTGAGACTTTATGGAGTCCCTAGGATGATCATTTCTGATCAAGATCCTCATTTTACCTCCATGGTGTGGAGAGGTCTCCAACATGCTTTCGGTTCTCAATTATGCCTTAGCACTACTTTTCATCCTCAAACGGATGGTCAGACGGAGTGAACCATCCAGACTCTTGAAGTCATGTTATGCTCTTATGTTCTTGATTTTAGAGGTTCATGGATGAGACACTTACCCTTGGTGGAGTTCTCTTACAATAATAGTTTTCACTCCATCATCGGTATGACGTCGTTTGAAGCCTTGTATGGTCGGCCATGCCGTTCTCCATTGTGCTGGACTGGGGTTGGAGAGTCAGCAATTCTCGGACTGGAACTAGTGCAGAATACAACAGAGATGGTTCAGGTGATTCGTGAGAGGATGAAGACAGCGCAAGATCGTCATAAATCATATTTTGATCAAAGAAGGAGGCTCTTAGAGTTTAATGTTGGGGATCATGTGTTTCAGAAGGTGACTCCCCGTCGTGGGCAGCGAAGGTTTGGTCGTGGAAGTAAGCTTTCTCCCCGGTTTTTGGTCCTTTCAAGGTGTTAGCTCATGTTGGAGCTGTGGTGTATCAAGTAGCATTTCCCCCATAGATGAGTCGGATACATGATGTTTTCCATGTATCACAGCTCCGTCATTATCTTCATGATGACTCTCACATCATCAATTGGGGAGATATTGATGTTGATGATGATGCAACCTTTGAGGAGCGACCTGTGGAGATCCAAGACTGCAAGGAGAAGGTGTTGTGTGTGCGTTCTATCCCCTTAGTTCATGTCTTGTGGCAACACGGTGGCATGGAGGAGAGTACCTGGGAACGTGAGTCACAGATACGTGCTCAGTACCCAGAGTTTTTTGATGTTTAACTCTTTTCATGTAATGATGTTCCCTTTGTGGTTAGAACCTTCATGTTTTATATATGAATTTCTTTCATTTCTTTTGTGGCTTGCTCTCTTTTGAGAGGTATCTCGATGGGTGGTTATTCAGACCCTGTTTATTTTTTTTATCTTTAGGCGGGTTTTGAATTCTCGAGGACGAGAATGTTTTGAGAGGTATCTAATGTAATGTCCCAGACCTCTCTGGTCTATTACTTTTTTTAATTATGGGTTTTGAGGTGTTCTGGGAGGTCAAGGTGACTTATCCCCAACACTTTGCCCAATTTTCCAGTTCAGTGAACAGTTCCAACGGTAGACAGTTGTGAACAGTGCAACGGTAACCTCTAACGGTAACCTCTATCAGTAACCTCTAACGGTAACCTCTATCGGTAACCTCTAACGGTAACCTCTATCGGTAACCTCTAACGGTAACCTCTATCGGTAACCTCTAACGGTAACCTCTATCGGTAACCTCTAACGGTAACCTCTATCGGTAACCTCTAACGGTAACCTCTATCGGTAACCTCTAACAGTAACCTCTATCGGTAACCTCTAATGGTGACCTCTATCGGTAACCTCTAACAGTAACTTTTATCGGTAACCTCTAATGGTGACCTATCGGTAACCTCTAACGGTAACCTCTATCGGTAACCTCTAAAGGTGACCTTTTCTTTCCTTTGCCAAATTTTGAGTTATGTGAACAGTGTTTCCAGAACGGTGAGCTCTAAGTGTCACCTTTTCTTTCCTTTGCCAAATTTTTTAGCTCTGTGAACAGTGTTTCCAGAACGGTGACCTTCTAAGTGTCACCTTTTCCTTTCCTTTGCCAAATTTTGAGTTTGTGAACAGTGTTTCCAGAATGGTGACCTTCTAAGTGTCACATTTTCTTTCCTTTTCCAAATTTCGAGTTTGTGAACAGTGTTTCCAGAACAGTGACCTTCTAAGTGTAACCTTTTCTTTCCTTTTCCAAATTTTGAGTTGTGAATAGTGTTTCCAGAATGGTGACCTTCTAACTGCCACCTCTTCTTTCCTTTGCCATATTTTGGGTTTGTGAATAGTGTTTCTAGCTTCCCACAAGTTTCACCCCTTTAGCATTTTCCTTTGACGTAAAATGAATTTAAAGTCTTTTTTTAAGGACTCTAAGGCCAATTCAAATGCCATAACTCCTAAATTAATTATTCCTATGGCTCGGGATGTTTTTACTTGGTCAAACCACGTGGGTTAATGCGACCTGCTTTTAATGGGGAATTAAGAGTATCTTAAACCGTCGCCCCATTAAATCTTCAAAAAGGGACGAGATATCATCCTCCCTTGTTCTTCCTCTTTGTTCTCGGCTATGAGATTCTATAACCTTTCAATCCTTCCCGTAGGAGTTGCATAATCAAACTTTACTCCTCGGATCGGTTCTGCTCTGTTTTGATGCAACCAAGATGTATCGATCAATCTTCGATATAAGGTATGTTTTATCATTGTTCCTTCGGGGATCATCTTCTCTTATTTCTCCTTTTCATCTTATAGCATGTAATCTCCATGCTTCTAATGGGGGTTTTCTTGGGGTTTGGTTGGTACGGTCGTACCGTGGCATTCTCGGGTGGATGCAGTTGATGCAGTTGTCGTGAGAGGAGGATTGTGACCCGTTGTGTGGATAAAGAATGTCAAGAACTCTTCAAAGTAGGGGATTTGTTACTTCTCTTTCTTTTACATGAAACTGTATTGTTAGCATGTTTAATCCCACTGGATGACAATGGAATTGACATAATAAATATTTTAACTGGATAAATAAATTGATATCGATCATATGTTATTGCCTCTTGTTTTGCTAGATAGTGTGATATCTATGCTTGCTTTTCTTAGTTGTTTGTTCTTGATGGAAATCGGTAAAGAATGTAAATTGGGTTTAATTAATAATTGTTTGGATAAAGATAAAAAGGCATGAAAACGAATCTGGTTCTTGTTGTAATTTAATGTTAATCAAATTTGCGCAGTAAGAATGTTTAATTAATTGTGATAGCTTACTGATTAGGTTTCCCAAATTTGGAACCTATGAATAATAAACATGTTAATTCGATATGGATTAAAGAACCGATTGTTTGATAATTCCTTAAAGGGTTCTGAGTTACCCTCTTGATTGTTAAAGGGCCAAGAGCTCATTGATGTGATGTTTTGTTTTCCTACTGCTTGTGTTGTGATGTGAGCCTGGATGGTTGTTGTGATATCTGGAGGCATGGAGACTTTTGGTTGTGGCAGCAGATGACACCTAGAGTGGCGAGATGCATCGGTTTATGTATGTGGGTGTCGGGGAGGACATCGGGGATGATGGAGTGGGATGAATGTGTTTGTTCGATGCTTGCTGGTTCTTTGGTTGTTTATCTGATTTACTTTTCCCCCACTGCTCAAGGCAGTTGGTCTTGCTTACCCTTCTTCCGAAAGAGGCGAAGACGCGTGGGGTATGCCATGTGCTTTCTGTGTTTAGCTTTTCCAGGGAGGATGGGTCTACGCTCTTGCTATAGGCGGCAAAGACTCGACGGGTAGTACATCTACCCACCGTGTTGAGCCCCTTGTGTTAGTAGCATAGGATGCTTTTCTAGAATGCCTGGGAATATGGGAAAGTAATTCTGTAATGAATATTTTAATAAATGGTGTTAACTCATGGGGTTGGAGTTCGCTGGAACATAATGATGAGGTTGTAATTTTTTAAAGGGATAGTTGACTTTGGGAGTGATGCTAATGGAACTTAATGTGGAACTGTTCATGGTTAATGTTTAAAGAATTAATTAACGTATAGTGGAACTGATAAAAAGGGAATGAAGTAATCTAATAAATCTCTTTAAATGGTTGTGTGATTATAGGATACCTAATCTTAGAAGTAGTAGCCCGGAGTCTGAGAGATGTTAGCTGCAGTTGTGTCTAAGAATAGGTAATTCCCATAGTGTGGTTGTGAGATATAATATATTATGTACTTTTTATGTTTCTATGTGCTACTCCACCCTTTCAATAAGGTAAACTGACACCCCGAGGATTCTGAGCCCTGGGGGGGTGTTTTCCCCAACATTCTGGTGGGAGGAAGAATGGATGAATACCCCCTTTGACCCTGCTCTCTTCTCTTGGTAGATACTTGTGCTAGTGGGCACAACGGTTAGTTTTCCCCATTTATGTGTGTAGAGGGTTGTAATGGCTTGTGGTTATTCACACACATATATTCTGGATATAGTATCCTATGGAATACTATAGGTGTAACATGTATAGGCTATGATGGATTGAGGATCCTTACTCAGTGTATGGGTTGTAATGGCTTGAGGTATAATACCCGACGTATGATACACGTTATGTGAGCTGTGGTGGCTCCTGGAAACTACCTGGTTACTTTTGGTTGTGAGGATGGTGTAGTGCTTCACCCAGGTGTCTGCAGGAAATCCTTTGTGTTTCATGAGGTGCATATTGTGGTGCTTTGCCCAAGTGTCTGTGGGAAAGCCTTTTTGGAGAGAGATGCTCAGGACGTGCGACGTTGGGGAAAAGTGGCAAACCAGTGGGGAAGTAGTAGCAGGGTACCCATGATATTCTTTACTATATATTCTTGTATGCGTTACTTGGTGAGAGTAGCCAAGGTGAGGTTGGGAACTTAGTATACCTATTTAGGTGACAAGTTAGTTTCACTTGTTGTTCACTATGCTTTAGCATGCTTTCTTTACTTTGCATGAGAGGCTTCAGGGAGGATCCTATTGAGTATACTTTTATACTCACCCTATGTATATTTAACTATTTTTCAGGTCACTTGGAGTAGGTTGGAGATCAAGCTGGTTTCTACTAGCTTGGGGTACAGGAGTTGTTCGGGCTTGTGGTTGCTACTGTTTTTACTTTCTTTTGGGTACTTGTAGTTTTTCCCTTCCAATTGTAGTACTTTTGCATAACATTTCATATGTGTACTTGGGTTTTCGTTTATATTGCAGTCTGAGTTGGAGTTGATCGGTGTCTATCTTATCTCTCTCTTCTGCATGTGTTCTATTAGAGGTTAATGCCTCTCATTTTTGCGTGTTAATATACCCTCGGTGCTAGTCGCCAACCCGGGGCCTACTAGAGGCGGGACTCGAGGGTCATTATCTCCCTTCTCTCATTACCGGCCCAGGAGGGGTACACTTTGTGGGGAGGGGGTCGTGACAATAAACATTAAAAAATTTTTTTTATCACGTTGGTTATTAAATAACAGATGTGATAAATCTTTTAAATGATTTATTGGGCACGTATTCTGTCATTTTGTTTTCTTCGATTGGGCGACCTGCGATTCTTCTCTCTCGCGCGGAATACCTAAAAACGATTCTTCAAAGTCGTTCCCTCCAACCTCATTTTTCCAATATCATTCATCATCTTTATTATCACTAGATCTATCGGGTCGACTCACATCACTCAAGTAAGCCTCACACGCCTCTGTTTCATTCTTTATTTTTCACGATGCCCTAAATTTATGTTTTCAGATATTATTTTTCTATCATTGTTCTTGCCATCATGTTAAGTGTCATAGTGTTCTTTTCTACCATGCTAAGTTCTTTTCTGGTAAAATAAACCATGAGAGTGATATCATGCAAACATTTCTTATGTGGGTAGTCATTCAATGATAAGGATAGGTATATTTTTATCTAATAATGATATCTCATTCTATCCTAGACTATTTTTTACTTTTATTTACATTTTGAATACGAGTTTAGAGAAATGAAAGACTTCAATAATGTATTTTTTTGTGGATAATAGTTCATAATATCATCGAATGAATGGGTTAAGTGATTTTAAATTACTCATTAAGGAGTATATGAAGATTTACATGGTTATTGACTTATTTTACATACAAGGATTCTTATTGAGGAAGCTCTTCGAGAGATCACTGGAGATGTTAACCCTTGAATACCTGTTTCTTTGGATCAAGATGGTGAATCTATGCATATTTTAATATTTATATTTCATATTTCATGTTTATGGAAGGGTGAATTTGGTATCCAGTTGTACCAGGATGTATTCTTTGTGTGCCTTAAGAAGAAAGGATCCAATATTAATTTATATTGTTATATCATGATCCATATGAGAGAGATATGTAATACTAAAATGATTTTCATATTATCCCTCCAAACTTTGATCTCTTCCATCAACATCAGTGATTTCATAAATAATTTCTTGAAGGTTTTTTTTATGATAGACGCAATAAATTATTACCAAAAGTCTTTATAGTTTTCAAATTCCTCCACTTCAACTTATTTGGAGATAACATCTTCTTGGGAAAGCAAGTTCTTCTTTATAAAGGATTTTTATTCTAAATTAAACTTTCCTTTCGCACCCTTCGACAAATTTTTCATGGGCCTTTTATCATTATCATATAATAATTTCATTGGACACTTTTCTATGAGATGACTAACCTTTTTATATCGATTTAAATCGAGTAGAATATTTTCTTTGAATGTTCCCCAATCCCTGATTACTAACACATATATTCCCAATTGTTTTTTCAAAATTATTTTACTTTAAAATTATGTCAATATTTCATATAAATATAAAACTATTATATCTAACTATATTTTCTTTTTAAAATTATTTCCATGCATATATTTTTCAAATACGCATATATTTGTTTTATATTTCAAAATTTTTTTACATTCAAATTATGATATTTTTCATATAAATCTAAAATTGGCTTATCTTAACAAGATGTATAATTTTGATATTTCTTATAGGTAATAATGAGTCAAAGTTGGATTATGGCACATCGAATGAGTAATGAATATGAGGAAGGTGTTGATGCATTTTTGGAATTTTCTAAACGAAATGTTCTAAGCAACAACATTTTTTTCTATCCATGCCTGAAATGTTTGAATATGAAGAAGTTGAAAAGTAGAGAGATCAAAGATCATCTTATTTTTCATGGTTTTAATTTGAGTTACAACCCTTGGATTTGGCATGGTGAAACTAGACAAAATGTCATATCTACTAATGATGATGATTTGCAAGATGGTAACTCTGATGGAATTGAAGAAATGATTCGTAATATTGCAACAGAACAAATTGAGATAGAACCGACAGTTGTGTGTCTATATGGTGATGCTGAAAAACCATTGTATCCTGGTTGTACGGATTTTACAGTTTTTTCGGTGGTGTTAAGATTTATTAACCTGAAGGAGAAACATGGATGGAGTGATAGAAGTTTTATAGAGCTGCTACAATTGTTGAAAGACAATCTTCCAAAACACAATGATCTTCCAGATTCACATTATAAGGCCAAGAAAATATTATTCCCGATGGGATTGGGATACAAGAAAATACATACCTATCCGAATGACAGTATGATATATAGAAAGGAATATGAATTTCTGTCAGAGTGTCCTAAATGTGGGACATCATAGTATAAGTTGAAATAAAAATCACAGGTTGATGTAGAGATTATAGAGATACCTACCAAGGTATTTTGGTATCTTCATATAATTCATCATTTGAAATGTTTATTTTTTAATTCCCATGATGTAAAAAGGTTAATATGGCATGATGATGAGTGGATATGTGATGGAAAAATACGTCATCCAGTTGATTGTCCACAATGGAAGAAAATTGATAAGCCGTATCCTACATTCGGAAATGAAATTAGAAATCTCAGACTTGGGTTGTGCACAGATGGAATGAATCCATATCGAAGCCTCAGTAGCACACATAGTTCATGGAATGTTTTATTGGTAATTCACAACCTCTCTCCTAGAGTTTGTATGAAGCACAAATATTTCATGTTGAGTATAATGATCTCTGGTCCGAAGCAACCCAGAAATGATATTGATGTTTTCTTGTCACCATTGATTGATGATTTGAAACTTTTATGTGAGTATGGTATTAGGGTATATTATTCTTATAAAATGGAATATTTTCAACTGCATGAAATGATTATGTTCACTATAAATGACTTCCCAAAATATGAAAAAAATTTCTGGATACAGTGTTAAGGGGCGTAAAGCATGTCCACTTTGCGAATAACAGACTTCATATTGTCAATTTCATCATGGGAGGAAAATAGTATACATGGGTCATCGAAAGTTTTTACCAATGGATCAATCTTATAGAAGACTAAAAAAGGAATTCAATGGCTCACAAGAATTTGATATTTCTCCAAAACCTTTATCCCCTAATGTGTTTTTTGATAGGGTGCAAAACCTTGATGTGACATTGGGAAAGGCACATAAATCTAATAATGATAGAAATATTTGGAAGAAAAGATCAATATTTTTTGATCTGCCATATTGGAGATATCATGAAGTGAAACATAACATTTATTTCATGCACGTGGAGAAGAATATCTTTGATAGTTTAATTGGAACATTGTTATACATTAAAGGAAATACTAAAGATGGGTTGAATGCAAGATTAGACTTACTATAAATGAGAATATGTTTGGAGTTAGATCTCACTTCTAATGGAAGATGAACATTTCTTCCCCCGACTTGTCATACATTATTCAAGAGGGAGAAAAATAGATTTTTTCAGTGTCTTCATGATATCAAAGTGCCTCAATGTTATTCTTAAAATGTAAAAAATTATGTATCTTTGAAGGATTTGAATTTGATAGGTATGAAATCTCATGATTGTCACATCATGATGTAACAACTTCTACCAGTTGCATTACATGAAATATTTCCCATCCGTGTCAGAAAGATTATAATGAAGGTGTGTAATTTTTTAACTCAATTTGTAATAAGGTGATTGATGTGAATCCTTTGAACATTTTGGAAAATGATGCAATTTCTATACTTTGTCAATTAGAAATGTATTTTCCTCCATCTTTTTTTGATATAATGGTGCATTTAATGGTTCATCCGGTTTGATAAATAAAGATTTTTGGGCCTGTATATCTTTGTTGGATGTATCCTTTTGAAAGGTTTATGAAAATATTTAAGGGGTATGTTAAGAATCCATATCGACCTGAAGCCTCCATTATTGAAAAGTATATTTCCGAGGAGGTTGTAGAGTTTTGTACAAGACACTTGGATGCGGCGGAGCACATAGGTTTGCCTCCATATCACCATGAACGAGTTAATAATGAGAGAAAGGGTATTCATGGATTGAAAGTCAAATCGTTGTTAGCTGAACAGATGAAGAAGTTACATTTATACATCTTGAATAACATAGTTGATGCTTAACCGTTTATCACATTGCATATTAATGAGTTGAAACAATGTCATCCAAAGAAGAAAGAAATGTGGATTTTGAATGAGCACAACAAAATATTTTTGTCATGGTTTAAGAATACCTTGCTTGGTAGATCAGATGAATCAGATACATTAAGATGGTTAGTGGGTGGTCCAAGTTTAAATGTGATAACATGGTCTGGGTATGACATTAATGGCTATACATTTCATATGAAAGCTCAGGACAACAGAAGTTCAATTCATAATAGTGGTGTATTGGTGTTTGCAGAAGCAATGCATTTTTTGATTTCTAAAGACAAAAACCCAATTTTTGCATCAAGTTAATATTATGAAGTTGATTCACGCTCAAATTTACCCAAGAGAAGAAGGTAGAACGGTCCTTGTAGTCTAGCTTGGGTTCTCAAATTCTCAGAGACCTAAGAAGTAACCTACAGACACGTACATTCTATGGATTATTTTTGGCTATGAAGTGGCCAACTTGGGTTGATTTAATATGGTTTTAAATGAACTCTAAGAGACTTAAGTGAATTCAATTTAAAATAATGAGCTGATCCTAGGTTATCACTTGGGGTGGATTGGATGTATTCCCTTTTCAATTATTTCAATTTCTTATATTTGAGATGAGTTCATTTAAGGAGATCAAACAACTTCATCAGTTACTGATTTTATACTAACACACCATAATACTAATCACCTATACACTTGGAGGATCAAATTTATGAGCACTCTAAAGTAAATGTTTGTACCAGCACTTGAAGTATGTGGCCTTAAAATTCAACAAGGATGAAGAAGTTTTAAAATCATCAAATAAAAATCTCAATTAAAAGAAGTGATTATAAATTAATGGGGTGATAAATAACATCCAATACATCTCCTTTATGCTCCCTTAGATCAACCCATAAGTGGGTTATCCCTCCATTGATTCCATGCTTTCAATGGAAGTGGGAAGTAGACTCATGAGGGAGGAAATAGAGAAGTAAAAAAACAATGAAATAACGACCACTCCATCGTTGTGTGATAATTTCACAAGGTTTGGTGTGAATAAATTCACACATTAAACCAAAGATATCAAAGTGATATTAAGAACAATAGAATAATATGAGAATAAGAAATTTTATTAAGAAACTAAAGTGAATTTAACAACTTACATGTGAAAGACAAACTTGAGACAACAAAATCACAACATAACATTACAATGAATTGAAGCTCAAAAGATGATAAACTCCTACACCACAACTGCCTTAAATAGGCATTTCAAGAGTCTTGGGTAGAGTTCCCAATAGTACAAAGGATCCCACTTGAGTATGGTAGGCCTAGGGTGGTGGAAAGTAAGGGAGAGGAGACTTTTCCACCCTTGACCCGAAGTTGCATCCATCTTGCTTCCACCGAACATAGGCACCCGAAAGACCTTCTATATGGACGAATTGGAGTGGCCCATATAAGACAAAAATGAATCTACAGATGTCCCCTAGCTATATGTAAACTTTCAGCTCAAATTCATATGTGGTTTTAGAGATATGATTAAATTGGTGGGATGATTTTATGGGCATCAGAATCTGGCCCATAATTTTATCTCCAAATTGGGCCGCCTTAATAACCACCATGGAGGACGAATTAGCACTAGCTTCTGAATAATTATTTGTTCCTATGTATATCTTCTATAATATCAAGAAATTTGGGTTTCATTGGGCCTGTATGTTGGGCCCCACATTCTCATCAGTGGGTCTGCCTTCTCCAGAATTGTTTGCATGAAATCCCATTTTGGTGGTCTTCCAATGTGAATCTTGTAACACTCCACAAGTATGAATTGTTCCCAATATAATTAGAAACATGGAAATTAAATATGAAAATAAAATCAATATCATTGGGTACTTTAAATGATGTTAAAAAATGTACCACATAATAGTGCATTTTAAGAAGGAATTACAATCATAATGTGAAATGATGTTCAAAGTGTAAAATGAACTAAAATAGTGTTTATGAATAATAAATCACATGAATATTATATATATTAACAATGAATATTAGCCGCATTTAGTGGCTAATCACACCCCCCAACTTGAGTTTTGCTAGTCCCGAGCAAAATATATATCAACAATATGAAATTCGAATTCCCTTTTCCAAAAACATTTTAATATACAATGATCACCAAAAACTCTTATACCAAACAATCATGAAACCCATCAAAATATTTTAATACATGATAGTTTCATAAGCAGATCTTAATCTTAAGCTCATTACTTTGTTCAAATTCATCGTCACGTATATTTCATCCAATATCAATTAAGAGTGATGATGTGTTGTGCATCGTATTAGACATGGGGGTTCATCTTTATTCAAGAGTGAAATTATTGAAGCGCTAGGTGGAATCACATTTCAATATTAAGATGAGCATTCAATTTTTTTATTGTTTTTTTTGTTTTTTTTTCAATTTTTCCATGGTAATTGAAATTGCACTCAAAAGAGTCAACTACTATAGCGAGACTTTGTTGATGACTCCTAGGCTCAAAGAACTTAGGGCACCAAGTGAATCCCACATACTCAGGCATCATCTCAAGTTAAATCTGTAAAAAAAAGTCAAATTACCACAAATAGAGATAAAATTACTAACTCTGGGCCAGACAACTATGGAGTCATGATCCCCAAGTGTCGAAAGCTACGTATTAGGTCATTTCATTGCTCTATGTGCAAATTTATTATTATTATTATTATTTTTTTAATTTTTTTTTGAATAATCATATTAAAACTAAAATGATTACCAAACCTATGCTATTTATTTTTGGGACCCCATGAACTCAAACTAATACCCCACTATCCAAAGGACATGGATTGTGATCTTTTTTTTATTTGGATGAAAATATAAATGATGAAATATCACATTGAACAACCACACTTTCCAAAATCTATGCTCAAGAAATTATACGTGGATTAAAATCAGAATCGGGGAATGATAAATTATTTGATATTCAGTTTCAATGTTTTCAATGTGTATTATCATGTTCAAAGTAAAAGGAATTTTTCCTTCCATTTACACACATTTTTTTCAAATCATTTTTTTTCACACAAAAGCAAAAAAAAATATTTCATCTCCCCCCCCCCCAACTTAAAATAACATTGTCCCCAATGTTTGAAGAAAAGAAGATTTAGAAGGGGGTATAGGTAGAGAATGAGAGTTCAAAAAGGAAATTGAAAACGAGGATCATGGAATGAAGTCACCTAGTGGTTGAAGTTAAAATTCTTGTTGCTCCCTTTTAATCCTTTAATATCCATGTCACTTGCATAGTTCCCTAGTGGAAAAAGGAAAAGAAAAAAAAACAATATATATATATAAAGTAAAATATAAGTATATATATAAAAATTATAGAATAAAGAAGCACAATAAGACATAGGTTAGTGGTAAGTGTGCGCCCCTGTCTCCCTTCGGTCCCGGGTTCGATTCCCCACGACTTTTCTGGTTGTAACGGGGTTCGACCCACGACCCACGATGTGTCCTTTTTTTTATTATATTTATATTTCTTTTATTTTAACCTACAAACATATAAAATGAACTGATGATACATTGTATTCTTTTTAAATTTATGGGTAATGTATTACTCAAGGATCACACCACATGACATGGATAAATATGGCGCTCCCCTTTTGTACCCATCCATACTCATAATAGAAGAAAAGTTAAATAGTCTATTTTTTTTAAATATCAAAATGGTTCATTAATTCTATTTTAAAAAAAATGATTCACAAAGATGAAAACCACGGGTTGCCTCCCGTGCAGCGCTTTGGTTTAATGTCGCTACTCGACTTAGACCCTTAATTATTTAATTATTTTCTTCATCTAAGGTTAGTTCACACAAGTTTTCATCAACTTAATTTTTTTGGGATGGTTCAATGAATGGTTTGACTCTATGACCATGAGCTTTAATTGTTTGACCATTGGTGGGATCTTGAATTTCTACATCCCCATGGGGGTACACCTTATGCACTATGTATGGACCTGACCATCTAGTCCTCAAATTTCCCGGGCATAAATGAAGTTTATAACCACACAAAAGAATAGGTTTACCCGATACAATGTGTTTGGTTTTAAGATTTTGAGATTGGTAGGCTTGTAATTTAGCTTTATTGATCCTTGAATTTTCATAAGCCTCTATTAAGTTCCTCAAGTTCACTGAGATCTAATTTCCCTTTTGTTTTGGCCAATGAGAGGTCATAATTCATTTTCTTAATTGCCCAAAAGGACTTATGTTCAATTTCAACAGGTAAATGGAATGATTTTCCATAAACCAACCTATATGGTGACATTCCTAGGATGGTTTTTTATGCCATACGGTATGCCCAAAGAGCATCCAAGAGTTTCTCGGACCAATCTTTCCTAGAAGGATTGACAGTTTTTTCAATAATATTTTTAATCTCCCTATTTGCTAACTTAGCTTGAACATTGGTTTGAGGATGGTACGCAGTAGAAACTTTATGAGAAATCCCATACTTATACATGAGTGAAGAGAATGGACGGTTGTAGAAATGTGTTCCTCGATCACTGATTATAGCCCTAGGAATTCTAAATCAAGAAAATATGTGCTCTTTCAGAAATCGAATCACAACATGATGGTCATTAGACTTGGTGGGAATGGATTCAACCCATTTTGATAAATAATCAATAGCTAAGAGGATGTAGAGGCATCTCCTAGAGTTTGGGCAGGGACCCATGAAATCGATTCCCCAGCAGTCAAATATTTCAATCACTAATATGGGAGTGAGTGGCATTTGATTCCTTTTTGTGATTGAACCTACTTGTTGACACTTAGGACAACTTTTAAAAAATGTGTAGGAGTCCCTTGAGAGGGTGGGGCAGAAGAGATCACACTGAAGAACCTTAGAAGAAGTTTTCTTAGCAGAAAAGTGACCTCCATATTCCTCACTATGATAGAATTTAAGGATGGACTCTTGTTTAGATTCTGGGACACACCTCCTAATGACTTGGTCAGGGCAGAACTTATAGAGGTATGGATCATCAAAAACATAGTTCCTAACATCAGAAAGGAATTTCCTTCGAGCTTGAGTCCCTAAGAATTTTGGAATTACTCCTGTAACTAAGAAGTTGGCTATGTCAGCATACCAAGGGCAGTCACTCACAGAGTATAGGTGTTCATCAGGAAATGAATCAGACACATAAAGGTGATTTGAGTTGTCTTTGAATTCCATCCTAGAGAGGTGATCATCTACAAAATTTTCAACACCCTTTATGTCCTTGATTGTGAGGTCAAATTCTTATAAGATAAGGACCCACCTAATTAGTCTAGCCTTGGCATCTTGTTTTTGGAAAAGGTATTTTAGGGATGAATGGTCAGTGAAGACAATGATGGGTGATCCTAAGAGATAAGACATGAATTTCTCTAAGGCAAAGACAACAACAAGAAACTATTTTTCAGTAGTGGTGTAGTTGATTTGGGAACCATTTAAGGATTTTATTGTATAAGTAATGACATGAGGAGTTTTATCACAACATTGTCCTAACACATCTCCTACAACAAAGTCACTGGAATCACACAAAAGCTCGAAAGGAAGGTTCAAATTTGGAGATTTAATAATGCGAGGAGAGGTGAGAGAGGATTTGAGGGTTGAGAATGAACCCTCACAGCTTTCTGTCCAAAAAAATGGAGCATCATTTGCTATTAGAGCACAAAGGGGATGAGAGATTGAACTAAAGTCCTTGATAAATCTTCTATAAAAACCAGCATGTCCTAAGAAATACCTCACTTCCTTAACAGTTCTGGGTGATGGAAGGTGACGAATGATGTCAACCTTTTCTTTATCAACTTCAATCCCCCAACTCAAGACTAGATGGCCAAGGACTAGTCCCTTTTTAACCATGAAATGGAATTTTTCCTAGTTTAGGACCAGATTCTTTTCTTCACATCTTGACACGACTCTCTCTACATTCCGCAGGCATCCCTCAAATGTATCCCCAAACACAGAGAAGTCATCCATGAAGACCTCTAGAAAATCCCCTACCATGTTTGAGAATATTCCCATCATGCACCACTGGAAGGTTCTAGGGGAATTTCATAAACCGAAGGGCATGCGTTTGAAAGCAAATGTGTCGAATGGACATGTGAATGTAGTCTTCCCTTGATCCTCTAGGGAGACCTAAATTTGATTATACCCCAAGTACCCATCTAAGAAACAGTAGAAGGCATGACCTGCCACTCTCTCAAGGACTTGGTCAATGAATGGTAAGGGGAAATGGTCCTTCTTGGTGAATGAGTTTAGCTTCCTATAGTCAATGCAGACCCTCCATCCACTACTCACCCTATTTGGAAGAATATCTCCGTCCTTATTGGTTATCACTGTGATTCCTTCCTTCTTGGGAACCACTTGGATTGGGCTAACCCACTCATTCTCAGTTATGGGATACATGATACCAGCTTTTAACAATTTTAGAAGTTCTTTTCTCACTACTTCCATGATATTAGGATTGAGTCACCATTGAGGTTGATGAGGTGGCTTTGAATCAGATTCCAGAACAATCCTATGAGCCCCGATAAGTGGGATAATCCTAGGAATATCAGATAGGGTCCAACCAATGGCTTTCTTATGTTTCCTAAGGACATCTAGAAGCATCCTCTCATGATTGGCTTCCAGAGAAGAATAAACTACAATAGGATGTGTTTGATTTTCCCCTAGGAAGGCATACTTGAGTGCAGTGGGAAGTTCCTTCGATTCAAGATCAGGTTAGTTCAGAATTTCAGCAGAAGATTGGGACATTGGATCAAGATAGATATTTTTTACTAGAATTTTAGATAGGATTGATTCCCCACATGTAGAAGTTTCATCTACTAGATTGGATTGATCAGATTTAGGGAAGGAAGTTGGAGTGGTATCCATGAAAGTGGTTTCCTAAAAGGTTTCATTGATTGTTGGACCTAAGACTTCATTATAAGAGCAATTTGAAAATGATTCAATCCAAGGAGATAAACTTCCTTCACGCGAACAAAGGAAGTCAATCTCATCCTGACTTAAACATCCATAAAATATTCCTTGATGTTCTATGGATTCATTATCAATGCTTCCTATCATTTTTACTTCATGAATGTCCCCATCATCCCCTATTTGTGAACTTTCATTATAGATGTTCAAGTCTAGACTCATGTTTCCAAAGGTGATAGTCATGTTCCCATTTCTAACTCGGATAACAAAGTTGATTGTTGCAAGGAAAGGAAGACCAAGGATGATTAGGGTTTGTTCCTTATTTCCTAAGTTTGGATGGTTGCCAATGAAACTGAAGTCAAAATGGTAGATGAAGTTTTCAACCTTTACCAGAACGTCCTTTAAAATCCCCTTTAGAACCCTAATGCTACGATCAGCAAGTTGAAGTGTGACAGATGTGGGTTGGAGTTCTTCTAAGCCTAACTGGTAGTACACAACATAGGGGATGAGATTGACACTAGCACCTAGGTCACACAAGGCCTTGACAACTTTGCTCTCTCCTAGTTCAACATTGATGTAAGGGAAACCCGAGTCTTTCAACTTAGGAGGAATGGTCCCTTAAATGGTGGTACTCACATTAGTAGCCAAAAGGACTTGATTTTTATGTGAAAATTTTCTTTTAAATGTGAATATGTCCTTAAGGTATTTTGAGTATGAAGGAATGGTTTGAATGGCATTGAGAAGTGGAATGTTCAACTTGACTTGTGAGAATATTTCCCTCAATGTTTCATTCAATTCAGGCTTGGTTTCCCCCCTCATGTGTTTAGGAAATGGTGCAGGTTGTGGGGTTGTTTGTTGAAGAGCTATTTCTTTGACAATGTTATCGTGTTTTTCAGTTTGATCATTTGGTTTGTTTGAATTTTCATCCAAGTTTGAATCTTCCGATGGGTTTTGAATTAGTTGTTCAGGTTTCTCAATTGATTTCCCACTTCTTAAAATAGTCACAACCTTTAGTTGTTCATGAGTTGTTTGAGTGCAACTTGACTCTCCCCTTACTATTTGTTGTGGAATGGCTTGTGAAGGCATGGGTGCCTTTCCAGTTTTAATGGTTTAAATTTCTTGTTTAAGGGAAGAGACTTCCGAGTTCATCCATTCCATTTGTTTGCATAGTTGTTCTAGTAGGATTTGTGGAACAGTTTGGGTTGGTGCTTGAGAAGATTGGTTTATCCCAGGGGGATATTTTGGAGGTGGGATGGTTTGTTGAAAATGGACTGGTGGGTGTTGGTATTTGATAGGTTGGGTTTGGAACTGGTTATGGGTTTGGTATTTCTAATAGGGGTAAGAATTTTGTCCCTGAGGTTGTCTAGGTTGTTGGTTATCTTTCCAGCAGAAGCCTGGGTGGTCATTATACCTTGGGTTGAAGTTGTTTTTGTATTGAGGCTTTTGAAAGTTCAAAGCATTTACTTCCACTGGGGGTCCTCCTAAAAGAACATCCTTGATGGATGAAATGGTTGGGAAGTTTTCTGTCTTATGGTCATGTTTGTCACAAATTGTGCAAACAGGGTCTACAGTTTGGATTTCATGGACTTTCCTAAGGTCTATATCTTCAACCTTCCTAGAGAGTGCTGCGAGTTTAGCCCTAAGGCTTTCCTCTTCTCCAAGTGTATGAATTCCAGTAGTTCTTTGTGTCTTTTCAAAATAAGGTGAAGTTCCCCATGTTTGGTTTTGTTTAGCGAGGCTTTCCAGATACTCGTAAGCATCATTTGGGGCTTTGTTTTTAAAGGTTCCATTACACATCATGTCAATGAATTGTTTGTTCCTCAGAACCAACCCTTCATAGAAAATTCTCACTTGTTCAGGAATAGAAAAACCACGGTGTAGAACCATGTTTAGAGTGTCTTTGAACCTCTCCCATATTTCATAGAATGACTCTCCCTCTTTTTCAAAAAAAATTTGTATACTCTTTTTAAGTGCAATTGTTTTGTGGTGGGGAAAGTATTTTTTGTAGAATTCTCTTTGTAGTTAGTCCCGAGAGTTTATAGATGATAGTCTCAAATTGTTTCGCCAATTTTTAGCTCGATCCTTTAAAGAAAAAGGAAATAGCCTCAACTTAGCTAATACTAGTTGATGTGGGGGACACATGGTTTCTACAATGTCATTGAACTCCTTAACGTGAAGGTAGGGCATCTCAGACTCCATTCCATGGAATGTGGGAAGGTTGTTTAGGACATGGGGTTTAAAGATGTAGTTGGAATATCCTAGGGAATTGTGTATAATGCATGAGGGGGAATTGGTCCAGGAAGGTGTGAGGTAGTCATTCATGGTTTGATCGACCGCATTCCCCAAGTTTGGGGCTGCCTCGTTTGGATTTCCATTTTGGTTTCCACCCAGGTTTATGAGTTGGTTTCTTTGAAGACCTTCCATTTAAATGGGCTCAATTTTGGACTCTGGAGTATTGATAGGATTAGGATCTAATGGAAACAATCCCCTAGGTTCACTTGACTCCCCAACCCTAGGACTTTCCACCCTAACTAGACGGTTTGATTGATCGCGGGTGTAGGCATACATGCGCCAAAAGAAAAATAATGAGAAAGGGAAAAGATAAGAGAATTTGGATGAGAATAAAAGAAATGGGAGAGAATAGAATGTGTTTTGAGATGAATGACTTGGGTCCCCAGAAACGATGCCAACATTTTATTCATGTTCAAATTTACCCAAGAGAAGAAGGTAGAACGGTCCTTGTAGTCTAGCTTGGGTTGTCGAATCCTCAAAGACCTAAGAAGTAACCTACAGACACGTACATTCTATGGATTGTTTTTGGCTATGAAGTGGCCAACTTAGGTTGATTTAAGATGGTTTTAAATAAACTCTAAGAGACTTAAGTAAATTCAATTTAAAAGAATGAGTTGATCCTAGGTTATCACTTGGGGTGGATTGGACGTAATCCCTTTTCAGTTATTTCAATTTCTTATATTTGAGATGGGTTCATTTAAGGAGATCAAACAACTTCATCACTTACTGATTTTATACCAAAACACCATAATAATAATCACCTATACACTTAGAGGATCAAATTTATGAGAACTCCAAGGTAAATGTTTGTATTAGCACTTGAAGTATGTGGCCTTAAAATTCAACAAGGGAGAAGAAGTTTTAAAATCATCAAATAAAAATATCAATTAAAAGAAGTGATTATAAATTAATGGAGTGATAAATAACATCCAATCCATACCCTTTCTACTCCCTTGGATTAACCCATAAGTGGGTTAGCCCTCCATTGATTCTTTGGTTTCAATGGAAGCGGAAAGTAGACTCATGAGGGAGGAAATAGAGACACTACTGGAAATCTGACCTTTCCCAACGCTTCTATACCAACGGTTCATAAAAACCGTTGGTATAGGTTCCCTTTCCCAACGGTTTGGCCAAACCGTTGGGAAATCCCACTTTGATGCCACCTTTCCCAACGGTTTGGGAAAACCGTTGGGAAAGCCCACATTTTTGGGGACCTTTCCCAACGGTTTTGGCCAAACCGTTGGGAAAACCCACATTGTGGGGACCTTTCCCAACGGTTTTGGCAAACCGTTGGGAAAGGTATACCCTTTCCCAACGGTTTTGGCCAAACCGTTGGGAAAGGTCCAATTTGTGGACATCTTTCCCAACGGTTTGGCCAAAACCGTTGGGAAAGGGTATACCTTTCCCAACGGTTTGCCAAAACCGTTGGGAAAGGTCACCCATGAATCAACCTTCACCCAGAATCAAATCCAGGCTCAAAATCTATTCCAACGGTTGTCAAAACCGTTGGTATAGGTCTATACCAACGGTTTTGACAACCGTTGGTATAGATCCTTTGATTTTTTTATCATTTCTTCTTACCCAGAACATTATATAAATCAAAATTTAATATAATTATGAGAATACATATATATATTTATGTAATTATATACACAAAAGTCATGTTAGGTTAGTGGTTAAGTCGTTCAATAATAAACTAGGGGTGCTGGGATCAAATCCCAGCGAATGTTTTTTTTTGAAATACATATACCAACGGTTCCACAACCGTTGGTAAAGATTTTCATATTAATTATACCAACGGTTTCCAAAACCGTTGGGATAGGTCTATACCAACGGTTTGGGGAAAACCGTTGGTATAGACCTATCCCAACGGCTTACTTGGCCACGGTTCTCCAAACCGTTGGTATAGGATATACCAACGGTTTGGAGGCATATACCAACAGTTCCAAACCGTTGGTATATGTTAGTTTTCCAGTAGTGAGAAGTAAAAAAACAATGAAATAATGATCACTCCACCGTTGTGTGATAATTTAACAAGGTTTGGTGTGAATAAATTCACACCTTGAACCAATGATATCAAAGTGATATTAAGAACAACAGAATAAGACGAGAAGAAAAAAATTTATTAAGAAACTAAAGTGAATTGAACAACTTACATGTGAAAGACAAACTTGAGACAACAAAATCGCAGAATAACATTACAATGAAAGGAAGCTCAAAAGATGATAAAATACTCCACCACCACTACCTTAAATAGGAATTTCAAGAGTCTTAGGTATAGATACCAATAGTACAAAGGATTCCACTTGAGTATGGTAGGCCTGGGGTGGTGGAAAGTAAGGGAGAGAAGACTTTTCCACCCTTGACCCGAAGTTGCATCCAGCTTGCTTCCACCGAGTAGAGGCACCTGGAAGACCTTTTAAATGGACGAATTGGAGTGGGACATAGAAGAAAAAAATTAAGCACGGATGTCCCCTATCACTATGTAAAATTTAAGCCCAAATTAAATTGTCGTTTTCGAGATATGATTAAATTGGTGGGATGATTTTATGGGAATCAGAATCTGGCCCAGAATTTTATCTTCAAATTGGGCCACCTTAATAACCACCATAGAGCCAGAATTAGCACTAGATTATAAAAAATTATTTGTTTATATATATTTATTATATAATCCCATGAAATTTTGGCTTCATTGGGCCTATATGTTGGGCCCCACATTCTCATCAGTGGGCTGGTGTCTGATCTGCCTTCTCCAGAATTGTTTGCATGAAATCCCATTTTGGTGGTCTTTCATTATGAATCTTCCAACACTCCACAAGTATGAATTGTTCCCAATATAATTTGAAACCTGAAAATTAAATATTAAAATAAAATCAAGATCATTGGGTATTTTAAATGATGTTCAAAAATGTACCACATAATAGTGCATTTTAAGAAGGAATTACAATCATAATGTGAAATGATGTTCAGTGTATAAAATGCACTAAAATGGTGTTTATAAATAATAAAGCACGTGAATATTATATATATTAAAAATGGATATTATCCTCATTTAGTGGCTAATCATGAGTCATTGAATAAATATGGGAGGTTGATTACTTTAAAATTAAAGTTCCTATTTTTAACAGCAAATGGTTTATCGGTAACAACAGTGTCAGACACAATGAATTTGGAATGAATGTTGTTAATCTGAATAGATTGGAAGACACAACAATTTATTTTATAATGGAAACACATGAAAAACAGATTTTCTATATAGTTGATCAATCAGATATGCAATGGTATATTGTTTTACAAGGAAAAAAACAATATTTTGGTGAGGATCAACTTGATGAAGATGCTGATTTATGTGAGATCCCTACTTCCATGGAAATATTAATAGAAAATAATGATGAACATGTTGAAGACATGGTTTGTGCCATAAGAAACGATCATGGTGAAGGAATTTGGGAAAACAATCCATTTGTACATTCCTAATATTACAGGTAACATATTTTTATTTCTTGTTTAGATTTATTATTTTCATAAAATGTTTGATATTGTAATTTTTTTTCTTTATTAAAACACTTATTAAAATAAATAAGTAGAAATGTTTGTTTATTTTAATTTTTTTAGTTTAATTTATCATGTTTACCATTACGTAACTTATATATCTATTGATTTTATTGAATGAAAATTACTTTACCATGTTTACCATGTTTACCATGTTTACCATAATTTACCACACTTTACATTTATGTAACTTATATATTAATTGATTTTTTTGAATGAAAATTACACTACCATGTTTACCATGTTTACCATTTTTACCATAGTTTAACAAGCTTACCATATTTACCATGTTTACCATTACATAACTTAGTTCAATTTTTCATTTTTTGTTTACATTAGTATTGTAATATTTGAATTTGTATATTTTTGAACTAATGTTTGCTTTTTTGATTTTAAGGATAATGACATATCAATCAATTGATCAACCACATGATTCTAGAGATGAGAATCATGATCATACCTCTGGGGGGAACATTCACATGCTCCTCTTGATGTTCCCCAATATTCCTCATGTGCTCCTATAATGACAAAGAAGAGTTCAAGAGTTGGTAAACGTGGTTGCTCACGTTTACCAAAATTATCACTTGCCCGTAGTTAGGACCAGAGGATACTCGTTGAGTTTTATGAGAATGATATTCCTAGAGTTCCAAATGTAAAATATTTTAATAGTTTTTATCCACTCAGGGTAAAATCAAAGTAAGCATTTTGTATGATGATTGGAGAAGTGTGGACAAAGCGATAATATCTCAGTTGTGGGAGACAATTTTGGTAAGATCTTTTTCTACTGTTTGACTAGTATTTAAATGTTTCTAGTATAATATGTTTTACCTCTTCTTTATCAGATTACATTTTATATTCCTGACACTAGAGGAGTCAGGAGGAAATGTTTATCAATGGATACTAGGAGATAGAGGGATTTCAAATAAACCCTCACATCTAATTTCATTTTTGGTCATAGGAATCATGAAAATCCATGTCATATATATCCTTTCATAGATGAAGAAACATGGACACAATTTGTTGAAAGTAGAAGAAAAGATTCATTTTTGGTAAGGGCAATGTAAACTTTTATAATCTTTCATATATAAATGATCTTATTAATGTTTTGTTAATGATTTCTTATTCTTAATTTACAGCAAACAAGCACATCTCATCAGGAGATCCAATCTAAAAATGTATACCCTCGTAGTTTATCTCGGGGAGGGTGTACTTTATTGGAAGAAAAAATAATGGTGGAAAATTTACAAAAACTTAGAGCTGAGTCTTCAAGCTTTGGAGAGGTTTCCCCTCCATCTCCTCCATCTAGATATGAAAAATGGAAGAGAGCTCGACTGGGCAAAAAGGGGAAATATATTTCAGAAGAATCGAGAATCATAGATGAGAGGATTTTAAAATATTTATTTTATTTATTTAAGTTAATTATATTCTTTATATACTTTGAATCATTACAGAAATGTTCAATTAATTAATACAGGATTCTCTTGAGTAGCAGAGCTCACAGGGGATATTTACAGCTGCTGGGAGGTAAGATATTTTATTTGTAGCATTGGGAAAGCCCGAACATCCCGGTCGTGTACGAGGATACCTGACGGGTGTATCGGTAAGAAAAGTGTTGCAACGTTCATCAACTTCTTCCATTGAGGGTGTTTATAAAAAAATAGAATCCTTGGAGGATGAAGTTCATAATATTAATGTGATGATGGAGGAAAAGATTAGAGCATCGATACAACCTATGTTTGCAGACATGTAAAGACAATTTTAGACTGCAGCTCCCACTCCTCCACCTCCCCTTACAGACCCCATTACTTATCCTCCACCTCCGCCAGTAGCTCCCACTCCCCCACCTCAGCCTGCGGACCCCATTTTTTATCCTACTCCTCCGTCACAGCTTCCTACTTATTGTGAGTTGTATGTTGATGATCATCACCATCATATAGTTGCATATGGGCTGGTATATTGTATAGGAGATACAGTTCATCATCAACAGTTAGAGGTAGAGCATCATAAGGTCATTGTACATGATATTATAGATATATCAGCTTGAGTACCATTACCTACAGATGAGGTGACGACAGTTGGATATAGTATCAAACACTTTTTATTTTGTCAATCTAAACTTCTGTGACTCATTACCATAAAGGTATGTATGTTATATTTTTTATTAAAGTTTTAACATTTGAAAACTAATATATTTTTCTATTTATTTACAGGAATACTTCAAAGGTAAAGAAATATTGTATAGACAACAACAAATACAAATGGATATGACATCAGATACAGATTATAGTAGTCTTGATAGATTGTCAAGATATTCAAATTTGTTAGCAGATCATTATTCGTTTCCAATGGAAGCTAATATTTGTGGACATGCAATAAATGTGGGTATTGTGAAAAATGATATCATGGAGCTTGTTACTGGAGATAAGTTGGGCATCAACGTGGTGCAGATTTTTTACATGCAAGTCTTAACACCTTTCCCTGTGTTATATTTATTAAAAAAGTATACTTATGTCTGTTTTGTATTAGGTATCTTTATAACACGTGTGAGAAGAATAAGCAGACAGATGTATATGGATTCATGGACCTGCATATGATTTCCCCTAAAGTACATGCATTGGATGAGGAACAAAGAACACTTTATATTGCTGAAAGATTTGAACAGAATATAATCATGTAGTGTTGGATGATGACTTTTTATGAGAGGCATGAAACATATATCTGGAAAAGTATTCTTTATCTTTTAACATAAAAAACCACTAAACTTAAATTTTCTTTTATATCATTTATCATTAGATGTTAGGTGTTTTTTGTACAAGGGAGAAAACACTTTATTGGATATGCTCTATCCATGGCGATGTGCAAGGAAGTTTTAAGAATATGTTGGAAAAGTAAGTTTCAATTTCTTACTAGTTGTTTATATTATAATGAATTTTGAATTTATCCCGTTCATATTATTTTCTAACAGGGGATAGGCCTACTTTCGAAAAAGCACAAAGAAAAAGAGTGTCAAGATCAAATATGTAAAAGTAAAGGTGAATATCCATTTATAATTTGTACTTTTCGATGTATTACATAAAAATGATATTTTGAATTAACACTCATTTAAACAGAATTTTCATGAATAGTAAGGTATCATCGAATGTGGATATTATATGTTAAGATTTATGTATGAAATAATTACAACTAGAACACTTTTGAAGTTTGAAAAGGTTATATTTCCTTATAAACTTTTCCATAATATTTTATTTGATTTATTCATTATATATGTTAACTAATTTCTTTATAATTTGTAGCTATTTGATGACCCTCAACCCTATAGTGCTCAAGAGGTCAAACACTTACAAGTGGAATGGTCAAATTATTTTACAGGTTTGATTGGATTTTAGTTTCTTTGTAGTGTAAAATGTAATTTTGAATATTGTAATTGTAATTGTTTATTTGGTAGTTGTTTCAGTTGGATTTAGGTTTTTTTAGTTGACATTGTAAGTTTTGAATGTTATAAATGTGAATGTTTAATTTTGCTCTGGTTCTTCTTGTTTTGCTCTAGTTCTGGTGCTTTTTTGGTATGGATTCGAGTCTAGTTTTACTCTGCTTTTGGTCTAGTTTCTACTTGTTTCAGGTCTGCTTTGGTAGAGCATAGTAATGGTTTCACGATTTTATAAAAAAATCATTTTTACGTCGGTTATAAAATAACCGACATAATAAATGCCTTGTAATGGGTTTTTACGTTGGTTATTAAATAATCGACGTCGTATATTGTTTTTCACATCGGTTATTGGATAAACAACGTGAAAACGCTTCACATACTGGTTTTTTACATCAGTTATTTTATAATCAACATAATAAATGCCTGGGGGTGGTGGTTTTTATGTCGGTTATTAAATAACCGACATAATAAATTCCTGGAGAATGGGTTTTTTACATCAGTTATTTAATAACCGACGTCGTATAACATTTTTAACGTCGGTTATTGTATAACCGACGTGAAAAATGCTTCGTATGCACGATATATTACGCCGGTTATGTAATAAACAACGTAATAAACTATATACCACGTCAGTTATTTAATAACCGATGTAATAAATTGAGCCTCTGAAGCGTTTTTCACGTCAATTATTTATGAACCGAAGTGAAAAATGCTTCGGATTTATGTTTTTTAAGTCGGTTTTAAAATAAACGACGTAAAAAACAATATTTATAATTTCGCCTTTAATAACGTCGGCTAAAAACCGACGTAAAAAATAAAAAATAATCGACGTAAAAAAACATTTTCTATACTAGTGCTTCTTGTATGTTGAACTCAATTATGATTGGATGGTCTCCTTCGGGGTGAATAAGCTGAGCCGGTTAAATTTGTTCTTACCTGGTTCATGCATGCATTCTTCCACTGGATAGTCTCTCTCTCTCACACATTTTCTGGACAGTTTTATTTTCAAAACATCAAGATTAAGTGAAAACTGATCTTTCTTGAATTTAAATTCAAACTATCTTTTATCTAAGGATTCCACTAAAAAGTGAATCAATCTCAAGAGAGAGAGACTCATTGTGTTCAACTGAAAATTTGAACTCAGTGATCTCTAGGTTTTATCACTAATTGATGGAATGATTTCTATAGTTGAAAATAATTGTAGGGATTATTCAATCACAAGTTGACCAGATGAAAAATCTATCCAACTACTTTCTACTAGATCCAAATATTTCGGTTTAAGTGCATGAATAAGGGAAATCAAATTGAAGTTAGCCAGCAGACTTCCCCATGCTCATCCATTGATTTTTTTCGCTACCGTTTGCCTTGCTTGTTTGCCTACACTCACATTCACTTCCTCACACACAAACCTTCATTCACTTGACATTTTCACAACCATCATCCATTATTTTCTTGTTTTTGTGTGTTTTTACCGTTTTTTTTTTGTTTTTTTTTGTTTGGTTTCTAAGCATATAATCATTCCCTCCCTGTGGTTCGACCCTATATTACCACTATACTAATTAGTAAGTAGGATTATAAATTTCTATTTTTTGTCCACGCTCAACAACACGTGGCGTGCAGATCCCCTACTTCAAACAAAGGTTTCTGATCCGCTACACAAGGTTGAACCTTGAGGAAGGCCAGCACCGAGCACTACAACGAAGGAGAACACCTTTACCAGCCTAGAACAAATCAACCCGGGTTATTTCCTTACCAAAAAATACCAAAACCAACGATTCCTCGATAACATCCTTCTCTGGGTGAGGAACTGGAAAAAATAGGGAGAAGGGAGGGAGGGAACTTTTCTGAAACCACCATGGATCGATTTCCCAAGGCCCGGGTTGAAAGCCACTAAAAGGGGAGGGGGGGGTGAAAGAATGACTTGGTATGCACTTGATTCATCCAAGAAATGAGAGAAGAGATGGGAGAATGATAGGGTTCAATGGGATTTTAGAATTTATAGGTGGTCTTCAAAAATATAAAACCATGGCGCACCCCCTACCACTATGCTGTAAAACTGTTGAAAATAGGCAAGAACACGGTGCAATGCAATATACTATGTTGTAGTGATGCTGGTCAAAGCCCTCTAAGATCCATGGCTATCACCACACTAAAAAACTGATAAAAGGGGAGAAGGGACCATGGCGCAATCAAGGCCACTATGCTGCAAACCTCCAACAACCATAAAGGGGATACGGTGTAGCCAAATCCACTACGCCACAGGACCCAAAAACCATGAAGAGGGATACACAATAGCTCATCCCCATGGAACATATACCCCAAAAAAGGTAGAATCCCAAAAAAACTCCACCTGAGACACTACATTGCAGTCATCCACCCTGCGTCGTAGGACACACCAACACTATGACACAACCTAGCACCACAACGCAACCATGCCAAAAATGGCAGCGACATCAAAACTCCTTTGGGCTCCCTATGCCGCAATCAATACCTCCATGCCATATCCACTACACCTTATGGCACAACACACCCCTCCACGTCGTAGGACTCCTCTTAATGGATTTTCTCAACTCTAACTCCACCACTTGCTCCCTAACTCCTCAGAACCTCCTCAAGACACCTCTTCCACCAGAATTCTTGTAAGGTAATAGGTCAGAAGGTCTGGAACATTAAATCAGATATCTCTCAAACTATTCTCATCCTTGAGAATCAAAACCAACCCGGAAAAGAAAAGGGGGAAAAAGGTTCAAACAACCATCCCACGAGATACCTCTCAAGGATCTTGTTGCAACTGAACACCATCACCATACAAACACACCAAACCCATCCAAAAACATCCACCAGACATTTCACACAACCATAGCACCAAACCACTTTACTATCTGCACCACCAAGAACAAACCATATCCCTTACACATAACGACTTGCACCACCATCTCATCCCCCAAAAGCCCAAGCCAATGATCACCAGAACCACCACACACAAAATCCCCAAGCGCATAAATCAAGGAATCTCATGTCCCTTGTCAAGATATTATCTACTTTGGGTGGAACTAACTCGCCCACACAGTTTTAATCATGTAAAAGTATAATGTGTCATGATTAGGAATCAGGTTTTCCCCTCTTCATTTACTTGAACCTTTAATTGCACATCACATATCAAGGAAAAAATCATAGTTCATAACCAATAAGACCCAAACACCACATCATCAAAGGAATGGTTCATCCACGCAACACATTCTCATAACAATCCTAGATATCTACTGGTCGCTCCATGAATATCGCACCATCCTTGATATCCAACTCTCCCTAGTCAATAACACGGGATTCATCGTGAATATACTGACAGATCTAAGAGATGTGAAAGTCATCGTGAATCATGTCTAGTCATGGAGGGAGTTCCAACTGATAATCCACCTCACCAACACACCCCAACACCTCAAAAGGTCCCACAAACCGGGGAGAAAGCTTACTCCCCTTGCCAAACCTCTACTGCCCAAATTGAGGGGAGGCTCTCAATAACACATAGTCTCCAACCTCAAACTCTAAGGGCCTCCTCCTACGATCAACCTAAGCCTTCTTTCGATCTTGCGTTGTTTTCATCCTCTCATGAGCAACTTGAACCTTATCTATCGTACTTTGCACCACATAGGGACCGATAATTGATGACTCCCCAACCTCGGTACAACACAATAGATAAGGAAACGACCTCCCATACAAATACACAAATGGGACCATGTCGATGAGTGATAACTATTGTTATAAGGAAACTTAACCAAAAGCAAGTGTTTTGACCAAGATCTTCCGAAGTCCAAGATGCACACCTGCAACATATCCTCTAGTGTCTTGATAGAATGCTATGTATGCTCATCCGTATGAGGGTGGAAAGCAGTGTTGAGGCATAACTGAGTACCAACAGCATGTCGCAATCCCCTCCAGAATTGCGAGGTAAAATGAGCATCTTAGTCTGAGGCAATGGACCTCAGAACTCCATGCATTCACACTACATCATCTGCATACCTCCTTTCCAAGTCATCCATGGTGCCTGACTCCATGATCACTGGGAAGTGATCTGATTTCACCAACTGATCCATGATTACCCAAATAGAATCACACCCTCCCTTAGCTTGGGGTAACCTTGTGACAACATCCATCAAGATGTCATCCCACATCCACTCTAGGAAATCCAAAGGCTACAACAAATTTCTAGGAACACAGTGCTCAACCTTTTTATGTTGGAAAACCAGACACCGAGCCACAAACTCTACAATCGCCCATTTCATACCAGGCCATCAAAATTGTGTCCTCAAGCCACAATACATCTTGGATACTCCCGGGTGTACTGCCAAAGTTGAGTTGTAAAACTCACAATGTAATCTATCACACATCGCTATCAGAATAAATATACTCCCTCGAAATAACATCTGATTCTGACCATCCTCCGACCACCCCTCTAGAGCATCAACGTGGACAACACGATCACGCATCACATCTTCCTTCGAGTCTCCCCATTGAGAATCCTCCACCTACCGCATTAGAGAAGACTACACTATCATCTAAAACAAACAACCTATTCCATCAACCACCCTTGAATCTAAGTGCAGGGTGACCAACTCCTCCATCACCTTTCAAGAATATCTGGACTCCTAAACAACATCCCTCTGTGACTTCCTACTTAAAGTTTCAACCATGATATTTCCCTTTCTTATGGTGTAGGAGATATCAAAATTATAATCTTGAATAAACTATATCCACCACTATTTCCACATATTTAGATCACACTGAGAAAAGATATACATCAAACTCTTGTGATTTGGGAAGACCATAAAGCACTCCCCAATGAGTTAATGTTGTTATAGATTCAATGCAAACACAATTGCTACTAACTCCAGATCATGGATGGTATAGTTATTCTCATCGTGATGTAACTACCTAGACCCATAAGAGATCACTACTCTTTGTTGCATCAAGATTCATCCCAAGCCCATATGGGAAGCATCACAAAACACCTCAAACATCACCCCTTCTTTTGGAAACTAAATCACTTGAGCACTGATCAATCTCCCCTTTAGGTAGTCAAACACAACCTGACATTGATCAGTCCAAATAAAATCTTGATCCTTCCTGGTCAATGATGTCAGCGGGGCCTCAACCTATGAGAAATTAGATACAAACCTCTAGTAATAGCCTCCAAGACCAAGGAAGCTATGAACCTCTACCACATTCTTGGGTGATTCTAAAGAAAAATATGTATTGGTCTTCAAAGATTCCATGGCCACACCCTACTGAGACACCACTTGCCTAAGGAAATGCATCCCTCATGTCTAGAACTTACACTTGGACAACTTTCCATGAAGCTGATGGAGTCGAAGAACTTTCAAGACATCTCTAAGATGATCAGCATACTCCTCCTCTGAATTCAAGTAGATCAATCTGTTGTCAACAAACACGAATATGAACTGGTCTAGGAATTCATGGAACACAATATTCATGACCCCCATGAACATACCTGGTACGTTCGTGACATCGAATGGAATGACCATGAACTGGAAGTGCTCATACCGTCATCTGAAGGCAATTGTCGGGACATCATCCTCCTTCACCCTCAATTGATGATACCCAGACCACATATCGATCTTAGAAAACTAACTAGATCCCCTCAACTAGTCAAAAAGATCAACAATCCTCGAAAGAGGGTAATGATTCTTAATCATCATCTGATTCAACCTCCAGTACTCTATACAAAACCTCAAACTATCATCCGTATTCTTAGTGAATAACACTGCAACACCCCATATTGACACACTAGGCCAGATAAAAGCCTTATACATCAAACCATCTATCTGAATCCTCAACTCCCAAAACTCAGGAGGTGTCATCCGATAAGGATCCATCAAAATCGGAGAAACACTGAGTTGCAAGTCTATCCTGAATTCAACATCACGTCGAGGGGGTAGAATTAAAACCCCCTTGGGAAAAACTTCTAGAAACTCCCTAAAAACCCTGGGAGCCTCCACTGTCTTAGCATTTATTAATTCCAAAAAAAACTCAGTCATCAAAGAAAGAAGGGATATATACATCTACTACCCACCTGACAGCTCCGCTCACTAACGAAAATTACATGCTAGCCACCCACATCCAAGAACACAACTCTCCTCTAAAAGAAGTCGATAATAGCACACATGGAATTTAACCAATCAATGCAAAGAATGAAATCATATGGCAGCATATGAAGTAAGAAAAGATCCCCACATAATTGATGTGGCACCATCATCAGTCTACACCCCCATCACACACCAAACAGGCTGGCTTGGCCTCTGACTAGCATAGTCAACACTAGGGACATAGGAAACCTCTCTACACCTAGTCCCAAAAGCACAGACTAGAGCATGTGCAACAAAAGAGTATGGAGCTCTTGAATCAAACAAGGAACATACAAGGGTAGACAATAAACTAATCATACCTCTAACGATCTCTGGCCCCTCTGGTGTTCCCTCCTATACTGCATGCAACTTACTATGCCCAGCTCACCTGCCTCTCTGTTGACAGCTAACTCCACATCCATGCTCAGGTTGAGGTCCCTTTAGACAAGGAAAATCCTGAGGTTGACCTCTGCATGCTCCATCTCTTCTCGGCGGAGCATAAGCCTACCGCCTCTACTACTGAGACGGCCTCTCTGGTGGATGTTGTTGGGACTGATGCTAAATCTGACCACCTAAACCATACTGAGCCCGAAGAACCATGGGGAACTAATCCTGATGATGACTACATCCCCCACAAGTGAAGCCCACTAGCCCAAGGCGTCCAAGAAAATCATGAAAATTGTTGTCCCCAAAAGGCTGGAAAGGAAGCTGCTGAGGTCAACTCTCCGTTGGTCGAAACCAAGAAGGACCTGGCACCCAAAACCTACTACTGACAACTCTGATCTTCGAGGAACCCTACTGGTTCCCCTCTCACAGTGAACCACCTCACAAGTGCATACGTTTGATCACTTCCGCATTCTTTTGTACCTCCAAATACGTCAACAATGTAAAGGGAGTAACCACATAATGGATAGAAGGACGAAGCGCCTCCTCAAGATACCACGCTCAAGACTCCTCATTAGGAAAAAGATCTGGGGTGAAATGCAAAAGGTCCTTGAACTTGATTTTTAGCTCCTGCACAAACACACTCCCCTGCTGAGGAGAGAGAAACTTTTTCATCTTCACTACCTTCATGGTCTATGAAAGGAACTCTTCCAGGAACTCTTTTTGAAAGTCGACCTGCGCCTCCTCAAGATACCATGCTCAGGACTCCTCATTAGGAAAAAGATCTGGGGTGAAACGCAAAAGGTCCTTGAACTTGATTTTTAGCTCCTGCACAAACACACTCCCCTGCTGAGGAGAGAGAAACTTTTTCATCTTCACTACCTTCATGGTCTATGAAAGGAACTCTTCCAGGAAATCTTTTTGAAAGTCGGCCCATGAAACATTTGCCTCTTTTCACTCACTAAGGTACAACGTCCACCATTAACGTGCAGTTCCCTGCACCTGACTAACTATCAAAGGGACCTAGTACTTTATCGAGGTCCAGATCAAACTGAAATAGATCTCAAGCTCCTCCAACCATCTCTTTGTCTCTAGATAAGAGATGTTTCCCACATACTTCCTCAAAGTCTTCCACTGAAAAGCGTGCAATGTTTTTTGCCACTGACCATCCTCCTCAATCGGATCAACCCTCAGCGATCAACTAGATAGTCTTTTGAACCTCCACTGCCTGAACCACACATGGATGATGACCAATATCCATAATTGAAATGGAAACAAATATCTATTAATCCCAATTTTATAGAATTTTATCAAGATTTATTTAATTCATTTTAACGTATTTCAACTTCCCCAAAACCACACAATTCAAATAAAAACACAAGTCAAACATGATGCATGTACCTCTCCTAGGTCTCTAACCTACAAGTGGTTCCACCTCACTTGGCCATTCAGTAAGCTCAGAGTCCTTGCATCGGATCACGATTGGCCCTAAAATCTCATTTCCTACTCGGTCTTCCTTGAACTATGCCACACACCAAGATCAACTGACGTCATTTCCCTACTAACTCATGTAGTTATCATTGTGCCAAACTCCAAACCTCATCATAGCCCTCAACCAAAACCTTTGATACCACCTATTATGGCCCTCTCCCTCCAAAAGTACCCTTCCTAGGCTGGTAATGAAGGAAGAGAGATATTGACCCCCAAGTCCCACCTCCAGTAGGCCAGAGGTTGGCGACTAGCATAGAGGGTATAAAAATATCACAAATGGGAGGCATTACCCTCTATAATAATAGGATCAGAAGATAAGATATCAACAATCAATCAACTTCATGACATAACATATGATAAAGAAAACCAAAACCATCTCACAATGTATGTATAAGTAAAACATATATAGATAAAAGTCTCCAAATAAATACCCAAAAGAAAAGCTAAGGCAACAACACAGTAACAGCTCCAAATCCCGAGCTAAAATTTCCATCATGGTCCATGAAGTCCTCCTGAAAACCTAAAATAGTTTGTATATATGTAGGGTGAGGATACAAGTATACTCAGTAGGTTCATGCTCAAAGTCTCCTGTGAACATGTGAAAAAATAGCATATTAATGTACCAATGAGCAAATAGAAAAACTGACGGAACCTAAACAAGTCAACTAATCAATCCCAACCTCACCAAGGTACGCTCACCAAATAACACATCCAAGTATAATAACATAATAAAAAAGCATAACGATAAAGGTACCTCACATCGCTTTCTTACTAATTTATCATGCTCGCACCTCAACGTCGTACATCATGGTGCTCTCATCTCTTTCATATAACACATCTCATCACATCACATCTCGCCTGAAGACACATGGGTTATAACATCATGCCAAGAATCCCACATGCAACTGGTCATCACATTAAATCTCACCTGCAGACACTTGGGTCATCACATCACATCTCACCCACAAACATCTAGGTCATCACATCACATCCACAGTCACATAACCAGAGTAGTAGGGTATCATGAACATGAAGAACATCAACCTCATACCCTCCTCCTTCCATGCACGACCTCCACCATAAGCCATCTCATTATCTCATCAAACATCACCACAATGCACTTTTGAATTCCAGTCATCACAACTCGTTTCTGTCAACATCGCCTGGAAGAGAGGGTGGGGAAGAGCAGAAAGTCGGTCATCCACCCTCACTAGTGAGATGTTGGGGAAAACACCCAAAAAATTGATTGTCAACACGAGCTGGTCAACATGAGTAGGGTACGTGTAGATATCAAAAGGAACATACAAGGTATATATATAAATCCACACACAAACTCAAGCTATGGGTTCACAACAAAGCATTATCCCAACTCGCAACATCACCACCAAACCTCACAACATCTGCCACTTTCACTGCCACCTCTAAATGCACAACACCACACAACAAGCCACATTCCACCTTTCATTAGCCACTTTAACCCATGGCATTTCAATTTGTCATTTACATTTAATTGATTTCATTACTACCCGATAAACTAGTACAACACACAACATAAAAAACCATCCACCTTATGCCAACCATCCCCACACCAGTACCATTTCACAACCATAGCCACCTCCTCATCACATCTGCCACAAACAATGCCCACATCTCCGTGCATTAGCCCCACACATCACCACCGCATAACATAACCACACATCACAACCACACATCATAACCACGCATCACAACCACACATCATAACCACTTCCCATTACATTCTCCCCCATATCATAACCACACGTCACAACACTTTTCACATCATTCACATATTTTCTAGATTTAGCTGGGGGGTTCGTCAATTTTACTTCTTTATTTCAAGGGCATTCTCACACAAACCATAATTTCCTTGTAAAACCAATTTAATAGTTGGATATAAGTGGTTGGTCATTTTCATTCAAGGTGATAACAATCAATCACACAACAAGGTTTTTATAATCACAACAATCACAATGCAAACAAAGCCCCCCAATGGCCATGATTTTCAGCAAAGTGTTAGGCTCGTACAATCACAGTATCAATAATATCAAAAATCTGTAAAGCATGTGATTCTATTCCTCTTCCTCTTCAATTTCAATTAACCGATTCTTTATCTTTATTAAGCTTGTGAAAACTATCTTCCCAAAGATAAAAAAGAGCATAACCCCTCTCACATGATACAACTAGATGAGAAACGAAGGATCTTCTATCTCAAATGAACCTTTCTGATCCACTACACAAGGTTGAAGCAAGAGGAAGGTCACCATCGGGAACCACAATGAAGGAGTCCACCTTTATTAGCCTAGAACACATCAACCCAGGTTATTCCCTTACCAAGCCAAACCAAAACCAACAATTCCCCGATAGCGTGTAAAGGCCTGAACCTGCATTTTCAGGTTCATCTCATATAAATGTTCTGTATTTTTTTTTATAAAAGAAACTGAACATATACACAAAATTTATTACATATCAGGAACTTTTACCGGTCTAGGTTTTGGAGAATTAGATACATGTCATACAACTTACAAAACTGTACAAAATAAAATGAAACAAATAAAATTCTTTGAGCGCGCTACTTCCTCAAAGAAATACACATCATAAAGTAAATCCACTAAACCCGTGAAAAATAAAACATAGGGTGAGCAATTATTTTTCCCAGTAAGAGTTTTAAAATCTTTGACAAATAATTTTAAAATGTTCTTTGAAAATATTTTCGAAAATACATTTAGAAATACCTTTTGAAAACATTATTGAAATTACTTACGTCTTAAAAATACTATAGCACTTTTGAAAATACTTACGTTCAAAAAATTTCTTTAAACATATTCCAGTAATTTTTCTGAAAATAATATGCAAACTTCTGAAAACAAAACACTGAGCTCACTTGAAACATTGAAAGTTGTCTTGGGTCTACCCATTTGACGAAAGATGGATTCACTCCCTAATTTCATACCATATTTACAACGTAAGTGCTAGATTTTATAAAAACAATTTAAGCTTGCTTTACTTATATATACTTTCACTTGAGTTTTTTATTTTAAAATTATGCCAATGCATTAAATACACATTCACACGCTTATTTATACATAAACATATATGTGTGTGAATTGTCATTTTTTTTAAAAAAACTTACGAGTTTTGGTACAACCAAAACTCATGTCGTTTGGCTTTGGCATGCCTGAATGGCTTGAAGACCTTCTTTTTTATTGATTTTTTGATAACCCCTCTTTCAAGGGATGAGGGGGAACCCTTACAAGGCCTGTAGACTTAGAGATTACATTGTCTGTAGGCTTGGAGACATTACAGGACCCGTAGATCTTAAGGAAATCATACAGACTATGACTACTTGAAACTGCCTCTCCCCAACATCTGCATCGTGATTAGCTATCCACCTTTGTATGGCTGTTCGGCTAGCTGTCCTGTGCAGAGATGCACATGCCCGATACCGATGGCAAATATCATACCATCTCATTCTTCCAAATTCGTTAGCCTGACTCTGGTGAATGCTCATACTCTTGAATCCTCCTCTGGAGTTGGTTCCTTGTAGAATCTGTCTGGGCATCTGCATATCAGGTGGCCCGAATGCCTTAATGACCCGAAGACCTGGGTGGCCCAAAGACCTTAAGGACTCCAAGCTCAAACCAGTGGCCCGATGTGAATAGTTTCAGCTGCTACAATATCAAACAGTACCTGCTACAGTACCTCACCGTACGACTACACTACCCCAAAATTACACATTTGTCTGGTTTTGAACCTGGGTCTCGTGGATGCACTTAGAGAGACATCACAAACTAGGCTGAGGCTCATATGTCGTTTGGCTTTTGCATGGACTGCCCATGTTTTCAAACCTTCTTTCATCATTTCATTTATATAAAGTGATTACTTTTATCATCTAAAACTAAATCTTGAATAAAATATTAAAGACACATTTGCTTAATTAATTTTACGCATAAAATAACGACATGATTGTATAAAGCCTTCAAATAAAAGTAATAGCAATAGTAAATTGATATTCATATAAATAATAGATCTTAAAATAATCATAAGAAATAAATAATTACGTGCCACATAAAATTATCAATGTAGCATTTTTTTTAAAATAAACATTAATTCTTGCGTGCGCGTGCACACACACATATATATATATATATATCTATATATATTCTATAATAAATACATCAATATATTATACCCATAAAAATAATGCTCACATGACTTTGAAGTAAAGAATAATGGAGTATGAAAAATATTATTTAAATGTATATATGTCGAGCATAAACTTAAGAATTACATTTATACATAAATCATGATTTTAAAATATAACTTCGAGATCACATTTGTATAAAACATGGAATTTGAAATACTTATATATAATAGTTTTCATAAATAAATTCTCCTTGCAAATAAACTTGAAAATAAATCATGTTAAAATAAATAATTCCTTTAGAAATTTTAAACTCATTAAATATTGAACAATGAAATAATTCACTTTCAAAATCTGAGAATTGAGATCAAAATAAGAAAATAAATAATTGAAAGATACCCCTTCTAGTTCGAAAATTTGCAAGAATCATAAATTGAAAACAAATAAATTAAATAGCTCCCTTACACAAAACCATAAGATAAAAAATTAAACAAACTATCCTTTACAAAACCATAAACATAATTTGATAAATAAAAATAAACTCCATACACGATTTTATAAAATTTAGAAGAATGAAATATACATACAAAAATATAAATTGTAAAACAGAATTAACCCTTACTTGATTTTGTAGAAGAAAAATATAGGAGATCCCCTTTGATTCGGACACACACTTACCCTCCCTCCGGACTGAGGGACTGTTTTGCAATTTCATTTGCACAATGGTTTAAGCCTTTTATACCCAAATTCATCATTGTTTGTATACAGTGGTGAGAGATAGAAAATAAACCTTGTTTTTCAAACTAAGGCTCCGGATGAAATTCTTGTTAAGCAAGCTTGGTGCATAAAATATATATTGCAGCAAGTTGAGAATCAAAATCTTGACAAATACAATGGACAACGATGCTCATCGATGGAAAGCATTCGTCTGGAGAATGCAACACAAAACAATGATATAAACAATATAAAATCTGCAGAAAAACGATGAGAAACCTGTACAAAAAAGTTGGCAAAACAATTAAAAATGACTATAACAGGGACATCAGATGAAAACGAAACCAAATCAATAATAAATTAAGGCTGTTGGTAACTGGGAAGAAAAATTGATGAAACGAACAACTCAGGGTACTGATTTGGTCGCTAAAAGAAACAGAGGAGCAAACACCTACCTACTTAGGTTGAATAAAAAACGAAACATCATCCATATGAATCTCGGTCGGAAACGAACCCTAACTCGCTCGGATCACCATCGACGCACCCCGATCACCGGCAGTCGACATCGCTTGGATTCGTCCCAGCAGCTCGACTCCATCACGCTCGCCAGTGGTCAAAACTCCCGGCTCGAGCCCTCAACCTCAGCTCGCTTGACTCTCATGAAGCCCCAAAACATGATTTCATTATATATATATATATTCGTTTCATTTCAAAATTTTATTTTAAACGTTCCCTATTTTTATTATTATTATAGTTTATATATTGGTTAAATTAAAAATAATAAATTAATAATAATAATAATAATAATACTAACAATTTTGTTTATTTAAAACAAAACATAATAATATTTATATTCATAATTCAAAATGATTATTTTATAATTAACAAAATATATTGCTTTATAAAAATGTTTATTTTAAATATTTTATACTATCTTTATTGGAAATATTATTATTACAATTTTTTTTCTTATAATTAATTTATATAAACTTAATTATTCAAAAGATATAAATCATATTTAATTGTCAAATAAAATATTATTTCATCATTCAAAAATATTGACTTTAAAAAATATAGCATGGGTGAAAAACTGAAAGAAAACAGAGAGAATAGGAGGGAACTTGCCCGAAACCACCACAAATCGATCCCCCAAGACGTGTCGAAAGCCACTGAAAGGGGGCTGAAATGCCACCTTAAACGCACTTGGGTCGCCTAAGAAACGAGAGAAAATATGGGAGAATGATGGGTTCAAAGGGCTTTTAAAATTTATAGGTGGCATGCAAAAATAAAAAATCACAATCCTCTGCCACTATGCCACAGAAATACTAAAAATCGGGAGGACCACGGTGCGGTGTAATATACTATGCCACAACAGTGCTGGTCAAAGCCCTCTAAGATCCACGATTATCTCCACATCGCAAATCTGATAAAAGGGGAAAAGGGACCACGACGCAGTCAAGTCTGCTATGCTATAGACCTCCAACAACCAAAAAGACGCAGCCAAAGCCGCTACATCGTAGGACCCAAAAACCCCAAACTGCCATGGGGATGAGCAATGACCCCAAAACGGTAAAACCCCCACCCAAAAAAATCCACCTGATACACTACATCGCAGCCGGCCGCCATACACTGCAGGACACACCAACACCACGCCCCACCCCAGCGCCACAACACAACCATGTCAAAAATGACAATGGCAACAAAACTCCCCCTACGCTGCAACTGACACCTCAACCCCATAGCCACTACACCTTACGACGCACCACACCCCTCCACACCGCAGGACTCCTCTTTCTGAATTTTATCAGCTCCACCCCCACCACTCGCTCCCCAACTGCTCAAAACCTCCTTTGGACGCCCCCACCAACAGAATCCTCACAAATGGATTGGAAGGTCCATACCGTTAAAACATACACCACCAAAATTCTTCAATTTCACAAGAGTTAAGAAAATAGACATCATGTTGGGGGTGAGGGGCATGTCGAGAAGCAAAGTCCCCAAGCATGTGTATTTACCAATTTTCTTTAGCATTAAAACATGTATAATGTCGTAAGAGTTGAAAATTCAAAGAGTGTTAGACAACCATCATCAGCGGGTGCCAATGAAAAAAAAGATGAAGCCCACCCCAATCAATCCCCCCCTACTCCCAACCCTGCAATATTCCTTTATATAAAAGTAGAAATGCAAAGTTTTTACAATAAAATTTTCATTCTCATTCAATTTTCTTTCTCCAATGACCATTTTAATTTTCATATGCACAACAAACCCAAGTTTATTTCATAATTTCCTTTCAATTTTTTTTAAAAAAAATATCAACTCAGTACCATGATTTCTTCCGACAACGCAGCTAATGGTTCTTAACTTCAAAAAAAAAAAACAAAAAAAAAAACAAAAAAAAAACAATTAGGCCATCAGACTTTACTAGGATAAGTTTGGATTCAAATAAATTTTAAAATAGAAATATTCTACCCACCTTCAATTGTTCTTAGGATAATGGAAGCGTAAAGTAAAAGGTTTTAGAGGTGATTGTTGATAATCTGCCGCCGCACCAGGAATGGCCGCTGAGGCCGGTGTGGTGGTTTCTTCTGGCATGCTTGCCACCAGCTCCTCATTCATAATCCTCACCAAGAGGCCCTCGAACACAATTCATCTCCTCATTGCCTTCATCATGTATCAGAACCTTCATCATGTATCAGAACGCTACTCATCTGCAACAGTCCACACACAAGCATTCCATTCACAACACCCCCACCCCACACACAGTGATTATACATCAATTATCAAAAACTATTTTCAAAATAAACACCGAAAAAATTAAGTGCTTGTTTCATTTCTACTTTTTCGATAAAGCAATATCAAAACACTTGCAAAAGAACCTATTATAATTACAAGTGACGCGTGTAAAACATACTTTTATTTTAGTTTTATGTAATTAGGATATGGATCTATCTAGATTTTTCACATTTGAATGTCTACCGGATTATCCTATCTCCCCTTCCCTCTAATTTGATTTTTCTATTTATTAACCACATCAAGCTTTGTATCTATTTATCTATCTCTATAAAAGAGTTAGATTTTATTCAAGAGGCGATATTTTTGGGTCTATTCTTTCTACATTGTATCAGAGCCCACAAAACCCTCGAACCCTCTCTCTCACACCTTTGCCCAGACGATGAGTGTCAGCCCGTGTCCAGGCGCTATCAGGGAAGGGCGGGTTGCTTGGATAGTTCCATCAGGCTGCCTTGATCGCATTGTTGAAGTGCCTAGTGTCGATCAGCTTCCTATTGCAGGGAATGTCAATGCTGTAACAGAAGCCTCCCAATCAGGATGGGACCGGTTCATAGCTTTTTTTTTTTTTTTTGCCTGCTGCCACCCAGGGCTTCCCTGCACGCCTGGGCTCCCAGGCTGCCCATATGTGCACAAGCTGTGCAAACCTAGGCCCCGCACACCCCCTGCTTGAATGCCTGGGCCCTGAGCCTTCAGTGTCCTTCACAACACTGTCGAGCGCCCTCCTACATGTCTGTTGCACCTCCTCCAGATGCACAACAGCCCCAAGCACGCTACTGTTGGGCACCCCCTCCTCTTCACTTGGATCAGCCTCCTCCTGCTTCCCTCTACAGGGGGTAATCAAATATGGCACTATAACTCATCTTCTTCGGCTCTCATCAGCCTCTCTTTCTCTCTCTCTCTCTCCTTTCTCCCTTAATGGGGCTCTCGATATACAATGAACTTCCCCCCCTACTTCCACTCTTGGAAGGTATCACACATATGTCAGTGTATCACCTTTCTCTTCACACCTCTTTATCTTCCTTCTTTATGCTCCCAGCTGAGACCCACTATAGAGGGATCTTCACACTTGGCTATCATCTCTCGCAGATTGGTGTCACCTCATAGCTCGACCAACTCATGTTCTTACTCGCATCATAATCACTTCATCATGTATGATGATTTTCCATATTCAAGAGTCTTCTAGGTTCATCCACCTTCTTCCCGGCCAATCCAGCATCTTCTCCATGATCTTCATAGCCAACATCATCCACCACGTGTTCAATACGTTGCACCGCAATTACGGAAACTTATTGATGCTCCCATAATCTCCTTCTCTCTTGCATGTCCTCCACGTGTCCATTGAGCCTATAACAGCTCAAGCATCTTTCATGCCCCACTGTCTACATTGATTGCAGAGTATGCTCCCATGATCATCCAATCATCATCTTCCACATGGTCAATACATTGCACCACAATCTCCTTCACCATGCATCTGTGCCATGTGTCCAGACAGCCAATTAAGGCATTTGGCGTTTTCCTCCAACAAACTCCAACACACGGGAAACAGCCCTCTGATATGTATGGCGTACAGTAACTTTATGTGCACCACGATCACCTCCGTTTTCTTCCAACTTTCAACATGGCTATTATCAAGCTTGAATTATTCATGCATGCCTCGCATGGCTCAGTCTTTTTCAAGCTTCATTTGATAACCCTTGATTATATGGTGATCAACGGAATGCATCAAAGGTCTTCTGCAAATTATTTGCGTCCAATAAGCCTGTGCAGTGGTATGTCCATATCGCTACCAGCGATATACACAGTATTCGGTTCAGCTTAACATTTCCTCTCCCCCGTGTCCAGTGTTAGAATGGAGGAGCCCGTAACCCAATGTCCAAGATACCTTCTATGGGACGCCTTGGTGCTTGTTTATAATGAATAATAATGATGACATAATAACTAATATCCGATATTAGGACACATGTCCTCCAACACTACCCCCAAGCTAAGTGTACCAAGCATGGACACATCATAAAGGAAAACAAAGAAGACTTGTCTAATACTCCTCAAGCTGGGCATACCCAGCTTGGTACATGAAAAATTAATAAAAAATAAACAAAAAGATCAATCCTCTTCGCTCCCCCATATGTGATGAAGTAGATAAATGCTGCTACTAAAGAAGATATGGTCATCGAAAAGCTCTCATGCTGTTGAGGACTAGTGCTCTAATAACAGGCTCAGTGAAACAGCACTCATCAGGCGGATCCAAACAGCCGGATGGAATGGCGACTGTCTTACAGGCCCAAACGGCCAGGTGGAACGGTGCCTGTCTTCAAGACTCAATCGGTCGAATGGAACGGCATCTGTCTTGCGGACCCAATACGGCTATGGTGCGAGTGAAGATAACCCTGGTGCATGATAGGAAACAAGCCTTGGTCATCAAAAGTAATGGGAGTCCAAACAACAACGATAAAGATCCGGACAACAGTGGAGGTGCGCTGAACCTGTGCAAAGTCATAACCTTGGAAAGGCGTGAAAGAAGTGCATCAGTGATAACAGATCTTGAGGCGATTGGGGAGCCCCTGGACTAGACAGGCGCACAGCCTGATTCTAAAGTGCACTTAAGCAGGGGCTGCGAAGGGTTGGGAGCTCGCACAGGAGGCACACAACAGTGGCGTGCATCTTGGGCTAGCGTGTGTTTAACAGGAGTTCTGCAGCACACAACAATAGCAGACCTGATACGACAGATCTGGAGAGAGGCATGGTTTTGCCTGGAAGGCGTGCGGAAGGCATGCAGAGCGCACAATACGTGGTGGGCATCGCAGGGGTGATGGTCATCTCAGAGGGCAAGGGGATGACTGACGCAAGGGGCAATGTTTGATGCAGGGAGGGATGCACCAGACATAGGGTGGCGCGTCACCAGGAGAAGGGCACGCCTGGGATGTGCCAGATATGGGGATGGGGCATAGTGGGGGCATTAGCGGCACTGACTTCAAAAAAGGGGATGGATGCACCTAGAGGGAGGGGCAGGGGGGCGGCCAGCAATGAAGACCGCCTTTTTCCAAAGAGGTTGCCGCCCCCTAGAGGGGGATCACATAGAGGTTCACCTAGCAGAGGAGAGAAACAGAGAAGGGAGTGCTTTAGGGTTGGGGAAGCTGATACTATGTTGGAATTGAGGAGCTCGTGACGCAATGCCCAAGATACCTCCTATGAGAGGCCTTGGTGTTTACTTGTAATGAATAATAATGATGGCATAATATCTAATATTCGATTTGGGACTCACATCCTCTAACATCCTGTGATATGCCCTTATTGCTGTCCCTAATATCTAGTTTGGCAACGTCATGTCTTTGTCATCGTTCACGTCACTATATCGCCTCTTGTGACATCTTTTGTGGCTATGCGCAATAGTCTGACTCACTTCATCTTGACTTGCGTTTCCTCTATGTCACAGCCTGCGTTTCCTTCCATTGCTGTCTGCGATATTCATCAATGCACTGTTCATGTGGAACAGAAGGTTGTAACAAGCACTGCAATATCTCCCTGATCATTGTCCATGATAGTTCCTTCAGTACAACGATTCACCACTGCTCTCTGTCACATATAGTGATACTTCCATATTGTTGTGCACATCTCATATCGTGGCTGTGGGCACTCCCAACGTTATAGTCTTGCCCGATCATTGCACTGAACCGTGGCTTGTGTTACCACTATGCCGTTGTCTATGACTTAGTGGAAGCCTACAATTGCCATTTGTCACTCTGTGCGATATATTTCATCCCTTACGACAACATCAGTCACCACTTATGGCATCTTCCATTGTCATTTGAGATTCCTTCACCTCAACACCACTATCTTTACTCGTCCACTCCATTGAGTAGGTCTCATGTATCCTCGTCAAATCTCCATACTCAATCCACCTTCGATCCTCAGGCAAGAATAGAGCCTCGAATCACCTCAATCGATATGGCTCAAACGTTTGTTGCGATATGCTCCTTTGCATATCAAATCTCAGGGTGATATGTGATTGGGATTCATGGGACATCCCAATGGTCATTGATGGTGGAAGAAAACACAAATCTCATGGTCAAGATCCTACCGAGATAAAACGATAGCATAAAACGATAAAGCGATAATTCATGCGTACCTTGCTATCCATGCGAGTTTGATGCCAACAGTGAGCTTCCTCGAGTTCACTTAGCAACAAACAACAGGTTCTTGCCTCCAAAAACGACAACATAAAACAATAAAATGATAATTCATGTGTAACTTTCTATCTGTGCGAGTCTGATGCCAATGACAAGCTTCATCGAGTTCCCTCAGCAACCAATAGGTCCTTGCCTCCGATGGCATCCATCAGACACTGGAACTGTCGAACACTTCAGCAGAACCTCATCTCTCCAAATGGGGTGCTAGCACCTCCTCTAAAGCAAATGGAGAATCGAGAGTTTTAAAGAGCTTCAGCTAGGTTCATAACAACATGGTTAACCACAATAAAGGGTTAAAACTCCTTTTTGAAAGACGCATGCATCAAATGCATATTCTCGTTGGAAGCTCGTAACGTTTCAAACGTTACGAAACGGTCAAACTCTTTGGCTCCTCTTCATTGATGATACTGAACATTTGAAACTATTTTCAATGTTTGGTAAATTTTGGAAGAACGCTTTCCGCAAAAATTAATCCCCATTCCAGGACCTTATGCGGGACCCTGAGGGACGTTGTAGCGTTAACAATTATGAATTCTCTAATCCATAATTGTAAGCAAAGAACGACCTCTAGCAACACGAAATTGCTACTCAAGCAGCAAAGGGGTCTGGCATGACATCGAAATATGAGTGTGCTCGATCGATGATGTCATGCCACACCCTGCGCGACGGACGACGCAACCCCCCCCCCCCCCATCCGCCCATGCGGGACGACCCCCCCCCCCTTTTATGCGTTTACGCCCAGCACAACGGCCCCTTCCGCCACCTGCGCGACGGCCACCTGCAAGACGCCCCCCTGTGCAACGGCCTCTTGCGCGTCGCCCTCCCTGTGCGACGACACAACCCCCAATCCGTCGCCCCTCCCTGTGCACCAAACCCTTCAGCATCACCCCTCCCTGTGCAGCAACCCCCCAGCCCATCGTCTCTCTTGGTGTGCCTACTCCAGCCAATCGCCTCTCCCCATGCGACGCCCCATACTGCACAATCGCACCCCTCCACCATTCATGATACTCTTTTTTCACCTAATTGATACTCAGATGTTCCGAGTGGTGCATTTTCAGCACCTAATGTCCGAGCTTCCTCTGCCATGATTGATCGCAGTAGGTAACGGGTCAGAACCTTTTGTCTACCTTTTGTGCACTTCCAGCACCTTCTCAACGTGCATCTTCAGCACTCAATGACTCTGTTTTTTATCTTCTATCAACCTATGGCATAATCAAACGCCACTGTTGCTCATAGCGATCCTCTTGCAGCGTGTCTATCCCAACAGTCCACCTCATGGGTTCTTGACTCCAGTGCCTCAGAGCATATCACTGGGAATGCAGGTGTTCTTCAGTCCTACCGCTCGACTTCTAGCACCTCATGTTGTATGATTATGTTTGGTTTAATGGTATATGTTGCTGCCTTTATTCTTAGTTTCCCTATTAATTTACTATATATTAGTAAACTTACAATTGATTTACAGCGTCAGACTATCTTCTCACCAACTTCAGTTATGTTTCAGGAGCATTCGACGACTCGGGTGTCTAGTAGTGGACAACTTCAGGGTGATGTGTATGTGTTTGACTCAACCCTAGCTCTCGTTTGTCCTGCCACTTCTACTCATTCCCTCCAACTTCATTATCTCTTTGGTCATTCACCTGCCATCATTCTTCAGAAACTTTTTCCAAGATTGGGCTATCTTCTTCCTTTTAAAAGTGAGTCACGTCATTACGCAAAGCATCATCGGGTCACCTGTGTTCCCTGGTCAATCCCCCGTGCATCCACTCCTTTTCATTCGTTCTATTCTGATATCTACAGACCCAGTCACGGGCAATCTAAATTGGGCTATCGATAATTTGTTACTTTCATCGATGATTTTTCCTGAAATTGGGCTATCGATAATTTGTTACTTTCATCGATGATTTTTCCTGAATGACTTGGGTCTATTTGTTGAAAAATCGTTCTAAGATTTTTAACACGTTCCGCTCTTATTAGATTAGGTACAACTGCCAACGACAACTCATGCACGCTACAAGAAACTGAAGAAAAACCCGTTGGCCCGAGGACTCGACCCCGCGACCACACCCCAAAACCCATCTCACACTCACCACCCCAACCGAGCGCGGGGGGCAAACATGTTATTTTGGTAACGAGGTATAGGTAGGCGTACACCACGCCTGTCCTGGGCCAACCCCACCACCTGCATGCCACACGCCCCCAGCTAATTTCGAGTGTGGCGGGACTCGAACCTGAGTCAGTTTCGTTGTCACGGAGTGACCGCCTTACACGGTACCACTAAGCCAACCCCGGTCGGCGCATTCTTCTACTATTATTAAGAAATCACCACCAAATTTTCAACTAAACTTCACTATTTGCGTTCTGATAATGGTCATGAATAGTTATCTGGACCTTTCCAGTCATTTCTTGATGATCATGGCATTATCCATTATCCATCAAACTTCTTGTCCTGATACACCTCAACAAAACGGTGTTGCAAAATGAAAGAATTGTCATTTGTTAGAAGTTGCTCGGCACTTTTATTTCAGAAAAAAAAGTTCCGACTGTTTTTTGGGGAGATGTCATGCTCATAACCACATATCTTTATCAACAGACTTTCATCGTATGTTCTTCAAGAAGAGACACCATTCCATTCTTTATTTCCAACAATATCACCTCATTCCCTCCCGCTCAGCATTTTTGGGTGTGTTATGTTCGGGATATTCGCCCCTCGATTACCAAGTTTGATGCGCGCACTCTCAAATGCATCTTTCTTGGCTACTCCCGAACTCAGTACGGATATCGTTGTTTCTCTCCAAATTTGCGTCGTTATGTTGTCTTGGCTGGCATTTCCATTGTCGAATCCTCGGTTTTTTCTATTCCCAATTTCCCACCACTATCTGTCGTTCCAGATTCCGAAGTTATTTTACCATATTCTCTCGATACCCCACCAACCCATTCTCTTCCTAGTGATGTTGTCGAATCACGATTTGGTCAGGTATATACTCGCCAACCTAGCACACCTATCACACTTGGCGACTCATTGCTCCAAATATTTCATCACTCGAGTTGCCTATTGCACTTTGCAAAGGTTCCCGCTCCTGTCAGTCTTATCAGGGCTTATTTGTGGCTACCTCTCGCGCTATTACGACATTGGATGCTCACTCGACACCGTGCACTGTGGCTGAGGAAAAATCTCATCTCGGCTGGTTAAAGGCAATACAGGATGAACTTCAGGCCTTAGAAACGGACCATACTTGAGAGCTTGTCCATCTCCCTTTGGATAAACAGGTTGTTGGTTGCAAGTGGATCTATATTGTGCACATCAATGCCGATGGTTCTCTTAATCGCCTCAAAACCCGACTTGATGTCAAGGGTTATGCGCAGACATATGTCATTGATTACTTTGACACATTTTCTCTCATGGCCAAGATGACATCGGTCCGTTTATTTTATCTCTCTTGCCACCACCTATCACTAGTCTCTCCATCAGCTGGATGTTAAGAATGTTTTTCTTCGTGAATTTCTCGATGAAGAAGTTTATATGGAGCAACAATCGGGATTTGTTACTCAGGGGGAGTCTTCCAAGGTTTGTCGCCTTCATCGAACGTTGTATAGCCTCAAACAATCACTTCGTACTTGGTTCAGGCGTTTTTGCACCGTTGTGCTTAGCTTTGACATGTGTCAAAGCATAAAAGATCCTTCCGTTTTCCATCATCAATCTACACCAGGCACCATTCTCTTGATAGTCTATGTGGATGACATTGGTCTGCTTATTTATCTCTCTTGCCACCACCTATCACTGGTCTCTCCATCGGCTGGATGTTCAGAATGTTTTTCTTCATGACTTTCTTGATAAAGAAGTTTATATAGAGCAACAACCGGGATTTGTTGCTCAGGGGGAGTCTTCCAAGGTTTTTCGCCTTCGTCGATCGTTGTATGGCCTCAAACAATCTCTTTGTACTTGGTTTAGGCGTTTTTGCACTGTTGTGCTTAGCTTTGGCATGTGTCAACAAAGCATAAAAGATCCTTTCGTTTACCATCATCAATCGACACCAGGCAACATTCTCTTGATAGTCTATGTGGATGACATAGTCATTACTGGCAGTGATGATCCCCGCATTGATCGATTCAAATCCATCATCAAAATTTTCACACAAAGGATTTGGGTCCACTGCGATATTTCTTGGGGATTGAGGTCTCTCGATGTACTAAAAGAATTTTTCTATCTCAGATAAAGTACGTTCTTGATCTTCTCCAAGAAACTGGAATGACTCGAGCCGACTCAGTTGACTCACCCTTTGAACCTGGAGAAAAGTCCCTTCATGCTGACAATGAGATGTTTTCTTCACCCAACAGATATAGACGACTTTTTGGGAAGCTTAACTACTTGACGATACTCTACTTGATATTGCTTGTGCGGTTAGTAAAGTGAGTCGGTTTATGAAATCCCCAACAAAAACACAGTGCGGGGCTGTTCTTCGCAATATCAGATATGCGAAAAGGGAATCAGGTTTAGGTTTTCTATATTTTGATCATGGACATACAGATATCGAGTCATTTTGTGATGCAGATTATGCTAGATGTCTCTTCTAGAAGATTTACATCTGGTTTTGCAGTATTTGTTGGAGGAAATTTGATCTCAAGGCAAAGCAAGAAGCAGACGGTTATCTCCCGATCTAGTGCAAAGTCGGAGTATCGTGCAATGACACATGTGACCGCAAATATTATTTGGGCACAAAAAACTCTACAGAAGATTGGGTATACTGCCAAGAAACCGACACACATCTAGTGTGACAATCAAACTGCTATCAAGATTACCACAAATTCAGCCTTTCATGAGCGGACTAAGCATATTGAAGTTGATTGTCATTTTGTTTGAGAAAACTTTGAGAAGATCACCTTCAGTCATGTTCACACCTGTAATCAACTTGCAGATGTTCTTACAAAAGAGGTGTCTAGGCCACGTGTCCAGTTTTTGTAACAAGCTGAGCATGACAAATATATATGTCCTAGCTTGAGGGGGGTTAAGAGTTAGATATTTTTAATATCCATATCCCACATCAGTGTAGGTAATCAGTTGTATTCTTTTTTCTCATCTATAAATTAAGCACCCTATCTTGTTGTGGGGTACGTGTTTCCATTGTAACAATGCTTAAAAAGACATTTTTTCTAAAAACTATTTTTCACTGTGTTACACATGTTTTAAAACTAATTTTTACCACATCTAGAAATTGAATCATGAAAAATGGTTTTCATATTTAGAATCAGGATGTTCAAATTTTATAATGTGGTTAATTTCATTTTTGATCATAATAAATAATTACCATGGTAAAATTTTGTCACCACGGTAAAGGTTAAAAAGGTTAAAGGATTAAACTTAAGCAATAAGACATCAAATATCTCTAAAACTTCGCTAAATATGATTGGATAATTGAATTTCGACCTTACCCTATCTTAGCTTCAAAAGGCTTAAGGTGTAATCCAAAGTAAGTTATCAAGGGGGGTATAAGTCCTAACCGAACTCTTTCAAGCTTATTTCTTTTCATTCATCTTTCAAATTTTATTCTAATCATCCTAACATAATGACATCAGTATCTTCACTATACTTAAATGTTATTATGTTTATGGAACTATTTTTTACCTCCTTTCTTATGAAAAATGAAAACGTCGCCCGTGCGTACATACGAACTACTATCTCCACGAAGTGATGTATTTCATTTTCTATCATCGCCTCTCATGATTGGTTATAGAGATTGATTAAATGAATATAAATGATATTTATGACATTTATAATTCTGGAAAAAGATATTAACTACCATCTTATCCTTCCATCCGTTGGAAAATGGAAAACGCCGTTCACATGGTTGGTCTAAAGGATGAAATTAATGAATGACTATGATACTTATAACATAAATATGATTTTGGAAAGGTAAACCTTTCTGTATTTTATTTCCTTTCCATCTTTGAGAAAAATGAAAATGTCGCCCATGAATACGTGCAAACTATCGCCTCCATGACCGACGTCTCATTTTTCATTACCGCTTTACATGGATGTTTATAAAAGTATATTTAATGTATAAACATAATATTTATGACATGATTAAGTTGATGGAACAATGATCCCTTTGACCCTGGTCAACCTATCGAAGCAGTTTTAAAGATTATTCTGAAGTTGATGGAACCATGACCCCTTTGACCCCAATCAACCTATCCAAGCAGTTTTAAAGATTAAAGACAGAACAAGATCAAAACATCCCACATAAAATTAACGGATTTAGAATAGAGGTGAGTGAGTCAATACCCAAAATGTCTCCAAAGGGATGCATTGCTGTCTATTTATAGTGAATAATAAAGATGACGTAATACCTAAACTTTGATTGGGGTCTGACATCCTCTAAAATCCCCCTCAAGTTATGTGTATTTAGCATGGACGCATATTAAAACAAAAATAAACATGTTGTAACACTCCCCCTCATGTTGGACATGCCCAACTTGCAATACAAATTCATAAAACTAATAACAGAAAAATACAGTAAAGAAGCCCGACAGTGATTCGGACAATAATCAAAAGCCCAACGTAGATCCGAGCAGCCATATAGTAATCCGGGCAATGACGAAAAAGTTTGACAGTGATTTGGACAGCTCAACAGTGATCCAAGCAATGATGAAGAAGTCTGGCGGTAATCTGAGCAGTGATGAAGAAGCCAGATGGTGATCTGGGCAACCCAACGGTGATTCGGGCAATGATAAAAAAGTTTGACGATGATCCAGACAGCTTGACGGTGATCCGAGCGATGATGAAGAAGTCTGATGGTGATCCAGGCAGTCTGACGATAATTCGGGCATTGATGAAAAATTTTGACGGTGATCCCAGCTCGATGATGATCCAAGCAAAGGAGAAAGCAAGGCCCAGGCCTGAGTGGTGAGTGGTCAACAGAGAGGGCGCGCTTGGGGCTACAACGCATCAAGGAGGATGCGCCATCAGAGGGTCGACACCTGGAAAAGCGAGTGTGAGCCTATGGGAGCAATGCCAAAAGGGTGGCTTGGAGAAGACACGACCTGGGTCGTCTGGTGGTTGTGTGCGTCTTGCGCAGAAAATACAGGAGGAAGCCCAACCTCGATGCATGCACAAAAAGGTAACCCGACACCCAAGATGCCTCTTAAGGGAGGCTCTAGTGTCTATTTATAGTGAATATATAAGATGATACAATACTTAAACTTTGATGTGGGACTCACATCCTCTACAGTAATAAATGAAATAAACGAATAATAAAAGGAATAATCATGAAAAGGGTTGTAAAGCAAGTAAATAATTAATATAATTTTTATTATTCAGGAGTTATAGAACATGCAAAGCAAGTCGGGACTCAAGGCAAGGGATTATATTTCAATCTCATTTTTATTTGGGATTGTTTATACTTAATCACTATTAGGGAAACAGTATGATCTTTCTCTCTTAAACACTACATTTTTTTCTCTGGTTATTCTAAGGGGTTTTACATATCTTTTTACTATTTCATCCCCCTTTGGTTCGAAAGTGAACAAAAAAAACTTATAAGAGAAGCCAATCTTATCTTTATTTTTTTTGTTAGGAATCTTTCTTTTTCATGTCCATGTTTTTCTCTACACCAAGGATTATTTTAAATCATTTTCAACAATCCTTGACTTTTTTAACAAAGCTTTAAAGGGAATCATCTTAAAGTTTTTCGTACAAGTCATGTTTGACTATTTTTACAAAAGTACAAAAAGAATTTTTTTAACGTTTTCCGCTTGGCCCCCTTTTTCTCATCGTGACATCGTTATTCATTATCAAGCTTTCTATACACGTTTTCATAATTTTCAAAGAAAATCTTATTCTCGTTATCCTGTGAATTTTTCATTTTTAAAAAGTTATAAAAAGAAAAGAATGTTTCCATTTGTTTTTCAAAGCAAATTTCAAACGCTTTTATATAAAGTGTTTTTCCATTTTTTCCAATTGCGTATATTTATTGATTATTGTTGGAGTCTGCATCCCACATCGGACTTATGGTCCGATGTGGTTTCTATTATTCATTATAAAAGAACCTCAAGGCCTCCTTTTAGAGTGTACCTTGGGCGGCGACAGAGTTGGCCATTGACGCCGCCGCCCCCCCTTACGGGGAAAACTTCAGTAAACCCTAGAGCTGAATAAAAAAAAATAGATGGAAGGGAGGGGTCGGGTTTATCAAACATCCTTTGATACCAAGTTAAAATAATAAGAGAATGACCTGAATCCCCAAAGTCTTCTCTAAAGGAGGCCTTGAGGTTCTTTAATAATGAATAATAAAAACCACACCAGACCATAAGTCCGATGTGGGATGCAGACTCCAACACTCCCCCTCAAGCTAGGTGTACCTAGCTTGAACACATAAAGAAAAAACAAAGCAATCAACAGACTGCAAACAATTATCAAGGCATGTTGATTATGTTGTAATGTTTCTTCATATAATGAATGCATTGGACTTATTAAGTGACAAGTTGAACCGGAATTATATAGCACATCAATGCATCGGTGGGTCTCATGAGACAAAACAAATTGGGTATTTGGCCTATGCCTTACCCGCTTATGTATGATGTCTTGGCTTGAGGCATTGACTGTGAGTCTACGATGTCATTCCATCACTATGAAATCAGTTTATGTGCATGTGATTATTCCTACCATATTAATCATATCTAGTTTATTCTACGATAGCTTGTAAGTTTTCCTTAACTGAGCATCTAAGCTTGCCCTTTTATTTTGTTTCATTTCCCCAGGATGTCAAGAGGTGTATTATGATTAATACGCAGGGATATGCTAGAAGAAATAGTAATTTTCTCACCGAAAATTTTATGTTGCATTTTATGCTTTCAAATGTAATGTGAATTGAATGTCCTCTAATACCCGGATGATACGCTTAAACTACTTGCCTCTTTGGGGATAATTAGCAATGCTCAAATGCACCTACGTACCAAGTACCTTACGTAGGCCTTGCCAGAAGCGTGATGTAAAACAGGTGTCCCTATCAAATATGATGCTCTGAGGCACTCTGTATAGACGTACCATCTCCCAGACATACAACCGGCCTAACTCGTCGACGGAATAGGTCTCCTGATCGGTAGGAAATGTGTGACATTCATCAACAAGCCTAGAGTAACTCACACCGCATCACTGCCACGAGACGACCTCAACAATCTCGTCACAAAGTCCATTGTCACATCAACTCGCTTCCATTCAAAAATGGGCAACGGCTGGAGAAGACCCACTTGTGCAGCTTTCCCAGCACTCCAACGACCGGCCCCGCTTGTGCAGCTTTGTCGGTGCTCCGTCGATCAGCCCCGCCTGCGCAGCTCTCCCGACGCACCATCATCCGGCCCCGCTTGTGCGGCTTTCCCGACGCTCCATCGTCCGACCTCGCCTGTGCGGCTTTCCCGGCGCTCCATCGTCCGACCTCACCTGTTCGGCTTTCCCGGCGCTCCATCGTCCGACCTCGCCTGTGCGGCTTGTTCTTGGCGCTCCATCGTCCTGCATGACTAAATACTCTTGACCCAACTATTCCCGCTAAGGCATGATCCAACTATTCCTGTCGGTGCATCCTCTTTCCAGCTATTCCTGCTCGTTCTGAATACAGGTATTGTTCAACTTCTTGAGGGGGAGGTGCATCCATGGCGTTTTATATTCTTTTTTATTGTTTCGTCTTGTTATGTAATCAAGTTGGGTATGTCCAGCTTGAGGGGGAGTACTGAAGTGTCTTTTCTTTGTTTTGCTTTGTTTTCTTTAATTATGTGTTCAAGCTAGGTAGACCTAGCTTGAGGGGGAGTGTTGGAGTCTGCATCCCACATCGGACTTGTGGTCTTATGTGGTCTTTATTATTCATTATAAAATAACCTCAAGACCTCCCTTAGAGAGGCATTTTGGGTATTGGGTTCACCCCTATTTATTATTAACAAAGGTGATCGACAAACACAAGAAACGACGAAGACCGGTGCGTGTTCCGTCGGAGGTGCCGAAAAGGGGACACGGGAGGCATGAGATTTGGTTGTTGAATGCGGGGGTATGGAGGTGATCAACACACATTTGGACGGAGATAATGACAGGGAGACGGACAAAGGGCTTGCAATCGGGACATCGAACGCGTCTGGCCTAGATGCATTTTTGGTAGCAAATGTGACTGCCAATGAGCAGGAGCCATCTACACTTTGTCACGGGACAACGTACGGCCGATGGAGATCAAGGTGAAATCGGACATGCGTATATCTGAAGAAATTACTGTACAACACAGTGGTGCGATAGAGATAAAGTATACAACCACAATAGCAAATGATTAGATGCAAGACATTCAAGGAGTTGAGTCACCTATGCTTGACAGGAGGGATCCGGGAGACCGAAATACTCGACTGGAACTGAATTTTCTAGCGTGTGAACAAACGACGGTAGCAAGGTTCTCAAAGGGGGGCGTGGCGGGATTCGGATCAAGAGTTCCATATCCTAATCGGTGAAGGTGCGGAGGGACGGTGAAGAAGGTTTTGCGCTATCGCAAAGTGAGTTGCGAAGCCATTGGATGCAGATGGAGATTTGTTGCTTGTGCTGTTTAGACTACTCACACGAAAACAAATTTTAGCTTGCATAAAGTTCAGAGTGTTTTGCGAGTTTCAATTGCCCCACTCTGCTTCGAAGGACTTGCACACTGTTGAATTTGTCTCTATTTTCAACCGGGCTACACATATTTGTTCCGGGACGGGCCTTCCACTATGCAGGAGGTTCCTTGCACGCTTCCAAGTGAAAGCCCAGCGAACCCCCCAGGACCAGACCAAATGCTCAACATCCAGACATTTATTTGGGTGCAACAACTCACGCAACATTTTTTGGCAGCAGAAAGATATATTAATGGGCTAGTCAGGCTCACACAAGTTCCAGCTAGCATTATCATTTTTGGGAACAGGGATTGGTACCTGATTGGTGATAGTGACTTTTGGGAGCATTTTAGTGGCATTGACGTCTACTTAGCTCCATCCAGTTTCAGGCAAGCAGGAACCCAAACATTTAATTCACTGTGGCGGAGATGGCAACAGAGTGATGTCGCGGTCATTGTCTTCTATGCGAGGCCCAGAGCCATAGGGCTAACGTTGGCAGCTAAAAAAAATGCAGGTCTGCCCAGTGCGTCGATTCTAACAAGGGATCAAAGCTCCCTTTTGAAAGGGTTGGCGAGCGTTTTTCTCAATTTGTCGACAACAATATTAGTTGGCATCAGTCTGATGCATCTAAAGGTGTTACTCCTTCGTTCATGGAATCTGATGGCGTGGATGTAGAACTTCTAAGGCAAGGGATGGATTGTCTCTTATTGAGGCTTTACAGGCTATATTTACTATTGGCCTTGATGGATATTGTTAGATGGAAACCCCTACCTCACAATGAAGTGGGGTGCTTTATTTATAGATGATAAAATGAGTAGAGTAGATAACTCCTACCGATGTGGGACACGAGTATTAAAAAATATCTAACACACTTAACACTCTCCCTCAAACTAGGACATATATATATATCATGCCCAGCTTAGTACACAAAAATTGAACATGTGGTCCAGGCACCCCTTTTGTGAGAACATCTGCAAGTTGATCAAATGTATGAACATGGCTGAAAGTGATCTTCTTCTCAAAGTTTTCTCAAACAAAGTAACAACCAAATTCAATATGCATTTTCCGCTCGTCAAACACTGGATTTGTGGCAATCTTGAGAGCAGTTTGATTGTCACCAAATATGTGTTGGTTTCTTGACAGTATGTTCAACCTCCTAGAGAATTTGTTGCGCCCAAATAATGTCTACAGTAACATATGTCATGGCACGATACTCTGACTGCACTTTATCGGGAAATAACCGTCTACTTCTTGCTTCGCCATGAGATAAAATTTCCTCCAAATACTGCAAAACCAAACATAGATCTCCTAGAAGAGAGACATCCAGCATAATCTGCATCACAAAATATCTCAATATCTGTATGCCCATAATCAGAATATAGAAGACCTAAACTTGGTTCCTTTTTCACATATCCTATAATGTGAAGAATAGTCTTCCACTGCATTTTTGTTAAGGATTCCATAAACTGACTCATCGTACAAGCAATATCGGATCGAGTCTTCATCAAGTAGTTAAAGCTTCCCAACAAGTCGTTTATATCTATCGGGTGAAGAAAACATCTCACCGTCGATATGAAGTGACTTTTCACCAGGTTCGAGGGGTGAATCAATCGAGTCAGCTCGAGTCATTCCAATCTCCTGCAGAAGATTAAGAACATACTTTCTCTGAGATAGAAACTCTTTTGCAACATCTGGAGACCTCCATCCCCAAGAAATATTATACCCAAATCAGTGTGAAAATTTTGATGAAGGATTTGAATCGCTTAATGTCGGCATCATCACTGTCAGTAATGACAATGTCATCCACATATACTATCAAAAAAATGATGTATGTTGTAAATTGATGATAGAAAACAAAAGAATCTTTTATACTGTGACACATATCGAAGCAAAGCACAACGGCGCAAAAGCACCTAAACCAAGTACGAGGTGACTGCTTGAGGCCATATAATGATCGACGAAGGCAACAAACCTTCCCCCTGAGCAACAAACTCCGATGGTCGTTCCAGATAAACTTCTTCATCAAGAAAACTATGAAGAAAAACATTCTTAACATCCAGCTGATGGAGAGGTCATTGATAGGAGACGGAGAGAAAGATAAATAAACGGACTGATGTCATTTTGGCCACTTGAGAAAAAGTGTCAAAAGTAATCAATGTCATATGTCTGCGCATAACCCTTGGCAACAAGTCGGGCTTTAAGATGATTAAGAAAATCATCGGCATTAACGCACACGGTATAGGTCCACTTGCAACCAACAACCAATTTATCCGAAGGGAGATGAACAAGATCCCAAGTATGGTTGGTTTCCAAGGCCTAAAGTTCATCATGCAATGTCTTTAACCAACCAAGATGGGATTTTGCCTCAACCACAATGCGCTGTGTCAAGTGAGCCGCTAGTGGCGTAATAACGCGAGAGGTAGCCACAGATAATCTCTGATAAGACCGACATGAACATGAACCTTTGTGAAGCGCAATAAGCAACTCTGGCGATAGAGGATCGGGAGCGGGTGGGTCGTCAGGTATAGTAGTAGCATCAGGCCCTGAGGTGGCAGGTGTGCTCGGTCAACAAGTACATACCTGGCCAAATCGTGATCCAACAACATCACTAGGAAGAGATGAGGATGGTGGGGTATCAAGAGAATATGGTAAAATAACTTCAAAATCAGGAACGACAGATGGTGGTGGGATATCGGGAACAGAAAAAACAGAGGAATCGATTAAGGAAACATTAGCCGAGACAACATAACGATGCAAATCTAGAGAGAAGCAGTGATATCAGCACTGAGTTCGGGAGTAGCCAAGAAAGATCCATTTGAGAGAGCATGTATCAAACATGGTAATCGAGGAGCGAATATCCCGAACATAACACACACATCCAAAAATGGGTAGAGGCAAGGAATGATGTGATGTTGTTGGAAACAAAGAATGAAATGGTGTCTCCCCTTGAAGAACATACGATCGAAGTTTGTTGATAAGATTGGCAACTATGAAAATGACATCTCCGCAAAAACGGTCGGAACTTTCTTCTGAAATAAAAGTGGACGAGCAACTTCTAACATATAGTGGTTCTTTCGTTTAGCAACACCGTTTTGTTGAGGTGTATCAAGACAAGAAGTTTGATGGGTAACGTCATGGTCATCTAGAAAAGACTGGAACGATCGAAATAGATATTCATGACCATTGTCAGAATACAAACAGTGAAGCTTAGCAAAAAACTGGGTGGTGATTTCTTGACAAGAGGATCAAAACATGGAAAAAAATTCAAAATGATTTTTCAACAAATAAACCCAAGTCATCCGTGTAAAGTCATCGATGAAAAGTCATCAATGAAAGTAACAAAATATTGATAACTCAGTTTAGATGGACTAGGACTGGGTCCCCAAATATCAGAATGAACCAAATGAAAAGAATTGGATGCACGGGGGATTGCTTGAGAAACATAGGTAACACTGTGATGCTTGACGCAATGACAGGACTCACAGGTAAAAAGAAGAAGATGACCCAACTCTGGAAAAAGTTTCTAAAGAATGAGGGCAGGTGGATAACCAAAGCGATAGTGAAGCTGGAGGGCATGATTAGAAGTGGCGGGTCAGGTGAGAGTTGAGGCTAAGTCAAGCACATACACACCACCCTGAAGGCATTCACTACCAAACACTCGAGTCATCGAATGATCCTGAAAGATAACCGAAGTAGGTGAGAAGTGTTGGATTGGTGTTGCCCGATCCGGTTGGGCCGAATGCTTGTGGCCCGCAACTGTAGCATCTCTGACTACTGTAGCGGAGCTGACCGACCGACACCGACCGACACTGTAGCAGTGCAGACTTCGGGGTCAACTGGACTGTAGCACTTTTGACTTCTAGCCGGCAGCCACTGTAGCGCTTTTGACAAAGTTGGTCGTCGTTCACTATAGCGACGCGGACTCACTTTTCGAATAGTGGTCGTCTTCTCCATTGTTTTATAGTCCATTTTCGGGCTAGGGTTACCACTGAAAAAAACCCTCTGTAATTTGTGCTCCCGATATAGTGAAATTCTGCCTAACCCGTGGACGTAGGGATTTTTCCCGAACCACGTAAATAGCTGTGTCCTTGTTGCTTTCTTTCTTTCGTTTTCTCGTTTCTGTCGTTGCATCTCCCGATAATTTCGCAACAAGAAGATGGCCTGACACTGTAAATCAACTGTAAGTTTGCTAATAAATAGTAAATTAAAAAGACAGCTGGGAACTGTTAGGAATATATGTTATTTGACTTGAGTGGGCTGCTGCCCATGTAGGGGGGGAGAAGCAGTTGTGGCTGGAAAGTTTGTTAAGGGGCGTGGGGGCTGCCTGTGTACAACTGCCAAGGGGCAGTGTTGTCTTTGGGTTGTTTGTTAATGTTTGTTAGTTTGTTAGGAGCTGGTGACAGCTGGCAGTAGGTTGTTAGAGTTTGTTAGTAGGTTGGGTGGTTAGCTGGCTGGGAGAGCCTTTAAATAGAGGGGGGCCAGTGTGTGGAAGGGGGAACTCATTTCTAGGAAATCAGCACAGTTGGCTGCTGTGTGAGGCTGGTGCGTTGGGACGTCCAGCAAGGGGTGGCCCTGGAGGAGTGGTCTTCCACGGGTCTTCTATCTCTCTCCCTCTATTGCTGTTTTTCTGCTGTCTTCCTGCTATTGTAATTCTGCTGCTGCTTCATTATATACAGTTCACGTCTCTTTTCTCCCTCTCACTTTTTTTTTACATAACAATTGGCGATTCCGCTGGGGAGCTGATTGCGCGGAATAGGCAATCGAAGGAGAGAGGAGTTGTTGACGCACAGTCTGGACGGTGACCATTTTTTTTTGGCATCCACCTGTTACGCTGTTGGAGGCACGTGAACGAAGAAGAGGAGGAACGTTGCTGCAAAATCGTAGCAGCAAGAAAGATAGAGTAGAAGAAGAAGATCGCCACTGGAGTGAGGCGCTAGAGCAGTGGACTTTCACTGGAGGAAAGGAAGTCGGAGCTGGCCGAGTTCTACTGGAGCAGAACGGAACGCAGAAGGATGATTCACTGCTGGGGGAAATTCGCTAGAGAGAGAAGTCGCTGACGAAGAACAGTTGTTGTAGCAAGTTGAAAACCGGAAACAACCGGAAATAATCGTGGAAGAGGTTCGCTGCAAGGGAAGACAAACGTAGCTGGAAAACGCGGTAGCCGCTACGGAAGAATCGAGCAGTGCTACCACTGTTCACTGTGAGGCGCGACCGTTCTAGAGGAAACGGAAGCAACTGGGGAGATCCGCGCAAGCAAGTTGACGAACCGAGCTCGCTGGTTGTTGGAGGAGAGGAGCTAGCATGGGGTACGCGTTGCACCAAGTGATGCGTGCGGATTGGGAGAGATCACTGCCAAGGCGACTGTGTGAGCAGCGGAGAAGGGTTGCGCGACTGGGAGAATGTTTGGGCCGCGGTACGTATCCTACACTAGAACTGAAGACGGACGGGCAAAAATTTTAACGCAGCTGCGAGGCTTGTTTAAGGAAGCTGTTTAAAAAAAAAAAAACAGAGATAGAGGGAGAATTCTCTTGGCACAAAATTTCTCTTCCACCTGTGAAGAGCTGTGATATAAGAATCAAATTGGGAAAAATTATACAGGTGACAAGATGCAGGAGTTTGAAACATTTTTCAAAGCTTTTGCTGGGAGGCAGGCTGAGATCGATAGGAAAATCTATGAGTTTCAGTGTGAGCTGCAGAAGAAACCAATTGAGGCTCACGTTGGACGATCAGGAGATTCAGGACAGTTCACGCAAGAATTTCACTGCATTGAGTCTGGTAAACGAGGTGAGACAGAAGTTGCATGTGCATTTGACAGTGGCAAAGCGGTGGTAGTCAGCAGTCTAGACGCAAGTTTAAAAATAGAAGATGTTGCTCCAATCGATGTTTCTAGGATTGAGACAAAGAAGACTGAGTTGCCATATTTTTCTGGAGAAGATCCATTGGGGTGGATCATGAAAGCAGAGGCATATTTCCTTTTTTTACAAATAGCAGAGAACATGAAAATACATTGGGCGCAGGTATGGAGTACACGGTTCTACGCTGGTTCTTGTTATGGCAGTTTGAAAATCCTGGAGTGAGTTGGGAGCAACTTAAGCCGATGCTTCTGGAAAAATATGGGAATGACAAGGAGAAGTTTGCTTCCATCCCTAAGCTGCCAGAAGAGGTATATATTGATCTTAATTCAAATAAGGTTGAACTGGAAAGGAGTAGTGTGGAGCGGTTTGAGACACATCCAGATTCATTCGAGGAGACTGAAGTCCTAAATTCTAGCATGGAAAGGCGGGAGTGGGACAACCAAAGTGAGCTTGCTGTGCAGAGTGATTCCGATTGTTTCCAACCAAAGGTGGAAATATTCGTCGTAACAGCAATTGGAAAGTGTATACACAAGTTGTTTAGAAAGGGTCTTCCTATAGTGGAAAACGATGCACAGAGGCCACGACCGCAGCCATGGGCTGGACCTTTGCAGGGTCCTCAGTCAGCACTGCATGCTAGTAGTGTTGGGGCGACCGGAACTGCTTCACAGAAACATGACCATGTTATGGCTCATTTATTGGAGACAGAAATGGAAAGTTTCACTGTTAAGGGAGACATAGTGGTTCGAGGACCACCATTCTGGATAGAGCTGCGTTACGCACCCAATACTGCTGATGTTATGGTAAGAGTGCTGGTAGAAGGCTGTCCTGAAAAGTTGACGTCTTCAAGCCTGCCATTTTTCTCTAGTTTGGGACTAAACGAACTTCCAAGTTGGAGTGATATTGTGGCAAGGGAAATGTATGTACATCGTCCACTTAGCTACAAGGAAACCGAGTTAGGCATTGTTAAAGCCCCTTTGAAAGCAAAGATGTTGGATGTCCAAACTTCCATACTGATTGCATCTAAATCTAAATCTGTGTTGAAGGGTCTTGTGGTGCTATCAGAAGATACGGTATGGAGGCTGGGGGCTCCAACCTTTTTCCCCAGACATCACTGTAACAGGTTTAGTCCTGGAGGATTTAAAAACATAAGCCAGCATTGTAAAACCAGTGATAAGCAGCAGATTTCTGCTTTAAGGAAATGGCTGGATGCAGCAAGGGAAGACCAAGATGCATTGTTGCCCAAGCCTCCACCTTGGGCTCGCCTTAAGCAGAGTTTTCAGATTGCATTGCACTCTGGCAATAACAATTTATCTTGGTCCTTAACAACACCCTTGGAGCAGAAGAGAAACAAGATCATCCACTTACCCACAATGTATAATGTGTTTGCCGCTATGTCTTATATCTGCAATGGTGGTGTTGAATCATCCTCCAAGACGCTACATTTAGTTGGGCCTTTGTTAAGAATGATGGACTTAGCTGCTGCAGTTTTAATGGTTAAGCCTATAGGCAGCTGGTTGTTGGTTCATAGAGGAAATGTTCTGGTTGAAGAACCAACACTGGCACTTCAACTTCTGAGAGAAGCAATTAGGAATGTATGTTGCAGGAGCCAGAGCCGTGCGCTTTGCAGGTCCACCTTGAAGACTGGCCTTCTCGATCCGGTTCCAACTCGGGAAATCCTTGTTGACTGGTTACTGAGGCCTCCACCAAAGCCGTCACCGGGTGCTGCTGTCCCAATGCATAGCCGAGCAAAGGTTGAGTTTGTTCCACCTTGAGGACAAGGTGGTTTTTAGGTGGGAGGGAATTGTTAGGAATATATGTTATTTGACTTGAGTGGGTTGTTGCCCGTGTAGGGGGGGAGAAGCAGCAGTGGCTGGAAAGTTTGTTAAGGGGCGTGGGGGCTGCCTGTGTACAACTGCCAAGGGGCAGTGTTGTCTTTGGGTTGTTTGTTAATGTTTGTTAGTTTGTTAGGAGCTGGTGACAGCTGGCAGTAGGTTGTTAGAGTTTGTTAGTAGGTTGGGTGGTTAGCTAGCTGGGAGAGCCTTTAAATAGAGGGGGGCCAGTGTGTGGAAGGGGGAACTCATTTCTAGGAAATCAGCACAGTTGGCTGCTGTGTGAGGCTGGTGCGTTGGGACGTCCAGCAAGGGGTGGCCCTGGAGGAGTGGTCTTCCACGGGTCTTCTATCTCTCTCCCTCTATTGCTGTTTTTCTGCTGTCTTCCTGCTATTGTAATTCTGCTGCTGCTTCATTATATACAGTTCACGTCTCTTTTCTCCCACTCTCACTTTTTTTTTACATAACAGGAACAAAGGCAACAACGGATAGCGTCATGCCAGACGTAATTGTACAACTCTCATAACCAGTAATTTGCACTGTCTGATCATCGATCACAGTAATATTACCTCCAGTTGAAGTCAAGTGATAGAACAGAAGAATACCTGCATCCACAATGATGTGCTCTGAGACACCAGAGTCAAGAACGCATGGGGTGGACCGTTGAGATATACACGCTGCTGAAGGATCACCATGAGCAACAGTAATGCATGATGATGTCATAGGGTGATATAAGACCAAAAGCAGAGGGTCGGTGAGTGTTGAAGATGCGCGTTGAGAAGGTGTTGAAGGTGCACAATTAGTAGACAATAGGTGCTGAAATTGCACAGCTTTTACGTACTTCAATCAAACATGGCAAAGGAAGTCGGGACAGAGGCATGGTTCTGGTGCGAGCGCGTAGGGGGGACCCCTTGATGAAGGCAACTGTTGATGGCGGACCAGAGGTGGGATGAGGGTGGTGCGAACTTCTGGACAAGGAGGGGTTGTCGTGATAAGGGGTCGCAACGATAGAGCTCCAGTACAGGGAGGGGTGGGGGCGTCGCGAGGGTGTGGCGTCGGGGCTGCGGAACAGGGAGGGTGTTGCGAGGGTGGAGTAAGGCGTTGAGGCTTCAGGAAAGGGAGGAGGGCCGACACACGGGGGGGGGGGGCATCGCAGGGTTGGGCGACACGCAAAGGGGGTCATCACATGGAGGGGCGACGCGCAAGGGGGTCGTCGCAAGGAAGGTTACACCTCCTTTGATAGCATGCTATATGGAAACTCGTACCTCACAAAGAGGTGGAGTGCTTTATTTATAGATGAGAAAAGGAGTACAATAGATAACTCATACCGATGTAGGACACGAATATTAAAAAAATCTAACACTCTTAACAGATATAAAGGAGCTCAAGATGGGGGTTCGAGTGGTCCTTTTGGTGATGGCGGCTTTAAGAGTTCTTTTGAGGACATGTTTACCAATGGGATGAATGATATTTTCAGTACATTTCTCAGACAAAAGGGATTTAGTGGCCCGGGAGTAAGGATCCATGTGGAATTATCTTTCATCAAAACTACTCAGGGGTGCTCTAAAACTATATGACTTTACAGACAACCTTACCGTGTGAAGCCTGTGGTGGAACTGGTGTCTCGCCTGGGATGAAATCTGAAACGTGTTCACATTGTAAAGGTGCAGAGTTGACTTTTTTCTGGAGCAGAACCTTCAGGTTTCATTCCACTTATTCTAATTGTGGTAGTAGTGGGACAACTATCAAGAGCTTTTGTAATTCTTGCAATGGTGAATGGGTAGTACAAGGCTCCAAGAAGTCACGCTGAATATTATGCTAGGGGTGGAGAGTGATGTACCGAGAAGTGTTGAGGAGTGGGGGAGCTGGTCCAGGAGGCAATCAGTCTGGTGATGTAGTTTTCTACATAGTATCTACTGTGAGTTCTGAGGTTATGTCATCTGAGACTTGTTACAATCGAAAAGTTGAAAAATGTCCATGGATTTTACGGGCAACGGAACTTTCAGTCCATATTGAAAGGAAGACGGGGATGATGGAAAGTTCTTCACTGACTAGAATACTCATTGTGGTTGGAAAAGCTTCAAAGAGAAATGTAAGTCATTGCTGTCCAACAAGGCTTGGCATTTGGAACAAAATTGTGGCTTTAATCTTTTCTTTAGCACACAGAGAATAGGAATTCTAGCAGTGTTTGCGAAAGGTCCGGAAGTAGGTATGAAAGAAGGGAAACCGATGAAGGAGGAGGCAACTGCTGCAGCGAAACCAGAGGATCTTGGACGGGGCTACGATGAGTACACTGTTTTTCATAAAGCATTGACGCAACATGCAGTTTCCCATCAAATCTTTCACCTTGAGGACAAGGTGAATTTTCAAAGCAAAGACGGTGATCGGAATCTGGGTAGAATGGTTGGTGGGGGATGTCCGCGTGTGGGCAGGGGCTTTAGTTGCCAAGGGCAGAAGTGTAACTTTCTATGGGAAAGGGTATTAATTAGGGGATAGGGTGGGGAGATGGGGGGCAATGGGTATTCTATTTTGTGAGCCGGCCCTGGGCTTGGGCAAAAGATTCTAGGGAACTCTCGAGAACTCTCTTCTTCTTCCTCCATTTCTTCTTTTTCTCTCATTCCTCCTCCACCTCCTGTAACTCTAGTCCCCATAGCTTTCTACACAACCATACAAAGCAATCTCTCTTAGTCTTTGCCCTTACCTATGTCTACAACCATGAAGTCTGCTAGGTGTCATGGCGGCCAAGCAAGGTGAGTACAACTCAATAGGCTGTCACCACCAACGATGTCCCTAAACACGTTCAACAAGTTCATTAAATACAAGTGCATGCTAAATATGAAATGCCAATAAAACAAATAAATAAATAACTCACCACATAGTGGAATGCTCAGCAGTCAAACCACATGTGACCATACCTGCTTCGGTCAGTGTCGGAATGGGACGATGAACCCATGGTCTCAACACATCTCAAGAGTCAACAATCCATCACTCCTCATCACCATAAGTTATGGTGAACGACGTATCACCATCACGTCACATCAATGAATGAGTCATCACCACTACAAAGTCTCGGTGAACAATCTACCACCACCACATACTCTCGGTGTTGCGGAAACTCTGAGAGTCGCGGTGATAAATAGATTTGCAGATGAAGAAAAGTCGGAAACAAAAGAAGAAAAATAAGATAAACACAAACACAACGATTTACGTGGTTTGGGAATAATCTCTACGTCCACGGAGAGACAAAATTATCACTATAGTCGGGAGCAGAAATTGCAGGGAGAATATCAGAGTTTCGCAACACATAAACCCTAGCCCGAAATGAACTAATAAAGAGGACGAAGCATTGTTCCACCAATCACACAAAAAGTCTGTCGTGCTACAGTGAAAGGTAAATAGACGTTCGCACTGCTACAGTGTTGTGGCTACCCAAGTCCAAGCTGTTACAATGGTCGGTGACAAGAAGTTCACGGAGCTACAGTGCCACTATCTCCAAAGTCCAAGTTGCTACAGTAGTCGTGCCAAAGTCCGCACTCCTACAATGTCCTCTCGGTGTCGTCCGGTCCAGCTCTACTACAGTCAGTCAGAGTTACTACAGTGCCCCAAAATTTGGGCTGGTGGTCTTCGACCCCCGAGGCGGGGGCACGTTGTCCCCTGCAACCCCCAACGAGCTCACCGCGGAGCTCGACCTGCGAGAGTTGCGGCCTGATGTGCAATATGGGCAACTAGCATTCGGCCCAATATCATCCAAACGGATCGGGCTATACCAATCCATCACTCAATGAACGATGTAACACCATCATAACAACGATGGCCAATGAGAGATCATCTGATAAACGACGCACCGCCATTAAACAACAAATAGGTGAACGATTAATCACTAACTCACATCCTCTAGGTGAACGATACACCACCAAATCACACACTTGGGTGGATGAGGCGCCACCAATACAACTCCAAATGGACAATATAACGCCAACACAGTGGGTGATGCACCACCAATCCAGCTCAGGGCGGACGGGGCACCACCAAACATAATTCTAGACCATCGATCGATGTGGCCGACTCACCATTCATCAAGCAACAAAGGTGGATGAGTTATTAATGGAAGACAACGATAGAAAATAAACAATACATCGTCGATTAATCATTAGGCAACCATTTAAGGGTGAACGATTTGTCACTTTTAATCACTTAAAATCAAAGCTCTCTGTATTCAAAAACCATTCATCACATAAGGGTTATGCTCACAAGGCCACTAACCCTCTCAAGGCTCAAGTCAAGGCTAAACCGTCACTTGCCCAACCTATGTTTAGGCTCTCCCTCATCAAGGGTCACTCTAGGTCACCTCACTAGATTCTAAGGAACATACACAAAGACACCCCTCGTGGGCTCCAAATCACAATTCCATAATACTTTGCACACGGCAATTTGCTCATCAACGACCTTGGTGACGCCGCCTTCCTAGCAGACGTGACAGCCCCCGATGCCCTCTCTTAACGTCGCCCCTTCACTAGACGAATCCGCACCAGGCGTTACCCCCTCCCCTTTCGTGTCGTCGTCCCTACTATCTCTGTGCCCAACTCATCCCCCACAAGCTTGCTACCTCTTGCGACGCCCACCACCAGCCAACACATCCAAGCACGGAACCCCCCACCTCCTGCATGGCTTTACCGAGACGCGGACTTTGCAGGTCTTTGCTGGCGGTTTAGCGGAATGCGGGGTGCAGAAGGCGTCGGGCTCACTGTCTTGTAGCGGCGTGAAAAAAAAGCAGGTTGTCGATGGCATGTTACCACTCAGAGAGTGAACAAGTGGTCGGGTTGACTGTGTCAGATGACCGGCGTATAAGGGTGGAGGCTAACAGTAAAATTAAAAAAAACAAACAAAAAAATGTGGGGCGATCCGGGTGAGAAGCATGCGCACGCATGCACAACCTCAAAAAAAAAAGGGCGGCACGCGTGGTTGTTGCCTCTGCGTTATAAAGGGCTTCTTCATCAATGCTTGGATCACCGTTGAGCTGTCCGAATCACCATCAGACTTCTTCATCACCGCCCAGATTACCATCGAGCTTCTTCATCAACGCTCGAATCACCGTCGAGTTGTCCAGATCGTCATCGGTCTCCTTTGCTGCGTTTTTCTGTTATTAGTTTTTTTTTTTGAATTTTTATTGCAACCTGGGCATGTCCAGCTTGAGGGGGGAGGTGTAGGGATTATTTTTGTTTTCTTATGTATCCAAGCTAGGTACACCTAGCTTGAGGGAGAGTGTCAGAGGTTAAGTTGAGTTGAGTCCCACATCAAACTTATCATGTCAACCTAATCATTCACTATAAATAAACATCAAGGACTCCCTTGAAGAGTCATTTTGGATATGGGGTTACCACTCTTCCATTCTAACACATTAAATTTAAGGTTACTGCCCCGGGAGAAATTATGGTTGGAGTTTTGTGGAAGAAACAAAAATATATATGTGTGTGTATACGGTGCAAGAGGTGTTGGTGTGTTTATTTGTAGAAAGGAGTTGCTTAAAAATAGAGAGAGACAACCCTCAAGGAGAAGACCAACCGAGCATCCTATTGCCTTAAGATAGTGGACGAGCTCAAAGGTGGCCATACCAAAGGATGACTGAAGTGCAGGTATGGGCGCGTAAAGATATGGAGTGGGTGTGCCAGGAGCGCCACAGTGCAGGGCGGCACAACACCCAGCACAGGTCGGTACCGAGGGGGGATCATTTTTGGTCAGGTGATAGCGCGCCCCGGCTTATGAACCATGCAGGAATACATGACGCGTTCCGATGTCGGACAGCTCTAAACTCGGGTACTGTTCATCAATTTTAAATCATGTGTGGGAGATGCCAATCGACGTTGTCCCCCGATCATCTTCAACTTTCCAGCCGAATGTTTGACATGCACAGGAGTTCTGCACTACATATGGGTATTCCCCGCCGCAAAGGTAAGTCGAGCAAGTCCATGTTCTTCGTGCATGAGGGTTCTGCATCGTGAGTTACAGAATGCGCCACAAAGAAGTATGGAGAAGTTTCATTTGCACTGGAATTATGAATGCAACCACGTCGCATGGTTAAGTGTTACGCCACTAATGAGGATGAAAGAGTTTTTGATGAGTCTGGAAATTCGAAGTTAGTTTTGCCATAAGAAATGAGTTATGCCGCAAAGGAATTCCAAAGGATGACCTATGTAAAGGTACTCAAGATGCATGCAAGGGTAAATGGAAATCTATGTAAAGGTTATTGGCAGTGTGTAAAGGTAAGATCAAAAGACTGCGTTGCAGGTTTCACTCCACATCGTAGAATAAGCTGAGATATTTGTAATGGGAAATGTTGAGTTATACACCACAAGACAATATGCTACACCGCAAAAAAGATGATTTGAGTGAATCTTGATATTTCTTGAAAAATTAAAGATCGCCACGCTGCAAAAGTGTGTTGCACCGCAATCTGCAAGTAGGAAGAATGGTTTGCGCCGCAAAGCTTTGTTTCATGTTGCAACAGTCCTGGCGGTTGAGATCAGTTGCATGGAAACCAACTTACTACGTCAAAAAACAAAGTGCTCGCAACCTGTGAAAAATTGGAAGTTACAGGTGGCACGCCCAGAATTTTTTTGGGGGTTATTAAGTTGATGCTCAACTGCCTATTCGAATTCTATTGGTGAGGATTTATCCGAGAATGATCTAAAGGTCAGTTTTGATGTTATGCTATATCAGATCTGTTGTGCAGATTCAGAATATAGATAATATAGAGCAGAGAATAGAGAAGATACAGAAGCGACAGAAGAGGAAGGAACTTTGTGTTCCTTGGATGAATTCAGCAACATAAACATCAATGCTTATCTGAATCAGAAAAGAAGTATTTTTTCTGAACAGAAATATCATTGAAGATCAGTTTTGAAGTAGAAATTGTGGAGTGCATATCTTGAAGATCAGGCTTGAAAGAGGAATTTCTGTGCAAAATCTGGGAACATCGGATTTGAATATTGTCAAAATATATCAGGCTCCTTGAAGAAATAGAAGTCTAAATACAATGAAGAATAATTCCCTTGTTGGAATTATTATATCTGGAGGTTTGGTGTGCAGTATGAAGACAGATTGAAGATCAAAGTATATCTGGAAATGGATTTGGGAGAAGCATCTGGAATTCATTGGAACGTCTATATTTAAGATGCAGTTTGCTACAGAACCATATGCGGAAGATGAAGTGACCTTTATGTCATTAAACTAAGAAGAGATCTACAGGTCTATAAACTGATATTTGTATCCCACATGGAAGCAGTGAGTGAAAAAGAGGAAGAGGTCGTTGACCTTGAAGTAGTGAGCTTGTTCTAAAGTTTGTATCCATTAAACAGTGAGTTGTAGTGGATCCCTAGTCATAACTGGTCTATGAAGATCTTGAGGTTTGTGCAAATATGGTATCAATAGTGGAGGCTCCTATATTTGATGGAACTCATTTCTCTAAATGGAAGAAGAAATTCTTGACATGCTTTGAAGAACATGTCGGTATCCCTTGTCATGTTTTGAGTGATGGTATCTTATTACAAAGTCGGCATGGAATTATATATGAGACGGGTCAAAGAAAGTTGGAAATTGATGATTAGGCTAAAAAGGTCTTAAAGGATGCCCCGAAAGATGTGATATATTCAAGAAGATATCTCACTGCAAGTTTTCAAAGGATATGTGGATGAAGTTGGAAGAATTATATGGTGAAGATTCGGTGTTGAGAGAAGAGAATCAGATTGTTTCTACAAATGCAGAATGTAAACCAGTTTGAAGTCTGAAAATGAATTTTGTTGAAGACAGCCACATCATGTGGTAAATCTGGTGATTGTATATACAGAAGACAAGAGGAGTTTCAAGTTAAAGAATGAAGCTTGATTCTTGAAGACTGAAGGTGAAAAGAATTCTGCTTAAATAGCAGATTTGGAGAAAGGCAACAGAAAATTGATGGAGGAAGAGATGGCTTCAAAGAAAACCATCACAAGTATGAACAAGATAAAAGATCAGAGTGACCTCATTGAAGAACTTTCTCAAGAAATGCAAAAGCAAATGGTCGCCAAGAATGAATTAAAGGAAAGCATTCTCTCTCTGGAGACTCAATTAGAAGAAAGAAGGTGGGAAGGCAACTCAGAGTTAAAGAAGATGGATGCTCAATTGAAGAAGGGTTTTAGTATTAAGAAACTCGAGGGAGAACTTCATGCTGCAAGGAAGAAGTAAAATACTGAAGATTCTAACATGAAGACTTCAGTCAGTGGTAAGAAGAATACAAATTTGGATTCTGATAAGGTCCAGGACAGTAAAGGTAAAAGGGTCATGGTTGGGAGTACTGTTAGGCTGTTAGGGGAGTGGGGAATCTGGGCCCACATGGAGAATACTAGAATCCGTTTTCATTGTATTTCAGTTCCTATTTTCTTAATACACAAGTAGCCGACTCTTGGTTTCCTATCAAATTGGTCTGACCAGCCGTTGTCGTGCTCCACCAGCTTCATTCGAAGGTGACGCGCACGACTCATTGAAGCGCTGCCATTCGTCTGCTTCGATCGAAACCACTGTCAGATGATTTTTCAATGCAGACGTGCACGACCGACTCATCGTTCAAAGAAGACACTCCACTGACAGTCTTCCGCTATCGGCTTCTGTCCCGACGAGCCACCTGCTGTTATCGTCCAGCAGTGCCGCACACCGCCGGGCTACCTCCACAGCGGCCTACTGATCATGTTATTCGCTTTAAGGAGGTTGTCGGTCCAATTAATGTGAGGCCTTACCACATTGCACACCCGTTGAAAGATGAAGTTGAGAAGAAGATAGCAGATTTGTTGCAGCAGGGAGTAATCAGGCCTAGCACCAACCATTAATCTAGTCCTATAATCCTGGTCGAGAAAAAAGATGGGGATTGGGGGATGTGTGTCGATTTTTGGGCATTGAATAAACTTACTATTCCATATCGGTTCCCGATACCTTTAATTGAGGAGCGGTTGGATGAGTTGTTTGGGGCCAGCATTTTTACTACGCTTGATCTGAAGTCTGGGTTTCATCAGGTTCGGGTTCGTGATGAGGATGTTGAGAAGACAGTCTTCCGGACACATGAGGGGCATTACAAATATTTGGTTATGCCCTTTGGCCTCATGAATGCTCCCGCTGCGTTTCAGGCTACTATGAACGCCATTTTCAAGCCTATGCTTAGAAAGAGAGTGTTAGATTTTTTTGATTACATCTTGGTGAATAGAAGTTGTCGGTCTGAACATCTGCAGAATTTGGCCCAGGTTTTCATGCTCTAGCACAACTGCTTGCATATTAATGGGAAGAAATGCTCTTTTGGCCAAACAGAGGTTGATTACTTGGGCCATAAAATTTCCCAGGATAGGGTCTCCATGGACCCAAATAAGATCTCCTGTGTTCTCTGCTGGTTCCTAAGACTGTTAAAGAGGTGTGGTGTTTTTGGGTCTCACCGACTACTACAGGAGGTTTATCAAGGACCATGGGAAGCTGGTCAAACCTCTTACTGACCTTACCAAAAAGAATAATTTTCAATTGGGCAGCCAACCTCAGACAGCTTTCGAACTGCTCAAGCGCTGTATGGTTATAGCACCAGTTTTGGCGTTACCAGTTCTTATGCAGGAAGGGCGGCCATTGGCTTTCTTCAGCAAAGCGCTCTCCAAGTTCAGCTTGGCTAAGTCCGTTTATGAAGAGGAGTTAATGGCATTGGCGCATGCTGTTCAGCACAGGAAGCAGTATTTAATGGGCCGCCATTTCATTGCCCATGCCGATCATAAGAGCCTAAAGTACTTGTTGAGCCAGCGCATTCCTTTTATGGACCAATAGTGTTGGCAGGCCAAGTTACTGGGCTATGACTTTTGAGGTTATTTACAAGCCTGGGACGATGGCAAATGAAGCTCAGGCTGCACTCAGGGAGTCAATCCAGTCTGCTACATTTTATTTCTGGAAGTTGGATGGACTGTTGTTGACCCATGCAGAAGTGCGGAGCATTTGGGAGATAGTTTGGCATGCCTGGGCAAAAAAGGGACATGCTAACGAACCACAGCTGCTATGTCCTCTGCTTGCTTCTGCCCAAAACACAGGGAGGCATATCAGGAAGATTGCTTGGCTCACCTGCGTAGCATGGCCACCCTTCTTCAGTCTTGAGGACAAGATTGTTTTCAAAGGGCGGTGAGGTGACCGAGACCAGGAAAAGGTAGTAAAGGTGATAGTGTCTGTGTGAGTTAGGAGGAGAATCTGGGGAATAACCAATTTTGTTTGTGTTGTGGGGGGGGGGGGGGGAAGATGGGCCCACGCAGGGGCTGTTATAAGGGGAAGGCTGGTGCGAGGAAAAGGGAGGAGGAATATTCAGGAACACAGCCTCTGGCTTGGATTCCGCTTCAGCTTGGGTGGGGAGCAGCAGTGCTCTCGTAGTGTCTCTCCTCTACTTCCATTCTTCTACTCCATTGTAATTCCAGCACGTTATTCTAATATAAACAAGCAGTCTTCTGGTTCTCTACCAAAAACCCTGAGCGAGATAAGAAATAAAGCTACAGACAAAACTATTATCAGCAAAAAAACAAGGAAAGCAATTTGACTCTAGATACAAAATCCTTTTAAATTATCAAGAAAAAAAAACAATGAACCCTAGATGGGAAAAAATGTTCAATTATTACATTATACAAGGACAGTTCTATTCAGTTCAATTTTATTAGACATTGGACTGGAGAATAAGAGTTACCAGCAGTTGCAAATTTAAGCTAGTGGTCAAAATCAGAGGGGGGAATTGTACAATAATTTCACATGATAAAACAATAAGAATCAAGTCGAGTTAAAATCTAAGGCTCACATCTTCACAGGAGTCTCCAATCTGAGGCTGATGCAGCGTGACGTCAGTGGCAGATGACAACCCTGCAGTGCTTTCAAATATATCAGGGACATTGAAAACCTTTCCAGGGCTCGAGACTACACTTTCACCCATTAATGGGTCTCCAATATCACAGTCCGACATAAGCTGAGTGCTAATAGCTCCAACTGATGTTGCGTCTCCATTACCGGCGGAGAATGCAGGACTGAGAGCAGGGCTGGTCTGTGGATCGCATGGTAGATGGACAGCCAGATTTTCAGGAAGGGGAACTCCAGCATTCTTTGAAATCACCATTTCAAGTTTCCCCTTCAGTTTCCGGACCCTAGAATGCACTGCTTCGATACTTGAAAGAATCATCTCCAAAGAGTTATCGCCATTGCTATACTCAAAAATTGACTGATCATCACTCAGGCCAGCATTTTCACAGTTGATGGCCTCCTTCTCAGTTGACACTGCAACAAATTCAAAGAGATAAACTAAGCGTTCCTTTTTGATACCCAAACACAGATTCAACTTTCCATGCAATGCAAGATGTTTGAAGTAAAATAGTCAAAAGAATTACCTCAAAAAAAGAAATGAAAAAAAACCTACAACATATCCATTCTGTAAATGCAAAAAAACTGTAAGCCAAGTTCAGCCAAAGAAAACCATAAGTGCAACTTATAATATAAAAATAAGGAAAACCATAGGTTTTATGAACAACAAAATTAAAAACAATTTTCAATATTAAGCCTCCATTTGAAAACACTTATTAAAAATTGTTTAAAGCACTTATCACTTACAATGGGTGCTTCGGTATGATTGTTTCCAGATTGTTTATTGAAAAATTGTTTTTCTGCCACTTATTTAAGTGGTACTCTTCTTGAATTTAAGTGTAATCAGTTTTTCAGAAACAAAACAGATACCACTTATTTTTCAAACTGATTATCAAGTGCTGTCAAATGCAGCCTGAAAATGCTTTCAAAACAGAAATAGGCCCTGTAATATTGAACTACCATAAAATATTTATGGATGGTCATTTTTTAATGGGTACTCTTCTTGAATTTAAGTGTAATCAGTTTTTCAGAAACAAAACAGATACCACTTATTTTTCAAACTGATTATCAAGTGCTGTCAAATGCAGCCTGAAAATGCTTTCAAAACAGAAATAGGCCCTGTAATATTGAACTACCATAAAATATTTATGGATGGTCATTTTTTAATGGGCACTCTTCTAGTGTCTCGACCACATGGAAAATTACCTGAATTTCCAAATTGATCAGCAATGCAAGTCCCTTTTTGATCAGATCTCTTATTTTCTGAAATTAATCACACAATACAGACGCTCTGAGTGGTAGAGAGAGTGAAAAGAGAAAGGGTTTTGATTGTAAAAAAGAAAATAGAATTTGTACCAGCATATGGAAAAAGATTATGATTTAACATATATGATGTTATATCAGTCACTTCTTCAACTCTTTTTCTTTTCCTTCTCTTCATAACCCTTTTTCTGTCATGTTGATTTGAAAATGGCAATGACTTCGAACAGCCATCTTCTAATACACATTGATGTGTATCTGACTGTTTTCTCCGATCAAACATTGCAAGTTTTGCATCATATTTCATTTTCTGTGATTCGATTTCCTTGATTCTCAGTTCCATCCATTTGCACCGCCATGTTAGAGGGCGAATAAAGTTCCTCCAGTGGGTTGTCAGCTTTTTTCTCCTAAAATTTGACGACATGAACAATTGGCATGTATAAAAATACTGGAACATGACAGCAGTAAGCAAGATGACAATAAAAGCACGTAGTAGGGAGGAAAAAAAACAATGCAATATTTAGGCTTCGTTTTATAGCACTAATTGAAAACTGCTTATTGCAGTAATCACTTTTTTTTAAACCATTTTTATATAAATTTCCCAAAAGGCCTTCGACATTACAGGGGTGGCGGCCTCAAGGCCATACATTTGAGGGTGGTCCAAAGGCTTTAATATTTGAGAGATAACCCAAAGGTCTTACACTTTGCAGTAATGACTTAGGACAAGCAGTTTCAAAAAATAAGTGATGTTTGTTCTGTTTCAGAAAAAAACACCTAAATTTAAAAAGAAAATCACTTAAATAAGTGGTAGAAAAAAACTTTCAATAAGCAATCCAGAACTTGCATACAGAAATACTATCATAAGTGAGAAGCACTATAGGTAGTTTTAAATAAGCGTTTGTCAGACAATGCCATAATCAGACTCTGGCCTTGAATTCTGGGAACAAAACCAGCATAGTAAGATTTGATGCCTAGTAAACTTCGGGAAAGGAAAAATACCTGGCTCAGTACTTGATGATCTAGCAAAACTGTTACTTCAACGTGATGATCGTGGTAATGAGTTTGGAATTTACTACCATGCATGGATTTAATAGAGTTGTTCATAAGCATAAACCTTTGGAAGTCCCTTCCAATTTTCAGCAATGTCAACAGATATTGGAAAGAAGAAAATTTTGTATTATGATTCACTCTCTCACTATGGTACAACACAAATACCTAATCTAACAAAATGAGAAACTAAATCAATTTATATCTAACCTACTGAAACAAAAAAAAAAACAAAATCAAATCAAAACAAATAAGGAAGTTTAACACTCCCCTCAACTAGATGGTAAGGTTTTGAAACAACGTTGTGGAAAGCCCCCTGGTGGATATATTCCATAGCTGATGTTTTGAGGGAATGAGTGTCAAAATTATGAGTTTATTATCTAATTCTTCTTTGATGAAGGATCGGTCAATTTCTATCAGTTTCATCATTCTATGCTGAACCAAATTATGAGTGATATCAATAGATGATTTGCTATAACAATATAGCATATGGGGGACTCGTACTTCACACTTTTGTTAATCAACAAAATTTCCATCCACAAAAGTTCACAAGCTCTGTGTGCCATGGCCCAACACTTTTATCTCTGTACTTGACCTAGGCGCAGCGCTTAATTTCTTGCATCTCCATGTCATCAAGTTTCCAATAAGAATATACAGTTTCCTGTAGTTGGCCTTTGTAGAAAGAGTGGGCCCAGAAACCGTTCCTCATAAATGAGATCAGGTTGTTCTATTTATAAAATTAGATAAAAGACCCGAGATAGCTAAGGAATACAAAATTCAAAGGAAAAAAGGGGGATAGAATAGACCTTGTCAAAACTCATATCTTAAATATCTAAATACCGTAACAGCTCCCTCAAGCTAGAGCATAATCCAGCTTGCTGCACTAATTCAAAATACTTAGTAAATGGACAGCAAGATTGGTGAACTGAGCCACATAAGCACTGGAGACGATGCAGGAAGTTTCACGGAAAACGACACATGATCATCTTGATCATCGAAGAAGGTGCCAGAACGGGCATGAAGAGGATGCTGGAAAATGGTCGTCTAGAAAAGACACCGGAAAAAGGTTGCCTGAAAAGGACACCTGGAACAGTCATCTGAAAAGGACGCCCGGAACGGTTGACAGAAAGAGGATGCCGGGAAAATGTCATCTGAAGTAAGATGCCTGGAAAAGGTTGTCTAAAAGCTGAAGCAGTAACAGATTCTGTAAACTCTGAGGACTGGAAGAAAATGTCTGAAATAGGTCTGGAGAAGCAGGGAGAAGTTGCAAGTTGCTCATCAGAAGAAAACAGATCCAGGCAGATCGGGAGCAGAGGAGCAGATCTGGAGGGGCGGAAAATCTGAATGTGAGGCGGCAGATCTGCACAGCGGAGTAGATTGGGACAGGCACACCTGGACAGAGAGAGAGATTGCAGGTCTGTAGAGGCGTGCGTGAGCAGGAGGTATGCTGAACCTGGGCATGCAGCTTTCAGAGAGGGCACCGCTGGTCTGGTCACAGGAGAAGGGGCACACAGGCAGGGAGGCACGGCCTGGCTGGAAGGCAACATGCCTGAAGGGCGCACAATGAAGGTGCACTGCAGTGGTATGCGACCAAAAGGCACTCGTGTGGACTATCCAGTCATGTGTGAGTGTAGCCAGGAAGAAAGCAGGAGGCATGTATGGAAGAGAGGTGCACCTAGAAGACCAGATCTGTCTGGAGTTGGGCATGAAGGTAGAGAACGGGGCGTGTGCAGCAGATGACCCACCCGCAGGGCGTCGTCAATTCCTACGGGGCTATGTCAAATTTAGAAATTTATAAAACTCGAACAAAGTAATACTAACTAATTGAATGTAGTATTTGGCAACTTCAAGTGTCGAACCCACAAAGACGGTTGAGTATATTTTATTAGAAGTGTGATTGGAAGCAAAGAAATAATGTTCCGGAAATTCAGATGGAGAAGACGTGCCAAGTTCAGTAATTTTCATGTTAGTGTGTGCTAGTGAATTAAGAAGTTAAAGTGGTTCAGTCGTGTTCGTTATCAGAGTTAGGTCTAAGAGAATCCAATAGTCATGGTATTTCCTCTCTAATCTAATAATTCTCCCTTTCATATGGTCAACTACTCGGAGCAATTACAGAATCAGGTGACCTAATACCATGTTTAAACAAAATTATTCTAAATTGCACAATGATCATGCACAACACATGATAAAGATTAAGGACAAGAGGCAACGCTTTCTGGAATTAAACTGCAGCAAGGGATACAAAGCAGAGCAGAAATTAAGGGACAGAAGGACAGAGCACACTTCAGGAGAAACTCCAGCCCAAGCCCTTGGCCGAAATCCCAAATTCTCTCCCTTCCTCTCCCACTTCACTCCCCCTCCTTTTTATAACCAACGGTCCTCAGAGGATTCCCTAACTGATTCCTCTATGGGGTCCATTCTGTTATTCCCTGGAATCCTCCACCTAGTTTGTTATGCAGTTGAGCTGTAGGGTCCATTCTATTATTCCCTGGAATCCTCCACCCAGTTTGTTATGCAGTTGAGCTGGGGGACCTCTTCAACCGATTGGTTAGGAGGTTGTGCTGCTAGAGGGTCCTTTGTCAGCTGTGCTGGAGGGTCCACCAAGGCTACAGCCCTCTTCCCATGCATCCCTATCATTGTCACCACCTGAAAATCCACCTTGTCCTCAAGGTGGAGAGAGTGTGATCAGGCGCTGAATGTCTCCATAATGTATATTGAAGGTCAGTGTACGAGCCTAGTTTGTTGCCAAGATCCGCATGTTTTACAGTGCCCATGCCGAAGCCTTCACTATGTACAGTCGACGCATCTAAGCCCTCAAAATCCGCTGGACCCTCTTCTAAAATGCCTTCAATATCAAACCAAGCAAAGCTTGGGAAGCAGCCAAATTTATTTTCAAGTTGAACTTGAAAGCCAGCTGATTCACTAAGCAGCTTTCCCCTTTCCGAAAAAATTCTTTTTGTAACAGTAACAACGAATACTCCAACTTTAGGTACAGCCATAACATACCTGCCCGTTCTCAAGACACGATCAAGTAAGAACTTGCCCGACAAAATATTTTTGGCCAAAACACGCACATTGATGAATGATATTGCTGCATGTCCATGAGGTGCATCATCAAAGCCAAATACAGTTAATGCCTGCTTTACATTTATACCAGGAGTCTGAATATCCTATCTCTATGGTTCTGGGACTCCCTCTTTTGTTTTTCGTTCTTCGTTCTATTCTGAAGATCCGACGTTTTATATCGTGACGAATCTCGGTTTAAACGTTGTTTAACACTAAAATCAAAGTTGGGCAATCCCACCAACGCGCTTCCGCTGCGCCCGGAACCTACAAGGAGTGTGTGCCACCTGTGGAATTTGCATATAACAGGGTCAAGCACTCCACCACTCAATATTCTCCATTCGAAATTGTTTACGGTTTTAACCCTATTGTCCTTATTGATCTAGTTCCTTTGACTTTGCAGGAAACAACTAATATGGATGCAAAAGGGCGCGCTGAATTCATCAAACTCCATGAAAAGGCAAGAAAAAATATCGAGCGGATGACCCAGAAATATGTTGATCGTGCAAACAAGGGTCAAAAACAAGTGTTGTTCGAGCCCGAGGACTTTGTCTGGATTCATATGCGAAAGGAGAGATTTCCCGACAAGCGGAAATCAAAACTCATGTCACAAGGAGACGAACTTTTCCGAGTGCTCGAGAAGATTAACAACAATGCTTACAAGATAGATTTGCCAAGTGAGTATGGTGTAACTATCACTTTCAATGTTTCTAATCTTTCTCCTTTTTTGGGTGCAGAGGATGAAGAGTCGAGGACGACTCCTTTTCAAGAGGGGAAGGATGATGAGAACCATGTTAAAGGCACCAAGTCGATTGCGCGGGAGGAGTTTGATTTGCAAGGCCCAATGATGCGAGGGAGATTAAAGAGGCTCAATGCTACAATGAGCGTTCATCTTGCGTCATTAAATGCCCAATGGATCTTACCTTGCATGGATAGAGCAAATGGGCCTATTATCTCACTTATTCAAGCCCAAACATGATGCTTAAAGCTTGGCCCACATGGTTGCACGAATTTAGAAGACTTGCCCACATAGAGGATTCTAGAAATGACGTTTTTGGACACCAAAGTCAAATCCGGTGGGCTATGCACTCAAAGTCAAATCTGGTGGGCTATAGTTGAAAAGTTGTGTCACTTTTCCAAAAGTCTTTGGTAGACTTAATCTTTTTGAATTTAAGGGAACAAAGTAGTTTGTCCTTTATGACTTTAGGGTATTAGACCCTTGACTATTGTACCACCCCCTTAGCTATAAATAGTCACCCCCATGGCACTTGTATGGCATTCAAGATTTAATTGAGAGCTTATATTTTGTTTCTCTCCGTTGTGTGAGGATTATCCCGATTTTTCGCCCTTGCGCTTGTACATTCTTGTCTTGTCAATCTACAAGTTAGATTGGTGATCCAAGATCACAAAGCCCCCAATTTCATGCCTCAACCCAAGTGCGTTGTTGTGTGGATTGGTTATCACATCCCTCCCTTGAGTGTGTTGTCTAAGTAGTAGGTCGCACTTCTTATAGCGTTGATTGACTACTTGCATCCGCTATCCATACCCATCATCCGCCACTTAGCCCCGAACCGCATCCTACATCCGCCGCCCTACGCCGTGAAGATCGGGTCACCCCGTTCGTCTCACATCAAGACCAACCCCATCTCACCTCCTTCACAAGAGAAGCAAAATTATCATCCACTGAGCTCTCCTTTGCATTTTCTATTCCTTGGATAGAAAGACCAATATCCGCCTCATACAAGACTAGGGCATCATTAATTCCATCCCCAATTATTGCAATAACATGCCTTCTCTTTCTTAGGACCTGAACAAGCAAAAGCTTTTCATTCAGAAAAAACCAATTCAAAACAGATTTGCTTCCAGCGGAGAGGCGTTCTTTCCAACCCACTCAATAAGATATCTTTGATTATACGCTAGCCTTTGGAAAGTTCGAAGCCTATACCACTAGTACACCATGACCGCTCGCCGTATACAGGACTAGGTCATCAATAGTTCTAATAAGATCGTAGGTGCAAACAATGAGAAATTGGTAGGTCTCTATTGACAGCAAAGGAATTACACAGGTAGAAGAACAAAAAGAAATTGAGAGGAAGAAGACTCTCAGCAGGAATCCCTTTGGAGCCTAGGCCAAAGCCTCAACCAATAGCCACAGCTGTACACACGTCAACTGCACCTGCCGGTATTTAATACCCCCAACCAGCCCCTCCACATTCCTATCAAGTTCCATCACCAGTTATAGCAATAAAATGCCCTCTCTTTCTCAAGACATCAAGAACAGGCAAAAGCTTGTCATTCAGAAAAAACAAAACCCAAAACAGATTTGTTTTCAGCAGAGGCTTTTTTCCCGGCCTTCTACCAAGCCTCGTCCTCCTCCGTCGGAACAATCCTATGGCGATCAACCGGATCAGTTTGTTGAACCTCTACTGCCAGAACCACATGCGGACGCCGACCGGGAGCCAATCACTGAAAAGAGAACAAGAATTTCCTAAGCCCGATAGTATGAAATTTTATTAAGATTTATTTAATTCATTTTAACTTCCCAGAACCAAAACCACCCAATTCAAACAAGAACTCAAGTCGATCATGATGCACGTACATCTCCTAGGTCTCTACCCTGCAAGAAGGTCCGCCTCATTTTGTCGTTCAATAAGCTCAGAGCTCGTGCGCTTAGATCACGCGGACCCTAAAATCCCGTTTCCTAGCCGATCTCTCTAGCCTATGTCACGCATCAAGGTCAACTAGCACTAACATTGTTGTCATACCAACTCATGCAATCTTCATTGTGTCTAACTTCAAACTTCATCATATCTCTCAACCATCACATCTGATACCACTCTATCAAGACTCGCTCCCACCAAAGATACCGCAATGAAAGGAGAGAAGTAATGACCCCGAGTCCCGCCTCAAATAGGCCTCGAGTTGGCGACTAGCACGAAAGGTATAAAAATATCATAAATGAGAGACATTACCCGCTATAATAATATAGGATTGGAAGATAGGATGAATCAACCGCACTCAACTCCATGACATAATATAAAAAGAAAGCCAAAAAAAACTCACAATGCATGTAGAAATAAAATAGGTACAAGTAAAAATTTTGAAAGTAAATACCCAAAAGTAAAAGCTAAAATAGCGACACAACAATAGTCCAAGGGTTCGGGCTAGTAATGTCCGGCACGGTACACGAAATCCTCCTGAAAACCTAAAAAACTCTTTTATACGTAGGGTGAGCATAAAAGCATACTCGGTATGGAAACCAACGTCTCTCGTGCACATGTGAAAGAAGCATACCAATGCACCTGTGAGCAAATAGCAGAACCAACAAAACCTAAACAGGTCAACTAACCAATCTCAAACCCACCAAGGCACGCTCATCAAATAACACAAGCCAAGTATAATAACATAACATGAATCATATCGATAAAGAGTACTCCGCACCGCTTTCCCACTGATTTGCTGCTCTCTCACCCCAGCGTCGTACGTCCTAGCGCTCTCATCTCTTCCGTATAACATATCACATCACACCGCCCCATACCACGGTAACATCACACCTCACCGCCCCACAGCACAGTCACATCACATCTCGTCCGCAAACACCTAGGTCAACACACCACATCACAGCCACATATCCAGAGTAGTAGGATATCGTGAACATGAAGGATATCAACCACGTGTCCACCTCTTACCATGCACGACCCCTGATAGGAACACATGGTTAAAGGGAAGTTGTTGCGTAAAGAGGGGCTAGGTAAGGGTGTTGTGTTAAGAGAGGTTGGGTTGGGTTTGGTGATGGTGGGAATATTTATTAGTAGTTCTAATAATGTCAGGGGCAGTCTTGTAAATACAATAATAGACATTAGCGGATTGATAGTTAGTGGTTTCAGTTGTTATTGTCATCTGTTAAGAGAAGGTATTTCTAGACTCTTCCAGCTGGCTAGGAAATCCTCATTAAATGTGGCAGGGGAGGGCTAGGGTGATTTAGATATTATGTTTGAGCACGGCTTGGTTGTATGGTGGGTTAGGCCACAGGCCTCTGAGAGCAGCGGTTCCCGGAGGATTCTGAAAGATGCCAGGTATGCAGTGCATAAACAGGCATATTGATGAAAACCTGGACACCTCAACACAGCCTAGAAATCATATTGCATAAAGGGGATAAGGGCTCATAGCACAGCCTGTACAAGCTGGATGGAATATTCTAGAAGGGGAGCAATTGTCTCGTCAAGGGGGAAGTTGTTAGCCCACGTGAGGGGTGGCAAAGGGTGTTAAAAGGGGGAGGGATTGTGAGAGAGGGGGGGGGAGAAAATATTTTGTTTGATGGTTCGGTCGCCTGGGCTTGGGCGAGAGAGCTTGCGTGAGCCTTTCGAGTCTTCCTCTCCATCTTCTTTTTCATTCTTCTTCGTCCTCTACTTAGCCTCTCCTGTAATTCTGATTAGTATACTATACATACAAGCAATTTGTTCTCGATACTCGGTTTGTGTGAAGGGTTGTATCATTTGGTCCGACCTGTCGTTCTACATCCCTTGGACGCGTGACCTACTGTTGTTTGTTTTCCATCCGTTTCCATTCATCTCCAGTGCGCGCCCTAGGAAATCGTGGCGATCTTCATCGGCGGGGGGAAGCAGAACAGTTGTGCACTGTCGGCTTCTAACTTGAGGTAATGAGGCTGGAAGAAACAGTTTCGTTTCTCTTCATAATCAGATATGTTGCGCTCTGTCGCGACTTCCCTCGATGGCGACGACTGCTGCAAGAACCACACCCACCCTCGACACTACCAGACATGATGTCAACTTTGTAGGAGAAGACCACTGCTGCCGCTGCTGAGACGACCAGCTTTTTCCACTCTCGCGCATTGCTGAGCAGTCGCGCACCGCCGGCAGGTACGCTCAGCCGACTTTGACTCAGAGGAGTGGCGTACGTTCAAGAAAGACATACATACAGGCATGAAACCATTCGGCAAAGGCGCACTGATGAGAACCATGTTAAAGGCACTGAGTCAATTGCCCCGATGTAAGAGTTGGATATGCAAGGCCTGATGACGCGAGGGAGATTAAAGAGGTTGAATGCTACAATGGGTGCCCATCTCACTTCATTAAAAACCCAAAGGATCTTGTCTTACATGGATGGAGCAAATGGGCCTATAATATCATTTATTCAAGCCCAAACATGATGTTTAAATCTTGGCCCACATGGTTGACGAATCTGGGAAGCCTTTCCCACATGAAGGATTCTAGAATGCCATCTTTGAACACCAAAATCAAATCCATGCATTCAAAGTCAAATTTGGTGGGCTATATATAACGGAAAGTGGTGCGCTACTTTTTCAACAAGTCTTTGGTAGACTATCTTTTTGAATTTAAGGGAACAAAGTAGTTTAGCCTTTATGACTTTAGGGTATTACACCCTTGACTATTGTACCACCCCCTTAACTATAAATAGTCACCCCCATGGCACTTGTATGACATTCAAGATTTTAATTGAAAGCTTATGCTTTGTTTCTCTCCGTTGTGTGAGAATTGTTCCGTTTTCCCCCTAGCACTTGTGCATTCTTGTCAGATTGGTGATCCAAGATCACAAAGCCCCCAATTTCGTGCCTCAATCCAAGTGCATTGTTGTGTGGATTGGCTATCACATCCCTCCCGTGAGTGTGTTGTCTAAGTAGTAGGTCACGCTCCTTATAGCGTTGATTGACTACTTGCATCCGCTATCCATACCGATCATCCGCCACTTAACCACAAACCGCATCCTTCATTCGCCGCCCTACGCCGTGAAGATCGGGCCACCCCGTGCGTCTCACATCAGTTGGTATCAGAGCTCCGGTTGATACGGTAGGCATCTATCCCTTCATTTACATTAATTTTACCCATTACCCTCCATGTTCGTCCATATTATCCACCCATTCAAAAAAAATCTATTTTCTTGAAAACCTCCCGAATTGGCTTATAGTTTGTTTAAACTTGAATTATTATAAATTGAGCCAAATTTTCAAACATTTTCTTTGCGCGTTTGATTCGCTATATGCGATTTGTATCAAAAAAAAATCTCTCAAACTCATCATTTTGTGCTTTTCAAAATTAAGCACATCCTTTTTTTTTTGAGATATTTACCTTACTCTTCGTTCATCATATTGCGCTTTAAAACTCCAAGCATAACACTTTTGGGGAGATTTGACCAAAAAAACAAAAAGAAAAATAGCGGATACAATCACTTCTTTGTGCTTTACATTATTAGCACTTTTCATTTCTATACTCGCTTGCTCCATCGTTTTACTTCATCATCATATATTTGGCTCATATTGTTATTAATTTTTCTTATTTTGTACAATCGGGCAAAACCCAAATATCACCTTTCTACCCCTTTTTTCCCACATTTTATCCATACTCTGCCCTCCTTTTCACCCTTTACCCATTATCACTCAAACGGGTTGTGTTAAACCATCCCCCAACACAATCTTGGTTTGGGAAGGATTGGTGGCACGTGATATCCCTAAACAAGGTATAAGTGTTTAGGATTTGAATTGAGAGTGGAGAGAAATTTAAAAAAAAAAAACATTCTTTAGTGTGTACAACTTTGTGTGAGTGTGTACATCTTGTGTGTGTGAGTGTAAGTGTGAGTGTAAGTGTGAGTGCGAGTGGATACATCTCGTATGCATGTGTGTGTACATCTCGTGTGCGTGTGTGTGTGTGAGAGAGAGTGTGTACATCTCGTGTGCGTGCGTGTGTACATCTCGTGTGAACAACTTTGTGTGAGTGTGTACATCTTGCGAGTGCGAGTGCGAGTGCGAGTGCGAGTGCGAGTGCGAGTGCGAGTGCGAGTGCATACATCTCGTATGCATGTGTGTGTACATCTCGTGTGCGTGTGTGTGTGAGAGAGAGTGTGTACATCTCGTGTGCGTGTGTGTGTGAGTGTGTACATCTCGTGTGTACAACTTTGTGTGAGTGTGTACATCTTGTGTGTGCGAGTGTGAATGCGAGTGCGTACATTTCGTGTGCATGTGTGTGTACATCTCGTGTGTGTGTGAATGTGTACATCTCTTGTGCGTGTGTGTTCGGTGTGTGTGTGTGTGTGTTCGGTGTGTACATCTCGTGTGCGTGTGGGGGTGTACATCTTGTGTGTGTGTGTACATCTCGTGTGCATGTGTGTGTTAGTGTGAGTGTGTACATCTCACGTGCGTGTGTGTACGTCTTGTGTGTGTGTCTGTGTATTTGTGTGCGTGTGTGTAACTTCGCATGTGTGAGTGTGTGTAGCATTGTGTGTTTCTCCCAGTGTGTGTTTGTGTTTGTGTAATATATCATGGCTGAAGATCGTGAGAAGAAAATTGTCCATGCTAGTGACGAAGGAAGCCGAAGTAGGCCTCCCAAACCGGAAGCTTCGCAACTCCAAATGCAAGCTTTGGTGAGCCATTTCGAGAAGCTTATTGATAAGAAAATGGAGCTGCATGAGAGGATTGACAACTTGGAGAATCAATCAAGCCCGAGGACGATCCATGGTAACCCGCGATGTGCTCCGGCACCACGTCGCCTCCACATCATGGAGGAGAAGATGGAGAACTTTGATGAAGATTTTGAGGATGTCCCACAAAGGAGAAGGTTGTTCCAACAGCCTAGAGGAGGCCAACGGAGACCGCATGATGATGACATCCTTGGAGGCATCAAGGTGAAGGTCTCTTCGTTTCAAGGGAAAAGCAATCTGAAAGCATACTTGGAGTGAGAGATGCGGATCGAGCAGGTGTTTTCATGTCATACCTATTCCGAGTAGAAAAAGGTAAAACTTGCAACCCTTGAATTCATTGATTATACATTAATATGGTGGGATCAAGTTCAAAAGGAGAGTCCGTTATGGAGGACGTCATATTCATACTTGGGAAGACATGAAGTTCGCCATGAGGAAGCAATTTGTTCCCTCACACTACCATAGAGATCTCCACAACAAGTTTCAACGCCTCACGCAGAGTAAGAGTGTCAAAGATGACTACAAGGAGATGCAAATTGTCATGATTCGAGCGAACATTGAAGAAAATCCGAAGACAACTATGGCGCGCTCCTTATATGGGCGCAATCGGGAGATTGTCGGTCAAGTAGAGATGTACCACCATGTGGAAATACAAGATATGATCCACCAAGCCACCAAGATTGTTAGGTTCACTTGGTTAGATACCCTGAGAGGGGAGGTAAATCAGGGCATAACAGATTAAAACAACGGCTCCTTTTGATCTTGTTTCGTTATTAGACAAAACTCTATTCTCTCTCCTTCCCGTTGCAAAGTATGAACAAATCTTAAAACATGCACAGGACACATCAATTTTACTTGGTTCACCCTCACTAGGCTACGTCCAAGGAGCATACACCGACAATGTGCCGATGTACCAAATCCACTATAAGCGCACTGATGTTTACAAGTTCGAAGTGGACTCATTGTCCCTCCTGGTTTACAACCGATCACAACTTAAAAGCTCATTGCTCTCTCAACTGAAGTGTTCACTGCTTTTTCAGAAGATCCACTCACAGTTTAAAGACTTGTAGGTCTCTTCATTATCTCTAATGAATACATCCTCCACTGTATGCAGATGCTCTATTGAAGTTCCACTTTCATCCACTGATGAATACCACTTTGCCACTGAAAATTGGGCAATACCTTTTGAAACCCTTTCGCAAAGCACACTGCCTTTGCGAAGCTCCTGTCTCTTCGCGAAGCTCACAGGTTCACAGAGCTCACACTAGCCTTTGTGATTTCACAAAGCTTAAACACGCCTTTACGAAGCACACTTCTTCCGCAAAGCTGAACTAGCTTTCGCGGCGTGCCTTCCAGATGTGAGGCGCACGAGGTGGCCCGATCAACACGGCATAGGGCGGCGGATGTAGGATGCGGTTTGAGACTAAGTGGCGGATGATGGGTATGGATAGCGGATGCAAGTAGTCAATCAACGCTATAAGGAGCGCGACCTACTACTTAGACAACACACTCAAGGAAGAGATGTGATAGTCAATCCACACAACAACGCACTTGGATCGAGGCACGGAATTGGAGGCTTTGTGATCTTGGATCACCAATCTAACTTGTAGATTGACAAAGAGTAAGGGGGAAATTCGGAACAATTCTCACACAATGGAGAGATACAAAGCATAAGCTCTCAATTAAATCTTGAATGAAAATACAATGTCATGTGGTGGCTATTTATAGTCAAGGGGGTGATACAATAGTAAAGGGTCTAATACCCTAAAGTCATAAAGGCTAAACCTACCTTGTCCCCTTAAAAGTCAAAAAAATAAAAGTCTAACAAAGATTTTTGGAAAAGTAGCACACAACTTTCCAACTATAGCCCACCGGATTTGACTTTGAGTGCATAGTCCACCGGATTTGACTTTGGTGTCCAAATATGCCATTTCTAGAATCCTCCACGTGGGCAAGGCATCCAAATTCGTGCAACCATGTGGGTCAAGCTTTAAACATCAATTTTGGGCTTGAATAAGTGATATTATAGGCCCATTTTCTCCATCCATGTAAGGCAAGATCAATTAGGCCTTTAATGAAGCAAGATGTGCACCCATTGTAGCATTGAGCCTCTTTAATCTAGCTCGCGTCATTGGGTCTTGCAAATCCAACTCTTCCTCCCGCGCAATCGACTTGGTGCCTTTAACATGGTTCTCATCACTTCCTTTCACAGAGCTCAACTGGCCTCTGTGAATTTCCTTACTTTCGCGAAGCTCGTTGTCTTCGCGAACCTCCTTTGCGATTCGAGAACCTTAAGTTTTTCGTAGAGTGTCTTCCCTTCTCGAGGGGGTAGGGGCTTATTTATAGGCAATTCCCACAAACTCTAGAACCTTTTGTGCCACGTCAGCGCCAGGTAAACTCATTTCGAAAAACTCTGAAATTTCTGCCGAAAATCTCTCCTCTTTGCGGAGCTCCGCGACAATTTTTCCATATCGCAAAGCTCGTCATAATCGTAGAGCATTCCGACAAAACCTTTGTGCCGCCGCAATGCTCCCTCGCAAAGCACTTTATCTCTGTCATTCGCGAAGCTCGTCGTACTCGTAGAGATCACAGTCAACATTCTTGATGTCTTTTCGAAATCCACTTCATGAAGCCTATCTCCGTGAAATTCATCCTTTTGTCATAATTTGATGAGATCTTCAAGGAAATCCGCTTTTCACAATGATCACCAAACTCCAAATTTTGTACCTCAAAAATTTGGCAAACACTGGAAAACGGCGCTACCTTGTATCTATTCTTTTTGTACCACCTCCAAATCTTCCTTTCCTTTGTTATGGTTCTTTGTCAACATGGGTTGTCAACAATATCACTAGAACTCGACAATTCACCACGAAAACCTGTTTTGTCAACAAACACAACCAACCCAAAAATGTTGCAATGATACCTTGAGGGATTTTTTCCCAACAAAGATCGAGCAACAAATCAAAAGGATGAGCAACATGAGGAAACTCACTACCCATTTCACTCCATGGAGAAATTCAAGGAAGGAGATCGGAGAATCATCAAAGCCGAAAGAGGTGGTTGATCGCAAAAGTGACCAGATAATTCTTCCACCTAAGAAACCTACTTTTGAGGCTAACCAGACAAGGATTCAGGATATTCGTTATTACAAATGTCAACGAAGGGGTCACATTGCTAGTGATGCCCAAACCGGCGCACCAACCATCAACAAGTATGGAGAATGGGAGACCGATAGAGAGAGCTCGAAAGAGGAGGATGAATCGCCAAAAATTGATAATAGAGAATTTGCGGAAGACAGTGAGATTCTTGCCACTACGAGAGTTTTAAGTGCACAAATGACCGTTGGAGAGAATGAGCAGCGAGAGAACTTTTTCCATACACGATTCAAGATCAATGAGAAGGTACGTAGCGTTATTATTGATGGGGGAAGTTGTAGCAATGTGGCGAGCGCCGAGTTGGTGGATAAGTTGGGACTCCCGACTTTAAGGCACCAAAATCCGTAGCGGCTTCAGTGGTTGAATGATTGTGGGGAGCTGAAGGTCACCAAGCAAAGGTCACCAAGCAAGTGAAGGTATTGTTCACCATCAGTAAGTACAAAGATGAGGTTTTGTGCGATGTTGTTCCCATGAAGGCTTGTCATTTGTTGTTGGGACGACCGTGGCAGATAGGCATTTTACTCATGACGGTTTCTTAAATCGTCACTCTTTTGTACTCTGAGGGGAACCTTTAACCCTCAACCTCATGTCCCCCAAACAAATTTTGGAAGATCACATTCTGAGAGAAGAAAAAAAAATGAGCGATGAATAAAAAGAGTGAACATGAAAAAGGAGAGAATGAGGGAAAAAGAGAAAATGAGGGAAGAAAAGTGGAGAGCAAAGAAAAATCAAGAGGGAAAAAGAATTTGAGAGAAGAGAAAAGTGTGATGTTGGCAAAAAAGAGTGAAGTTAAGAAAGTTTTGTTTTCACAGCAAACCCTCCCAGTACTCATATACAAAGAGGTGTTGTTGAATACTAACGACTTACCCCCTTTGCCAAATGTTGTTGAGTCTTTGTTATAGGAGTATGAAGATGTCTTTTCAGAAGAGGTGTCACCGGGTTTGTCACCCATTAGAGGTATTGAGCACCAAATTGACCTCATAGCCGAAGCATCACTACCGAACCGCCCTGCATATCGCACCAACCCGGAGGAGACAAAAGAAATTCAAAAGCAAATTCAAGAGCTGTTGGATGTGGAATATATCAGAGAAAGCCTTAATCCTTGTGTCGTACCGGTGCTTCTAGTACCAAAGAAAGATGAAGCATGAAGAATGTGCATTAACTACAAAACCATCAATAACATCACGGTCAGGTATTGTCATCCTATCCCTCGGTTAGATGATATGCTAGATGAATTAAATGGTTCGACTATTTTCTCAAAAATTGATTTAAGAAGTGGCTACCATCAAATTAGGGTGAAAGAATGAGATGAGTGGAAAACTGCATTTAAGACAAAACATGGACTTTATGAATGGTTAGTCATGCTCTTTGGTCTCACCAATGCACCTAACACATTTATGAGGTTAATGAATCATGTCTTACGTGCATATATTGAAAAATTTGTGGTAGTTTACTTTGATAACATTTTGGTGTATAGTACGACTTTGCATGAACATGTAGATCACTTAAGAGTTGTTGGATGTGGGGTATATCAGAGAAAGCCTTAGTCCTTGTGTCGCACCGGTGCTTCTAGTACCAAAGAAAGATAGAGCATGAAGAATGTGCATTAATTGCAAAGCCATCAATAACATCACGGTTAGGTATCGTCATCCTATCCCTCGGTTAGGTATCGTCATCCTATCCCTCGATAAAATTGTTTTCCTTGGATTTGTTGTGAGTGACAATGGAGTTGAAGTCGACACTGAGAAGATCAAAACGATACAAGAATGGCCAACTCCAACTGTACTACATATGATAAAGAGTTGTATGCATTGTTTAGAGTTCTAGAAACATGGCAACATTATCTTTGACCTAAAGAATTTTTTATTCATTTTCATCATGAGGCTCTTAAATACCTTAAGAGCCAACATAAACTAAATAAGAGACATGCTAGATGGCTGGGATTCGTTGAATCGTTCCATATGTCATCAAGCATAAAAGGGGTAAAGAAAATATTGTGATCGATGCACTTTCACGTAGATATTCTCTTTTATCCTTGCTAGATTCTAAACTCCTTGGTTTTGAATTAATTAAGGATTTATATGCCATTGATAGTGATTTTAGTAAATCTTATGAACATTGTAAACCTGGAATTAGTTAGGAAAAGTTCTATTTACATGATGGATTCTTATTCCAGATTGATAAGCTTTGCATTCTCAATTGCTCTATCCGTTTACTTTTACTAAAGGAGTCACATTCTGGTGGGTTAATGGGACATTTAAGGTGTTGCAAAAACTTTAAGTGTTCTTAGTGAGCATTTTTATTGGCATAGAACATCTAGAGATATTGAAAATTTTGTGTGAAAGTGCATTGTTTTCCATAAACTCAAATCAAAACTGAACCCACATAGATTATATCTTTCTCTCCCAATCCCCAACAACCCTTGGAAGGACATATCGATGGACTTTATTGTGGGTTAGTAAGGACCAAGAGGAGAGATTTCATTTTTTTTTTGTGGTGGATCGGTTTTCTAAAATGACACATTTTATTCCTAGTCACAAAACAGATGATGTCACTAACATTGCAATGCTTTTCATTCAGGAAGTGGTCAAACTCCATGGAATGCCAAGAACGATTGTGTCAGATCGAGACACAAAATTCCTTAGTTATTTTTGGAAGACCTTGTGGAGCAAATTTGGTACGAAATTACTATTTTCCACTACTTATCATCTGCAAATAGATGGGCAAACGGAGGTGATGAATCGGACACTATCATCCCTTCTGCAGACTATTAAGAAGAATCTCAAGAATTGGGAGGAGTGTCTGCCATGTGTGGAATTTGCATATAACAGGGTGAAGCATTCCACTACTCAATATTCTCCATTTGAAATTGTTTATGGATTTAACCCCTTGACCCTATTGGTCTAGTCTCTTTGCCTATGTAGGAATCAACTAATATAGATGTGAAAGGGCGTGCTGAATACATCAAGTAACTCCATGAAAAGACAAAGGAAAAATATCGAGCAAATGACACAGAAATACATTGATCGTGCAAACAAAGGTCGAAAGCAAGTGTTGTTCGAGCCCGATGACTTAGTCTAGATTCACATGCGAAAGGAAAGATTTCCCGACAAGGGGAAATCAAAACTCATGCCACGAGGAGACGGATCAATCCGAGTGCTCGAGAAGATTAACAACAATGCTTACAAGATAGCTTTGTTAGATGAGTATGGTGTGTCACTTTCAATGTTTATGGTCTCTCTATTTTTGGATGCGAAGGATGAAGAGTCGAGGCAGACTCCTTTTCAAGAGGGGAAAGATGATGAGAACCATGTCAATTGCCCTGATGGAGAAGTTGGATTTGCAAGGCCCGATGACGCGAGGGAGATTAAAGAGGTTGAATGCTACAATGGGCGCTCATCTCACTTCATTAAAGGCCTAAAAGATCTTGTCATGCATGGATGGAGCAAATGGGCCTATAATATCACTTATTCAAGCCCAAACATGATGTTTAAAGCTTGGCCCACATGATTGCACGAATTTAGGGAGTCTTTCCCACATGGAGGATTCTAGAATGGCATCTTTGGACACCAAAGTCAAATCCGGTGGGTTGCTACTTTTCCAAAAAGTCTTTGGTAGAATTTATCTTTCTGAATTTAAGGGAACAAAGTAGTTTAGCCTTTATGACTTTCGGATATTAGACCCTTGACTATTGTACCACCCCCTTGGCTATAAATAGCCACTTCCATGGCAATTGTATGACATTCAAGATTTTAATTGAGAGCTTATGTTTTGTTTCTCTCTGTTGTGTGAGAATTGTTCTGTTTTCCCCCTAGCTCTTGTGCAATCTTGTCTTGTCAATCTACAAGTTAGATTGGTGATCCAAGATCACAAAGCCCCCAATTTCGTGCCTCAACCCAAGTGCGTTGTTATGTGGATTGGCTATCACATCCCTCCCGTGAGTATGTTGTCTAAGTAGTAGGTCGCGCTCCTTATAGCGTTGATCGACTACTTGCATCCGCTATCCATACCCATCATCCGCCACGTAGCCCCGAACCGCATCCTTCATCCGCCGCCCTACGCCATGAAAATCGGGTCACCCCGTGCGTTTCACATCACGCACGCGGCCTAATTAAACAAAACAAGAAAAAAGAGAAAAAAAGTGAAAAAAAGAAACAGAAAGACAAAGTTTGTTGGCGCACAGAGATGATGTGGCAGAACCAGCTCTCGTGGGAGCAAAAATGGGATCACCACAGGCGCGAGGAGGCTGAATTCCGGAAGGTACTTCTCCATTGGGTGGCTCACCAAGAGGAGTCGCACCACACCAACCGATGGATGTGAGGGTCCTGCAGGCAACAGGGATGGCATAGGCGATTCCAGAGGAATTTGGTGAACCTCCAGTGCAAGAGCAAGAGGTGCACGAGGTGACTGACGTCATGTCGGTACAACAGCATTGTGAAGCAGCTTTGTCGAGGATGGCGGAAAATAATCGGTCGCAGAAGGTGCGTCAATTTTCTCTGACGATCACACAACAAGAGGTGCCATCAACGGGGGCGACTCCGTCTCCTTGGATGTTGGCTCTCCCCGAGGCACAACACGAAGCCTCTAGCGCGATAATGAGGTGCGACGCAGGGGATGCCTTAAAACCAGCTAGCAACGCACCACAGGTGCGACTTGGTGAGAGGGACCCGTGCTTGAAATATGCTGAAGCAGCGTTGTCGCCTCTGACGACTAAAAGGAAAGATTTCACGCCACACCAACAAGAGGAGGGGGGCATGAGCTGATGGAGCAAGCTGACTTCGCAAAACATATGACCATCGTGGTACGCAACATAGAGACGGTGCCGCAATAGGAGGGGGAGTGACTTATGTTGGCAATGAGGATGGTTGTGACGCATATCCTGACGGAGGTGGGGCTACAAGGAGACGAACATGGGGCATGTGATCTGGACATCAAACACCACAAGACTAGCCGCATTCCAGGTATTTAGTAATACGATGTTGTCGGTGTTGGTGTTGCTACTTTCTTCGACAACTGGTGTGGACGCTGGTAAATCGACAGAGCAACGGGGCGATGAAGTAGCTATACTCGGGCAGCAGCACACACGACCGGCCCACAGTGCAGGAAGGACCATCCGGGAGATTTTCGGGAGAGTAGGTGGAGCCAGGGTGCATCGCCAACAATTTTTCCAGGGCCATGAAGCCGGAAGGGCGGGCCATTAGGCTAATTGCTTGGCATGACCGTATGATCAGTGCACCTTGTCCTCGGTTCCATGGAGCATGGGTGGTACGGGAGATTGTTTGGCATGCCTGCAGAATCCACCAGTGGTTTTCCGAGACGGTGGCAGTGATAGATACTAGGTATGCAGAGCATAAACAGGCATATTGATGAAAACCTAAACACCTCAGCACGCCCTGGAAATCATATTTCATAAAGGGGAGAAGGGGCCCATAGCACAGCCTATACAAGCTGGATGGAATATTCTAGAAAGGGTACAATTGTCTCATCAAGGGGGAACGTTGTTAGCCCACGTGGGGGCTGACAAAGGTTGTTAAAAGGAGGAGGGCTGGTGAGAGATACGATAAAATATTTTGTTTGATGGTTCAACCGTTTGGGCTTGGGCGGGAGAGCTTGTGTGAGCCTCTCGAGTCTTCCTCTCCTCCATCTTCTTTATCATTCTTTTTCGTCCTCTACTTAGCCTCTCCTGTAATTCTAATTCTTATACTATAAATACAAGCAATCTGTTCTCGATAGTCGGTCTGTGTGAGGGGTTGTATCAGATTCCTTCTTTCTTCTTCTCTTATTCTACATCTTCTGATTGTCCTGTTATTCTGCTGATATCAATAAAACTCCATTGTTTTTCACTCTCACTCGCATCTAGATCCTAACAACCCCCACCATAAGTCATCTCATCACATCACATCTTACCTGAAGATACCTAGACCATCATACCACCACCATATCTCGACAATGCACTTTTGACTTCTGGTCATCACAACTCGTGCATGTCATCATCGCCTAGAAGAGAGCGAGAAAGAGGGGGTAGTTAGTCATTCATCATCACCACTGGAATATTGAGAAAAACACCCTCCATATAAATATACGGGTGTCGGTAGATGATGCTCGACGCGGGTGAAGTGCGTATAGAAATCGCAATGAAATACATGGTACATATAATAATCATGCACAAGCCCAACCTATGGGTTTACAACAAGCACAACTCACAACACCGCCACTTTTGCCGCCACCACTGAATACATAACACCGCATCACAAGCCATTAGCCGCATTCTATTTTCCAACCCATTTAATTATTTCAGCCCATTCTTTTATGTTAAAACACCAACCATTTCAACCACACAACCCATTATTAATTCATTCATTCATTAACCGTGTCCATTTCATTAGCCCAACTCGGCCCAAGCATTTCAACCATTATTAACCAATTCCATTACTACCCGTGCAACTAGCATAACACAACGCATCACAACAACAGACAGCCTATCATCCTCATGCCAACAAGCCCACACAGTCATCATCATCACAGTCACAACCACCTCCTCATCACAACGGCCACATCACCACCACTTTCCATCACAACCGCCTCTTAGCACGCCCACACAACACGACACATTCACACATCACATCACTTTCCACAGTCGCATCATTTTTCAGATTGTTCAAGGGGTTTTCATCAATTCCACTTCACTTTTAAGGGTATTCTCACACAATCAGAATTTTCCAAAGACACCCATTTCATTAACCGAACATAAGTGATTAGCCAATTCCATTTATAGTATCAAACAATCACAAAAATAGGGGTCACACACTGCAACAACCACAACGCAAACAAAACCCACAACAACAACAATTTTCAACAAGGCATCAATCACGTACAATCGCAATATCAATAATAATATCAAAGCTTTAAAAACATGCAATTACATTCCCCTTCCCCTTTAATTCGATTAAACCGATTAATTTATCTTTGTTAAGTCGGATGCAAACATCTACCCAAAAGATAACAAAAGCATGAACCCCTCCCGCATGATACAACTGATGAGAAACGAAGAAACTCCCTACCTGGAAGAAAGAAGCTTCACACGATTCACAACAGCAAAAACAAGGGTTGCACGCACAGGATGGAACCACTTACAGGAAGAACTCGAAGCAACAGCGGCAACAGGGTTCCACAACTCCAAGGGAAAGACTTCGTGATATGAAACCGGCTGATGACATTGACTTGATGGCATGTGCGAAGTTGGAGTTGAATGTCCAAATGATGCAAGGAAGATTAAAGAGACTACAAGTGGCAACGAAAGCCCATCTCGCTGCATTAAAAAGCCCAAACCTAAGTTGCATGCACGGAAGTGGAAAATGGGCTTATTATCAATCTTATTTAAGCCCAAATGAGATGCATAAAGCCCAAGACACATGTTTGCACGAATTTTGGAAGTCTTTCCCACTTGGAGATTCTAGAATGGCATTTTTGGACACCAAAGTCAAATCCGGTGGGTTAGGTACTCAAAGTCAAATCCGGTGGGCTATGGGTGGAAAGGCATGGGCTACGGGTGGAAAGGCATGGGCTACTTTTCCCAAAAGTCATTGTTAGACTTTATCTTTTTGACTTTAAGGGGACAAGGTAGGTTTAGCCTTTATCAATTTAAGGTATTAGATCATTGACTATTATATCACCCCTTGGCTATAAATAGCCACCCCGTGACATTGTATTTTGATTCAAGACTTAATTGAGAGCTTATGCTTTGTTTCTCTCCATTGTGTGAGGATTGTCCCGGTTTTTCTCCTCACTCTTGTGCATTCTTGCCTTGTCAATCTACAAGTTAGATTGGTGATCCAAGATCACAAAGCCCCCAATTCTGTGCCTCAACCCAAGTGCGTTGTTGTGTGGATTGGTTATCACATCTCTCCCTTGAGTGTGTTGTCTAAGTAGTAGGTCGCACTCCTTATAGCGTTGATTGACTACTTGCATCCACTCTCCGTACTCATCATCCACCACTTAGCCCCGAACCGCATCCTTCAACCGCCGCCCTACGCCGTGAAGATCGGGCCACACCCCGTGCGTCTCACATCAGTTGGTATCAGAGCTCCGGTTGACACGGTAGACATCTATCACCCTCTTTTATCCCATATATCTATTACCCTTCTCATCTTTCTTTATTATCCACCCATTCAAAAAAAACTTTTTCTTTGAAAACCCCCAAAATTGGCCTTTGTTGTGCAAGATCGAAATATTTTTACATTTGAGTCAATTGTTCATCCATCTTCTTTTCGCATTTAATTCGCTATATGTGATTTGTATCCGAAAAAAAAACAAATTCTCTCAACTCATCATTTTGTGCTTCTCAAAATTAAGCACATCCTTTCCTTTGAGAGATTTCAAAAAAAATTGTCTTACTCTCCGTTCATCATCTTGTGCTTTAAAAATCCAAGCACAACACTTTTTGAGATTTGACAAAAAAAAAGCGGATACAATTACTTCATCATTGTGTTTTACATTATTAGCACTTTTCATTTCCGTACATCACTTTCTCCATCATTTTGCTTCATCCCCATATTATATTTGCCTCATATTGTTATTAATTTTTCTTATCTTGCACAATCGGGCAAAACCCAAATACCACATTTCTACCCCCTTTTTCATCCACCCTTTATCCATTTTCTACCCTCTTTTCACCCTTTACCCTTTACCACTCAAGCGGGTTGTGTTAAACCAGCCCCCAACACAATCTTGATTGGGGAAATATTGGTGGCAAGTGATCACCCGAAACAAAGTATTATATTTCATAAGAGCTTGGAATTTTAATTGAGTGTTGAGTGTGGAGAGAAATAAGCAAAAAAAAATATCATGTGTGTGTGAGTGTGTGCATCTTGTTGTGTGCGTGTGTGTGTACATTTTGTGTGGGTGAGTGTGTATATCTTGCGTGTGTGAGTGTGTATCCTTGTGTGTGTGAGTGTGTACATCTTGTGTGTGTGTGTACATCTCGCGTGTGTGAGTGAGTGTCATTGTGTGTGTTCCCCCCCGGTGTGTGTTTACGTTTGTGTAATTCATCATGGCAGAAGATCGTAGGAAGAAAATTGCTCATGTTAGCGGTGAAGGAAGTCGAAGTAGATCTCCCACACCCAAAGCTACGCAACTCCAAATGCAAGTTTTAGCGAGCCACTTCGAGAAGCTTCTTGATAGGAAGTTGGAAGTGTTGCATGAAAGGATTGATGAATTGGAGAATAAACCAAACCTGAGGATGATCCATGATAACTCACAGCGCACTTCGGCACCACATCTTCCCCGCATCCTGGAGGAGATGCAAATTGCCATGATTCGAGCAAACATCGAGGAGGATCCGAAGGCAACCATGGCACGATTTTTACATGGGCTCAATCGGGAGATTGCGGATCAAGTTGAGATGTACCACCATGTAAAGATACAAGATATGATCCACCAAGCCACCAAGATTGAACAACAAATCAAAAGGAGGAGCAACATGAGGAAACCCACTACCCCTTTCACACCATGGAGAAATCCGAGGAAGGAGATTGGAGAACCATCAAAGGAAAAAGAGGTGGTTGACCGCAAAAGTGACAAGGTAATTCGTCCACCTAAAAAACCTACTTTTGAGTCTAACCAAATGAGGAATCAGGATATTCAATGTTTCAAATGTCAAGAAAGGGGTCACATTGCTAGTGAGTGCCCAAACCGGCGCACCATGACCATCAACAAGTATGGAGAGTGGGAGATCGATAGAGAGAACTTAGAGAAAGAGGTGGAGGATTCTTTGAAAATTGATAATGGAGAATTTGTAGAAGAAGGTGATCTTCTCATCATAAGGAAGGTTTTGAGGGCTCAAATGATGTTTAATGAGAAAGAGCAAAGGGAGAACCTTTTCCATGCCCAGTGCCAAATCAATGGGAAGGTATGCAGTATCATCATCGGTGGGGGAAGTTGTAGCAATGTGGTGAGCATTGAATTGGTGGAGAAGTTGAGGCTCCCGACTTTGAAGCACCAATATCCATACATACTTCAATGGTTGAATGATTGCAGAGAGCAGATGGTCAACAAACAGTGATGGTATTATTCAACATTGGGAAGTATAATGATGAGGTACTATGTGATGTGGTACCAATGAAGGCATGCCACATACTTCTAGGTCAGCCATGGCAACATGATCGGCGTGTGACCGATGATGGTTTTGTAAACCATAATTCTTTTATACTCCGAGGGGAACCTATAACCCTCATCCAGATTCCCCCCAAACAAGTTCTGGAAGATCATATTTTGAGAGAGAAGAAAAAAATGAGTAATCAAGAAAAAATGAGAGAAAGAGAAAAAGGAGAGAATGAGGGGAGAGGTGAGAATGAGAGAAGAAGATTTATTGAATTTAACGAAAAATCAAGAGAAAAGAGAGGTTAACAAGTGGAAAAATGCAATGATAGATAAGAGAGAGGTTAAAGAAGCTTTGATTTCTCAGCAGAACCTTCTAGTACTTATGTACAAAGAGATAATGTTGAACACTAACGACTTAACTTCTTCATTAACAACTATTGTGAAATCTTTGTCACAAGTGTATGATGGATTCATTCTTGAGGAGTCACAACCTTGTCTGCTTCCTATTAGAGAGAGAAAATTAATTCAAGGATCCATTAACGGCATCATGGTTCTAAAGGATTGGAAGGAGTTTCTACCTCATGCAGAGTCGTCTTACAAAAGGGGAGATCACTCTATAACTCAATTTTTTCTATCTGAAACTATTTTTGGATTTAGCTTCCCTACCACTATTGATCAAGTTTCATTTCCTTTGCAGGAAAGTAGAAATATGGAAGGAAAACAACATGTTAACCAACAACATAGGAAATCAAAGAAGCTAGAGAGGCTTCAAAAGAAATGGAAGTCAAAGATAAAGATATATGGAGATGGGCCAGACTTGGTGCTTGATACGATTGCGTACAAAATCGCATTGCAAGATGAGTGCGAAGTTATTTTTAAAGTCAATGTTTCTAATTTTCCCTCTTATTTGGATGTAGATGATGAAGAGTCGAGGACGACTCCTTTTCAAGAGAGGGAGGATGATATGAAACCGGCTGATGACATTGACTTGATGGCATGTGCGAAGTTGGAGTTGCATGTCCAAATGATGCAAGGAAGATTAAAGAGACTGCAAGTGGCAACAAAAGCCCATCTCGCTACATTAAAAGGCCCAAACCTAAGTTGCATGCACAGAAGTGGAAAATGGGCTTATTATCACTCTTATTTAAGCCCAAATGAGATGCATAAAGCCCAAGACACATGTTTGCACGAATTTTGGAAGTCTTTCCCACTTGGAGATTCTAGAATGGCATCTTTGGACACCAAAGTCAAATCTGGTGGGCTATGGGTGGAAAGGCATGGGCTACTTTTCCCAAAAGTCATTACTATCTTTTTGACGGGGACAAGGTAGGTTTAGCCTTTATGACTTTAGGGTATTAGACCTCTGACTATTATATCACTCCTTGGCTATAAATAGTCACCCCATGACATTGTATTTTGATTCAAGACTTAATTGAGAGCTTATGCTTTGTTTATCTCCATTGTGTGGGGATTGTCCCGGTTTTTCTCCTAACTCTTGTGCATTCTTGCCTTGTCAATCTACAAGTTAGATTGGTGATCCAAGATCACAAACCCCTCAATTCCGTGCCTCAACCCAAGTGCGTTGTTGTGTGGATTGGCTATCACATCCCTCCCTTGAGTGTGTTGTCTAAGTAATAGGTTGCGCTCCATATAGCGTTGATTGACTACTTGTATCCACTATCCGTACCCATCAGCCACCACTTAGCCCTGAACCGCATCCTTCAACCGCCGCCCTACGCCGTGAAGATCGGGCCACCCCGTGCGTCTCACATCACTTCAGAACCTCCAGTCTCGAGAGAAAGCAAGCAAAAAAGAACGAAGGAAAATCTTCGTTTTAGAATCAACAGATACGAAACCATTGGGATTTTAGATCGCATATATGATTTTAATTGACCATTAATGCGGATCTCATTCAATTTCTCACTGAAATATGCAATAGGACGCTTGCTTTGGATGAGAACATCACATATCCCAACTCCACTTGCATCACATTCCACTTCAAAGACTTGATCAAAATCAGGCAATGTCAAAACCGGTGTTTCGCACAACTTTTTCTTAATGATTTCAAATGATTCATTTGTTGTCTTTGACCACTCAAATTTCCCCCTTTTCAAGCATTCGGTAGTGCTGAAATTGGAAACAAAACGACGATAAAAAGATGTCAAACCATGGAAACTTCTTACTTAGGTGATGGATTCTGGTTGTGGTCAGGACTTGATTGCTTCCACTTTTGATTCATCTACCATGATGCCTTCTTTGGGTACCACATATCCAAAAAACACTACTTCTGTTGAAAAGAACTCGCATTTTTTCATCTTTCCATATAGCTTTTGTTTACGTAGAACGTCAAATACCCGCCGAAGATGATCCACATGGCTCTCCACATCCTTGCTGTAAATCAAAATATCATCCAAATAAACAACCACAAATTTACCGATAAATGGTTTCAGAACTTCATTCATGAGTCGCATGAAAGTACTAGGAGCATTTGAGAGGCCGAATAGCATGACCAGCCACTCAAACAATCCGTCTTTAGTTTTGAAGTTCATTTTCCACTCATCCCCTTCCTTCATTCGAATCTAATGGTATCCACTACGAAGATCAACCTTCGAAAAGATTGATGAACCATGTAATTCATCAAACATATCATCGAGTCGTGGAATGGGATACCTGTATTTGATGGTAATATTATTGATATACGTACCATCTTTCTTCGGCACCAATAATGCAAGAACAGAACACGGGCTCATGCTTGACCTTATAAAACCTCGATCCATCAACTCATCCACTTGCTTCTGCAATTCAAATGATGGTAATCCTACTAGAAGATCATTAGGAAAAACGTCATGATATTCCCCAAGAAATGAGTTAACGGATGGTGATGACTCTTCTCCTCATGGCATGATTTTTCCATCATCAATAAATCAAAAACTGGCTTTTGCTTATTTATAGCTTTCTCCACTTGAACTTTATTGATAAAGAGACTATCTTTGGGCACTTCCGGAACAGATTTTTCTTGAAGAGTTTGGGACAACTTCAAATGAGCAAGTGTGATATTCTTTTCCCCATATCGAAAATAATGTGTTCTTCCTCCCATCATATTTCACTTCTCAGTCAAACTGTCAAGGCCTTCCCAACAAGTGACAATCATCCATAGGAATAACATCACACAATACCTCATCAGCATAGTTCTTACCAATGGAGAATGAAATCAGAACCTGTTTGTTGACTTGAAGTGTGCTCCCATTGTTCAACCATTGCAATTTATACGAACGAGGATGATTCTGAGTTGGAAGCTTCAATTTCTCTACTAGTGTTGTTGAAACCACATTTGTACAGCTCCCACTATGAATAATCACCATGCATACCCGCTGATTAATGGTGCAGCGAGTTCGGAACAAGTTTTTTCTTTGATCTTCTTCCGGGCAGATTTGAGCTTGCAAAACTCTTCGTAGCACAAGCATGTTGCCCACATCAGCTTCTTCCGCAACATGTTCCTCATTTTCAGATTCTTCACCATCATGTTCATCCTCTTTGATTGCCTCTTCAATCTCTTCAATCTCCTTAATAGTAATAATTCGGTTGTTAGGGCAATTGGCCTGAAAATGACCATACCCATGGCATTTGAAACACTTTTGATTCCCACAAAGGAGTTGGACTTCCCTTTTGGTTGTTCCATAACCTTCTCTTTCCCTTTATCCAGCATCTTGTTCCTTCCAAATTCCTTCTCACCAACACCAAATTTATTAGAAGAAATACCTTTATAAAAAGTTGTACCTCTATTGTAGTTTTTGAGCGCAGGTGCCTTTGAGGTCTGTTTTTGCTTTTCCACCTTGATCGCCAGCTTGCAAATATCATCAAGCGAGCGGAATGGTTGCAACTCCACTGAATGTGCAATTTCTTCATTTAATCCACCCAAAAACCTTGCAATCATTTGCTCTTTATATTTTGGAACATCACTTTGCATCAATAAACGATCAAACTCCTGAATGTACCCTTCAACAGATTTATCTCCTTTTGCAAGCTATGCATTCGGAAATAAAGCTCTTGATTATAATTCTCAGGTAGAAATCACCTCCCCAAAAGCTTTTTCAACTTCTCTCATGAGCGAATTTTGTCTTTCCCGTCACGTTCCCGCTGTTTCTTCAGATTTTCCCACCAAAGAGATGTATAATCTTTAAATTTCAGAATGGCTACCTTGCACTTATTCTCATCAGAACAATTCTTAAATTCGAAGAACCGTTCAATTTCTCGCATCCAATCCAGAAAATCATCCGGATTCATATTCCCATAAAAATCTGAACTGTCAATCTTCAACCACCTTCAATATCTTTATCATCTCTTCTTCGCATAGCCACCTATGAATCACTGGAATTATCACCATTTGCACGATCTTCACAAAATGGCGTTGGATTGCGCCTATTATGTGGTGATTGGCGTCAGGGATGCCGCTGCGGTGGAGGGGAGTCAAGTCGTCGCGCTCTCAACAGTTGAGCAAGTTGCTCACCGATTTGAGTAATTTGTGATTTTAGTTGTGTGTTAGCTATTTTCCATGGAGCAGGAGGAGTAGAAGATCCGCTCTTGCGAGACATGATGGAGAGTAACAAGAAGAATGCGATAGAACTTACTCGTTGGAACTGCGGCTCTGATACCAACTGATGTGTCGCCGGAAGCTCAAAACGAGTAAGCGAAGAGGAGCAGCGTAATGTAGCCGAATCGACCAGGGCTTAAAGGCAATGTCACCCACCAAGGTGATGCGGATCATGGTGCACACAAGCAGCAAGGAGTTGAGGGTGATCATGGCATTGACCGTGAAAGGAACATTAATGGAAAAGATCCATTGCATGGGATTGGTGGCCCAATGACAAGAGGAAGAATGAGGAGGATGAGAGAGGCTTTACATGGCCTCATTTTGAAATTACAAGAGGAGGCCCAACATGCATGCATGGGAGGAGCAAATGGGCCTTTAATCACACTTATTAAAGCCCAAAAGTGAACCTAAAAGGACCACCCATATGCTTCCACGAAATTCAATCCACTTGCATGAAGGAAATCTCCAATGTCAAAAGTGGTGGGCCCCTTGTCTCCAAATCCATGGTGGGAATCTTCAAAGTCTTTGGGGTGGTTCCTAAAAGTCTTCTTTAGAGATATCTTGTCCCCTAAAGTCATGGACATGTGTAAACAAAGTCAAATTCGTGGGATAGGCTTTAGACTTTTGTGGGATAGGTAGTTTGACATGTATTCCTCTCATTTGGCTATAAATAGCCACCTCTTGTACCCCCTTGAAGGTTAATTTCGAATTTGAGAGTTTCTAGCATTATTATGCTTGTGTTTCTTGTGTTCTTAGGTGAATGCAAGTAAGGCTCATCAAAGGAGTGATCAACCTTTGTGGCGCTTTATAATTAGAGTTTCAAGGGGCAAGTCTCCTTGGGGTCCTAATTGATCATCCCCTTCCCCTTTTATTCCTATAGCATTTCTTTTAATTTTCATTCCCCTCTTCTTTCTTCGCTTGTGTTTCCGCATTTTTGCCAACGAATACCGCACTCATATACGGTATCATATCACAAGGTTTCTCCACACTTAAAGACCACGCCACCAACAATGGAGTTGCACCACCAATTCCGGGCAAAGGGAAGAGGCTAAAGCTAGAAGAATGCACATCAAACTTCACAAATTCGTCCAATTTAAAATCATCCATTACAAAGGGGTGAAAATACATTATAAAAACAAAATAAAGAAAAGAAAATGTCCCAATTCGAGTTACAAGGCATGGGGAACCCAAAAGGCACATAAAAATCATAAAACAACACTTTCCCATGTCATTTAATGACCCACTAGCTAAAGTAGTGGGATTCCCACTTAATGATGTTTTTCTCCACCTTCTCTCTTCTCTTTAATGTGGTGCTACGAATTTTCATCCATTGTCATGTGGATAAGTAATTTTGGGCCCCAAATAAGTGTGATGTGGCCCACCATAGCGCTGGATGTCAAAAAGTGCGGGCTGGTCCAATTCGAATAACAATTGGGCTTAAAAATTTTATCAATCCCAAAATTATTCTCCTTGGGCTGAATCTGATCAATATCAATCAGTAGGGGCCGAGAGCGGAGTTTTCCGATCCATTGTACTTGGATTACATACATTTGATCCCACAAAGGGCAATGATGAAAAGTCAGTTGAACTGGACATTTCGGAATTAAGTGTCATGGTTGAAAAGGTAACTGCAATGAGGCATCAACAGCAGCCAAGCACAGAGGAACGACATGACCTTGTTACAATAAAAGGCTGCGATTCTCTGAAATATGAACCTCATATTGATGAAGCTTCATATCTCTCATGGGTTAAAGAGCTTGAGGAATCCAAGTCAAGCAATGTTCCGGTTCTTTGGCAAGGATCTCGGGGAATCTTGCCCCTGGAAAAGAATCTTAAAACTGAGGCCAGAAAAGAGGAGGCTGAGAAGAAAAAATTGTCAAAGTGGGATGCTCTTGGATATCATTCTTTATCCGTAAAACTTCAGATCAACATCGTTGAACATGAATTGATATCAGCTTCAGGTTTTGTTCACTTTGTTTTCGGGGGTTGCACGCAGCCATCAAAAGTTTTCCCATCTGAACCTGCTGTTATATTCAGCTGTGTGGATGACTCCGGAAGATGGGGCCATGGAGGAATGTTTGATGCATTGACCAAACTCTTTGCGATCATCCCTGTTGCTTATGAGCGGGCTTCCGAATTTAAGGACCTTCATCTTGGTGATCTGCATTTCGTCAACATCATCGAAGGATCTAGGTTTGTGCTATTATTTTCTGCTTCCAGGCCATTCCTCTAATAGCCCTGGCAGTTCATTATCCAGTTTTTCCACCTTAGGACAAGGTGTTTTTTTAAGGCGGGCGGAAATGATAGGAATGCGGGCAGGGGCTGGGTGATGTTGTGATGGAGACCTTGGTGCGGCAAGGGGCGGGAATGATATGTCACAGTTTCGCAGGGACCCTTGGGGAGCTCTTGGGCATGCAGCTGAAGGTTCTGACTGTGCAGGGACGTGGGAGATAGGTGCTGGTGCGCTGGAAATAATAAGCTGCCAAGGTAGGGAGCAGGATGTTGTGTGACTAGAATTCTTCAGCTCAGGCTACGGAGGGGTCTTGGGTGCTACTGCAGAGGGGTTTAATAATTGGCAGGGGCAATGTTGTAAAATCTATTAGATGGTTAGTTGGGGCTGTTGGGAGCAGGTGGGGGTTATTAAATAGGAGAGCTGTTGTTGGGGGGTGGATCTCACGGATATTTTGGAGGGATTCAGCCAAGGCTGAAGGGGGCTGTCACCTAGGGCTTCGGGGAGCAGCGACTGCCTGAAGATTCTTCTTCCTTTTCTAATCTTTCTTCTTCTTCCTCTGATCTTCTGTAAATTCTGTGCCCAACGCTGCTGAAAGTAATAGAGGCTACTGGATTCTTCCTCTCACTCATCTAAATCATATCAAACAGTGTGTTCCCAGAAGAAGGAAGAATCAGCAACATGGACTTCATTGAATATTCAATTTAAGAAGATAGAGTTGTTGCTAAAAAGAATTGCATTGAAGATCAGTTCAGGAAGAGGAAGTTGGTGCGCAAGTTTGTGAAGATGAGATTAGTGATTTATCATAGATACATCTGGTTTATTTAAGTGAGAAAGATTGAATTCGCTTGAAGATAATTCCTATATAGGAATTATACAATCTGTAGAAAGATGGTTGCTGTTGTGTAAAGATTCTTTGAAGATTAAAGATGCAACTCTTCTAACAAGGAGTTGATTGTATCCAGAAGTGGGGTATTGGGAGCAGCATCTGGAATTCACTAGGGCAACATTATTCTAGGAGCATGATGCAAAATTCATGTACAGAACTTGGAATGACCTCCATGTCATTAAACTAAGAAGAAGACCTACAAGTCTATAAACCGATACATTCACAGAACAATGCACGGAGGAGAAGAGGGAGTGACCCTTGATGAGGAGTGGTCTTGCCTAAACCTGTACAGGCAGTGATCCTTGGGGAAGAGTAACTTCACTTAAATATTGTATCCACACAGTGAGTTATGGTAGATTTTAGTACACCAGCACAATCCTTGGATTTGACCTTTTATATGTTAACCAAGTAAAAATCTTTGTGTGCCTTGCATTTATATTTCTGCATCAGTGTGCTTGCATGTAAAGAAAGAATCAGAGGTCGAATTGCGTCCCTTCCAACAAGGGAACAAAATCCCGAAGGTAAAGAGCAGAAAGAAAAGGTTTAATTTTGTTAACACCCTAATTCACGTCCCTCTCAAAGTGTCTTGGGTCCCTACATGTGGTATCATAGCCTAAAGGTTCTATTGTGGATTCAACCTGACATATTTGGTTTGTGGAGATTTGAAGCCTATTTTAGAAATGGCTACAATGGTGAAGGCTCCTATATTTGATAGAAGTTATTTTTCTAATTGGAAGGAGGTAAATGTTGGAATCCCTCATAACATCTTGTTAACTGGATTTTTATTGCCAAGTCATCATGGGATTGTGTATGAGACGGATCAAAGAAAATTAGCGTAACGGCATTGTTTTTTCCTTGTAAAACTTTGGAATATTTTAAAAAAAAAATTGAAGTTAGACGTTGAATCAGCACGGGATTCCAGGACCTAGGGAGACTCGATATTGATATAATAAAAATATTAAATATATTTTATCACGTGCGCGCAGTTTTTCTGAAAAAATGAAATAACTCCCAAAAGGAGTCTCGAATGAGAAATCTGAGACCATCATTAAATCCAAAATGCGGGTTTTACCCTAGGTGCGACATAATTTGTTGGTGTTGGGTGTTTTGTTAAAGTGGTGTTGTGGAAAGATTAATAAACTAAAAAATTTATTTATTTATTTATTATTTAATTAATTGGTCAGAAGCCGCTCACGGTTGTTTTGTACGAGTCGACAGATAGAGAAGGATGGTTGCCGACGGAACTTTCCTCCTTCGATGAAGATCACAACACCTTCCTAGAGTGCGAACAAGAGCTGAACGGAAGCGGACGGTGGGCACCGACAGGTCGGACCAAATGTTATGACTCACGTATCATCAATCCCAAAGGAACCGACTTCTTAATATATGTGAGGATAAAGGCAGAAGCATAATTACAAGAGGAGGAGAAGGGAGGGGATGGAAGGAAGAAGAAATTGGAATGAGTCTTTGGGCTCCCGCCCAAGCCTTACGGCCGAAGCTCCAAGCCAAAGGGCCGACTCTTCAACATAAATAATCATCTCCCATGCTCTTTCTGGTCTTCCCTATTTAACAGTCGTCCCCCCCTAGTTTATTCCCTAGAATATTCTCTAATTTGTTAGGCTAACAATTGTCTGTCAGTTGTACGTTTACCAACTGTGATATATTCTCTTTGTACGTCCTGGTCTTTATCAGCAGCCGACTCGCAGCGGTAGAGAAAAAAAACTCCCGCATAAGTCGTAGTTGATGGATGACTGCGTGAATGGAGAATAGAGTCACAACTCTAGAAACAAGAGTTTCGGCACTGTTGATGAATGTAACGGAGTTGATGAAGTATCGGAACTGAAGACGATGGTGACACGGTATAAGGCTCAGACTGAGCAGGCACAAGCACTAACTGGAGCAACAAAGCGTATGAGAAGCTGGCGGTACAGGAGTTGTTTGATTATGATCCAGAACGGCCAGTTGAGTCCATGCACCTGAAGACAGCACTTTTCGATCATGAACATTCTTTCGTTACTTCGTCTTATGTGGTAGTTGAAGTACCTCGTCTGGAAGGAGTGAAGGCACGGACATGAGCTCTTGAAGAATTTTTTGTCCGACACGGTATGTCTCATCCTTCGAATTCTCAGACCGTGGAAGTAACAAGATTGTCTCCGAACTTACATAAGACTGAAGTGATCGGACCTGGAATTCATGTTCGACTGCATACTCCTGGTTTTCCAAGACTCATGCATGACATTTTCGAACCGAAATAGCAGTATGTGGTGCGGATTCTGTTGCATTCGTCCATGCAAGTTCACATCAATGAGTAGCATGATTTAAATATGGGATGGCTTGACAAGGTTAATTATGTTTCTACGTTTCCTCTGGCAGTCCTAGCTCTAGACGTGTTTTATGTTCTGAGCCACTTGAGGTTCTTCTTTATGTTTTTCGACTTGCGGCAGTACGAAGTACAATTAGGGAGGACTTACAATCTAGCCTAAGCGAGTTGAGTTGCTAATTCTCTCAAAACCTATTCCTCAAAATGGCGTTGCTCCTAACTCTCAGTTTGAACCACAACTTCCTCAATAAAAGCATGTGCAAGATGAGGATTAGCTGAGGCCACTATAACTGGGCCGATTGGGTACCTGTTGGTTTTTAAGTGTTGAACCAGTTTTTTGACTGAGGGTGAATGGGCCCCTGTTGTTGTTGATGATTCGATTTTATGTGAATCTCCTAGTGGACCAGCATTTTCCAATGGATATCTCAATTAGAGAAAAGCTTATGCTAAGTTGTAGGATGTACACTTGCTCGAAGTCGATTCAGTGATTTTTATTGTTGCAGATTTTCGTGGGGAATCATATTGGAAATGATATCCACCAACATTTCCTGGAGAGGTTTTTGCTGTTGTGGGAGGTGGAGAAATATCATGGACAGGGAGGGGCAGCACCATGGGAACCACCACCATGCATGCTCTATCATTATCTGTCTCCAGACGATTCTTCTTTCAGCCCCGGTAGATTATCCAGTTTATTCCACCTTGGGATAGAGGCTTCTACGTTGGTTGTTGGGAGCACAAACAAATTAAGGCCTCCACCGAAGCCACCACCGGGGATTGTCGTTCCGGTGCTACAGCAGTCGAGTCGTGCTATTGGAGTTCCACCTTGAGGACAAGGTTGATTTTCAGGAGGGCGGTAATGATAAAAATGTGGGTCTGGGGTAGCTATGTATGAGGGCAGGTTGGGGTAGTAGTTAATACCAGGAGTAGTCTTGTAATCTGCTATTAGTAGTTGGGGTTGTCATAAGTAATTGGAGTTGTTAGCAGTGGTTAGGGTATTATTTAGAGGGGAGGTTGTAGGGAGGGGACTACGAATTGCATTTGGAGTTTTGGTATTCGCCGGAAGTTTCGGAGGGTTAAGCCTGACGTGGGTTGCGGCCTCACCCGGGAGTTCTTCTCCTCCATTCTTTTCTTCTCCTTCATCTCTTCTTCTCCTTCTTATTCATTCTCCTTCTTCTTGTAATTTTTGTTTGTTGTTGTTCCTATCATGACCTTAATACCAATTGTGCTTTCTTGTCCAAGCATTTTGGATGACCCATTATTTGTGGCGAGGTTGTGATGTAGAATGCTAAAAATGATATTAGAGAGCATTAAAGTCATGAGCTAAAGGTTGGCATGCACTATTGGAGTATAAAAGGGGGAAATGGAAAATAGCAATGTGTTGTGATGCCACTTGTAAATGGTGAATTCCCCTTACCTCAATGTGAGGTGGGGATACTCTTTTTATAGATGAGTAAATCTAATTACAAGGAGGGTAAGTCCGATGTGGGACTCAGAAATACCCATTTAAACTTAAATGGGATCCAACACTCCCCCTCAAGCTGGACATGCCCAGATTGGATAGAGTCCCACAAAGAAAAAGATGACAAGACACAAGACCATCTCATACTCCCTCTCAAGTTGGGCCATGGAGGCTGTGAATACCCAGCCTGGTAGTGAGAGACTCAAGGCGAGCTTCTGGGAGACCTTTGGTGAAGAGATCGGCAAACTGATCTGCCGTCGGGATATAGCCGAAACTGATATGGTGCTACTCCAGATGGTGATGGAGAAAGTGACAGTCCACCTCGATATACTTTGTCCTTTCATGGAAGACGGGATTCGAGCCAATCTTCGTGACTGCCTGATTGTCACACCAGATATGAGCAGGAGTCGATGCTGGGAATCCGAGCTCATGGAGGAGATGACGAAGCCAGAGGATCTCAGTAGTGACTGTGGCCATGGCTCGATACTCGGGCTCGATACTCGGTCTCGACACTCGATCGGGAGACGACAGTCTGCTTCTTGTTGCGCCAAGAGATGAGATTACCGGCGAAGAACACGGCGAATCCCGAAGTAGACCTGCGGGTAGCGAGGCAATCGGCATAATCCGCATCATAGAAGGCCTCAACATTCATGTGAGCATGATGTGAGTACTGAAGGCCACGTGCAGGGTCTTTCTTGATGTATTTGGCAATGCGGAGGACAACATCCCACTGAGATCTGGTGGGATGCTCCATGAACTGGCTGACTTTGTCAACGGCGCAGGCAATGTCGGGACGCGTCATGGTGAGGTAGTTGAGTTTACCCACCAGGCGTCGATAGCTCTCGGGATGAGGAAATGGTTCCGAGTCGGAATGAAGAGAGCGTTCCTCAGGCTCAAGTGGAGTGTCCACTGTAGTGGTTGTGCTCAACCCGGCATCCTGCAAGATATCAAGAGCATACTTGCGCTGGCAGAGAGAGATAGTGTCCGCAGTCCGGGAGACCTCGATGCCAAGTAGGTGAGGGGACCAAAATCTTTGGTGTGAAAGTGCTGGTGAAGATGCGTCTTGAGGCTGGCGATGCCTCCGGAGTCGCTCCCTGTGATGATGATGTAATCAACATAGACCACAAGCAAGATACAGTCGTGCGTCGTCGTACGGAAGAAGACTGTGTGATCTTTCATACTCCGAGAGAGGCCAAAGGCTGTGACGACAGTGCTGAAGCGGCCAAACCATGCTCGAGGAGACTGCTTGAGGTCGTAGAGGGATCGACGGAGACGGCAGACATGGGAGTCGGCGCCAGCGGCAGAAAAGTCAGGGGGCTGCTGCAGGTAGACTTCTTCGTCAAGAAAGCCATGGAGAAAAGCATTCTTGACATCCAGTTGATGAAGCGGTCAGTGATGATGAGCAGCCAGAGAGATGAATAGGCGAACAGAGGTCATCTTTGCGACTGAAGAGAATGTCTCAAAGTAGTCGATGTCATATGTCTGAGCAAATCCCTTTGCCACAAGCCGGGCTTTGAGGCGGCAAAGAGAGCCATCGGGATTGAGACGGATCGTAAAAATCCATTTACAGCCGACCGCCTGTTTGCCCGCCGGAAGTGGAACAAGATCCCATGTATGGTTGTCATCCAGAGCTTGCAATTCATCCCGCATTGCGGCTAGCCACCCGGGGTGAGATTTGGCTTCACCAACTGTTCGAGGAATCGACACGGTCTCCAGAGCTGACAGACCCCTGTATGAAGATACAAAGAGAGGAGTAGTCTGACACGAGCGAGTACCTTTCCGGAGCGCAATCGGCAAGTCCTCAGGAGCTGTGACAGGAGCATCGGACAAAGCGGGAACAATGTTGTCCTCAGCCTGGATGGGGGGTACAGCGAAAGGACGACGAGAGTAGGTCTGTCCAAAGAGATGACCGGTCGGAGGAGACACCAGAGGCGGGTGAACCATGAGTGGAAGACAGTCATCGATGGTAGTGTCGGGATGAGGAGAGGGGATAGTGAAAGGAGAGCTCTCAACAAACGATACGTCGGCAGAGGTGATATACCAGCGTAGGTCTGGAGAGAAGCATCGGTACCCGCGCTGAGTGCGGGAATAACCGAGAAAATTACATCGAAGGGATTTGGGAGAAAGTTTGGAGAGATTTGGGCGAGTGTCCCGGACATAGCAGAGACATCCGAAGACGCGGAGTGGAAGGGAGTGAGGAGGAATAGAGGGGAACAGGGTATGAAAAGGAGTCTCCCCCTGAAGGATGGAGGAGGGAAGACGATTGAGAAGGTAAGTAGCAGTGAGGATGGCATCCCCCAGAAGAGAAGAGGTACCTGGCGGTGGAAGAGGGCACGAGCGGTTTCTAGAATATGCCGGTGTTTCCGCTCGGCCACCCCATTTTGCTGAGGGGTATCAGGACAGGAGGTCTGGTGGATGATGTCGTGGGCCCTCAAAAACTGCTGAAAGTGAGTGGATAAGTATTCACACCCATTGTCAGATCGGAGACATTTCACAGGGATAGAAAACTGTGTCTGGATCTCATGGTAAAAGGTCTGAAAGGTGGAGAGAACCTCTGTCCGATCTCGAAGAAGGTAAAGCCATGTCATACAGGAATAATCATCAATGAAAGAAATGTAATATTTATACCCAGATTGACTCGAGGTGGCACAGGGACCCCATACATCGGAATGAACCAAATCAAAAGGTTTGGCGGTCCGTGTGTCAACTCGAGGAAAATATGATGTGCGATGGTGTTTCGCAAAATGACACGACTCACAATGAAAAGATAAACGGGGACTAATATCGGGATAGAGCTGATGAAGTGCTGAGGCGGAGGGGTGGTCCAACCGAGAATGGAGGTCTACGGCACGAGCAGGGACAAACGAGCAGGCGATGGAAGTCGGGCCATCAAACATGTACACCCCATTCCGAAGCTGGTCTCTACCAAGTTCCCGATTCGTCGTCCGCTCCTGAAACAAAACAGAAGACGAAGTAAAGATAGCATTACAGTTGAGATCCTTGGTCAGCTTGCTGATGGAAAGCAGGTTAAATGGACTGCGGGGTACATGAGCCACCGAGGATAGGTGAAGGGAGGAGGTGAGGGAATGTAAGAACCCGGTTTTTGTTGTGAAAGACTTTGGAATATTCTTGATGATATTCCAGAGCAGCGTCTTCAGATGGCGTGCGATTCCGAGCCCCAGAGTGGCAGGAATTAAATTTTCAGTGCGTTCACACTGGAAACGCCAAATAAATGGGATAACTCCTAAACGGTGATCCGGATCAGGAATCCGAGTGCACGGATGGGTCCGGAATGGGGTGTTTACCCTAGGAATGACATAAAACATGTCAGCGCGGGATGTTTGGACCCCTCGCCCGCTCCCGGAACGTTAAACAGATAAATAAATTAATTAATTTATTCGTTTAATGGTTAAACTCGAGTATCTCTTAAACGGTGGCTCGAATTGGAAAACTGAGGGCACCGTTTACCCTAAGAGAGGTATAAGTATTGCGGGCGCGGGCCGTCAGTGAAAACTGGCCCCAGGGGCGTTTTCGTAATTTGGCGCCCTCGGGCGTTGAGTTTAATAACTTTTGAACGGGGCCTCGGATTAAAATTCCGAGACAGCTGTTGTGCTCGGGAGGTGGTGTTTACCCTAGGGGAGGCTTAAACTCGACCCTGCTGAGGGTTCGGGTACGGGGCCCACGGGCGGAAGTTTAAGTGTTTTGTTTTTAAACACTTCCCCCCCCCCCCTCTAGGTGGTTTTCCCTGGCGCAAGCTCCCCCTCCTCCCTCCTCCCCTCCTCTACTCCGGCGAGGCGACTCCTGCGAGGCAACTCCGGCAAGGCGGCGGTTCGGCGACGAAGCTTCAGGCAACGCCCACGAGGTAGGGTTTTGTTGCGTTTTTCCTTCCCGCACCTCCTTTGAGCCTAAATTATATCCTCGATTTGTTGTTTGATCTTCGAACAAAACCCATGGATGCGTAGTATAATTTAGGATCTTTCTATCGCTTCTTTCGGAATGAAAATTCGAGTTCAAAGATGATCGCAAAAACCCGCAGAAGTTTGCGGGTTTTGGAGTTTTGCGGCGGCAGCGCGGTGGCCCGGGGAGCTCTGGTGCGACGGCGAGCGGCAGCGGGCATGAGGGGCCGTCGGCGCTGGCTGGCGCGACGGCGGGACGGGGTCGCGGCGTGCGACCCCTGCGCGGCGACCGAGACCCGCGTGACGCGGGTCTCCGCATGGACGCGACCGACCAGCCGGCCGGTCGGTGGAGCGACCCGCACGCAGCGCGGGTCCCGCGGGACACGGCGGGCCAGCCCGAGCGGACCAGTCCGGCCCAAGGGGGTTCCCCCCACCTTTAAAATATTTGGACGCCCGTATTTCGGGCTACGGGCGTCCGTTTTGAGCGCCGTCTGCGGCAGCACAGAGCACGTGTCAAGACGAAGTTTTTGAGATGGTTTTGGGAATTTTTAATTCCCGAAACGAGGGGCCTCGGAGGCGCGACGCGTCTTTAAGTGAATTGTCGTTTTTCCGGAGGAACTTGTTTTGGACGGCGCGAACGCATCTGACGTCCGATTTAAGCGCCGTCAGTGGCGTTGGGACCCCGGCACCGAGGCGGAGCTTTCCAGGGCGGTTTCAGGCGTTGAGGCCGAAGTTGAGGTGCGGGCCCCACGGCCCGTCTTTTGAGCTTCGTGCAGCGTTTCACGACTTTTTCATCGGACGTCCGTTCGGGGCGTGCAAGCAGTCGTTTCTGGATGTTTTTCCGAGGGGATTGCAATGATGCAATCCGCCTGCTCTAATTCGGCACGATGGTGCGGGGCCCACGAGGGTCGTTTGGGCGTCGACGGTGATTTTCCATCTCTATCACCGGGCGACCGTTTTGGACAGGTGAGTAGTCCACCTCGTGTGCTTTTTCGAGAGGATCGCAACGGTGCGATCCGACCGTTGAGTTTCGGGACCGGGATGCGGGTCCCACGAAGCGTCGCTCGTGTGCGGTGCGCCGGAATGCACCTTTTTCTCCGGATATTCGTTGCACTCCTGTGAGTAGTGCTTTTGACGTGTTTTCCCGAGGGGATCGCAATGATGCGATGCGCCCGACTGTTTTCGGAGCCGAGGCTCGGGATCACGGGACGCCGTTCGGGCGTGAAGCGGTGTTGGCGACCTTTCCGTCGGATATCCATGTGAGGCGAGTAAGTAGTCTATCTCGCGTGTTTTTCCGCAGGGATTACAACGGTGCAATCTGTTCAGACGAGCGGAGCCTCATACGCGATCTTATTAAATTTGGAAATGTGAAGGTGCCCCGGGGGCGGTTCTTCTACTGTGTTTGTAGCGGACCATTGGCGTGTGATCGCGTGCACTCTCGTGTGAGCGAAGTAATGCTTGAATAGATGTGGTTGGTCGTGCCCCAGTCGTTGAGGCGGCAAGTTGGAGATGTTACGTCACGTCTTCGCGTTGACGTTGGGTGTCGTGTGCACGATAGCCCTTGGGCTGAAAATGAGGTATTCTCTGGGAGTATACGGGAGCACTTGGAGGTACGTGTGGTTTGTACCTGAGACGTTCGTGCGCTTGGTTGGGGTTAACTTGGGGCCACACGTCGTGTGGGCCCCAGGTGCGTGCCGTGTTCTGCTTTGCGTACTTTGACCGCTCGCGACGTAAAGGGTCCCTCTGTGCTCGTTTGTTTGACCAGCAGGGTTGAGTGGTCTCCCCCTGGTTTCGTTCTCGATGGATCAGTCGGTAGCGGTGCTAGTGACACCTAGTGATGGAACAGGCGTTTAACCCCTTTGGGTGAGTTGTGTTGGAGTTGGGTGGTTGCGCGATACCCACTACGTGTTCGGTTTGCCAGTGGTGTACCCTCCAGTAGAGATGGCCAGAGCAGTTCTGAGTTTTACCCTCCAGCGGGGCTGGGCAGTGGGTTACTCATCGACTTCTTCGGGTTTACCCTCCAGCAGGGTTGGGCAGTGGGTTGCTCACTGACTTCTAGGGTTTACCCTCCAGCAGAGACTGGGCAGTGGGTCACCCGACGCTCTTAGGGTCTACCCTCCAGCAGAGACCGGGCAGTGGGTCACCCGACGCACTTAGGGTCTACCCTCCAGCAGAGACTGGGCAGTGGGTCACCCGACGACCTCTTAGGGTCTACCCTCCAGCAGGGTTGGGCAGTGGGTCGCCCGTCGTCTAATTCCAGGTCTACTCTCCAGCAAGGCTGGGCAGTGGGTCGCCTGTCGACTTATTCCAGGTCTACCCTCCAGCGGGGCTGGGCAGTGGGTCGCCTGATGATGTATTAAGGTCTACCCTCCAGTGGGGCTGGGCAGTGGGTCGCCTGATGATGTATTAAGGTCTACCCTCCAGCGGGGCTGGGCAGTGGGTCGCCGGATGATGTATTATGATTTACCCTCCAGCAGGGCTGGGCAGTGGGTCACCCGATATCATATTATGAATTACCCTCCAGCAGGGCAGGGCAGTGGGACACCCGTTGATATTCCAGACTCAGTCCTTTCTACTAGGCTAGTATGTGGCTTTCCTCCATGATCACCGGAGCGGGACCCTTGGTTGTACAGGTCAGTGATGGAACGACTTTGACTTTGAGGAGACCTCTCGACTACAGGGCAGTGACGAGGTGTGGTTTGACTTTCCCTAGAACTCTCAAGTACGAGGGGCACTTTCCCCACCGAGATGCGTTCTTGTGACGCAATCTAAAACCGTGCGGGCGAGTCAGTGCCGCCCAAAGCGGATAGTGTCGAGGTGCGGTGATTAAGCCCCTTGGCTTGCGGTTCGGGACAGACGTGCGGGATGCTGGGCATCGATGGAGTTTACTTCTGGGACTGTTGGCTACTCTTTTCTTGGGCTGAGCTACGGGATGGAGATCCCCTTACGACCTTATTCGGGCTTCTTGTTGAGCATATGTATTTGTATATACCTTGTTCCAGTGCCCACTCCTTGGGTTTTGGCTACTCTCCTTCCAGGAGAGGCGAAGACGCGCAGGGTATGCCACGTGCTTTCCATGTCTAGCTTCTCGTGGTTGGACGAGTCTACTCTCCTGCTATAGGTAGCGAAGACTCGACGAGAAGTTCATCTTCTCACCGTTTCCAGCTCCTTGTGTCTGGACGAGTCTACCTCCTTTCTCTTGTTGGGTTGAGCTGGACTCTCTACTATTACTCCACTGCACTCCTTGTTGTACTCCTTTACTTTTCTTGTTCGCTCTACTGCTCACCCTTCGGTACCTCATTTGTTGCTCCCTCGAGCCTTCGGGGTATCCTACTGAGGATTTTTATACTCACCCATGTTTGGGCTTTGCCCGCACTTGGTGTGCCCTTGCAGACGACGGACAGGTTGGTCGTGACTTCAGAGGAGCTTAGGAGTTCGGGAGCTGGGACCGCGTGCGGTGGTCGTAGCCGGGTTCCAGGTGGGAGACCCATCAGCTGTTTCTTTTTGTTTACCTGTTGCCGGGTTGTGGCACCTTTTCTGGTTGGGCGCGTGTTTTGCCCCTTTTTCCTTTTCAGCACTTTACTTGTATTGTTTAGAGGTCGATGCATATTTGTGGTATATATATAGCAGTTGTCATTTCCTTTACTTGTCTTTTCTCTTTTACTCTGCACTTTTGCATTGAGTGTGCTGCGTGCGTGTGTACAGGTACTTAGGCAAAGGCCTCCCCGAGTTATTGTGCCTTCAACGCTGGTCGCTAGCCCCTGGCCTATGGAGGCGGGCTTGGGGTAGTTGCGGCTCGAGCCCGGTTAGGGTCGGGTCGTGACAGGGAACAGGTACCAAAGTCGGCTATGGGGAGAGTGGACCCATCAGCAACAGTGATGGCTGAGGATCCACTATAGGGACGGTAGTTGGAGAGTATACCTGCATCCCCGGTGAGGTGGTCGGACGCACCTGAGTCAAGCATCCATGCAGGGGAACGATGACTGACAAAAGCAGTGGGACCACCGGAATGGGCAAGAGAAGCTGAGGAAGAGCCCGGCATGGAGGTGGTCCGGTAATCGTGAATCAGCCGGATCTCAGCCAGGGAGAGATCCAAAGACGGGGGAAGAGCAGCAGCAGATGATGACGTGTGACGCCCCAGGTTTTATGAACGGGTCCAAGTGAACAACGTTATGCTTTTAGTAATGTATCTTGTTTTATTTGTTGTGCTTTTAATGATGTCTCTTGTTTTATTTTATGATTTGAGTGCTATTAAAGAATTTGAAACAAAATAAAACATGAAGAATACAGTAAACTGATATATATTTAAAAGTTACATTGCAAAAAGACCCAACTAATTGAAAATACCATGCACAAGACCTAACACAGCCACAGCAAGACTACTAAAAATAACAACTCGAGTAATCGGATAGTCGTCGTCTTCAGGGTCCATCAGTGTGAAGAATATAACAGCCAGGGCCACGGCACACATACTCAACACCAATGGTATGAGGAGAGTCATCCTTTCTGGTTCAAGTGTTTTGATTTTGTTAAATGCCCCTGCTTTTATAGTGGCCCTTAGAGATATGACCGTTAAATATATATAGCCGTTGGATTTTCAAAACGACCTCTGGGTTACCGTTGATAAAATTGATCTTTATAACTTGTTTTAATGCTCTTATAATTTTATAATATTATAATATGTCTAAAGTATGTTTCACAAAAGAATCATAGTTTTAAAATAAAAATAGTATTCTTGTAAATAAATCATTTTGCTTTCACAAAATCCCGATGGATACTTATATATTGAAAACTTAGTATTCTTTTTGTAAAAGATATGTTTAAAAGGGTATCTATAATAATTGTATCTTTTGACCGCTAGAATTATGAATTGGGGTAAACTTTTGGTCTTTTAAAGTTTATGAGACAAATAGTAGTTAATTTTAAAGATCCAAATAATTATACTGGTTTTATATGAAAAATATGAGAAGTATATCTTTTAAAAGATTTATAGAAAAGGGGTTTAAAATTTAAGTTAAAACTATTCGTTTTTATTGTGTAATTACTCATTTTTGTACAAATATTTATATTACGCACTATTTCGAACTAAGTATACTTAAACTAGTTGTTTCGAAAGTCTAAATAAATTTTTATAAAAAATTATGTTGATATGAAATATTTTACATAAGCTAGTAAAGGGATTTAGATTTTTAAATTAAAACTATTTATTTTTATTGAATTAACTCTCTTTAATATAAATATTTATACTATACTTTATTTTGAAATAAGTATGCTTATACTGGTTATTTTATAAATTTAAATAAGTTTTTAATAAAAAAATATAGGTTGGGGCCTGGCCAAGCCGAGGGCATCCCTTAAGGGACAAGCCCTCTAGGCCGAGACCAAGCCCCAAGGGACCCGAGGTGCCGACCATCGGGGTCCCAGTTATGCATAGTGTCAACCAGGCCTGAGCCGAGCCGAGTGAGGGTTCGTCCAGTCGCACGCGGGGCCGTGTGTAAGGCCCGCGGTGCGCGGTGCGTAGGGGTGGGCCAAAGCCCGCATGGGGCCCGTGTATAAGGCCTCGGTGTGTGTGTGTGTTCGTGTTATTGCACCGGGAGCGGCGGAGCTTGTTTGTTAAACCGCGCCTCAACCGCAGATCGTTTCGATGTGGGACGCGTTCCGCGTAATCAGGACCGTCCGATCGAATCACGCTTCGATCTCGACCATCCGAACCTGTTAGCCGCACGATCGCCCCGCGTATCACCGCGACCGCCCGATCTCACTCGAGATCTAATCCCGACCATTGGTTTCTTTTAAACCGATCTCTTTAATTTTCTTCCTGCGCCCTCTCCAGCCGTGCGATCTTTCACTTCGTGAATCCCGGTCGTCCATTCCTTTACCGCGTCGAGCCATCGTCTTCTTCCTCGCAACAGCACCCGACCAGTAGGCCTGCGCAAGGACGCCTCGGCCTCTCCCCCGCACTGCTCCCCTTGACTTCTGAACACCCCCTCCTAGGTCTCTGTTTTCCCGTCTTCCCCACGTCGGTCTACTCATGGGTCGAGTCACCCTTTGTGCACCAAATCCCTACTTAAACCCCCCTGCCTCTTGAAGTCCCGGCGGCTTCTCCTTCTCCTCCTTTCTCTCCCTCGAACTCCCAGCAACCCAGCGTGGTGCACCTGGTCCGAGCTTTCTCCTCAAGCAATGTAAGGGTTCTTGCATGCTTGCCTTCTTTTAAAGAAACCTTCGGTATATATATACAGCATATATCTGTTTATATATACTTAATATACAGACCCCTCGGATGGTATCACCTTCAAAGAATCTGTTTCGTGTTCTCTGTAGGGTGCATACATAAGTGCGTTTACATGTTTTGATTTCCTTTGAAGAAACCCATACCTTTATACTCTCGGTGTATATATACAGTTTTTATATATATATACTTAAATATAAACCCATCGGGTCGTGATGTTTTCAAAAGGGGCTTGCAGCCATGTTTCCAGTAGGGTGCAAGTGTGGTGGTTTTTATGTTTTTACCTCACAATACTACTCTTCTATGTTTTAGTATATACGGTTTATATATATATATAATTATGTATAATGAAATCCATCCAGTTTAAAACGGTCTTTCCTAAAGTTTAATACAAAGGTTACAAAGGGAAAAGAGGTATCTTACTATATTTTAAACCAACCCTTAAGAATATGTTCTATATATATATATACGGGTTGCCTATTTTTTTTTATATATATATATATATACATATAGATTATATTTTTTTTTGGATTGACCTATGTTGGACTGGGCATTTGGATGCTAAGTTTTAATGGTTCTCTTTCAGTTTTAGTTCATAAAACCTATACAGATATAAATATACAATTTTCTATATGTATATAAAGATAATTATAACCCAAACTCTATCTATTTTCAGATTTTCAAAATGATCCAACATGTTATACTATGCATTATATATTAAAGAGGGTTGTTTAAAACTGTTTTACCATGAAAACCTCTCGCTGTAAACTTGGTATCTATATATCTATGTACTCATGAACATGTAGACCAATACAAACCAAATTTATGTTTTCAAGGGGTGTGTTAGGAATATGTGTAATTGATTTGAGTGGGTTGTTGCCCGTGTAGTGGAGGAGGAACAGCAGTGGCTGGAAAGTCTGTTAAGGGGCGTAGGGGCTGCCCAGGTGTGGGCTATAATGGGGATAGTTTGTTAGCTGCCAGCTGTCAGTTTGTTACAGCCAGCTCTCAGTTTGTTACAGCCAGCTGTGAGTTTGTTACAGCCAGCTGTTTAGTGGGGGCAGCTTTGTAATATCTTATAGCAAGTGGTTGGGGGTTTGTTTGCTGGCAGCTAGGAGAATAAATAGGGGGCCAGCGGGAGAAAGAGGAGAAATCATTTTAGCAATTGCTTGGCAGCAGGTTCGCCGGTGGTCTCGGCTGGGCTCTCAGGAGGGTGGTATTCTCCTGCGGGTTACTTCTTTTTTTTCCTTCCTCTCCTTCTCCTACCACCCTACTGTATTTTCCTATATTTCTGCTCTGTTTTCTGCTCTGTTTTCTGCTGTAATTCTGCTGTTATATTCTATATACACAGTTCCCTTCTATTTCCACCCTCTCTCTCATTTTTACATAACAAATTGGCGACTCCGCTGGGGAGTGCCGTGCGAGAGGATTGATCGCACGCTGGAGGTGAGGAGGATCGCTGCTGAAAAACCGTAGCAACAAGGGAAAAAAAAGGGGGGCAGGTACGAGCTGAGCTGTTGTTCGCTGGAAAGGGAAAAAGAAGGGGAAAAAAGGGGTTGTTCGTTTAGCTGAGTTGTTGTGCATATTTTTCTTCTTTGTGATTCGGATTGCCACTGAGGAAGACAGGATTTGCCATTCGTTTTGCTAGTGGGGTGCGCAGAATGGCAACAAGAGTCACGCTGCCAGATTTTATGGGAGAAGATTCATATGGCTGGATCATCACAGCAGAAAGGTATTTCGAATTTTGTCGGACGACAAATGACATGAAATTACATTGGGCCCAACTGTGTATGGTTGATACCACTCTATTTTGGTTTTTGTCCTGGGATAGAGCTACGCCAAACCCGTCATGGGAAATGTTTAAACCAGCTCTATTGAAAAAGTATGGGCCGCGGATGGAGAGGAAACCGTTTCAGCAACCTATTGCTTTGGAGGAGCAGTTTGTTTCCACTCCGGAACAGCAGAGAAAAGTAATTGATAACCTGAGTGCTCGTGTGGAAAGGCGAGACAATTATATTGAGGAGCAGGTTACTGGTTCTGGTATTGTTGGAGGAGCAGCCACATTTTTTTTTTAGCAAAGTTGGAAATGAAGAAAAAAAAGACAACAATGGACAAGGTGAGTTCAGCAGAGCTTCTGTGTACCCTTCGGAGCTGGGCATGGTGGCAGGGTACCCAAAACCTGCTCGAGTGACGCGTGGGCACTCTCCACAGGACGATTCCGGTGATACGTTTATGGGCATTGTTGATCATGAGAACGGCGATTGGGGTGAAGTACCAAAAAATGATGAAGCCAATTGGAAAGAGAAAGATCAAATGCTTATAAAGTTGGCTCAGTCTAAAGTTGATCAACAAGAGTATGTTTCTGCCATAATGTATAACGAGGAGCCGGCCTTTGCAAAACTCAAGGTTGAGAAGCTAGCAGCGATTGCATTTCAGCAGGCCACGTCTCACATTTTGAAAGGTGCTAAACAGAAGGCTTGGGCTGTAGCTGAAAGAGCTGGGGACTACACAACAGTTTTGAAGGGAACAAATCAGGAGTCAATCAAGGTAAAGACTCTGCTATGTGAAAATGAAGTGAAGTCAGAAAAAGAGGAAATCGAGAAAAATACAGCAGGGGGAAAACAGGATGTCTCCCAGACTTTGAAGGGTGAGTTGGATGGCATCAAGGGTGCCATAGAAACTTCCAAAGGAATTGCAAATTTGATGTTGTGGCCTCCACCTAAGACGCAGTGCACATACTTGGCTATAGTCTCCAAAGGACGGGGAACTACCTTGATTTTGGTCTATGATTCAGGTTTCACGCCTCCGAATGCAGCTTCTTTGCTGGAGGTAATGGCCGCAAAAAGGCAGGCAGGAGATTCCCAGAGTCATATTTCTGTTCCCGGACTCCACACTGATCCAGCTAGACAAATATTGGCTGAACCAGAATTTGTTATGCCGAATGTTGCTAGGATTCATGGCTGCTGGAAAATGGAGCAGGTTTGGGCACGGTTAGGATCAAATAGACTAGCTGGGAGGTATACCCCTAAGTGCATTGTAGCTAAGGGCATACGAGGTTTTGGCCAACTTATTTCCTTTCTTGGAAGTACAGTTTCAGCTACACATGCTTTTGGGCAGAATTTTTCGCAAATGTGGAGCTTGGAGATGTTTGGGGCACTTCCTACTGTTTGTGAAGATGTCTTGGCAACATTATTCTGGTCAAGATGCAACTTGGTTTGTTTTTGGGTAAATTCGTGTGGGGAACAAGAACACCCATTTGAAGAGCTAACAGCTGAAGGGGATAGAAGACATTTGGAGGGATGTAAGCGGTTGGACGAGATAACATTCAAAATCGGGAACTCAAATCTGCAAACACATGGGATGTTAAGGGCTGTCTTACTTTGCCAGATGCTTGCAATACATGCTGGTTTTTGTGTTTGGCAGGATGCTTTAACTGTTGGGCATCCAAAGCAGCTTCGAGAAATGGTAATTAAAGACGATGGGTTGGCTGGAATTTGTGCTGGGCAGGAGACTTGTTGTGCTGCAGCACAACGGAAGCTCGCCAGGCTTGTTGTTTGGGACCAAGTGGAAGATAAAGAGGAACAAGAATCTCCACAACGACAGGGATTTCATCATGTTCCAGAGCCACTGCTGCAGCCACAACTAGCAATAACCTCCAAGGGTCGTGGGGCACCTGTGTTTTGGTTTTTGACCTTGGTTTCACACCTCCACATGCAGCAATTCCGTTGGTAGAAACTGCAGTAACCTCTAAGGGTCGTGGGGCAACCTGTGTTTTGGTTTTTGACCTTGGTTTCACACCTCCACATGCAGCAATTCTGTTGGTAGAAACCGCAGCTGTTTCTACCAGATATGATACCCCTTCTACTTGCAGAATTCATCAGCAGCCCTTCTACTCGCAGGTGCTGGATCAGATGTGCTGCCGACTTCAGAGGGGGCTTATAGAACCAATGTTGAAGAGGCCGAGCTGTGTTTTTGGTGGTCCACCTTGGGGACAAGGTGGTTTTTAAGGAGGGGCGAATGTTAGGAATATGTGTAATTGATTTGAGTGGGTTGTTGCCCGTGTAGTGGAGGAGGAACAGCAGTGGCTGGAAAGTCTGTTAAGGGGCGTGGGGGCTGCCCAGGTGTGGGCTATAATGGGGATAGTTTGTTAGCTGCCAGCTGTCAGTTTGTTACAGCCAGCTCTCAATTTGTTACAGCCAGCTGTGAGTTTGTTACAGCCAGCTGTTTAGTGGGGGCAGCTTTGTAATATCTTATAGCAAGTGGTTGGGGGTTTGTTTGCTGGCAGCTAGGAGAATAAATAGGGGGCCAGCGGGAGAAAGAGGAGAAATCATTTTAGCAATTGCTTGGCAGCAGGTTCGCCGGTGGTCTCGGCTGGGCTCTCAGGAGGGTGGTCTTCTCCTGCGGGTTACTTCTTTTTTTTCATTCCTCTCCTTCTCCTACCACCCTACTGTATTTTCCTATATTTCTGCTATGTTTTCTGCTCTGTTTTCTGCTGTAATTCTGCTGCTATATTCTATATACACAGTTCCCTTCTATTTCCACCCTCTCTCTCATTTTTACATAACAGGGTGGGTAACAACCTTTGAGTAAATCCTTTTTTTTCTGCAAATTATGTTTTATTAAAGAAGCATACTTGACATCACTCATGATGTGTTTTATCAAAAAGAGTGTATTTTGTCTTGTTTTAGAATATGTTAGAGGATTTAAGAATTTTGGGACCGTATTATCATGTTGTGTACTTTACTTATCTGGTTATGCAAAAGACCTGCTTTGATGAATGTTTACTAAACTAGGTATGCCGTTGATTAGTTATTGACATGTTTTTACAATGTTAACTGTCATATCATGTATTTGTAAAGTGTGTAATGATTCATTATTTACTTATTATTGTACATAATGCATGCTCATGCCATATCACTAAATGAGCTAAGAAAACAGATTACCCAAAGTGGTATGGGACACCTTGGGTAAAGTGAAAATGAATGAGATATTCAAGGTGGTATGGGACATCTTGAATATACAAACGGTTTAAGTAAAGCATGAACGATGTGGCTCACATGATAATAAAGGCAAATTTAAGGATGCGCCCTGATAACGCTCCAATGCATTGGGTAATGATGTAACCACTAGAGATTACAATTTTAACGATACCTTGGGGTTTACCTTGGTAATTTCAAATGACACCTTGGGGATGAACCTTGGTGATATGTTCATAATTGTCTAAGTTAAATGTTGATTCAAGTTATGTAACAAGTTCTTTCTAAGATAAAGTTCTTTCAAGACTGATGCCTTTAAGTTTTCATAAAGTTCTTATTTCACTGGTATAAGCTTGGAGCATGATTGGTGTTATCACTTAATAGAATAGTAACCAGCATATGAAAATTTAGTTATTTCCTTTATGCGCAACTCTGATTATGCATTACTTTTAACTGTTTAATTTATGCTTAAGACACATGTCGTACTTGTTTATGATAACCATTGTTACTCCTTCGAGAATTAACATAATTGTTTCATGTTCTTCTTGAAAACCTTGATTGAGCATTTTTTCTTTGTTATGTGTTATAATTTTCCTTTAATGAGTGTTCAATCTCTTTTAAAAAGAATGTTTTCAAATGTTACACTGTTTTTAAAACCCCTTACTGAGTATTTCAATGCTCACCCTACGTTTTGATTTAAAATTTTCAGGTATCAGCTCTTAAAAGATGAATTGTTTCAAAAGTTGCTGGTTTCCCAGAACCCGAACCGCACACGATCCTCTGTATGGGACATGATGTGTTGTTAACAAAGTTTGTTTTATTTTAAGATAACACATCATGTTCAGAAGGCACCGACTCCTGGGTTCCTGGGGTCGAGGTCTCTACATGACGCATCGCGGATCGCAGTCTGGCCCTGTCGGGGGTGCGAATCAGGACGACCATGAAGGACCCAGCAGCGGTCGACCAGATGGCCGAGCTTGCCGCAGTGCTGGCAGAGGGGGCGAGGGCGGCCGTCTCCACGGCCGCGTCCACGAGGGCCGGTAGGGCGGCCACCGCCACGGCCCAGGAGTGCAGTCTGATCAGGGATGGGGACGGGTGGTGCAAGGGCCCGATGAGCCTTCTGCAGGCGATGATAGACCTGCGGGATATCTAGCGTAGACGGGCTGGCTAGCATCTCAATGGCCGTCGTGGCGTAGTCTGGTGTGAGGTCATTCAGGAGATTGAATAGGCAGAGCTGGTCCCGTTGAGTCTGCGCTTCTGCCGGAGTGCTGGCAGAGGGGGTGAGGGCGGCCGTCTCCACGGCCACGTCCACGAGGGCCGGTAGGGCGGCCACCGCCACGGCCCAGAAGTGCAGTCTGATCAGGGATGGGGACGGGTGGTGCAAGGGTCCGATGAGCCTTCTGCAGGCGATGATAGACCTGCGGGATATCTAGCGTAGACGGGCTGGCTAGCATCTCAGTGGTCGTCGTGGCGTAGTCTGGTGTGAGGCCATTCAGGAGATTGAATAGGCAGAGCTGGTCCCGTTGAGTCTGCGCTTCTGCTGGAGTCTGAGGAATAGGCCAGAGTTCCTGCAGTTCGTCTCGGAGACCCTTCCATTCCATGAAGTAGTTTGGAAAGGTCTGATCCTGCTGGCAGATGTGGGAGAGACGTTGTAGAACGTCGGAGACCCGAGCCAAGTTATTGGTCTTAGAGAACATGACAATCAAGGAATCCCATAGCTCTTTGACAGTGTTGGCAGTCCTGGGACATCTTTCACAAATCGGTCCATGGAGTTGACCAGTAATGCGAAAATTTTGCTATCCGCCAGCTGCCAAGAGTCGAATTTGGGGTCAGTGGTTGCGGGTGGGGGATTCTCAAGATGAGAATGAGTCTCATGCCGCGTAGGGACATCAAGACCGTCTTCCGCCAGACAGAGAAGTTTGTGGCATCCAGCCGGTCATCGACAAGCCGGGAGGAGGCCGTGATCAGGGACGGCAGAACTGAGGAAGCGTCTATGGAGGGCGGGCGCTGGACCTGGTTGTCGGGAGTCGCGCGGAGGAAGGGAGGCGGCCTGGAGATGTCGTCGAAGGGAGCTTTGACGGAGGGTTGCGCTCAGGAGGAAACGTCTGGGCGAGGGCGCCGCCGGGGCCAGGGCGCGGGCGCCGGGCGAGGGCGGTGCGGGGGCGAGGGCGTCGCCGGGGCTAGGGCGCGAGCGCTGGGCGAGGGTGCGACTGGGGCAGAAGCGCCGCTTTGGCGCGGGCGCAGCGAGGGCTAGGGCGCGGGCGTCGGGCGAGAGCGCCGCTAGGACGAGGGTGGTGTTGGGCGAGGGCGCGCCGCGGGAGGGCGCCGAAAGCCGGGGCCGGGAGACATGCTGGGAGCGGGGGCCGGGAGAACTCCGCTGGGAGGGGGCGCCGGGAGGGGAGCCGCTGGGCAAGAGGGCCGCCGGGAAGGGGAGTCACGCCTGGAGGGAGGGCCGCCAGGAGGTGGAGCCGCGCCGGGAGGGAGGGCCGCCGGGAGGTGGAGCCGCGCCGAGAGGAAGGGTCGGGCAGGAGAGGTGGTCGCCGGGAAGGGCAAGGCCAGAGGGGGGAAGAGAGGCGGGGGCCGGACAAAACCGGGAATCCGCTGGGAGGGAGGGTCGGGATTAAGATCCCTCTGATACCATGTAAATGGTGAATTCCCCTTACCTCAATGTGAGGTGGGGATACTCTTTTTATAGATGAGTAAATCTAATTACAAGAAGGGTAAGTCCAATGTGGGACTCAGAAATACCCATTTAAACTTAAATAGGGTCCAACACCACTATAACATCACAATAATTTAACTGGCAACAATTGCAACACCCGATTGAACATCACATGTGCTGTGGTGAAAATGTTCGGGCCTATGATCCTAAGAACACTAATTAATTGGCAGTTTTAGGAAAACCCATTCTATGTGGCAGATCATAACTTTGGACTTTAGCGCATACACAAGCCTATAAAGATATGGGATTTCCAACAAAGAAAAACAAATTTTGTGATCCTATACCGCCTGGGTAAGGATTTAAGCTAAGAAAAATGATTAAAACAAGCAACAACCAAAGTCTAGCAAGACATGTGATAGATTACTAACAAAAAAAATGAGCAAGAGACATCAAACAAACCTCATATGAAACTTTTCCTTTGATGAGTGCAATGGAGTTGCCCGATAATCATAACCACAAAATCTTGATTCTACTTCAGCCTCGCTGTGTCCAGAATTCTCAGCTCCAGAAACCGTACCACCAAATGAACTAGAATATTCTGTGGCATCTGGATCGCTGTCCTTGACAAGCTTAATATCACTAACATTTGTATGCTCAATTACATCAATCTCAGTATCCTTATGACTCTCTAGGGCCCTGGTATGCTCATTCAATAGAGCTTCAATTTCAAACATAGTATCTTCAAAGTTATTGGTGCGCCTCAGAGCATTGAGACTGGAGTTAGCCAAACTCTTAGTATGTTTCAGGGGTAAAGCTTCGGTGTGGATAGATGGCTTAGTTATCTGAACATTTTTTGATGATTCTGCGGCCGCCATGCCTTGTCCAACTAGACTCTTTGAGTAGTGAAATATACTGGATTTTCCCTATACTTCCCTGAATCCAAAAGCAAGTAGACGCCGTCAGAAAAAATTGTATTACCAATGTGGCGGGCTAAACACGTGATCACCAGATATCAAAACAAGAGTAAAATGCTGGATTTTACCAGTAACTACATAATTTACAGGGGTAGTGATTAAGAATAATAGTGAGGAGGATACAAATCAAGACTCTATTCAACTTAACTGATGAACTCCGCTTGAGTACGATAAATAGAAAATCATAGGCATTAACCAGCAGGAAGGACAAAAAGAAACTTGAATGCCGAATCGCGAAACTAAATTAATATGTACATCAACCAAATTCAGTCGGCCATGGGGAGAGGCAGAGGGAGAGCCGCTGAACCTATGCAACGGATTATACGCGAAATCACAAATAACGCTGGCGAAGTGATGCACCTAAACGGACACAGGAACATAGATGAAAACAATTTATAAAGCAAAAAAAAAAATCAAAAAACAGTGTTTAAAATCAAAAAACTGTTAACGATGACGCCTGCAGTCAAGTCTGTAGATAAGAAACAGATAGCAAGAGCCCGTAACTGTGTAAATGGAGAAATAGACGCATGCGCTTCGTACTGAGGGGAATAAACCGGGCGACGGAGTGAGGTTGGCGGCGCGGGTAGGAGGGGGTAGTGGGGGTATATAAACCTAACGGAAACGAATCCCAGTACGGAAAGCGCGATCCAGAACTCTAAAATTAAATAGTTGGAACTATTTACAATTAAACCATTTTAAATTTTTTTGATTTATTTCAAAAAAATGAATATTTCTCTTTATACATTTATTTTTTTATTATTGGTCTTATTTAACATTCATGCTTCTATGATTTATGAAACTCATCAACTCTCATCACTCTCCCCTTTTCTGCTTTCCCTCCCAAAATTCTTCTCCGTTGAAATATTATCACGCTCTTCCCAAACTCATATCTTCGCTTTGTGGTATTGTTTTTTCCTCAAATATATCTCGTTCATCAAATCATGTATGTCTTCATCGGATCGGTTCTCACCTTCATCAAACCATTGTCACTGGTTTCCTCCCTCGGTAGATCAATTGTTGCCTTCATCAGACTGTAGGCATCACTTCCCCTTTACTTTTCCCTATACATGTCTTGTTCTATTGCTATTTTCGACACCGCTTCCACCCCTGCAAGTTGTTTCATCTTTATTGAATTCCCACCTCCATCGATTCTTGCCTCGTTTAATTTCTTTATCACCATTCGTTCATTTCACTGCATTGTTTTGCCTCACTAACATGAATACAATCACTAGGAGGATAGAGTGTTTCGAACCCTAATCAGCTAATCGACTTTAGATCACTTAATTTTTTTAACTTATTTCCTATTGCATATTGTGTATTGTGGTGACAAACTTCTTCGAACAAATCTCGACTTCATCCATTCTTGCATAACTAGTCAATTCAGGTAATCAAAATAGCCATGTTAGGCTATTTTTCTTCTTGATTTCTTTCATTCCCAAAAGTCTCTATCTCACTTGATTCTTTTTACCTTTGTTGTTTAATTTCATCACATCTATCTCTATCAACCATCCTCACCGACATAAAAACAAGTAGTGCAATGAGATGATGTTGTGTTTTGATCCCTAGTCAGTGGCCCTAGCTTCAGCCTAATGTCTCAAGAACATAGGATAATCATGTGTACCTCGAGTATAGTGAGTTCCATCTTGATGGAGTATGCTTAATGAAGATTACTAAGCAACAACGCTCAGACTCTTGCCTCTAGAGGTAGTATATTTGACCACTATAATTAATGTACACTATGTGGGGACTCCTCGATCTCCAAAAGGTGTGCCAACACTCTCCCCTCAAAGATGAATGAAGATCAAGGAAGAGAAGAGTCTCAACAAGGCTTGGTTCATCAACTCACACTCAAATGGGAATGATTCATTACTCGTAACGTGTATTTGTTTGTTATTTATGTTTTCTTAACATTTCAACAATCAAATAATAATAATCAAACCATAAATAGAATCATCGTGATGATTTATAACTAAAGAGAAATCATTTGGGACATGGCATACATCACAACAACATATATCGTAAATAAAATCTTCACCGTATGTTGCGATATAGGCATCACATGCCGATCACACCATACAATCCAGCTTATGTTGTCGTTGTTGGAGTTGGTGCCCTATAATCAACTTCTCCATACTTTGTGATTACCTGTATTCATAGTTTTGAATATTAATAAACACATTATTGCGTCATGATTATTCTTCTGCATAACTTAGTATGTGATAATGTCCTAAGGGTAGGTGTCACACTAAAATGTTATTACAGTTTTCCGTTATGATGAGAACCCAGAAGTGTCACGATAATATTTTTAAATATATATTCTATAACCGGATGATATCATTTAAGAAACACAAGTGATACAGGCTATCAGGGGTGGAGACTCGTAGGATTTTGAGACACCTTCTCATGATGTATGCCCTTGGTAATATTCAGTGTAGGATAATATGAGAACAAGACCCGCCAGTAAGAAATCCACATTTATATACGTCATTGAATGTTTTTATATGTGGATGTGTGTATTGATCCTTAAACTTCCAGATTATTATTAATGAGTATTATGAGTCGCGTACTTTGATGTATTGATGAAAATCGTGATGACATATATTCACGGTGAGGTAAGATATGTTGGGTGTGTCATGAGTAATGTTGCATTAATAAATAATGCAAAAAAGGATTTGTATATTTTGTCCTTTAATGGAAGTTGATATCTCAGGTCTTTTGATGAAAATGATATAGCCTTAATAAATCCATGACCATGGTGTTCTATAGGCAAGTTCAATTTCCAGAAATTCAACGAAAGAGACATCGAGCATATAGATTGATGAAACCTGCAAACAACCTGCTTGATTAGAGATATCATGATAAAGAGTTTATATTACATAGTGAGTATCCGTATGAGATATTATGTCACTGCGACGTTGACTTTTTTCTTTATGGGTGTCTTGGCATGTTGTTAGGCACTAACCTTAGACTTTAGACTATTTCGCCTAATGTCACTGAGAAAGAGCCCTAGAGTGTAGTGTCCCCGACCCAAACAGTCACCCGAACATTGCTATTGGGTTGGGTGACACTGGCCTTAGGCGCGCCTCCCTAAATGCTAAAGGTTGTTGACTAGCAATGAGGGTGTAATTTAACAAGTTGGGGAGACTATACCCTTCGGGGATAGACAATACACTGGTCTGAGTATAATAATGTAACATATGATGGAAATAAGACCCAAGAGACTCAAACCAGACCCGCAAAGCAGAAGCACAACAATATCAAATAAATAGAAAAAGCAAAGGATAAACATAAGCAATGAAAAGTAAATAAACCGACCAGCAAGCCATACATACCACTTGTAACTACTAAACAAAACTAGTCAATGCATGCATCCACTATAGGTCATACATGTCAATATTAAAAAAGGGTGTCCATGGCTAACCACTGTAGCCACATACAATACACAAATCAACATGATGATACAAGGATATAAACTAAAAAATAGAAGATAAACTCCAACTAGGCACGACCTTAAGGTCCATGCCAACTCCATGCAAGCAGCTACTAAGATCCATCTCCTAAGGCTGGTCCTTTACCTGTACGTAAGTTCATAAATTCTGTACGTGTCCCGAAGAGCCCATGCAGGGTGTGAGACAAATCTGAGACAAATCTTAGAAGGATACCACCCAATGGTGCGTACCAAGCATAAGTGTTTAAGTGGTTGTACATAATAAATGAAGGTAAGTAGTACAGTGTAATAATAAACAAGGTTTCTCTGGTGCCCAACAACCACCAGGAAACCATCACCTACCTTAGCCAACACCAGGATCTCAGAAGTAATGAGGGTCCTTACCCCATGTCCCAAGGTACCCCTGAAGTAGCACAGTCCAGGTGAACCCTCAGGTTCCACCTCAAATCATGTAACCCTACACCATGTGCCTCTTGACACCTCATGTCTCAAATAGTACCGACGCCCCGAAGGTACACCTAAGTAATCAGTAACCCAGTCCCACGAACCCCTGCTTGAAAGCTCATGTCAGCCCAAGGCCTGACAACTGAAGGAACAACAATGTCTGTCCTCAAATAAATATCCAATCCCACGGGCACCTACACGACAAACCTCATCCCCCAACCACTAGCCTCAATGTTGACATTTGAAATCTCCTCACCTTCCCCGTGGCTTTCTACAGCAAGCACCTCAAACCATATTCACCTAAACCGCAACTATCGGGGGCCTCTACCCACACGAGTGGTCAAAACAAACTAATCACGGATTCAACCTGTGTGTACACGACTCAATCGGTGCTTTGGCCATCACAGGTGAGTGACATTCACCAAATAAAGAACCTAAGCCACACCAACTGACACCCCATGCCCCTGCGACCATGTCGCTCAGAAACTGATGGCCTTGCCATCCTAATATCATGGACCATGACCAACTTGACAACCTCACCACCTCAATCTGGTGCCCACGATGCCCAATCCCGATGGCCATGCCATCCTAATGTCACCTCAGGCCATGCCCATCATAACCCCTTGGGTCCCATCTCATGCAATTCAAGCAATTCTATATATATACAATTTAAACAACACACTTTAAACAAGCCATTCAATTTAGATGATTGAATTGCACGACTTAAACAATTATCACAATTTAAATATATAGGTCTTGAATGCCTCAAATTCATTTAACCAAGCTAGATTAAATTAAACAAATCAATTTAAAACAAAACAATTCAATTTAGACGCTTTTGGCACCCCCGACCAAAATGCCCTGAGGAGCAACGACCTCTAACCCGACCTCACTCATCCGAAATAGGTTCGGGCATGCCCAATGACATCCCTCAGGGTCACACAATCATTTTGATATAAGCATGAGGTATAATAGGGTCCCATTCAAAATACAAAAAATGCACACTTTAATCTGCACCCCCAAAATGACCGTGAAAACACAAATCAGGGTATGCACCACTTACCTTAGACTCGTAGTCATAGGTACGTTTGATATCGAGCTCCAACTTGAAGTGAATCGACATAGATCTGAGTTTTCATAAAAATCCCTAAAATTGGCTCGGATAGAAACAACAGTCTGTGAGACAAAAACCAAGACGAAGAGAAGGGTGCATGGGGATAGCCTTAATGAGGTAGATCTATAGCATCCGATAGATCAAAGAACAGTCCACCAACAGATAAAAGGGATCGAATCCAGTGGAAGAGAGGAGGAGGAGGCTTCCTCCTGTGTAACACATGACAAGGGAGAAGAATGAGGGGAAGGGAAGGAAAAAGAAATAAAAGTAAAATAAAGAAAAACTTAAAAAAACATGTATAGGTCACATGATTTACCAAACCATGCTACAATCGTGCGGAAGCCATTTCCTAAGGATCCAGGCCCACAAGGGTTATCCACACAGTTTTCCAACCATTCGCAAACTGTGAAGTAACCCTTTGTCAAAACTACAGAGGTGGTCACACGGTTGTGCTCCTCCCACACACAGTTTACACAAACCATGCATCAGTACAAAACTGAGCCACACAGTTACCTGCAAGGGGCCACATGGTTTACCCTAAATTGTGTGCCATGATGTACAACTTCAATGCAAGCCATTTGGCCTTTGAGGCTCTTGAAACGATTTCAAACCACATGGGGAACCCTCCAAGCCCCTAGACCAACCTAAAAACACAATATAAATCCAACGAAACTCTCAGAATTGAGTTTTGATCAACAAAACAAAAAGTAATATAACCACTAATTGAAAAGTTTAAAACGGGAGTGAATTTTGACCCGTTCTAAAAACTCAGGACGTTACAATCTCCCCACCTTAATATAGATCATCCCCATGCTATAAAACAAAACCCGAAGATGGTACCGAACATAACCATCCTGGTAAAAGCTATCCCAGAATACCCCAGTCTTAAAGGTATAGGCCAATTGCCTTGGGGGGGGGGGCTACCCCCATTAGGAATTACCTAACCCGGTCTCAACCAACCAAAAATCAAATCAATCAAAGGTACATCGACCTATTTCCAGACACATGGTCCTCCTGTGATGCATAGTCACTCCCACACCTCATTAGGTGCTCCCATGTTGCTCTCGACACCCAAATCATGTCCCACACCACATTAGTGCCCGCCTTGAGCCCATGGAACCCATAGAACAACGAGGTCCCACATTCCATGGATACTCAAAACAATCCTGGTTCCTCGCACCTCAATCAAATATCGCATCCTCGATGCCCCAATGCTTAAGGCACCTCAATTAGCCTACATCCCTCAGATTCCCTGATGCCTAAGCACCTCAAAACTCATATCCAACGATGCTCCTGATGCTAGGTACCACATATATATACATAATAACACACCTGAGCCAGTGGCAACTTAATGACCAATGTCTGGTCAGTTCATATATAGCTTGTGCACCCTGTGCACTCAAAAGAGACATGCCTTAATAGGCCGCACCAAAAGAAAAACCAAAGTAAATCACGACCACACCTGTGACATACCTCTGACCGTCGTCGGCTCACCAGCCTGCTTAGAACCTGGTAGCTCTATAGTGTGCACCTGGACAAACACACAACTTCCTGAATACTGACCTCCCTACGGTGCTACACCAGACACTGGCCACTGACCCCACGGTTGGGCCCCACAGTCTCTGCCACGTCCTCCGTATGTAGCTGATCCCTGACTACCATCACCCGATACCGATCCTGAACCGATCTCTAAAGCCTGTGCTTAACTCAGTCCATGTCTTCTAGCTATTTTAGAAGGTTGTATATAGAACCTCTCAAGATGCAAGACCTACCCACATGCCCAACACTCCTTTTGAGGCTGATCACACTGAGTCCATACATGTCCTGGCTACCCACATTGAAAGCAAACCACTGCAAAGCTACCACGAGGTGGTCTAGCTGAGTCCTTGGACTGACTACCCTGCTAGAACTCATCCCGACCTCATTTCAGGCCACTTGAAACATCTCCTGAAGCCACTACTTAGCTCAAGTGGGACCTGTCCGTCAGATTGCCCTCAACTACGAGCGCCTGATTCACCGCCTCTAAAAACAAGGCCAACCTAAAGATGTTTACCTACACTTGAATGGTGTGTCGTAATCCGTATTCGAAGTGACTCAACCTTGAGGTTTCATCAATTACCATACTAGGTGTGAAGCGAGACAAATCAATGAAGGAAGCTACATAGTCCATGACAGACATGTCACCTTACTAAAGGCTCAAGAACTCTCGTCCTCTCTCCTCCCTTAGCGTGTCTGGGAAAAATTACTCGAAGAACCCAGCCTCAAATTCCTTCTAGTCTAGTTCTTCATGTTTTCCAGACTAAACCTGAACATCCCACAAATGCTTAGCTGGCCCCCTGAGCATATACGTCGCTAGCTTGAACCTCTGCCCTGGAGGCATCTCGAGCTACTCAAAGATCATTTGCATGCTCTGTATCCAGTTCTCAGTTAGTTGCCTACATACCACCCTAACCCTAGAAAAGCGGTGGGTGTTGTGACTAGAACTCCCGCATCAAGTACGCCATAGATGACTCCACTCCCTGAGCACCCCGGTCAATCCCCTACAAGACACGTACCAGGCTCGATTAGAGCTGTGTGTCAAGCCATGACCCAAATGTTTTCAAGTTTGGAAGCTGCTTTACCCACACCGAAACCTAAACCTGAACTTGTACCTACGACTCATGCTATGCCCAACCCTTAGGGGTCTGAACCTGTTCGTGCTCCTATGACACTATATCCTCACTCGACTGATGCTCTATCTGAGCTGTCCAGAAGGAACCCACTGAATACCATAAATGGTCACACAACCCATATAAATAACAATATATATAATTCATATAGGGAAAGTAGTAAAAGGAAGTGCATCTTTACCACCCTTACTCTCCCCCACTATAACCATGCCCCATGGCATCCCAGCCTCATGACCTCCTTACCCACCCTCAATAGAGACAAGTGTCAATATACCTGGGCCACACCCATCTTGACAACCAACGTTGCCTCAAACGGACGACCTAGTCGCTCAATCCCAGTGATCAAAATCACCTCACCCATAGTACATGCCTGCTCCTATAAGATCTAGGCCCATTCCACATGCCACATGCAATTCCACATATATACAAATCATGACATATCAATTAAATATCACATTTCACATTTCAAAATCATTTAAATCGTGGTATTTGGTATTTTTCACATAGTATGATCACTTTACAAAGCATACATGCACTTATAAAACTGAAATACCCTAAAATGTACCTATCAAAATCCAAACACATGCAAGAAAACACACCTTGCCTCATCAGGACAAGGTCCATATCTCATCCTTGCCTCACTATGCCAAGGATCACATGTCACAACCAATAACCATCACATTCCAAAATAAGTCACTGAGGTGGAAAACATATCAATAGTCAAATGAGAAAAATAGAACAACATCTCCCACCCAAGGTAACTCAATCCGCCCCTCGTACATGGGGTTGAAAGTACCCAAGCATGAGTTTGAAATCTAGTTCCAACAACAACCTAATCTCTAGTCTACCATATCCCAAACATTAATACCAACAAAAAAAGTGCAGTCTCGATCTCATTAGTATCCAGTGAAACACTACTACTAAATACCAGTCAAGAACTGCTCTGATACCACTTATAGCATCTTCGACCCAAATAGTCACCCAAATAGTGTTATCAGGCCGGGTGCCACTAGCCTTAGGCATGCATCCCCGAACACCAAAGGCTATCGACTAGCAGCGAGAGTGTAATTTAACAATTTGGGGAGACTACACCCTTTGGGGATAGACAATACACTGGTCTGAGTATAATAATGTAACATGCAGCAGAAATAAGACCCAACGTACCCGAACTAGACCCGCAAAACGGAAGCACATCAATATAAAATAAATAGCGAAAGCAATGGATAAACAGAAGTAGTTGAAAGTAAATAAACCGATCAACATGTCATACACACCACCTTTAACTACTAAATAAAACTAGGCAATGCATGCATCCACTATAGGTCATACATGTCAATATTAAAAAAGGGAGCCCATGGCTAACCACTGTAGCTACATGCAATACACAAATCAATATGCTGCTACAAGGATGTAAACTAAAATAGAAGATAAATTCCAACTAGGCACGACCTTAAGGTCCATACCAACTCTATGCAAGCAGCTACTAAGATCCAGCTCCTGAGGTTGGTCCTTTACCCATATGTAAGTTTATAAAGTCTACACGTGTCCCGAAGGACCTATGTAGGGTGTGAGATGAATCTCAGTAGGATACCACCCAATAGTGCATACCAAGCATAAGTGTTTAATAAGGCGTACATAACAAATGAAGGTAAGCAGTTTGGTGTAGTAATAAAAAAGGTTTCTCTGGTGCTCAATAGCCACCAAGAAACCATCAATTACCTCGTCCAATGCCAGAATCTCAGAAGTAATGAGGGTCATTGGCCCATGGCCTAAGGTACTCCTAAAGTAGCACAGTCCAGGTGAACCCTCAGGTTCCACCTCGAATCATGTAACCCCACATCATGTGCCTCATGACACCCCATTTCTCAAATAGTACTGATGCCCCGAAGGCACACCCAAGTAATCAGTAACCTGGTCCCACAGACCCCTGCTCGAAATATCATGTCATCCCAAGGCCCAACAACTGGAGGAACAATGATGCATGGCCTCAAATAAATATCCAGGACCATGGGCTCATGCACGGTAGGCCTCAGCCCCCAAATGTTAGCCTCAATGCTGACATCCAAAAGCTCCTCACCTTCCTCATGGATTTCTATGACAAGCACCCCCAAACCATATTCAACTACATCGCAACTATCAGGGGCCTCTTCCCACATGAGTGGTCAAAACCACCTCATCACGGAGTCAATCTATGTGCACATGACTCAATCGGTGCTTTGGACATCATGAGTGAGCTACATTCACCAAATAAAGAACCTAAACTGCACCAACCGGCACCTCGTGACCTTGTGACCATGTCGCTCAAAAACTGATGGCCTTGTCATCCCAATATCACGGGCCATACCCAACCTGACGGCCTCACTGCCTCAATAGGGCATCCACGATGCCCAATCCTGATGGCCATTCTATCCCAATGTCATCTCAGGCCACACCCATCATGACCCCTTAGGTCCCATCTCATGCAATTCAAGCAATTCTATATAAATACAATTTAAACAACACACTTTAAACAACCCATTCAATTTAGACTATTGAATTTCACAACTTAAACAATTATCACAATTTAAATATGGAGGTCTTGAATGCCTCAAATTCATTTAACCAAGATAGATTAAATTAAACAAATCAATTTAAAATAAAACAATTCAATTTAGATAATTTTGGCACCCCGACCAAAATGCCCCGAGGTGCAACGCCCTCTAACCCGACCTCACTCCTCCAAATTAGGTTTAGTTATGCCCAATGACATCCATTAGGGTCACATAGTCATTTTGATATAAAGAATGAGGTATAACAGGGTCCCACTCAAAATACCAAAAATGCGAGCTTTAAGTCGCGCCCCTAAAACAACCATGAAAACACAAATCAGGGTTTGCACCACCTACCTTAGACTCATACTCGTAGGCAAATTCGACATCAAGATCCAAATCGAAGTGGAATGACATAGATATGAGTTTTCATCAAAATACCTAAAATTGGTTTGGATGGAAATAACGGCCTGTGAGGTGAAAATCAAGATGAAGAGAAGGGTGCATAGGGATAACCTTACCGAGGCGAACCTATAGCATCTGATGGATCAAAGAACGAACCACCAACGAAAAAGAGGGATCAAATCCGATGGAAGAGAGGAGGAGGAGGCTTCCTCCTGTGCAGCATGTGACAAGGCAGAAGGAGGAGGGGAAGGGAAATAAAAAAAAAAGAAAAAGAAAAAAAAGAAAAACTTTATAAAAAGAAACTTGTACAAGCTGCACGACTTACCAAACCATGCAGAAGCCACTGCCTAAGGCTCCAAGCCCACATGGGATACCTACACAGTTTTCCAACCATACACAAACTGTGCAGTAACCCTCTGTCAAAATTATAGAGGTGGTCGCACGACTATGCTCCTCCCATGCACAGTTTACACAAACCATGCGGCAGTACAAAACTGAGATGCACAATTACCTGTAAAGGGATACATGATTTACCATAAACTGTGCACCCTGATCTACAACTTCAAAGCATGCCATTTGACATCTGACACTCCTGAAATGATTCTAAACCACTCAAGGAACCCTCCAAGCCCCTAGATCAATCCAAAAACACGATATAAAGCCAGCGGAACTCTCATAATTGAGTTTCGATCAATGAAACACAAAGTAGCATAACCACTAATTGAAAAGTTCAAAATGGGAGTGAATTTTGACCCATTCTAAAAAATAGAGACATTACATAGAGGGTCACACACTAAGTGTATCTAGAATTTCAGTTAAATAGTATATTATTATTTATTATTTAACAAGTTGAATAAATATTATCTTCATATGTGGTTTAATAATTAATCATGTTTTCTTGATTGCATATATTCCGTCACCAATTATTTGAGAGAATATTATATGAGTAGAATATTTAATAAATATTCATTTTTTATTTATTGAATATAATATTTATTTATTTATTGGTGAATAATACAGGTATATTTATTTAATAAATGAGTAAATATTATTCAAGGCCCAATAAATATTGTAGAGGAATGACAGATCAAGTTTAATGGTCCAGTGAGAAATAATATATATTGAATATTATTTGAATAAATAATATTTAATTTTAATTTGCAAGTTAAGTGAATGTTGAGAAATATTATTATTATTATTATTATTATTATTATTATAGGCATGAGGTTCTGTAAGGGATTAAATAAATAATAAAGGTTACTTATGTAATTATTTATTTCTAACCCTAACAATATATGAACCCAATTATATTATGTTCAAAGAGAACCAATTTCATTTTGTTGTTCACAATGAATCTGAAGAATCCTCTCAAACCCTAGAGAGCTTCCTTATCCAAGAATGCTCTCAAGAACAGAGAGTGATACCCCTCCACCTTCCACTCTCGAGTATATAGAGATCAAGGAGAATATTTTGGAAGTGATTCTTGAGGAGATCAAAGAAAAATAACATAAGATATATGATTTGTCATGCTAGCACCCAAAAATTCCTAAGACAACGTTTGAAGATTTGTAGAACATGTGTAGATCATCGGTGGAGGGAATATACTCTTGATTCTATTAACACAATGACGATACAACATAGATCTATTTTTAGATCCATCAATAAAGAAATAATTATCACAAGGCAATTCTTAATTAGTTAAATTAATTATAAATAATATGTGATAATCCTATGCTTGGTTCCGAAATTCTATCCCTTGTCTATTTTTCTTTGATTTAATTCTGTTGATCATGATGTTTTTCATTGTGTAAATCTCGGATTGATCGTTGATTATGAAAAAATGAAAAGTTGGACATGGCCCACCGCACACTTCCATTGTACCCAGGACCTACAAGTGGTATCAGAAGGATCACATAATTATTTATAATTATTTAAAGATTGTTGATTGATTTACGCATTTGTCATTTAGTTTTTCAATTTAAGTTTATTCATTCTTTAATCCAAATTATGAGATATGATTCTTCCTCTTTTGTTTATCATTAATATAATCAAATCAATTAATTTTATGAACGAAATAAAATCAAATAATTCATCTGGAGGTGCCGAGGAATTTGGCCGGATAACACAAGAGTACACGTTATGTAACCATAATTACACGTCATATACTAGCGTTCAATAAACGAATAATTAATTCAAAATTAATTAAAGGAATGTGAATTGAATACACACAATGCATTTAATTATACACCGTGTATTGATTGGGCCATCCTGGCATACGGTCGGCCAAAGTACATGTCATGTAGCCCATGTACACGACTTGTAATCCTCAAGTCATAGACGGGTCGTGTATCTTCTTATGGCCTACATGACTGGTGACCGTGTAACTCAAAGACCATACATCATGTAGCCCATGTACACATCTTATACTCCAATATTTTTTTGTGGCACGATTTACACGCTAATTCCCTAGGCGTGTGTCATGAATAGAGGGTGAGAAAAGTACACGTCATGTAGCTGGATTATACATGTTATGTGCTTATACCAAATTTCACAGAATTAAAATTAGTTTATTATATTGTGTAAACCTTATCAACATGTGCTTACGTGTGGTAATTAAATTGATAAGACATACCAAGTGATGGGTTTAAATATATATAAATGTTAATATCTTGCATAATGTTTGGATCTGCATCATGTATGAGTCATATTACAATTATTACTCTATGTGCATTGAAGCATAACATGTGACAAAAAAATCATATAATATGTGTAATCATTAAGTTTATAATACACGTCATGAAATTATGTGATAAGTCATGTATGCCACGTGTCATAAGAGTAAATAGTATACGAGTATAATACATGTTGGGTAGTTCAGACGAGTATTCTCCATGTTGTCTCCAAGGTACATTTAAGCACACAATTAATTTTAAATAAATTTATTTATTTTGTTTAAAATTATTATGGATGAGAATCTCAAGGAAATTCATATGAGAATTAAGATAAAAGAATTGATTAATTAAAAGAAGATAATTAATTGATTCGAGTGTGATTTATCTTAAATAAGAATGATTAGAATTGAATGTTAATTCTATTAAATGTGTAATTCATTCCATGTTAATGGGTGATCACAAGTTTAGACCAAGACCTTTGTATGCGATTGGTTTCATTTAATTTAAATTAATATGTTGACCTACATGTCATCTCTTATATCATTATATAAGGGCTTGCGTGCCCATGGTTTCTTTTATGTAAACCCCTTGTTTCTCTAACTTGTGTGTGAGTAAAAGCATATGTAATGGATGAAGCTCCCAAGTTGGTGGAGGTGGTTCATGTTTAGAGTCGAGGTGAAAATAATACAAGAGATATACATAGGTGGACAAGTGTAAAGTTGTACCATGAACCTTAATTGGTTCAAGGTATTTTTCTCTAGGTCGAAGGTCAATTTATTATTATCTAGATAAACTAACCATTAGTAAAATCTCATGATCACACTGCTTTATTATTTTATTTCTTTCAAGTTTCATGGTTATTTCATTATGGATATTTTTTCACAATCACAAGAATTAATGAATTAACAAGTACGTAAGATATAACTAAAATAAAATGTCTTATGCATAAATATTATTTAAGACATGGTTTATCACTTAAGTAAATCCACTTATTATTAAAAATAATGTGATAAAGATAATAATTGGAAATTTACACATAAAAGGATAAAATCCCTCAATAATATATATAAAGTTGGTATAGCCTTCCACTACTTCAGTTAAAATCAAACCATAGTTCAAAGTGCTTGACCAGCCAAAGTTGGGGTGCTTTCAATTATCAGGGAATTATAACATGAGGTTTTGGGTTGAATTAAATTAATTTACATCAAGGGTTTAATAACAAAGAAGAACTTAGTGTAACTAAGAGGCAAGAGTTGAGTAAATCTAATTTAAGGATTACAGGATTGGGGAGTCCACTCAAAAGATTAAGGAACTATGATTTAAAGCAGTTGGAATTTGGAATGTCTACCTAAAAACATTAAAGTTGCTTGACCAACCAATGTTGGGGTAACAAGAAAGGTAATATGGATCCTTTCCACTAGAATGTCCAAGAAACAAGATATTCTTAAGCCAATGGAGAGGGCTATTGATTTTCGATAAAATAGTGGGAGATTAATAAATATAATATTTATTTATTTGTCTAAATTTTATAAGATAAAGTACTAAAGTTCTACTCATCCTATTTTTTGAAGAAACAATAAAAATGACTTCAAACATATCATTGTAATCCATACTTGATAATGATAACCCTCTCATTGGCACAAATTTTCAAGAGTGGAAAAGGCGCTTACGTGTTATCCTACACCATGAAAGGAAATTATATGTGTTGGAAGAACCTATTCCTGATGCGCTTAGAAATGAGGCTAGTGATGAAGAGTTAACTATTTATGAGAAACATTTAAATGATTCCATATATGTTCAATTTTTCAAGCTATCATCCATGACCAATGATATTTTGAAGCAACATGATGTCATGAACGTGTATAACATGATGTATCACCTTCAAGATCTCTATCAAGAGAAGGTGAGACAAGAGAGATGTGAGATCACTAATGCTTTATTTACAACTAAACTTGGAGAGTCTGCACCAGTTGGGCCTCATGTATTCAAGCTTATTAGCTACATTGAACATTTAGACATATTAGGGATTAAATTCCCAGATGATTTGCGCACATATCTCATACTTTCATCACCACCCAAGACCTTCTCTAGTTTTATTATTAATTATAATATGAGTAATAATGAGAAGAGTCTTTCATAACTTCTTGCTTTGATTTTCCAAGTGGATAAGGACATGGGGTTTGATAAAACTCATAGTACTTATAGTGAATAAGAAAAGGTAGAACAAGGTGAAGGGGATCAAGACTCATAACAAGTCTAAAGCTCCCGAGCACCATCCTTCTAAGAAGAGGAAGATCCATAGGTAGGATAAGTAAAAGGAGGCAGTATGTTTTGCATGTGGAAAGCAAGACCACTGGAAGAAGAACTGCACCAAAAAATCAAGGGGAAGCTAAAGGTGTGTTCATTATCGAGTGTAACATTTAAATTAATACACATTGAGTATTAGATATAGCTTATGGTACTCACATTTCATGAACCAACCCTAACCGCAGCTCAAGCTGCAACTACCCCAAGTCCACCTCTATAGGCTAGGGGGTGGGGACAAACATTGAAAGATATATCCTAAATAGGAAGCCTTTGCCTAAGTACCTGTACACACACACATAAACATATCAATGAAAAAGTACATATTAATAAAAGTAAAAGATGTAAAATACTAGGGGAACAATCATGTATGTAAAACCTCTTGACAATATAAGAGTATGGTGTAAACTGAAAAGTACATGGGAAAAATACACAACCAACCAGAAAGATGTCCCAACTTGAAAAAACTGGAAAATAAAATGTTGAGAGAGTCCAAATCATAATCTCTAAGCTGCGACCACCGTACTTGGTCCAAAGTACTAGGTATCCTGAAGCTCCTATGTAGTCACTGCTGACATACCTATCATCTTCATAAGACACAACACATGTGGGCAAAGCCCATGCAGGGGTGAGTATATACATACCCAGTAGGACACCCCGAAAGATGAAGGGGGGGTGGGGGCAGTAAGAGATACAATAGGAATATAAAGATAGTAGGTAGTAAACATAATGAATCTCAACCCAAGTAAGAGAAAGAGTAACCTCATCCAAGAAAAAGGGGCTCAACATGGTGTGTAGATGAATTACACATCGAGTCTTTGCCACCCATAGTAGGAGAGTAACATCATCCAACCACGAGAATATAAACATGAAAAGCACGTGGCCTAACCCATGCGTCTTCGAAACCCGTGGTAGGAGAGTAACCAAATCCAAAGGTATGAATATATATATATATATATATATATATATATATATATATGCTCAGTCAAAAGAAACCCAAATAAGAGAGAAAGGAGATCTCCATCTCATAGATCAACCCAAGAAAAGAGTCACCATCAGTTCCAAATTTCCATCAATGATGGCCAACATCTCACGTGTCTGATAAAAAGTAATCATGTGAAGACCTATACCTCTCCACTATGTCGCACAATCAAGGGGGAACAAACTCCAAGTAAAGGACCCACACCCTAGTGCATCAGGGGGTTCCACTTTATAAGTATCTGCAGAGGACTCACGCCCTGATGCATTAGGGGGGTTCCACTCTAGTGTCACTAAGAATCATGCCCTATATAATAGGAGGTTCCACTCGGTAATTATTCATAGAGGACCTGCACCCAGATACGTTGGGGGGGGGGTTCCACTCTAGTGTCACAAGGACCCATGCCCTATCTGATAGGGGGTTCTACTTGGTAAGTATCCATAGAGGACTCTCACCCTATCCAATAGGGGGTTCCACTCAGTAAGTATTCATAGAGGATCTGTGCCCAAACTATTGGGAGGTTCCAATCTATAGGTTGATGACTTGTGCCCTGTGTGACAGGGGGGTCCACTCTGGTTATTTAGGACCAGTGCCCTATCTGATAGGGGGTTCCACTCAGTAGGTCACTGGTGATCCTCTACCTGATCACTGTCATCGTCAGGAATTTTTTCAACAAGGACCACACATGGAACATCTCACATTGTATAACAAAATCCACAATTGAGGGAACCATCAAGTTTTATGTAGAAAAACACTCAGGATAGGATACTCACAAGCCAAAATCTGAGTTCAAATTAAAGAGATAAGAGAGCTTAACGTTTCCTCAAGAGGAACCAAGGGGTACATGGCATGTGAGGGGACCCACACGACATATGGTCCTACTCCTTCACCTAGTTGTATCCTTAGAGGTACACAAATCACCAACTGTGTAAGGATAAACGACGTGTGGGGGGATCTACACGACGTGCCCATGCCACTTGGGGTCCCACTTGTGTGCTTTTCCATGTCCATGTATTCCATCCCATGTCTATATACTCTAGTACATGATGTGCCTCTTCACATGGGGTGTCTACCATGTCTCTAGTCATGCCCATATACTTGAGAACATGGTGTGTACCTAGCCATGTGCTCCACCACACAACTCATCCACTCAAGGAAGTGGTACACAATGTGTTGGGAGTTTGCACAATATGTCATCCTTATAAATTTCCAAAACCCTAGACACTGCATCATAGGGGCTACACGTCATGTGTTCATCACAATACATGGAATGTAGTCATCGTTTTCTTCTTCAGAAATATAGATTTCAACTTCGTGCTTCAAATCCATATATTCATCCATAGATCTTGCCTCCAAACCATCCATAATTTGTGGATATAGTCCTAATCTATCATGTACGACCATCTAGTGGTCGGAAATTGGTTTCCATTGGTCTTTAGAGGTACGTCGCACATCCTGCACGCCTTTGTTCCTTCCATCAATGAAGATTTGATCTTAGATCATCAAAACAATCACCCACACCCCATAATCTATCTATAAAACCCTTGGTTTGTTGATCTGTCCCTCACACATGGATTCATCATGATTCTGGGGGTCCGATCGGGCTCGGTAAGAACCAACAATTTCAAACTATGACCGAAGGGTCCAATTGGTGACAAACGCGAAACAATTGAGGGGGAAAATACCAAAAACAAATGTTTATCAATCATTCCCAAGTGTTATTGATCAACGATCAAGAACAAGGATATATGAAGTTAGAAAACCAAATAATGATCAATTAAACTGGTACATGGGAACATGCAAAGGCCACAATTGGTGTAGACCAAAGGAAGAGATCGATCCGCCTAATAAATTTAATCAAAATGGGTGTAATTCATAAATTAATGAGTCTTACCTAGAGATTGGATCATTATTCATCGAAGAACATGATCACTAATGATCGAAGGAAGTCGTTTCATTTTTTGCGCTTTGATATGCTCTGATTCAGAGTTTCATCGTCATCCGATATGACCCCCCAACAAAAGGAGGAAGGAGAAGCTATGGAATCCTCCTAGGGTTTATGTGGATAACCCTAGAGGATTATCCATAGAAAAATATTTATATACATTCCCGTTAGGTTAAAATAATCAATTAATTTAATTAATTTAATTAATTAACTAACTAAACATACCGTCAATGGGAGAGATATTCGAACACCTAGTTCCAACCTATTTTAGGTCGCGCCTAGGGTAAACAATGTGTTCCAAACTCACATGTGGTCTCAGATTCCTAATCTGAGCTTTTGTTTAAGATTTATCATATTTTCTTTAAGAAATTGCATGCATGTAATATAAAATATATTTAATATTTTTATAAAATTAATTCTAAGCACACCGGGTCTCAAAATCACATGTCTCTTCAATGCCTAGCTATGGAAATATATATATAAATATTTCAAAGTCTTACAAGACAAAAACCTAGTCTCTACATCATTCGATCCTTTAATATTTTCATCCCTGAAAAGAAAAACTAAACAAACAACTCAGGAAACTGAGCCCGCATCAGGCTCTCCCGCTCCAAGGAGCTCTCCTATAGGTTCCTATGCTACCAAAACACATGAACCAATGGGATGGTCCATCCACATAGGGTCCTCTTTTGTCGATCCTCGATCACCACCAAGTGCTCCACAAAGTTGGATCCATACTCTATGTCCAGCTCACCTCAGTTGATGATGTGCGTAGGTTCATTTACGTATCTCCTCAATTGAGACACATGGATGACATCGTGAAACCAATATAGCTGTGTGGGTAGGGAGAGGTAGTAAGCAACTTCGCCAACCCTCTACATGATCTTGAATAACCCGATGGACCTCAGGGATAAATTACCTCCCCAGAAGAACCTCCTCAATCCTCATCATGGGGAGACTCTCAGGAAAACATGGTCTCATTTCATGAACTCAAAGAGCCTACAAATATGATCTACATAATATTTCTTCCTACTTTAAGCCATCATAATTCTCTCACAAATGACTTGAACCTTCTCCATCATTGCCTGCACCAACTCTGTACCCATAAGATATGTCTCTCCAATCTCTGTCCAGCACATGGGTGACTTGCAGTGTCTCCCTTATAGGGACTCAAAATGTTTCATTACAATGATAGAGTGGTAGTTTTTGTTGTACGCAAAATCTATTAAGGGAAAGTGATCCTCCCAGCCCTGGATGAAGTCTATCAAGCAAGCCCTCATCATATCCTCCAACACATGGATAGTGCTCTCAGTCTACCCATCTGTCTGGGGGTGAAAGACTATACTCATCCTCATCTAGGTCATGAATACCTCCTACAGACCTCTCCATAATCATTATTTGAACCACACATCATGATCATAGACAATCCTCAAGGGCATCCCATCACGTACGTACATTTGCTCCAAAATCTGCATCAAAATTTTCTCCTTGATAGAAAGGAAGTGTTTAGACTTCATGAGTCAGTCAACTATCACCTAGATGGAATCATGGACCTTCACTATGTATGGAATCCATGTTAAAAATTCCATGGATATTCCATCCCACTTCCACTCCAGGATCTTAAGGGGATGTAACAAACCTGCCAGAACCTGGTGCTCAGCCTTCACCTACTGACAGGTGAGGCACTGAGAGAGGAACTTAGCTAAGATTTATCTCATTTCAGACCAAAAAAACTCATGCTAAAGGTCTTTTTACATCTTCTCCATTCTAGGATGTACAATTAGGGTAGAATTTTGAAACTCTCACATCACCTCCTCCCACATCATGACTAGAACCACTGTCCATCCCTAAAAAAAGATGACATGATTTCATCATTTAGAATATTTATACAGTGAATCCCTCATGGATATCTAGTAAAGTAAGATCTCATAGTTGATGTCTCCCAACTGGGACTCTCTCACATGCTCGATAAGCGAAGGAGTCAACACTATTAACTATAAAAAAGTTTTACCCTCCTACTCTACTAGGGTCAGCTGCAAGGAAGCCAACTGCTCAGTAGCCTCCTACACCAGGCGACCTTGGAACTTCCTGCTAAGGGCATATGCTACTACATTTCCCTTACATGGAGTATAGACTATCTCAAAGTCATAGTTCTGCAGGATCTCTAACAAGCACCGCTATCTCAGGTTCAAGTCTCTCTGTGTGAAGATATACCTGATACTCTGATGGTATGAGTAAACCAAAAATCACTCACCTAAAAGATAGTGACTCCACATCCTCATGGTGAAGATTACCACTGCCAACTCTAGGTTATGATTCACATAGTTTTTTTCATGGGGTCTCAACTGCCTCGACCCGTATATGATAACTACCTACTGCTACATCAACATGAAACTGAGCCCATCTCTCAAGGAATCATAATACACTACATACTCCACACCCTCCTCTGTTAGTCTCAACACATGAGCACTTTTCAGCCTCAACCTCAACTCCTCGAAGGCCCTCTAACACTACTCGGTCCAAAAAAAAGGTTTCCCTTTCTGTATCAGGGAATCCATAGGGGCTGCAATCCTAATGAAGTTTGCCACAAACCTCCTGTAGTACCCCACCAAGTTAAAAAAACTCCACACCTCTAACACACTCTTGGGTGGTTCCCAATAAATCATTACATTGATCTTTACTGGGTCCACCACTAAACCATGCTCAGAAATGTCATGCCCTATAAAGTGAACCTTGTGAATCCAGAACTGGTACTTCAAGAGCTTACCATAATGAGTATGTCATCGATGAAGACAACCAGAAACTGGTCTAAGTATGGGTGGAATATTTGTTTCATCAAAGCCATAAACATGGATGGGGAATTCATCACACCAAAGGGAATCACCAAAAACTCATAGTGTTTGTAGCGACATCAGAATTACAGCTTTGTAATATCAATCTAGTGAACCCTAAATTGGTTGTAGTGAGATCAGAGATTGATCTTCAAGAACCATCTCGCACCTCGCAACCAGTTAAAGAGGGCGTTAATCCTCGAAAATGGGTAATTTTTCTTTATCATGGCCTAATTTAGGTGATTATAATCCATGAAAAGCCACAATATCCCATCCAAATTTTTCACAAACAACACTAACACTGTCCAGGTGAACACACCGAGTCTTACGAAGCCTTTCCTTTGTAGACCCTCCAACTGAACCACTGACTCTCGAAGCCACACAGGGTCATTTTATATACTAATTAAAATATTGCGCCATCTATGGTTAAAGTATATATAGACATCCAACTCGTGGTGGGGAGGTTAACCTAGTACATCAACACAACTCACCATCATTAGAGGGAGCTAAGAGCTCATAACATCCATTATTCCAAGGGTAATAATAGCCAACTATTAAATTGGTTGTAACCTCATATGAATGAGACCATCCTACTCTGTCTAGGGATCACTTCCCCCACCCCCCACCCCCCAGGGAGAAAAAATTCATCCCATAACCCAAAAGCACTACCAAGCTCACTGGTAGTAATCATCTGAGCATGGATGGTCAATAACCAGTCCATACTGAGAAAAAATCGTAGGGTCTCACTGCTACTATGAATAGATTTGGTGTGAGTCTCTCTCTCTCCTCATGGAGTAAGGTCACCCCATTAACCGGAACATGTGAAAATCGATCCTCTCCACAGGAACCTCCAACACAAAGGTTGAGAAAAAGGGCCTCATATGGTATCACTAGGTCTTGAATAGGGGTTACGCATAGGGAAATGTGGATTTTGAATCTATGTTAACAAATTTTGATGGAGTATTAGTGACATAGGTCTTACCCCAAACCACAATCGAGCCTCTTGGACAGAAGTCCCATATACCAAGAGCTCATCCTTTCCCTTGCATACTTTCTCTCCTCAACCAGGGCCTGCTCCGATACCCCATCACATACAAACATACCGAACACACAAGTCAAAGGGACTCAACTTCCACACCTTGAAACTATCTATTGTAGGTGGCACTAACTCACCCGTATGGTTTTGAATTATGTCACAAGAATATGTCTCATTGGGGAAAGAATCTTTCTTCCCCACATGTTTAATGCCACACTAAAACATCTCTATCACAAGACTCTACCGATGCCCAACATCATCCTGGAGAGGTCTCACTGCGAGGATCACCATCGAAAGGGGGTCCTGTGCGAGTGGGATATCCAAACCACATGATCAGGACTAACCTCAACCACCTAATAAGGGATTCTGGGTCAACACAAATCCTGGGTGATCTTTACATTCAGAACCTGCAATGTGCACTCAACACAGGTGCATCATCTGTTGGTACCACCAGAACCAACTACTACTCTATGAAGAGAACTAGTTGTAAGTGCAACCATATGACCAGTTATGATCTACACAAGTATGAAAACTCAGATTATTAACTCAATCCAAACCTCTACTGCCTGGGGATCTGACTCATTATCGAACCTCGTCGACCTCTAGAATTGGAACTTGCGGAGTGTGTTATGCTTGTACACATCCTCAACCTGCTCTATTGGGATGATCTGCAAATCGATGGGTATAGGTGTTTTTACCTTCCCACTTGAAGGAATAATTTCGCAGGATGGACCTTGAACCAAGGCCTCATCACTCATCAGATCATTGTCACAATCTGAAACTGGTATCCTGGCTTGCTGTCGTCACAAAGGCATCCTGAAATTTAATCAAGATGTACCATGGTTAGTTGAGAATATATATATATATATATAAATGTGGAGTTTACTCAAGAAGGACAGTTAAAGACTCAATCCTATATGATTCATGTACCATTGATTCCTAAAACCAATGTCTTGGTATGCTGAGTTGACAAACAGGTAGTCAAGGTCTTGGTGAATGGCTACGTCGACTGCCCGTATCATCACTCGATTCCCTGTCCTGAGAGCCGCACTCGAAACACTTTGACATTGTTTCCCTAATATTAAGAAAAATCCTCATAAGGGGACTACTCCAGCAAAAATCCCAAGGAATAAAATACTATGATACCAATCTGTCATGACCCGAACCTAACAGGGGCTCAAGCTGAAACTACCCCAAGCCCGCCGCCATAGGCCAGGGGGTGGTGAAAAGTAATGAAAGTCATATCCTAAATACACTCCCAACCAAAAAGATGTACCAATCGAAAAAAACTAGAAAGTAAAATGTTGAGAGAGCCCATCTCCTAGTCTCCAAGTTACGACCTCCATATGTGGTCCAAAGTACAAGGTATCCCTAAGCTCATTTATAGTCACTGCTGACTTATCTATCATCTGCATATGACAAAACACGTGCGGGTAAATACCATGCAGGGGTGAGTATATACATTCCCAATAGGACACCAAGAAAGCTGAAGGGGGAGTAGTAAGAGATACAATAGGAAGATAAATATAGTAGGTAGTAATTACAAGATGCATCTCAACCCAAGTAAGAGAAAGAGTAACATCATCCAAGCACAAGGGGTTCAAAATAGTGTGTAGATGAACTACATGTTGAGTATTTTCCACCCATAATAAGAGAGTAACCTCATCCAACCATGAGAAGCTAAATATGGAAATCACGTGGCATACCCCACACATCTTTGCAACCCATGGCAGGAGAGTAACCAAATCCAAAGGTATAGATACATACATACATACATACATACATATATGCTCAGTTAAAAGAATCCCAAACGAGAGAGAAAAGGGATCTCCATCTCACAACTCATCTTGAGAAAAGAGTCACCATCAGTTTCAAAAGTCTATAAATGATTCCCAACATCTCATGTGTCTGCTCAGAAGTAACCATGTGAAGGCCTAAGATTCACCACTATGTCATGTAGTCGAGGGGGTACAAACTCCAAGTAGAGGACTCACACCCTAGTATTCCAGGGGGTTCCACTATATAAGTATCCATAGAGGACCTACACCCAGATGTATCAGTGTGGGTCCACTCTAGTGTCACAAGGACCCTCACCCTATCCAATAGGGGGGTTTCACTCGATAAGTATCCATAAATATCCATAGAGGACCTGCAGACTGATGCATCGGGGGGGGGGGGGGGGGGGTCCAATCTGGTGTCATGAGGACCCACACCCTATCTAACCACTTGGTAAGTATCCATAGAGTATCCACGCCCTAATGCGTCAGAGGGGGGGGGGGTCCACTCTAGTGTCACAAGGACCTATGCCCTATCCAGTAGGGGGTTCCACTCAGTAAGTATCCATATAGGACCCACACCCTGATGCATTAGGGGGTTCCACTCTAGTATCATGAGGACCCGCACCCTATCTGATAAGGGGTTCTACTTGGCAAGTATTCGTAGAGGACTCACGCCCAAGCTGATGGGGGGTTCCACTCGATAGGTCAAGGACCCACGACCCGGTGTGATAGGGGGTTCCACTACAGTCATCAAGGACCCACGCCCTATCTGATAGGGGGTTTCACTTAGTAGGTCACTGATGATCCTCTACCCGATCACTATCATCATTGGGCATAGCTTTAACATGCTTCTTGCTTGGAACATCTCACATCATATCCTGGAATTCACAACTGAGGGTAATATCGTGTTCTATGTGGAAAAACAATAAGGATAGGCTAATCAAGGTCCAAAATCCGAGTTTAAACAAAGTAGATATGAGAGATTGAAGTTTCCTTAAGAGTAACCAAGGGGTACACGATGTGTGAGGGTACCCACAAAGCGTGTGGTCCCACTCTTTCACCTGGACTTATCCCTGGAGGTACATGGATCACCAAATGTGTAGGGATACAGAATGTGTGGGGGATCTACACAACATGACCATGCCACTTGGGGCCCCACCCATGTGCTTTTCTGTGTCCGTGTATTCCATATTATGTGTGTGTACTCTAGTACACAACACACCTCTTCACACGGGGTGCCACCCATGTCTCTGGTTGTGCTTGTGTACTTGGGCACATGGCATGTTCCTGGCCGCGTGTTCCGCCTCATGGATTGTCCACTCGGGGAAGTGGTACACAATGTATAGAGATTCTATATGGAATTCCATCCTTATTGTAATGGCCCGGACCCTCCTGGCCCATTACTTTTCCAAAAAGTGAGGTTCCACCAAAACAGTGGCACCGTGAGGGTGACACCGTGACGGTGGCACCGTGACGGTGGCACCGTGAGGGTGACACAGTGAGGGTGGCACCATGAGGGTGGCACCGTGAGGGTGGAACCATGAGGGTGGCACCATGAGGGTGGCACCGTGAGGGTGGCACCGTGAGGGTGGCACCGTGACGGTGGCACCGTGAGGGTGACACCGTGTCCCCTCGCTGAGCCTTTCATTCTTCTTCCAGTACCTGACTTTTCCGCTCCCGCAACATAAGTTTCGACGTAAATTAATTCTTTTACTTCTTTTAAAACCATTTAAATCCCATAATTAATTCCTAAAAATCCCGAGAGACCTCTGTGTGTAACTGCCCAGCCGCGTGGTCAACCCACGACCCCCGCGCCTTACGAGGTTACGCGTTCTCACCTCAACCGCCCGCGACTCTTATAAACTAAGGGTTATCCGTGGTTTCTCCTTTCCTCAGTCGTGGATTTTCACAAACAAATTTTGGTGCATCAGGCGTGCCGCATCGTTATCCGTGAAGTTCCGCGCCCGACCTAAAACGTCGACCATCTATCAACAAGTAGGGAATTTCTCCTTCGCCTCTCTCTTTTGTGTATCATGCGGGGTGGGCGTGCTTTTGTTTCTGTAGAACTGGTTGGACTGAACTTAATGAAGATAATAAACAAAGATCTAAAGAATGAAGGGGAAGGGGTTGTAATTGTTGTTTCTGCGTTATATTGTGATTATATTTCTGAGTTGTGCTAGCTTACGCCTTCTGAAAATTCATGGATGTTGGTGGTCTTTCCATGTGCAGTAATGAAACCATCATATGTTTTAAATGGATTGTTTGTAAATGTGAACTCCTGCTGTGAAATTGGTTAATCACGTATATTCGGCTGAATAAATTGAAAGCACCAGGATCAACCCTTCTGTGATAACTCCCGGTTAGAACACACGGAATTTGAATCATGGAGTGTGTTAAGTCGTTTAAATCTGAAAATCCCTAACTTGTGTTGGTGGTGGTAGTTGGTTGTTTTCCTTTCGGGCCGATTGCTGGAGATGTGGGAGGGGATGGGATCCCCTGTTCTTTTATACCCTCGGTGGTTGTGTGAAATTTGGGGATGAGATCTCCTGTTAGTATGGATTTGGTGGTTGTGAGTTTTAAGACCGGGTGGATACTTGTTTATATCACGAATTGGGGTGGAATCCTCTGTTGTTGAGAACCAGGTATGAGTGTTATGGTTGTTGCTTGATTGTTTACCTTCCTGGACTTATTCCTATACCTACTAGTTGCCCAGTAGTGCTTAAACATAAACATTATTACTGAACGTGAAATAAGAAAGGGGACAAATGGGTTGTTAGCGTGAGTCGTGACTCGGACTTGAGTGCTGTTGTGATCTGTAGGCTGTCTGAAGAAAAACCTAGCTTGGGTGAGTGCTTGTTACCTATATATATATACTTGTAGCTTTTTGTTTCTTATTCACGCCCCACCCAAGTTGAGCACTTAGTGCTGAACACCCCCATTTCATGGGGGAGGGTGTTTTTCCCAACACTATTCTTAGTGGCTGGTTATTAGCTTCTTTTTTGCTCCCTTTCCCGGATAGCCCAAGTATCTTTGGGCAGGCTGTGATGGCCTGAGGTCCATTATTATCCCAAGAACCTTCGGGCGGGGTAGTGTGGTGGTTGGCCAGGTGTGTGCGGCAGGTGGTTTCCCAAGTGTCTTCGGGATGAGGCCCAGGTGTCTTCAGGCGTGGTGGTGGTTGCTCTGGACTAGGTGTTTGCAGGCATGGTTACATGTGACAGTTGAGGCCCAGGTGTGTGCGGGCGGGATTTCGGCAGTGGGACTACGTGTAGTTATGGCCCAGGTGTGTGCGGGCGGGTGTGGCAGTGGGACTACGGTGAGAATGACGGGATTGGTCCGATGCGTAGGATGTCTCAATAACCAGTGGGAAAGTGGCGCGGGGTACCCAAACATCGATGTGCTCTTAATATATATATTACTTGACTTGCGTTATTTGGGGAGTGTGCCTTGGTGAGGCCTGGGGTGGATAGTTTGCCTTGTTAGGTGTTTGGTTTACTCTTTTTCTAACGGGACTTTAGTACGTTCCCCCACTTGTGCACAAGAGTCTTTGGTTTTCCCTACTGAGTGTACTTGTATGCTCACCCTACGTATATAAAACTGCTTTTAGGTTTCCAGGAGGACTTCGGGGATCGAGCAGGACCGTACTAGCTCGGACCTTTGGGGCAGTTGCAGTTGCTATTTTTCTTCTTTGGTACTTACCTTTGTAGTCGCCCTTTGTACTTTGTGGCTTTACTTTTAGAACATGCATGTGGGAATGGTTTATTTCTTTTGGTTTTACTTTTCTTTTACCTTGGTGTTGTTGAGTTTCATCATCTCATCTCTCGATCTTATAAAACAAAATGGGGTAATGCCTTCCGTTTGTGAGAAATTTCTATACCCTTGGTACTAGTCGCCACTCCGGGACCAATTGAAGGCGGGTCTCGGGGGTCATTATCTCTCCTTCAACTTAAAGAAGGAAGGGCCTGATAATCTGCTGACCCTTCCCTCCTTTTGGTGAAGGCGGGTCGTGACAGAATGGTATCATAGGTTATGATTGAGAGATTGGATGGAGTCTGGAGGATTGCATGGGATGGTAAGGCAACAGTGTTGGGTGACCTTGGCGCGTGAATTAGGCCAGGTAAGACTGGCTAGGACACGGGATTTTAGGGCCCCCCGTGATCCGATGCAAGGACTCTGGACCTACCGAACGACCAAGTGAGGCCACATTGATTGCAGGGTAGAGACCCTAGGAAAGGTACATGAATCATGAATGACTTGTGTTCTTGTGTTTCTGGGATGTCTTGGGGATTAAGAATAAATTAAATTTTAAGAAGTTTTAAGAACAATATTCTGCACTACTTGGGCTTAGGCATTCCTTGTTTACCTTGCAGCTATGGAACCTGGAAGGCGACCACGTGTGGTACAGGCGATCGAGGCCCCGAAGACTACTTTGGTTGATCGGTAGAGAGCTGATTGAGAGGAAGAGGATGACCAGTGGCAGAAGACTCTTCGAGCCTTCCAGCGACAGGCCCTCGAGAAGTATGAGGGCAGCACCTCCGACATGAAGACTGAAGGCTGTCTAGAGGATCTAGTTATAGCCTTCAGCCTGATTCGGGCCCCGACCGAGTACTGGGTTCCTCTGGCCATTATCCAAATGTGGGGAGTGGCACGTCAGTGGTGGATGCTTTACCTGGGGGAGAGGAGAGAGTCTGAGGTGGCTTGGGTGGATTTCTAGAGGGAGTTCCGGGCGGAATTCCTCTCCTCGACGATGAAGGCAGAAAAGAGGCAGGAACTACTCTCCCTCCAGCAGGGGAGTATGTCCGTGAGGGAGCTAGGGATCAAGTTCAAGGACCTCCTACGTTTTACTCCAGACCTCTTTCCCGACGAGGAGTCCTGGGCAAGATGTTTAGAGGAGGCACTCCGACCCTCCCTCCAGTATGTTGTTACCCCCTTTACCCTACCGACGTACTTGGAGGTCCAGAAGAAGGACGAAGTGGTGGAGAGGATGCATGCTCTAGGAGGAGTGTCGCGAGAGGGGATCCAGCTAGGACCATCAAAGGGGAAGGCCGTCAGCACCAGGCCTCCAGCGTCAGGACCCTCCAGGTTCTGACAAGCAGGGAGCAGACCACAACAGTTTCAGTTTCGATCCCCCGGCCCTCGCCCTTTTCCTTCGGGCCCGGGACCGCGGTGCTTCATCTATGGGAGCCCTGGACATCTCCGGAGTCAGTACCCGGACCGGGTGCAGTACGGTGGTGGTGGACAGCCCCACCACCCTCCCCAGCAGCAGCTTCCAGCCAGACCTTTCCAGCAGCAGCAGCAGCAGGGACAACGAGCTCCCGCTCCTCCGAGGGCAGACGTAGGAGGAGGAGGCCGACCTCAGGGCGCTCCACAGGGACCTCAACCAGGGCGTGGTCGGGGAGGCGGCCGACAACTGAGAGGTAGGGGAGATGGGCGTGGACAGTTACACGCCGCAAAGGCAGCAGTTCCAGTAGGGCCAGAGGTTGTTCGAGGTACGATCAGTCTGTTTAGAACTCTTGCTCATGCTTTGTTCGATATCGGAGCTTCGCACTCCTTTGTTGCACCCAGTATAGCCCGTGCCTTGGGTCTAGATGCCGAGAGACTTCCAGTGCCCCTGGTGTTGAGCACACCAGTCGGAGGTTAAACCGACTTGTTGTTCGTTTGTCGGGGATGTAGACTGATGATAGGGCCACATCAGTCGGTTAGGGATCTTCTCCTGCTACAGATTCAGCCATACGATGTCATCCTAGGCATCGACTGGCTATTTTCTGTGTGTTCCATCATCGACTGTTTCTGAAGAAGGGTGGTGTTCTCAGACTTGGACGGCCGGCGTGTTACCTTCACCGGTGAGCGGAGCAGTCCGAAGGGAAATAGGAGAGAGGAACCTCTCCTCTCCTTGTTGACCGAGCTGACAGTGGAATCAGTAGATGCTGAAATGGTGGAAGTGCGAGAGATCATCCGTGAGTTTATGGACATCTTTCCTGAGGAGGTGACGACTCTACCCCCTCGACGTGATATCGAGTTCGGGATAGACCTGCAGCCCGACACTCGTCCAATCTCGATGGCTCCTTACCGAATGGCACCTTCGAAGCTACGGGAGTTGCGGATACAGATTGACGATCTGATGAAGAGAGGTTATGTTCGTCCGAGTGCGTCACCGTGGGGTGCTCCGGTCTTGTTTGCAAAGAAGGCAGATGGTGGTCTTAGGTTGTGCATGGACTACAGGAGGCTGAATCAGGTGACGATCAAGAATCGCTACCCTCTTCCAAGGATATATGATCTTTTCGACTAGCTGAAAGGGGCAAGATGGTTCTCGAAGATCGACCTGCGGTCTGGGTACCACCAGCTGAGGGTGAAAGAGAGCGACATCCTGAAGACAGCGTTCAGGCGCAGGTATGGACACTTCGAGTTCGTAGTCATGCCCTTCGGTGTTACGAATGCCCCGGCTGTGTTCATGGGGCTTATGAACTCCATCTTCCGGGAGTACCTGGATCGGTTCGTGGTTGTGTTCATCGACGACATCCTGGTCTACTCTAGATCAGAGGAGGACCACGCAGAGCACCTGAGGACAATTTTGGAGGTCCTCCGACAACACCAGCTCTATGGGAAGTTGTCGAAATGCAAGTTCTGGACACGAGAAGTGCACTTCCTCGGGCACGTGGTGTCTGAGCAGGGGGTAGCGGTCGACCCATCAAAGGTTGAGGCAGTTGTTTCTTGGGCAGCATCCAAGAATGTGGCAGAAGTCCGAAGTTTCCTCGGGCCGGCAGGTTACTACCAGAGATTCGTACCCAACTTCTCTCGAGTTGCAGCCCCTTTGATGGCTCTGACCAAGAAGGACCAGGCTTTCGTATAGAGTGAGCAGTGCCAGTCAGCCTTTAGCTATCTGAAGGAGAAGTTGGTCAGTGCCCCAGTGCTGAGATTACCAGAAGAAGGGGCGGATTATGAGGTGTTCTGTGATGCTTCAGGACAGGGCCTAGGATGTGTGTTGATGCAGCGACAAGGGGTGATCTCTTATGGGTCCAGGCAGCTGCGTTCCCATGATCATAATTACTCCACCCACGACCTGGATCTTACAGCGGTCATTTTTGCGCTAAAGTTATGGCAGCACTACCTCATCGGGGAACGCTTTGTGGTCTTCACGGATCACAAAAGCTTGAGGTATATCTTCTCCCAGCAGGACTTAAACTTGCGACAGCGGAGATGGGTGGAGTTCCTCCAGGATTACGACTTCAAGATCTCTTATACTGAAGGCAAGGGCAATGTTTTGGCCGATGCCTTGAGTAGGAGGACGCAGAAGGATGCGGTCCGAGAGTCGGTAGATGCCTGGAAGGCAATGGAGGAGTTGGCCGCCTTACACCTGGATGCGAAGATGGATAGCGGCAGAGGCTGCCTATATCAGATGATAGTGTATTCATCTTTGTTTTGACAGGTGGAGGAGTCTCAGTGGGGAGACCCGGAGTGCGAAGTGATGCGTGACTGGGTTGACCAGGGCAATGCTCCAGAAGGATGGACAAAGGATTGTCAGAACCAGATGCTTTTCCATAAAAGGTTGTTTGTCCCGTAGGCGATGCGCGGAAAGGTTCTTAGTGAGTTCCACAACTCACCCCTGGAGGTACACCTAGGAGTTTCCAAGATGTACCAGGGTCTGAAGAGGCAGTTTTGGTGGCCCGGAGTTAAGCGAGCAGTGGCAGAGTTTGTGGCCAAGTGCTTAGTGTGTCAGAAAGTGAAGGCTGAACACCGAGTTCTGGGCGGCCTACTACAACCCCTAGATGTCCCCGAGTGAAAGTGGGATGACATCTCAATGGATTTCGTCATGGGACTACCCAAGGCCCAAGGGGGATATGATGCCATCTGGGTGGTAGTGGACAGGTTGATGAAATCGGCTCACTTTCTAGAAATTAGGGAGTCGAGTACTGTGGACGCTTTGGCACGAAAGTACGTGGATGAGGTGGTAAGGTTGCATGGAGTTCCGAGGTCTATAGTCTCGGATAGGGATGCACGGTTTACCTCGCGAGTCTGGAGAGGATTGCAGCATGCGTTTGGCACCCAGTTATGCCTTAGCACTGCTTTCCAACCCCAGACAGATGGACAAATAGAGTGCACCATCCAGACCTTAGAGGATATGCTACGGGAATGTGTTCTGGACTCAGGAGGATCACGGGTGCGACACCTGCCCCTGGTAGAGTTCGCTTACAATAATAGCTATCACTCTACCATTGGCATGGCCCCGTTTGAAGCCCTTTATGGGAGGCCATTCCATTCACCTATGTGTTGGGCCGAAGTAGGAGAGGCAGGCATCCTTGGCCCGGAGGTGGTGCAGAACACAACAGAGAAGGTTCAGCTCATACGGGAAAGGATGAAGGCGGCCGAGGACCGACAGAAGTCGTATGCTGATACCAGGAGGAGGACCTTGGAGTTTGAGGTTGGGGACCACGTGTTCTTGAAGGTCTCCCCTCGGCGTGGGCAGTGGAGGTTTGGCAAGGGGAGTAAGCTTTCCCCTAGGTTCATCGGACCCTTCGAAGTATTGCGGTGGGTCGGCGAGGTGGCTTACCAGCTAGCGTTTCCACCACCGCTACTGAGGATACATGGTGTCTTCCATGTGTCCCAGCTCCGTCGGTATCTGCACGACGATTCACACATCCTCGATTGGGGTGAACTGGACATCGAGGACGACGTGACCTTTGTGGAGATACCAGTGATGATCGAGGATCACAAGGAGAAGGTGCTTCATGGGCGAACCATTCCCTTGGTTCACGTGTTGTGGAGACATGGTGGGCTTGAGGAGAGTACGTGGAAGAGGGAAGCACAGATGCGTACCCAGTACCCAGAGTTGTTTTAAGTTTTGTTCCTTGTTGTACCTGTTGTGATATAATGTTTTGTATTTTGGCTATGAAATGTACTGGTTTTTCTTCCTCTAGATGCGTGTGAAAAGCCCTGGCTATGGGGAGGAGAGAACCCGACCCCTAATCAAGACGCATTAAGGTGGATGCGATTGAACCCGTGCGGGCGAGTCAGTGCCACCCAAAGCGGATAATATCTTGACATGGGGGAGGAGACTCCCCAACCCACATGCCTGGGAAGTTTGACATGTTATGTTGCTTGGTTATTGACAGAGAAGTGTTTTTGGTTAGCATGGGTTCACTTCTAAGAGGTATCTTTCGAGGTGGTTGTTCGGACCCTCTCTTTCCTTCTTGGTTTGTTTTGATTCTCGAGGACGAGAATGGTTTAAGAGGTATCTAATGTAATGGATCGGACCCTCCTGGCCCATTACTTTGCCAAAAGTGAGGTTCCACCAAAACAGAGGCACCGTGAGGGTGGCACCGTGACGGTGGCACCTTGAGGGTGACACCGTGTCCCCTCGCCGAGCCTTTCGTTCTTCTTCCAGTACCTGACTTTTCCGCTCCCGCAACATAAGTTTCGACGTAAATTAATTCTTTTACTCCTTTTAAAACCATTTAAATCCCATAATTAATTCCTAAAAATCCTGAGAGACCTCCGTGTGTAACTGCCCAGCCGCGTGGTCAACCCACGACCCCCGCGCCTTACGCGGTTACGAGTTCTCACCTCAACCGTCCGCGACTCTTATAAACTAAGGGTTAGCCGTGGTTTCTCCTTTCCTCGATCGTGGATTTTCACAAACAGCTTCTGGTGCATCGGGCGCGCCGCATCGTTATCCGTGAAGTTCCGCGCCTGACCTAAAATGCCGACTATCTATCAACAAGTAGGGAATTTCTCCTTCGCCTCTCTCTTTTGTGTATCATACGGGGTGAGCCTATTTTGTTTCTGTAGAACTGGTTGGACCGAACTTAATGAAGATAATAAACGAAGATCTAAAGAATGAAGGGGAAGGGGTTGTAATTGTTGTTTCTGCATTATATTGTGATTATATTTCTGAGTTGTGCTGGCTTACGCCTTCTGAAAATTCATGGTCGTTGGTGGTCTTTCCCTGTGTAGTAATGAAACCATCGTATGTTTTAAATGTCTTGTTTGTAAATGTGAAATCCTGTTGTGAAATTGGTTAATCACGTATATCCAGCTGAATAAATTGAAAGCACCAGGATCAACCCTTCTGTGATAACTCCCGGTTAGAACACACGGAATTTGAATCATGGAGTGTGTTAAGTCGTTTAAATCTAAAAATCCCTGACTTGTGTTGGTGGTGGTAGTTGGTTGTTTTCCTTTTGGACCGATTGCTGGAGATGTGGGAGGGGATGGGATCCCCTGTTATTTTATACCCTCGGTGGTTGTGTGAAATTTGGGGATGAGATCTCCTGTTGGTATGGATTCGGTGGTTGTGAGTTTTAAGACCGGGTGGATACTTGTTTATATCACGAATTAGGGTGGAATCCTCTGTTGTTGAGAACTGGGTATGGGCGTTATGGTTGTTTCTTGATTGTTTACCTTCCTGGACTTATTCCTATGCCTACTAGTTTCCCAGTAGTGATTAAACATAAACATTATTACTTAACGTGAAATAAGAAAGAGGACAAATGGGTTGTTAGCGTGAGTCGTGACTCAGACTTGAGTGATGTTGTGATCTGTAGGCTATCTGAAGAAAAACCTAGCTTGGGTGAGGGCTTGTTACCTATATATATATACTTGTAGCTTTGTGTTTCTTATTTGCGCCCCACCCAAGTTGAGCACTTAGTGCCGAACACCCCCATTTCATGGGGGAGGGTGTTTTTCCCAACACTATTCTTAGTGGCTGGTTATTAGCTCCTTTTCTGCTCCCTTTCCCAGATAGACCAAGTATCTTTGGGCAGGCTGTGATGGCCTGTGGTCCATTATTAGCCTAAGAACCTTCGGGCGGGGTAGTGTGGTGGTTTGCCAGGTGTGTGCGGCAGGTGGTTTCCCAAGTGTCTTCGGGATGAGGCCCAGGTGTCTTCGGGCGTGGTGGTGGTTGTTCTAGCCTAGGTGTTTGCAGGCATGGTACATGTGACAGTTGAGGCCCAGGTGTGTGCGGGTGGGATTTCGGCAGTGGGACTACGTGTGGTTGTGGACCAGGTGTGTGCGGGTGGGTGTGGCAGTGGGACTGCGGTGAGAATAGCGGGATTCGTCCGATGCGTAGGATGTCTCAATAACCAGTGGGAAAGTGGCGTGGGGTACCCAAACATTGATGTGCTCTTAATATATATATTACTTGACTTGCATTATTTGGGGAGTGTGCCTTGGTGAGGCCTGGGGTGGATAGTTTGCCTTGTTAGGTGTTTGGTTTACTCTTTTTCTCACGGGACTTTAGTACGTTCCCCCACTTGTGCACGAGAGTCTTTGGTTTTCCCTATTGAGTGTACTTGTATGCTCACCCTATGTATATAAAACTGCTTTCAGGTTTCCAAGAGGACTTTAGGGATCGATCATGACCGTACTAGCTCGGACCTTTGGGGCAGTTGCAGTTGCTGTTTTTCTTCTTTGGTACTTACCTTTGTAGTCGCCCTTTGTACTTTGTGGCTTTACTTTTAGAACATGCATGTGGGAATGGTTTATTTCTTTTGGTTTTACTTTTCTTTTACCTTGGTGTTGTTGAGTTTCATCATCTCATCTCTCGATCTTATAAAACAAAAAGGGGTAATGCCTTCCATTTGTGATAAATTTATATACCCTTGGTGCTAGTCGCCACTCCGGGACCTATTGAAGGCGGGTCTCAGGGGTCATTATCTCTCCTTCAACTTAAAGAAGGAAGGGCCTGAAAATTTGCTGACCCTTCCCTCCTTTTGGTGAAGGCGGGTCATGACACTTATAAATTCTAAAAACCCTAGTTTCCATAGCATTGTGGCTACACGCCATGTGTTCAACATGGTACACGACATGTAGTCAACTTTTTTTATAAAAATCAAGATCCAAACTCTGCACTTCGAATTTGGTTGTCCTTCTACAGATCTCACCTCTACACCATCTATAATCGGTGGATTTAGTCTTCATCTATAGTTTTCAGACTTCCATTGGATGAAAATTGGGTTTTGTTGGTCTTTGGAGGTACGTTGTACGTCCCACACACCTATGGTCCTTCCATCGTCAAAGATTTGATCTTCGATCATCAAAATGATCACCCACTTCCTGTAATCTATCTATAAACACCCCTAGTTTTAGATCCATCCCTCTCACACAAATTCATCATGATTTCAAGGTTCCAATCAATCAGGCTCAGTACCACCCGATAATGTCGAACTGGGATCGTGAGGTCCAACTAATGACAAATGCAAAGAAATTGAGGGGGAAAAATACAAAAACAAAATTTTATCAATAATTTCCATGTTTTATTGTCCAACGATCAAGAACAGGGATATACAGAGTTAGAAAACCAAATAATAATCAATTAAAATGATACATGAGTGCATAAAAAGGCCACAATTGGTGAAAATAAAAGGAAGGGATCAATATTCTCAATCAATTTAATCAAAATAGGCATAACCCACAAATTGAAAAATCCTTCCTAGAGATTGGATCATTCATCATTGAAGAACGAACTCACCAATGATCAAAGAAATTCATTGAATTCACTGCACTCTGATATGATCTGATCCAGAGTTTTTTCATCATATGATATGATCTGCCAACAGAAGGAGAAAGGAGAAGCTCTAGAATCCTCCCAAGGTTTATGTGGCTATCTCTATAGGATTCTCCATAGTGGCAGGTTTATAGACATTCTAGTTTGGTTAAAATAATAAATTAATTGATTTAATTTAATTAATTAACCAACCGAATATACCTTCCAACCGGTGAGATATTTGAACGTCCCATGCCGACCTATTTTAGGTCACACCTAGGGTAAAAAACACGTTTCAGACTCAACTGTTGTATTTGATTACTGACCCGAGTTTCTGTTTAAGAGTTATCCCATTTTCTTTAAGAAACTACATGCGTGTAATATAAAATATATTTAATATTTTTATAAAATTAATCCTGGGAACATTGGGACTTAGAATCGCACGCCATCTTAGTTCCTGACTCTCAAAATATATATAGAAATATTTCAAATTATTACAAGGAAAAAATTGGGTTGCTACATCACATTTTTATCCAAATGCAGGAACTAAGTAGATTCTGAAAGATTGCTAGAGGAGAGTTGGATTTGAGAGCTACTAATGGTGCAAGAGTGGATTCTCTAGCCATTGGTGACTACCACCTTTCATTTCCAATGAGAATGATTTTTATTTTAAAATATTTTCGTCATGTACCAACTGGTACCAAGAACATAATTTTTGTATCATGCCTATATACAAATTAGTTTATTTTCATGTTTGGAAATAAAAGTTGTTTATTTTATAAAGACAACATATGTTATGGTATGGAACATTTAAATAATGGTCTTTTTCTATTAAATTATGAAAATCGAGTATTGAAAATTGATAACGAATCATGTTCACATGACTCATATAACACCCGACCATGGAATCACTATCTTAGTCATGTAAACAAGAAGCGTTTGACAAAGCTCTATCAAGATGTTTATTTAGAATATTTTGAGCTAAAAACACTTGAAGGATGTCATGCTTGTTTACAAGGAAAAATGACCAAACTTCCATTTAGTGGATAGAGTGAAAGGGCCATAGAGCTTCTAGTATTGGTACACACTGATGTGTGTGAACCATTTCTAGTAAAATCTTGAGGTGGGTATTCTTACTTCATAAATTTTACTGATGACTTGAGTAGATATGATTATGTATACTTGATGAGGTATAAGTCTAATTCCTTTGATAAATTGAAGGAATTCAAGAATTAATTAGAGAAAAAACTTGGAAAAAATATAAAGAAGATTCGATTGGATAGAGGTGGTTAATATATTAACCAAGAGTTTATCAACTTTCTACAGGAGTTTGAGATTCAATCTCAAATCACCCACTTTCCACACCACATTGGAATAGTGTTAGTGAAAGGAGGAACTATACCTTATTAGACATGGTAAGGTCGATGATGAGTCATGCATATCTTCTATTATCCTTTTGGGGATATACATTACAAACTATGACATACACATTAAACCGAGTACCAACTAAAGTGGAAAATGAAATTCCCTTTCAGTTATGGAGTAGAAATAAACCTATTTTTTCACATACATGTGTATGTGGTTGTGAGACATTTGTTAAGGCCTTATCAGGAAATAAAATATCACTTCGGGGCACAAAGTATATCTTTATAGGGTATACCAAGGAAACAAAGGGATACTACCTATACAACCCCTCAGATAATAAAGTGAATGTCATCAGACAAACCATATTTCTTGAGAGGGATAACATCCTCAAAAGGGTTAGTGAGAGCAAGATTGAATTCGATGAAGTTGATGCTCAAGATAAATAAGAGTTAGTATAAGAACAAATTCCTCAGGTCCCCGTGGAAGAAGTAGTTCTAGAAACAAAAGTACTACATAGGATCACAAGAGAGGTAAGAAAACCAGAAAGATATAGTTTTCTAGCTACTGAATATGGTGACTCATTATTAGTTGACAATGATGAAAATATCTTCTAAAAATAGGTATTAGAGGGCTCAGAAGCTGCAAGATGACAAGAATCCATGAATTCCGGAGTGGATTATATGTATCATAACAAAGTTTGGATTTTGGTCAATGCGCTAGTTGATGTAAAGCCCATAGGGTAAAAATAGGTATTTAAGAGAAAACTGGAACTAGTAGGTAAATTAAATACCTATAAAGTAATTCTAGTGGATAAAGGTTTAAAAAACATCAAGAAATTGACTATGATGAAACATTTTCATTAGTTTCCATTTTTAAGTCCATCAGAATTCTACTTACTATAATAGATTACCATGAATATGAAATTTGGTAGATGGATGTCAAAATTACATTCTTTAATGGGAACCTTTGGGAATATGTCTATATGACACAACTATAAGTATTTGTGAATCCAGGTGATTCCAAAAATATTTTCAAGTTATAGAGATCCATTTATGGATTGAAGCAAGCATCTGAGTCATAGAACATTTGATTGGATGTATCACGAACCAAATCTGGTCACCACCGAAACCAGTGCCAAACCTGGCCCGTGACAAGGCCCGAAGGGCGTTCCCGATCCCCACGGGATGGCACAAGTGCCCGGGTATCATAAAATGAGAATTGGGAACGATTTACCCGAGTTTATAAACTTAAAACAACAAAAGAATCCAATAAAACAAATCTGGATTTTTCAAACCAAACAATCTTTTACAAAAATTCAGAACTGAATTACATAGCTTAAAACAACTCAAAAAGACTATACCAAAGGTACAAAACCAAAATGAAACATCCCAAGAACCCTTATGGCATGGGGAACCACCCTCAAGCCATCTCCACAAGACTTCACCACCAAGGACCTGCTAGAAACCCGAACCACTGGAAAAAAAATTGTACCCGACCTGCGACAACAAAAATAACCAAGTATACTTACACCCAAAGGTGTAAGTAGGGTGTGAGACAATGCCCAGTAGGATACCACCACTAAGAGATTCCATGCGATAAACATTCAAAGATGAAAATCATGAAAGTTTTCAAAAACATGTAATTTGTAGTTACAATTTCTAAAAGATGCAACTTAAAAAAAATTAGTTTTCAAGTGGGCTAATTTAAAGAATAAACACTTTTAAAATAAATACCAAGGCTACTGAATTTTCCATCCACTCATACCGTATGCCAAAGATACACACAAAATATCTAGTGAGCACAAGCAATGGGAAATAACCCCTAGGCACTAGCTAGTTGTGGGTCCCAGGTACCTCGTATCTCGGTGAGAATAACCATAAAAAATATCCGTTCTCGTGCACGATCCACTAGTAGGGTACATACCCATAACCTAGTGGTCCCCAATCATCATCATCATAATTTATTTAGAGTTTTAAGCGTCAATATTGCTAAGTGAAACTGAGGCCAAACCCCACCCATTCACTAGCATACTAGTACACGTCCACCCACCTAGATACTCGGGTTTTCCCTTTGTACTCAAAAAAGTTCAAAAAGTCAATGAATATAATATTCACAAGAAAATATCATTTCCATATCATAAATTAACCAAAAATCACACATGTATACAACACAAGTCACAAAAGTCCACTTTTCATTCAAATTGATTTTGAAATCCGACTCACACCAAAATAGCCCACAACACTTTTCACATTTCTTTAACACTTCCAAAAATTCATTAAACAATTTTATAAAACCATTCCAATATATTAAAAATCTCATAACAGCCCACTCACTTGTTACATAACATCCTTTTTACCTTCAAAATCATTTTATCATTAAACTTACACGAAACAGCCCACAAACAAGTTTCGCTCCAACATCACAATTTAATAAAACATTTCAAAAATTTACAAAACATTCTAAAAATATTTGACATCTTAAAACAAAACTTCACCTTTAAAAACCCCATAATACGTGAAAACACATACAAAAAAGTGTATATGAACCCTTTTCCCACTTTGTTTAACCAACTAAAACATTTACAATTTTCATAAAAAGAACCCAAGTGGTGTAAATATGTATTGAACACAAAACCCATTTCAAAAACCTATTTTTAAGCCAAAATCACACCAATATCCTACCAAAACAGAATTTTCATCCCAATAAACATGTAATAATCCACTTTCAAATGTTATATAATCACCTTGAACAATATTGAAAAAGATACCCATGAGAACACACAAATCCATAAAACACTTGAAGGAGTATAACAAGGTTACACACATAAAACCCATTCAAAGACCCTCCTTTTTAGGCCCACATGACACTATATCATTATCCAACCAAAATTGGCAGCCCCGTTCAACAACTAATAAATCACTTCCACATTTTACAAAACTACCACAAGAGATAACACATGAAATACATTTGAAAAATACACACTTCAAACAAAAATGTAACTTTAATACCAAATTCTTTACTATTGCTACCAAAAATGGTTTTCTCATAATTAAAAGCATATAAGAAACATGAAAAATTATTTAATCAAGCAAACTAAATCATCATTAAATGGTTACCCACGGAATCACCTACCGAATGTGTCGAAACCCTCAAATATTGGGGTGAAACATCAACCGCACGACCGCCACACCTCAAGGAAGTTAAAAGAAACCTAAAACCTCAATATTTCACCCAAAATACATTAATTTAGAACCTAGGCACGAACCCTAACTTCTATAATTTTTATAATTCAAGAATTAGGGAAGAAACCCTAAGCAATTTGAAAGAGGAAAGAAATGGACTCACTTACTTGAAGTATCCTGAATTAATCACTCCAAAAACAATAGTTTCTGAAATTGAAAATAGCCAAAATTCAGGGGTTGTTCGAATAAGATTTAGGAGGTAATTTAAAAACTGGAATGGAGGGAAAAGAGTAAGAATTGAGAGAGTTAAGAAGGGATGAAGTTACCTCTTCAATTCTGGACGATTTGAGACACCCTATGAAGTTCATCCCTAGGTCGTGATTTCAAAGAGCGTCAAGGAGGGGGGAAAGGAAATGGGAGCGCGTTTGGGTTTCTTAGGGTTGAGAGGGAGGTGAAATCACCGAAAAATACATTATATTTAATAAGATATTAAAAAATTAAAGAAACATTTTAAAACTGGAAAATGGGCTTTCGGGTTGGCCCAATTCTTAAATAAAAACCCAAATCCTCCATGATTATGGATTTATAAAGGCTCCAAATTTAAATTTTGGTGTTAATAGGTCAGAGGAGACCATTTAGGAATTGGAATGGGTGAAAAATATTAAAAAATTAAAAAGTTATAAAAGAAACAAAATTTATTTTTAAATCTGGAATTGGGCTCACGTTTTGGCCCAATTCATAAAAACTCATCTATTCCTCCATAAAACCTTTGGAAACCCTCCAAAACAAAGTATGAATGGAAAATAAATGAAATTTAACTTCAAAATAAGTCATGTATATGACAATTCTCCCCACCATGAAAACTTTCCATCCCCAGAAAGCTACAGAAAGGCCAGATACTTAAACCAAACCCAAATGATAAACCAAGATGTACTCCCTTGCCAGGTTTCGCCCCCAAAAGCCAAAACACCTCCAGTGATCAATTAAGGAAGGAATACTTCACAAAGATAACATACACCACTTTCCTAAAACAATCAATCACATTCAGGCATTATCCCAAAGGAAAACTCCTCAAACACTATCCAAACAAGACTCAAGCAGTTCACCCAAACGAACAACGACATAGAACAAGGTTACACTTACCTTGCTATAACTAAACCATTGGGCACTCTCCAATCTCAATAGTTACCCAAGGAAGATTTAGGTAGCTTGATAGATCTGAACGAGACTACCTACCACTAATACATGACCATGGACAAGTCTAAGTTATTGGTACGAGGGAACAAAAATAGGCTCCCCGCGATAAGAACCAACCATCTTAATCGACCAGCACGAGCCAGTACAGAAAGACCCCAAAATATAAAGTGTTGGGATGACCACATGGTTAGTCTGCATGGTTTGGGAAACCATGAAATAACAGTGGGGATTCTTCTATCTACATGGTTTTTTGGGGCATGGTCACTACTAACCAAGTGCAAACCGTGTGGTCAACCTATCTAGCCAAACTTCATACCTTTCTCTAAAGACTCAATGAAAACCAAAGGGGGAGGGAATAACATTGGGAGATGACATGGGTACAAGGCCCTCCACCTATTTCCATCGAACATGAACAACATAAGAAATATGATGACACCATAGGTTTAAACTCTTCTTATCTTTCATACTGAGGATAGGACTTTGCACAAGGGTTTAAATGACCCTGTGATTTCCCCTGACTACAAGCCAGCTTCTCTCCGAGACCTATGGCTGGAGCTCAAATGATTGAAGCATCTTCGGCCTCACAATTAGGCTTTGGAAACCCCCTGAATTAGAATTCTTCTTTTGTTGCAAACAACAACTACACCGCAATCCTCGATAATTTTTCCAAGACATAACACATTCCAAACTCACTTTACCCTAACTCAATATTTCACTGAAACAAGGGCTTAGAATATGTACACACATCACACCTTGTTTGTTCGGGTGAGAAACAACCGAAGTAAAGAACACTTATACTCACCTTCCTCTAAAATGGAATATTTTTATGTTTTTCCAAGGGAGACATTCTCCCAACATAATAGAGACTATCAGATGATTGCCCAACTTTCACCTTTACGGTCAATCGAGCACATGACATCACAAGGCGTCACCAAACATGACCATTGCGACTGATATAAACAATGCATAGAGAGGGAATTTGTACAACATCCCCAAACAACACACAATTCTAGAAAGTGGCCACAATATCCTCTCATGAACAGATTTCCCACACTGATAGTTTAACATGAACTCCTTCTTCGAAGAGACTATGAAGGACCGATAATTCCTCTTAGACACTATCCAAATACTCATCCATGCTAACAACCCCAGAACACTTCCACCTTCGAAAAATTAGGAAACTTAAGAGGCTAAGGTCACTTTCAACCATCCATGATCAATCTCCCACTACAAGAGGATACAAAAAACCAATAAAGGAAAGGATGTATACTCAATCTAAAAAGCTCAAGAAAAAGATTCCTTATATTGATAAACTGGAGGATTTTCCAATGGAGAAACAATCTGGGTTGCGCTTCAGTTATGCATTAACCTTTAATGGGGGCGTGCCTTATCCAATGAGAGAACCCAAGGACCCAACTAATCTGGTCCATTGGTCAAAACAAGCCATAAACCAGCTCCAAACACATGAAGGGAACCACCGTAAAGGCATCCCAAAACATTTTTCAAAAGGGACCACTAACTGTCCCTACAATACAACTTACCGACCAAACACAAACCCAAAACACAGTTCAAACAGAAGGGGTTATTGGACTCAAAACATCCCACAACATCAAAATTTTCAAAATACCATAATACAAACCATACAAAACTATTCATCAAGACATCATGTTTTTCTTTAAAAGCAATTCTTTGAAAACAAACGGTTTAGCAGTAAGCGTATCCACCAATGGTACCCCATGGGCCTCACACATGCATGTTTTTGTGCCACACCGGGCACCCTTCTCATATCCGTCCCAGAACTCATCCAGTCATGCCATCAACCATCCATCATCCCATCTAACCCCATGCATGTGGTCACTCACAGAAATACCAAAGGTTAAAACAAATATTCTTTCCACTTTTCAAAACAAAAAACGGTCAACCAACACATCCTTTTTCTCAAAACTGCTAACCAAGAGATCAAAATACCAATTAAAATATTACTAAAATTTTCATAAAGACACAACCATTTATACAAGAACTGAATTTCATGTTATTCACATCAATTTCATAACATCTCATCCCAACAAAACACCCTATGATAGTTTAGAAAACTCTATTGGAAACACTTTTTCAAAACCAACTTTAGTATAGTTTCTGCTTTCAAAAGAGGTGTAAGCACACCATTTTCCATTTCAGAATAATTCTGAATATTAAGTTCAAATATTTAATAAATAAAACCATTCCATATTTGTTTGAAAATCATTTCACAAATACTTTACACTTCTTAAAACCAAGTCACTTTAAAACCAAAGTTCCAAGATTTCAAAACTAAAGAACACAAGACAATGCGAGAGGAAACTAGTTTCAATGGGTGACTTCGATATATGGTTGGTGGCCATATTACAATCACTTCACTGTCACAGAGAGTGTTCTTGGGAATATCCCCAGCTCCACATGTCTTGCCAGGCCCTGCGAGCTTACTGAGACCATTAACCCAACTCTCTTTTCATTTCCCCTAATCATCATTAAACCAAGAAAACCAAAGGAATCTGAAAGGTCCCGACTTCCCATGGAGATGTGAATAACGTCATGATGTGTGGTGATCATCCACACTACTCATAACTGAAATTCACAGTCCCAAAAATCCTAACTCCAGATTATCCTGATTGTTACCCGAATAACATGACCCAAAGTGAGCGAACAACCTTCTGATACCATTTTATCATGAACCAAATCTGGTCACCACCGAAACCAGTGCCAAACCTAGCCTGTGACAAGTCCCAAAGGGCATTCCCGATCCCCACGGGCTGGAACAAGTGCCCGTGTATCATAAAATGAGAATTGGGAATGATTTACCTGAGTTTATAAACTTAAAACAACAAAAGAATCCAATAAAACGAATCTGGATTTTTCAAATCAAACAATCTTTTACAAAAATTCAAAACTGAATTACATAGCTTAAAACAACTAAAAAAGACTATACCAAAGGTAAAAAACCAAAATGAAACAGCCCAAGAACCCTCATGTCATGGAGCACTGCCCTCAAGCCATCTTCACAAGACTTCACCACCAAGGACCTGCTAGTAACCCGAACCACTGGAACAAAAAAAATTGTACCCAACCTGCGACAATAAAAATAACCAAGTCTAATTACACCCAAAGGTGTAAGTAGGGTGTGAGACAATACCCAACAGGATACCACCACTAATAGATTCCATGCTATAAACATTCAAAGATGAAAATCATGCAAGTTTTAAAAAACATGTAATCTCTAGTTACAATTTCTAAAAGATGCAACTTAAAAAAAATCAGTTTTCAAGTGGGATAATTTAAAGTATAAGCACTTTTAAAATAAATACCAAGGCTACTGAATTTTTCATACACTCATACCATATGCCGATGATACACACAAAATATCTAGTGAGCACAAGAAATGGGAAATAACCCCTAGGCACTAGCTAGTTGTGGGTCCCACGTACCTTGTATCTCGGTGAGAGTAACCATAAAAAATATTTGTTCTCGTGCACGAGCCACTAGTAGGGTACATACCCATAACCTAGTGGTCCCCAATCATCATCATCATAATTTAGTTAGAGTTGTAAGTGTCAATCTTACTAAGTGAAACTGAGGCCAAACCCCACCCATTCACTAGCATACTAGTACACGTCCACCCACCTAGATACTCGGGTTTTCCCTTTGTGCTCAAACAAGTTCAACAAGTCAATGAATATAATATTCACAAGAAAATATCATTTTAATATCATAAATTCACCAAACAACACACATGTATACAACACAAGTCACAAAAGTCCACTTTTCATTCAAATTGATTTTGAAATCCGACTCACACCAAAATAGCCCACAACACTTTTCACATTTCTTTAACACTTCCACAAATTCATTAAACAATTTTATAAAACCATTAAAATATATTACAACTCTCATAACATCCCACTCACTTATTACATAACACCCTTTTTACCTTCAAAATCATTTTATCATTAAACTTACACGAAACAACCCACAAACAAGTTTCGCTCCAACATCACAATTTAATAAAACATTTCAGAAATTTAAAAAACATTCTAAAAATATTTGACATCTTAAAACATAACTTCACCTTTAAAAACCCCATAATACATGAACACACATACCAAACAGTGCATATTCACCCTTTTACCACTTTGTTTAACCAACTAAAACATTTACAATTTTCATAAAAAGAACCCAAGTGGTGTAAATATGTCTTGCACACAAAACCCATTTCAAAAACCTATTTTTAAGCCAAAATCACACCAATATCCTACCAAAACAGAATTTTCATCCCAATAAACATGTAATAATCCACTTTCAAATGTTATATAATCACCTTGAACAATATCGCAAAAGATACCCATGAGAACACACAAATCTATAAAACACTTTCAAGGAGTATAACAAGGTTACACACATAAAACCCATTCAAAGACCCTCCTTTTTAGGCCCACATGACACTATATCATTACCCAACCAAAATTGGCAGCCCCGTTCTACAACTAATAAATCACTTCCACGTTTTACAAAACTACCACAGGAGATAACACATGAAATACATTTGAAAAATACACACTTCAAACAAAAATGTAACTTTAATACCAAATGATTTACTATTGCTACCAAAAATGGTTTTCTAATAATTAACAACATATAAGGAACATGAAAAATTATTTAATCAATCAAACTAACTCATCATTAAATGGTTACCCACGGAATCACCTACCGAATGTGTCGAAACCCTCAAATATTGGGGCGAAACATCAACCGCACGACCGCCACACCTCAAGGAAGTTAAAAGAAACCTAAAACCTCAATATTTCACCCAAAATACAGTAATTTAGAACCTAGTCATGAAACCTAAATTCTGGAATTTTTATAATTCAATAATTAGGGAAGAAACTCTAAGCAATTTGAAATAGGAAAGAAATGGACTCACTTACTTGAAGTATCCTGAATTAATCATTGCAAAAACAATAGTTTCTGAAATTGAAAATAGTAAAAATTCAGGGGTTGTTCGAAAAAGATTTAGGAGGTAATTTAGGAACTAGAATGGAGGTAAAAGAGTAAGAATTGAGATATTTAAGAAGGGATGAAGTTACCTCTTCAATTCTGGCCGATTTGAGACACCCTATGAAGTTCAGCCCTAAGTCACGATTTCAAAGAGCTTCAAGGAGGGGGGAAAGGCAATGGGAGCACGCCTGGGTTTCTTAGGGTCGATAGGGAGGTGGAATCACCAAAAAATACATTATATTTAATATGATATTAAAAAACTAAATAAACATTTTAAAACTGGAAAATGAGCTTTCGGGTTGGCCCAATTCTTAAATAACAACCTAAATCCTCCATGATTATGGATTTATAAAGGCTCCAAATTTAAATTTTGGTGTTAATAGGTCAGAGGAGACCATTTTGGAATTATAATGGGTGAAAAATATTAAAAAATGAAAAATTTATAAAAGAAACAAAATTTATTTTTAAATCTGGAATTGGGCTCAAGGTTTGGCCCAATTCATAAAAACTCATCTATTCCTCCATAAAACCTTTGGAAACCCTCCAAAACAAATAATGAATGGAAAATAAATGAAATTTAACTTCAAAATAAGTCATGTATGTGACAATTCTCCCCACCATGAAAACTTTCCATCCTCAGAAAGCTACAGAAAGGCCAGATACTAAAACCAAACCCAACTGATAAACCAAGATGTACTCCCTTGCCAGGTTTCGCCCCCAAAGGCCAAAACACCTACAGTGATCAATTAAGGAAGGAATAATTCACAACAAGAACATACACCACTTTCCTGAAACAATAAATCACATTCAGGCTTTATCCCAAAGGAAAACTCCTCAAACACTATCCAAACAAGACTCAAGAAATTCACCCAAACGAACAACGACATCGAACAAGGCTACACTTACCTAGCTATAACTAAACCATTGGGAACTCTCCAATCTCAATAGTTACCCAAGGAGGATTTAGGTAGCTTGATAGATCCGAACGAGACTACCTACCACCAATCCATGACCATGGATAAGTCTAAGTTATTGGTACGGGGGAACAAAAATAGGCTCCCCACCATAAGAACCAAACATCTTAATCGACCGGGATGGGCCGGTACAGAAAGACCCCAAAATATAAAGTGTTGGGATGACTACATGGTTAGTCTTCACGATTTGGGAAACAATGAACTAATAGTGGGTATTCTTCTATCTACATGTTTTTTTGGGGCATGGTCACTACTAACCAAGTGCAAACCGTGTGGTCAACCTATCTAGCCAAACTTCATACCTTTCTCTAAAGACTCAATAGAAACCCAAGGGGGAGGGAATAACATTGGGCGATGACATGGGTACAAGGCCCTCCACCTATTTCCACCGAACATGAAAAATAGAAGAAATATGATGACACCATAGGTTTAAACTCTTCTTATCTTTCATACTGAGGATAGGACTTTGAACAAGGGTTTAAATGACCCTGTGATTTCCCCTGACTACGAGCCAGCTTCTCTCCGAGACCTATGGCTGGAGCTCAAATGATTGAAGCATCTTCGGCCTCGAAGTTAGGCTTTGGAAACCCCCTGAATGAGAATTTTTCTTTCATTGAAAACAAAAACTACACCGCAATCCCCGATAAGTTTTTCCAAGACATAACACATTCCAAACTCACTTTACCCTAACTCGATATTTCACTGAAACAAGGTCTTAGAAGATGTACACACATCACACCTTGTTTGTTCGGGTGAGAAACAATAGAAGTAAAGAACACTTATACTCACCTTCCTCTAAAATGGAATATTTTTATGTTTTTCCAAGGGAGACATTCTCCCAACATAATAGAGACTCTCAGATGATTGCCCAAATTTAACCTTTACAGTCAATCGAGCAAATGACATCACTAGGCGTCACCGAACATGACCATTGCGACTGATATAAACAATGCATAGAGAGGGAACTTGTACAAAATCCCCAAACAACACACAATTCTGGAAAGTGTCTACAATATCCTCTCATGGATAGATTTCCCACACTAGTATTCTAACATGAACTCCTTCGAAGAGACTATGAAGGACTGAGAGTTACTCTTAGACACTATCCAAATACTCATCGATGCTAACAACCCCAGAACACTTCCACCTTCGAAAAATTAGGAAACTTAAGAGGCTAAGGTCACTTTCAACCATCCATGATCAATCTCCCACTACAAGAGGATACAAAAAAACCAATAAAGGAAAGGGTGTATACTCAATCTAAAAAGCTCAAGAAAAAGATTCCTTATATTGATAAACTGGAGGATTTTCCAATGGAGAAACAATCTGGGTTGCGCTTCAGTTATGCATTAAACTTTAATGGGGGCGTGCCTTATCCAATGAGAGAACCCAAGGACCCAACCAATCTGGTCCATTGGTAAAAACAAGCCATAAACTAGCTCCAAACACATGAAGGGAACCACCGTAAAGGCATCCCAAAACATTTTTCAAAATAGACCACTAACTGTCCCTATGACACAGCTTACCGACCAAACACAAACCCAAAATATAGTTCAAACAGAAGGGGTTCTTGGACCCAAAACATCCCACAACATCAACATTTTCAAAAACCCATAATACAAACCATACAAAACTATTCATCAATACATCATATTTTTCTTTAAAAGCAATTCTTTGAAAACAAACGGTTTAGCAGTAAGAGTATCCACCAATGGTACCCCATGGGCCTCACACATGCATGTTTTTGTGCCACACCAGGCACCCTGCTCATATCCATCCCGGAACTCATCCAGTCATGCCATCAACCATCCATCATCCCATCTAACCCCATGCATGTGGTCACTCATGGAAATACCAAAGGTTAAAACAAATATTCTTTCCACTTTTCAAAACCAAAACGGTAAACCAACACATCCTTTTTCTCAAAACTGTTAACCAAGAGAAAAAAACCCCAATTCAAATATTACTAAAATTTTCATAAAGACACAACCATTTATACAAGAACTAAATTTCATGTTATTCAAATCAATTTTATAACATCTCATCCCAACAAAACACCCTATGATAGTTTAGAAAACTCTATTGGAAACACTTTTTCAAAACCAACTTCAATATAGTTTCTGCTTTCAAAAGAGGTGTGAGCACACCATTTTCCATTTCAAAATAATTCTGAATATTCAGTTCCAATATTTCATAAATCAAACCATTCCATATTTATTTGAAAATAATTTCACAAATACTTTACACTTCTTAAAACCAAGTCACTTTAAAACCAAAGTTCCAAGATTTCAAAACTAAAGAACACAAGAAAATGCGAGAGGAAACTAGTTTCAATGGGTGACTTCGATATATGGTTGGCGGCCATATTCCAATCACTTCACTGTCATAGAGAGTGTTCTTGGGAATATCCCCAGCTCCACATGGCTTTCCAGGCCCTACGAGCTTACTGAGACCATTAACCCAACTCTCTTTTCATTTCCCCTAATCATCATTAAACCAAGAAAACCAAAGGACTCAGAAAGGTCCCGAATTCCCCTGGAGACGTGAATACCATCATGAGGTGTGGCGATCAGCCACACTACTCATAACTGAGATTAATAGCCCCAAAAATCCTAACTCCAGATTATCCTGATTGTTACCCAAATAACATGACCCAAAGAGAGCGAACCACCCTCTGATACCATTTTATCATGAACCAAATCTGGTCACCACCAAAACCAGTGCCAAACCTGGCCTGTGACAAGGCCCTAAGGTCATTCCCGATCCCCACGGGCTGGAAAAAGTTCCCGGGTATCATAAAATGAGAATTGGGAATGATTTACCCGAGTTTATAAACTTAAAACAACAAAAGAATCCAATAAAACGAATCTGGATTTTTCAAACCAAACAATCTTTTACAAAAATTCAGAACTGAATTACATAGCTTAAAACAACTCAAAAAGACTATACCAAAGGTGAAAAACCAAAATAAAACATCCAAAGAACCCTCATGGCATGGGGCACCTCCCTCAAGCCATCTCCACAAGACTTCACCACCAAGGACCTGCTAGAAACCCGAACCACTGGAACAAAAAAAATTGTACCCAACCTGCGACAAAAAAAATAACCAAGTCTACTTAAACCCAAAGGTGTAAGTAGGGTGTGATCCAATTCCCATTAGGATACCACCACTAAGATATTCCATGAGATAAACATTCAAATACGAAAAGCATGCAAGTTTTCAAAAACATGTAATATCTAGTTACAATTTCTAAAAGATGCAACTTAAAAAAAAATCAGTTTTCAAGTGGGCTAATTTAAAGAATAAACACGTTTAAAATAAATACCAAGGCTACTGAATTCTCCATCCACTCATACCTTATGCCGATGATACACACAAAATATCTAGTGAGCACAAGCAATGGGAAATAACCCATAGGCACTAGCTAGTTGTGGGTCCCAGGTACCTTGTATCTCGGTGAGAGTAACCATCACAAATATCCGTTCTCGTGCACGAGCCACTATTAGGGTACATACCCATAACCTAGTGGTCCCCAATCATCATTATCATAATTTAGTTAGAGTTTTAAGCGTCAATCTTGCTAAGTAAAACTGAGGCCAAACCCCACCCATTCACTAGCATACTAGTACATGTCCACCCACCTAGATACCCGGGTTTTCCCTTTGTGCTCAAACAATTTAAACAAGTCAATGAATATAATATTCACAAGAAAATATCATTTCCATATCATAAATTCACCAAACAACACACATGTATACAACACAAGTCACAAAAGTCCACTTTTCATTCAAATTGATTTTTGAAATCTGACTCACACCAAAATAGCACACAACACTTTTCACATTTCTTTAACACTTCCACAAATTCATTAAACAATTTTATAAAACCATTAAAATATATTACAACTCTCATAACAACCCACTCACTTGTTACATAACACCCTTTTTACCTTCAAAATCATTTTATCATTAAACTTACATGAAACATCCCACAAACAAGTTTCGCTCCAACATCACAATTTAATAAAACATTTTAGAAATTTACAAAAAATTCTAAAAATATTTGACATCTTAAAACATCACTTCACCTTTAAAAACCCCATAATACATGAACACACATACCAAATAGTACATATGCACCCTTTTCCCACTTTGTTTAACCAACTAAAACATTTACAATTTTCATAAAAAGAACCCAAGTGGTGTAAATATGTATTGCACACAAAACCCATTTTAAAAACCTATTTTTAAGCCAAAATCACACAAATCTCCTACAAAAACAGAATTTTCATCCCAATAAACATGTAATAATCCACTTTCAAATGTTATATAATCACCTTGAACAATATCGCAAAAGATACACATGAGAACACACAAATCCATAAAACACTTTCAAGGAGTATAACAAGGTTACACACATAAAAATCATTCAAAGATCCTCCTTTTTAGGCCCACATGACACTATATCATTACCCAACCAAAATTGGTAGCCCAGTTCAACAACTAATAAATCACTTCCACATTTTACAAAACTACCACAAGAGATAACACATGAAATACATTTGAAAATACACACTTCAAACAAAAATGTAACTTTAATACCAAATGATTTACTATTGCTACCAAAAATGGTTTTCTCATAATTAAAAGCATATAAGGAACATGAAAAATTATTTAATCAATCAAACTAACTCATCATTAAATGGTTACCCACTGAATCACCTACCGAATGTGTCGAAACCCTCAAATATTGGGGTGAAACATCAACCGCACGACTGCCGAACCTCAAGGAAGTTAAAAGAAAACTAAAACCTCAATATTTCTCCCAAAATACAGTAATTTAGAACCTAGGCATGAACCCTAACTTTTGGAATTTTTATAATTCAAGAATTAGGGAAGAAATCCTAAGCAATTTGAAAGAGGAAAGAAATGGACTCACTTACTTGAAGTATCCTGAATTAATCACTCCAAAAACAATAGTTTCTGAAATTTAAAACAGCCAAAATTCAGGGGTTGTTAGAAGAAGATTTAGGAGGTAATTTAGGAACTGGAATGGAGGGAAAAGAGTAAGAATTGAGAGAGTTAAGAAGGGATGAAGTTACCTCTTCAATTCTGGCCGATTTGAGACACCCTATGAAGTTCAGCCCTAAGTCGCAATTTCAAAGAGCTTCAAGGAGGGGGAAAAGGAAATGGGAGAGTGCATGGGTTTCTTAGGGTCGAGAGGGAGGTAGAATTACCGAAAAATCCATTATATTTAATAAGATATTAAAAAATTAAAGAAACATTTTAAAACTGGAAAATGGGCTTTTGGGTTGGCCCAATTCTTAAATAAAAACCCAAATCCTCCATGATTATGGATTTATAAAGGCCCCAAATTTAAATTTTGGTGTTAATAGGTCATAGGAGACCATTTAGGAATTGGAATGGGTGAAAAATATTAAAAAATTAAAAAGTTATAAAAGAAACAAAATTTATTTTTAAATCTGGAATTGGGCTCACGGTTTGGCCCAATTCATAAAAACTCATCTATTCCTCCATAAAACCTTTGGAAACCCTCCAAATCAAAGCATGAATGGAAAATAAATGAAATTTAACTTCAAAATAAGTCATGTATGTGACAGGATGAAGATATAAAAGAATTTGGTTTCATTAATAATGAATGTGATCCATGTGTTTATAAAAGGTTTTTCGGAAATGTATTCATTATCCTAGTAGTATATTTTGACGACATATTACTTATTGGAAACAAAATACCAGACTTACAGTCTATTAAGGTCTGGTTAAAAAAATGTTTCTCCATGAAGGACTTATGTGAAATAACCTATATTATAGAGATCAAGATAATTTGTGATAGATCCAATAAGATTCTTGGACTAGGTCAAAGTACATACATTGACCATATACTAAAGAGATTTAGTATGGAACAATACAAGATGAGATTGGTTCCAATGTCACATGGTATCCATATTTCTAAGAAAATGTATCCTTAGACAAAAAAAGATGAAGAAATAATGATTAAGATCCCATATACTTCAACAATAGGATCAATCATGTATGCCATGATATGTACTAGACTTGATGTTGCTTATGAATTGAGCATGGTAGGAATATATCAAGAAGATCTAGGAGAACAACATTGGTCGGTTGATTAGGATATCCTCAAGTATCTGAGAAGAAATAAGCATAATTTCCTGGTGTATGGAGGATATGAGAAGCTGGTCATCAGGGTTATACTGATTCTAGTTTTCAAACAGAACATAATTATTTGAATTCATAGTCAGGATATATTTTTATCTCAACGGAGGTGCTGTGAGCTGGAAGAGTTCAAATCAGCCATTTATTGTTGATTAGACAACAAAGTCAGAGTATATAGCATCTTATGATGAAGCCAAGGAAGCTATTTGTATATGAAACTTTGTCCAGGAGCTTTATGTGGTACCTAGTAGTAACGATCCTATCACATTGTATTGTGATAATACTATAGTAGTGGATCTTGTAAAAGATCCAAGGTCACACCAATAAAAAAAACATATAATCTAGAAGTATCACATCTTGAGGTATTTTTATTAGAGAGGTGAAGTTACAGTAAGAAGAGTTCCCACGAAAGAAAATGTGGCAGACCCCTTGAATAAAGGCCTATCTCAGTAGAAGCATGAGTATCATGTGAGAGCTAGCGGACTAAAGATTGTTAGTAGTTGGCTCTAGTGTAAGTGGGATTCTATTGGATTTGGTGCCCTAGAACCAACTTATGTGTACCTATATTCATAGATTTTAATATTAATAAACACCTTATCACATCATGATTGTTCTTCTATGTAACATAATATGTGATAATGTCCTAAGAGTAGTTGTCGTACTAAAAGGTCATAACAGTTTCCTGCTATGATGGAAACCCCTAAGTGACACAATAATATTCTTAAATATATACTCTATAGTTGGATGATATCATTTTAGGGACACAAATGATACACGTTATCAGGGGTGGAGACTTATAGGACTTTGAGGAACCTTCTCATAGTGTATGCCCTTGGTAATATCCAATGTAGGATAATATGAGAATGAGAACCGCTATTAGGAAATCCACATTTATATGTGTCATTGGATGTTCCTATCAGAGGTCATGTGTATTGATCCTTATACTTTAATATTTTATTAATGAGTATTATGAGTTGCAAACTTTGATGTATTGATAAAAACTATGACGACATATGTTCACAGTGAGGTATGATACATTGGGCGCATCACAAGTAATATCTCATTAATGAATAACAAGAGAAAGGATTTGTCCCTTATATTATTTAATGGAAGTTGATATCTTAGGCCCTTTGATGGAAATGATATAACCTAAATAAATCCATATTCATGGTGTTCTATAGGCAAGTTTGATTTCCTGAAATTCAAGGAAAGAGACATCAATCACATAGGTTGATGGAACCTGCATGAAACCAACTTGATTAGAGATATCATGATAAAGGGTTTATATTAAATAGTGAGCATCCGTATGAGGTGTTATTTCATTGAGACATTAACCTCTTTCTATATGGGTGCATTGACACGTTTCTAGAAACTAACCTTGGACTTTAGACTACTTCACCTAATGCCACTGAGAAAGAGGCCTTAAGGGTCACACACTAAGTGTATCCAAAATCTCAGTTAAATAATATATTATTATTTATTATTTAAAAAATTGAATAAATATTATTCATTCATGTGGTTTAATAATTAGTCATGTTTTCTTGATTGCATATATTTCATCATGAGTTATTTGAGAAAATATTATATGAGCAAAATATTTAATTAAAATTCATTTGTTATTTAGTGAATATAATATTTATTTATTAGCGAATAATGTAGTGATATTTATTTAATAAATAAATAGACATTATTCAAGTCTTGATAAATATTGTTGAGGAATGATGGACTGAGTTTAATGGTTCAGTGAGAAATAATATGTATTAAATATTATTTGAATAAATAATATTTAATTTTAATTCACAAGTTAAGAGTGTGTTGAGAAATAATAATAATAATATTATTATTATAGACATGGGGTTCCGCAAGGGATTAAATAAATAATAAAGGTTACTTGTTAAATTATTTATTTCTAAACCCAACGATATGTAAACCCAATTATATTATTTTCAAAGAGATCCAATTTCATTTTGTTATGCATAATGAATCCAGAGAATCCTCTCAATCCCTAGAGAGCTCCCTTCTCCAAGAGTGGTCTCAACAATAGAGAGCGACCCTACTCCACCTTACACTCTCAAGTCTATAGAGATCAGAGAATACTTTGGAAGTGATTCTCGAGGTGATCAAAGGCGAATGATTCAAGTGATAGGATTTAACATGCTAGAACCTGGAGATTCCTACGATAATGTTCAAATATTTGTGGAACACATGTGAATCACTGCTAGAGGGAACCTTCTCTTGATTCCTTCAACAAAATTATGCTACAATGTAGATATATTGTTAGATCCATCAATGAAGAAATAATTATTTCAAGGTAATTCTTAATTAATTAAATTAATTATAAATAATATGTGATGATCCTATGCTTGGTTCCGATGTTCTATCCCTTGTCTATTTTTCTTTGATTCAATTCTATTGATCACAACATTTATCATTGTGTAAATCTTGTATTGATCATCGATCACAACAAAAAGAAAAGTTGGGCACGACCCATTACATGCTTCATCTACACTCGTAACCTATAATTGTTTATGATATGCATCACATTCATATCATAAGTTATGATATAGATGAATTGTACACTACGAATCATCATATTTTAGTTCATAACCATCAATATCCCACATACAATAAAATATCACAATGTATTTTTTTTTTCAAAACTTCACAACACCTTATAAATATATCCAAAATCCTTTAGACACAGTTTATCAAACTCTCTTATTTAAAAAAAACACTTTGTCCAAAATTTAATTCTTATTTTAAGACATAATTATGTGGTTATATTGGCCTTTTTATCATTGATAACAAGTGTGAATTCTCCAATTCATATATTTAAGCAAAGAGTATCCTCTAGAGAAATGTCACACTTACCCAAGCTATAGAGGGTTCTAGTATAATCTTGAACAAACGTACTCATATCTCTATATAAACATATCCACCATGAGGTGAATTTGATACATTGTATTCATGCCTATACAATCCTTTTGTACATGACATCAAGTTACCATTAGACATGGAACATGTTAATCTATTATATCCTAACTCACGCACTTTCAATTCTCCAAGTGGACTGATCGTACAAAATGATTGCATCACATATCAATCATTTTAATAGTTAACCACATCAAATTTAACTTATCTAAGCATGGTCATGCATTTCACTAATCACTAAATTGAAGGCCTATACATATTTTTTGGTAATTCAAGTGGAAAAAACCTATCCTAGTTAAACTCAACTGATGACATGATTAGAAACATACCCAAGCACCCTATGGTTGTTTCAGCCTCAAGGTTGGTGTAAGAAATTCATCAAAGTACGAAGGTTTATATGCTAAGCGTCTTTTCAATATTAGGCAATGATGATTCATATTAAGCATACACCACTAGGTATATCAATGACCACATGACATCCCATGTAACATATATGATTTTCATTGTAAAACCTTTAAAATATGTTAATTAATATTTTTAATTTAAGTCACATAGTTTAATGACTCTGGTTTTTATAGTTTGATCATTTGAATATTTTTATATATATATCTTGATTTTTTCTTAGAGTTGGTGATGTGTTTGGGTGTCATAGGACCCTAGAATTAATATATTAAAAATATTAATTTATATATAAGCATGTGTGTGCATATTTTCATAATAAATGGTTCTATCATTGATTGGGAACTTAGATGAGAAATCAAAGACCATGGTTGTTTATGGGACATTGGGTTTACCTTAGACAAGATATAAAGTTAGTTGGCATCAGGAATTCAGGTGAGGCAAACCATTGGTTGGTGCATTAAGTGAATTAAGTGAATTAAATAATTTATTTATTTAATTTATTTAATGAAATAAATATATTTCCCCCTCTATTTATACATCGATATGATGAATCATCAGGGTTAGTCGCATATCCTATGGGTGATTAGAGAGGAGGAGGGCTTCATTGATGTTGAAAACTCGGGAACATGAATTGTCTACAACGATCAAGGTCAATCTTGAGATGGATGACAAACATAGTGAGATCATCATATTCTTCACTAGTGGATGTGATATCCATCAATGATCAATCCATTCTTGAGGTAGGGATTGTTTTTTTTTTGATTTTTTTGGTTAAATTTTACATGAATGGATTTTTGTATCTACGATTTTACATACTTCACAAGAGCCCGATTTTAATTAGATTTATTGAACATAATTATTTAATTATTGTGACTTAAATTCACCATTGTTTTCTCAATTGATGATTGTCATCCATGATCAGATCGGGCGATGATGGGTTCACCTCTTTCTTCTGATTTTCCCACCATTATTCTTTGTGTTCTTCATCATTGGCCCATGAGGTTGACAATTCGACATTTACAGGCTAGATTCGAGCATGATCGAACCCCCAAATTCATGGAAGATGCATGTGCGATAGAAGTATTAGTGTTTTTATGATATATTAAGGTATTTTGTGTGATTCATAGATGGAATCACATATTGGGAACCCCATTCAGTGATGAGAGAGGTGTGACGGCTACACTCACGGGTGATCTGAGTTCCTATTTTCAGCCATTGAAGACCGAAAATCATCAATCGAGGACACATTAATTTGATTTTGGTGGATTTTGGGCAATCAAATATAAATAATGGTAGTAAAAAAAAATGGATCTGGAATATCCGTGTGAAGGAAAACTTCACTATCTATGAAAAATCTGACTACACGCCGTGTATCTCGGGGGACCACACGTCGTGTAGTCTCCTCCTATGATAATTAGGGTTTTATATAGAGTTAAATTTCACATGTCACATGGTCTGACTACACACCATGTTACCCAAATATGGTGACCCGATGTGTACCTCTGGGTACACATGCACTAGCATGACTGGGTATATGAGTACAGACATAGTACCCGAACATGACCAGAGTACATAGGCACATGAAAGAGTACATGGGAATAGGCCGGAGGACATGAGAATACCTCATTATATATAAGACACATTGTGTAGTGTTACAGTTCCAACAAAGCCATTTGTAGAAGAGGACACACCCAGGTGTTCAGGCGAGGTCACATGTCGTGTGACCCTATGTGCACACCGTGAAATTTTTCCAGAAACTTCTACCTTACACATCTTCATTTTCATAACTAAAATTTAGGTTCACGAGTAGCCTATCCTGACTAGTTTTTCACATGAAATGTGGTGATGAAATTCATTTTGAAATTAGATTTATGACACAAGGTGATAATAGTAATATGATTCTTTTATCAATGCTTAGCTAGTAGTAGTGATCTGGTGTGATCATCGTAGTGTTACCGGGGTTAGTACTCCCATGTTCTCTCTATAGGTGGTGATTCCCCCAAATCCTATATATAGGAAGAGAAAAAACTCCCCCACATTACAGAGGGCACAAGTTCTCTATATGCGGAGTGGACTCCTCATCATAGAGTTCTGGTGGTGGGCAAGTGCTTTATTGGAGTAGTGCTTCCTCGACTATGCTACATAGTGTCTAAGTACATAACCTCCATATTCTTGAGAGATTATGCATGATACTTGGATAGTTGATGGGAAATTTAAAATTATAGGAAGACTCTTTGTTCTTATATGGTTGTGGAGATTAAGATCCTCTTTCTCTCTTTTCTTGGGTTTCTTCTGATCATATCTGATGTTGGGTTTATTCTCCCTCTTACTTTATGGGTTGAGCTGACTGTTGCTATTTCTATTACCCCTTTATGGTTTTCGAGGCATCCTACTAGGTATGTATATACTCACCCATGTATGAGATTTTTCCAAACATGTTGTGTCTTATATATATGATAGGTATATTGGAGTTGACCTTGTTAGACCTAGTTTTGGTGGAGCTTATCATTTCTTGGTGTTAACCATGTTCAACAGTTAGCCTCATAGATTATGAGTTGAGATCTCTTCAGTCTTTACATTTTTTCAGTTATTGTCAGGTTGAGACCTCATTTATGGTTGGATTTTTATTTTTTAAATTATTATCTTTTACATTACGTTGTTGTACTTTGATATATTTCCTAGAGGTTATTGCATGCATGGTTTACACTCTAGATGTTTCAGTCTTTTCTTATATCTCTGCACTATTTCATGGAGTTAGTTGTGTGAGTGTGTGCAAGTACTTTAGATTAAGACTTCCTATTTTAGTGTTATTCCTACTCAACACTTGTCACTATCCCCTAGCCTATCATAGGTGGGCTTGGGGTGTCACACTCATATTACTGCCAACTAGGTGGGACCCAATGGGTTGGGCTATGACTGAGTGGTATTTGAGGTGGTTTCTCCTTGGGTTGGTGGTTGGAGTTGTACGTTTCATAAGGTTTGGTTTAGGAAATTAGGGAAACAATGTTAGGGTGTCCCAAGCTTGTCTGTTAGGATAGGGAACTTAGTGTTTGTGTGACGATCAACGTATCCATACACAATGACTCTTACTAACTGCTTATCGACTTAGCATACCGAGGCATCAGTTGCAAGGAAATCAATTGTACATGCATCATATAGGATTTGGGTCTTATGAATTTCATTTCATTCTTAGGTTAGATCCCCAGATATGCTTATATAACCATGGTATGTCTTGTTAACTTACTGGATACCTCTTTTGTAACGTCCCGACCCGGGTGCCACACACCGATGCCCCAAGCTGGTCGGTCACATGACCTCAGGTGCACCTCCTCATATGCTAGAGGATACCAACTAATGGTAAGGGTATAATATCGATCATGGAGAGACTATACCCTCTTTATCAAAGTATCACAATAGTGGAAATAAATGAACAATAGCCAAAAGATATAAACATAACCAGAATAATACCAGTATCACATGATGACCAAAATAGAAATACAATACCCAAAACTAGAGCAGTAGATATGTCATGCCAAGTACACATCCAATGTCAAATGAAAAACCCAAAGTAAAGATACTGACAAATCCCAAGTGGGTTCCAACACCAATTCCAGTTCCCCCATCCATGATCCATCCCGACTCAGCCATCTAACATAGGGATTTTGCCCTTATCTTATCCTACAAACATGAAGTCTATTCGGGTACCGATCAGGAAACTCGAGTAGGGTGTGAGTACAACTCAGTAGGCCACCACCAACAATGTCTAAAATAATATCCATTTAATAATAGTGTATGCATTTATATAAAGAATAATGTACAATAAATAAAGTAATCAGTTATCACATTTCATTATTCTTTATTTAACTAGATAAACCCCGAGGTTCCTGAGGAAACCCAAACCCTCAATACCTGCTTTGGCCCTTTATGGAGTCTAAACCATATCACATAGATAATTCACAATTCATTATAACACATGGGCTTTCATTATCCATTTCATTCCATTTCACATCATAATAATTTGTAACTATAGTCTAATGATAATATCATGGGCTTAGAATGACATGTCTAACACCCCATGGGTATTTAGAGCCTTTGTCCCTATCCCATGCCTCAATGTCACATGGGTATTTAGAGCCTCAGTCCCTGTCCCACACTCACCATCTCATATGGGTATTTGGGGCCTCAGTACTAGTCCCAAACTCATTTATCATTTAAACCACACATATATCACATTAATCAAGGTTAATAAACATTAACCCATGTATCACATTTTACATCATTATATACCATTTTAACTATCTAAAAAAAATCACAATTCAATGCTTTAATCACATGAAATAATATGATCAATTCACCATTAAACCATTTTGCAATATTTAAATCATATAACCCATTAACCCATTAAGGCCAATTCAACCATCTCATAATTCTAATTGTCAATTCATTAATAATCACATTAATTGACCAATTACACAATTCCAATTCCCATCAATTCCATAATCAGAACATTCCATTAATTAATTAACCAATTAATTAATCCAATTCCACCAATTTCATAATCACAATTACCAAAATTCAATTTTCCCATATTCAACTCATTTAGTAATCACATGGAAAATCAACTAATCAATTCCATAAATTAATTAATCAATTAATTTATTCAATTCAAGATCCAATTGTCAAATGTTCCAATTTAAATTTCACAATACATACACGGAATTGGAATTCAAGACTATGGAAATTGAATTTAGACCACTTACCTTAAAATTGATGATAATTGCTCACTAAAAAAACCCCAATTGAAGAAAAATAACCATGATCATGGAAAAGAAATAGATCTAGATAAAAACCTAGATCTAGGATCTAAAGAATCAAGATCCATTAGACCTAGATCCAAACCCATCACCAACAGAGGAAAACTATCCCCTTTTTATTTGGAAAGAGAGACAGGAGAGAGAGAGAGAGATCTAATAGAGAAGAAATCACATACCAGGAGAGGTGAAGATCCACCAATGGATATTCTATTTTCCAATAATAAAGGTTGGAAGGCCTTAGAATCCATTTGAGAGCCTAAAAAATGAGAAAAATTAGTTTTGGTTTGAGCTAGGGTGTTTTAGGGTATAATATAGGGGTTTGAGAATTTTTAATCTAATTTTCAGGGGTTTAATTTTCCACGCACATGGTTTCCTGTATGGGGTGCACAGTTTTCCCTAACCATGTTCCTAACAGTTCAACTCCTCTCAAGGTGTCACACAGTTACTACTAAAAGTGTTCATGGTTTGAAAAACCATGTGCCAGCTGTGCAAATCCCCTATGTTTGGGTTCACACGATTTTATAGCCTGGGTGTAGAGTTTGGGAAAACCATATACCAACCATGCACTACCCCAATCCCTTCCAAAATTCTAAAATTTCACCTAAAAACACCCCAAGGTAAAACCTGGGCATGATATACTCAAAACAAGGCAAAATAGTACTTATAAATGAGCCCGATACATCTCTAGAAAAGGTCGGGATCTTACATCCATGATGAAAACCAGCTAGGATACTAATATAGGATCATGAATATGATCATTTGAGTGATGAGACAACAGTTTAGGGACCCACTCGTGAGGTGTTTCTTCTAGTGTTTCAGGCATATGATCGACTACATATTGAGAATTCGATAGCTCAAGCAGGTCAGGATGATGATACCCGCAGGCTTAGTGCATTACACGAGTTCTAGAAACACACTCTACTTGAGTTTCATGGTGAGCTAGACCCTCAGACAATGGAGGATTGGCTTGAGGCAGTGGTCTGAGTTTTCCAACTTGTTTGGACCCTGACCGATCAAATAGTTGTGCTTACGGCCAACCTTGTACTTAGAGAAACTGGGTACTGGTAGATTCTGATCACCCATACTCATGATGAGGTGATTTTCTCATGGTTAGAATTTCAAAAGTTTTTCCACAATGTGTATTACCTTTAGAGTTTGTGCTCTGTGCGGATTCAAGATATTTTCAAGCTATAGTAGGGTGATGTGTCGGTTGCTGAGTACATCGCAAGGTGTATCAACATCATGCATTACTCTCTCGATATGGTGTGTGATAGATACTTATAGGAATAGAAGTTTGAGAATAACCTTTGTAGAGACATCCATACCAGCATGGTCTCCTTTTGAATTCCCACTTATGTTGGAGTTCTAGAGAAAACTTTGGTTATAGAGAAATTCCTAGTAGAGGGATGAAATGTGGTAGGAGTTGGTAGTGGACATCATGGGGCTGAGTCATCTTTAGAAGTTCATAGATGTCTGTCATTAGGGTCTTAGCACAAGAGGCATACTCATGCCCAGACTCATACACATGGATATGTGGAATAGGTTTTTCACAAAGTATCCATATTCCTAACGTGGGATGATGTTATGATTGTGACAGGTGAGGTTACTTGGATCATTATTGTCAGACCTGACATGCTGGTGGTGGTGGTCAGGTAGTGGAAAAACATCCATGATAAAGGAAACGTCATGATCAAGGATCTCCCAGGTGCGGTCAGGGTAGCCCCTAGGAATGTAGTGCTGATAGAGGACTAGGTGGATCTCTGGAGAGAGGAGCTATCAGTGGAGGATGATACTATGATCTACTCCCACCACCACCACCAGGTGGACCATGCCAGACTCAAAGGCCTGGTGGTCTAGGGCACATGTAGTTGTAGGTTATGGAGGGGTATGATCAGGATACCCATGAGATAATTCGAGATACGATTTGTGTATTTTCTACCTTAGATATGATACTCTTAGACACTAATGTGAGTTATTCATTTATCCTCATATCCCTTGTATAATATTTAGAGATTTATGTCGAGTCTTTAGCCTAGTAGCTATGGATAGAGGTTCCTATAGGGAGAAGTTCTTCTATATCACACATCTATTGGCACTACGAGTTGAATCTTAATGGAGAATGTTTCTCGTGGGACCTCTTGGTCATTGTGATGAAACCTTATAAATTAATCCTGAGTATGGATTGTTTGTTCATGGTACATACCCAGATAGACTGTTATCACATGAGAGTTAGATTCCTTCATACAAATGATATGAGATTCTCCTTCGCAGGTGAGAAGGATCTTATGGTAGAGTGAGTGGGTCTCACAACCAGGAAGTTGGGACCTATCACCCATTAATAGATGGGTTTAACCCTTGGTGCAATAGGCTCTTCAGGAATCTAGATTCCAGCAGTAATAGGGTATTATATGGATGCCTTTCCTAAAGATGTCATGGGACTACCTCTGAGATGAGATATTGACTTCTGTATTGTCTTGCACCTCGTAACCAAACTGATATATTCTAAAACATATAGGATGGACCCTACCGAGCTCTAGGGTATGAGTGTGCTGTTGGAATACATTTAAGAGAAATCTTTTATCAGACCTAGTGTGTCCCTCTGGGTGACTCCAGTTTTGTTCATGAAAAAGGCGGATGAGAGTTTGAGGAATTGTGTTGATTATCATCTCCTGAATCAGGTGATGATCAAGAATAAGTACTATTTTCTAAGTATTTATGAACTTTTTACTAGTTTAAAGGTGTGAATTTTTTTTCAAAGATTGATCTTAGGTCTGAATATTATCAGTTGAGGGTTTATGAGGACGATATTCTGAAGAAAAAAATTCTGATATAGCTAAGGCATTATGAGTTCCTAGTGATCCCTTTTAGTGTGATTAATTCCCCTACTATGTTCACGAATCTCATGAACTAAATATTATATCCACACTTGGATTGATTCAAATTTATCTTCATCTATGAAATTACTGTTTACTCTGCATTAGAGGAGGAGTATGCGGAGCATTTGAGGATGGTCCTAAAATTACTCTGAGAGCACCAAATTTATGGTAATATCTTGAAGTGTCAGTTTTGGATTTTTGAGGTTCACTTTTTATGGAATTTCATCTCTTAGTATGGTGTATCGGAAAAGATTGATGTAGTGCATGGTTGGGAATCACCCAATAGTGTGTTAGAGGTGTAGAGTTTTCTCGATTTGGTGGGATACTACCAGTGGTTTGTAACTAAATTTTCCAAGGTAGCAACCCCTTTGACTGCCTTGACATGGAAATGATGGTTTCTTTCCTAGACTAATCACTTCCAGAGATCCTTTGATGATCTGAGGTAGATGTTACCCAGTGCTCCTATTTTGAGGATACTGGAGGAAGGTGTTGAGTATGCAGTGTTTTGTGATGCCTTTGGAGCTAGGATTGGGTGTGTGTTGATGTAGTGGTAGGAAATGTTCACTTATGGGTCAAGGAATATAAGATCCCATGAATAGAATTATGTGACCCATGACTTGGAGTTATTATAGGTAGTCTTTGCCTTAAATATGTAGAGGCATTATCTTTTGGGTCAACATTTCATTATTTACTCAGACCACCATATTCTTAGGAACTTTTTTACCTAGAGAGACCTTAAACCTAAGATAGAAGTGTTGGTTGGAATTCTTGTAGGAATATGACTTCAATATAGTCTATACTCCAGGGAAGGTAAACATGGTGGCATATTCCCTTAGTAGGAAATCTTGTTCTCACTTGGTGGAGGAGGAGTTTGAGCAGTTGGCTTCATTGAAGATGACTCTAGGGGATGAGAGGGGTGCGAATTATCTTCAGTTGATGGTAGTGAATCCACTGCTTATTTAGTGTATGAGAGATAATCAATTGAGAGATGTCATCTATGATGTTTTAGGTGACCATATATCCTCCAAAGATATACCATATGGATTTTATAAAGGAGGGGAGCATGTCATACTTTTCTAGGGACGAACAATAGTTTTGACCACATTATGAGAGGAAGTGTTGAGGGTCTTTCATACTTTCCCCTTTGATATAAATTAGAGTGTGGTGAGGATGTACAAGGATATTTAGTAGTAGTTTTGGTTGGATGGTATGAGGCATATCATGGTCAAGTTTGTTTCTTGATGTATCACATGTCAGCAGGTAAAGGTCAAACATCAAGTTTCAGCAGGTTTGACTCAACCACTCAAGATCCCAAAATGAAAGTGGGATGACATATCAATGGATTTTTTGGTAGGTATTCCATAGATAATAAGTGTCCACAAGGTTATCTGGTTGATTTTTGACTGACTTACAAAGTCGGCACACTTTCTTACCATCAAGGAGCAAAGTTTGGTTGAGAGTTTGCGACAGTTGTACAAGTAGGAGATCGTTGACTTCATGGGGTACCCACAATGATCGTCTCTGATTGTAATGCTCAGTTCACTTCATGATTGCATAGTGGTTTTTAGGAGGATTTTGGGACCCAATTATAGATGAGCACAATGTTTCACCCTTAGACTGATGGCCAGACTAAGCAGACTATCTAGGTTTTGGAGGATATGCTGAGAGCCTGTGTGTTGGTCTTTGGCCAAATATAGGAGGAACACTTACTATTGGTGGAGTTTTCCTATAATAAAATCTATCAATCTACTATTAGTATGAAACCTTTCGAGTCCCTATATGGTATACCTTACAGATCACCCATGTGATGGATTGAGATTGGAGATACTTCTCTTGTTGGGATAGAGCTAGTGTACATTTCAATAGAAAAGTGTCAAGTGATCCATGAGATTATGATGAAAGCCCAAATATGATAAAAATATTATATTAATCAACATCTCAGGCCATTGGAGTTCAATCAGGGAGACCATGAATTCTTGAGAGTCTCCTCACGATGTGGATTGTAGAGATTTAGTTAGGGAAGCAAGTTATCCTCGATGTTTATTAGGTCATTCCAGATCCTTTAGAGGGTTGGATAGGTTTCTTACCACTGGTCCTTACCCCCATAGTTAGATCTAGTGCATGAAATCTTCCATGTGCCACAACTGATGAGATATATGCATAACCTGTTGTATGTCATTGAATAGGGTGAGCTATACATCGAGGATGAAGCCATCTTTATGGAGTACCCAATGGAGATCAAGGATTATCAGGATAAAATTTATCATGGAAAGACAATCCCTCTATTTCAAGTGCTTTGGAAACATGGGATAATGCAAGAGAGATCTTGGGAGTGTGATAGTCAGATGTGGGATTAGTATCCCCAACTTTTTGAGTACTTTGTATTTTTCAGGGAAAAAATCCTTAAAGGAGGGGAGAACACAATGAATCTAATTTCTATAGTTTGATCCTTTAAATATTTCTATATATATATCTAGGTTTTTACTCAGAGTCAACATTGTGTTTGGGTGTCGTAGGACCCTATAATTAATATAATAAAAATATTAATATATATAAGAACGTGTGCACATATTTATGAAATAAATAGTTTTCTTATTGATTGGTACCTCACGAGGAAAATCTAACATTGCAGATGTTTCTAGGAATCTAGTTTTACCATATGCGCGACATAAAGTTAGTTAGTGTTAGGCGTTCAGTTGAGGGAAATCATTGGTGGGTGCATTAAGTGAATTAAATAATTTATTTATTTAATCTATTTAATGACCTAAACCTAATTATGTTTCTATTTATACATAATTTTAATGAATCACTGGGGTTATCCCCATAACCATGGGAGATTAGAGAGGAGGCGGAGAACTTTTTTGGAGTTAATAACTCAGGAATGTGGATCATCTACAATGATTGAGGAGAATTATGGGACGAACAACAAATACAGTGATGTCATCATCTTATTCACTAGATAATGCGTTATTCACTAATGATCAATCCATTCTTGAGGTAAGTATCTTTATTTTTGTTATTTCTACCCTTTGTTTAATTTAACATGCATGTATTTTCATATATGTTTTGTTTTTATATGATTTTATGTACTTCACATGAGAGAAATTTTAATTAGAGTTCTTGAACCTAATTATTTAATTATTGTGCCTTGAATTCACCCTTGTTTCCATAATTGATTATCGTTGTCCAGGATTGCATTGCCTGGCGATGTTTTCACCTTTATCTTGTGATTTTACCACCACCATTCTTTACATTTTTTTTCATTGGACCACGAGGTTGACAATTTTACATTTTCGGGACATATTTGAGCATGATCGAACCCCCATATTCATGGAAGATGCATGTGATATTTAAATATCAGTATTTTTTGGATTAATTGAGGCATATTGCGTGATGTGGGAGATTACATCACAGATTAGGACCCTGATTGGTGATAGAATCCACAATGGCTACCCTCATTCACTACTGGAATTCTGGTTTTTACCAACGCCCTTATCCCAATGGTTCTATGACACCATTGGGATAGGGTACCCTTTACCAAAAGTTTTCTCAAAACTATTGGGATAGGGTACATAGTGTTATGGTTTCCCAATGGTTTTGAAAAACTATTGGGAAAAGATTTTTGAAACCACTATATACCAATGGTTTTAATTAACCATTGTTATAGATGATATATCCCAATGGTTTTTAAAAACCATTGGGATATATTTCCCTCAAATGTAGCGCAAGCCTCCCCCCTCCCCATTCTAGATCCATTATTTTCCCTAACAGTGCATATCTCCCTCTTCCATTCGACGACCACTCTTCCACCGGTGATCCATCATTGTTTTAATTCAGTTTCTTCTACTTCAAACTAGTTTCTTCCACTTAAAATCGGTTTCTTCCAATATTTATCTTCAAATTGGTGAGTATGGTTTCTTCCATTTATTTTTAGTTTCCCCATCAGTCTGAAATCTCTCATTATTTATATGTATTGATTATGTTGCATATACTATATCTGTATACACATAGATTCATTGATTCTTTTGCATATATGACATCTTTATACACTAATTTTGTAAAAATACATCATATTGCATCTGTATAGATACACCACATCTTTATACACATAGATGATGATACACATAGATATTGATTCTTCATATTTATACACATAGATGTTGATTCTGAGTATAATTACATTATTTTTTACCATCCTTGACTAGGGATTAAACCACCCCTTTTCCCTTGATATATGTTGATTAATATTATTATTTTAATTGAATTAGAATTTGTTTAATAATTTTTTTGATGAATTATATTAATGAATGCATGATCTCATTGACTGTTATTATATTTTTAATTGAATTAAGATAATGAAGGTACACTAGACCTTGAGCAATATCGGGTTCCTCTTTATGGATTTCATTAGATAAGGTATCATAGGTAAAGTGAGACTACATTATACTGAATTATTATAGAGGTAACTTGGTTAGTTTTGTGGACATGGAATTTAAAACCCCCCTGGTCTAGGATGTTTGAAATGGAATTTCACATCACTTAGAGTGCTAGGAATGACATTCCATGCCCCTCTATTGAGATGATGGGTGTGAAGCCTGTTAATGTTATTTATAATACTTTGCATGTAATCCTACATTGATTATGATACTCAAAATGAAACCCTATATTAATTATGAAATTCAATCTTGGTTCCCATTATGTTTCTATGAGACAGATGGGCATGGTGGCCCTTATTTAAATTATGAGACTCCTATTATTATACAGGGACACTGAATTAGGGCCTTGGGTCTTTACTAGTACTATATATCTAAATATATGGGTATATATGTTACAAAATATATAGTGAATATACATGCATACTGTTGGAGTTGGTGGCCAAGAACCAATTACTTTGTACTTTATTCATTAAATAAACACCTTATCACATCTTGATTGTTCTTCTACGTGACAATGCATGTGATAATTTCCCAAGTATAGCCATTACATTAAAGGGTCATAGCGGATCCCTACTATGATGAGAACCTAGAAGTGCCATAACACTATTCTTGAATACATGTTCTATGGCTGGATGATGTTATTTGAGGGACACAAATAATACAGGCCATTAGGGGCGAGGACTCATAAAACTTTGAGGCACCTTCTCATGGTGTGAACCCTTGGTAATATCCAGGAGGATATTATGAGAACGAGACCCGCCAATAGGAAATCCACATTTTATAGTGTCATTGGATGTTCCTATCTACAGACATGTGTATTGGTCCTTAAAATTTAAGATTATTATTAATGGGCATTAAAACTCATGCACTTAGATGTATTGAAGAAAACTGTGATGAAACACTATTTGAAACAAGGTAGAATACGTTGGGTGCGTCACAAGTAATACTGCATTCATAGATAATGCGAGAAAGGATTTGTCCCTTCTGTTCCATAATGGAAGTAGATATCTCAGGACCTTTGATGGAATTGATATAGCCTAAGTAAATCCATGGCCATGGTAAGGAATGAGAAAGTTCAATTCCAGAAAGTCAAAGAAAGAATAATCGAGCACATGGGTTGATGACACTAGCATGAAACCCGTTTGATTCGAGATATGGTGACAAAGGGATTATATTACACAATAAGCATTCGTATGAGGTGACACATCATTGCGGCATTAAATTCTTTCTCTATGGGTGCCTTGACGTGTTGCTAGATGCTAACCTTGAACTTTAGGCAGGATCCGCCGAATACCATTGAGAAATATGCCTAGAGGGTCACACACTAAGTGTGTCCATGTATCTTAGTTAAATATTAATTTAACAAGTTAAATAAATATTATTCCTGACTGTGGTTTAATAATTATTTAAGGATGCTTGATCGCATTTATTTTGACACTTGTTATTCGAGAAAATATATTGTGGGAGAAATAATATATATTTATTAGCGAGTAATGTGGTTACATTTATTTAACAAATAAATATACATTACTAAAGGTCTAATAAATGTGGTGGAGGAAATAAAGAAAAATGGAAAATAAAAGTACACGTCGTGTATATTGAATATACACGCTGTGTAGTTTTCATGGAAAATGAGTACATGCCATGTATTAATGATTACACACCGTGTAGTTTTTCCAGTCGGGATTTTGAGGAAATAATATCATTTTATTAAATGATATTTATTATAATCAGTGTGGGAACATGTCAAGGAATTAATCATTCAATGTGGGGGTTTTCAATGAGAGTTAATGAAATAAATAAAAAACATAACACGTTTATTTATTGTCATAACTCTATAACCTCAAACCCAATTATAAATATCCTTAGAACCCCAACACTTTTCCAGAGATAATTGATGTACACAACAATTCTGGAGAGTTCTCTCAAGGCCGAAAGAACTCCTTCCTCCAAGAATGCTCTCAAGACCGAGAGAGATCCACCACCACCAGATCAAGGCGATCGAAGGCGGACATCGCAAGTGAAGGTTCTTCCACGCTAGCACCTGGAGATCCCTTCGACGACGTTAAGAGATATGTGGAGCACATGTGGATCACCGCTAGATGAATCCTACACTTGAATTCTATGACACAATGACGGATCACACTGGATCGTGACCGAAGACATCAACAAAGAAAGAATTCCATCAAGGTAATTCTTTTCAATTAATTAAATTAATTATAACCAATATATGATGATCCTATATCTATGGTTCTGGGACTCCCTATTTTGTTTTTCGTTATTCATTCTGTTCTGAAGATCCGATGTTTTACATCATGACAGATCTTGGATTGATCATTGTTAACGCTAAAATTAAAGTTGGGAACTCCCACCAACGTACTTCCGCTACGCCCAGAACCTAGACATACATACTTATATATATATATATACCAATATACATGGTGAAACATAAAAATAGGTATTCCAACTTAGAACGTAGTGGGTATAGTTGGATAGGTTTCCCTTGAGGAACCTGGGTGTCCCTTGAGGAATCCAGATGTCTCTTGAAAACATTGGCATGTATTGGAGTAAGGTAAATATAACACATTGGGATATACCTTGAAGTCTTTAAACCCTTCAATAACTCATCTTGCTGGATTTATATCGTTTTTGTTGAGAACCTACATGTTTCTAGTTCATGACACCAAGATGGCTACCTTTTAAATAACACACCCTAGAAAAAATATCATTGATTACTAATACTACAAGGACACCATTGATTATAAATATATCATTAATTATGAAATATAATGATCTCTATAAATTTAGAATTAATTCCAACTATTTTCTCATAGTTATCATAGAGATATCGTTCATTATACAATGATTTTCCATCACATCCACCATGTTTCAATTAAATATCATGGTTTTATATTTAAATTATTGTGTTATATATATAGTATTTTGTTGTCTTTCATATTATGATTCTCATATAGAGTAGCGTGTCAGTTATGGTTTTATATAAACTGAACAATTCTTGTTTACTTAAGTATATCTTTTATTGAAATTCAATATTACTGAATTGATTTCATGAAATTATTTATTACAATTTTTTTTACAGAATGGATAGAAGTTGAATGTATGGAACTAATTGGATCTCAAGTGATTTTCAAAACAATTTGAAGAGTTTTTTAGATTTCACATTTAACAATACTTTAGATAGTGGTCTCATACACTTCCCATGTTATAATTATGTTAGAAGACCTTGGTTGAGCCCTGAAGAAGTTATATACCATATAAAAAAATATAGTTTTCAAACAAACTACTATGTGTGGTATAATAATGGGGAGAAAACAGAATCTCAAATTACTAATGATCCAAATGAGAGGACTGGATTGGAGAATTTGATATATGATTGGTTTCTATTTATTTTTCATCATGAGAAGGAAAGGATGTTGACCTAAGAATACTTTGATATGAGAACACATGATGCATCCAATGAAAATGATGATATTGACAGGGTGAAAAAATTGAATGATGCTATGATAGTGCCAATATATCAGCAATGTGGTAAAATAAAAAAGTTAGAATTTCTAATCTAATTGTTTCATAGGAAAACCATGTATGAGATTTCTAATACTGCCATCGATTACATTCTTACCTTCTTAAAGTACTTACTTCTAAATGATGCATATTTTCCCTCAAACCACTATATGGCATGAAAGTTAGTTGAAGAACTTGGATTTTCAAAAAACAAAATTCATGCTTGCCTGAAAGATTACAACTTATTCTGGGAGAAAAAATATGGAAAAAATGATTATATAAAATGTGGAACATCACGATTGAAGCCAAAAGCTGATGGAAAACCACCCCATGTGCCATAGAAAGTAATGTGGCACTTTCCATTGATCCACAGACTACAAAATATTTTAATGTATGATGAAATATCAATAAAAATGTGATGGAATGATACTAAGAGAAAAAAGAATAATGAAGAGTTGGTTCACCTTGTAGATGGATTTTCATGGCATAGATTTGATGCTCGATATCCTAATTTTGCAGTTGACATGCATAATGTGAGGTTGGGTCTTTAATGTGATGGTTTTAATCCATTTGGGTAGATGCTTACTTCATACAACACATGGATAGTTTTAATACACATTTATAACCTTCCCCCATGGTTGTGTATGAAAAAAACTTCACTTTCATGAGTATACTGATATCTGGCCCTTATGATCCAGACAATGATATAGACGTATACATGTAACCTTTAATAAAAGAGTTGAAACTTCTTTGGGATGTGGGTGTGCACACATATGATTCATGTTTGAAAGAGATAATTCAGATGTGTGCTGCACTTATGTGGATGATCAATGATTTTCCTGCTTACACAATGATGTCTGGATGGATCACAAAGGGACAACTATCATGTCTTGTTTGTATGAAGAATACTCGATCGAGAAGACTGAAATATTTCCATAGTTTTAGTTTTATGGGATATCGAAAATTATTTCCAATGGACCATCCATATATAAATAATCATTGAAGATTTGACAATACCATGGAGACTAACGATCCAACTGAGCGTATGTCTGGAACTGATATGCTTAATGAATTGAAAGATTTCATTTTTTCATTCGGGAAGGGTCAAATGAAATCTAGAAAGAGGAAAAATGTTTCCAATGATACCTGTTACAATTGAAAGAAGAGGAGTATCTTCTTTGAGTTGCCTTATTGGTCATCCAATTTGTTACATCATTTCTTAGATGTAATGCACATTGAAAAGAATATATGAGAAATTTTTCTTTAGATTCTTCTAAATGTCAAGGTAAAGACAAAAGATGATTTACAATCTTGGCATAACTTGGTGGATTGAGGGATCGGACCAGAAGTGTATTAGTGAAAATAAATGGAAAGTTCCATGTGCTTCTTATGTGATGACACCTATAGAAAGAAATCAATTTCTAGAATTACTAGATATTATTAAAGTTTCTAATGGATATTAAATAAATATATCAAAATGGGTCAACATAAGAGAGTTTAAGATGAAATATTTTAAGACTAATGATTATCACGTCCTTCTACATGAGTTGATTCTAATAGAAATTCTTCATATTTTTTCCAATAATGTAAGGGTTTTAGTTATTTGGTTGTGCCATTTGTTTATAGATATTTGTGCTAAGAGTTTTTCCAAATCTTACTTGAAAAAAATGTTGGTAGAGACACCATTAATTTTGTGTGAGTTAGAGAAAATATTTCCTCCATCATTTTTCACATGAATGTTGCATCTGACTGTGCACCTTCCAACTAAAATACTTCTTGGAGGACCTCTTTCTTATTGTTGGATGTATCCAACTAAAATAAATATGTACACATTGAAATATTATGTCTGGAATAGGAATCATCCCGAAGGTTCTATCATGAATAGTTACTTGGATCAAGAATATATGGATTTATACTCTATGTATTTGTTTGATCTTACTACAAGAATAAACAAACCAATGAAAAATGAAGAAGAATGGTATGAGAAAATTGAACCCAGTTTTCCATCACTTCCTAAAATAGGGGGAATTCCCGGATCATATACATTGATGAAATTAAGCCTTGAAGAGCGGGAGATGACACATCGCACAGTTTTGTTCAACTGTGATTTGTTCGACGACTAAATCAAGTAAGTAAATTGAACATGTATATATTATCTCATCTCTTGTAATTGTACATATCTATAAAACTATTTCTATTTTTATGTACAAGGAACATAATGAAATGATAAATAGAAATCATTGTTCTTTATCTTTGAGAAGGAGATAGACTTTTCATAGCAAAGAGTTTTATTTTTGGTTGAAATTGAAGGTAGAAATATTTATTTAATAAATAAATAAAATTAATATTTAATTAAGTTTAATATTCATTTATATTTCAGGTATCGTGTTTTCCTACTGACACTATCTCTGAAGAAATAAGATATTTGGCTTTTGGACCTAATACCGTGGTTTGTGAATGTAAATCAATTGTGATCAATGGGTACATATTTATTATCAATGAACGAGAAAAGAACATGAAAACACAACATTATGGTGTTATTTTAACTACCACAATAGACTATTATGCTAGTGCATCGGATAATAGACCTCATTTCGAAAATTTATCTTATTATGGAGTTGTTGAAAAAATAATAATATTGGATTATTACTCGCATGGTTGAGTCACTATGATGAAATTACAGTGGTTTGATTCAATGATGAGGTATGCCAGCTTTTTTGATGATTGTGGATTTCTAGTTATTGACATAACTCACACTCTTGCTATCGATGAACCATATGTATTGGCATCAATGGAGAAACATGTTTTTTATATAAAAGATCATCTTTGACCTGAATTTGGTGTCATTATTGAAGTAATCCTAAGGAATATTTTTTATGATGTAATTGACACCATCCCTACTCCCATTGGCCTATATCCATTTATTACTTATGAAAACTCTAATACTTAAATTGTTAGAGCTGATTGTGAACCTGAAGTTGTGGTGGGAAATATATAGAAGCATTCATCTGTGTTCTCACTTCTGTTGGTTTATCTTGAGTTGAGTTGTTGAGTTTTGTGCTATAAAAATTGATTTACTATTGATTAAAAATATTTTGTATCCAACTAGACCTTCATGTAAATTTTCAATATTTACTAGTTACATTTTTCTTTGAGTTTCATTTTATAATATTGAATTGAACTATATTTAGACCTACCAAACCAAACAAAACTGAAATAGTTAAATTGTAACAAAAAACTAGATGAATTGAATTGGACATATTAAACTAATTGATATGAAAATAAAAAACAATGAAAATAATGACCTAACCCAAAAAATAGATAAATTACCTAATCGAAAATATGAAACAAATGACCTAAGACAAATAATCCATGTCTCATTTTTTTTGTTTTTTTGGTTACACAGTAGTTATACTTTTCTAATTACTTCCATATTTGTTTTCAAATGAAGGAAATTAAACCATATGAGGAGCAGTGAAGAAAATATATGACATAAAATAATCATTGAATGGTTGAGATGGTAGTTCCTCCATTAGTTCATGTTGTGAGTATTTTATTTCAAATATATATATCAATAACATATAATGTCATGTGATTAATTTTGTTTTAAAATTTTACGTAGGATCCACCACTTAGGAACCTGTTATTTAACGAGCATCCTAGTAGTGGTCCCAGTACTCAGGCCGGTGGTATGGGGGGGGGGGGGGTATGAGAGCTAGGCACTCCAGTCAACGTACCCGTTTAGACCCTTCCCCTCCCACTTACATACCATCTTCCACACATTCTGATCCCGCTGTGTCGTTAGGGACACACAGAATATTTAGGGCTCCCATGTTTTCACCACCCTTTACATCTAAGCCTCCTCACACATATTTACTGTATCCCATGATGATTCTAACTCCTCATCCATACTATGCAATTGGTCAATCATCCATGCCATATTCTTTACCATCTACTTCTTTTTCTCTAAGCTTCTACATTCCTTCTTCGACTCTTGCTCCGACATAGTCTATGCCTATAGATCATACACTGGGACCCACTCCACCCGTACAAGGTGATGTTCCTTCAGTGGCAACGAATCTAGAGGTGCCCATTGAGCAGACTACCGCAGGTATATTTTAGAACCCTTACAAAATTTTTTACCACAATTTATTTTCATTATAACATGTATTGATATAATATTTGGTTTTCTATCATAATATATACATCTATTGATAGGCGGCGGGGGTGGGGGTGTACACGCATGCATTCGGTGTGGAACCGCTACACACAAATGATGGTGGACTACAATGAAGACAACCAAATGATCAAAAAAATAGGGCAGTAATGTCAGAGTTTTTTTGCAATGCTTTCCAAATACGCTGACATCATTCCTGCACAGCCCGATCTCATGGAGAAAATTTCTAAACAAAGTCAAGGATAATTATTAGGCACAGATATGGGTAAAAAAAATCTATTGGATTTAATGTAATATTATTTTTGTATTTATATGAATTAATATTTTGGTGTTAGCTTTGGTTTAATTTTCCCAATGGTGAGGGTGCACGACCAACACATTTAAAGGAGTTAAGTGAGATTTGGAGATCCTATAAGCATGAGTTGTATATTGAATGACATGCTAGATTTGGAACAGAGTTATAGGTGGTACCTTTTATGGATGATTGTCTAATAGAATAGTATCAAAAAATGATTACTCATTGGAATACTATCAAATTTAAGGTATTAATCCCATTTGAGGTATTTAAATGAAAATTTTCATGTTTTTCATTAATAATATATTTTGTATTATTGAATTTTATTTAGGAATCATCTGGAAAAAACAAAAAAAAACATTGATTCTAAAAAATAACTCTACACTTTGGGGTGTACTACGATGTCAGATCATGAGAGGAAGCATGTATGACAATTTATAATTTTTCTTTAGGACTATCTCTTTCTATTGTTTCCTCCATAATTTATTCAATTTATAAAGTTTTCATATAATTTTAGTTATGAAATTAATTATTGGTGACCTATTTTTAAGTATGGTTTCCTACATTCAATGTCATTGTAGAGGTAGGTATTGAATATTGAAGGATGTGTGCCGCGAGTAAAACTGTTTTTCTCGAGTAGAAGGAAAAAAGATGGAAGTGCGGTTAACGAACTGACATAGTAGTAGATTGTAAGTTTTGATTTGTTGATTTAAAAATTTAATATCTATTTTGTAACTTAATAATATATTTATATTTGTAATAGGTTGGTTTGGAGCCTCTTGATGCCCAGGAACCTGACAATTTTGGGATAAATAATCACTTACATCGGGTGTTGGGAGATGAGCACCCTGGTAGAGTATGCTTCTGACCTAGGAAGAGTATAGTCCCGAAGAGGTATTAAACCTCTTCAGGTACTAGTTGTAGTGCCACCGAGTTCAAAAATTTTAAGGCATGGGCATAACATGCTGAAAAAAGGGCCACACAGGTAGAAGAACGGTCTGTTAGGGAAAACACTGAATTTATGAAACTGATGAAAGTTTTATGTCCAACACTTCCACCAGAGTTCAGCACAACTTGTTATGAATATATATTATTGATGTGTTCAATATATAGTGAACTAGGTGTCAATTCTAGTGGTGGTTGTGATGATGTCGTTCTTGGCGATGATGATGGTGAGGAAGAGGCTGAGGACGAGGTCGAGGCTGAGGGAGAGGCAGAGACCGAGGCGAAGGATGAGGGTGAGGATGAGGCTGAGGATGAGGACAAGTATAAGGACGAGGATGATGATAGGGGAGGGGATGAGGACGAGGATGTGGATAAGGCTGATGATGGTGGTGATGATAGTGACAGTGATGGTGATGAGGGAAAAATTGATCCATTGTATTTTTAACCGATATTACTAACATTTGATGTTTGCTGATTTGCTGTGACTAAATATATGTGTGATTAGGTAGGTCACATTATGCTTGTCTCGGGTAGCCTAAATACTATATAGTTTTAATTAGAGCACCTTTTACTATTGTATTGTCATCTTTTTTGATAAAGTAATTATGGTATTTGGATATTTAATATATGATTCAACATTCAAAGGATTTATTAGGTTAGTGGTATTACTTGTATCTTTATTTCTTTATTTATAATTGGATTATATGATTTTTCTTTTTACATGGTATCAAGGTTATTTCTCAACCCTACCCATCCTTATCCACGAAACCCTCCCCAACGCACCACCATCCTTTCCAAATCCACCCATGTACATGGACCCTCCTAGTATCCCCTTCCATGTTATCTCCTTATCACTCTCTCATAGTGCCATGAAATATCTTCAAGGACATGGTGGTGTACACTATTCCATTACTCATGGACTTACCTATAGAAGTGGCTATAAACACATCAGTTTACAACATTATGGAAAACAATTCCATCACATTGACGTCTATTAGACTCTCAATGGATGCCCAATGGCCCTTCACACTACCCGGGCAACCTTTGGTGAGTCAAAAGATCCACCAAAGCATACACTCAAACTCTTGGCTGAAGAACTTGAGCTTATTCATTGTCATTATACCACTTCTTAGTCATCTTACTCTGATTCATTGTCTTTTGATGCTTTACATTTTGATACACCATTTTGATCCAATCTCATTCCCACTTTCTAAAGGTGATTGGTCTCTCACCATCAGGGTGATGATGATGTCTCCATTCATCTATAAATTCATGGATGGTTTCTTCAATCTCTCTTTGAGTAATAATTATACTCAATTTCATTACAACCATTCATTTAAATACGTCTATAAAAATCAGTACCTACCATCAATAACCTATTCTAAAAAATCATTAGTGTTGTAAACACTAAACTCATCAATAAATAATAGCAACTCAACAAGGATGTATAATGCTCATATGGGAAGTAAAAGAGATTTTCTACCCAAGAAATGACCATTTTACATGTTATTTTCTAAAAAAGAAGTTTTAACTATGTCATGGTGTAGTAGATAACACAAAATTAACTATTGGATGATAAAATATTTGTGATCATTTTGAGTAAAGTCAAAATTTTGAGATGTTTTGACCAAAGAAAATGAAATGGGTTAGTTGGAAGAGTGGTTGTCATATGAATATTGAAATGGGGGATACTATATTCTGGTACATGCCATGGTTGGAAGAGTCTTATTTTTTTATGTACTATTGCAGGTGTTTTTTTGTGTTGTTTTAAGTGTTTTATGTAGGTATATGTAATGGAGGGGATTCTGGCTAGTTGCTATGAATAATTCTAGAAAAACTCTATACCAACAGTTTAAGACCTTTGGTAAAGTGTTGAAAAGCATGGATTTACCAATGATTAACTAAAACCATTAGTAAAACTCTATACCAATAGTTTTAAAACCATTTGAAAACTATTAAATTATACTATATATGAATGGTTAATAAACCATTAGTATAAATATATACCAATGGTTGTTCTGAAATTGTTGGGATACTGACATTTACAGAGCTCTATACCAATGATTGAAGTAGAACCATTGGGATAAGCCTATCCCAATGCCCAACTAACCAACAGTTTGGAAAACTATTGGTATAGGATATACCAATGGTTTTCCAGCCTATACCAATGGTTTAAAACCATTGGTATAGACTACCTTTCCAGTAGTGATGGGTGATTGAAGTTCTGATTTCCAACCACCAGAAGTTAGAAATCATCAATCAGGGACGTCTTTGATTTTCATGGATTTTAAGTGGTCAAATAGCGAGGATGGTAGAATAAATCAAGGATATAACATATGTGTGAAGGAAAGCTTCACTATATGTGAAAAACTAAACTATACACCATGTCTTAGAGGACCACACATTGTGTAGTCTCCTCCTATAGCGGCTAGGGTTTCGCACTAAGTTAAATTTCACACACCGTGTGATCTGACAACACACCATATGGCCTGAAGCTGGTAAACTGGCATGTACCTCTGGGTACAAGGGAATATTCATGGATAGGTACACAATCACAACCAATTATAAGATAATTACTATGTACAAGGGTAGAACCGGAGTATTCAAACACGACAAGAGTACATGGGCACGAGCCAAAGCACACGGGCACGAGCCGAAGGACATGAGTATACCCTGGTCTAGCCAAGACATGTCGTGTACTCCATGTAGATTCCATGTAGTTTTACATGGTCATCCAAGATGCGTGAAGTTAAGGAAACACTCAAGTATCTAGGTGAGGTCACATATTGTGTGACCCTATGTTCACATCGTGTACTTTTTTCTAGGAACTCATCCCTTGAACATCTTCTTCAGAAAAACTCATATTTATGCCCGCAAGTAACCTATAATGAGTAGTTTTCTACATGGGACATGATGGAAGCCTTAATTTAAGAATTTAAGTTATTAAGTGAGGTGATTCTAGGAGGATTATTCTTTTAACGACACTTAGCTGGTGGCAGTGATCGGGTGTGATCACCAAAGTGTTATTGGGGTCGGTACTCCCATGCTCTCTCTCTAGGTGGAGGGTCCCCATATCATATATACAAGTATATATGAAACTCCCCCACATTATAGAGGGTGCGGGTCTTCTATCTATGGAGTGGACTCCCGATCATAGAGCTCTAGCAGTGGGAGGGTCCTCCATTGGATTAGTGCTCCCTCGGTTGTGCTACACTGTGGCGAGGTGTATGATCTCCATATTCTTGATATATTACACATGATACTTGGATAGTTTATGAGACCTTTGGATCTGTACATAAAATATTCATTCTTAGTTGGTTGTTGAGATGGAGATCCCTTTTCTCTCTCCGCCTAGGTTTCATCTGAGCATATCTGATGTTGGGTTTCGTCATCCTCTTGCTTTATGGTTTGAACTGACTGTTTCTATTTCTATTGCTTCATTTTGGTTTATAGGGTCTCCTATACACACCCCTGCATAGGATTTATCCACCCTTGTTATGTCTTATGAATATGATAGGTAGATCAATGGTGAACTTGGTGGACCCGGTTTCGGTGGTATTTAGCGGTTCTCGGTGTTGACTATGTTTAGTGGTTAGCCTCAGAGATTGTGAGTCGGGCTCTCTTTATTCTTTCCCTTAACCCAATTTTTCTATATTTGGGACCTCATTTATAGTTGGGAATGTATTTTTCCCCTTATTATCTTTTATATTACGTTGTTTTACTATGATGTATTTCCTAGAGGTTGTTTCATGCATGGTTTTCACTCTAGATGTTCCGGTCTTTTATCATATTTTTTTAGTTATATGGAGATAATTGTGTGCATGAATACAAGTACTTCAGTATAAGGCCTCCCATTTTAGTGTTATGCTTACTCACCACTTTTCATCAGCCCCTATCCTCTTGGAGGCGAGCTTGGGGTGTCACACTCAGCTTATCGTTGGCTACAAGGGCCCCGATGGGTCGAGTCATGACACGTAGTGCTCTTGGAATCATGGGTGTTGAGAAGGACCAATATCAATATATTATGAATAATATATTATTTATTGCTCTCTCTCACACAAACATATTCAAGAATAATTATTTTCCTTATAAATGGAGTCTCAGATGGGAAAACTAAGACCATAATTTATTCTAGAACATGGGTTTTATCCTAGGATTGACATAAGTATTGTTCACACTAGGTCCCAGGAATGTTTGCTATCATGGGTGAAATAATTATCTCAATTAATAATTCAATTAATTAATTGGGTTAATTAAATTTTAACCTAATAATCCTTTATTTAAACATATCAATCTCTAATCCCCAGGGTTAGCTACACCAAACTCTAGTGTTAGAGCACCTTCTCTAGGAGAAGACATAGGAATCAAGAGGATTAAGAAGTAATGAATGAACTCGATGGGAATCGCCAACGAATCTGATGTGGATTCATTCTTCACCAGTAATAAAACCATTATCAAGGTATGGATTTTTTATTATTATATTTTTCTCCACTACTTGTGATTTACAAGAATAGATTGATAACCCTTATTATATTCTTGATCATTCCATGACCCTACCAATTTACAATTTATTGTTGACCTAGATTAAATTTTTGGATTTTTCTTCTTCTTCTTTTTCTTCAATATTTGGTCTAATGATTGATGTTCATATCCATAATAGCCATCAATTTGATTAAATTTGTTTTTTTATTTGGTTCTGCTCACTGTTCTTTGTGTATTCATCAATGAACCATGGTTAGTCCAATGATTTAACTTTCTTGGTTTGATTTGAGTCGTGATTGAATCCACAGACCATGTGAATTGTTGGATTTAATATTAGAGGATGAGGTGAGTGGAACGAGCATTATGAGGTAGAGTTATTGAGAAAGTAGGGAGGTTCAACATCATACCTGGGGTGTGAAATACAATGTGATGTGAACTCTTGTTATAATCAAAGGATTTTTATGATGAAAATCAGTATCAATATCTCAAATTATGGCGGTGTTACACACATGATCAAGGACTTGGATAGAGATTCAGGCATGAATTAAGGTGGAAGCAGAGGAGACAATGTGATTTTTGGGGGATAATATGAATCTAGTTCGAAGACCTGATTACATGGCTTGTAGTTTGGAAGAACACACACCATGTATCTTGGTTGGTGTGGAAGTTGGGGTTTTAGTTTGAGTTAAAAAATCACTTCATGTGGACTTAACTGACATGTCATGTACCGTCCATTCAACTAGCATGACATGTACAAGGAGTACACACCTAGGTGGTTATTTTTCCTTACAAATAATGTGGGTTAGTGAAGATCCTTTATGATTTTTTTGTAAAAAAATTTGTATTTATTATAAATATATCTTGTTGTGAATGTTTTTATGTTTCATATAAGAAAAAGTTGTAGGAGTTGTTAAGAATTTTTTTCTAAAAAGGATAAGAAAGTTTTCTTACAGAACATAGGAAACTTTCCTAAAGTCAAATGATGTTATGCCAATCTTCAATTCCTAACATCATAATGATACTCATGATCCCAACTAAGTTCATATGAAGTGTAAAAAGGTTTAAGTTTCACAATTTCACCAAATAGAGTACAATAAGAAGTGTTTTATATTGAGTTTTTATGATTTTATACAAATTAAAAGAAGTATAAAGGAAGAGAAGTAGAAAGTGTGAGGATTATAAGTACAAGGAGTAGTGTAAAGTCCAAGACAATGTTACCAGACATATCAGGTATACAAAGATGAAGGTTAAAACTATACATTGTTGAAGTTACGAAGATGAAGTTGTGCAATGTATAAAGTTTGAAGTTTGAAGTTTAAGGCATCAGTTCAAGTCCATCAGATAAATAACCATTAGAAAAAGTTTTTTATGATAGAGATAAAGTCCCTCCAGTAGAAGGCAAGTTCTTACAGATCCTAACAAAGTTCATAAAATAGATAAGGCGAATGATAAATGAATTCGTTGGAATGATTTTAGAAAATTTATGTGATCAGTAAGAGGTCCATCAGATAGATAAGCATGAGACCAACATATGTGATGTCATCAAAAAAATGATTCCATTAAGATATCAGAATGAGTTTTGTAAACCAAGTGTGAAGTTTACGCTGAGGCAGGGTGACCGAATGAAGAGTTTCCAAGTCATTGGTTAGAGGTCGACCATCAATCAGGGACTGCATGTTAAGACCACAAAACAAATAATTATAGAGTTCATTGGAATGAAGTAATTAGTTGATGTATATTGTGGAGTGGTAAATCATTGGTCGAAAAACTATCGAGTGAATTGGATGAAAATGTTATTAATGAATCCTAAATTGAAGTTTTATTGGTTGGAAGAATTCTTTGGGTATCATCAAAAGGAGGAATTACTTACAAAGATCACGGGATAAAGATATATCTAGTTCATTGGATAGATAATTTCTTACTGAATACATTGAACAAAATCTTATAGGAAAAAGTCTTGATAAGATTTAAAAATATTTGTAAATTCCTTAAAAATGATGATATTGAAGCAATTCATTAAATATTTTTTTATCTTGCAAAGGTTAAGGAAGTTTTAAGAATTTAATTAATGCCAAGTTTAATAAAATTTGAAGAAATGTTTCTAGAGTTGAGTTTGTAAGAAGGTTCGTGAAGGTTTTAAAATGTTGTAGAGGTGTTTAATAAACTTTTTTGGAGAAGGAAGTTTGTAATACAAATTTGAGTTAGGCGGGAAAACATTTTGGTTTCCCACATTTTTCTCCTGGGTATATGCCTATATAAATGGGTTCACATTCAACTCATACTAACAATATTCACCCACATGAAAGAGTTAAAATACTGATGTTTTTTGGAGAAGTTTTAGTTTCCAACCATGGAAACCTTTTTTTGAAGAAGAGATACTAGATATTGTTTTTAATCAAATCCATTAGACAAAGGTTTTTTAATAATAGGTATGCCAATCAAAGTTAACATATAGAGGCACTAAAAAATGTGAGGCAAAGTGGTTAATTAATTGGATGGAGACATAGATCAAAGGAATAGTGTGTTTTGAGGCGCATCTAAGTGCACCAAATGGAATCTAACTGGACGAAAAAAATTATAAAAACATTTTTTTAGATGAAATTTTGGTGTGATTTGTTTCCAAAGTTTCCCATTATCGTGTCGACTTAGTTCTACAAACAAACACTGCAAATGATGATAATTTTTATAATTTATTATCAGGAGATAGAAGGAGTCTAATGGGAGTTGGCTCAATTGTACTCACTTCATATTATAGTGAATTTCTAGGTCCTGATGGGAGTCGCCATGATAAGGATGTATCCACCCACACTGAGGGCAGACCATGTAAATCTTATGCATCCTGATTTACTTTCCTATCATTTCATACTTGTGAGGTTTTTATATAAAGTTGATAAGGATATAAACTCTAACATGTTACATGGGTGAATTTAAAGTGAAAATAAATAATAAAATATGACCAGTGATTCACCCCTCTCAGTGGTCCTCACATTATTGGGAACTTCAATTGGTATTAGAGAAAAATGTTCCCACTATAATATCCTTATCATGGATAATATCAACTTAGTAAATAATAGAGGTATTCCTAAATTTTATGGAAAAAATTATCATGGATGGTAAAAAAAAATTATTCCATAGGTTCTGTCTCTTGTCCTGGAGGTAATTGATGTAACTAGTACTGGGTTTCCACCCATCAATAATTATACTCCTATGACATTTGATAACCAAATAAATCTTGAGGTTGATGGGAAATCTAGAAATTATAGTATTATATCCTTTTCAAAACATGTTTATATGAAGGTTATGGGTCTCAATACAACTAATTAAACTTGGGATAAATTTGAAATTACCTTTTAGGGAAACATAAAATTAAAGGAATAAAAAATTCAAATATAGAGAAGTAAGTTCAAAGATATCAAAATGATGGAAGAAGAATTTATTTATGATTACTTTACCAGAGTTAATGAAATTTTAAAAAACAATATAGGTTTTAGGGATGTCTTAAAATATTCTACCATTATTAATAAACCAATGAGAAACTTTCCAGATAGGTTTGATCCAAAAAACTCCACTTTAGAAGATAAATATGATTTATCTCATGATGAATTACATAACTTTCTTATTTATAATGAAATAAGGAAAGCCCCATCATTCAAAAAGAATATTAAGGAAGAAATGTACTTTTAAGATATGAATAAGATAAATATATTTGAATTAAACATGATATATTGGACCTCAATGATTCAGAAGATAATGAAGATTATGCTAAAATGAATGAGAAGATTTTGTCCCTTATATCTAAAAACTACCAAAGAGGTAGAGGAAAGTACAAAGCTAAACTCCCACTAAAATGTTTTGAGTGTAGAGGAATTAGGCATTTTGCTATGAATTTTACAAAGAAGAAATTTGGAGAATACGATAATGATAATGAAGAAAATCCTCAGCGAAAGAAGTGGAACAAAGCTTCTAAGGAAGATAAGTAGTTCACCAAAAATAATAAAAAGTTCACTGGAAATTGAAGAAGTATGATGAGTAAGAAATTTTAGTATGAATATAATATAAATAGTTCACGTGAAGATGAAAATTCATATAATTTCAAAACCTTATTTTCTAGCATTTAAAGAAAGGAATACACTTCCAATAGTGAATACAAAAAAGGTTAATAAACCTATAGAGAATATAATTTGGGATCAAAACTTGTGGAATGACTTGAGAAAAACACAAAGATCAAGAAATAGATCTGAATGTTGAAGAAATAAAGTGAGAAGAAAAATGTAGAAAAGGAATACTTCCTTAATAATGAATATGTATACATTGAGGTGATTAATAACCTTAAGATGAATGTTTTAGAATAATCAAAGATAGTGGAAGATCTTAATAAGAAACTTGCTACTAAGAAAGACGAGATTTGTAAAAATAAATTGAGATTCATTGAGGTTGAAATTACTTTAAAGAAAATGAATGGGAATTTCAAAAAATCTTCAAATATAAAGGATGAAACATCTAAAGATGCTGAAAAAATCCTTTCCAAGAATCCTATGAAATCTATATCCACTAAACATAAAATTTAATCTGATTTTACTAATCATGACAATGTTAGAAACAATGTTGGGAAATCTTGGATTAAGAAAATATGTGAGAAACACATCACCTCAATAAAAGTTAAAAATAACCTCTGGATTTTTTCCCATGCTAGGGTGATTCAGATACAAAGATATTTTTTAAACCTCAACAAACTAATTACAGGGAAAATAATTTTTCTACATAAGATCAAGGTTCAATGGATATTGTTGGTGTTGTGGTATATATGGTAACAAGGTGCATAATTGTTATAAAAACACGTGTCTTCTTTTAAGTAGGCATGAATTGAGGGGGGGGGGATGGAATAAGAAAAGAGTTTAACTTTCTTAAACCATGGGAAGAAAGAAAATAAAAACCCTCATAAGATAGAAATTTCCCAAAGAAAAACCATATTGGTTTCCTGGAGTAAGTTTGTGGAAGGTGTGACCAAACAGGTTACTATACTGAATAATTTATGAAAAAACTTCTATGACAACTTTATCATGATATAAAATAAAATGAGTTCGGGAAAAATAAAATCGAGGAAATATCTTTTGAAGTTAATACTTATTTAAAATCCAAAAAAAGGAACAAACTTTGAATTCTTAATAGTTTATTTTCATCACATATGACTGGGGATATGAAAATCATGATTTTTTTTGAAAAATATGATGTAAGAGTAGTTACTTTAAAAAACAATCATTCCTTAAAAATCAAAGTATTTGGAATAGTTGAGATTGAAGCTCAAAAACTAAAGTTGAAGGAAGTTTTATTTTTTGATGGGTTGAAATACAACTTACTGAGTGTTAATCAACTTTGTGACGATGATAAGGAAGTTATCTTCAGAAAATATTCTTGTATCATTAGAATTTTGAAATATGGAAATTTTTTTACTAATAGAGAAAGAACCAATGACAATCTACTCCAGATTGGAGATCCTTGTAACTCGTGTTACTTCAGTGATGAGGATTAAAATAAGTTATGGCACTGAAGACTTAGACATATTGTATAGATAAGTATGAGTGATGTTTCTAAGGTAGATGTTGTAATAAACTTACCACAACTTAATATGAAAGATGAAGTTATTTTTACAACTTGCTTAAAAGGAAGGATGGTTTATAGAATACATAAGAAAGTTAAAATCCAATCCACCAAACCTCTTGAGCTTATTTACTTTGATATTTATGGGCCAATGATAAATCAATCAACAAAAGGAGATTTGTACTTTATCACTTTCATTGATTACTTCACTCAGATGACTAACATAATGTTTATGAAACATAAGTCAGAGGATGTAATGATGTTCATAAGTTTCAGAAGAATGTTGAGAAATAAATGAGTATTTATATACTAAATATGATAATTGGAAATGTTAAGGAGTAAAAAAGTAAAATTTTGAGTCCTATATGAAGAAACATATAACCAAACACTAATACAATGCTCCCTACAATCCAAAAAAAATGTAGTTACAAAAAGGAAAAATATAAATTTAGTGAAAATGGGAAGAATCATTCTTGCTGAATGCAAACATTCAAAATTTTTCTGGAGAGAATATCAAATTATACCTAAGCATGTGAAAAAAAGATTTTTTCTATGGATGAATTATAAAATTACTCCTTATGAGATATGGTGTAAAAAAATACAATGGTGAAATATTTTAGAGTGTTTGGGAGTTCTTACTTTCTAAAGATAAAAAATTTGGATCTTGGAAAGTTTGATGAAAAAGATAAAGAAAGAATTTTCATGGGATATTCATCCAATAGAAGAAGCTATAAGTATTGGAATAAACATATATAAAATTTGGTGGATTTTTATAATGTGAGAGTTATTGAAAATCAAACTTTCTTAATAAAAGTTATTGAATATGATAAGGAATATATTGATAAAGATATAATTCTGACATCTAAATAAGATAATGAAGGGGAAGATGACTACACGTTTACCACTATAAAAAGTGACTAAGATCAGTCTTGTGATGAGGAAAGTATATTTGGGAAAAAATCTCTAATTTTATAAACTTTACAAAAATAGTTTGAAGATGATAACATCATCAGAAATTAGAATGATCCGGTTCAGAGCCGAAGGAAGTTGAGGTTAGAAAACCAAACAATATATATTTCACAGGTGGAACCATAGTCAATTTTAGAGGTAGTTGAATATAAATAGTGAATAAATGTAATGAATAAAGAGTTGGATCAGACTGAGAAAAATGAAACTTGAGATCTTGTTCCACAACCAACATGAAAGAATGTTTTTGGAATAAAATGGGTGTTTAGAAATAAGATTAACGAACATGTAAAAATCTTAAGAAAAAATAGGTCTTGTTTTAAAAAGTTTCTCATAGGTGGAAGGTGTTGATTTTAATGAAATTTTTTACCCTATTGTGAGACTTGAAACTTTAATAATGTTCTTGGTAGTTCTTTCACATTATTGTAAAAAAGTCTATAAGATGGATGTTAAGTCATCTTTCTTATATGGATAAATTGAAGAAGAAGTTTATCGCTATTATAAATTTAGGTTTATCTAGCTTTAGGATTTATCATCACTAGATAAAAGTCCTAATAAATGCCCCCTTTATCAGTGATAACAAAAGTGCTGATAAAGGGGGGCCTTTATTAGGGATAAAAAAAGCGCCGATAAAGAGGGAGTCTTTATCATCCCTAAAAAGGTGCTAATATAGGGGCCCTTTATCAACACTAATTAAAAAGTGTTGATGGGGGGGGGGGGTATTAGCATGGATAAAAAAGCATTGATAAAGGGGGGATTTATCAATGCTAGAAAAAAGCACTGATAATGGCCCCCTTTATCAACACTTTTTTTCTAGCACTGATAAATGGTATATTTCATAAAAAATATATATTTAATTAAGAACAATATATTAAAATATAAATATATTTATATTGATATAAATATCATATATTTTTTAAATATGATTTAGATAAGGCTTAATATGCATTTACACTTAATATATAAGATATTTAGTGAAAATGGCTTATAAAATAATTAAAAAATAATATCAATTAATAATTTTCTAATTATTATTGAGTAATACTAATTTAATAATAATTATAAGAAATAAAAATTAAATGAATTAATGAACGGTCTAAGATAAGTTAAAAACATGACTTGAACTTCAAAGGACCATAACTTCTGAATCGGACATCCCTTTGGGATCTACCACCTATCAAATAGAATCCTACAAAGAGATATATTCCATAGTGATCGAGGAAATCCTAGTAACTATTTTTTATAGGAAAAAAATGGCTTATAAGTCCTCTAAAACTAAGTTTTTAGTTGGGATACCCTTTTTTTTTAATAATCGATAGTATTTCATCTTTATTTAAGAGATTCTTCTTGTTTTTTTTGAAATTTTATCATTTATCATTACGTATTTTTATTTATAATTAAATATATGCATATTTTATTATATTTAATTATAATAAATCAATTGTATAAATATATATTTATATAAAAATGTATTTTTAAATATATAAACCATATAGAAATAAATATTTATTATTCATTTTATTTAAAGTAAAAAAATTACCCATTTTATTTACCTTATAAAAATGAATTAATAAGTATATATAATGTTTATATATACATATGTGTGTATATTAATAATTATATATATATATATTCTAATATATATAAATAAATATTAATATATAATATATTTAAATAAGTGTAAATGGGTATATATATATCACACACCTCTAAAAAGTTGTATATAAATATATATAAATAAACAAAAATATCATAAAATGAAAAATAAAACAAGGTAGGTCAGTGGTAAGGGATTCACATTGTAGAAGGAGGGTCCTGGTATTGAGTCCAGGCACATGTGGGTAGGTGATAATATATATAATATTGATAAAGGGGGGTCACGATCACTATTAAAGGGGTGGGGGCATATGAGGGATGGTTTAGGGGAATGGATAACACTGAGAAAGGGGGATCATGGGTGCTTAGAAATGTGGGGTCACATAATTTTTTTTTTCTTTCAAATTTTATCAGTGTTAGGAAAAAATTCTGATAAATCCCCCTTTATCGAAGCTAAACAAAAATCACTGATAAAGGGTTCTGTTATCATCAATTTTCCTAGTGTTGATAAAGTTCAGATTTTAACATTACTTCGGAAGTCAGTGCTTTCTTAAAGTTGTTAAAGCCTCTTTCTAGCACTATTAAAAGTGTGTTTTGTAACAGTGTATATTGATAAAACTAGTGGGTTCATACTTTACAATGATGGAACTATGGTGTGTAAGTTGAAGAAAACTTTGTATGAGTTGAAACATGCTCCTTATTCATGGTACTCTAAACTTGATAGTTGCTTGAAGAAGTTGAAAATTTCTAAAGGAAAAGTTGATAATAACTTGTATATTAAAGAAATAAGCACATATACCCTAATTTTCATCATTTATATTAACAATGTAATTTTTTGCAGGTGATAGGGATAAAACTTGTGAATAATTTTATGAGCAAATTAATAATTTTTTTAATGTATATACATGGAGAATTAGCTTTCTTTCTGGGATTATAAGTTCAATAAAATGGTCATAGTTAGGGTGAATCCTAAGTGGTAAACCCCGTAATCCTACATCCAAATGACCAAGGTTGAAATCCTAGCAAGCCCCTTGGGGGATATATGATGCCGGCAATGACATAGTCATGATGCTAGTAGATGGTGATGTAGGTATGATGCCGGAATATGGTGTTGTAGGCAGGATGATGTAGGTATGATGCTACACTGGTCTTTCAAATCATGTTCATGGTCCACTTGTCCTTGGGCCTATAGGCTATTTAATGGGTTTCCCTCTACCCAGATAAAAAGAGGTATTTTATTTCATAATAAAAATAGGCTTCAACCCCAAATTTTAAAAAATAATTATAAAAGGGGAGATACATTTTCCTATCCCAAGAAAAGTATTCCAAAGAGCTTTTACAAATGTTTTAAATGGAATATTCCAAGGAGGTTTATACTTCTGTATTTATTGGAATAAAGTTGAGTAAAGACGAAGCTGAGAAAAGTGTAAATCAAAAAGACTTCTAAAATTTTATAGGAAGTTTAATTTATCTTACTACTTCAATTCCAAACATTATATATAATGTTAATTTGTGTTCAAGTTACCATATTGATCCTACATAATCATATATGATGGTATAAAAAAGAATACTTATGTATTCTAAAGGAACATCCAACTATGTCCTCATGTATATAAGAAGCAATGAGATGAACTTTCATGTGTTCACTAATGCTAATTCATATGGAGATTGTAATGATATAAAATCAATATTAGGTGGAACTTTCTTCTTAGGAGAGTGTTGTGTGAGCTAGCATAGTAAGAAATAAAGTTTGATTACTTTAAGTATAGTGGAATCATAATATGTTTTTACCACCCATGCTTGTAATAAAATGTTGTGGATTAAAGTTTAGTTGGAATATTTGAGGTTAAATGTTTCCAATCCATTAAAGATTATTTTTGATAATCAAATTACCATTGATCTTTACAAAAATCCTATACAATATTCTAGATCAAATAATATTAATATTAAATATCATTCCATTAAGAAGAAAGTTACTGATAGATAAAGTTTATAATGGAGATGTTATACTTGAGTACATTTCTAAAAAATATCAAATTGTTGATGTTTTCAACAAAGCCATTCCAAGGGAAAGATTTGATAAATTGAGGCTATAACTACATTTTCATCCTCCACCAATGACTTTATAATGTTTATAAGGAAATCCCCCACCATTCTTTGAATTATGTTGTAGAAGTGGGAGAGAATGTACAAATAAAAAGGGGGAGATGGGGGGGGGTTATCTTATCATGGGTACATAATTTCTTATCACTGAGGCATACAATTACTTAAAAATAAAATGATTTATCCAGTAGTGTGGTTTAGGACATTCTCTTTGAGAAAAGTTGTGGTTTGGTAAAATTTTTAAAAATAGTTTTTGATAATAATGTTGTGAATGTTTCCAACAAATCCAAAGGGAGTGGTTAAAGATCCTTTATGATGTTTTTTTAACAAGTTTTTCAATTTTTTCAATATATATTATTGTGAATGTTTTTATGTTTCTAGTAAGAAAAAGTTATGGGAGTTGTTATGAAAGTTTTGTTAATAATTATTATAAAGTTTTCTTATAGAGTGTAGGAAATTTTCCTAATGTCAGATGATGCTAAGCCAATCTTCAAGTTCCTAAAATCATGAAGATACTTATGATCCAATATGGGTTTTTATGAAGTGTAAAAAGGATAAATCTACATAATTTTATCAAATAGAGTACAACAAGAAGTGCATGGTACTGATTTTGTATGATTTTGTACAAAGTGAAAGAAGTATAAAGGGGTATCAGTAAAAAGTGTGAGAAGTTGAAGTTTTATTGGAAATAAAAAGTCCAAAATAATGTTACCATATATATAGGGTGTACAAAGATAAAGGTGAAATCTGTACATTATTGAAGTTACAAATATGAATTTTCGTGATGTATGAAGTTCAAAGTTAAAAGTTAAAGGCATCTATTTGAGTCCATTAGATGAATAAAAATCAAACCGCGTTTTTTATGATAGAAATAAAGTCCCTCTAGGAGAAGGTGAGTTTGTACATATCCTAAAAAAGTTCATCAAATGAAAAAATGTACAGAAGCACATAGAATAGAGAAATTGAATAATCAATGAAGTTTCTAGAATAAGTTTAACAAATTTATGTGATTAGTAAAATATATATTAGATAGATGATCATAAAACAAACATATGTGATGTAATTGAATAGATGATTCCATGAAGATACCATACTAATTTCTATGAACCAAGTGTGAATTTTGAGATGAAGCAGGGTGACTGAATTAAGACTTACCAAGTCATTGGTTAAAGGTCGTCCATTGGACATAGATTGCATGTTATGACCATAGATTAAAGAATTATAGAGTCCATTGAACTAATGAAACTGATCAATGAAGATCGTGGAGAGGTAAATCACCAGTTAAAGAAATATCAAGTTCACCAGATGGAAAATTTATTGATGAATATTGAATTGAAGTTTTACTGGTTAGAAGAATTATCTATGGATCATCAGAAGGAGGAAGACCATCACCAGTTAAAGATATACCTAGTTCACTAGACATATAAGTTCTTATTGAAGGAACTAGACAAACTCTTTCCATATGAAGTCTTGAAAAGATATAAAAATCTTTTTAAAGACCTTAAAAACGATGATGTTGAATCTATTTGTTCAAAGTTTATTTATATTTCAAAGGTTAAGGAAGTTTGAAGAAATTTCTTAGCACTGAGTTTAATTTTTTTTGAAGAAATGTTGTTGGCACTGAGTTTTTAGGTATCTTCACAAAGGTTCTAGAATGTTTTATAGATTCTCAATGAGGTTAGTTTGAGCAAGGAGTTCAAAATCTAAATTTGAGTTGTGTAGGAAAACATTTTGGTTTCCTGTGTTTTTCTTCTAGGTGCATGACTATATAAAGGGTCATATGTTCAACTCATACTAACACTGTACACCTGCAATAAAGAGTTGAAATGCTGAATTATTTAGAGCAATTTGAGTTTACAACCAAGGAAACCTTTAGTTAAAGAAGAGTTACCAGAAAATGTTTTTGGTCAGAGGCATCAGAAAAATGTTTTCTGATCATATGTAAAATAGTTAGTGTTATCATATAGTGGTTCCAAACAGTGTGAGGCACAATGGTCTTTTCATCATATGAAGAAATGGATTAAATTCATAGTGTGTTGTGAGGATCATAAAATGTAATTCCACTGGATTAAGTTAGTGTGCCCTGAGAAGACTCTAATCAAATGAAGAAAATTGGATGGACATTTTTCTAGATGAAATTTTGGTGTGAGTTGTTTCCAAATTTTTTTATTCTCTTGTTGGATCAATTGTGTAAGAAAACTTTTTAATTGATGACATTTAGCATAATTTACTATCAAGAGATAGAAGGATTATAATGGGAGTTGGATCAATTGTATTCACTTCATATTATAGTGAATTTCCATGGACTAGTGGGAGTATCCATGGAAAGGATATAGTCACCCATGCCAGGGGAGGACCTTGTAAATATTGTGCATCTTTATTTACTTTACGATAATTTCATACTTGTGAGGTTATTATATAAAGTTGATAATAAACTCTAAAAAGTTTCATGGGTTAATTTCAAGAGAAAAGAAATTATAAAAGATCACCATTGATTCACTCCCATCTCATTGGTCCTCACATTCCTGAAAACTTCAGTTAGCACCATACACTGTGTATTGGTGGAACACAACATGAGTAGTGGTGCTATAAACTGAGTAATCATCTTGGCCTTACACGTCATGTGGGTCCAGACCACATTCCATGTAGGTGGACCCCACATTCCATGTAGTGTTCCAGCACATGACTAAGATTCTATTCAGGGACTACACATTGTGTAGCCTATAGCACACATTGTGTACTCCCTTCAGACCCGATGACTTGTCACATCTCCTTAATCAGGACTCAGATTTGGGTAAGTGAATAGACCATTCTGAGTGTTTCTCTTCATGGAATGCAATGGTGACCTTTCCTTAAATTCAAAAAATGTGGCAGGAGGAGATATGAGTAGGACATCATCTTAATCTCTGGATAACACATGTTGAAATTCAGACATGATAATTGAAGAATTTATGGGGGTAGAAACCCTCCTCGACCGCAAGCTATATAAATACATAAGTTTCTATCACCATAATTGGGTAGGGTTTATATTTCACCTATTTATGTGGGGTTTGGATCCTCTACCTTTAGATTAGATAGAGCATTTATTTTTCCCATTTATATGATATTGAGATCCTTTATTTGTGAAGACAATATTTCACACATCTAAGAGATTAGATGAGACTGATATCCTCCATTGGAGTTGGTATTTCTACTACTCATTAGGTGTATGATATCCTCTATAGAAGTTCTTGAGAGGCTATAAGTATTTCTGGTTTTGGTTAGTAAAAATTCCTATGAGGTGTGTTTATTTTTTCTTGGGTGGATGCAAAGAATGAGACCTCTTCCATTGTATCAAGTTCTTATCCTTAGATAATTTCTAGGTTCTCATTATCTATTTCCTTCTTATTTATGATTATGAGATAACTAATCTATCGATGCTTCTTTCTAGTTTTTAGTGAGTCTTACTGGGTATGTATATACTTACCCCTATATAGGCATCATACCTATATATGCCCTATATTATATAGATGACATGTAGTTTGGTAGGGATCTTGTTGGACCAAGTATTGGCAAATCTTGGTGGTGCTTGGTGGTGGTGTTAGCTAATGACATCCAAATTTGGGAGCATGTACTGGGGTTTTCATCCCGTCAGTATTTAGTTTGGGATTTATCTTTTATGTTGAGTTTGTATTTCCCCCTTACATTATGTATTATATACCTATATTCACATGTGGATCATAAATGTTTCTACATGAATTTATCATATTTATTAGTTGAGCTAGTATTACTTTACATTATTATGGTATGGATGAGGGTGTGTGTTTTTTATAAGTAATTTAGGCTAAGGATTCCCATTTGAGTGTTATGGTTAATTGGTGCTAGTCACTAATCCCTAACCCATTGGAGGAAGGCTTGGGGAAACATACTTAGCTTACCACCACCCAAGAGGGGTCTATGTGGGTTGAGTCATGTAATTCCATTCAATGTACTTCCATGGTTTAGTTTGGATAATAAGTCTCTACTTTTTATCTCATGAGTCCACTCAATATAGTAGATGTGGCTTCTGATCATTTTAATCTTAAAATATCATCGCAACCCATGATACTCAATGATGATCTTCAATCAAGGAAAACCTAAAGTCATACTCTGAGTATTTCACCAAGCATTTTTTTGATTTTCAAATAAATCACTTTATGGTTGAGTGAGAACCAAACAAGAGCATGCCCAAGGGGATCCACCATTGCAGACATGAGACAAAACAAACCCCAAAACAACTTTATGGATGAGTGAGAACTGCAAGTTACACCCCAAAATCATCTTCATACATACCTTCAGAAATATCTTGTTTCCTCTCAGAATCAAGAATCGAATCCTCAAACGCAAGACCAGATTGATGGCTGATGGAGAGAGTACATGTCCTACCCAACTAACCTACCTCCCGCCTGACATTGACCTGTGAGGAAACACCCAGATTGAACAAATCTCTTGATTTCCCCTGAAATTTTGGATTTCTTTTTGGCTGGTTCATAGTAACATTTTCCACTTGTTCCCCAAACTCACCACCAACAACAATGTCACTCCATTTGGCTCCATCGATTATTGGTATACTTTACAGTGTTGGATAATCTCTTCTCCCATCAGGGCCATCCCTTCTCCCATCAATTTCACCCACCACACCAAAAACAACATTGGCATAGGAAGGGCCGACACTCCCAGAAACCATAACAACGATGCCCTTACCTTTATTATCTCCCCTAGCGCAAGCGTCTTTGACACAAAATGAGGTGCATGAGCGGCAAAACCTAGTAGACCAGTAGCAGGCGATGAGGGATTTCTAGGGTTCGAAGTGGTCGGAGCCCATTGGACGCCCGAAGGGGTGGGGGTGGGTGATGGCCATCCAATAGAGATCCTGTACTCACTTCGACAACAGACTGAGGCATTCCAATAGTATACTAGGGGACTATGGGAGAATGTTTAAGATATGCAACAAACATGAATGAATGATAAATAAAAACCGTCTCTATTATAAAACCACGATGAATTTCTACTAACAAAAAATATTACATCTAGTCACTCATATATCTGATACCAAAAGACTTTACATGATCCTCATGCCTCTACTATATTAATACCTTTCATAATGGACCCACTATACTCCCCTATATGGACACCCAATGGTTTTTTACAATTCCCCTCTCAAAAAATTATCAAATGAGATGGTATTTGTGAAGGAAGCATTTAGTCCTTTAGTGATACCTGAGTTCCTTGTATTGAGTATCAACTTCTTTGTTTTCATAGTAAATATTAATTTCTTCCTCAATACTAGGAACAACCCCTAGTCTAGTAATGAGATTATTGATCCAAACTGACTACTTTATAATATCTGATAAAGTGGTGTACTCAATATCTATTATTGAGTTTACGATAATGGATTTTTTGAAACTCTTCTAATTAATAGCTCCATCATCGAGGAAAAATAAAAAACTTGGTTGAGATCTCATATCATCCTTGTTAGCTTAGAAACTGGAATCAAAGTGATCCACTACAATGAGCTCATCCTCACCTCCTGATACTAAGAACACATCCTCACCTCATACCAAGTGCTAATGATATTATTTATAGTTTTTCAGTGAATATCACTAGGATTATATTATTATCTCATTATTATGATCAGGGTATAAGCAACATCTGGTCGAGTACATAACATGACATACATGATAGATCCTATGGCAGACACATGAAAAATATTATCCATATTTTCTAACTATTTATAAGGATATTGAATCTCATTAAGATTCATGTCATTAAATATTTATAAATACCCCTTATTAGAGTTCTTCATGCTAAACCTATTTAGCACTTTACCAATATATGAGTTTTGACTCAATCTAAGAAATCACTTTAATATATCTATATAGATATTTATACCTAGTATATAAGCCACTTCACTCATGTACTTCATCATAAAACACTTTACCATCCAAATACTACTAGAAATTTGGGCTATACCAATGACTTAAAACCATTGGTATAGCCTTGGAAACCATTGGTACTATCTTTAAAAGATAGGGTTATACCAATGGTTTCATGGAACCATTGGTATGACCTTATACAAATGATTCATGAAACTATTGACATAACATATTTATACTAATAGTTTCATGAAACCATTATTATAAGGCTATATCAATGGTTCTATGAATGGTTATCATAGCACCTCTTCTAAGCAGTATCCATTTCATCTAACCTTCAAACCTTGAAAACAACTTACAAACAAAACTCAAAATAGAATCTAACCAACATATCAATTCTAGTCACAAGACACATTTAAATCTAGACACATATTATATATTTTTCATTTAACTATTCAATAACTTAAAAACAAAATGATAGAACATATATAAAATTAGTTTAATTCACAAATCTCTATCTAAAAGGTTGGAAGTGTCATAAACATGAAGTTAAAAATGGAACGGATCAATATCCCACTCTAAAAAATCATTAGCATGGTCACCACTATCATCTTGGTTATCAAAACCAACATCCTCATCCCGAACCACATTATAAGATTCATTATCCAGAACAACTTCATCACTGTTGACACCTAGAAGGTCATTACCCCGAACATCACTAGGATCATCACCATCATCAATCAGAGCATTACACAACGAGTTCATTATTAACATGAAAGTATCAACAATAAAAACAGTATCTGATGGAAGTGATAGACACATAAAAATCATTTCTTTCATGAAATGCTTGGTTATTTCCCCCTCTTTCATGCTCTTAGAATATTTTTTTGACTATACTACTCCTGAATAGGTATCTTACAATTGCTACTTAGTACTAGCAGTGGTGTTTGAATTTCTTTAAGTGGGCCAATACCTAGTGGGTACGATAAACTTTTCAGGATGATAGTGGATCCTCCCCTAATGATCCTCACCTAATAAAATTTGAAAAATATTTTTAGGTCCGTTTTTACCTTTTTTCTCATCAAGATCCTTTAGAGAATGTTATTGAAATTATAAAATAGATAAATATATAGTAAATAATTGTTAAAATTTTAAGACATATAATAAATCTTAAAATATTTTCCTGCATCTTAGAATTAAGAGCACTCCTATCTTTCTTCTTTCTGCTCATGCAACATAATTTTTCTCAAGGTACATGCCCTTCAATGTTCAACAACACTCACTGTAAAATTCAATGCATGTAAGAAAATAGTATTCAATATTTCTATTAATGAATAGAACTTAAACAAGAAAAACTACATCTTCAACATGGTGTTGCTTATTCTCTAAATTCTAAACAATATAATCATTCATAGTTGTACTTGAAAAATTTCTGGTTTTATCATGATTTGGTATGGTCATTCATCCTAAAGAATGCACATACTTCATAGCACTCTTGTTTTTTATTTATTTATGATTAATCTTGGAAAATAAAATTATTATATTTGAAATCAAAGTGTTAATAAATATCACAATCATTTTCAATTAAAACTATCAAATTATAATAATACTTGAAAATTTTCACTCTTCTAATAGGTAATCATCTCTTGGTACTATATGACTAGAAAATAATTGAGGGATGGTATAACCTATAAATTTGTGTCAAATATACTATCCTAGATATTATATAACTCATACTTACATGTTCTCCACATATCACATAATTACATCAATCATTTAACCCTCATAGCTTGACCATTAGGAAAATTATAGAAAACCGACTACAAAACTATTAATTTTTATAAATTAATAATAATATACAATTTAATATAATAAATATTCTTAAAAATGTTTGAGATCATGCATTATCCATGATTTCATCTCTAATGTATCTCCAATGATTACATGAGAATGGTGTCACTATATTTTGTGAGCATTTCCATAAAAATTCTACATTCCCTTTCATGTTTACCAATAATTTAATTGTCTTAGTTGTACTCTACCTTTACCTATGTATGGAGGTTTCATGTTTTATGCATTAAAGTATTCCCAAATCACCTAATAGTGGTAGATTTAGTTGTGAAAAAATAAATGGAAAAATAAAATTGAAACACATTACAATGAAAATAAACCATGGTTACAAAATCTAATAGATTTTTATACATATAATCAATAAAATATTATCAATAGGATAAGATGGATCCCTAGGTGGTGAAGGATCAATATCCTATGCAGTGTCAATGGGATACAATGTATGTTTGTGATGATCAGTATTCTCTAGATGATCATCATATGATAGATAAGTAGTCGAAGGAGTATGAACATAAAATCCTTGAGAGATTAGAGGAGTATAAAATAATGACAGCATAGAAATCAACAAAAAAGAAAAATAAGGACAAGGAGAAAGATACATCATCAAATAAGGAAATGGTGGATGAAAAACATAGTGATGTGAAGGCCATCTCGGTCCTTGCATACAAATTTGTAAAATTATCCTAGAATGTAGCCTACTAGCTAACCAGGGTTAACCCAAGAGGAAAGGAAATCTTATTCATGATCTTAACTTCTAATACTAACATATTTATATTTTCTTTTAAAATAAGTGAGAAAAGGAATGAGAGTAGTGTGTGTGGAGAAATTGAATGAATTGGTGATTTTATTCTTAAAAAAGTGGTCTAACCTCGGATTGATCCTCCTTACCCACTTATAAATAATTATTCAATTATTTCTTCAGATTTTTCCCTCAAACCATATGAAACCTCACTAATTACCCTTTTCCTTGGTAATTTTAGTTTGAATGGGAAAGTGAAACCATCATTCCAATCTCTACTCTCTCCGAGCCCAGTGGTCAAATATATTTTATCACTCTTAAAGAAAACCATCGACTTCCATAATATAGATAATGATGAAGGTTTAAGTGGCCTATATGTGAAATACAAGAAGAAGAGATGAAGAATTCAGCTAAAAAGATCAGTGGAAATATCCTACTATCTAATAATAAAACTCTCCCAGAGAAATTAAAAATGATAAATTTGAAAATTAAAAACATGAATTCATTAAAAAATGGGCGGTGAGGGTTATACTTGGTTCAACCACATGACCTACAATGCCATCATTGGATAGAAAATACAATAATGAAACTGAAAAATTAAAGACTTATCCTAATCAGAGTAATTAACGAAGTCCAAGTTCTGAATTCCTAATAAAGGATGAGGGGGAAACATTTATAGGCCTAAAAGTACCTTATTCTTCCTCTCTAAAAAATTCAATACAATGATCTTTTATCTCCTTACTATTTGAAATAATCCATGTGTTAAGAACGAATATGAGGATTTCTCCAGGTGGGTTCTTTGTGAATCTTCCATCTTCAATCAATCATTCCCTAATAATATCTTATCCTTTCTATACTTGATTTTTGTCACATGGAGATCAAGATGAATTATTCCCTAATTTGGTTTAAAGTGAAAATAGGGTTTAATTTTGAATTATTTTAATTTCATATTTTATCACCATGAGTAACCTTGCGTAGTTAGGAGAGCATAAGGAGGACCTTTATATAGCTCTCGTATTCTTTGGAGGTATATTTCCATAACTCTTTCCCATAAATGTTACTTTTACCAGACCATGAAAGCTATATATAACCCTTACACAATGCACAGATATCTTGTCTGACCCTTATAAAACTCTTCTAGCATGAGCTTCTACCTTTACATATCTACTGGAAATGATGGATGATACTTACACAATAATAGATCTATGTGATAGCTCGATCGACTGTGTGACATGTGAATTTCATGCTAGTGGTTGGTGTTCTACCTTCACATAGTGACAATGTGCTTGGTGATGATCTTTATGTAGTGATTATGGTAATGTCTTTTACCTTGACATAGCTCCGGGGTGTGGTATTGACCTTGAAACAATAGCCAGGATACCCTCACATAGCTTGTAAAATCTTCCCTTCACCCTTATGCAAGTCTTTTCACACCATGATACATACATGTAGCCTTCATTCCTTGAGTAAGGGTAATATAAAATCATATAAACATGAAAAAAACATTTTCAAATGAATGAATTTTTCCAGATTAAGTCTATAATGAATATGAACAACAAAAAACCTAGATTTGATCCAATTTAGAAATTAATTCCAAATTTATAAAAGCATAAAAAATGAATTAATTACTTTGATTTAGATTAATAAAGGGTTTAATTATCAATTAATTATAGAAAAAAAAATGAAAATGTTGGATCGTATCACTCCCCCACACATACACTATTTTACTCCTGGGAAATACAAAGAATTCACCCTAAAGGAAAATATAGTCCTTTCTAGATTCAAAAACACATACCATTAATGAAAAAACATATATTAATCCATTTTTTTTTGAAAATTTCATGCTTCATTTATGAATTCAATCAAATATACACACTTTAATCCAAGATAAAGTACTAAGTCTTAGAGTGAAACAAATATATTTAAGTGGAATTAAAATTTTAAGAAATGAAACTTTATTTTATCCCTCTCTATTAAGTTCATCAAACCAAATATCCAAATTCTACTTCATTTATACAACTCAAATGAAATTATTATAAGTTAGTTAACCCATTTTTCATCTTGTTTTAATATCACCCTTACCTAAATGAATTCATTTTTGACAATTATGCACTTATTTAATTTTTTCCCACCCATGATTTGTGCAATGCACTTATTGGATATATAAAATGACATTTATTTACTCACACAACAAGTTCCTAATGTCTTATAGATTTATTGTGAGATCTAAATTGCCCATATTAATCCAATTTTAAATGACTTATGTTAATTACTTTTGAGTTGGATCCCTCAAGTGTTCTTTTTTCACAAAGGCAAAGTTACCTCAAATTAAGTTCAAAATTTCAATTTCCTCATGTTATAATTACACTTCCACAAAGATATTTTCCATCACACTCCATTTCCAAGTTCTCAAATAGAAACATTCATGAAAACAATGGAAAAATCTTTTAGAAATCATAAAATACCAGCAATTTCAAAATTCTTTAAATCCTAAAAACTATCATGCATTTAATCCACTAGGCATAATAATAATTAAAGATCAATTTTCTAACCTAAAAATTGATGGGAATATTCCCTAAATCTTTATATATATATATATGATATATAAAATCAATATCGTATTACATTTAAATTATGATTTTCATGACCATTCAACTTATGATTACGAAAAAATGATAAACAATTATCATTTATTGATTCTCCCACAAAGTCTACCATTAAGGAAATATTACATAATATGTAGTGTAATATAATAAATTCATATAATGCATGAACCGACCATGGTAATTATTCATGCATTTCAACACATGAATAAATGAGGAAATAATCAAGGAGTGTACTTGATTACCTGTATTATCTACTGTTGTATGATAATAGTGGGAGTGGATTCAGATCCTCATGCTTAACCAAATATCCCTGGAATTCATAGATATTTCCTTCTTCTTAATTTGCACTCAAGGCTCTAGCATGTCGTAGAAAAAGGTTGGATCCCTCTCATGCGATGAGAGATTCAGTTCAGCCTGTGTATACACTATAGTTAGGGGATTCCTTTGGTTTCCATCATTTATATTTAGCAAAACCATGTGACGTGTTTGAAGATGATGAAAATTCTCTTCGGTGTATGGTATTCCATATTTACAAAATTTCTTTATTTCATTATTTTACACAGGTTTCATATATCATGCATAAGAGATCCTTTCACAAGGGTTTTAATCACTTTTTTGATCTGATAATTGTTATTAGACTTTAACAAAACCCTTAAGTGGTATTAAAGGGAGGTTATATGTAATATTTATGAAATAATGTGTTGAAATGAATAATAATCGCAAAAACATAGATTTTTTTCAGGTTTTATGAAAATCTAGAAAAGAGTTTACCCTTACATAGATGATCTATATAAAGGTAACCAAGGCTTTACCCTTACACTGAGTGGACTTTGTAAGGGTTATATCAGCTTACATTTACATAGATCGATCAACATGAGTGTCACCTTATCTTACCCTTACACACAAAGGGGGTACATGAAGGTCATATATTAATTATATATACATGATAGGTCACATAAAGGTATGAATAACACCAAATAGGCCTTTAACAGCACTAAAAATGGCCTTTATCAGCATTAGAGAAGTGCTGAATACTGGAGTGAGATTAAAAACCTGAGTCTTTTGTCAGCTCTAAAAAAGAACTGATAAAGGGACATACTGTAGTGTGCTATTACAACACAATGCAGCACCAACTATAGTGTATTGTAACATCACACCATAGCACCAAAAACACTACAAAATCAGAAAAATAAATTATTAATACATAATTTAAATGAAGAGAAAACAATCTAATCTTGTTTGCTCAGTTTTAGCGATGTGATGTGTATTTTAAACTAAAATGATACTTACATATTGAAAAAACACACTTTAAGTCATACCAGTCACACCATGCACCAGATTGAGGTGTGTTTGATTCATAAACATATAAAATGACTTATGGAATGTTTTCCTAAAGTATCAAGATAATCTGAATGCATTTGCTCAATTTTGAGTATGTCAGTTGTCCTTTTTATTAAAATTGATTCCATTTAAAAAAAAGGCACACTTGGAGTAATATCGGACACATCGTATATCATATTGAGGTACGGATAATTCATACACATCTCAAATGACTTATAGAACATTTTCATAAATTATCAAAATAATATGAATGCATTTTCTTAGTTTTGAGTAGGTCAGTTGTCCTTTTTATTAAAATTGATGCCATTTTTAAATAAGAAGATGCACGTAGAGTCATACCATTCACACCGTGTGTCAGATTGAGATACATCTGATTCCTAAAAATCACAAATTACTTATGGATTATTTTCCTAAATTATCAAGACAATCAAAATTCATTTTCTTGGTTTTGAGTAGGCCAATTGTCCTTTTCATTAAAACTGATGTCATTTTTAAATAAAAAGATGAACTTGGAGTTATAACAGACACATCATATATCAGATTGAGGTAAGAATGATTACTACACATCTCAAATGACTTATGGAATGTTTTCCTAAAGTATCAAAACAATATGAATGCATTTGATCAGTTTTGAGTAGGTCAGTTTTCCTTTTTATTAAAATCAATTTCATTTTTAATTAAAAAGACACACTTGGAGTCATAATGGTCACATCATGTGTCATATTGAAGTAAAGATGATTCATACATGTCAAAAATTACTTATGGATCATTTACCTAAAGCATAAAAACAATTTGAATACATTTTCTTGGTTTTGAGTATGTCAGTTGTCTTTTTTATTAAAATTGATGTCATTTTTAAATAAAAAGATGCACTTGGATTCATACCTATCACATCGTATATCAGATTGAGGTACAACTAATCCCTACACATCTTAAACGACTTATGGAACGTTTTACTAAAGTATCAAAACAATCTAAATGTTTTTATTGATTTTGAGTAGGTTAGTTGTCATTTTTATTAAAATTGATGCCATTTTTAAATAAAAAGACACACTTGGAGTCATACCTATCACACCGTGTGTCATATTGAAGTAAAAATGATTCCTAGACATCTAAAATGACTTATGGATCATTTCAATAAAGTATCAAAACAATATTAATATATTTTCTTGGTTTTGAGTAGGTTAGTTGTCCTTTTTATTAAAATTCATGTCATTTTTAAATAAAAAGACGCAATTAGAGTCATACTGGTCACACCATGCGTCTGATTGAGGTACAAATGATTCCTACATGTCTCAAATTATTTATGGATCATTTTAATAAAGTATCAAAACAATTATAATTTTTTTTCTTAGTTTTGAGTATGTCACTTATTTTTTTACTAAAATGTCATTTTAAACTAGAAACATGCACTTTGACCAATACTGATCATATCATGTATCGGTTTGACATGATAATAGTTACAACACATCAAAAAATGTCTTATGAATTAATGTAATAAATTATCAAGAAAATCCAAGTGAGTTTGCTTTGTTTTTAGTGAGTAACATTTTTTGAACTAAACTATTGATTTTAAACTAATAACAGACACATTGAGTCATAGTGGTCACACCATGCATCTAATTGAGGTGTGGATGATTCCTACAAATCTAAAATGACTTATGGATCATTTACCTAAAGTATCAAAACAATTAGAATATGTTTTCTTGGTTTTGAGTTTTTTATTTGTCCTTTTTACTAAAATTAATGTAAATTTTAAATAAAAAGAAGCACTTGGAGTCATATTGGTCACACTGTGTGTTAGATTGAGGTGTGAATAATTCCTACACATCCAAAAGTCTCAAAAAAATCCTAACTACCAACGTTACCATGTTTCTATTTCCTTTTTATGTCTAACTTCCAAAAATTCATATTGACTCATTGTTCTTAGCAGAAAAACCTTTCTCGTTGTTGAAAGTCAGAAGAGTAGAGGCTTTCAACAATGAGAATGGTTTTTCAGATAATAACATAGAATCAATATACAATGTTGTAAGTTTGAAATAAATCAATGAAAATAGAAATCATGTTAGAATTGGAAGAAAGAATCATTTTATCTCTTTTGTGGCTTGTTGTAGATAGTTGAAAGTAAAATATGACTTCCCAAAAGATCTATGAAAAATGCTTAATAATTATTAGATAAAAATGACAACGAAATTAAATTACACATAGTAGATAAAATTATGAAAAAATTAATTAAATAATTAGTAGGAATTAACCTTTTCTTGATGGTTTTATACATTATTGATGCATTTCCTTATTGTCATTATCTCAGTTGCCGGCTCAAACAAAAGAATCCATTTGTACAAGAAAACAATTATTATATGAGTAATACTGAAAAGAAATAAATTAAAAATAAATATGAAATGGTATATTAATTCTATGGATAATTATTTTACTGTGAAAACATTATTTACCATAGGGATATGACGATAATAAAGAAATAATTATGATAAAAAAATGCAAATAGATCTCACAAAACAATCAATCAATGAGTGCGGAGGATGAGAAGAAAATAAGATACACAAGATTTAAGATTTGAATCATTTGAGAGAAAGTAAATATATCCTATTGGGTTTATAAAATATTCATTTTGTATAATAAATAAATAAATACACATAATATATCCATTATCAAAGGTGAATGTCTCCCATTTGTGAGAATTACATGGATGATAATCAGAGATTACTAAGGGTGGAACCAAAAGGTAATGTTAAAGAATGATTTGTTTTTATATGGATTAAAGTAAAATATACATAGTGTTTATTTGATGTGTGATGAAAGAAATGAAGTGATTATTAATAAGTATTAATGAGTGGGTTATCACTTCAAAGATAGATATATTTTTATCAACTGCAAGAAATACAAGAAAGGATGAAATCAATGAATAAAATTTCATTAGTGATCGAAAGTTTTGGTGAAAACTTAAAGGATTCAGACTCTACAAAAAATCTCATTTTTACCTAAGTAGAGCCTAAATAATTTGGAGAGGCTGACAAGGATGATAATTGGATCAAATCTATGCATGAGGATATTGACCTGAATAAGAAAAATGTGACATGAGGACTTGATTTGAATAAGAACAATGAAGGCTTCTTATGGATCAAGTTATTGCATATATTGTTCCAAAAAATGTCCATTAGTTAAAAAATACATGAGTTTTTTAGTTAATTTTTTGTCCTAATTATATAAATCTCTTAACATAAAAGGTCATGGTAATTTATTGTAATGAAACATTTTTTATGTCATGTAATTGAGATGGTCAAATCTACGGGGCATCATATTACCACTAGGACATAAAAAATGGATTTAAGTTTATGTTAGTAAACCATAAAATTCAATATAATTAAGAATACATAGTGAAAATAACATGTCATTAAATTATTAAATCCAAACTAATAAAGTTGACTTGAAGTGGTATTCTAAATTTTATCCATGAAAAATATTTTTTATTTCAACAAAATAGATTCTATTAAAAATTATTTATTAAATTTACATCGATAAATGTTAATATTTTATTTTATCAAAACTAGTTAAATCTAGTGGTATAATATTTATTATTTAATGATTTAAAATATTCTTTAAAATTTAAACAATAGAAAACTTTTCTTTTTAAATAGGTTACTTTTCAAAGAAAATATCAAATTTAGAAAATTTTTGATCAATCCTAAAGGATTGAGAACAATAATTTTTGTCAACAATGCACTCTTCTTCTCCACCACATAATGAAACATTATTTTGTTTCTTAAAATACCATGATTCTGAGGTATTTCCTAGAAAATGACTCATTCTAAATTTTTATTTTCTGACTATATTTCGATAACTAAAATCAAAATATCAATTACATTTTATCACAAAATCACTTTTTCCTGTATAATATAGTAAAAGGATTATAGAACCTTAAAACTCTTTGATTATTCTTTTTATAGCATTTAAGTCATATTATTTAAATTCAAATTAAAATATTTCAAAAATAAAATTGAAAACATTACATTTTTTCAATAAGTAGTTAAATAAATAAGACAAAGAATAAAACATATATAATGTTAATCCAATTGATGTACAACATAATATAAGACCTCAATGACGTCATGTATTTCATCATCCAACTATTTTTCAACGTAATATTCTAAACCAATGACAAAACCAACTGCTATATGGATGAATTTTTCAAAAGTTGGTGATTTCAAAGAGGTAGATGTCGTGGAATATAGGTATTGGGAGTCTATTATACCTCACAACAACATGACCCAACATTGGGTTTGATATATTTCAAGCCGCACAATACAAATGTTGTCCCAAGGAGACACACATGATATCAGGGAAGATGATACTTCAATATATCTAAAAACAATGAATTTTGGGTTGTTTTATTATAGTATAGTGCAACTATACTTGTTGGGATACATAGATGTGGGATGATGAGGTTTAGTGGATAATCGAGGGAAATTAGAGATATCAAAAAACCTGGATTTCGTTCAAGTTGTAGTTGCGTTCAACCCTTGAATTTCTTGAGACTTGGATTAGAGCCTTGGAATAGTTGGAGCCTTGATTCCATCCTAGATTTGAGATTGGATTGACAATGAGGAGCACTGGTAGTAGGCCACTTCTGTAGAGAGGTTCGGATATTGTGAACATATTCGCGATGGTTAGGGTTCCTAAAATAGATCGTGACACTTTTATCAGTGCTTCAGAAAAAGTGCTGATAAAGATATATTTTATCAGTGCTAATTTAATAAGCATTGATAAATCTCTATCTTTATCAGCACTAAAAAAGTGCTGATAAATACTTATAATATATATTTTTTAAAATTAATAATTTTTTTAAAAAGTATAATTATTATATATAATTATAATACTTATAATAACACTTTTTATAAAATAATAATTTTATAGTTCTTTGAATATATAATTATTTATTTATAATTATATAAATAATTTTTTAAAAAATAATTTTTATATCATTATATATATTTATATAATTATATATACATAAACATAGTAAATATATTCATTATTTAAATAAATTTATTATAATTTTATAATTATTTATTTATAATTATATAAATACTTTTTAAACAAATATTATTTATTTATTTATAATTATAAATGTATAAAATAGTAACTATGCATTTAAAATTATATTTATTTATAAATATATTTTTTTACAAATGTATTTTTAACATTATTAATGATTATTTAATCATAAGTTCATGCATGTTAAAAATGAGTAAAATTGATTAATTAAATGAGTACAATATTGAAAATTTAGATAAGTTTGATTAATATAAATCATTAAAAAAGGATATATATTTAAATAAAGATGAATACATATATTGAAAATATTAAAATATAATAAATATATATATATATAATAAATAATATAAATTGATTAAATTCCAAAAAAATATTTGTGTGTGTGCGTATGTATATAAAAATGAATTAATTATGTATATGTGAAATCAATATAATACGTTTGATTATAAATTGAAAAATCAAATGAAATTCAATTATGTCTATTACTCGATGCAATTAGTTAGTATTTTTAATTCATATTAATTTTTAATTATATAACTTTATTCACTAAATATATTACTATTTAATGTAAATCATAAATAATATTTTGTATTATATAAATCATATTTATATATATTTAGTGAATAATGATTTATAATTAAAGAACGGATAAAGGCTACCCTTTATTTGCACTAAAAAACATTAATAAAGGGCTAAATTTATCAGCGCTCTCTTTAGTGCTGATAAAGATGTCATTTATCAATGTTTTTTGATAGCATTGATAAATACCTGCACTATTAAATTCCGGTTTTACAGTAGTGTATCATAATTATTCATAAATTAGCATAAAGTTTGTTGTATAAAGGTTATACAGTGCTTTTAAAGCTTGTATAAGGGTTACTGTATTCTACCTTGATGCAATGTGGAATTTATTTTTATGTAAAGGTAGTGCTCAATTTTAAAGGCTTGAGTAAAGGTATTCACCCATTTACCTTTATATGAAGTGGTTCAGTACCCTTACATGAACAGATTCATGTAAGGGTAATCCAATTTTTACCTTTACATGAAGGGTTCATGTGATGGTAAGATCTCAGTACCTTTACATGGTATTCATTGTGTAAGGGTTAAGCCTATTTACCTTGACATAGACTGTCTACATAAGGGTAGATGGTGTATACCCTTACACAAAATATGGATTATACATAAGGGTAAATATAAAAAAATTTAAGATTTTTTTTTAAATTCTTAAATGTTTTTAATGGTTTATAAAATATTTATAAATCATTATAAAAGTTATTCTTGGTATATTTTAATTTATAAAAGGTTTATAAATTAATTATTTATAAATGGTTTAAAATTAATTAAATAAATGTTTATGAAACATTTTATTCTCAAATATTAAATGTTAATATTTTAAATACCTTTTAACCAAATTATATGAAATAACTTATGATCTATAAATACCTTTATGGGAACCATTGTTTTTATGATTATTTTATTTGGATTCAAATTTGACACAAATAACCAATTCACTGATTAATTCTCACTTCAACAGTATGATTTTGTAAGAGAATTTGTCTCAATTTACACTCCATTGAGAGATATTTGGTATTATTCACTAACTTATTTATATGAGGTTAATCTACTTCCCATTTAATATTTTATATCATGAATCTATTTATATTCATTTTATTTAATGTTTCATTTTATGTTATTTATATCATGGGGGTTATGGTTTAAAAGTTACCATTGTGGTAAAGGTTTATTTTACAATCTCAATACTATTCAGGATTATTTATGTTTAAGTCTCCAATGGGGGAATTACTTTATCATTATATATTAATACCATATTATTTTATTCACCTATTTTTATTTATAGAAATTGTATGTTTTACTTTCATTTTCAACTCTTTAAGAACTAAAGATACCAAAATCATGTTTTTATGAAAAAGTGACTTGTTTTTTTACTCCGTTGGGGATATTTTTATTCCATATCCATATTTTCCACAAAAGGTTTTAATTTTTTTTCTAACATTGTAAAATTATTTATTAATTTTTTTTAATTATGTTTTAATTTATAAAAAATGGTATAATGGGAATCTTCTTATCGTTTTCTGAACATTGATCTTTTTGACTTTTTACAAAAAATGTGAATGGAATATTTGTTTTTACCAAGAAAACATGAATAGAATTTTTTTTCAGTAATGAACACTTAATTATTTTAAGCTTACTTTAAAAGTTTACTAAGTTATTTTTAATGAAAATGTTGTTCCTATTATTCTAGAAGTTTTTAGTTTTTAAAAATTGACTATTCAATGTAAAAAGTGTATTTTACTAAAGAATATTTTTAAAGATTTTTTATGGTATTTCTATTCATCAATGACAATAACCATTTATTTCACTCCACTAGTGATATGTTTTAATGATACCATCCTTATTATTTCTCTGGGTGTTTTATGATATGTTTAACTGAGGAAGTATTTACATTTGTATGCTGGTTTTCTAGTATGAATATTTATGTTAATTATGTATTGAATTTTTATTCATCCCTTTTATATTATAAAACGAATTTGTATAAATTCATATTTTCCATATATTATTATTGGATACTGTATGAGTTATTTTTGAGACCAAACACTAAGATGATGGAAAATTCCAAGGCCCAATTTGCCCAGAATAAATGTTTGAAATATATTAAATATATTAAATAGCATGTGGATATAGTTTTCCTAAAATGGTATAAAAACTTCTAAACGGGGTCACCGATCTAAAATTAAAATGAATCGTTGAGTTCAAAGCATGGGTTTTACCCAAGGCATGACATAACCCTTGTTAGAGTAGGGAGTTTTTGAAAAAGTCATCATGACCGTAAACTGAATAAAATAATAAAATAAATTATTTTATTTTATCCATTGAAGTATTTAACTAATTAATTCTATATTTATATGGTTATTATGAAATTAAAGGGTAATCCACATAACCCTAGAGCTATTATATAGAGAGCATTGGAGTATCTCTTTCAGATGAACATCCACCAGATCATGGATCAGTGATCAACATGCAACAGAATCGGAGGATCTCACCAATGACAATGAAACCACTTTGTTCTTCATCGGGGATCGATTCAAATCAAGGTAGAATGTTTGTTTATTTGTATTTTTCCCCATTTATGATTCCTATTACAAACATGAATCAGCCAACTAACGAATTGATTCACGGATCATGCGTATTGCGGGTGTGGGTAATATTTATCTGGGAATTGGGGAATTGTGTTTTGATTATCTTTTTATCTATTCATTATTCATTATAATGGAAAAAAATAAAGTGCATCATAAACTTTTTATGAGGTTCGTTCCTCATGTTTGTGGTTTATGCTTTTATTCCTCATTTCTCTACTCATCATGGGTGATTTCCTTTGGCCTGTGAGTTGATGAAAAACAATAAATCAAACATTGTAGATCCATTTCATAGTGCAAAGATTCAATATCCTAGATCCAAAATCAATGTGATAAGGGGATCATGCGATGCTGGAAGCTGTAGTGGATTAGATAGATTTGGGATACCTAATTTTTTTTATTCAACTTTCACCGATGGTTTAGCGTGTGAGGACATTTTCTAGAATTATTAAAGGGACAAATCCGGATGTTCAATGATGACAAGGTTAGACAACCATAGATCATGTTATTCGGTGAGGAGCATGGTCAGATGCCTTGGAGAAGACATGGAAACAAGATATGGAATTCTAGAAATTTATGAAGAATACGATGTGTACTTTAGAGATACACACCTTATGGGACACTCTTAGGGGAAGCCAGGGTTTCAGGAGAAAGATAAGTATTACACAAGGTGTGACCATGTTACACGATGTGTGACACCTACCCGGTGGATCTATGTGTACCTTAGAGTGTACATAGACATGGACAGGAGTACATAGGCATGAAAAATCTATGTAATCCTTCATGGGCACAACTAGGATAGGTATACATGGGAATGGCCATGTACTAGGACATGAGCATAAGTACATGGGAATCAACAAACCGTGTATTGTTACATGGACATGGGCACATTCCATTTGCATGGGAAGGACTCAGTGTATAAGGGACACTCCATGTTTTCCTAGTACACACCATGTAATCCTTCAATGTTTTCTTAGATCCATTATCCTCATCATCTTGGAAAAGTTTTTTAGAGTGTGTTCCATCTATCCTTTCCCTAGGGGTTAGTATGGAATCACTTCCTACTCATAGGATGTTGATCCCTTTAGTAGGACTTCTTGAATATAGCTATTTTAATCCTTCTCTTAGTCCTGGAGTGACATACTCTATCTTCTTCATTCCATAGGTGAAGTTCTTGATATCTTCATGACCAACACTACATGGTAACTAATCCTCTACTTAGTGGGTTATTCCATATTGAGTTGTTAGTATACCCCATGGACTTGGGTTTTATCTTCATATATGTATCATATATCTTTATACTTCTAACATATACTACCTATGAAAAGACCTGATGATCACGACCTCTTGGACTTACGTCATCAGTGTTATATTATTCATGGAGTATATTCTCCTAGATGGGTTCTATGTGGAAAATTTGATATGGAATCCTAGGATGGAATTATAGTTGTGATTTTACCTTGAGACTACGTGTATTTGTTTAGTATATCTAGATATTCCTATTATATGGTCTATAAAAATATACCTACAAAGAGCTGACTGTTATTATTTTGTTATATGCATTGTGGTTTCAGTGTGTCCTTATGGGTATTATTATAATCAACCTTGCAAGGGCTTTTATTATACATGTCATGACTTGTGCAGATGATTGACCTTTTGATAGAGTCCTAGAGGGACTAGGACTAGGCAGTTCTTAGTGAAACCAAACAGACCAAGGTGTGTTCATGCAGTATCTTTACAGCAGTCTCCATATTTACATATAGGTTGGTCTTATTTTCAGAATCTTTATGGTGGGCTTGTATTTTTACCTATTTATTTTCCATTACTTTTTCTCATACTATGGTTGTGTGATTAGATTTATGAATGCATGTTTTATTTTATTTATTTTTACATTTTATCATTGTATGGGTTTGAAGATGTGTGGGTGTGCACATGTACTTTAGTCTAAGGCCTCCTATGTTAGTGATATTCCTACTCAGTTCTAGTCACCATCCCCTAGTTGGTTCTTCCTTAGGATCCGAGTATGTGATATTGGTTTGAGGAATTAGTGTTAAGTAGTTTGAGTATGAATTTTAGGCCAAGGACTCTAGTGTTAGTGTGGCGTTCGATGTATTCATACACCAAGACTCTGATCACCTACCTTTAGAATAAGTAAATGAGAACACTGGTTGTAGGGAAAAAAATGGTACAAACATCACATATGAACGGATTGTGGTTTCCATGTCCTTATTTGGTCAACTATCTATATATACTAATTGACCACGATATATATATTTTTATTTCAAGATGCATCCACAATGCATTTCATCTAGGATTTAGAATTAGGATCACTAGGATGATCCCATCAATGTTTAGGAATCAATATAGGGACCAATTCCAAATATTTTACCTCCAAGTGGTGCACCAGATATACCCGAACATGTAGATTATAATATGTTACTCATAGTGCCAGTAGATTATGTGAGTATGATGATCATACTTCATGTGTTCCAATGATATCAACCCCTCAGGTTCTGAAGTGAGCCTGAACCACATGCAGGAAAGGGATAGCTAGAGGTGGTGATGTAACCTTTTCATATGTTCAGGACCACATGAGATCAGATGGTGGAACTGGCAGTGAGCCTTCCCCATGACTCAACAAGATGATGTTGGGGGTTAGTAACCCAGTCTTACGATGAGGTGACTCTAGCATGGTCATATCTTGAGTGATTTTTCATAAAGGAGTTCTCTCCAGCCACGTGGAAGGATATACATATTTAGGAGCATATGCGGTTCTATTAGGTCATCATGACAGTAGCTGAGTGTTCATCGAGGTTCACCAACCTCTCTAGTTACTTGATGGATATGGTTTAGGATTAGTTCTTCCATGCTCAAACCTTCGAGTGAGGACTATGTAGATACATCTAATCCCGAATTATAACTCTATGAATTTCAACCTATACTGGGGTGTTAGAGTGTTCTTTGGTGGTTGATATTTTTCTAGATGAGAAAATGTAGAAACAGGTTGCCGACAATGGGCACCCAGGATAAGACACTTTAGTAGTAGGGAGTCGACATCAGTATCAAGGACCTGAATGTGTGATAAGTTTTTGGAGGAGGTCCTAAGACAGAGTTTATGTGGTCCAAGGCTCACAGGATGAGTCCATTCATCATAGGGAGAGGCTATTAAACTCATGTGATGGCATTGGATATCTTACATGATATTTTATGTCCCACCGTATAATATCCAAGGAGACTTTGGATGGGCCATTGAGGTATAGGTAGTGGTAGGAGTAGACATTTCCATAGGGTGGAGGATGTGTAAGAGGATATGAGAGAGAAGATATAGGTGGTAGATGCTTCAACTTGTTACCACCACCACCCCTAGGTGGTCCATGTTGGGCTTAGGAAGCTGGAGGATAGGGGTGAGGGCAGCTACAAGCAATTGAGGATTATGACCCATAGGATCCTATAATGATTTGCAGTATGATCTGTGTCTTTTCTACCTTATCTCGAATACTAATAGACATAGGTTCTAGTCACTCCTTTATTTCTATATATCTAGTTTAAGACTTAGAGATTCTGGTTGAGCCCTTGTCTCGACCCTTATGCTTTGATAATCTTATTTGAGATGACTCTGTAATAAAAAAGTTGTGCTGATAGTGTGACTTGAATCTTAGAGGCAAGGGTTTCTGTTGGTATCTCTTTTATCAGTGATGAGGACTTATGACAACATCTTAGGTATAGATTGGCTATCTATAGTTCATTCCTAGCTTGACTGTTTCAAGAGGAGGATGTGGTGTTTCCACAGCTATGGGACCAAGTTTTCCTTTGTGGGTAAAAAGGAAACCCATTAAGCATAGTATGGAAGTATACATAGGTGGTTAAAACCGATTAATCATCAATTGGATAGCATTAACCTTGGTGTAGTGGATTTTATGAGTTTTTAGTTCTCTATAGTTGTGGAAGAGTATGAGGCCATCATTCCTAAAAATGTTCTAGCTTAGCTCTCCCTCATGAAATATATTTATGGATTGATCTAAACCATGGGAAGGAACTGATATCTAGTCCATCATATTAGATGAATCCTTTAGATATTTATGAGCTAAGGGTATAGTTGGAGGACTTTTAGAGGAAAGAATTTGTTAGACCCAATGTTTCATCTTGGGAAGCCTTGATTTTTTTCCATAAAGGAGGATGAGAGCTTGAGGTTTTGTGTAGACTACTAGTGCTTGAAATAGGTGATCATAAAGAATATTTATCCACTTGTGAGGATTTATGACCTCTTTGATCAATTTATACAAGCACGATGGTTATAAAAAGTTGACCTTAGGTCAAGCTATCAATATTTGTGAGTACCGGATGAGGATATACCACATAAGGAATTAAAATGTTGCTATGGTCACTATAAGTACATGGTGATTCCCTTTGGAATCACAAACTCCCCATTAGTGTTCATGGGACTCATAAACCAGATATTTTAGCCCTTCTTAGGCCGGTTTATGGTAGTATCCATCGACGAAATCCTAGTGTACTTGGTGTCCAATTAGTATCACACGAGACACTTGAGGATGGTTTTGAACATACTCTGAGAGCACCAACTTTAGACAAAGACATTGACATTCTAGTAATGGATTTAGGAGGTTCACTTTCTTGGATATATTATCTCAATCGATGGTTTGGAAGTTGACACAGTTAAGGTTGAGGTTGTGTTAGCTTGGGGGCCACCCAAGAATGTTATTAAGGTTTGGATCATCCTTGGGTTGGTAGGATAGTACTAGAGACACATAACTGATTTCTCTAGGATATCATCCTTTATGAAAGATTTGACCCAAAAGGGGTATATTTTCATGTGGATGGAGAGGTTCTAGTGGGATTTTCAAGAGTTGAGGTAGAGGATGATGAGCGCCCCCATCTTGAGATTTCCATAGGATAGTGTCAAGTATGTAGTGCTCAGTGTTTCATTAGGAACCAAGGATGTTTTTGTTCTGATGCAGAGGCAGGTGGTGATTTTATATGGTTGACGTCAGGTGAGACCAAATGAGCAGAGCTACCCAACACATGATCTTGAGTTAATAATGGTAGCCTTTTCAATAAATATGTTGTGACAATACCTAATGGGATATATGTTTATCATTTATTCTAATCACAAGTGTATCAAGTATATCTTCTCTCATAATGATATTAACTTGATATAGAGGTGATGGATATAGTTCCTCAAGCATTTTAACTTTGATATTGTCTATACTCTTGGTAGAAAACATGGCAGAAGATGCTCTCAATAGGAGATATTGTTCATAGTTGCTGAACGAGGCATTAGAGTAGTTGGACTTATTGAATTTATCACTTATATATGGAGATGGAGTAGTATACCATCAGTCTATAGTTATTACCCCTTATACTTTATAGTAATTCAGGGAGGCACAACTTGGGGATGCTGACCGTGAGACCATATGTACTTAGATATACAATGGAAATGCTCCTAATGGATTTTTTGAAGGTGGGGAGCATGTTGTTTTTTTCAGAGGATGCATGATGGTAATAGTGATGTTACAAAAATAGGTTCTAAAATTGTTTAATACATCCCATTTAGTGGTATATCTAGGTGTAGAAAATATGTACCAGGAACTACGACATCAGTTTTGGTGGCTAGGGATGAAGAAGGGAGTTACATAGTTTGTCTCTCAATGCATTATTTGTCAGTAAGTGAAGGATTATCACCAAGTTATAGCAGATTTAGTTCAAACCCTTGAGGTTATAGAGTGGATGTGGGATGAGATATCCATGGAATTTGTGATTAGATTACCACGTACATCTAGGAGAAATGATGCAATATAGGTGATCATAGATGAATTCACCATGTAATCCACTTCCAAGCTATTTGAGAGTAAAGTTTAGTGGAGAGCTTGGGACTCAAATATATGTAGGAGATAGTCTGAATCTATGGAGTTCCCTCAATGAATATTTTTTTTATCATGATGATCGCTTCAAATCTTGATAATATAAGGTATTGGTATAGGAATTTGGGGCTCATTTGTGTTTGAGAATGAATTTTCACCGCCATACTGATAGACAAACTGAGTGGACCATTCAGGTTCTAGAAGAAATACTATGAGCTTTCATGTGGGAATTTGGCCATAATTGGGAGGATCATCTACCACTAGTGAAGTTTGTGTACAAAAAATATACCATTTTAGCATCTATATGTCACCATTCAAGGCTTTTTATGGGTGACCCTAAATATAACCACTTTAGTGGATTGACCCAGAATATTAATCACTTATGGGGATAAAGTTAGTGAGAGCCACTATAGAGAAGGTGTAGATCATCCAGGAGTGAATGAGAACTGCACTGAGCTTTCATAAGTCTTATGTTAACTGGCGACAGAGGCCTTTGGAGTTTGATGAGGGAGACCATGTTTTCCTATGGGTTTCACCTCAACATGGATTATGGATATTTTTGCAGGGATAAAAGCTATCTCTGAGATTCATTGGCCATTTCCAAATACTACATAGAGTTAGGAAGGTGGTGTACCACTTAGCTCTACCACCATAGTTAGACCGAGTAAACAACATCTTCCTTATGTCACAACTGAGGAGGTATGTGCATGACCCATCACACATTATTGACTAGGGAAATATGAACATCGAGGATGGAGCTAAATTTGCTGAGTACTCGGTAGAGATTGAGGATCGATAGGAGAGATTACTTTACGGGTGAGTGATTCCCTTAGTGTGTGTTGGTGGAATCATGAGAATATTTAGAAGAGAACATAGGAGCATGAGGTTTAGATGCATACTAAGTACCCACATATTTTTTTATAGCCACTTGTTCTGGATTTTTGGGATATAAATACCCAAGGTCGGGAGTATGCAACAATTCGTATTTTCCATGTAATATTTTTGGATAGTGTATGAATTATTTTTGAGACCAGCCGCTAATATGATGTGTGATTATGAGGCCCAGTGTTCCCAGACTAAATACCTAAAATATATTAAATATATTAAATAGCACACACATATAGTTTTCTTGAAAAAGTTGAATAACCTCTAAATGGGATCCCATATCATAAATATGAGGGCACTGTTGAGTTTATGGCATGGGTTTTATACTATCCGTGACATAAACCTTATCGGAACATAACATTTTTGAAAAAGTATTCACATGTGTGAAATGAATAAAATAATTAAATAAATTATTTATTTCATCCATTGACATAGTGACCTAATTAATTATATAAGTATATAGTTATGATAGAATTTCAGGGTTAGCTGCATAGCCCTGGAGCCATTGGAGAGAGAGTGTTAGAGGATCTCTCTTAGAAAATCATCCATCAGATGATAGATCTATGATCGACATGCAATAGAATCATAGGATCTCAATAATGATAATGACATTGCTTTTTTCTTCTTCAGTGATTAATAAAAATAAATATGGGATGATTTTTTATTCATATTTATTTCCAATTTAAAATTCCTATGACTAATGTGAATCAATTAGCTAATGAATTTATTCATAGATCTTGCATATTGCAGGTATGGGTTAGATTTATCTGAGAATTGGGGAATTTCATTGTGATTATATTTTTATCTCTTCATTCACCATTCCAATGACAAATAATCATGGAAAACATGAACATTGGATAAGATTTGTTCCTTATAGTTATGGTTTGGGATTTTCTTCCCCATATCTTTGTTCATTATGGGAAATTTCCTTTGGCTCGCGGTTCGATAAACACCGAAAAATAAAATAGTGCACACACATTTATTATCACAATGGTTCGATATTGCAGATTAATACTCGGTGCGATGAGGGGATCATGTGATGATGGAAGTGGCAGTTGATTAGATGGATTTGTGATACCTGATTTTTGTTCTTCAACACGTGGCGTTGGTTTCTTATACGAGGTCTTTTTCTGAATGGATTCAAGGGATGAATCCCAATTTTAGATGATGGAAAGTTCAGAGGACCATGAATTATCTTTAGGATTTATTAGCACTAGCTAAAAGTATTGATAAAGGATCCCTTTATTAATGTTAGAAAAAGTGTTGATAAAGGGGGGCCTTTATTACGGCAAAAAAGGCATTAATAAAGGGAGGTCTTTATCAACACTAAAAAAAGTGCTAATATAGGGGTCCTTTATTGGTACCAATAAAAAAGTGCTTATAGGGGGGATTTATCAGCACTAATAAAAAATCACTAATAAAGGGGGTCCCTTTATCGACATTGATAAAGGGGGGCTTTATCAAAGCTAGAAAAACAGCACTAAAAAGGCCCCCTTTATCAACACTTTTTCTTGCACTGATAAAGAGTATATTTTATAAAAAAATATATATTTCATTAAAAATAATATATTAATATATAAATATATTTATATTGATATAGATATAATATATTTTTTAAATATGATTTAGATAACGCTTAATACGAATTTATACTTAATATATAAGATATTTAGTGAAAATGGATTATAAAATAATTAAAAAATAATATTAATTAATAATTTACTAATTATTATTAAGCAATAGTCATTTAATAATAATTTTAAGACATAAAAATTAAATTAATTAATGATCAGTCTAAGATAAGTTGAAAACATGAATTGAACTTAAAATGACCATAACTTTTGAACCAGACATCCATTTGAGCTATACCACATATCAAATCAAATTTTGGGAATAGATATACACCATAGTGATCGAAGAAATCCTGGTAACCATTTTTAGAGTAAAAAAATGCTTATAAGGCCTTCAAAATTGAGTTTTTAGTTGGGATACCCTATTTTTTAAATATTCAATAGTATTTCAGCTTCATTTAAGAGATCCTTCTTGTTCATTTTCAATGGGGAATGAATTTATTCCCATGTATTACATTAATATAGATATTATAATTTTGAAATTTTATCATTTTTCATAATTTAGTTTTATTTATAATTAAATATATGCATATTTTATTATATTTACTTATAATAAATCAATTGTATAAATACATATTTATATAAAAATGTATTTTTAAATATTTAAATAATATAGAAATAAATATTTATTATTAATTTTATTTAATGTAAAAATTTATACATTTAATTTACCTTATAAAAATACATTAATATGTATATATAATGTTTATATATACATATGTGTTTGTATTAATAAACACACATATATATATTCTAAAACATATAAATAAATTTTAATATATAATATATTTAAATAAGTGTAATTGTATATATAAATATATCACACACTTCTAATAAAGATGTATGTAAATATATATAAATAAATAGAAATATCATAAAATGAAAAATAAAACAAGGTAGGGAACTGGTAAGGGTTTCATATTGTAGAAGGTAGTACTGGGTTTGAGTCCAGACATGCGTGGGTATGTGATAATATATCTAACATTGAGAAAGGGGGTCATGAGCACTATTAAAGGGGTGGGGGTGCATGATGGGTGGTAGAGGGGAATGGATAGCACTGAGAAAAAGGGATCACAAGTTCTTAGAAAGGTGGGGTCGCATAAAAATAATTTTTTTTTCAAATTTTATCAGTGCTAAGAAAAAGAACTGATAAATACCCCTTTATCAGTACAAAAAAAAGTGCTGATAAAGGGTTCCATTATCATCACTTTTTCCTAGCATTGATAAAGGTTGACTTTAACATCACTTCAGTAGTCAGAGCTTTCTTAACACTAATAAAGACTCTTTATAGCACTATTAAAATCATGGTTTTTAGTAGTGTATGTTGAGAAAACTAGCAGGTTCATACTTGAAAATGATGAAACTATGGAGTGTAAGTTGAAGAAAGATTTGTATGAGTTGAAATTGGCTCCTTATTCCTGGTACTTTAAACTTTAAAGTTGCTTGATTAAGTTGAACTTTTCTAAGGGAAAAGTTTATAATAACTTTTATATTAAATAAATAAGCACATATACCCTAATTGTCATCATTACATTGATAATGTAATTTTTGCAGGTGATAGGGATAAAACCTCTAAAGAATTTTCCGATCAATTGAATAAAAAATTTGTAATGTGTATACATGGAGAATTAACTTTATTTTTGGGTTTACAAGTTCAATAAAAGGGGTATAGTTGGGGTAGTGCCTAAGTGGTAAAACCCATAATCCTACATCCAAATGACCAGGGTTATAAACCTAGAAAACCCATTGGGGGATATATGATGCAAGAAATAACACAGAATTGACGTGGGTAGACGGTGATGTAGGTATGATGCTGCCAGGCAGTGATGCAGGCAGGATGATGCAAGTATGATGTTGCTGCACTGGGCCATTGAGCCTTGTTCATGGGCCACTTGGCCTTAATACTATAAGTTATGTAATGGGTTTCCCTCTACCTAGATAAAAAGTGGTATTTTCTTTCATAATAAAAATAGGCTTCGACCCCAACTTAAAAAAATGCGAGATACATTTTCCTATCCTAAGAAAAGTATACCAAGGAGATTTTACAAAAGTTTGACATGGAAGATTCAAAAAATGTTTATACTTCTATATCTGTTGGAATGAAGTTGAATAAAGATGAAGATGAGAAAAGTTTGAATCAGAAAAACTTCTGAGAGTTGATAGGAAGTTTACTCTATCTTACCGGTTTAAGTCTATACATTGTATATGATCTTACTTTGGATGCACGATACCATAGTGATCCTAAAAAATCATATATTATGGTAACAAAAATAATACTTATGTATTCTAAAGGAACATACAACTATGGACTGATGTATAGAAGAAAAAATCACTATACATGATCCAATGCTAATTCGGCCTCCATGGTGTCCATTTAGGTGGACCAAGTTAGAGATAAAATTCTGGGCCAGATTCTACGGCCTAGAAAAACATACCACTAATATGATCATATCTCCGAATATAAAACTCCAAATGGGCCCATATTTTACATTCGGTTAGGAGACATCTGGGGATACATTTTATTCTTCTATGGCCCACTCTGATTCGGCCATCTACAAGGTCATAAAAGCGCATCTGTTCGGTGGAAGCAAGCTGGCTTCCACCTCGGGTCAAGGGTGGAAAAGTCTCCTCTCCCTTACTTTCCACCACCCTAGGCCTACCATACTCAAGTAGGATCTTTTTTACTATTGGAGGCTAGACCCAAGGCTCCCAAAATTCCTATTTAAGGTAGTGGTGGTGAAGGAGTTTGATGATATTTGGTGCTTTGTTTAATTGTAATTTTATGCTGCAATTTTGTTGTCTCAAGTTTGTCTTTCACATGTAAGTTGTTCAATTCACTTTAGTTTCTTAATAAAAGTTATTATTATCCTCTTATTCTGTTTTTATACATCTCACTTTGATACCATTTCCTCAAGGTGTGAATTTATTCACACCAAATCTTGTGAAATTATTCACACAACGGTGGAGTGATCATTTTATTTTTGTTGTTTTCTTTACTTCTCCATTTCCTCCCTCATGAGTCTACTTTCCGCATCCATTGAAACCATGGGATCAATGGAGGGCTAACCAACTCATGGGTTGATCCAATGGAGTAGAAATGGGATGTATTGGATGTTATTTATCACTCCATTAATGTATAATCACTTCTTTAATTGAGATTTTTATTTGATGATTTTTAAACTCCATCGTCTTTGTTGAATTTAAGGCCACACACTTCAAGTGCTAATACAAACCTTTACCTTGAAGTGCTCAAAAATTTGATCATTCAAGTGTATATGTGATTAGTATTAAAGGGTTTAGGAATTAAACCATTAAGTGATGATGTTTTTTTTATCTCCTTAAATGAACCCATCTCAAATATAAGAAATTGAAATCATTAAAAAGGAAATACGTCCAATCCACCCCAAGCAATAACCTAGGATCAACTCATTATTTTAAATTGAATTCACTTAAGTCTCTTAGAGTTCCTTTAAACCCATCTAAAATCAACCCAATTTGTCTACTTCATTGCCAAAAACAATCCATAGAATGTACGTGTCTGTAAGTAACTTCTTAGGTCTCTGTGGATTCGACAACCCAAGCTAGACTACAAGGACCGTTATACCTTAATCTCTTGGGTAAATTTGAGCGAGAATCAAATTTTGGCGCTGTTTTCGGGGACCTAAGTAAGTTATATTAGACACTATCATCCTTTTTTTTCATCCCTTTTCTCCATTCTCACCCCCTCACTCCTATGGAAATCAATTTTGAACAAGCCCAAACACGGGGAACCTCTCCCTACATTGATCACCCCACACCAAGTGTGATGTACAATGACCATCCTAGTTTCTACTGGTGGGATAACCAACAACCAATTGATACACATTGTTTTAACTCCTATTCTACACAAAACATTTGAAAATATAGTGAGTTTGAATCCCCACAAATCCTATTTGAACATCCTCCTATGGAATTCCAACAACATAGTTATCCTCCTGGAATAGACCATCTGTCTCAACCTCTTATCCATCCTAATACACATCCATTACTTGAAAAATTGTGTCAACAAATGGAGATAATTAATTTTGAGGTTTCATCATTGAGGTTAGAACTACAAAGCATTAAAAATTATGAGGAAACCATCCATACACAAACTATCCATTCCATAACCTTATGTGAAGTGTCTAGTTTTCCACAAACCTCTCATGAATTTACTGAAGAGAAAACCTTTGGATTTGGGGAAGATGAAGAGGGTAAAGGAATTGTTGATGGGTGTTTAAATCAAGAGGAAACTGATTTTTTGTATTCAAAAGAGGGAAATTTGACATCATGGATTGAGTCTCATGAATATAACTCCATTGATGATTTTTCAAAAACAAAAATCACTGAACCATTAAGAGAAATAACAAACTTTGAGTCCATAACCATTCCTTAAATTGATCTTTCCAATTTGGTGGTTGAATCTTCTATTCAAAAGAAACCAATTCTGTTGAGAAATTTTGAAATTGAAACTGAGTTCAATTCAAAGTCCCAACCTATGTTTGAATGTTTTAACCTACCTGAACTTGAAAAAAAGGACTTTCCATCCACCTTGAAGTTTCCATTCATTGGGGATAGCCAAAAACTTCCACTTGTCACCATTTCTTATCTTGAAACCACTAAAGAGGTGATTATTCATAATGTCTTAGAAAATATTACAAAAGAAATTGAATCCATCATTTATGATATTCCTTGGATTTACCTACTCATTTTAGAACATAGGTTTGTGCGTGAAACAAATTCTAAACATAGAATCAATATCAACCTAGTAGAAGTGGTGAAACATGTGGTCCTTAAAACGTTGAAAGTTGGTATTGGATAAGTTGGGGGGTTCAAGTTGAGCTAACGACGTTAAACAAAGCGCTGCATGGGAGGCAACCCATGGTCTTCAAGTTTCCTATCATTTTGTTGTTTTAATCAACTTTATATTTTAAATAAGATTAATTAAACTTTTTTTTATATTTAAAAAAAAATAGACTGTTGACCTGTTCTTCTATTATGAGTATGGATGGGTATGAAAGGGGAGCACCATATTCATCCGTGTCACGTGGTGTGATCCTTGAGTAAAACCTTACCCAGAAATATAAAAAGAAGACAATGTATCATCAGTTTATATATATACTTATATTTTTTTTTATTATATATATATATATATTGTTTTGTTTTGTTTTGTTTTGTTTTGTTTTTCTTTCTTTATTTTTTCCTTTTTCTACTAGGGAACTCTACAAGTGACATGGATATCAAAGGACTAAATTGGAGCAGTAAGAACTTCAACTTCAACCACCAGGTGACTTCATTCCATGATCCTCATTTTCAATTTCCTTTTTGAACTTTCATTCTATACCTCTACCCCCTTCTAAATTTTCTTTTCTTTAAACACTGGGGATAGTGTTGTTTTAAGTTTGGGGGGGATAAAATAAAAAAAAAATGCTTTTGTGTCAAAAAAAATGAATGATTTGAAAAACAAATGTGTAAATGGAAGGAAAAATTCCTTTAAATTTGAACATGGCAATACACATTTCACACTTTGAAACTGAATATCAAATAATTTAACATGCCCTGATTCTTATTTTAATCCTTGTATAATTTCCTGAGCATAGATTTTGGAAAGTGTGGCTGTCCAATGTGATATTTCATCGTTTATATTTTCATCCAAATAAAAAAAGATCAAAATGCACGTCCTTTGGATAATGGGGAATTAGTTTGAGTTCATGGGGTCCCCCAAATAAATATCATAGGTTTGGTGATAATTTTAGTTTAATTTGAGTATTCAAAAAAAAAAAAAATTGTGCGTAGAGCAATGAAATGACCTAATGCGTGGTTTTCGGCACTTGGGGATCGTGACTCCATAGTTGTCTGACCCAGAGTTAGTAATTTTATCTCTATTTTTGGTAATTTGAATTTGTTTTTGACTGAGTTAACTCAAGATGATACCTGAGTATGTGGGATTCACTTGGTTCCCTAAGGTCTTTGAGCCTGGGAGTCATCAACAAAGTCTCGCTAGAGGGGTTGACTCTTTTGAGTGCAACTTCAATTACCATGGCAAAATTGCAAAAAAAAAAAACAAAAAAAAAAACAAAAAAAAAAATAATACAATAAAAAAAAATGAATACTCATCTTAATATTGAAATTTAATTCCACCTAGCACTTCGATCATTTCCCCCTTGAATAAAAATGAATCCCCATGTCTATTGTGATGCACAACACATCCTCATACTTAATTGATATTGGATGAAATATGGAAATGAATTTGAACAAAGGAATGGGCTTGGGATTGGGATCTGCTTATGAAATTATCTTGTATTAAAATATTTTGATGGGTTTCATGATTGTTTGGTATATGGGTTTCTGGTGATCATTCTGCATTAAAATGTTTTTGGAAAAGGGAATTCGAATTTCATATTGTTGAGATATATTTTTCTCGGGACTAGAAAAACTCAAGTTGGGGGGTGTGATTAGCCACTAAATGAGGCTAATATTCATTGTTAATATATATAATATTCATTTTATTTAATATTCATAAACACAATTTTAGTTCATTTTACACTTTGAACATCATTTCACATTATGATTGTAATACCTTCTTAAAATGCACTATTATGTGGTACATTTTTGAACATCATTTGAAGTACCCAATGATTCATCTAATTTTAAGAAATCTAATTTTATATATTTTAATTTGATATTTTTGGAAATTTATCTACACTTCAATATGAACATGTTTGATTCAGGGATCAATGGAGAATTCATGGAAGAAGATGGGGATATTTTGTGATGAAAGGAAACAATTCTGGAGAAGTCAGATTGGACACCAGGCTACTGATGAGACTGTGGGTCCCAACATACAAGCCCAATAAATCCAAAATTTCGTGGGATGATATAATACATGTAGAGGAACAAATAAATATACAGGATCCATTGCTAATTCGGCCTCCATAGTGTCCATTTAGGTGGCTCAAGTTAGAGATAAAATTCTGGGCCAAATTCTACGGCCCAGAAAAACAGACCACTAATATGATCATATCTCCAAATCTACAACTCCAAAATGGGCCCATATTTTACAGTCGGTTAGGATAAATCTGGGGATCCATTTTATTTTTCTATTTAACACTCTTATTCGGCCATATAGAAGGTCATACAAGCGCGTCTGTTCGGTAGAAGCAAGCTGGATGCCACCTCGGGTCAAGGGTGGAAAAGTATCCTCTCCCATACTTTCCACCACCCTAGGCCTACCATAATCAAGTGGGATATTTTTTACTATTGTAGGCTCGACCGAAGGCTCCCAAAATTCCAATTTAAGGTAGTTGTGGTGAAAGATTTTGATGATCTTTGGTGCTTTGTTCAATTGTAATGTTATGCTGCAATTTTGTTGTCTCAAGTTTGTCTTTCACATGTAAGTTGTTCAATTCACTTTAGTTTCTTAATAAAAGTTCTTCTTATACTCTTATTATGTTGTTATAAATATCACTTTGATAACTTTGCCTCAAGGTGTGAATTTATTCACACCAAATCTTGTGAAATTATTCACACAACGATGGAGTGATCATTTTATTTTTGTTGTTTTCTTTACTTCTCCATTTCCTCCCTCATGAGTCTACTTTCCGCTTCCATTGAAACCATGGGATCAATGGAGGGATAACCCAGTTATGGGTTGATCCAAGGGAGTATCAAGATTCTGGATTTAATGTTATTTATCACCCCATTAATGTATAATCACTTCTTTAATTGTGATTTTTATTTGATGATTTTTCAACTCCATCGTCCTTGTTGAATTTAAGGCCACACACTTCAAGTGCTAATATGAACCTTTACCTTGAAGTGATGAAAACTTTGATCCTTCAAGTGTATAGGTGATTAGTATTAAAGGGTTTAGGCATTAAAATAGTAATTGATGATGTTTTTTTATCTCCTTAAATGAACCCATCTCAAATATAAGAAATTGAAATCATTAAAAAGGAAATACATCCAATCCACCCTGAGAAATAACCTAGGATCAACTCATTTTTTTAAATTGAATTAACTTAATTCTATTAGAGTTCCTTTAAACCCATCTAAAATCAACCCAAGTTGGCCACTTTATAGCCAAAAAAAATCCATAGAATGTAAGTGTCTGTAAGTTACTTCTTAGGTCTCTGTGGATTCGACAACCCAAGCTAGACTACAAGGACCATTCTACCTTCATCTCTTGGGTAAATTTGAGCGAGAATCATATCCTATAGCACACACTATGTACTCCTTTCAGACCTAGTGACTTGTCACATATCCTTTCTCAGGACTCAAATTTGGGTAAGTGAATAGCCCATTACGAGTGTTTATCTTCATGGAATGCAATAGTGACATTTCCTTAAATACCAAAAATATGGTAGGAGGTGATATTAGTAGGTCATCATCTTTATCTCTGGATAACACATGTTGACATTCAGACATGATAATTTAAGAATATCTAGGGGTAAAAACCATCCCCAAATGCAAGCTACATCAATATGTAAGTTTGTCTCACCATACTTGGGTAGGGTTTATATTTTACCTATGATCATGTGGGGTTGAGATCCTCTACCTTTAGATCAGATAGAGCATGTATGTTTACCAATTATGTGATATTGAGATCCTCTATTTGTGAATTCAGTATTTCACCAGTCTAAGATATTATACAAAACTGAGATCCTCTACTAGATTGTGTATTTCCACTATACATTAGGAGAATGATATCCTATATAGAGGTTCTTGAGAGTCCACAAGTATTTATAGTTTTGGTTAGTAAAAATTCCTATGAGGTGTGTTGTTTTTTTCTTAGATGTGTGCAAATAATGATTCCTCTTCCATTGTCTCAAGCTCTTATCCTTAGAGTATATATAGGTTCTTAATTATCTCTTTCCTTCTTATTTTTGATTATGAGCTAACTAATCTCATGATGCTTCTTTCTAGTTTTTAGTGAGTCTTACTGGGTATGTATATACTTACCCCTATATAGGAATCATACCTATACATGGACTATATTATATAGAAGATTGGTAGTTTGGTAGGGATCTTAGTAGACCAAGTATTGGCAAAGATCAATGGTGATTGGTGGTGGTGTTAGATGATGACATCCAAATTTGGGAGCATGTAATGGGTTTTTCCTCCCATCATTTGTTAGGTTGGGATTTCTCTTTTATGTTGGGTTTGTATTTCCTCCCTTACATTATGTATTATATCCCAATATTCACTTGTGGATCATAAATATTTATACATGAATTTATCATATTTATTAGCTTAACTAGTATTACTTTACATTATTATTCTATAGATGGGGGTGTGTGTTGTGTAAGTCACTAATCCTTGACCCATTGGAGGTGGGATTGGGGCAAAACACTTGGCTTACCTCCACCCAAGAGGGGTCCCGGTGGGTCGAGTCATGTCATTCCATGAAATGCACTTCCATGGGTCAGTCCAGATAATAAGTCTCTACTTTTTATCTCATGAGTCCACTAAGTATAGTAGCTGAGCCTTCTAATCATTTTAATCTTAACATATCATCACAACCTATAATACTCCATGATGATCTTCGATCATGGAAAACATGAATTCATAATCCAAGTATTTATTATCATTTTACTACATGTTTTAGATATGAAACACACATTAATGAATGATAACTAAAAATTGTCTTTATTATAAAACCATGATACATTTCTACTGACAATAAATATTACATCCAGTCACTCATGTATCTAATATCAAAAGACTTTACATGATCCTCATGCCTCTACCATGTTAATACATTTAATAATGGACCCACTATACTCCCCTCTATGGACACCCAATGGGTTTTTACATCACCCCTCTCAATAATTTATCAAATGAGATGGTATATGTGAAAGATGCATTTGGTCCTTTAGTGATACCCGAGTTCCTTGTATTGAGTATCAGATTCGTTTTTTTCATTATAAAGCTTAATATCTCCCTCAATACTAGGAACAACCCCAAGTCTAGTAATGAGATTCTTGATCAAAATAGATTACTTTATAATATCTGATAAAGCAATGTACTCTATCTCTATTGTTGAGTATGCTATAATGATTTTTTTTGAAACTCTTCTAATTGATTGCTTCATCATCGAGGAAAAATACAAAACCTGGTTTAGATCTCATATCATCCTTATTAGATTAAAAACTAGAATCAAAGTTACCCATTATAATGATCTCATCCTCACCTCCAGATATTAAGAACACATCCTTACCTCATCCCAAGTTCTAATGATGTTCTTTATAGTTTTTCAGTGACTCTCACTAGGATTATATTATTATATCCTCATTATGCTCTGGGTATAAGAAACATAGGGTCAAGTAAATAACATGACATACATGATATATCCTATAGAATATACATGAATAATATTATTCATATTTTCTATCTATTTAGAAGGATCTTGAATCTCCTTATGATTCATGTCATTAAACACTTATAAAGACCCCTTATTAGAGTTCTTCACACTAAACCTGTTTAGAAATTTACCAATATATGAGTTTTGACTCAATAAAATAAATCTATTTAATATATCTCCATATATATTTATACCTAGTATGTAAGCCGATTCACTCATGTACTTCATCATGAAACACTTTTCTAGCCAAATACTACTATAAATTTGGGATATACCAATGACTTAAAACCATTTGTATTATAGCGACCCTGGTTTTTATTACATTAATATTACATAATTTTAATTATGAACAAAATTAAAGCATTAGATGACTAGGATAAAAAGTTTTACTATCTTGTGAAAATTATTAACAGACATAATAAAAAACAAAAATTTATTTAATTCCTTCTTCTTAAGCTTCTTAGAGGTCTTCACATTCTCTTTAGTACAAGTAATCACTTGAGTATATACATCAAAAAGGGGTGAGATAAAATCCTAGTAAGATGATAGATAATAACATAAAACAATATAACATGGGGTGAGAATAATCATAACATTATCATCATAATCATGATAATAAGCATCAGGTAAAGGCATGGAATGTGAAAATGCATAAAAATGAAACATCATGTCTTAGTGATCAACTACCACACATAGTTGTGAAAAAGTATATCATAATGTTCCTGAATATTTAACTTTTATCATGAGATAAATCAAATTACCCAATGAATTGGAGTTATATATAATTTTTGGCACACCCATCACATCATAACATTTAAATTTCACTATATAATTCTGGGCACACCCATCACATCATAACATTTACATTATCATGCATGACACATAGAACATATACCAATATTGAACATAAAATAACCCATGGAAATGAATAGTTTTAATTTCATAAATAATAAATTCATAAACTTTGGGTTCCCAAATGAAATAGGGAATAACATACTTGATATAAGAATCATCAACCTTGAGTGAAGAAGAAACAATCTCGAGAAGTAAAATGTGTGTTTTTTTGGAAAGAAGAGTTCTTTTGGAAAACATTGTGTTTGTAATAAACTCAAGTAGAAAAAATTTATATCAAATTAAAGGTAAGATAATTATGAATAAATTATATTTAAGGAATATCCATACTGAAAATGGGGTGAAATAGGGAAACCCAAAGAATGAGAGTTGGGTTTGGAAATCCCCTTACCTTATGTTCGAAAGACTCCTTCAAATTAATATCCTATATAATCACATTAGATTAATTAATTAAAAATAAATAACCTTTAATACATGTATTTTATTCATTATAGTTTTATTAATTTCATTTATGGGCCTTTATATGAGTTATAGAGTTTAATTTCATCGTTCAGGAGCATTCGTTTTCTTAGTTTTCACGATCGGTTCACTTGTATTCATGAATGGAAGTTCATGTAAAATGAGGATAAATATACAGAATTTTTATTATATATTATTAATGATCTTAAATAATATTAAATTACCTTATAAATAATTTAGTTATATGGTATGAGGATTAATCATTATATAAAATTCAATTATGATCGTTTTAGGTTAATTTTGGCGGTTTTTCGATCACAACAAATTCGTTTTGTTTTATCATTTAGTATTATGTATAAATGTTACTTTAAAAATATAAAAAGGGTTATAAAATAAAATTTATAATTTTTTCAACCATTTAATGGTTTTATTAACATCCTTAAAGGAGTTAAAGGAAAATGAAAGTGTATCACCCATGATGTCGGTAAATTGACATATTATGGGCGACGACTTCATTTTTAGAATAAAAGAGAGAGAAAGAATTTTGATGATGGATATTCCATTAACATGATATAATTACAGTATATCAAACATAATATATTTATAATGACTTTTGGATAAGATAATGTGAGTAGAATAGAATAAAAGAAATCAAATTGAAAATAAATTAAATGAAAAAGGAAGAGGATTTTACCTCTTGGAATTATCCTTCTCGAGAACTTCCTTAGGGAAAAGGTTTTAGTCTTTTGATGAGAACAATATATCCTGGAATTGGGGGAGGGTATTGGGGAGATGTTTTAGCATAATTTTGACAAGGATCAATGCTTTATATGTGTGAGGAGAATAGGGTGTGAGGGATGGTATTTGTAGTGGAGAAGAGGGGCGTTTTCTCATTATTATATTAATTAGTTTATTATTTTGGCTCAAGACTATAAATAGTTTGAGAATTATCTATAAATATATTAAAATAATTAAGTATGGTTCAATATTAAGGTGCTAAAATCATCCTTATATAAAAAATGACTAAAAAATCCATGCATTTAGCATTTATCGAAAATTATCATATTTTACTATTCATAAAAAATTCAAGTATTTCAGAAAAATTCCAAAAATTCACCCTAACCATTTTTTGATGTTTATAATTCAAAAATTAACTCCATTTTATGAAAATAATTTTATAAATATGAGCAATTTAATTTTTAATTAAAATCACCAATTACTAAAAAAATACATATTTTAAAATTATAACTCATTTTATAACACTTTGAAAATTTAATTAAGGTCTCATAAAATTATCTTAAAATCATAATACATAAAAATATTAATTTATTAATAAATTTTATGAAAATAAATTTTCTTTTAAATTATTAAATTAATCATAAAATTTTAATTAAATATTTATGACTTACAAAAATGTCAACACTTAATTAATAATTTTTAAAAACATTTATTTTCTTGGACTATGATATAATTACACCATAATTTAATTTATAAGATGTATAAATTTTATTTATACTTTTATGGGTGAGGTTATTATTCATTTGGCCAGTTTATTATTCATAAGGTTTATATTACTATTCCTATGGTCAAGTTACTATTTCATCGGTATTTGTTCCTTAACATCTAAAAATACTTCTTATTTCATTAATTATTTGTTTATAAAGTTATTATTGTTATACATAAGTGATTTTATGTTATTTATACTATATGAAATTACTATAAGAAGGGAGAAATTCCATTAATAACTATTTGGTTTGTTATAGGTATAGCCTTGGAAACCATTAGTACTATCTCCACAAGATAGGGTTTTACCAATGGTTTCATGGAACCATTGGTATGGCCTTATACAGATGAATCATGAAACTATTGATATAAAATCTTTATACCAATAGTTTCATGAAACCATTGGTATAAGGATATATCAATGGTTCCATGAATGGTTGTTATATCCCATCTTCCAAGTAGTAACCATTTCATCTAACCTTTACCCCTTGCAAACAACTTGCAAACAAAACTCAAAATAGAATCTAACCATCATATCAATTACAGTCACAAGAAACATTCAAAATAGGATACATACTATATATTTTTCATTTAACCAGTCAATAACTTAAAAACCAAATGATAACACATATATACAATCATTTTCAGTCATAAATCACTATCTAAAAGGTTGGAAGTGTCAGAAATATGAAGTTAAAAATGGAACAAATCGATATAAAACTCTAAAAAATCCTTAACATGGTCACCTCTATAATCTTGGTTATCACAACCATCATCCTTATCCTGAACCTCATTATAAGATTCATCATCCTGAACAAATTCATCACTATTGACACCCATAAGGTCATTACCCTTATCACCACTAGGATCATCACCATCATCGTTTAGATAATTACACAACGAGTTCATTATTAACATGAAAGTATCAACAAATAAAATAGTATCCTATGGGAGTGAAAGACAAATAACCATCATTTATTTCATGAAATTCTTGGTGATTTACCCCTATTTAATGCTCTTAGAAATTTTTTTCGATTCTAATTCTTCTAAATAGGTCTCTTACAATGGATAATCAGTACTAGTAGAGGTGTTTGAATTGCTTGAAGTGGGCCAATACCTAGTGGTTATGATAAAATTTTCAGGCTGATAGTGGATCCTCACCTAGTGATACTCACCTAATACCTTTTGAAAAATATTGTTGGGGCCAAAGTTTTTACCCTTTTACCATTAAGATCCTTTAGATAATGTTATTGACATTATAAAATAGATAAATATATAGGAAATAAATGTTAAAATTTTAAGGCATATAATAAATCTTAAAATGTTTTCCCATATCTCATAATTAACAACAGTCCCATATTTCTTCTTTATGCTTGTGAAAAATAATTTTACTCAAGGTACATGCCCTTCAATGCTCAAAAACACCCACTATAAAAGTCAATGCATGTAAGAAAATATTATTAAATATTTCTAATAATGAATAGTATTTTAAAAAATAAAAACTACAGCTTCAACATGGTGTTTCTTATTCTCTAAATTCTAAATAATGTAATCATTCATAGTTTTACTTGAAAAATTTCTGGTTTTTATCATGTTTTTGTATGGTAATTCATCCTAAAGCATGCACATACTTCATAAAACTCTTGTTTTTTTATTTATTTATGATGGATCTTGGAAAATAAAATTATTATATTTTTAATAAAAGTGTTAATAAAAATCATAATCATTTTCAATTAAAAATATAAAATTATAATAATACCTGAAATTTGTCACTCTTTCAATAGACAATCATCTCTTGGTATTATGTGACTAGACAGTCATTGAAGGCTGGTATACCCTCTAAGTTTGCGTCAACTATAATACCCTAGAAATTATATAACTCATACTTAAATGTTTTCTATATCTCACCTAATTCTATCAATTGTGAAACCCTTATAGCTTTAACATTAGGAAAATTATAGAAAACCGACTACCAAAATATTAATTCTTATAAATAAATAATAATATACAATTTAATATAATAAATATTCATACTCATGTCTAATATCATGCATTATCCATTATTTCATATCTAATGTATCTCTAATGGTTACATGATAATGATGGCACTATATTTTGCGAGCATTTTCATAAAACTTCTACATTCCCTCCCATTTTTACCAATCATTTAATTTTCTTCTTTGTACTCTACCTTTACCTATGTATGGTGGTTTCATGTTTTACACATGAAAGTATGCCCACATCACCTAATAGTGGTAGATTCAGTTGTGAAAAAATAAATGAAAATATAAAATTAAAACACATTACAATGAAAATAAACCATGATTACAAAGTCTAATAGATTTTTATATATATACATGATACAAGAATATCAATGGGATCAAATGGATCCCTATGAGATGAAGGATCAATATCCTATATATTGTCAGTGGGATCCAATGTATATTCGTGATGATTAACATGCTTTGGATTATCAACATATGATAGATAAGAAGTCGAAGGAGTATGAACATAAAATCCTAGAGAGATTAGAGGAGTAAGAAATAATGACAACATAGGAATCAGTAGAAAAGGAAAATAAGTATGATGAGATGACCCATCACCAAATAAGAAAATGGTGGATGAAAAACATGGTGATGTGAAGGCCATCATGGGCCTTTCACACAAATTTGTAAAATTAACCTAGAATGTAGCCTACTGGATGACCACGATCAACCCAATATGAAAGGAAACCTCATTCATGCTCTTCACTTCTAATATTAACATATTAATATTTTCTTTTAAAATAAGCATGAAAAGGAATGCGAGTATTGTGTGTGGATAATGTGATTGAATTGGTGATTTTATTCTTAAAACAAGTGGTCCAACCTTGGATTACTCCTCCTTACCCACTTATAAATTATTATTCAATCAGTTCTTTAGATTTTCCCCTCTAACCATATGAAACCTCACCTATTACCCCTTTCCTTGGTAATTTTGGTTTGAATGGGAAAGTGAAACTATCATTGTAATCTCTACTCTCTCCTAGCCCAGTGGTCAAATATCTTTGATCACTCTTAAAACGAACCATCAACTTCCATTATATAGATAATGATGAAGGTTTAAGTGGACTATATGTGCAATCCAAGAAGAAGAGATGAAGAATTCAACTATAAATACTAGTGGATATCTCCTACTATATAATAATAAAACTCTCCTAGAGAAATAAAAAATGAGAAACTTAACAATTAAAAACACTAATTCATTAAAAATAGGTGGGGAGGGTTCTCCTTGGCCCAACCACATAACCTACAGTGCCATCACTAGAGAGAAAAATATAACAATGAAACTGAAAAAAATTAAGTCTTATTCTAATTATAGAAATTACTGAAGGCGATGTTCTGAATTCCTAATAAAGTAAGAGGGGGGAAACATTTATAGGCCTCTAAGTACCTTGTTCTTACTCTCTAAAAAATACAGTGCAGTGATCTTTGAGCCCCTTCCACATAAATGGGGTATGTGAAGGTCATATATTAATTACATATATGCGATCAGTCACATAAAGGTGTCTGACTCATTCCTAAAGTAGTATAAAGGTTGTTTCATAAAGGTTATACTGTGCTTTTAAAGCTTGTATAAGGGTTACTGTATTCTACCTCAATGCAAAGATGAATTTATTTTTATGCAAAGTAAGTGATATGTTTTAATGTCTTGCGTAAATGTATTCACCCATTTAACTTTATTTAAAGTGGTTCGGTACCCTTACATGAATGAATTCATGTAAGGGTAATCCAATTTTTACCTTTATATGAAGGGTTCGTGTAATGGTAAGAGCTCAGTACCCTTATATAGTATTCACTATGTAAGGGTTAAGCCTATTTACCCTTACATAGACTATCTATATAAGGGTATAGGGTGTATACCCTTACGAAGAATATGCATTCTACTTAAGGGTAAATATAAAAGATTTTAAGAATTTTTTTTAAATTATTAAATGTTTTTAATGGTTTATAAAATATTTATAAATCATTATAAAAGTTATCTTATTATATTTTAATTTATAAAAGGTTTATAAATTAAATATTTATAAATGGTTTATAATTAATTAAATAAATGTCTATGATACATTTTATTCCCAAATATTAAATGTTAATATTTGAAATACCTTTTAAGAAAATTATATGGCATAACTTATGATCTAGAAATAAAATTTTGTATTTATAAATCCTAAGTAAAAATTTATAAAGGGTTATAAATTATAAAATAAGGACAAAATATAAAATGTTTACATTTAAATTATGAATTTGTTCAAAATTAATTATTTTTAATTATTCAAAATAAATGGGGACCTTATTTAGATATTATTTAATCCACATCAAAAAGTGTTTTGATGATTGATATGATCAAGGTTTAAATAATTATTAAGTATATGATATTTTGATTATGTAAAATGTTTATATAATAGAAATTGGATTATAAATAGTTTATAATTATATAATATCATATATTTAAAATGGAAATTCCATATAATGATAATTATGAAAGAGTTCATATTGTAATGAGTATAAATTGTTTATATTCAAAATTATAGGATGCCCATAATGTTAAAGATGAAAAATTATAAAAAGGTCTAAAATTAGATTTTATTTATGAATCTCTCATAAATGTTTATCTCATGTTTAAATGTTTGTATTTTTAATTTATTTAAGGTTTATTACCTATTATATTCATGTTTTGTAAATTTTTTAGGAAATGTGTATATTGCGTATGCTTTAGTTTAAATTGTTAAACTAATTATAGGATAGATCCTTGTATTACATTATAGGTATTATTAATGAATTTATTATTTTATCTACCTAGAAATCAGTTTATAATTTAAGTTATTAGCTTGAATTTAGTTATTGACTATAATTTTTGCAGATTAGGTGTTAGAGTTATGATGAATTGGGTTCTTTATTTAGTAAAGTATCCTCAATAGAGGGACTTGGGTTCAGACTACCTACTTACCTAGAGGCCTATACCTTATCTTAGAAAGTGAATAGGATTGAATATCTGTCACTTATGGATTACTCATGTGGATAGTTGAATTCAATTACATGAATTATTTATGTACCTTATGAATATGATGCATCTAGATATGTATGAATATGCTTGAATTCTATTTTTGGGTGAGTAACATAAACTTTCAGGTTATGTAAAGAGTTACACATCAATATGGTTTGAAAATATTGATTTGGTGGAGGGAATAGGATTCCAAACTAAATTACTAGATGCATGAAAACATAAAAGGGAATAACATGGGATAATATGGTGAGATTAAAATCCACTCCAAATACTAAGTGTGAGATTCCTTCTAAAGTAACACTTGTCAAGACCCCAATCATCCATTTGGGTAGTTTTGTGCCAAATTTAGGTGCCCTAGGATTACCTTGTGTAAGGAAAGAAAATGATAAGCGACTCTAGATTGTATTTTCAGGTAGTTTTATGCTAAATCCAGGTTCCCCTAGATTGTCCTTGGTTAGCTTATTTTTGGAATTTTCTTTGGGTAACACTTAGCAAGGAAGCCCTAACGGTTAGGATACTAGATGAATAGAGTTGATTTTATCTATATGATGGATTAGACAAAGGTTTTCCCACTCAGATATCTAAGAATCATATATTATATGATTAGGATGGTGTCATACCTAAATAAATAAGTAGTGAGATAAATTCTAAAAAAAACTCATTGCTTAGTAAAATATAGATCTTAGCCCATTAATGGTATTGATGAATTATCAAAAAGGGGTCATCATTTTAGTGGGAGTCTATTTAATAAAATTCCTTAATAAATGGTTAATAATATATGATACTCATATGATAAAATCTTCTATTGTAGATAAATATCACCATCATCATGAAACTAAACTTTGTTATTAATAATTTTTAGGAGAATATTAATGTAAGTTACTCCTAAGACCAATAACTTAAGAAAAGTTATTAATCATGATTAGTGATTTAATAAAATATCTCAAGGAAAACTCTATGTGTTAGAACAATTACTTACTCAGTAACCAAGTGTTTAAGTTGTTCAACAAGTGAATCTAGATTCTTATGGAAGAATAAAGTGATTAATTTAAGGTTTTAAAGGAATTGGATTCAAAATGACCAAAGGAATATAAGTCTCCACCCATGTACTCAATATGATTGGGTACATCAATGATTTAAGGAATTATGGTCTCATATGATCAATATGATTGGGTATGTTAAATGATATTAAATATGATTGAATATTTTTACAAGTTGATGAGTCTAAAGGTTTACTTAAAACATTATTATCTATAGGAATAAATTCTTTTATTCTGAAATATATATGATATCAACCATATGTTTTACAAAGTGTTGTAAATATTAAGAAGGTTAGAAGTTGAAAATAATTGAAGCATGAAATTTTTCATTTGAGTAATAGAGAAAAGGTGTTGTTTCATTGATTACTTGGATACTTCAAGATTGGACAAACTCATCATAAGATGTGTATTTTATCTCATTTTTATCTTGTTAAGAGCATGGAAACAATTTTTGTTTAATAAAATGATATGAGGTGTATTTAATGCACATAGTTATGATTTGTTCAATTCTATAACATACTTTAAGGAGAGACTAAAAATGGATTGTTCTAGTTGGAGAAATTTATCTTATTATCATATATGAAAATTCTATGAAAATATGATTGAATTTAAATAATTATTACCAAATATTTTCAAAGTGTTAGGAATATATATGAACTAAGAATGTAACATACCCCACCACACACATTGGTTTGGGAAGATGTGGAGGTGTTACAGACCTTAGGTGACGTCCCCAAGACACTAAAGATTGATAATAAATGTAAATGTCTTAGTAAACCATTGGGGGATGATTTTCCCTAAAGAACACATGAATTTCTAAAAACAAATAATACAATGAAATACAACTACACAATGCATGAATGAACAACCATATAACTTAATTAAATACCAATAAAGAATAATATCAGAGTACAATGGTAAAATAAATAGAGGTGTAAGGTGAAGAATCCAAATAAAATGTCATCAAAACCAAAGTCGTACCATCCCAGACCAAAAAAATGAAGACACTCCCCAGCTCTAATTTCAGCAAAAAAATCATGATGTTAAGGATCACCACTAGAGAAGTAAGAAACATGAACCTTACTTGTATCTTATTAGATGACATCTACAAATACACCAAAGTGCCAAAGTATAAGGTGAGTATATCACTCAATAGGATTTCCCCACAAAACTTCCCTTCACACACTACTAAGAAAAGAAAAAGTTAGCACATTTTACATAAAACAAAGGGTGAGAATATCGAAATAGTTTATCAAAGGAAAAAAGATAAAGAAATAAATTTACAAAAATCAATACTTTCACTTTCCCTTTCAATTTTCACTTAGCATACCCAATACATGTTCGATGCCCATACACACATGTATGCCGAATGAAAATCCCAACACCCATGAGTGGAAATCATTCTTTTACTAAGTCATCACTAGGTGATATTCCCTTGTTCCTTTCCAGTCAGCACCGAGCACCAAGTCTATTTCAATAAGGCCTCATATAATACAATATGAACACACACCACCATGTCTGCCAAGACCATCATCCATATCAAAGTGTTTTCCACAAAAAACATTTCTTTTGAAAACCAAATCTTTTGAACACATTTAATCAAAACATCTCATGTGTATCTTTTAAAATTTTCCTTTTTGAAATCACATCAAAACAATTATTTTCCATATAAACTACTCAAGAGATTTACAATAAAATCAAAAGAACAATTTAACAAGATTCAATAAAAAAATTATAGAATAGTAGAGTGGGAGAGAAGCCACCTACCTCAATTATGTTTTTTCAAGGGGTTTAAATGATTTCATGGATCAACCTCTTCCTTCCATTCTAATATAAAAACCTAAGAAGATATGATAACCAAAAATTCAAACCCATAGATCTAGTATCACACAAATATCTATGGTTCTGATCAATACAACACAAAGAGGCCCAAAATGAGAAGGATTGACATAATTATAATGTAAATAACCCAACCCTAGTAGCCTAGAGTCAGTGGTTACTTTATTATATTGGCACTAGATACAAGGAATTTCACCCCAAAGGATTGAATAGTTTAGTAGTCTTGTAAAATTAGATACATACTTTAATCTCATTTTACAATTTAGAAATTAAAATACAATATAGAATTATCTTTGAGAACATCATTATTCCCTTTAGCATATCCCTTCATATCAATTATAATACACTTCATAGCATCTTGGGGAAAGAAAATATAAGAAAGAGGTCAGCTCTAATGCTTAGTAAGGGTATGCGTACAACATAAGCTATCATGAATAAATAAGGAATAATAAATATGGAAAGGTAAATAACTAAAACACATTCCATTTAATTAATAACCTGAACATGAAGAATAATATGGAAGGAATAAATGATGATCAAATAATTCCATATAAATAATCACATAAGCTTGAAAATTATCCATTGATATTCTAACTAATAAAATGATCACATGGATATTAATAACTAATATCATAATGATGGAATGCATAATGAAAGACATCATAACCATACCTTCAATGCCTCATTCCAAGACATCTTACATAAATGGGTAAGACTTAGACTAAATACCTAATCTAGTTTGTCTCATGAGACCTACCAATGAATCAAGGGGATATAACAGCCCCCACCAATCACTTACTAAGTCCATTTCATTCCTAATATTAAATGGGTGAAACATAATCAACATAAACATTCATATTAAAAAATTAACATATGTAATGTTAATACTTTCCTTTACCAATAAGAATAATCATAAACCATCTAGAGTAATATGAATGGTATCTACATAGTACATCCCCAATCAAACTAATCATAAACCATCTGAAAAAAGGATAATATCATTACAATATATACCCAATTGAGTATAATTATAATAATGGTTGTTGATGTTGATGAATAGAAATTCTATAAATAAATCATTAAAATTTTCTTGAGGAAAATAACCTTTCCACTTTGAAAATCACTTTTTAAAACTAAAAATTTCCAGAATATTGGGTAAAAATTTTTATTTTAAAATAACCTTGTAAAATTGTAAAGTAAGCTTCAAAATAATGAGTGGTAATGATGGCGGGAAATTCCATTCATGCCTAGTACATTAAAACAAATATTCCTTTAACATTTTTGAAAAAAATTAAAAAAGTACCTTATTTGGAAAATAATAGGAAGATTGATTTTTTTTTTGTAAAAATATAATCATGGGTAAAAATGGATTTAAAAAATCACAGGATAATATTAAAACATTCTTGAAAACATTTTTAGAAATCATGTATTTAGAAAAATTATTTTTGACTAAAGAGAGAAATAAAGTCATATTTTCTTAAAAACATTTTCTAAATGATTTTAAGTACCAAAGAGAGTAAAAATGGTACTATTACTTGAAAGCTTCATTAATAGCTATATTAGAAGATAATATATTGTTTTTGAAATAGAAATATCAAACAATTTCTCCAATAGAGACTTAAAAATAAACAATCCTGAATAATGATGAGATTGTGAAATACACCCTTACTGCTTTGGTAAATTTTGAATCATGACCCACATAAAAGAAATAAATTAAAATTAAACTATAAATACCATGAAGACAAAGATATTCAAGATATAAAATAAAAAAGGGGCAGTATATAAAACACACAAATAAAATAAGTGGTGAATATGGAATATGTCTCATGGAAGTAAAAATGAGATGATAAATCCTTATCTCAGGTCTGATTTCCTTCATACATGTTCTAACTTGCTGTATAATAAATATAGATTTATTATAAATATATTAAATAAATATAATAATATATTTCTATCATGACCCATCCCCCAGGTCCTGTGCTGTGACTACCCCAAGCCCTCCTTCCATAGGCCAGGGGTTGGCGACTAGCACTGAAAATGCATATACCTAAAATGGGAAGAAATTGCCTTTAAACCTGCAAACACAAAGACCAGGTACAAAAAAGGAACAAACCATGTAGTATAACTGCTGAAAGTAAAAGTGTAAACTAAAGTAGAATGTGCCAGAATACAAACCCAACTAAAAGAAAATATAGTAAAATGAAAAAAATCTCATGAGGTCGTCCGCCAAGGATCCTACCTGAAGGGTAGTTACAGATCATCACTACGACTCTCCACGTCAACCGGTCACCTCCATGCACCGTCTAATCCTGGATCCCAAACCTTATTCAAAGCTGCCCGTCGTCTGCACAAGACACAATAAGGTGCGGGAGAAGACCGTGTAGGGGTGAGTGTAACAATATCCAGTAGGGATCCCGAGACCCCCGATGGTCTCCCAAAATTCCACAAAGGATGATCTCAATCACAAATAAAAAAGTAAAAGGTAGCTCACAATAGGTATATAACTTAAAGAACATGAATAATGATGATTATTTGTAAGGATAAATCATCTTATTACATTGAGAAGTTCCACTATTGAACCACGAAGAAGTCGCTCTATCACTGATCCACACAGGGTCGTAAGTTGTCGATCCACACAGGGTCATAAGTTTCTGATCCACAATGGGATTCTCTAAGGCTAGTCCTCATCGGGTCGCGCTACTATTGATCCACAAAGGGTCGTAAGTCGTCGATCCACACGGGGTTGTAAGTCACTGATCCACGACGGGCTGCTCTAAGGCTGGTCCTCATCGGGTCACACTACTGCTGATCCAAATAGGGTCATAAATCATTGATCCACACATGGTCATAAGTTTCTGATTCATGATGAGAAACTCTAAGGTTGGTCCTTGTCAGGTCGCGCTACTAATGATCCACACAGGGTCGTAAGTTGTCGATCCACACAGGGCCGTAAGTCGTCGATCCACACAGGGTTGTAAGTCGCTGATCCATGACGGGCCACTCTAAGGATGTTACTTATTGAGTCGAACTACTGATGATACACAAAGGGTCATTCTGATTCCAATCCACAAAGGGTTGTATATCACTTGATAGCCAGCCATAAGATTCCCTCACTTGGTATGCCTGAGTTCTGTAGATTCTACTCCTCAAGATATCAGTCCTAACTCAATTGCCATGAAGTCCCAAGAAGAAGTAACCTGAAGAACCATCATGTCATAAGGGTTCCAACGCAATAGACAACGCATCAATCAGATGCCCAGTCCGTAAGTTATAGTCATTTTAGTGCCGAGGTCCTGGTTGGATTCGAGTCTGATCCAACCCGGCCATACTCTAACTTTCTAAAAAACCCAAGTGGAGTATCTCAAAAGGAACACCTCTTCCTAAGGGTTTCAGCATCGTAGACAGTTTGTCAAATGGACGTCTAGTTTAGGAGTTAAGGCCTTTTAAGTGTAACTGGGTCAAACTGGGTTGAGGTCCGGTCTGACCCAGTCATACCGACTCGACCCGACCTAGTATGGGCCGAACCAACCCGGTCTGGGCCGAACCGACCCGGTTTGGGTTGACCCAACTTGACCTGGGTCTGACCCGGCCCAGACCGGATCGGCTGGGCCTGGCCCGAACCGGATGGACCTGGCCTAGACCAGCTGGACCCGATCTGGTTCGCCGGCTGGGCGCGACCGCTAGCTGGGTGCGGTCCTAACTCCCCACCAAACGGACTCTGTTCATTCGATCTTCAACCGGTGGCGCCAGGCTGGCACTACCCCTTTAGTTGACCGGTCTGGGGAGGTACCCACGGATGCAGGTTTGCCACCACTGTGAGCGGAGCCGCAATATCTCCTCCACGGAGCCTGAGGGCTCTGCCACCTCCTCACCACCACCGGTCATTGACACCGCACCTACGACACTTCTACGGTCCACTGGTGAAGCTTCAGTGGTCCAATTCTCTTCCTGTCTACACCTACAGACCTCCCAGGATTCCGCTTACACTGCGTGGCCCTCTGTTTTACCTTGCCACTGCGTTCGTTGATCTTCCATGAAGAACGCACCAAGAATAAGTTAAGCGGAGGGTCCGGGCCTTGTTTGGTTCAGGCCGCACCCTCCACGTTTGTGTATTAAACACGGGTAAGGATAATAATCATTAAAACCCCATAAAGTAACCCCGCAACAACCTCCCACAATAATGAATGAATCGTGGATCAACCCATTAGTTGGTTGATCCGCAATCTTCATATTATTCAAGAACGAGGAAGAGGAAAACATCTAAAACACGTAAACAAATAAACCATCTACCTTGAACACATTGGAATTGATGAAGACAAAGGAGGATAATATGTTGTTCGAAGATGTTCGTCGACATTCTTCATCGCCTGTTGATGTCCGGTTTGAATATTCAATGGCGTCGTCGAATCTCCATTCTTCGTTGGAGGAAGACTTCACCGACGTTTCTTCAAAGATTCCTCTCGTAGCTCTCCCAAAACCCATGCCAAAGGTTTGATTAAATAAAAGAAAAGGAACCCCCTACATTTTGTTCATTAATGTGATTCATTAATAAACCACAATTAATGTTCCATTAATCCTAAGAGTGTCATGGTTACACAACCAAAGGATCATGTCAATAAATGGATCTCAATCAAAGTCTGATGCTACACTGTGGTCCCACCACCATCGCTCAATGGTTGCAAAAAGAATAAAATAACTTCTAGTTATTTTATTATTATTTTCTGAAATTCCAAAAATTAACCTTTTCATCTGACCCTTTCCAGTCGAAGTTAAGCTTCACCTAAGCGAATCCCGGTGCTGCGAATTCAAAGTTGCCCTTAGATTTTTAATTTGAGCATTGTTTCAAAAGATAGAAATCTCCACTCGCACATTTACTAAATGTACCTTAAAAAAGTTTAAAATTATGTTCTGGGCACACCGAGCCTCGGAATCACATGCCGTCAATTTTTGAAGTCTCGTAATAATTCCATTTAATTTAAAAAAAATTATATGGAATTCATAGGTATTTAAATTCTCCCCACCTTAGGCCTTTTCGTCACCGAAAGCCATAACAAAGGATAAGAAAAAAATGGGGGTACTGAGCACGAATCTGAGCCACCCACTCCCATGTGCTCTCCTGGAGGTTTCCGTGATGCCACCGAACTTGCATAAGAGGAATCGACCATCCATGAAGGACCCAGTCCTATCGATCCTCTATCTCTACTGAGAACTCCACAAACATCGCCCCATCATCAATCACTACCAAAAAACTGGGTTTTTGTAGCGCCACCCTTTAACAGTGCTAAAAAAGCACTGATAAAGGGTGACTTTTAACAGCGCTAAAAAAACGATTTTAAAATTAACCCTTTATCAACGTTTTTTTAGCGCTGTTAAAGGTGCCCCCTTTATCAGCACTTTTTTTAGTAGCACTAATAAAGGGGGGGGGGGGGGGGGCTTTATCAGCGCTTTTTCCTAGCCCTAAAAAATTTCAAAAAAAAACATGAAAAATAATATATTTTTATATAAGTATATTTAAATTGATATAAATATAATATATATTTTTTAAATATGTTTTAGATAAGTATAAATAGACTATTACATTTAATATATAATAAATTTAGTGAAAATGGTTTTAAAATATTTTAAAAAATATTATTAATTAATAATTTTCTAATTATAATAGATTATTAACCATTTAATAAAAATTTTAAGACAAAAAAAAAATCAAAAAAAATTAATAAAAGATCTAAAATAAGTTGAAAATGTAACTCAAACTTCAAATGGCCATAACTTTTGATCCGGGTGTCCGTTTGAGCTCTACAACATATCAAATTGAACCTTGTGACGATATCTATGTGCTAGTGACCCAAGGAAACCTTTTTTCGCATTTTTAAAGGCCAAAAAAGGCATAGAATTCATCCAAAACTGATTTTTTAGTCGGGATACCCCGATTTTTTAACATTCAAATAGGTATAACTTCTGATCCGGATGTCCGATAGGCCTATACCACATATCATATTGAATATTGTTTCCTTTTCTTCGATTTGACTAGTTGTGGTGTTGAAACAGACTTCTGGATTAAAAGTTATGGTCGTTTTAACATTCTATGGATTTTCAAATACACATATATATGTATTTATTCGTAAATATATATATATATGTGTGTGTGTGTGTGTGTGTATTGTATATATGTATGTATGTATGTATGTATTTATTTATGTATAAACACACATAAAAAACATATTTTATAAATGTATTTAAAACTAATCTTATAGATATATACTAATATACAAATAAATATACGGATAAAAACTTATAACTAAATATATATATATAAATAAATGTAAATATAAATTAATATACGAATAAATATATATACTAATATATGAATAAATATACATGTATTAATATAACTAAATATATTTATATTAATATGAATCTATATTAATATACGAATAAATATAACTATATATATATATAAATAAATATAAATAAATATTAATATACGAATAAATATATATATATATATATTAATATATGAATAAATATATATGTATTAATATAACTAAATATATTTATATTAATATGAATACATATTAATATATGAATAAATATAACTCTATATATATAATTATAAATATAAATATATATTAATATATGAATAAATAAATAAATATATATTTATATTAATATATGAATAAATATATATGTATTAATATAACTAAATATATTTATATTAATATGAATCTATATTAATATACAAACAAATATAACTATATATATATATAGATATATATAATTAAATAGAGAAAAAAACTAAATAGCTTAGTGGTAAAGGTGCAGGCGCGCAAGGGGGGAGGTCTTGGGTTTGAGTTCGAGTAGAAGTAGGGAGGGTCGCGTGAGCATGTGGGCAATGCGGGGGCAAGGGCAGCGCACAGGAGAGTGGGAAGGGGTCTGCCTAGCACTAATAAAGGGGGGGGGGGGGTCAAGCGCTGTTAAAATCCCCCCAACCCAATATATTCTTTTTAACATTTTCCTATTTTTTTTGACTTTTATAAGTGCTTAAAAAAGTGCCGATAAAAGGTGTCTTTTATCAGCGCTAAAAAAAGTGTCGGTAAAAGACATTTTTATCATCGCTTTTTTTAGTGCTGATAAAAGGGGCCTTTATTAGCTCTTTTTTGAGCACTGATAAAAGGAACTACCCTTTATCTTTGCCTTGATTAAAAGTGCTTTTTTTAATGCTGTTAATACCCTTTTCTAGCACTAATAAAGGCCATATTTTTAGTAGTGAATGTCCAGCTCACCCCAGTTGATGACGTGCAATGGATCATGCACGTATCTCCTCAGCTGTGACACATGGAAAACATCATGCACCCTGTGCATCTTTGGGGAAAGATCTAGGTGGTATGCCACCTTTCCAACCCTACTGATAATCTGAAAAGGTCTGATTAATATTAGAGATAGCTTTCCACCCCAACCAAATCTCCGCAAACCTCTTCGAGGTGAGACTAGTGAGAAGACATGACCTCCCTCCTCGAACTCCAAGGGTCTCCGTATTCTGTCAGCATATGAATTATGCCTGCTCTGTTCAGTCTTCATCTGCTCCTGGATGATCTACACCTTCTCAGTGGTAGCTCGTACCAACTCTAGACTCATAAGTGCTGACTCCCCAGGGTTTTTCCAGCATAGAGGTGATTTGCATGGTCGCCTATACAAGGCTTCAAATGGTGCCATGCTAATAGTGGAGTGATATCTGTTTCTATATACGAACTCCACCAAGGGAAAGTGATCCTCCCAACTATAGCCAAAATCAAGGATGCAAGCACAGAGCATGTCCTCAAGATTCTGTATGGTCCGCTCCATCTGACCATCTATTTGAGGATGAAAGGTGGTGCTCAAATGTAGCTGAGTCCCAAATTCCTCCTATAATTCCTTCTACAACCGGGATGTAAAATGAGTGTCATGATCTGAGACGATCATAGACAGCACCCCATGAAGCCGTACTATCTTCTGTATGTAGAGGCATCCCAAGCCCTCTACTGATCCCTACTCTCGGATGGGTAGGAAGTGGGATGACTTGGTGAGTCGGTCAACAATTACCTAGATGGAATCATGGCCCCTGGACGTATGTGGTATCCCTGTCATGAAGTCCTTAGAGATGCAATCCCACTTTCATTCTGACACCTCAAGTGACTATGCTAATCCTACAGGAACCTGATATTCGGCCTTCACTTGTTGACAAGTGAGGCATCGTGAAATGAAGTCTGCCACTACTTTATTTATCCCAGGACACCAGTACTGATGCTGGAGGTCCTGGTACATCTTCTCCATAACAGGATATACCACCAAAGGGGATGTGTGGAACTCCATTAACACCTCCTCTCGCAGCATCACTGGTACAATGGTGCATCCTCTGAAAAGGATGACATGCTCCCCACCTTTAGAAAATCCATTAGGAGCCTATCCTGAGGATATCTAAGCACGTTAGGCGTCACAGTCAACGTCCCCAAGCTGAGCCTCCCTGACTCACTGAAGGATTGGGGGAGTGACCGCCATATACTGGAGGTAAGGTGCTCCATCACTATCCACGAAGGATAACTGCAACGCGGCTAGCTGCTTTGTCGCCTCACACAGCAACTGTAAACCAGACCTCCTGCTGAGTGCGTCTGCCACCATGTTCCCCTTCCCAGGAGTGTAGACCATATCAAAGTCATAATCCTGGAGGAACTTCAGCCATCACCACTATCTTAGGTTCAGGTCCTTCTGTGAGAAGATATACCTGTGACTCTTGTGATCGGAGTAGACAGTAAACTGTTATCCCATCAAGTAGTGTCACCACATCTTCAATGCAAGGACTATTGCTGCTAACTCCAGCCTCCAAGATAACATTTCCTATGAAGTGGACCTCTCGTATATAGAACCGGAACTTATAGAGTTTATCATAAAGACAGTTCTCTCAAATTATATCCAGAACTATCTATAGATGAGTGGTGTGCTCCTCCTCCGACACTGAGTACACCAAAATGTCATCAATGAAGACAAATGTGAAGAGATCGAGGTAAGGATGGAATATCCTATTCATGAGTCCCATGAGCACTTCCGGAGCATTGGTCATTCATAAAGGAATCACCAAGAACTCATAGTGGCCATACCTGCATCTAAAGGCTATCTTCGGTACATCCTCAACTCGTACCCTGAGTTGATGATAGCCTGATATGAGGTCTATCTTCAAAAACCACCGAGCTCCCTTCATCTGATTGAAGAGATCATTAATCCTTAGGAGAAGATACTTGTTCTTCACGGTAACCTAGTTCAGGTGCCGATATTCCATGCAAAGCCTCAAACTCCCGTCTTCCTTTTTAGTGAACAAAATCGGGGCTGCCCATGGAGAAAAACTGGGCCTTATGAACCCCCTACCCTGAAAGTCCTCCAGCTATACCCTCAACTCATGAAGCTCTACGAGTGCCATCCATTATTCTGGTGTAGATATCGATGTCGTACCAGGGTACATGTCGATATAGAATTTTACCTCTCTACAAGGAGGTAGTCCCGGAACATCATCAGGAAAGACATCAGTATACTAGCCTACCACTACAGGGTAACTCAGAATCCTCTCGTAAACTTCCCCGAGGGTAAGGTTAGATAACTGATGAGTGATCGGATACACCCTCCTCTGAGAAAGTCCATCATTTGCTGAAAAGGTTCCCATCTCCCCAGTTAAGTAAAACCTAGTCCCATCCTCACAGACACACAACACTTTGCACCTAAAATAGTCAATCTGAGCATGGACCGTGGATAACCAGTCCATACCCAAGATGACATCGTAAGGCCTCAACACTGCTACTAGGAGATCCCAGCCAAAGATCTCACCTCTTAGAGTAAGCTCACACTACCAGAACCAGTACGTAATCTTTGAATCCTCTCTCGTAGGAGTCTGTAATCGTAAGGATCGAGCCAACGGCTCCACTAGAATCTCCGAGCTCCGAACGAGAGATACATAAAAAAAGAGTGACTGACACCTATGTCTATAAGAACTAAAACTAGGGTGGATTAGAAACATATCATACCTCAGATCGTATCTAGAGCACTGTGGTCATAGGCCTCATCTGCTTGAAGCTGAGCTTGTCCCTTTCCACCTGCTCCCTGAGGTTGGGGTGGACCACCTAGAGGTGGTGGCAATAGAACCTCAAATCACCACCCACCACCTACTGCGTGGCCAGCTCATCTGCCATATCCTCCACCCTATAGACCTCCCCACTCAAATATCTACCACTACCTCAGCGGTCCCTCGACCTTCTACTGATCAATGGTGCGACGGGTCGAGCAGTCATGAGCCATGTGACCCTGCCCACCGCATGAGTAGCACAATCTACTCCTCTACTGAACTCCTCTATCCCTTGATCTCCGCACCTCTGACCCTACATCCTAGGATCATCCACTAGAAGGTCTGTCCTGCTTGGACCTCTGCATCATTTGCCTACTGCCTACTATATATGACTTGGCTATGTGTCGTCCGGTGGTGGATCTCGATGTCGGTGCCTACTCAACTAGGAATCTCTCCACCAAAAGTGCTCACTCTAGCACCCCAGCCTGTGTCGGGATGTTGAGCAATATCATCGACGCTCTGATCTCCCGTCGGAGACCCTGCTTAAAGGTCCAAGCCTTGAAGAAAGGTTCCCATACCATGTCGGTGGATTAGTAGGAGAGGTTAGTGAATCTCACTGAGTACTGGTCCACTTTCAGGCTACCATGTTGTAAGTACATGATCTCCTGAATACGCATAGAGCATAGAGTCGCTTGAACAAACTCTACCCTGAAGAGGCTCTCAAAGTCCAACTAGGTGAGGGTCGCCTCATCATGCAACTGGAGCGTTAGAATCCACCATATCCCTATTGTTCCCTAGAAGAGACTAGCATCTATGATCACTATCTAGTCTGTTGGCATCCCAACTAGGCGGAAAACTCTAGCCATAGCCTCCAGCTAGTCCTCAGCCGCCTGCAGATCCATCTCGGCTCAAAACCTCGCAGGCCTCTGTCACTGGAACTCGTGCAGTGTGGTAAGTCGGTATGCACCGTCCACTGGTGGGGCTGGGGGAAACTGGTGCCCTATGGGTGGTGGTGCTACTGGTACACCACCTGAAGGTACCATCGTCGTAAGAGGGACCTACACCGATGCCTCATCACTCAATGGGCCGTCATCTTTATATCTCACTAGAATTCTGGCTGGCTGTCTACATAGAGACATCCTATAAAGAAACAGGTGCACCACAATCAATAAGTTATACCTGGTGAGCTGACTCAAAAGAAATCAAAAGAAATTTTTTTCAAAAAACACGCAATCAGTGTTTCCGTGTACCGAGTCAGAAATTAGAATTTAGGGTCCTGGTGTATGGATACATAGGCCGCCACACCAACACTAGACTCCCTAAACTAAAAAACATACTCAAAACACTTAACAATATTTCCCCATTGAAAATATAGACTCTTAGTTCTTCTGGTAGAACCGACCACCCTTTGATACAACTTTGTCACGACCTGTCCCCCGAGGCCCGTGTCGTGACTACCCCAAGACTGACTTCCATAGGATAGCGGTTGGTGACTAGCACCGAAAAGGCATATCCCTAAAATGGGAATACATTTCCTTTAAACCTGCAAACACATAGACCATGTACACAAAAAGAACAAACCACATAGTATAATTGCTGAAAGTAAAAGTTTGAACTGAAGCAGAATGTGCCAGAATACAAACCCAACTAAAAGAAAATATAGAAAAATGGAAAAAATATCCTGAGGTCATTTTACAAGGATTCTACCTGAAGGGTAGGTACAAATCATCACTACGACTCTCCACATCAACCAGTCACCTCCGTGCACTGTCTAGTAATGGCTCCCAAACCTTGGTCAAAGATGTCTGTCATCTGCACAAGACACAAAAAAGTGCGGGAAAATCCCATACAGGGGTGAGTATAACAATACCCAATAGGGACCCCAAGACCACCGATGTCATCCCAAAATTACACAAAGGAAAAACCACAAAGCATGATCTAAATCACAAAACACAAAGTAAAAGACAACTCACACTAGGTATTTAACTTAAAGAACAAGAATAATGACGATTAGTCATAAAGCTAAATCATCTTATTCTGTTGAGAAGTTCCACTACTGAACCACGAAGAATTCGCTATGTCACTGATCCATACAGGGTCGTAAGTCATCGATCCACACAAGGTCGTAAGTCACTGATCCACGACGGGCCGCTCTAAGGCTGGTCCTTGTCAGGTCGCACTACTTCTGATCCAAAGATGGTCGTAAGTCGTCGATCCACACAGGGTCGTAAGTTTCTGAACCACGATGGGCCACTCTAAGGATGGTCCTCATTGGGTCATGCTACTGCTGATCCACACAGGGTCATAAGTCACTGATCCACGACGGCCTGCTTGGAGGTTGGTCCTCGTCGGGTAGTGCTACTGCTGATCTACATAGGGTCGTAAGTCATCGATCCACATAGGTTCGTAAGTCACTAATCCATGATGGTCCACTCTAATGTTTTCCTTGTCGGGTCACGCTACTACTGATCCAAAAAGGGTCGTTCTAATTCCAATCCACAAAGGTTCGTATGTCACTTGATAGCCAACCACAAGATTAACGTACTTGGTACGCTTGAGTTCCGTAGATTTTACTCCTCAAGATATCAGTCATACCTCAACCACCACGAATTCCCATGAATAAGTAACCTAAAGAACCATCATATCATAATAGTTCCAATGCAACAGACTGCTCGTCAATCAGATTCCCTGTCTGTAAGTTATTGGCATTTTAGTGTCGAGGGCCCGATTGGATTTGAGTCCGATCCAACGCGGCCATACTCCAAATTTCTCCAAAACCCAAGTGGAGTATTTTAAAAGGATCGCCTCATCCTAAGGGTTCCAGTTCTGTAGACGGTTCGTCAAATGGATGTCTATTTTAGGAGTTATGGCCTTTTAAGCGTAACTGGGTCAAACTGGGTCTGGGTCCGGTCCGACCCGGTCGGACCGACCTGACCCGACCCAGTCTGTACCGACCTGACCTAGTCTGGGTTGACCCGAGCCGACTTGGCCTGCTAGGCCCAACCCAGACCGGCTAGACCCGGCCCGGACCAGCCGGACCCGATCTGGTCCGTCGGCTGGGCGCGGCTGCCAGCTAGGCGCGGTCCCAGCTCCCCACCGAACATACTCTACTCATTTGGTCTTCAACCGGCGGTGCCAGGTTGGCACTTCCCCTTCCATTAACCAGTCTAGGGTGGGACTTGCAGACATGGGTCCACCACCTCCGTAGCTAGAGCCACGACGTCTCCTCCACGGCGCCTCCGGGCACTACCACCTCCTCGCCGCCATCAGTCGTCGGTGCCGCCGCACCAGTGGAGCCACGCCGGCGACACTTCTACAGGCCACCAGTGAAGCTCCGATGGTCCGATTCTCTTCCCATCTATGCCTACGGGCCTCCCAAGATGCCGCCTACACTGTGTGGCCCTCGTTTTTTTCTTGACACTACGTTCGTTGATCTTTCATGAAGAATGCACCAAGAACAAGTTCGGTGGAGGTTCTGAGCCTTGTTGGGTTCAGCCTGCGCCCTCCGCGTTAGCGTATTAAACATGAAGAAGTATAATAATCATTAAAACCCCATAAATTAACCCCACAACAACATCCCACAATAATGAATGAATCGCGGATCAACTCGTTAGTCGGTTGATCCGTGTTCTTCGTATTATTCAAGAACGGGGTAGTGGAAAATATTTAAAACATGTAAACAAATAAACCCCCTACCCTGAACACGTTGGATTCACTGAAGACAAAGGAGGAGAATCCGTTGTTCGAATATTTTCTTCGACGTTCTCCATCACCCGTCGGTGTTTGGTTCAAATCTTAAATGGCATCTTTGAATCTCCATTATTTGTTGGAGGAAGAATTCACTAACATTTTGTGAGATATTCCTATCATAGCTCCCAAAACCCATGCCAAAGGTTTGATTAAATAAAATAAAAGGAACCACCTACGTTGCGTTCATTAATGTGGTTCATTAATGAACCCCAATTAATGTTCCATTAATAATATGAGCATCGTGGTTACATAACCAAAGGATCATGTCAATAAATGAATCTCAATCAAAGTCTGACATTATGTTGTGGTCCCACCACCATCGTTCAATGGATGAAAAAAGAATAAAATAACTTCTAGTTATTTTATTATTTTTTTACGAAAGTTTAAAAATTAACTTTTTCATCCATCCATTGTTGGTCAAAGTTAAGATTTTCCTAAGGGAATCCCGACATTGTGAATTCAACGGTGCCCTCAGATTGTTAATCTGAGCACTAATTTAAAATATATAAATCTCCGCTCACACGTTTACTGAACATAACTTAAAAAAAGTTCAAAATTTCGTTCCGGGCACACCGGGCCTCAGAATCACGTGCCATCAATTTTATCAATCTCATAATAATTCCATTTAATTAAAAAAAAATTATATTTAATTTTAGGGTCTTTACAATTTCATACCATATATGATTTAATTATAGTATTTTATGACCCGTTTAATAACAATTCTTTATTAAAATCACTGTTTCAGGTGATAATTGCTCCATTTTTCATGTATGTTTTGGTTCAGTAATTTTGGTCCTTGTACTTTGATCATGGTTAAATAATCTCCATAATGTTAAACATGATATAAATATAATATATAATCATTATATAATTATTTACAATATTCCATAAAATTTAGATATAGGGAAATGAGTCACACCATTCGTGTAGACGGTATGACATACGTACGCATGAATGCTATTTCTATTTTTCAAACAGATTTAATAAAAGAAAGGTGAATAATGTTTAAATATTAAAAACCATTATTATATAAAATATATCATATATATTCATTAAATATATCCTTATTACCATTGATATCAAAATAAAATGAAAAACATTTTACATCGCTACGTGGAGGCGGTAGTCTACATGTGTGCATGTGTGATGTTATTATTTTCCAAAGATTTGGAAGTTAAGATGGAATATGTGATATTATAATTCCATAAGTATAGTAATTTCATAAATATCATATTCATATTTTAAATCCATCATTATATATAATTGTGATAGGCGGTAGTCTGTCGTACACATGATCGATGGTTTTATTTCTTATTTAATGGAAGTGGATATGGATATAGGTTATTACATTAACATAATAAAATATCAGTATATATGTGATACTAGTGTTATTATTTTTTCATATTTGGAGAATATTTTAAGGATTTATATTAAGAAGTAAAACTAAAACACATGGTTGAAAATATTACCTCTTCTTTAGACAACCTATTTAAGTTTATACCTAAAGCCTTCCTAGATTGAATTTATGATAAAAAAAAGTTCGATGAGATATGGGGAGGAATGTGAGGAAGTGATTTAGGATGGTATTTTATGAACCAAAATGCTTTGGGATTATGTAGATGAGATAAGAGGTGGTGGCCTTTTATAAGTGGGGGAGAGGACGCACTTGGAATTATTGAAAAGAATGAATTATACCCATGTTTTTCACATTACACAAGGTTCAAAAATGGATAATTATAAAAAAATGGATAATATATTGTCTATATATTTCCATAAAATAGAAATTAGATAAGTTTCTAGGTCATTTTAGCCCTTATATTTTTAGTCTAACCCCCCAGTAAACCCGTTTTAACCTTAATCATGGTAATTAATTTTTTACTTTTTTTACTATTAATTAAGAGAAAAAATTAAATCAAACTTATTATAAAATATTAATTATTATTATTGAAAATATTTAATATATTTTTCAAAATTTAATTCACATAAGTGGTAGAATTCAATTTAAAATCAAACCTGTAGATGCAATGAAAAAGTGGTTTCCCAAAGAAATTTTTTCATAAATATGGAAAGTTTTTACATTGAAATTAAACATAAAATTAATCCAAATATACTAAATTAGTTAAATTATAATATAATTGAACTAATTTTACTTTAAAACAAATTTTAAATATACTTTAACTTTGTAAATAATTTAATCAAAAGACAGTTTTCAATAAAAATCAGTATTTTTCACTATTTATCCAAAAATTAATCCTTTCATAAAATTTTAAAAAATTCACTCTAAGATAATTTTTAAATGATGATTTAAAAAATGAATTATTATTTTTTAAAATAAATTTTATAAAATTTGTAAAAATTAATTCTAAAATGGGTGTGAAAAATGCGATGAAATCATTTTTTAGAAAAATATAGTTTTTCAGAAAACATTGTTTTTATTTCAAATGTTTTTTAATTTTATTTATAATAAATTTATATGAAATGAATTTATTTATACATGTATGAAATATATAATTTTCATAATTTAGTTAGTACCATTCATACTATCCAATTTAACGATTAGGTTATAACGATATACTATATTACAGTTTATTTAGACTCGAGGTTGTGTGTTCTCCAAGCTATCAAAGAGATTGAATTTATTAAAAAAGAAATATATCATAAATTATTGGGGTGTTAAATTATATTACAATCTTGGTGTTTCATGTCATATATGCTATCATACACAATGATCCTCTTTTAAAATCTCAAGGTGTTACATTCTTCCCACCTTTGATAAATTGCTTCCTCAGAATTTGAACTTGATATCGATAATCAAAGGTTAGTCATTAAAAAATAAATTTCTTGAAATCTCACATTTTAATAAGGGTTGATAAAAATTACTCTTGATAAATGATAAAGGTAAGTATTAATTTCATCTATAATAAAACATACCTAGGCTTCCAAGTAGGAAAACATTAGTGGGAAGTGAAAATATGGACATGGCGAAAAAGTGTAAATAATTATGGAGAGTGATAGAGATACTTGATCACCAGAAAGTGAATGATCAAGAAAATTTAACAACCACAAATACATAAACCTATAAGTTATGAAAAATACCATTGATTCATTATAAATAAAGGTAAATGTATAACATTTTTATTTCAAGATCATTTTTCCTAATGTTGGGGGATTCTTTTACTATTAAGATGAGGAACATAAGGAAATATATTTACTTGATAATTATAATATCACCCTTTAATGAATTTCCACCACAATATCATTTTTCTATCTCCAAATGATGAGTATTAAAGATGATTTTTTCATACTTAAATCTCTAAAATTAATTTCTAATAGATTACATAATTTAAAAAAAGGAAGAACCTTCTGTCGTTATTCATTAAACAAAACCAAAATGTTTATCATAAGGTAAGATAATTCTCAAAATTAATAAACCTTCATACAATGAAATACTACATTAATCTCTAAAATTCAATAGTAATACCCATTGTTAAAACTAAATTATTCCATAAATAAGTACCCTTAAAATTCTTAAAAACATTCAAGACTAAGATTGAAACCCAAATATTAAAATTATTTGATCAAATACTCTTCCAAGATAAACTTAACATTTATCTCCAACTAACACCAATCATTATTAAAGTCTCATACAAAAAATTAATATTCCTTAATCACATAATCTCTAAGATATTATAATCATTTCCATAAATAAACCAAATCACCATAAAGCTACATTAAAATAATATATGCTTCCCAAAATATTATTCAACCTTTATTCCTAAAATAAAATCCAATATTGTTTTGTTTACCTCAATCATATAAGGTTCTTGAAATATTGAACTACTTTATAAATAACATTAATAACCAAATCAATTTTAAATCCCATAGTTATCTCTATGATAAAACATATGTTCCCAAAAGAAACTGAATATTTATAAGTCACATCATTTTAAAAAATAAATTTCATACTAAACAAGACATCATGTAGGCTAGTGGTAGTAATTTTACCCTTATCACCTTTTGGTTATGGTTTCAAGCCCCATGTCCTTGTTGGATGTAATAGGATGTTATTTTCTAATATATTAATATAATTATTATAACGTCCCTAGAAATACGATGAACATACATAAAAATAACCTTAATCATCAAAGATCATATGAAACTTTAAGTTTATTAATACCTTTAAATGTATGAAAAAGAGTATTCTTCCTCAAATAGTAATTCATTTTGAACGTAAGGGATACATATACCTTATCGCAATAAAACTTCTCCCAAAATGAAATTAATCACATTAAAATCTCATCACTTAAATCTAAAAAGGGTGCATAAGACATATAACTTACGATAAAACTTAAACTCATAAACCCATGATGGTATTCATAACTCTTAAGTTAATATAAGATTAAGACATACATGCTTCTAAAAATTAACACAATCCTTAGATGTTTCATGAATCTTATAACCAAAATACCATTGATAAAAATACTTCTACAACATAACTCTTCAAATCCCAATAAATAACAATTCAATCCTTTCACTTCAAAAATTTTTATAGCATAGTTTTTTCCTTGGTCTAGGAGTTAAACTTTATAAGAGGAAATTGACTTGGATAATGCCCAGGTTCCCCAAATTTAATATAAATAACTATAAATGGATCTCTAAGATTAAATCTATTTCTCTCCATTGAACTCCTCATTTTACTAAAAAATTTGTTCCTCTATTCCCTTTTTTTCCACACTTAAAATCATTTAGCATTACATTAATTACTCATAGTTCCAACCATTAACTAAAACCAAAAGTCATGGTAAATGAACAATAATCATAATCATATATATGATGTCTAAATCATGAAACCTTAGTTTCAATATATCAAACCATAGGTTTAAAATTGTTCATCCATGATTATCATCCATTCAAAATCCTTCATGATGGTTCTTAAAAAAATGTGAATTAACCCTAAAATATCCCCTGGGAGTGGCAAACATGGTGATCATCAAGGAACATTTTTTTAAAATAAGTGACTATCGAGTCAAACCACAATGCTCCATTTTCAGAGTTTTTACCCCTAGGTACAACTACTATAGATTCACATCTACTTATAGTGTCTATACAAGGATGTATTGTTAGTAAATCCATATAATATATACCTTACCAAAACTTTAGGATGTTATCCTATAATTAGACTTATCCTCAAAGTCCTTCATAGTGTTAATTTCTAAAAATATATTTTTTCCTAAATCTAGTTCCTAAGGTTTATGTTAAACTTAATTTGATACCAAATGTAAATACCCCGACCCTAGTAGCCCAAAGTTGGTGGTTATTTTATTACATTGGAACTAGATACAAAGAATCATATCCTGAAGGTCTAAATAGTTTAGTAGTCTTGGTAAAATGGATACATACTTGAATCTAATATTATAATTGAGAACTTAAAATACAACATATAATTCTATTTGATAACACCATTATTCCATTTAGCATATCCCTATATATCAATTATAATACACTTCCTGACATCCTATTGAAAGTAAACATAAGGAAGGGGTGAGATCTAATGCTTAGTAAGGGTATGCATACAATGGAATCCATCATGAATAAATAAGGCACAATCAATATGGAAAGGTAAATAACTGAAACACATGCTATTTAATCAATAACTTGAACATGAAGAATAATATTCCAAGAATAAATGATGATCAAATAATTCCATATAAATAATCACATGAGCTTGAAACTTATCCATGGATATTATAACTAATAAAATAATCACATGGAAATCAATAAATAATATCATAATGATAGAATTCATAATGACAGATATCATAAACATAACTCCAAGGCCTCATTCCAAGACATCTTATATAAATGGGTATGACCTTGGCCAAGTATCCAAGCTAGTTTGTATCATAAGATATACCGATGCATCAAGGGGATATAGTGATCCCCAACCACAACTTACTAAGTCCAATGCATTCCATATATAAAAGGGGTGAAATATAATAAATATAAACATTCGTATTGGAAGACTAGCATATGAAATGTTAATACTTTACTCAACCAATAAGAATAATCATAAACTATATAGAGTAATATGAATGATATCAACATAGTAAATCCCCAGTCAAACTGATCATAAACCACACAGAAAAATAATAAGGATGGTATCATTACAACATATCTCTAGTGTATAATAAGTATAATAAGGTTTATTGATGTTGATGGATATAAATTCCATAAAGAGATCATTAAAACATTATTGAGGAAAATAAACTTTACACTTTGAAAATCACTTTTAAAACCTAAAAATTTACAGAATATTGGGAAATACATTTTATTTGAAAATAATCTTTTAAAATTTTAAATTAATATTCAAAACAATGAGTGGTCATGACTGCATGAAATTATTTTCATGTAGAGTACTTTAAAACAAAGATTCATTTAACATTTTTGTAAGAAAGTTTCAATATCACCTTGTTTGTAAAACGATAGGAAGATTCATTTTTTTTGTAAAAATAAAAATATTGGGTAAAAAATAATTTAAAAAATTATATGACCGAAGAGAAATAAAGTCATATTTTCTAAAAAGAATTTTCTCAATCATTTTAAGTACCAAATAGAGGAAAATTAGTAATCCTACTTAAAAATTTCATGAATAACCAGAAGGGAATAAAATATATTGGTTTTAATATATAAATATAAAATAATTTCCCCAATTAAGACTTAAACATAAACAATCTCAAATAATGATGAGATTGTGAAATAAAACCTTACTATTTTGGTAACTTTTGAATCATAACCCACATGAAATAAATAAGTTAAAATGAAACTTTAAATGACATTAAGATAAATATATTCATTATATAACATAAAAAAGTGGTAGTATATACACCACACAAATGAAATTAGTGGTGAACATGACATATGTCTCACGAAAGTAAAAGTGAGACGAGAAACCCTTACCACATGTCTGATTTCCTTAATACATGTTCAAACCTTATTTATAATAAATATATATTTATTATAAATATATTATATAACCATAATAATATATTAAATACCATATATTATTTACTTATAGTCTTTTATGAATCATTTAATAACAATTATTTATCAAAATCACCATTTTAGGTAATAATTACTTCGTTTTTCATGTATATTTTGGTTCAGTAATATCAATAATTATAATTTTATCATGGTTAAATAATATAAAGTATTTTAAAAATAATATAAATATAATATATTATCATTATATAATCATTTATAATATTCCATAAAATTTATATATGGGAAAATGGGTTACACTATTCATGGAGACAGTAGGTCGTACATATACATGAACGCTGTTTCTATTTTTCCAACATATGGAATGAAAGAAAGGTGAATAATATTTCAAATTTAAAGAAAAATTATTATATAAAAATTATTATATATATTAATTAAATATATACTTATTACCATACATTTCAAAATAAAATGAAAAACATTTCACATCGCTATATGGAGGCGGTAATCCACACGTACGCACGAACAATGTTATTGTTTTCCAAAAGGTTGGAAGTTAAGAAGGTATATGTGATATTATAATTCCATAAGTATATTAATTTAATAAAAATGATATTAATTTTTTAATACATAATTATATCCAACCAAGATATGTAGTGATGAAAAACAAATTACATCAATTCATGAGGTGGTATTCCACTGTACACATGATCGATGGTTTTGTTTCTCATTTGATGGAAGTGGAGATGGACACGGGTTATTAAGTTAAAATAATATCATATCAGTATATAGGGGATAATTTATTTATTATTTTTTCATATTTTTATAAGATTTTAAGGAGTTATAAGAAGAAGTAAGATGAAAATGCATGGTTAAGAACTTTACCTCATCTTCAGACAACCTCTTTAGGTTTTATACTTAAGGCCTTCCTAGATTGGATTTATAATAAAAAATAACTATAGGATTTGGGGGGGGGGGTATGTAAAGAATATATCTGGATAGTAATTTTTCAAACCAAAATGGTTTTGGAGTGTGAAGGTAAGAGGAGAGGGGATGTCCTTTTATAAGTGTGGGAGAGGACACACTTATAATTTTTGAAACAAATCAATTACAACCATGTTTTTCACATGCCATAAGGCTAAAATATTGATCATTGTTGAACAATGTATGATATAGGGTTTAAAAATGGCCATAAAATAGAAATTATACAAGTTTATAGGAAATTTTATCCCTTATCTTTTTAGTTTGACCCCTGGTAAACCCATTTTAACCTCAACCGCCATAATTATTTTTTTACTATTTTTACTAGTAATTATGAACAAAAATTAAGTCGACATTATTATATAATATTAATTAATTATTATTAAAAATATGGAAACCATTTTTAAAAATTCAATTCACATAATTGGTATAATTCAATTTAAAATTAAACCCACAGACATGATAAAAAAGCAGTTTTCCAAAGAAAAGTTTTCATAAGTATAGAAAGTTTTTATATTGAAACTAAAAATAAAATTAATATAAATGAACTAAATTAGCTAAATATGATATAATTAAACTAATTTTTATTTAAAACCAATTTTAAATATAATTTAACTTTTTAAATAATTTAAATGAAAAGTCAGTTTTCAATAAAATTCAGTATTTTCACTATTCATCAAAAAAGTAATCTTTTCAGAAATTTTACAAAAAACACATATAATATAAATTTGACATGGTGATTTAAAAAATTAATTTATTTTTACTAAATAAATTTTATAAAATTGTTAAAAATTAATTTTAAAATAGGTGCATAAAACACAACGAAACCACTTTTTAGAAAAATATAGTTTTTCTGAAAAAAAAATTTCCTTTCAAATAATTTTTATTTTTATTTATAATCAATAGATAAAAAATAAATTAATATATAATTTTCATAATTTAGTTACTACCATTCATACCCACCAATATAACAGATAATTTATAATGTTATACTATATTACAGTTCATTTAGACTCAGGGTTGCGTGTTCTGTAAGCTATTGAAGAGATTGAATTTATTTGAAATGAAATATATCGTAAATTATCATGGTTTTAAATTATATTTTATGATTGGTTTTTCATGTCATATATTCTATAAAACCTGATTTTATTATTTTAAAATCTTAGTATGTTACACCTAACCTTTTGATTCTGCAAAAAAACTCAAAGATTCATTGTCCAAGGAGTCCGGATGTCGAGGATAACTGGAAATCACTTAGGTTAAGCTTAAGAGTTGAGAGGAATAAAGTAGAAATGAATGAGAAAATTACAACTTCTAGATGATGTAATATTCACTGGGCCCAAAAATTTTACAGCATAAATAAAGAATTTATGTTGTAACTTCATTGAGGGTCACTTATGATGAAAAACCCACCACCTCAATTATTTTTCTAGGGAAACTCAATTTATGGTGTAAAAAAATTTTATGGTGTAAATTGATTTTATGACATAAAAATCTTCACCAAACTATTTATATTGAAAAACCATTGTTCATAGCTTAAATTTTTCATACAGATTCTTCCGATACAAGACTCTAGGTTCTTCCCTTTTACAGCTCCAAAACTTTCATAATCTAACCCAAAGACTCTAAATAGAAGAAAAAAAAAAGAATAAAACAACAGAGTACCTGAAACTAGGGTGCTATATTCTCCCCACTATTGGGATTGTCATCCTTAGGAATCTGAATATCAATATTTCTCTCAAACAAGTCAATCCATTTCTTTTGAATAACCTTTTCCCATCCCCTTATTTCTTCTTGAACTTGACTATGTTACCATAGTACTCACACCAAGGAAATAGATCTCTCTCAAAGGGTATTTTCCTATATGTCTAGAAATTGTATCGGTTCATGGATAAAAGTAGCAACTAGATTGAGAGTCATGAGTCCCCAACTAATCACATATCGTGGATCAAGATATTACTTCTTCTATTGAGAAACATGGAAGATGTTATGAATAATAATAAATCTCAGCAGTAATGCTAACCAATATGAAATAGTGATAATCCATTCTATAACCTCGAATGGTCCCATGTACCATGGTGATAAATTCCATTGTTTCCCTAATCATCGATGAATAAGTTTTGATGACACTTTTAAGAAGATATGGTCACTCGCATCAAAAGATAAAGTTCAACGATGATTATCTGCATACGACTTCTGTATGCTTTATACCATAGCCATTCATTTTAGAATCATTTAGAATTTATCTATAGTTTCATAGATAAGACTTGGCCCAATCAAATATGTATCTCCTATTTCCATTCATTATAAAGGAGAATTAAAATGATGACCATAAAAAGCCTCAAATAGTGGCATATTAATTGTTGCGTGATAACTATTATTATAGAATAATTCAACTGAGGGAATATGATCCTCACATGAGCCATCAAATTCCATGACACACACTTTAAGAATATATTAAAATGTATAAATAGTGTGTTCCAACTGCCCATCTGTCTGTGGATGATATGTTTTACTCATAGTCAATTGTCTCCCAAGATACTATTGTAAAAATCTCCAAAATCAAAAAGTAAAACGAGGGTCTTTGTTAGATACAACCAAAGATGGAACTCCATGTAACCTGAACACCTCTCAAATGTACACCTTTTCCAAATCCTTTTCCCTATTGGATTATCTAATGGGGATAAAGTTTGATGAATTAGTATTCAATCAAATACTACCCATATAGAATCATGTTTCCATAACATTATCAGTAGGCCTATGACAAAATCCATCATAATTTTCTCCCACTTCCATACAAGTATAGGTAAATACTGCAGCTTACCAGCCAGTATTTGATGTTCATCCTTAACTTCTTGACATGTTAGAAATTTTATCACATAGTATGAAATCTTGTGTTTCATACCTACCCACTAGAAATTAATTTTCATTTCTTTTTACATTTTCCAAACTCCTAGATGAATATACCACTTCAAATGTTGGTATGATAAAAGGATCAATTCTTGACAAGATTTTGGAACTAAAATTTGATTAAAAAAGTATAATATAAAATTTTCATCCTTTGTACAATCTCCATAAGTCTCCCCACCATTTAGGTCTTATGTAATGGTGATATAATCAAAATCTTCTATTTGAGATTATTTTATAAAATTTATCAATATAGAACAAGACTGATTGGAAAGAAAACCGTGTGTTCACCCTATACATCATAATCTAAATGAAGATCAACAATAAAGCTCATAAACTTCCATTGGTCATGAGTTTATCAAACCACTTCACTGTATGATTTTTGACTTATCACATCTGTTACAAATTTCCCTTTATCAGGTGTGTATACTAAGTCAAAATTGAATATCTGGAGGTACTCCATCCTTCTTCATTTCCTCAAGTTCAAGTATCACTGAGAAAATATGTATTTTATACTCTTATGATCAGTGTAAACTATGAAATTTTCTCTAAAGAGGTAATGCCTCTAAGTTTTTAAGGCATGGACATACAAAACTAATTCTAGGTCATGCATAAGATAATTCTTTTTCACACACTCACAACTATATCGAACCATAGGCCACAACATGGTCTCCTTGATTGAGAACACAACCAAGACTAGATCCAAATGAATCATAATATACCACATAGTTGTTACTTGGTCCTGGAAATATTATGATGGGTGATGAGGTGAGATGATTTTTAAGTTCCAAAAATCATTTATGACATTCATCATTCCATATGAATGAAACACCTTTACTTGTTAGAGCTGTCATGGGAGAAGCAAGTATTGAGAAATCTAGAATGAAGTGTTGATAATAGCCTACAAATCCCATAAAACCACATACCTCAAAAACATTCTTTGGTGTCTAGCAAGCAAATACTACTTTAATCTTCCCATGGTCAAGTGATATTCCTTCTTTAGAAATTAAATGCCTAAAGAAATAGACTTCTTGGATCCAGAATCCTAACTTAAAAAATTTAGAATATATAGGATGTTCTCGTAATGTACTTCGTACAATTTCCAAGTGCTCATTGTAGACATTACTATTTCAATATTATGCCATAATATCATCAAAAAATACAACAACAAAAGAATCAAGGTATATGTGGAAGACACAATTCATCAAATCCATGAATATTGTTAGTGCATTCATTAAACAAAAATGCATGGCGTTATATTCATAATGTATATAGAAAATCTGAAATGATATCTTCAAAATATCCTCTCCTCTAACTCTAAGATGATGATATCTCGAGAATAGATCATTCTTTGAGAACCACTTGACCCCCTTCAATTGATCAAACAGATCATCTATTTAAGGAATAAGATATCAATTTTTAATTGTTACTTGATTCAAATTGCGATAATCAACACATAAACAGAGAGTACCATATTCTTTATTTATGAATAAAACTAATTCAACCCAAGCCTAAGTACTAGGTATGATAAATCCTTTACCTTAAAACTCTTCTAGCTAAACCTTTGACTCTCTAAAATCATTTTGATCCATTTTGTAAGATAGTAGTGAAATATCGCTTGTTCCCAGGAGTAGGTTAATAGTAAATTATATTTCCCTTTTGGGTGGTAACCCATAGAAATCATTAATAAATACATCTGGGTATTAATCCAATATTTTAGAAAGAGTCTTATTCCCCATTTCATCTACTTCACTCAAGGTCATTGCTGCTAACTAGATATAGATAATTCCATCAACTATCACTAAAGGTCCTAATATGCCTATATTTATATCCCAATACCCTTTTAAAAGGTGAAGAACTCCATTTGTGGATGTAAATGTTACCTACTAAGCATAGTAGTATATATGGGATTTTAATCCCTCCAGCCAGTCTATACCAAAGATTAAATAAAAAACATCCATCTCTAGGACCATAAAATCCAAATGAAACTACATTGCATCAATTTCAATGGAACATACTGGGAATTTAAATCATTTATACTCCCATTTTACAAGGGGTTTCTTGATATTAATGACACGAGGCATCATTTCCATGTGTAGTCCCAATTTTTTAATCATAGAAGAAGCAAAGAAAGAATGTGATACACTAGTATCAAACAAGAAATGTATAAGAGTGGAATTAAGAAGAATGGTACCTTACAACATAGAGGGGCCTAGTTGTTCACTCAAAATAGCCTATTACTATCCATATATATTTTTCTCAACTATCATGAGATAATTATTGTTTACCTACTGAAGTGTCGATTAAAAAACAAACGTATTACTGGAAATTTCCTGGTCCACCTGTTTCTATGGCTGAAAACTAGTCCAATGGGACTGTTTCATCTGAGCATATGAAAGGTGAGGTTGAGTCAATCATGTTCCACCTAATTATATCTAAAGTTTAAGAAAAAACTTCTTGATATGGCCTCTATTACCATAGTGGGGGAAATTTTATCAGTGGTGAAGTACATTCTCTCTTCTTTTTCATTAACAAATTGTACTAAAAAACATGGTTTAGTATCAAATATTTCAGGAAAATTAATTGATTATATAGTCTGAGACTGAGGTGTGCCACCTACATGAGAGTAGATGTCTCTCTTTCTCTTATTTACAACACTATAATTGAAACCTATCCCTATGGGAGCAAATAGACCACCTCCCACAGGATTCCCAATAAGACCCTTTTCTTCCATTGTTTCCCTATTAACCATCTCTGTATAATCTATAATATAGAGAACAAATACCTTGGATCAAATATCTAGTCATTATACCAACTCAAAGATACGCACCTTCAAGGAAATAATAACAACCACTTCTAGGAAAACTTAGCTTCATACTCTATCATAGAGAGGGTTTCTTACCTCAATATGAAGAAATGTGTTATTATTTCTATTTTAAATGTGTGTGGGTAGAATTTTTTAATGAACTATTCCTCAAAATCCTCCCACATAATTCCTCCATTAGATTTAGCTTGGATATAGATAAATCCCACCATTGGAATGTAAGATATTTCAATACATATGAAGGAACTGGGGCCCACAATGGAAGCCCATGGGCCAGGGATTTTAAAATTTTCATCGATGGGTAAACATAACTTTTCACCGTCGATAATCCGAGCCCTGGTAAGGTCTGAGGATCTTGCATAAATTATAAAGAGCACAAAATTAAAATGAAAAACTTACCCATTTTAGATCTAAAGTTGTGGGTGACTGAAACTCATCACCGATGATCATTTCTTGAAGGACCCATAGTAGGAACCCTCTAGATCATTCACACACGCTTCAAAAATCTACCGGAATGTCTATCGTCTGATTCCAAGAGCTAGCATGATGATCTGACGATGACTTTGATATCCCAATGATCACCGCATCAAGATGCCTTTGATGCTTGAGGAAGAACTCAATCCGAACACTTGGATCGAATTATTCTCTCTCTAGGAAGTGGGAGGAGAGAGAGGATTTGGTTTTCATTCCATAAATGAATGAATAATCTAGTGATTGAGCCCCTCTCCACTTATTTATAGTGGATGATGAAAACTACCCAGTTGGGTTCCCCAACCCCCATGTAATATAACATCCACTAAATAAATAATAATGACGAACTATACCACATCAATATTATTTATTATTTTATCACATACCTTTAATATATTTAAAATATATTACGCAATAAACCCAACTCATTTAACTCAACTCATAATCCCGCTTACTATTAAACGAACCTTGAATATTAAAATAATATTTGTTCGATTAATATTTTCTCATATTTACTTAACTTGAAAATATATTAAATAAATTCAATTCCAATTATTCATAAATTGAATAATAATGAATTTATTTAATTATTAGTGATTAATACTTTGGACAACACTCGAACCCCATGGTGGGACCCACCATGTCCAATATACCTATTCAACCAAATAGGGTGGATTATTGAATACACCATTGTGTATGACCCTCTAGGCCCTTATCTTGATAGAAGTGAATAAAATATACAGACCAAGAGTGGATTCTAGCAACCCATCAAGGCCCCTAAAGAGATAAGGATAGTCATCGAAATGACTACCAGCCTATGAAAACTGACTATGTACTATAATCTCTTTGTCTTTAAATATATCATAAAGTAGGATGCAAACTTGTGTCATCGCCCTTTTCTTACTTTATTATTTATTGATCTATCTTAATGGATTTACCTTTTGACTGCTTTATTCAAAGACTTATGAAGGTAGCTCCATTCTGATCAACCAGGCCTGAGATATAAAACTTCCTTAACCCAAAAGCGAAAAATCCTTTCTTGACAATTCAACCAATGTTATACCACCAATGATGAACCCAACACAAGAAACCTCACCATGATTTCAATACCATGGTTTTTTCCTTGCATCAAAGTATGCAATGAAATGGTACACACTAGTAATGATCTCAAGTCAGGAGACCAATACACATGTCTTTAGATAGGTACAACTAATGACACCTGAAACATGTGGTGTTCATATTGGCAAGTCTATCCTCATGATCTCACTACTAGAGATCACCAAGTGTGAACTTCCTGAGAAGAAGTCTCAATGCTTATGAACCCCCTGCACCTGATAGCCAAACATCAACTGTGTCCATTCAGTATGATGCATCTAGACCGTAGGAAATTTGTTTAAGATTGATGTCATTGTATCTCGAGGTTCTCATTATAGCATGGGACCTACTATAACCTTTTGATATGGTAACTAATCTATGACATTACCATTAAATAGTGTATACAGAAATATCAGCACCGTAATAGTAAGAATACATCATGTATAACTAACTATATACACGATATGGTAATCAAAAGTACTACATAGTTGGGTTTAGGGAACCCATAATTTCAACACTCCCACTTACACTAGATACATCTTATTAACCATGCTTTTTAGATACTCACATGATGAAAATCATGTTTCTGGAGAGTAATGGCTTTAGCTGCTGGGTCCGCCACATTTATGTCGCGTGGCTATTTTGCTATATGCGACCTCATCTCCTTGAGTATAAATTTTCAAGAGATGGTATCCCCGAGTATATGAACTTTTTTACACTATCATGACTTGACATCTTGTCTAGTAATAATATCATAATTTACATTATGATAATATTTTACTAAGTGGAATTCCAAGAACTAGAACAAATGGTTGTGTTTAACTGCTTCTTAGTTGCATCAAAAGCTGCAACATACTCATTATTTGTAGGTAAGGTTACCATTGGATTTTATGAGATTGAATCACTCATTACCTCATCCTAACTATGATATTACATCATATTGATCTAAGGAAGACTAGTTTGTGTCCCAGAAAGACTAGTATCCTTCTTCTCCACTTACCAGATACATATCATTTGTACTTGCTAAAGTACAAGATGATAGTTTTGACTGCTACACTTGTAGTGTTCCTAGATATAATTGATATTTTCCTATAAGAAATTATATCATTACAATATCAATTATTTTACATATCAAGTCATACGTGATTGATCCATCTCTGAAGCGTATGGAACTCAACTCACAACTTTAATCTCTTCCCATGTTCCGAACATGTCTACTTGGAGAGATTATGCCATGTTACATTGGTAACAATTATCTCTTAAATTGTCAATACCATGTCACTATATGTACGATAGACTTGGTCCAAGAAATCATTAGATCTACCTTAGTAGATCTTGTTCCCTAGAACTTAGGTTGCTACTTTAAGTCAATCATTAGAGAATAAATTTCATCCTGGTATTAACTAACTGTAAGACCAAAATCTATTTTCCATATGTTATCAAACATATTTCTCTTGGAAAACTTTGGAACTCCCACTAACATTTGGTAGACACATGATAATGATTCATTCCAAATGAATGTTTTAAGATGTTATTGTTTACTTTAATCCTAAATTGGATTTCAGTAACTTGAAACCCTTATTGGCATCCAATGGTGTCATCATTCCTTTCTGGTTGTATCATATAGACACCTTCCATGAAAGATGATCTTGACATCCAATTTCTAATTTTATGATCTTAGATGTTAGCTATGATAAGTAAAATTCTAATGGATTTAGGCATACCGACCTGGTATAACCAATAGAGCATTATTGGTACCACAATTTTGACATCCATATATCAACTCATTTGAATACCCATCATAGTAGTCAATTTATAATCCCCCTTGAAATTTGAAACATAAAATCCATTATTTAATTTTAATTGGTATTTTCAATTTTATCTAATTTCCATATACTAATTACTTATAGGAATTATTATTCTCAATGAATAATGTATCACCAGCCATGGTGAACTCAAAATTATCACCATGGTTTTTAACCTTCCTATGCAGTATGTGTCATTGGAACATTCCTCTTCCATATGTACTTATGGAAAATTTTCCTATGCCAAACATATGTACATCTCAAGCATTGACTAAATCCAAGTCAATCCTACTCCCACTATCTCTAATAGAGATGTGCACCCTTATATATAAAAGTGTAGTCTATCACTTGACTACTGCTTTTCTATCTTAGGGATTTATATAATATCCTAATCATCAATTAGGATAATTATTTAGATGAACTATGTGTTTAGCTTCATGCTAGTTTGTTTATGTTCTAAATGAAGGACCCCGGGACACCCTGAGAGGGGAGGGGTGAATCAGGGTGACCACTTTTTCTTTTAATTTGTTGGATCTTGTTCCCACGTTGGTAGGAACTTGTTGAACCTGTATGATGATTACGATCAAAATGAAAACATTCACATGCACAGAGAAGACACAGTCATTTTTACTTGGTTCACCACTAAGGGCTACGTCCAAGGAGCATACGCCGACAGGTTGTCGGTCGTACCTAAATCCACTATGCTTCACTAGCTGCGGATACAAACGTTCGGGTACAGACACTCTGTCCCAGGCTCACTGCCTTTACAAAAGGTTTAGGGAAAGCTCACTGCTTCCCTCGGGTCACTCCCGTTGACTCCCCCTGGCTCACTGCCGTTGGTGAAGTCTCACTCAGTTTATAGACGTGAAGGTCTCTTCAATAAATTTGCATTGAAGTCTTTGCCTCTGCTCAGCACGAGACTCTGCTTGCATCGAAGTCCGGAAGAGATGCACTAGAACGCACAGAACCACTGAACTGGATAACCAAAACGTGCAGACAAACCTTACTGAGAAATATGCGAAACATCAACCATTTGCGCGCAAAATCATCCTATTGCGCGCAACATTTTCTTTTGGCGCGGAAAAATATTTCGCGCAAAAATCCCGTTTTTCGCGCAACTCCAAATATTTCGCGCAAGCTCCTTTACGCGATCCTTTTTCGCGCATCAGACCTCGGATCTTCTCGAAGTCTTCCAACAACTCCGAATGAGTGGGGTCACCTCATATTTATAGGCGACTGAGACCACTGCGCGCAAAATCCCCTTCGGCGCGGAAAATCTCTCATCTGGCGCGTAATCTTTCCCCCAGCTTATGTATTTCGCGCACAACCCTTATTTTCCGCACGGCCCATGCCTTTTCCATCTTTCACCAAACTGATTCTGAAACAGCATTTGCGCGAAAAACTATTTCGCGCATCCCGCTGTTTTTCCGCGCCTAACTTAAGTTTTTCGCGCAAGCCTCTTAAATTTCGCGCACCACTTCCGTTTTCTGCGAAGCTCCTTTTGCAGACAATCCATGTCTTCATTTTCCGATTTTGAGGCCCAAAAATTTGGCAAACACTGGGAAACAGCGCCACCTTCAAAACTGTTGTCTGCTTGAACTGTATGATCACTTTGCTGGAACACATTCGGAACTTCCACTGAGGATTGACAACAAACACAAACCATACACCAAATCATGCTTTGAAAAACCTGGTTCCAACAATCTCCCCCTTTGGGTTTGTTGGCAATCAGAATAAATTCAATAGATCACCAACCATGAGCAAATCCAAAACGCAAGAATCAACTCAGCCAACACTCTAAGTCTACGTGAGCAATGCTCGGTGTAGAAAACAAGAGAGGAAGCTTGAATTGGGTCTTAGTGTTTTGAAATTCTCCATGACGCCCGATGTTATCCTTATTAAACTTCTCATCACAATCTTACACTTCCATCACAGATGAATTTCTTGCCGTGAATTTCTTGCCGTGAATTTCTTGCCTTGAATTCTCTTGCCATGAATTTCTCGCCTTGAATTCTCTTGCCTTGAATTTATTCCTTTCTCCCCCATTGACAATAAAACCAAAGACCGAAAAGTTTGTTCAACGTTCAGCTCAAGCCATACTCCCCCTGGATAGTATCTCCCCCATAAACCTGCATCACAGCCATAAATAGATAAAAACAGTCAAAACACACGGGGAGAGGGGAGTTTCGAAACCTCCTTATGCAGCAGGAGGTGGTTGAACACCTAGGTTCAACCGATGCTTTTCAAACACAGCTGCTGACAGTGGCTTTGTCAGGATATCAGCTACCTGCTTATCAGTTCCCACATGGTCCAGTCTAATCACCCCATGTTCAACCTTTTCTTTGATGAAATGATACCGTATTTCAATATGTTTTGTACGAGAATGCTGAACCGGATTTTTTGTGAGATCAATTGCGCTTTTGTTATCACAGTAGATAACCATTGGCTGCTTTACCTCATCACCAATATCTGTTAATTGTTGCTTCATCCATAGCAGTTGAGTGCATGACTTTGTGGCAGATATATACTCAGCTTCAGCAGTACTAAGAGAAGTACTTTCTTGTTTCTTGCTCAACCAGCCAACACAATTATTTCCGATAAAGAAAGCTCCACCACTGGTGGACTTTCTGTCCACAACATCGCCAGCCCAGTCAGCATCAGAAAAAGCGGATAATTCACTATCCCTTCCTACAGCAAAGTATAATCCATACTTGTAAGTACCTTGAATATACCTCATGATTCTTTTCACTGCTGTCATGTGTTCCTCTTTTGGATTACTCTGAAAGCGGGCAGAAAGACATGTGGCAAAGACAATATCTGGCCGTGTCGCTGTCAGGTACAATAGGCTCCCAATAATTCTCCTGTACAGAGTGGGATCTACAGATTTCCCATCCTCATGCTTCCCAAGTTTGGTTCCAACTGCAATCGGAGTTGACATTGGTTTGGAGTCTTGCATGTTAAACTTCTTCAGCAGCTCTCTTGCATACTTTTCCTGAGAGATAAAATTGTAGTCTTTCCTCTGAGTCACTTGCAGTCCCAAGAAATATGTGAGCTCCCCAATCATTGACATTTCAAATTCTGATTTCATATGATTGGCAAATTCATCCACTGATTTCTGTTTGCTGCCACCAAATATAATGTCATCGACGTAAACAAGAACCATGAACTGATCTTTTGGAGAATTCTTCACATAGAGATTGTGATCAACTCCTCCTCTTTTGAATTCCAGCTTTTTGAGATACGAATCTAGTCTAGAATACCATGCCCTTGGTGCCTGTTTTAATCCATAAAGTGCTTTCTTTAGCTTGCAGACCTTTGATTCATCAGCACCAAGAAGAAAACCCACTGGTTGTTCAATGTAGACTTCTTCTTCGAGTACACCATTTAAGAATGCTGTCTTGACATCCATTTGATATACTTTATATCCTCTTTGGAGTGCCATGGAAAGAAATAGCCTGATTGACTCCAGTCTAGCCACTGGAGCAAAGGTTTCTTCAACATCAATGCCTTCAATCTGAGAGTATCCTTTACATACCAGTCGTGCCTTGTTTCTGATGACACTTCCATGCTCATCAAACTTATTTTTGAAGATCCATTTGGTACCAATCACATTGTGACCTTCGGGTCTCTGGACAAGATCCCATGTCTGATTCTTATCAATCTGATCTAATTCATCATTCATGGCTTTCACCCAAGATTCATCTTTTGCAGCTTCTTCGAATGAGGATGGCTCTACAACTGATAGAAATGCAGATTGTGTGGTATTCCTCATCCTTCTGGTTTGAGTGGGTGCACTCTTATCCCCAATTATGTTGGATGGATCAATCTCAGCTCTTCGATTTCTCCTGCGAGGTTCAGTAGTATTCTCTTCAGCCATAGTTTCTTCTTCAGATTCTTCTTCTGAGTCAACATCATCATGTGATTGATGAGTGTTTTGAACAGCTTCCTCTATTTCTGCATTTGTAGGTTCTTCATGTTCACATTCTTCATGACTTTCTATCACATCAGCATATGACGTGCGCGAAGCATTTGTGGTTTTCTCTTCAATTATCTTAACATCATTGCTTTCCACAATCCTTCCCAAACGATTGTTGAAACATTTGTAGGCTTTGCTGTTCATTGAGTAACCGAGGAAGATTCCTTCATCTGCGTTGTCACCATATTTCCCCTGATTTCCTTCTTTGTTCCTGATGAAGCACTTACTTCCAAAGACACGAAAGTATTTTAGAGATGGCTTCCGTCCATGCCACAATTCATATGGTGTCTTAGTCTCACCCATATAAAGTCCTGTTCGATTCTGAATGTACACTGCAGCTTGAACAGCCTCTTTCCAGTAATGTCGTGGAATACGACTCTCAATCAGCATAGTTCGTGCCATGTTGTTCACCTGTCGATTCCTTCGTTCCACAACTCCATTTTGTTGTGGAGTTCTCACAGCAGCTACCTCATGTTGTATCCCATGCTTCTCCAGATAATTTTCAAATTCAATGGACGTGTATTCTCCTCCATTGTCAGATCGCAACACTTTGATTGTTCGTCCAGTATCATTCTCGGCGATTCGCCGATATGTTTTCATGCAGTCAAGGACCTGTCGTTTCCGGTGAATGACCATCACACATGCCATTCGACTGTAATCATCTATGAAAAGGACAAAGTACCTTTCTCCATGAGTCCCGGCAACATTTATTGGACCACAAACATCTGTATGAATCAGATCAAGAAGGTGAGATGCCTTTTTCTTCTTTGGCCGATATGAACTGCAGACCAGCTTCCCACGAATACAAGCATCACAGGATTTTTCACGCTCACGCTTCAGGTTGGGAATGTCCATGACAATTCTCAATTTTGATATTTTCTCCATGTCTTGTTGATTGATGTGTCCCAATCTCCGATGCCACAGATTGTTTTCTTCTTCAACAGTCATGTAACATACATTCTCTTCACTATCAACCTGATACAAGTTTCCTTCTGTTCTGCATCCCTTCATGAGAGAATTGCCAGTTTTTCCCTTGATAGTGCAGCCTTTCTGATTAAAAGTAACAACAAGTCCTGAGTCACAGAGTTGACTCACGCTGAGGAGATTATGACGTAGGCCATCTACGTAAAGGACTTCAGTCTTCTTTAGTTCTCCATTAGCTAATTTGGTACTTCCACTCCCTTTGATTTTCAGAGCCCCATCATTACCAAATCTTACTGTACCATCAACATTCTTTATGATATTTGTAAGTAGACCGGCATTACCTGTCATATGAGATGAGCAACCGCTATCTAGAATCCAGGTACTGTTGTTCTTTGTAGCTTTGAGAGCTACCTCTGCAAGGTTTGATTTCTCAATCTTCCTCCTTTCCTTCCATGAGACGTTAGATTGAGTATATAGAACTGATGGCCTTTCAACTATCTCTTCCGCAAACCCAGGTTCTTCATAGTCAAAGTCTTCTTTAAGAGGTGAGAACCTGTTTGAAAGAGAAACATCGTCTTGCTGAAGAGACTTGACATGTCTGGAACTTCTGTATGAGGTGTCAATGTCCCTTCTCTGCCTGCAATTAATGGCCTTATGACCAAAGTTAGAACAATGAAAACAATATCCATAGAAATTATTTCTTCTATAAGAATTAGGATATGAAATTGTTCTCCTTTGTTGAGCATCTATATCTTCTCCATTCAGATAGCTTCTTGCCTCTTCACAATAGGACATGGTATGGCCCAGATAGCCACAGAACTGACACTTCATGAGAAGAAATTTCTTCTCACTTGAATTTTTCCTTATAGCTTCTTCCTTGGGAGAATAGTAAGACTGTCTGCCATTTTTGAAAGTTTGAGGATAATTTTCAGGTCTCCTTTTAGTTTGGATTGAGGGTTCCTTTTTCATCACTCTAGGTAACATTTCAACATGTTCAACTTTCATCTTATCTTTCTTTTGGATCTTTTCACTTCCAGCAGTTGATGACTCAGCCTCACAGCCAATTCCACTCTTTCCCATGCAAGCAGGTCTTTGATCACTCAAGACTTTTCCAACCCCATCTGAACCACACTTGGCTCTTGCAAGTAATTCTGCATCTGAGAATCTTCCGAACTGTATTTTCTTCCTCGATTCTTTTGGAACTAATTCTGTCTCCATTTTACTCCTCAGAGTAACTACTTCCTCCTCAAGACCCTCAACAGTCTTGGATTTTTCATCCAGTCTGGATGTGAGGTCATTGATGAACTTTGCTTGCTCTTCAATTCTCAGCTTCAGATCAACTGCATCATCATTGCTTTCAATTATTTTAGACTGTACCTTCACAAATTCTTCCAGTCGTTCAATTTCAGCTTCAAGTTGATCAACATATTCAGTTGATTCTTCTACAATTGATTTCCACTTATTGCAGCTCTTACATTTAATCTTAAGATTACTAACTGCATCCTTAAGTTGCACCTCAGGATCTACACAAGTTCTCAGTTGTTTTTCACCATCAGTATCTTCTGACTTTTCAACAGTGGCCATCATAGAAGCATGGTTCCCAGATTTGAATTCTGGTTCTTCTTCATCACAGAATTCATTGTCATCTTCTTCCTCTTCACAGACAAAACTCTTCCTTTGCATTTTCTTACCAGATTTGAAGTCTCCCTTTTTGAAGAACCTTCTTTGAGGCTTTTTGAAGTTTTCATCTTCACTGTCATCATCATTGTTATTCTTCAAGCACTGAGAGGCAATATGCCCAACTTTTCCACAACGGAAGCATGCGAGAGGTAACTTCCCTTTGAATTTCCCTTTCCCCTTCTGGAACTTCTTTGCAATGAGAGAAAGAATTTCTTTCTCTTCGTCATCATCACCGCTACTATCCTTTGAGATTTTCAATTTATCCATGGCCTTGAATGCCATTTCCTTGCTCACCCGAGTCGTAGCATCTTCTGGCTTGACTCTCATTTCATATGCTACCAAACTGCTCAGTAAGTCATCTAGAGAAAGTTTGGAAAGATCTCTTTCCTCAAGAGCTGACACCTTCGCATTATACAGAGGTGGAAGTCTTCTTAATATTTTCTTTACAATATCAATGTCTTTGATTTCTTCGCCTAGACCCCGAATTGCTCCAACCACTTCAGTAATTCGATTGAAGAAGGAGTCTGCATTCTCGTCTGGATGCATCTTCAGATCATCAAACCGATTGTGTAGCACTTGTAGTTTCGCCTCCTTCACTTTGCTATCACCTTCATAAATATTCTCAAGTTTATCCCACATAGATTTTGCTGAGGTGCAATTCATCACCTTCAGGTAAATCTGATCAGAAAGGGCAGCAGTGAGAGCATTCTGTGCTTTAGCATCTGCATCAAGAAGTTTCCTGTCTGTTTCAGTCATAGCCAGACCTGTTGGATCAGTGACATGTATTCCTTGCACAGTAGAAAAAAGAACTTCCATTCCAAGAGATCTTAGATGAGATCTCATTCTGTTCTTCCAGATCTGGAAATTGCTTCCATCGAAGTGAGGGACTCCCCTGACATTGAAGGCGTTTTCCATGATGAAGAAGGTCAGATTCAACACCAGCAACCTCGCTCTGATACCACTTGAAGGACCCCGGGACACCCTGAGAGGGGAGGGGTGAATCAGGGTGACCACTTTTTCTTTTAATTTGTTGGATCTTGTTCCCACGTTGGTAGGAACTTGTTGAACCTGTATGATGATTACGATCAAAATGAAAACATTCACATGCACAGAGAAGACACAGTCATTTTTACTTGGTTCACCACTAAGGGCTACGTCCAAGGAGCATACGCCGACAGGTTGTCGGTCGTACCTAAATCCACTATGCTTCACTAGCTGCGGATACAAACGTTCGGGTACAGACACTCTGTCCCAGGCTCACTGCCTTTACAAAAGGTTTAGGGAAAGCTCACTGCTTCCCTCGGGTCACTCCCGTTGACTCCCCCTGGCTCACTGCCGTTGGTGAAGTCTCACTCAGTTTATAGACGTGAAGGTCTCTTCAATAAATTTGCATTGAAGTCTTTGCCTCTGCTCAGCACGAGACTCTGCTTGCATCGAAGTCCGGAAGAGATGCACTAGAACGCACAGAACCACTGAACTGGATAACCAAAACGTGCAGACAAACCTTACTGAGAAATATGCGAAACATCAACCATTTGCGCGCAAAATCATCCTATTGCGCGCAACATTTTCTTTTGGCGCGGAAAAATATTTCGCGCAAAAATCCCGTTTTTCGCGCAACTCCAAATATTTCGCGCAAGCTCCTTTACGCGATCCTTTTTCGCGCATCAGACCTCGGATCTTCTCGAAGTCTTCCAACAACTCCGAATGAGTGGGGTCACCTCATATTTATAGGCGACTGAGACCACTGCGCGCAAAATCCCCTTCGGCGCGGAAAATCTCTCATCTGGCGCGTAATCTTTCCCCCAGCTTATGTATTTCGCGCACAACCCTTATTTTCCGCGCGGCCCATGCCTTTTCCATCTTTCACCAAACTGATTCTGAAACAGCATTTGCGCGAAAAACTATTTCGCGCATCCCGCTGTTTTTCCGCGCCTAACTTAAGTTTTTCGCGCAAGCCTCTTAAATTTCGCGCACCACTTCCGTTTTCTGCGAAGCTCCTTTTGCAGACAATCCATGTCTTCATTTTCCGATTTTGAGGCCCAAAAATTTGGCAAACACTGGGAAACAGCGCCACCTTCAAAACTGTTGTCTGCTTGAACTGTATGATCACTTTGCTGGAACACATTCGGAACTTCCACTGAGGATTGACAACAAACACAAACCATACACCAAATCATGCTTTGAAAAACCTGGTTCCAACACTAAAAAACTCTTTGCATCTAAACACATGTCATGTGACATAATGGATTTCCATCATACTATGACTCGTATGATATCCAATTGTCATTTTTTAGTTGGAATATAAGTTATGGGATTTCATCGTTATTTGAAAAAAACGTCTTGAAATGTGATGGATGTTACTACAGGTTGCAACATTGATACTACTTAAATTATAACTCGGATTTATAAAATGTGTGTTTAGCAATTACTCCACGCTACATTTTGTTGATCAATGTTAGCACGTAAGACATGTCATTGATCCTCCTTATTAGCATCAATGTTGTGATGTAGATAAGGTAATGTGTGTTTAGGAATTACTCCATGTTATATTATATTGATCAATGTTAACATGTAAGACATGTCATTGATCATCTTTTTTATCATCAATGTTGTGATGTAGATAAGGTGATGTGCATTTATGAATTACTCCATGCTACATTATTATGATAAATTAATGCTTGGTCAATGATATTCTTCAGCATGATGATCCGAAGCAACTCATATCTTATGACCATGCATACACTTAACTATTACATTTCTTAATCACTTAAAGGAATATTATGAAGCATCTTTACCACTAGATTTCCTTTGGAATAATTCACACTTGTTGAACTAATTCCAAATTCCTTGTGGAATACCTTTATTTCTAAAGGTTTATTTTTTCAAACTAAAACGTCGATAATACCAAAGGGTTTTAGCTATGCCGAGCCTAAATAACAAGATATTTATATTCTAGATGTCCATTTTTAGTTTTCTTGACAAAGAATTATCTTTCCACTATTGGGTAAAAAGTCTTATATTTTTTTATATTCATCAATTATTGCCTATGATTCAAGTACGACTGAACTATTTGATGAGTATGAGACACCAATAAAAAATTAATTCCTAAAATTGGAATAATGTCTCATTATGTCCATAGGTAATATGAGATAAATGTTTTTGGTTATACTCAACAACTTTTTCAACTATAATCATTGACTTGGAAATACAAAGTTTTGTGTTTCTCACCATTGACTTAGGAATCACCCTTTCTCAGTTTCTTGGAGAAGACACCTTTATTCTTGTAATGTTTATATACTTATTTGGTTATTGTATTTCAATACATATATGTGAAAGGCATATTGTATTTAATACCCAAGAAGTATTTTAGAAAAAATACATTTATTTGGTGAATATACAATGAAGAAAAAGTGAGTTATTGCTTATTCAATTCAGCAAATTTTAAACTTCCATAAATTATTTCAAATATGTGATTAAAATAACCTCCTATTAAATAACCAACCTCTTTTATTTGAATAATAGTATGTAGGTGACTTTGACGTAACTTTTCATTGGGATTTTTGTGTTGTCTTCCAATTTATTCGCCATAAGAATTAAATATGACACTTTCTTTAATATTATTATTACTTGGAAAACCTTACCTAAAAGTAAATCAAGTGCTTAATCCATCCTGTTCATTTGTACTCTTACAAGAAACTGGAGTAATTAGGTGTAATAATGAGATGTCATGAAAGATCACAGTTTTCCTTTCATGTTTACATAAATCCAGTGTAATCATCACATTCAAAACTTACTTTACTTTCTCCTCGCAAACTTCTTGGAGATGAGGATACATGAGCTTATCATCCATGTCCTAATGTCATGACCACAACTAACATTGGACATAAATGATAACATTATGAAAGAACCATCATATGATTAATTCACAAGTCTCTTGTATGCAGTTTTACACCCACGCTTCCTGAGGTGGCGTAACAGGTATTGGGACACTAGCACCTTGAATTTCTGATATAATTGTAATGTGCACAAGTGCCTATACTACACTTGGAAATTAGTTCTAGTTTGAACATTAACTTTGTCCAATATTTATTGTAGTTTTATTGTAATATTAATTTCCATTTTCTACAAAAATAAACTTTAAAAGATTATACTTTTATGTTTATTACCAAATTAGAAATTACTAATTAAATTAATCATTAAATGTCTCCCACTATTTTATCAAATTCTAGGAACCCTCTATAATAGAATCTAAATAATATGTCGCTTGAGTATTATAGTGGAAAGGATCTCTGAACCTCCCCTTATAGTATACAAGCTTTGGCTATGCCACTACTCAGAGGGTTTAAGTTAGGAATTTGGCTGGCCAACCGCATTAACTCACGGTTCCTTGATCCATTGAGTGAAGTATCACCTTCTAAAATAATAACTTGATTTACTCAATTATTGCCTCTAAAATTAAAACAAGATATCTTGGGATATTTCTTTGCTACAATTTTAGTTAAGTCTACCCGCCACTCTCATAAGAACTCCCTGATAGTAAGAGGCACCCTCAACTTTGGCATGACCAACAACCCAAACACCTAGTTTTGTTCAAACTTGAATGGTGGAAGGCTGTTATGACTTAATATTTCTTTGATGGTTTTTGCATTTTTCTCTCGATGAATGTAATTCATTTCTATTAATCTTGTTCATCTATGTTGTCATGCTCACAACTAAACATTAATAGAAAAACACACATCACTTCTTTATGCATTTTATTATTTATTATTTTATATATTTTCCTGCTATTCTAAAATTCATAAAATAATAAATAAATGCATAAAGGTAAACTGCTACCCGACTTATCTTGAGCATCTAAACGACCTAGGGGCATCACACCTGAGTCGAAGCTTGACTCTTGATGCAACTCAACCCCGTCTTGTATATTTTCCTTGCATCGGGAGTACCACCATGTCTTGGTAGGGTCCATGTCACGTCTTGGAGTACCGACTCGTCTTAGTGGGGTCCACTTCATGTCTTGGTCAACATACACTACCACATCTAGGCAGGGTGTAACGACCCGACTCTTTGGAAAAGGTACGGATCGTTAGTTTTGCTTTCAAATCTTTCCTTAAAGCGTTTGTAATGTGTGTAACATCCTAAGGAAGCTTCGGGGAGTGTTCGGGGTTTGTTCGGAGACCGGGAGTTTGAGAAATGGGCTTATAGGCAGTGGCACACGGCCTGCGCACGGTCTGCGCACGGTTTGGGATAAACCGTGCGGCTGTAGATAGGGGCACATGGCCCTGCGGACCAGGCCGCACGACCATACAACCTTTGGTCTAAAGGTAGGGAGGTGCGCACGGCTTGCGCATGGTTTGGGTAAACCATGCGCCTAAACCGTGCGACCCTGTTCTAGAGGCAGGTAGGTGCGCACGGTTTGCGCACGGTTTGGGTAAACCGTGCGCCTAAACCGTGCGACCCTGTTCTAGGTGAAATTAAAATTTTGCCCTTAAATTCTATTTAAGGATTAAGCCTTTTCTTTCTTCCTTCCCATGAACAGAACTAGAGGGGATCCCTATTTTGAGCTCCAAACCCTCTCCTCTCTCAACTCTTTTCGTTTCTTCGTCCGACATCCGAATCTTGATCCATCGAAGGCGTTGGATCACCCTTGGTAAGGCTTACCTCACGCACCCCCCTTTCCTCAGTAAATTTTGGTATATATTGTGTTATTTTACCACAGGATCATATGAAATATTTCCAAGGCATTGGACTGGAAACTCAGATCTCTTCCAACCTACTACGAATCTGAGGTCGATATCAAGTGAGCCTACGCCTACAGCTCTAAGGTAGGTGGTCACGTGGTTTCCATTTTGGGTTTTCTCCTTTTGAGTTATTATCATCGTGTCATGGTTTGAGTTTCGCCAAAACTCTTACTTGTATTGACCGCCTTATGTCTAAATGACTCGTGTGGTATGAGATTGATGATTCTAACCTTGTTAGGGTGTTTAGATTTGGTGTGGACTGGGAGTGGTCAACCATAGGTGATATGCCTTGAGATTTGGTCCTTTTTACATTTGAACCTTAACGATATGTATTGAAAGAAAATTTTCCATGTTAGGCAAATAAGGTGACTTGGTTAGAGGGTGGCTAGGATGAGATAGCCTGAACCCCTCGAATGAATTGAAATGTATGTGTGCCTTGAGATGTGATTATGTGGTAATGAAATATGGAATTTTCATGATTTTTTAATGTGATAGAATATAAGATGGTTTGCCTTATATATTGTGATGTGAATGGTTATGAATTGCTATGTTGACAACCATGTGATAACCCCTGTATGGGCGGGATGCATTCTTACCCCATTCCAGATGAATATCCGTGTGTGGGAGGGAAACATTCTTACCTCGTGCCATATGAATCTCTGTGTAATAGAATGGGAAGCATTCATACCTCGTGTCTAAATAACCTTTACGGGTCGGAGGCATTCTTCCCCATGCCAGCTATAGTGCTTATGGACGAGAGGCATTTATAACACGAGCCAGTGATGAATGTACATATGTGAGAAGCATGGATGATAGGCATGTTTACCTCGTGCTAGTGATAACCTATATCTATGCACTTATACCTCTGGTGATTGTTCAGAATCCCAGCCATGAGCTGAATCAGGTAGACCCGCCAGGTGTCCTTCCAGAACCTGAGCGGGAGGGTTGTTTATTTATTTACTTTACTTACCTTCTATTTAATACACACCATTTATTTTTCAAACACCTATTTGGAATACACTTAGACGTCATTGGTGGTGGCCTACTGAGACTTGTCTCACACCCTACCCGGGCGGCCTCTTGGGCACCCGTGTAGACTTTACTGCTGCAGGTACTAGTAGGGGAAAAGGACCAGCTTCAGGTTGTTGATACATGTACGTTCTAGCTGGAGTTCTAGAGCAGAGGACCGAGCTTGGATAGAGATGCTTGTGGACTAATTTTGTTATCTTTTTGTATTACTGTATAGCATGCTTTCCATCTATTACCATTTTATTAGCATGCCAGCATCCATTTTGTATCAGACACTACCTATGTGGATTTTTTATATTTATCAGGGTTTTCCTTTTTCTGTTAGTTGGTGTTGGGCAAAAATACCTCAAGGTAACATTGCAGTATTTTTGGGTTGATTGTGTTTGTTGACAAAGCAGGTTTTCATGGATATTTGTCAAGCTCCCAAGAAGTTGTTGACAATCCTTGTTGACAAAGAATGATGACAAATGAAAGGACGATCTGGAGGCGGTACAAAAGAGCAATACAAGGTGGCGCCGTTTCCCAGTGTTTGCCAAATTTTTGGGGTCCAAAGTTTGGAGTTTGGTGAGCATCACGACAATAGGATTTCCATGAAGAGCATAATTTAATATGGAAAAGGCATGAATTTCGCGAATATAGGATGCATGGTTTGGATTTCGCGAAGACCAGAAAAATGGAGGCGGTGATGCTTCACGATTACGTCAAAGCTTCGCGAACGTCAGAGTTGAAGCGCATTGCGGCGGTGAAGGGATTTGCGAGGGAGCTTCGCGGCGAAGGCGCGAAGGAATGTTGATGGTAATGCTCCGCGATTACGATGAGCTCCGAGAACGGAAAATTGCCATGGTGCTTTGCGATTTGGACAGAATTCTGGCGGAAACTTCGGAGCTTCGCGATTTGATATGACGTGGCATTGACTTCGCGCGGAAAGTTCCAGGGTCAGTGGAATCACCTATAAATAGAGGCCGACCCCCTCGAGAGAAGTAGTGAGAATTTTCAGAGAAGACCATTTGCTCTCATTTTGTGAAGGTGGTTCGCGGAGCCAGTGTGCTTCGCGAAAGAGGAGCTTCGTGGCGTCTATTGTAGCTCCGCAAAACCTGCAAGCTCTGCGTTGGCTTAGTAAGCTTCGCAAGGGACGTTGCTTTGCGACGGCTTGAGCTTCGCGAAAGTGTTTCGCGAAAAGGAAGGAGCTTCGCGAAGGCTTGTTTGAGCTTCACGAAATTGGGAGCTTCGCGAAGTAGGGTGCTTTGCGAAGGTACTTTCCAAAGGTAGTTGCCCAGTGGTCAGAGGAAAAGTGGTATTTATCAGTGGATGAAAGTTGGACTTCAACAGAGCATCTATCAACAGTTGAAGATTCATTATTTCATGAAAATGAAGAGACCTACAGGTCTATAAACTATGAGTGAATCCCTTCACAGAGCAGTGATCTTAGGAAGAGGAAGAAGGTGATCCTCTCCACCGGTAGTGATCCAGAGAGAGAGAAATAGGGAGTGCCCCTTGGGAAAGCAGTGAGTTGAACCTAAACCTTGAAAAGGTAATGAGCCTGGGATAGAGTGACTGTACTCGAACATTGTAATCCACAGCTAGTGAAGTATAGTGGAATTTGGTACGACCGGCAACCTGTCGGCGTATGCTCCTTGGACGTAGCCCTTAGCGATGAACCAAGTAAAATTGCTGTGTCCTGTGCTTGCTTTACATTCTGTTTATATTGTGCAACAGGAAAGAGAGAGAAGAGTGTTTTTCTTAACAGCAAAACAAGATCAGAATGGACATTAATTTTAATTAGTCATACCCTGATTCACCCCCCCCCCCTCTCAGGGTATTCAGCCTTGTGGACCTAACAGTTGGTCTGTATGTTTCCCTTTTTCTCCTGTTTATCCATTAGTTGTGCTTCTGCTATTTAATCACTTGCTGCTATACCACTGTGTACTATGACATGGGGGTACAGTTTCCCCAACTGACTTACCATTACACCCCTACTGCTAGTCGGTAGCCCCTGGCCTATGGGGAGAGGAGCCAGGGGTCATGTGGCCAACCGGGCTCGAGGATCGGGTTGAGGGGCAGCCGGGTCCTGGACGTCACAAAGTGGTATCAGAGGTTTTATTTCTTTCTTGATTTACTATTTGGAGATGATAGACTGAGAGACTGGGAATGCGTAGGGACTTATCCATGAGCCGTGCTTGGGCGTCGCGAACCCATGTATGGGGTATGGTCCAAGTTTCATATTCTATGTTGTTATTGATTCTGCTATTTACTGTTGATACTGTTTGACTGTTGGGTGATTCACATGTTTTGTGATGTTATTGAGATTTTCAATGTTAGAATTTGGATTTCAGGGTTCGACCCGATGAAATTAGGGTTATGCATTAGAACATGCATCATTATAGACACAATATGATTAGGTCGTGCATCTTTCCATGCCACGTCTAAATTTTCAGTGAGCATTCCTTGTTGGTTATTTCCATGCCTTGTTAATATGTGTAAAGCTATGCTAACCCATCTTACAGGTTGTGAATTTAGGAATGAGGTGGTTTTAGTGGGTGTCACTCCATGGTTCATAAGGTGTATGGGCCCTTATGGATCAGAAAATGACATTCCAACTAAACCAATATTTTTCTTTAAAGGAAATTCAAATACTTGATTATCACAAGTAAATGAGAAATGACATCCAAGTGTGTGTCATCTTTTAGTTCTTGAGGAGTATGGGCCCTTATGGGCTGGGAAATTCCATGTCACTGGATTAAGTTAAATCTGAACAGTTTCAGGTTTTATTAAGAATTCCTATGGGTGTGGATAGGTGATCTTAGGGGTAGGAAGGCTTAGTACCTATCCTAGATTCTAGAGTTCAACCTTTAATTTTTTGGTTTCTTCTTTTGAGACGTTTGTTTGGAATTGTATCACTATACCTCCAAGACATCCTCGAGACGCACGTGTTGAAGGTGGCGACGATCACGTTCCTGAGGTGGCGGGCCCTGAGCCGCTAGTTGATATTCCTGTCGAGCCACATATGGATCCTATTGCTATTCCTGAGATGGGCGTCGATGCCCAGTTCCCTGAGAGCTTCTTGAGTATGATGCAGAGTATGCAAGGTGGAGTGCAACATACCCCGAGTATGACAGAGTTGACCTGCGAGTTTCAGTCATATCATCCTCCTACTTTTACGGGAGATGGTAGACCACTTGCTATAGAGTCCTGGTTGGAAGCTATTCTGACCATCTTCGAGCACCTTGAGACACCTCCAGAGCGGAGGGTCAAGCTCGCATCTTATATGCTATGTGGTTCAGACAGGAGGTGGTGGGATGTCATCACCCAGTCTGGACAGCAGAGATATATGATCTGGACCGATTTCTAGACTATTTTCTACGATTACTTCTTTCCCCAGACTTTGAGGGCTGACAGAGCTAGTTATTTTATGAATCTACATCAAGGGACCATGACGGTTATGGAATATTCATCTCGTTTCATTGAGTTACATCATTTTTCTCCTACACTAGTTGCTGATGATCTCATGGACGCTAGGCGTTTTGAGGATGGGCTGTGTTACTCCATCCGGTTGTAGGTTAACGTGTTCAGGTTGACGACCGTTTCAGAGATTGTCAATCAGGCTTTGATAACAAAGAGGAATTTGAGAGAATCAGATAGTTTGAACCACGACGTTTCGGAACCTAAGGGTTCCAGCGGATCTTCTTCTAGGAAGAAGCGGCGTTTTAAGGACTCTCGTGGTGTTAGTGGTGGTCATACCCTTTTCTCAGGTGGTACTCCTATCTGTCACCAATGTGGGGTGCCAGGACATATGAGGAGGTAGTGTACGCAAAATCCAGTGGAGTGTAAAGGTTGTGGTAGGTTGGGCCATCTCCACTGTTTCTGCAGGACTTTTTCCCCAGGGCCTAGTGAGCAGGGATCTGTACATACTGCACGATCTGGTGCTGGATCGGCAGGATCACGTCAATCAGGCGGCTAGAATACTTCCAGTTGATCAGGCTGTGGTGGCAGTTGAGGCATAGGTAATCAGGTAAATGACTCTCAATGCCAGCATGGGAGGTCTACTCAAGGTAGCCAGGCTGTGACTCAGGGTTGTGGTGTCGGCCAGTTGTATGCAGTCGAGCATATGCCGCAGGAGCAGTGCGCCAGACCATCTACTGTACGAGGTACGATTCTAGTTGCCTCTATGTTAGTATATGCTTTGTTTGACACATGCGCTTCTCATTCTTTTATATCGGAGGTGGTTATCAGAAGTTTGGGCCTCGACGTTGAGTCATATCATGGAATGATCACGTTAGATACCCCCTTATGTATCCGTTCAGGGGGCTTTCATCATTGTAAGAATTGTCCCCTTGAGGTGGGCGGTTACCTTTTCGTGTGGAACCTGTATGTTCTGGATATGATAGGTTTTGATGTAATAGTTGGGATGGACTGATTAGTTCCCTATAGAGCCCGGATTGACTTCTATCATCGGAGGGTGGCGTTTACGTCACCAGAGGGAGACACATATATGCATAAGGGGGAATGAGATATTAGTGAGACACGAGCAGTACTAAAACACCAGAGAGTAGGAGGTGTCACGGCACAGGTTTCTAGTCTTTATCTCAATGACCAAGGGTTACAACCCTCTGCTTATCCTCCCATGGTGGATCATTTCAGTGATGTCTTTCCTGATGATTTATCTGGTCTACCTCCAGTGCGAGAGGTGGATTTTACTATTGAGATTGTACCAGAAGCATCACCAGTGACCATTCCTCCTTATAGTATGGCACCTAAGGAACTTCTGGAGCTTAAGAGTTAGCTGGAGGACCTAGAAACAAAAGGATTTATACGTCCCAGTACTTCTCCTTGAGGATCACCGGTTCTCTTTGCCAAGAAGGCAGATAGTACCCTTCGTTTTTGCATGGATTATCATAAGTTAAATCAGCTGACTATTAATAATTAGTATCCTTTACCTCGAATTGACGACCTCTTCGATCAGATCTGAGGATCGAAGGTGTTTTCAAAGATAGATTTAAGGTCGGGCTATCACCGGGTGCGTTTGAGGACTTCAGACATACCTCGTACAACATTCAGGAGTAGGTATGGTCTCTATGAGTACCTAGTCATGCCGTTTGGGCTTATGAATGCACCTGCAGTGTTTATGGATCTTATGAATCAGATTTTTCACCCTTACCTTGATTCTTTTGTGGTTGTATTTGTGGATAATATCTTAGTCTATTCACGCTCGAGACATGACCATGCAACCCATCTTGAGATCATGCTGAATACACTAAGAGAGCATCAGATTTATGCTAAGCTCATTAAATTCCACTTTTGGATAGATAAGGTTCACTTCTTGGGTCACATTATTTCTGAGTCTGGAGTTTCAGTTGACCTTGAGAAGGTGACTGTTGTAGTTTCTTTGGAGCATCCCAAGAACATCTTTGATATTAGGATTTTCTTGGGGCTTGATGGATATTATAGGCGGTTCATTCAGAACTTTTCATGCCTAGAAGCACCGCTTTCAACTTTGACCAAAAAGGGGGTGAGATTCGATTGGTTAGAACCTTGTGAAGTATCTTTTCAGGAACTGAAGGGAAGACTAACTTCAGCACTGATACTGATCTTGCCAGATCTAGGCAGAGCTTATAAGGTCTTTTGCGATGCATCAGGTATCAGGCTCAGAGCTATCTTGATGCAGGATGAGCGAGTCATTGCGTATGGTTCTCATCAGTTAAAGCCTCATGAACATAATTATCCGACGCACGACATCGAGCTCGCAGCGGTTGTACATGCCTTACACTGTTGGAGACACTATTTGTTGGGAGAGAACTCTGTGGCATACACTGAACAAAAAAGCCTCAAATATATCTTTACTCAGTGGGATCTAAATCTAAGGCAATGCAGGTGGTTCGAGTACCTACAATCCTTTTATTTCAAACTAGCCTACACTCCTGGGAAAGGAAATTCAGTAGCCGATGCGCTGAGTCAGAAAACTCAGTCACAAGTGGTTCAGGAATCTGATGAGGAGTGGAAGCTGATGAACCTATTTTCGGAGATGCATGTTGAGGTTTAGGAGGGTCAAGGTCAAACTATTCTCTCAGCCTTAGCGACAACGTCTACTCTTTTGGAACAGGTCAGGGATAGACAGTTATCAGATCTGGAAGGCCTTGTTCTACGAGAAAGTGTTGCTGATGATGCCTCTACAGAATGGACTGTGGATGAAGGTGATACTTTATTGTTCCTTGGGAATGTATGGGTCCCAGCAGACTTTAGAGAGGAGGTGATGAGGGATTTCCATGCCTCAGCATGGGCAGTTCACCTAGTCATCACCAAAATGTATCGTGATTTGCGACGACAGTACTGGTGGCCTAACATGAAGCGAGAGATAGCTGGTTTCATTACGCGTTGTTCCACCTGTCATTAGGAGAAGGCGGAACATCAGCGTCCGATAGGGTTTTTGCAGCCATTGTCCATTCTGGAGTGGAAATGGGATGATGTTTCTATGGACTTTGTAACTGGTTTACCCAGGTCACCTCGTGGCAATGATGTAGTATGGGTTATCGTCAACCGTAAGACGAAGGTTGCACATTTCTTACCTGTGCGGGAGACCTTCACGGTTGATGACTTGGTAAGACTGTATGTCAAGGAAATAGTGCACCTTTATGGAGCACCTCGTTCTGTTGTCTCGGACAGAGATCCTTGTTTTACATCTCAGTTCTGACAGGGTTTATAGAAGGCCTTGGGTACGCAAGTACTTTTGAGCATGGCCTATCACCTGCAGACTGATGGACAGACCGAGCAGACTATACAGGTACTAGAGGATATGTTACGTGCATGTATTCTCAATTTTGGAGGTTCATGGGAGAAACACATTCCTATTATCGATTTTAGTTATAACAATATCTTCTAGGCTACCATTGAGATGGCTCCCTATGAAACCTTATATGGTAGGCCTTGTCGCTCGCCTTTGTGTTGGATTGAAGTAGGGGAGGAATTTGTTCTAGGACCACGTCTTGTGCAGGAGACTACAGAGCAGATACAACTTGTTAGGAAGCGTATGAAGACAGCTGAGTTTAGACAGAAGTCCTATGATAACAAGCACCGGAGACCTCTTGAGTTCGAGGTTGGGAACCAGGTTTTCTTGAAGGTCTCACCCAGGTTGGGCAGAGACGTATACGGAAGCAGGGTAAGCTTTCACCGAGGTTCGTAGGACCCTTTGAGGTGGTGAAGAAGATCGAACCAGTAGCTTACCAGCTTGCACTCCTCAGAGATATCAGGCCATGCACGATGTTTTTCATGTATCTCAGCTACTCCGGTACTTTTTAGATCCGACTCATGTTTTTCAGCCTGATGAGGTTGAACTGGATGTGGATGCCTCCTTCGAGGAGTATCTGATGCGAATTGTTGACCGGAGTGTGAAGACACTCCGTGGTAGGTCTGTTCCTCTTGTACGGGTGCTATGGAAGCACGACTGGGTACAGGATGAGACCTAGGAGCGAGAGGCTGATATGCGTTCTCAATGGCCGTAGCTTTTCATTGATGACATCTCTTTACCCTCGGAAGGCCAACTCGAGGATGAGTTGCTGTAAGGAGGGGAGGTTGTAACGACCTAAATCTTTGGAAAAGGTATGGATCATTAGTTTTGCTTTAAAATCTTTCCTTAAAGATTTTTTAATGTGTGTAACATCCTAAGGAAGGTCTGGGGAGTGTTCGGGGTTTGTTTGGAGCCTGGGAGTTTGAGAAATGGGCTTACAGGCAGTGGCGCACAGCCTGTGCACGGTCTGTGCACGGTTTGGAATAAACCGTGTGGCTGCAGACAGGGGCACCTGCAGGGGCGCACGACCATGCGGACCAGGCCGCATGACCATGCAGCCTTTGTTCTAGAGGTAGGGAGGTGCGCACAGCTTGTGCACGGTTTTGGTAAACCGTGCGCCTAAACCGTGTGACCCTGTTCTGGGTGAAATTACCATTTTCCCCTTAAATTCTATTTAAGGCTTAAGCCTTTTCTTTCTTCCTTCCCATGGACAGAACCAGAGGGGAGCCCTCTTTTGAGATCCAAACCCTCTCCTCTCTCAATCTCTTTCCATTTCTTCGTCCGACATCTGAATCTTGATCCGTCGAAGGCGTTGGATCACCCTCAGTAAGGCTTACCTCACACACCCCTCTTTCCTCGGTAAATTTTGGTATCTGTTGTGTTATTTTACCGCAGGATCATATGCCCTATTTCCAGGGCATTGGACTGGAAACTCATATCTCTTACAACCTACTGCGAATCTAAGGTCGATATCAAGCGAGCCTACACCTATAGCTCTAAGGTAGGTGGTCACATGGTTTCCATTTTGGGTTTTCGCCTTTTGAGTTATTATCATCATGTCGTGGTTTGACTTTCACCAAACCCCTTACTTGTATTGACCACCTTATGTCTAAATGATCTGTGTGGTATGAGATTGATGAATCAAACCTTGTTAGGGTGTTTATATTTGGTGTGGACCGGGAGTGGTCAACCATAGGTGATATGCCTTGAGATTTGGTCCTTTTTACCTTTGAACCTTAACGATATGCCTTGAAAGGGAATTTTCCTTGTTAGGAAAATGAGGTGACTTAGTTAGAGGGTGGCTAGGATGAGATAGCCTGAACCCCTCGAATGAATTGAAATGTATGTGTGACATGAGATGTGATTATGTGGTAATGAAAGATGGAATTGTCATGCTTTGTTAATGTGATAGAATATAAGATGGTTTGCCTTATATATTGTGATGTGAATGGTTATGCCTTGTTGTGTTGACAACCATGTGATAACCCCTGTATGGGTGGGAGGCATTATTACCCCATGCCATATGAATCTCCATGTGTGGGTAGGAAGCATTCTTACCCTGTTCCAGATGAATCTCCGTGTAATAGAATGAGAAGCATTCATACCTCATGTCTAAATAACCTTTACGGGTGGGAGGAATTCTTCCCCACGCCAGCTACAGTGCTTATGGACGAGAGGAATTTATACCTCGGGCCAGTGATGAATGTACGTATATGAGAAGCATGGATGAGAGGCATGTTTACCTCATGCCAGTGATAACCTATATATATGCACTTATACCTCTGGTGATTGTTCAAAATCCCAGCCATGAGCTGAAGCAGGTAGACCCGCCAGGTGTCCTTTCGGAACCTGAACGAGAGGGTTTTTTATTTCTTTGCTTTACTTACCTGCAGTTTACTACACACCGTTTATTTTGTGAACACCTATTTGGAATACACGTAGACATCATTGGTGGTGGCCTACTGAGACTTGTATCACACCCTACCCGGGTGGCCTCCTAGGCACCCGTGTATACTTTACTGCTGCAGGTACTAGTAGGGGAAAAAGCCCGACTTCAGGTTGTTGATACATGTATGTTCTAGATGGAGTTCCAGAGCAGAGGACCGAGCTTGGCTAGAGATTCTCGTGGACTACTTTTGTTCTCTTTTTGTATTACTGTATAACATGCTTTCCATCTATTCCCATTGTATTAGTATGCCATGCATCCATTTTGTATCAGACACTGTCTATGTGGCTTTTGTATATTTATTAGGGTTTTCCTTTTTCTATTAGTTGGTCTGTATGTTTCCCTTTTTCTCCTGTTTATCCATTAGTTGTGCTTCTGCTATTTAATCACTTGCTGCTATACCGCTGTGTACTCTAACATGGGGGTACAGTCTCCCCAACTGACTTACCATTACACCCCCGCTGCTAGTCGGCAGCCCCTGGCCTATGGGGAGGCGAGCCATGGGTCATGTGGCCAACCGGGATCAAGGCTCGGGTTGAGGGGCATCCGGGTCCGGGATGTCACACATGGTGAACATCAAACACCGTCTTCATCTGAAGTACAATGATACTCACGCACAGGCGATGAGAACTAGGGTATAAATATACATCAGATGGAATGGACACAGAGACCCTTATATATTTTAACCAAAAATAAAGACGATACATAGACCATCATTTAATTAATTAAAATCATTACATGCAATTAAAATAATTAATTAAATAAATAAACGTAGACATACAAAAGGTCAGTGCTCAAGACTTGTACGCGGGTACAATAATGTGCGATAATTTTAAATTGCATTAAATAAAGTACGAGGGTTATTTAATTAAATTAAATGAATTAAATAATTCAAGTAATTTAATTATTTATTGGTCCCCTAATTAATTTAATTTTAATACCAAAAATTAAATTAATTAATTTAATTCAATTAAATTGAATTAATTTGACTTGGGTATTAAAATTTTACATTAACCAAAATTAATCATAATTAATTTAATTTAGTTAGATAATTTTGATTAATTTAAAACTTTCTGTACCCCAAAACAACACTATGGCCTATTACAGGTCGTGCCAGACGTGCGTGCACCCGTAACAGACTTGGTAAAATATATTCTTGGTTTTTCGGGTCTGGGAAGGTCCACCCAAACCCATTCTGGATTAGGAAGACCCGTCTGAGGCCCTTGCTGGTCATTTTAGGTCAGACCTGACCTACAACGAGTTACCAGTCCATGTTGTGAGTAGGGGTACCCCAAGTGGGAGGCTCCTAGGAATGCCACCAGATCTGGGCGGCGGCCAAAACAGGGCAACGTGCTTGGGCTAAGGTTCACCAGAGAGAAGTAGGGTGCAGTGAAGGGGATGGATGATAGGAAGCACCTAGATCTGCTCAAGGAGAGGTCGATGGAGTGTCGTCCTGGGGTGGTGGATGTCCAAGCGGTGGCACTGGGGCAGGTTTGGTGGAGGGCGGATGCCAGGATCAAGCGGTGTGGAGCTACTCCGACATCGCGAGGAGGGGAATCCGCCATGGGTAGAGGGAGGTCGGTGCTCCTGGTGCACCACAAGAGGCACCTGGCACTGCACTATGGGGTGTAGAAGGAAGGTGGGCCGACTAGTGGTATGGGGAGTGAGACCAGCATACATCCTACATTGTTCTCCAGGTGGCCCAATTGCGGAGAGTTAACCTTGAGGAGGCTGACACTCTTGGTGCATCGCAGATTTGGGGTGGCACTTACCTTGGTGTACTGTGACAAGGAAGGGGACGACCCTGGGGGGGGACACAACCCCCATAAGAAATTGTTTTTTTCTAAGAATTTGGCGCCCCCACACCCTTTTCATTTTTCTTTAGTGTGTTTTTCAACACACAATGTTTTTCTAAAGTCTATCTTTTATGATTTAAATATAATAATAATAAAATTATAATAATAAAATTATAATAATAAAATTATAATAATAAAATTATAATTAATTATTATTATATTATTATAATAATAAAATAAATATTATTAAAATAATGAAATTATTATGTAAATTATAAATTTTTTCAGATTATAATTTTCATATCATTGAAACTATTTCTGATGAATAAACACTGATCAGAATTTGATTAGTTCTTCAGGATGAATACAAATTAATACCTGATATCAAATCGTAAATTTGATCCAATCCGAAAATTTAAAATAACCACAACTCGATCATTCAAAATCGGATCAACTCACGGTTTGAACCGTTGGGACCAATTTCTACACCTTTACATAATTTTAATGTCAAATAAATTTTTAGGCTCATAAAATCTACACGATCCCTCTAATACCAATTTAAGTAATCGTGGCCTACAACAGAATCCGGTGGGTTGGGGATTTTAAAATTTTTATCGACGGGTCAAAGAAACTTGTCGTCGCTAAAGATTTGAGGCCTAGTAAGGTTTGAGGATATTTTTTAAATTATAAAGATCAAAAAATTGAACTGAAAAACTTACCCATTTCAGATTTGAAGTCACGGTCGACTGAAAATCATCACCTATGATCATTGCTTGAAGGACCCATAGTAGGAACCCTCTAGATCATCCACACATTCTTCAAAAATCCACTAGAATATCGATCTTCTGATTATGGGTGCTAGCATAGTGATCCGACGATGCCTTTGATGTCCTGATGATCACTGCATCGAGATGCCTTCGATGCCTGAGGAAGAACTCGATCTGAACACTTGGATCGACTAATTATCTCTCTAGGAAGCTGGAGGAGAGAGCGGATTTGGTTTTCATTCCATAAATGAATGAATAGTCTAGCGCTTGAGCCCCTCTCCACTTATTTATAGTGGATGATGAAAACTACCTGATTGTGTTCTCTGGCCCCTGTATAGTATAACATCCACTAAATAAATAATAATGATGAACTATACTACATAAATATTATTTATTATTTTATCACATACCTATAATATATTTAAAATATATTATGTGATAAACCCGAGTCGTTTAACTAGACTTGCAATCCTACTTAATATTAAACGAACCTTGAATATTAAAATAATATTAATTCAATTAATATTTTCTCATATTTACTTAACTTGTAAATACATTAGATAAATTCAATCCCAATTATTCATAACTCGAATAATAATGAATTTATTTAATTATCGGTGATTTATACTTTGTACAACACTCAGACCCCATGGTGGGGCCCACCGTGTCCAATATATCTATTCAACTGAATATGATGGATTCTTGAATATGCTATTGTGTGTGACCCCTAGGCCCTTATCTTGATAGCAATGAATAAAATCCATAGACCAAGAGTGGAGTCTAGGAATCCATCAAGTCCCTTAAAGAGATAAGGATAGTCATCGCAACAACTACCATCCTACGAACACTGACTGTGTACTATAATCTCTTTGTCTTTAAATATCTTATAAAGCAGGATGCACACTTGTGTCATCACAATTTTCTTGCATTATTATTTTTTGATTTATCTGCATGGATTTACCTTTTGAATGCTTTAGACAAAGACTTATGAAGGTAGCTCCATTCTGATCAACCAAGCCTGAGATATACAACTTCCTTAACCCAGAAGAAAAAAATCCTTTCTTAACTATTCAACTAATGTCATACCACCAATGACGCACCCAACACAAGCTACCTCACCACAATTTCAATACCATGGTTTTTTTCCTTGCATCAAAGTATGCAATCAAATGATACACACTAGTAATGATCTCAAGTCAGGAGACCAATACACATGTTCATAGATAGGTGCAACCAATGACACCTGGAACATGTAGTGTTCCTATTGGTGAGTCTGTCCTCATGATCTCACTACTAGAGATCACCAAGTGTGAACTTCATGATAAGAAGTATCAATGATTATGAACACCCAACACCTAATAGTAAAACATCAACTATGTCCATTCAGTATGATGAATCTAAACCATAAGACATTTGTTTAATATCAATGTCATTGTATCTCAAGGTTCTCATTATAGTCTAGGATTTGCAATAACCTTTTGATATAACAATTAATCTAGGACATTACCATTAAATAGTGGATGTAGAAATATCTACATTGTAATGGTAAGAATACATCATGTATAACTAACTGTATACACGATATGGGAATCAAAATTACTTTATATTTGGGTTTATGGCACCCACTATTTCAACAATATAGTCTGATAATTTAATCTTCAGCTATGCCAGTGTATTTAGAAAATAAAATATTTTATTCATTCGGTTTTTCCACACTTTTACTTTCTCAAGTTTAGAATCCCCTTGAAAAATAGGAGGATTATGTTTCTGAAATTGTACTGAATGATATAATTTTCTTGGTTAATCATTTAGATTTCCTTTTTTAACAACTTTAAATGATTACACAATAATCTATACAAGTTGTTAGTTCACCTACGGATCAAGTGCAACCACATTTTCAGTAGCTTATTCCTACTGGTTTCTACAGTGTCCTCTTGGTGCCATTTTTTATAAGTATAAAACCCACCATTTAGACCATTTATCTCTAGGAACTAGAGGCTTAACTAAATTCCAAAACATTATAAACAATTATCATCACCATAAGAAATAACCAGTGTAATAGCTCGAGACCTGTACTTCTGGATTTAGTTCTAGAAACATAAACATTACATTTCTAATATTGATAAATATGACCCAATTTTTTCCATCAAAACTTACAACATCAAAACGAAATATTGGATCACTTACATACTCAAGGAACTTTTAGGTTTAGAGTTTTATAGAATTAGGATAATCTCTTACATATCTTAGAAAAATAAACTGGCCTATAAAAATATATACCATCTCCCTAAATTTATTCACGTCTAGAACCCTTATTAGACATATCTTACTTAAAACCTTTCTTCATAACCTGGGGAAGAGTAAACATAATAAAAGTTGAGATCAGATACTCAGTAAGGGTAACCACATGAGATATTAAAGATTACATAAGCATAACATGAGAATAAGGGTATATGAACATAAAAATTGAAAATTTTACCCATTTTATCAAAATCACAATCTTGTGTTATAGAATAAATCTTGTAAGTTCATAATACCTGAATCATAAAAGAATCAAATAACATAATCCATGAGATAATAACATAGGATATAGAATTTTGGCATACACATAGCATAAAAAATCCATAGGCATCTTCACCTACTGGGTGGGACACACCACCATACCCAATGGTATCCATTTAATTATAGTGGAATGGGTTCAATCCCCAAACCATCATAGTTTCAAAGGTTTACTCCCAAGACCATCATAGTGGAAAAAGTCCTTTACTGAACTGAGTTTACTCCTTGTTCCAGTCCTGTCTATCTCATGAGATATAAATAATTACCCAATTCATTGGAGGGAGATATATTTTCCACCCATCACATAATAAAAACTATACATATGTGTTCCATAGTAATATAAATCATTCAACATACTAGAACCCATTAAAATAAATGGGTTTTATAAACATTTCATCATAACATAACCCATGGAAAAGAAATGGGTTTCATAAATATTTCATAATTTCATCATAAACATAAACCATCCAGAGAAAGAATAATGAAGGTATTCTTAGACTATATCCCTAATAAATCATAATTAACAATAAGGAATGTCCTTTTAGATGAAAATTGAATTTTAAATTTCACTCAAAATAATTCTTGATGAAAATAACTATTCCATTTTAAAATCACTTCTCATTTTTTAAAAAGATGTGAACTTATAAATGAAAAAACTTTATTAAAAAATAAACTTATAAAACTAGAAAGGAAGATTAAAATAATTGAGGCATCATGATGGTGAGAAAATATGATCATTCTGTATAAGTGAAAAAACATTCCTTCCGTATTTTTGTCGGAAAAGTCACAATGTACCTTGTTTGTAAAATGATAATAATATTCATTTCAAAACATTTTGTAAAAATTAAAACATGGGTAAAAACTACTTTAAACACTCATAAGATAATTGTAAATAAAATTTGAAAACATTTTTAGAAAACATGGAAATGGAAGACAAATATTCCCTAGTGGGTACAATCTCGAATAATAACGAGATTGTGAAATAAACCCTTACCACTTTGTAATTAGTTGAATCGTTTTCCCCCTGAATGAATGAAATTTAATAAAAATTTTAATATCATTATAATAAATAAATTCATGATATAACATGTCAAAGGGGTATGTATATACACCTCATAAAAGAATATAGGTGCATAACATCAAAATATGCATCAATGAAAGAAAATTGAGATGAAGTCCCTTACAAATATCATATCATTAAAGTGAGAATTAATAAAAAAAATGATTATGTGTATCAACTATAAATCTATATAAAACAAATTTAAATAAAAAATAATGTAATTTAAATTAATTTCACATATAATCATAACATGACATATTCAATGAAGTAGAGGTTTAACCCAAATAATGGAAATTGAGATAAGAATCCCCTTACCTTAAGACCAAATCGTCATGTATGTTCTTTATATTCTTGAATAATAAAATTAGTTTAATTATTTACTTTCTTGATAACCTTTTTAAATTTTAATATTACTTTTATATCACTTATTATCATTCTATAACAATTACTTAATTATTTAAGTTCACGTCGGATGTTTTGATGATATTCAGTACCTGAGTCCAAAATGACTTTGGTATGATGTATATAGTTAATGTGGTAATTATTATTTAATATAAACAATAATAATAATTATATAATTATCATTTTTATAAATCAATTATATTTTTAAATCCATCCATAAAATATGTATATGAAAAATTAACTATGTTACAATCATGGAGACGGTAGGTCGTACGTTCACATGTGCAATGTTTCTATTTTTCAACGATCATTATAGAAAGAAGATAAGTATTATTTAATATTTAAATAATTATAATAATATTATATATATTTTATTACTTTTTTAAATATACTTATATATATCATCCATGTGATGTGGTGATGAAAAGCGAATCACATCGCTTCGTGGAGGTGGTAGTCAACACGTACACACAAATGACGTTATCATTTTTTTTCATGGAAAGGTAAGAAAATAAATGATATATTAACATTTAATAATGATAAATATGTAATTAATATCATATATAAACCTTAGTTACATCATTATAACCAGTATTGAGAGACGTTTATAGAAAATAAATTACATTGGTTCGTGAGATAGTAGTCCGCCTTACACACGAATGGTGAATTATTTTCCCATTTTATAGAAGTGGAGATAGATATAGGTCATTAAAACAAAATAAAAAAATATAATTATATGTAGGATAATGGATTAATTATTTTATCATGGTTAAATAAGGGTTTATGTATGTCCAAGAATAAACAAAACAGAAACGCTCGATTAAAAATTATACCTCTTCTTTAGACATTCTAATTTTCTTAAAAACTTAAGGCCACTAAGGGTGGTGTTATTCTTAAAAAAATACCTTTATAATGTGGGGAGGTATTATAGTAAGATATTTGGGTAGATTTTTTCCAAAAAAAATGGTTTTTAAGAGTGAATAAATGATAAGAAGAGGTTCCCTTTTTATAAGAGAGGAGAGGTGCACTCTTGGACTTTCCCAAAATATTAAATTAATATAAATTATTTTTCAATTAAAAAGGGATAAAAAGTGATTTATTTATAATATAAGATTATTATGGGTCTAAATTATATCATAAAATAAAATTTAGATAAGTTTTGACTATATTTGTACCCTTATCTTTTGGTTTTAACCCTTATTTAACCCCTTTAACTCTTACCGTGACAACATGGATTTTTACTCTTTAAAGGTTAATATAGTTACTATAAAATGAAAAAAGACACATAAATGGATCATTTATGACATTATAAACCTTATAAATTCATTTTACTAAATTTAATATTTTTATGAATTTTATATCAATTAATAAAATGTTATTTACTCTAAAATATTCATAATGTCAATTTTAAGGACTATTCATTAGTGCGACTTTAATAATATAAATACAACACTTATAATTATAAATAACTATTTTATTACATATATAACATGTAAATGTAATATATAAAATTCTTTTATGACATTAATTATCTCAAATTTTATTTATTTTAATATTTTTAATAATATTTATTTGATATTTTCGTTAATAAAATAATTACCGCATCAGTGTTGTGTAAGCATTTAAGGTAATTATTTATTTACTAAAAAATAAAAATAAATTACCATGATGATTATAAATCTTTTAGATTTAAAATTAATATTTATAGTAGAATATATCCATTAGATAATCCCATATTAAAAATTTTATAATTATTAAAAATATAAGTGTGACATCATTGACTTTTCTTTAAATAAAATATTTTAAATGTCATAATCACTTAAAAATTGAAACCAAAGGCCATATAATAGAAAATTGAATTATATTATAAGAAATTTAATCATAAAATAATTTTTTTCCTAGTGGAAGATTAATTTTATAGTCCTTATCATATTATTTTTACCCTTAATTACTCGATTTACCCTTTACCGTGATAACAAAATTTACCAATGTTACTACTCATATTGTCCAAAAATAAAAGGGAACTATTTAATAAATTTTTAAACTAGAATTAAAAATAATAAATCCATTTTTCAAAATTCAAAACATGTAATTTTTATAATTTAGTTTAAAATTAAACCGTCAATACGCAACGAAAACCATCTTTTTAGAAAAATTCCCTTTTTAAATATAAAATATTTTTATACTAAATTCAAGTATAAAATCCATTTTAAAAACCCTAATTGAAATATTTTAAATATAATTGAACTAATTTAAATTTAAAACTAATACAATACATAATTTTACCTTTTTAAATACGTGAAAAATATATTTTTAATAAAAATCAGCATTTTCACTATTCATTGAAAAATCAAACTTTTTAGAAAATTTTCAAAATTTCACCATAGGAAAATTTTGATATGTTTATTTAAAAAACTAAATTAATTTTCTAAAATCTCTATAAATTAATTATAAAAATCAATAAAAATCATTTTTTTAAAAAATATATATTTTTTTAAGAATAAAATGAATTTTCTAAAAATTATGTGATAATTTTCTAATAATTTAACAATAAATTTATATAGCGTAGAAAGATTATATTTATTTCATAAATCATTTATTCCTATTTATACCCACCAATTTAGCATCTAGGTTATAATGATCACATAATAATATTTCATTATTTGTTTAAACTCTATATTGCGTATCTTATAGAATATCGAACATAGTCTTTCCTTATAAAATATCAAGATATTACATTCTACCCAAATTAATAAATTTAGGACTTAAAATTTGTATTTATTCTAAGTAACCAATGTTTGAATTTTCAAAATACCTTTGTTGAAATACCACATCGTAAAAAGGGTCAATAAAACTTCCACTTTAAAATAAAGAAAAGAAATTATGAAGGTCATATAGAATAACACATACTAGGTTTACAAGTCAGAAAACATGGTCATGGAAGAGAAAAATAACTCCAAAGAAATAATAGGGAGTGATATATAACATTTTCATGAGAAAGTTAACCATCAAAAACCTATAAATCTATGATGGGTTAAAAGGCTATTGATTTCTCAATAAGAAATGTAAACAGATAATATTTTTTAAAATACTTTTCCTAAAGTTGAGGAATTAATTTACTACCTAAAATAAGATCATAATTAAATATACTTACTTGAGAAGTATAGTTTTATCATTTAATAAATTTCAACCATAAACTCATCTTTTACTCCAAATGATGAGTATAAGTTTTTTATGCTTGAAGCACTAGAATTAACTTCCACAAATCATGAATTCCACCAAAGGATAACAAGTTATTCATTCTATATTCATACATTTACCACAACCAAAATGTTTATAACAAGATAATTTGATTCCCAAAAATGATAAACCTTCATATGAGGGAAACAACTTTAATATACAAAATTCAACACTAATACCCAAATTTCAACTTAGATCATTCAATAAATAACTATCCATAAAATTCCTCAAAATATTACTGACTAAGATTGAAGCCCAAAAATAACAGTCTTCCTCGATAAATATAATATTTATTTCAAGATAAAATCAATCACTCTTAAATTCTCATACTGAAAATGCAATTTCCCTAATATCACAATCTCTAAGATATTCTAATCATTTCCATAAATAATTTGAACCACCATAAATCCATAATAAAATCATATGTGCTTCAAAAATATAATTCAACCTTTATTGATCAAATAATATCCCATAATATCATATAAGTTTCCCAAAATAGTGATATTCTTATGAAATAACATTAATCACTTAACCACCAAATCAATTTTTAAACCCATGATTATCTATATGATAAAAAATATGATTCCCAAAATCAACTTATTATTCATCCATCAAATCATTTAAAAAAATTTCATACTAACCAGGACTTCACAAAGGCCAGTGGCAGGTGATTCACCCTTGTTACCCTTCGGTTATGGGTTCAAAACTCATGATATTTTCAAATGTGACGGGTTGTCACCCATCCTGTGGGTTGACCCTTTTCTAAAATTATCATTATAAATTTCTAGAAATATGAGAAACATCCTAAAGAATAAACTTAATATATTCAACACTAAAGAAATATTTTAACATCAAATTTTATCTCATAACTTTCATTTTTGTATCCCAAAATGTAATAACTCATAATTATCTGAAAAATAATTTTCTCCAAAAATATCATTAGTCATCTTAAAATTTCATAACTTAAAACCTAAAAAGGTGTGTCTAAGACTCTAAACTTATGGTCTTATATACCCATGATGTTATCTATAAATCTTAATATAACTTATCATGAAAACATCCTAATCTTCAAAGTTATATAAACCCTACTCTAATACCAAATGTAATAGCTCGAGACCCACACTTCTGGATTTAGTGATAAAAACAAAAACATTACATTTTTGGATTTGATATTTATAAATGTGACCTAATTTTTTCCATCAAAAATTAAAACATCAAAATAAAATATTGGATCACTAACATACCTAAGGAACTTTTACGTTTAGAGTTTTAGAGAATTGGGAAAAATTCGTACATATCTTAGAAAAATAAATAACTAGACCATAAATATATATCATCTCCCAAAATTTCTTCATGTATATCACCCTTATTAGAAATATCCTACTTAAAAAATTTCTTCATAACCTAGGGAAAAGGAAACATAAGAAAGGGTGATCTCAAATTCTCAGTATGGGTAACTATAGAAGATATCAAAGATTACATAAGCTTAACATGAACATAAGGGTATATGAACATAAAAATTGAAAATTATACCCTATTTATCAAAATCATAATCTTGATTCATGGAATAAATCTTGGAAGTTCAAAATACATGAGTCATAAAAGAATCAAATAACATAATCCACGAGATCATAACATAGGACATGGAATTGTGTCATATTCATAAGAATTAGAAAATCCATAGGTGGATAAACCTATTAGGAGGGACACACCACCATCCCCAGTGGTATAAATTTACTTATAGTGGAATGGTTTCACTCCCTAAACCATCATATTAGTCAAGGTTCACTCCTAAGACCATCATATTAGACAAAGTCCTTTACTGAACTGAGTTCACTCCCCATTCGAGTCCCATCTATCTCATGAGATATAAATCATTATCAAATTAATTGGAGGGAGATATAGGTTTCACCCTTCACATAATGAAAACCATACATATGTGTGACATAAAAAAACAAATCATTAAATATGCTAGAACCCATGAAAATAAATGGGTTTCCTAAAAATTTCATTATAACATAATCCATGGAAAAGAAATGGGTTTCATAAATATTTCATCATTTAATCATAAAAATAAACAATCCATAGAAAGAATAAAGATGATATTATTGGAACATATCCCTATTAAATCATAATTAACATCAAGTAATTTCATCTTTGATGAAAAATTAATTTGAAAGATCACTTCGAATAATTCTTGATGAAAATAACTATTCCATTTTAAAATCACTTCTCCTTTTCTAAAAATCTGTGCACTTATAAATGAAAACATTTTATTTGAAAATAAACTTATGAAATTATAAAGGAAGATTCAAATAATTTATGTTTCATGATGGTGGGAAATTATTCTCATTCCTTAGAAGTTAAAAAAATATTCCTTTCATATTTTTGTTGGAAAAGTCACAAAGTACCTTGTTTGGAAAATGATGAAAATATTACTTTCAAACAGTTTTGTAAAATGTAAAACATGGGTAAAAATTACTTTAAAAATTAATATGAGAATAGAAAATACCTTTTTGATTTTTTTTATAAAACATTGACATCAAAGAGAAATATTCCCCAGTTGATACAATCTCAAATAATAATGAGATTGTGAAATAAACCCTTACCACTTTGTAATTAGTTGAATTGTATGCCCCATGAAAGAATAAAATTTAAAAAAACTTTAAATATTGTGAGAATAAATAAATTCATGATATAAAAGGTCAAAATGGGCTGTATATACACCTTATAAAGTAATATAGGTTCATAACAGTAAAATATACCCCAATGAAAGAAAATTGAGACGAATTCCCTTACAAATATCATACCATTAAAGTGAGCGTTAATAAAAAGAATTGATAATTTGTATTAGATTTAAATCAATATAAAACAAATGTAAATAAACCATAATATAATTAAAATTAATTTCACACATAATCTTATTATGACATAGTCAATGAAGTAGGGGTTTAACCAAAAGAATGGAAATTGAGTTAAGAATTCCCTTACCTTATGTCCAAATCGTCACATACGTTCTTCATCTTCCGGAATAATAAAATTAGGTTAATTATTTAATTTATTTATAACCCTTTACAAGTTTATTATTCTTTTTATATCACTTATTATCATGTTATAATAATTACTTAATTATTTAAGTTCATGTCAAACGTTTTGATGATATTTAGTACTTGAGTCTAAAATGACTTTGGTATGATGTATATAGACAAAGTGGTCATTATTAAATCATCTACAAAATAATAATCATGAAATAATTTTTATTTTTATAATTAAATTATACCTTTAAATCCATTAATCAAATATGGATATGAAAAATGAACTATGTTACAATCATGGAGACGGTAGGTCGTACGTAAGCCTAAGTAATATTTCCATTTTCAACGATCATTACGAAAAGAAGGTAAGTATTACTTTATATTTAAAAAAATATAATAAAATAATATATATAATATTAATTATTTAAATATACTTATATATATCATACATTTTATGTGTTGATGAAAAAATAATCACATCGCTTCATGGAGGTGGAAGTCTATACATACACACAAAAGATCTTATAATTTTTCTATGCAGGGAAAGGTAAGAATATAAATGATATATTATATTATAATAATGATAAATATTTCATTAATATAATATATAAACCTTAATTACATAATTATAAACATTCTTGAGAGACAGTTATGGAAAATGAATTACATTGGTTCTTGATGCGGTAGTCCTCCGTACACATGAATAATGAATTATTTTCTCATTTGATGGAAGTAGAGACGGATACAGGTCATGAAAATAACCTAATAACATCTAAATATATGTAGGATACTGGATTAGTTATTTTATCATGGTATAATAAGAGTTGATCGATGTGGAATAATAAACAAAAAAAATCTTGATTAAAAACGATACCTCTTCTTCAGACAATCTCCATTGCTTAACACCTTTAGACCACCGAGGGTGATTTTATTCCTAAAATAATACCTTTATAACGTGGGTATGGATTCTATCAATATTTTTGGATAGGTATTTTCCAAATAAAAAGGGGTTTTAAGTGTGAATAAATGAGAAGAATAGGTTCCCTTTTTATAAGAGAGGAGAGGGTCACTCTTAGAATTTCCCAAAATATTAAATTAATATAAATTAATTTTCAATTAAAAATGGATCCAAATTGAGTTATTTATTAGATAAGATGAGTATGGGTTGAAGTTATATAACCCAATAAAATTTATATAAGTTTTGACTATATTTTTAACATTATATTTTGGTTTTAACCCTTATTTAAATCCTTTAACTCTTACCGTGACAACATGAATTTTAACTCTTTGAGGGTCAATATAGTTACTATAAAATGAAAAAAGACACATAAATAGATCATGGATGAAATGATCAAACATATCCCAATAATTTTTCCTAATTTAATATTTTTTAGGGATTTTATATCATTTAATAAAATATTATTTACTATAATATATATAATGTTAATTTTAAGGACTATTCATTACTTTGACTTTAATAATATCAAGATAACACTTATAATTAGAAATAACATTTTTATTACATATATAACATTTAAAGTTCATAATATTTTTTATCACATTAAATATCTCAAATTATATTTATTTTAATATTTTTAATAACATTTATTTGATATTTTTATTAATAAAATAATTACTACATCAACGTTGTATAAGAATTTAAGATAATTATTTATTCACTAAAAAAATAAAAAAACCAAGATGGATATAAATATTTTAAATTTAAAATTAATATTTATAGTTGAATATATCTTATGGATAACCCCATATTAAAAATGTTGTAATTATTAAAAATATGAGTGTGACATCTTTAACTTTTCTTTAAACAAAATATTAGAAATGTTATAATCAGTTAAAAATGGAAACCAAAGGCCATATATTCGAACCTTGAATGATTATGGATGAAAATTAATTATCCTATTTTTTTTTTCAAGAGTAAGGGTCATTTTATAGTCCTTATTATATTATTTTTACCCTTAATTACCCGATTTACCATTTACCATGATAAAAAAATTTACCAAGGTTACAATTCATATTATCCAAAAATAAAAGGGACCTATTTAATAAATTTAGATCCTATGATTCCAAATATTAATTAAATTTTTCAAAATTCATAACATACAAGTTTCAGAATTTAATTTAAAATTAAACTGGCAAAACGTAACGAAAAACAGTTTTTCGAAAAAATTCCTAGTTTAAATATAAAATATTTTTATACTAAATTTTAGTATAAAATCCATTTAAAAAAAATAATTATAATATTTAAAATAAAACTGAACTAATAAAAATTTAAAACTAATCCAATACATAATTTTACCATTTAAATACTTGAAAAATATAATTTTTAATAAAAATCGATATTTTCACTATTTATTGAAAAATCCAAACTTTTCCAAAAAAATCAAAATGTTACCATAGGAAAATTTTGATAAGATGATTTAAAAAATGAAGTTCATTTTTTCAAATAAATTTTATAAAATCTCCAGAAATTAAATTATAAAAATCAATAAAAATATTTTTGAATAAAATGAATTTTTTTTTGAAAAATAAAATAACTTTTCGAAAAATTATGTGATTATTTTATTATAATTTTCCAATAAATTTATATGGAGTTGGAAGCTTATATTTATTTCATAAATAAATTATTCCTATTTATACCCACCAATTTATGAGTGAGGTCATAACAGTCACATGATAATATTTCGTTTTTTGTTTAAATTCGGTGTTGTGTATCTTGTACACTACAAAACACAGTATTTCCTTCTAAAATTTAGGGATATTACATCCAGTACAACCATAATTAAAAAAAACATTTTAACTATTTTGAAAAATCATTTGAATAACAGATGAATAATTCAGTCCTAGTGGGAAGTCTTTGTACTAATGCATGATATGCAACATCATTGGATAAACCCACAATGATGAGATGAAAACACCTCTAGAAGTGTCTTAGAACACTTTTGTACCCAAAAACCTTGGTAACTTGGAGTTCAACATAAAGTAGTTAGCTACGTTTTTTTCTATACATTTCATGTTCTTAAAAACCTATCTCCTTTCTACCTACCCAACTCAAGGACCAAACAAAACTAATACCATTTGTAACATCCCACCCCTCACTCATTGGATTGAGAAGAGGTGGAGGTGATACTGAACTTAGGTGACGTCCCCAAGACACCAAAGGCTGAAAATAAATGTCAAGGTACTAGTAAACCATTGGGGGACAATTTTCTCTGAAGAACACATGAATTTCTAAAAAGATAGAATACAATGAAACCCAAATATGTGATTCATGAATGAATAACCATATAACTCAATGAAATAAAAATATAGAACAATATCAAAGTACAATAGAAAATGAAATAGAGGTGGAATGTGAAGAATCTAAATAAAACAACATCTACACTAAATCATCACCATCCCAATCCATGATGCAGACACTCCCCAACTCCAGTTTCAACAACCAGACCACGAAATTAAGGATCAAAACCAGAGAATTAAGAAATAAGACCCTTCCTTGTATCTCGGTATACAACATATTCAAATACACCAAAGTTACCAAGATGGAGGTAGTATATCACTCAGTATGATTTCCACAAAAACTTTCCATCACATACCACTAGGATAAGAACAAGTTATCACATTTTATATAAAACAAAGGGTGAGAATATCAAAACTATTTATCAAAGGAAAATAGTTAAATAAATCCATTTAACCAAACCAATCCTTTCAATATCACTTTCATTTTACACTTGGTATACCCAATCCATGTTCCATACCTACACACACATGCATGCTGAATGAAAATCCAAACACTTATGAGCAAAAATTTGTATTTCACCAAGTCATCACTAGGTGATATTCCCTTGTTCCTTTCCACTTGGCACCAAGAACCAAGTCTATTTCAACAAGGCATTATAAAATATAATATGAACACACACCATCATCTATTCTAAGACCATTATCCATATTAAGGAGTTTTCAAAAAAAAAACATTTCTTTTGAAAACCAAATCCTTTGAAAACTTTTAATTAAAACATCTCAGAGAATCTTTCAAAATTACCCACCTTAAAATCACATCAAAACAAGGATTTTCCACATAAACTACTCAATATATTTACAATAAAAGCACAAGATAAATTTAATAAGATTCAAACCAAAATAATCTCAACACAACAAATCCAAATGCATATATCCAGGTATCACACACCAATCTACGGTTCTGATCAAGACAACACAAAGAGATCCAAAATGAGAAGAAAGAATGGAACCCTAACATTTTTATTCCACAAAAAACACTCAAATATTTGTTGTACAAGGAGTCTGGACATCTAGGATCATCGAAAATATCCTAGGTTAAGCCTGAAAGTTGAGAGGAACAAATTAGGAGTGTATGAGTAAATTATAATTGTTTGATGATGTAATATTCACTAATCCTGAATGATTTATGATGTGAATCAAGAATTTATATCATAACTTCGTTGAGGGTCACTTTCACTAAAAACCCATCACCTTGGTTATTTTTCTAGGGAACCAATTTACAGCTTAAATCCATTTTATGGTGTAAATGGATTTTATGCCCTGAACATCTTTCCCAAACTATTTATGTCATCAAACCATAGTTTATAGTGTAAATTGTTCTTGCAGATTATTCGAGTAGGATACTCTAGGATATTCAATTTTACACATCCAAACACTTCTATAAGATAACCTAAAGAATACAAATAGAAGATAAAAAGTGTAAAACGATGTTGTACCTCAAACCAGGGGTGCTACAGGGAATATAATATCTAGGTCCTAAAGTACTGTATATGCAGTACAAGTAGGTAAAAGTTCTTATCATAAGAATAAAATTTAGTTAAAAATTTCAATAATGTTTCTTCAAGATTCTAATAAAGGTCATTGAAATATAAGGTTATTAGGAAGGAAGAGTAATAATTCAATATGATTAGATTATCCAAGATATACCTGAATTAGTTTTTGAAACTCCATGCAATGTCTATGTTAGGTATGGATGTTGTAAAATTTTATTCTTTGATTTGGAAAGGTATGTGATATTGAATGTATATTTTACAAAGTGTTATAAATATACAGGAGTTTAAAATCAAATGAATAATTTATTGAGATTATATTAACATTCATAAAGTAAATAGTTGATACATCTAAATGTAAAGTATAATGTCAATCTTAGACGAATCTAAGTAAAATATGTGAATCTTCATCTCATTTCTCTTATATTATAAGAGAGATATTTTATAAAAAAGATTTTTTATGAAAAACTTGAGATAACTTATTGAATACACATAGTTGATGATTTATCAGGTTTCCATAATATTTTTTTGAGAAGAAGATATGTATAAATGTGTTTTATCCAGGATAAAATGTATATCCAAGTATTTGTTAAAAATATATGTAAATCTATTCCTACCACCCATCAGTGATATATTTTAATAAAATATTCTTTTCAAATAAGAATGTTCCAAATACATAAAATACCATATATGACATAAAAAACAATAGTTTATCAAGTTAATATTACTATTGAAAGAAAATAAATGTTATTTACTAACAAAAAATGGTTTTTGTATCTTAGAAAGATATTTTTAAAATAATATAGTGTCTAAGAGGCTAGTAGGAGTATTTTTGTACTTAGAGAAGTTCAAAATTAACAGATAAAGGATAAAACCCATATTAAGTTAATCTATTTTCCAATTAATATCATAACATGTTTTGGATATGTGATGGTAAATAAAAATGTAAAGTTTTAGATTTAGTTACCATTTAGAAAGTGGATATTACCATTATACCTATTTAAGATAAAGTGTTTTTAATCAATTTTTTAAAAGTGTTTATAATATATAATGATAAAATGAAATGTAAATAGATACATTTAATTATCATGAAAAGTGAAATACACTATTTATTGAAGGATTATACCAGTAAAAATGAAAATTGAATGATATCCTAAATGAGTTTATGGTATTTAGGTAAATCAAAATTTAAGAATTACATTTAGTTAATGTATTAAAGTGATTATCACTTTATCCTAAAAGTTTTTAGGAGGAATGGTAAAAAATAATGTAAGTAATTACATTGTTTCAAGGAAAAGTTTAGTGTAATAGGGTTACAAGTATGAATATGATGAACTTATAAAGAGTTCTAAGTAGACAAAAAAAGTTGATATTGTAACAGTTGATGTTGTGAAGTTAAGATGTTTGAATTTGTTCAAGAAGTTAATAGTTAGGAATATGATTCCTAAGTCTTACCATTTTTCAAACTAACTTACTTTATAAATGTTTCTTACTAAAGAGTTTAGTGAGAGGGTTTTATCATATAGTCACATAGAGATGTGACATGGATTACATATGATACAATCTCTTAAAAAAACCCAAAAAGTGTAGCAAACATAAGGTTGATCTAGCAGTTTATCATGTATGATATGATAAACCTATTCTTATATTGATTTTGTTAAATATTATTAAAGAGTTTAAGAATATTAAAATGTATAATATTAAATTCAACCTCTATTTTATCATTATTTTACATTATCTATATTAATTTATTTATAGATATAAATTTTTTCACGTGAAATGAAAATTGACCTCTCAAAGTATGACTTTGATTTTATCCCTAACTGATGTTAATCATGGAGTATTATAGGTTATCATGAAATGTTAATGTTAACATGAGTATGATTCTTTTATATAGATGAAAAATATGTTCATGAGGCACAAAACAAAGAATACAAATATTTATGTGCACTGAATGTCGTACTAAGTATACCACATAGAGTATCATATAGATGTATTTGGTATACTAGGGGTGCACATATCATATTTGAGTCCCCATTACTTGAGGTTGGTGAGATACCTAGCATGATAACCTTAATACTTTGATACACTACTTATGAATCTCTACTTATTGACTTATCTAACATGAGGATGGTTGGGTATGTTTCTGATCATGTCATCAGTTGGAGGTTAACCAAGATGGGATTTTTATTCTCATATGATGAGTATGACATCTAGGCCCTCGATTGAATAGACTATGAGTGTTTTTGGCCACACCTAGATATTAAATATATTTATCTTGGATAAGGTACATGTGATGTTCTTATCAACAAGGATGAATGACATGTGATATATTCATTGATCAGATTAGTCAATACTTAAAGAGTCAAGAACATATTAGTTTGCTATACGGGATTGACATGTTTAGTGTCCCATGACCACTAGATGTCATGGATAAAGGTAAAATATAATAATTAATGTTTTCATATGATGTCGACTGGTGGGAACAAGTATATAGGTGCATGTGTTTGATGGAGATCACACCATATCCCTTTATAACTTGAGTATTATTGATGTTTTTCTAGAGGCCACTCTTTTCTTACATATATGGATCTAGAGATTCACATTTTTTGTCAGTGATATAAAGTCCCATGGGGTTATACTTTTTGGTTGAATAAATGAGGACTGAGTTTGAATCATATTGATACTCTAAAAGAGTTTTATAGTTAATCTAAAAGTGTTTTGGATGGTTATTCACAAGGTATTACATATGATGTAATACAAGGCAAAGTTAATTATGGATTTCCAAAAATGTTTTGGAAGATATTCAAAAGAGTTTTGGATATGATTTCAAAATTTATTATATATAATAGAATATAAGGTGAAATGACACTAAGTATATTAGGTTTTAGTTTATGTGGGAGATTGATGGAGATATTCCCTAAATCTATATTTTTATATGATATACTTATGAGATGAATTGTATTACATGAAAATTATTATTTTCATGGAAAATAGGGTGTATCATTATATACAAATGTATATAAAACCAAATGATAATGGTTATCATTCAATAAAGTCTTCCACATAATCTTTCATTAATTTACTATTTAATGAGATGAAACATATGGGAGGTAAAGCATTCATACGATGGATGCATATACTGGCTGGATCATTTATTCATGCATTGTAACACATGAATAAATTCAAGCTGTCGAGGAGTGTCTTCTATATCCTATTTTAACTATTTCCATATAATGGTAGTGGAAGTTTTCTTATATTATGTCTAGATGAAACTCCTTGGAACCCATATCTCTTTTAATTCTTCTCCTTTTCACATGAGACACTAGCATGCTGTGGAGGAATGATGGATCCCCTCCGAATGCCAGATGATTCTATAAAATCCATGGATATAATAAAGATAGGGTATGTACTTTGGATTCCCTTGGTGATCTTTATCAAACCCATGTGATGGTGTTTGAAGATGTTTCAGATGATATTCAGTGTACAATACACTCATTAAAACAATTTTCTTTATTTCTATTTTAATGCAAGTTTCAGATATCATGCACGGGAGATCCTAAAAAAGGATTTAAATTCCTTTCACAGAATCTGATAATTTTTATTATAATCTTACAAAAACCATCACAACATCTAGTAAAAACTAATTTAAATAACTCTAAATATATATTCATCAATAAATGTTCTTCATCACATCATTGAATTAAACCACTTTCATTTCATCATAGAAACTCAACCATGGGAGCAATAATCCAATATTAATAATTTCTCAAGAACTTCATAATAAGACACATTTTAATATCAAGGATGGATATTTGATGCACTAGAATAGTAGTATATCATTATAGTTAACATAACACCATAATGTTGTGTTCTTATATTCACTACTAGACTTATTATAATAAATTTGTATCTATTTATCATCAATGTTTTTCATTCAGAAACCACGTGACCAAAAGACAATGTTATTTTTTATTGAGAGACAACAACAACTAGTAAACTCAATACCTGAAATATATATTAATATTAAAATTAATAATGAGTATGTATTATTTATTTTATAAAATTAATGGTGATAACTTCAATTTAAACCAATAAGGTAACTCTTTTCTTTGTAAATCATTTCTCATTCTCAAAGGTGATGAATGATGAATTTGACTTATAATTTTTTTAGATGTAATCATCGAACAAATCACAGTCAAACAAGAGCATGCGATGTGAAATCTCCCACTCTTCAAGGATCAATGTATATAATTTATATGATCTATGAATTCTCCCTATTTAGGTAAGTGATGGAAAAGTGGGCCCAATTTTCTTACAATTCTTATATTTATTTTTCATTGGTTGGTTACATCTCTTGATCACACCAACTAAATACATTGAAAAAAATCCCTACACTCTTGAGATAAATAACCTTTCATAATGGAACCTTCATGATGATTCCTATTAATGAAATATGACTCTATTGTGTACATATTTCTTTCCATTAGATATATCCAATAAAAAGAAACAGGTCCCCCAAGAAGTATTTTAGTTAGAATAGGGAAAATTAGATGCATTATTAAAGTGATAAAAGATGGAGGGAGAATTTTCTATAACTCACACATAATTAATGGGTCCTCTTCATATTTTTTTCAAGAAACACTTAGAAAACATTTTATCAAAAATATATCTATGAAAATGGAATAATCTAAATCACCATCACCCTTAAATTATTGGAAAATAATTGGAATATTGCTATTAGGATCAATTCATGAAGAAGGATGTGATAATCATGAATTTTCATAAATTTCAATTTTACCTCTCTTTTTTGACCTATTTCAATATGTTTCTTAAATTACCCTCAAGAACCCTGAAAATATCTAGTAATTCCAAAAATTGTTTTTTTCTCTAAATTTTTCATCACATAAGAAACACATGGAAGTTTCTAGTTATTTTGTCCGATAAACTTGGGATGTCATTCTAGTTTGATACCCCAATCCACCAAGTCATGATGAGATCATAAATCATCTTTGGTCTTCCCCTTGACATTTAAAAGGATTGAAAGTAATATTTCCCACATATTTTTCTTAATGTACATTATGTGTAAACAATGATGTAACAAATTGGTTGACCAATAAAAAAATAAAAGAGGTTACTTTTATTCCTCAAATTATGATTGGATTTAGTGGAAACATTATTATTCTTTATAGATTTCATCTATCCTTTCCCGAATAAAAAACTAACATATTGAAATTCAATAAGTACCTTAGATGATTCTCAATCTCAATGGTATTGTCAAACCTTTGATGATTTTTCCTGTATGGATGATCCATTAGAATTAATCATCGATGTACCAGAAAACTAAAACTATGATGATATATAAGTCTTTTCGATCATGAAGTCTTCATATAAATAAGACAATATAGTTTAACCTTCATGCTCCAGCTGAACATCATTCTATAAGAAGGAAAATCATTTATCCTCTATATAAGCACTACACACATATGAAACATGTCTTTAAAAGAAGCATCATATGTACACAAACTCACATTCTAAAGCTACTTCAACTCTTTTAGTAAAGGTTTAAAGTAAACATATATATCATTTCCAGAGTTAGAAGGTCCATATGTGAGGAAATTAAATGGTTTTTTCACACATCCATGAAGGAAGGTTATAAATGTGAATTAAAACTGACCATGTGCCATGTAAAGTAAGCATATGACTATATAGATTAAAATCATCACATGATAGACCCAAACTGATATTACATACCTTAGTTACAAAATTAGGATATCATGTATAAAATTTCTTCCATGTTAATCTATCCACAGTCTGAACCAACTCATCATTATCCATAATTCTCTCAGAATTATTATATTATATATTTGTTGACATTTCATCATAAATGAAAATATTTTAAAGCTTGGGAATCAATGGAAAGTAGCACATTACTTTATTTGGTACAAAATATGGCATTCCATTTGTTTCTAACTTCTATTGAGATATAACACTTTTTTATAGTCATCCAGGATCATGGTTTCCTCCCATTTTTTTCAATATTTCAGTAAAGAATGAATTTTATTAGTTAAAAATATAAGATGATCAATTAAATTCTATGAAATATAATGATTTGAGAGAATATTTTCATCATCAGGAAGTAAGTCCTTCAAAAAGGTAAGAAGATAATCGATATTATGAAACCCACACATGGTTTTCCCATGAGACAATCACATTAAAAATTACAGATTTTTCATTTTACCATATTCCATATATAAAAGAGTCATTGCATCATATATCATTTTTCTACTCTCTCAACACCATCATTTTCATTAATTGAATCATGTGTACTCATACCATCGTCTTATTACATTGGTTTAATTTCTTTATCATGATGATGAATAAACATAAACCAATAAAATATCAAATTATTCATTCCACTCCTTTCATTTAGTTTATTAATAGTGTAGGTTTTATTTTTTCTCTCAATTGTGATACCTGATATAATAGTTAGCTTGAAAACCAAAATTTCTTACATGGTAGATCGCTTATTCCAAAATTAATCAAGGTTTTCTAATAAAATTATAACACAATCAGTGTATAAGTCATATATCTAATGTATTGTTAAGTGAAAAATCTAAAAAACGAACTTATTTTGAAACTTGGTTAAGATTAAATCAGTATCATATATCCAACTTCTATAAATTCCATTGAAAAAGATAATTTTTTTATTAAAATAAACATAGTAAACTATAATTATAAAATCCATAACAATAATGAATATTTAGAATACAAATTAGAACAAATAAATAATTCCATAACTAAATAAATATATAAACTTAGTTTGTAACAATGCTTATATATTTTTAGGACACTCTATACATTACAGATGATCCCAAGTGATGGGAGGACTGGACAAAATAAAAGACCAATAAATATAGATCTTATGTGAGGATTAAGGATAAAGGAAGAATGTAAATCATAATTACAAATAATAAAATACAAATCAGAGTTTTGAGACATCTACCATGACACATCTTTAACGATCTCTTCCTCAATTATGTTTTTATCATGGAAAACATCTATTAAAGAAGGAAATTATTTCCACACAACATGAAAAGTACCATATTTGAAATTATCTTCACAATAATAAATATAAGTCCACTCTTTGATATTAAAAAAAACATTTAAATGAAATTAGTGAACACCTAATGAAATAATTCTTGATATTAATTGTAACATCCTAATATTCAAGTATGCATTATTCTTTAAATAAAACCATCATGTATAAAATCTTGTGACACACACAGTAATGAACTAGAGTGAATAATTCTTTATTAAAAAATAAAATAAAATAAATGACAAGATATTTAAATGGAACGTAATTAAAAAAATAAATTATTTTGTAAAATTAGAAGGGTTCTGTTTCACTTAGGAAAATATCATTGATTCAAGTGAAACTATTTTTTTTAAAAATCGTGTATTTTTATTAAATTTGATAATTTTTAATGATATTAATAAAATTAATTGATAAAATAATTCAATTAATTATTATTAAAATCAATTAATACTATCCATGGAATGATTAAGTAATGATAATAAATATTGATCTAATAATTACTGGTCAAAGATAAATGTTTTGTTTACAAACATCATTTTTATTATTTATTTAAAATATAAATTTATTTTATTTATATTATTATATTTAATAATATGTATTTTATATACATATAAATAAAATAATAATCATTTATACATTAATTATAAATATGGTATAAATGAAGATAAAATCATTTGATTATAAAAAGAGATATTTTTCAGAAAAATATTTTTATGCGTGTAATTTATTTTTATGTTTAATAAACACCGATGAATGATTTTAATGAAATTTATTTATAATATATACCATAAAATAAATTAACATTAATATAATTATTATTAGATATAAATGAATGAGAATAAATTCATTCCTTTCTTTAAAAATACATTTTTTCTAAAAAAGGTTTTTATGAATTTTGGTGCGATTTAGAAATTAAACCTAATAAAATGGTGTAGATATTTTTAATCATCATGTTAAAAAAAATTAATAAGAAAATTTTAATTTTTGTTCATAAAAATAAGTTACCATGGTAAAAGTGAGTCACCATGGTAAAAGTTAAATGGGTTAAGACAAGGGTTAAATTAAGGGATAAAACCAAAAATACCTCAAAAACTTGTCTAAAATTGATCAATTGAGTGGATTAACAATCATATATATCTTATATTCAAAATTATTCTATTTTAGATCCATTTTCATTGAGTATGAAATTTATTATATATTAAGAAATCAATTATTTACAAGTGTGCCACTCCTCTCACTTATAAAAGGACCCCTTCACCACTTCACTTATCTACACATTTTGAGAACCTTAGATTGAACAATACCTAAAAAAATCACTCCCTAAATATCTTTCACATTTCTTAGATTTGTTTCTCACAAAATACCAATATATGAAGTCTTAAGGAGAGACCCAAAGGCAGATATCCAAGGAAGATATCATTGTTTTAACAGAGTTCTTTCAAGTTTCTTTATTCTTCCACCTCCTCTAAAAATATTATACCCATTATAATATAATTAAATCAATATTAATATTTTACTAAATTTTTATTATTTTTATGGAATAATAATCATTAACCTTCCTTACCTTTTCTTAGAAAAATAATAATGTCACTTGTGTTACGTGCAAACTACCGCCTCCATGAATGACGTATATCATTTTTATCACAAAATTAAATGGTTGTTTATAGAAGTATATTTAATTAATATATATTATATTATTATTATTTTGGAAATATAAAACATTTTCTACCTTCATTACCATCCATTGGAAAATGAAAATGTCATCCGTGTTATGTACAGATTACCACCTCCATGAACGATGTACTTCATTTTTCATCACCACTATACATGGTTGGTTCTAAAAATATATTTAATGAATAAATATGATATTTATAAAATTATTAAGTTTTTAAGGGTAATTTTTAAATTATATTAATAATATTAACAATAAATGGTCATTGTAAATTTTAATTAGCTAAAACAAGCATACCGAGACACTTTGTAAGTAATAATGTAAGATCCTGGACTTCATGGAGGCACGGATTTGTTTAAAATTTGGATCAAATATCTTTTTTTGGTTAATTAATTGGTTCTAGGGAGTATGTAGGGTCTTGGGTGTGTTCCAAGGGTTCGGGACACAAAAAGGGGGAAAATCGGACCAATCTGTATAAGGTGCACAATTGGCACATGGTTAAGAAAACCATACAGAATTCTTAGGTAACCATTCAGCCTTGTATAGAGGCTTAATTCATGGTTGTTTCATGGTTGGAAAACCATACATATCTTCCCAAGTAATCGTTCGACCCATCTTCCCTTGGAAAGTGGTTGGCGTACAGTTTGCGCACAGTTTTTCAAAACCGTGAGGTTAAACCGTGTTCCCCGGTAAAGTTGGAAGAAATTACAAAATTTACACCTTATCATTTTCCTCATATAATCCTATTTAAACCCTATATGGGTTCTTGGATGACCCAACCTTCCCAAGGGTTATTATCCTTCATTACTATGCCATTTGAATCATCGTTGGTTGTGGATCGAAGCCTTGGGTGATTCAAATATTCTCCTTGATTCCTTTTCTCGATTTGGGTTTTTATCTTTCCTTATCCTCCTTATGAAACCATAAAACCCTATTTTTCCATGATATCTAGGTTAAAGCTTCAAAGAGGTCATTGAATCGGGATATAGGGCTTCGATTGAGGGTGCGTTTGACAACAAAATCGAGGTAGGTGCTCTACAAGTCATATCCCATAGTTTTGTTGTAGATTTGTGCATGTTCAATTTTTTTCCTGGACACTTCTTGTTGTGGTTTTGATCCCTTTGGTGATATTTGGTATAATGGTAGTTTAAATGGTGAATATAAACCCCCATGGACCCCATGGGATGCATTGAAGATGATTTTACCTATTTAGGGCCACCCATGAGGTGTGCTGATATCCTCAGACATAGGGGTTGGTAAAGTAAGTGCAAGGTCGATGTGTGATAATGTAGAGTCATGTTAAACATTTTTTTATATTATATTTAACAGATAATGAAGTATTGGTAGAATGGATAGATCTTATAATGGATTAACGGGTTGCTTGGTGTGGCATGGAAAATGGGTTTAATGGGATTAATGGGAATGTGTCAAATGAATTATGTTTTGTTCTTGAAATGTATAAGCAAGTTATTACATAAGAAATGGTTGAATATGTTAAATGGTTTGGTGTATGGTAATTGGTGAATTTTCTTAAAGATTTTATGCATAAGAAATGGGAAATGGGTTAAATGGTAATGTGATAAATGATAAGGTGTTAATGGGTTATGGCATAATATTAATTCCCATGTCAATTGTTGTGGGTTATGATCATTAATTGTACTAGGTGAGCTCAGTTGGGATATGGTATGTGTGGTAAATGTGTATATATATATATATATATATATATAAGCATGTGCACATATATTGGTGTTGGGATAAAGGACTGAGGCTCCTCCCATAGGTTGGGTTCGACTAATACTCTAACCCCACCCAAGGATGCATGGGTTGGGGAGTAAAACTGATGCTCTATGCCCCCAATGGTTCCATTTGATGGAAATACTTAGACTGAGGCTCCAAGGTAAGTGTGATCATTGATTTTGACATGATCATCCAAATTGAGTTGGGGACTTGACTTAATACCTTATGTGTAGTGTTGACTATTTTCAACACTTTATTGGAAAATAAAATTGTTTTTCTCATAGAAAACTTGTTGAAAATAAATTAGGTACTAGAGAAGATGAAAATGATGAATCTAGTGCAGAGGCTAAGAAGGGTTAAAGTAGAGATAATTAACTAGTGTCTCAAGCTTTTTCTTTTATTTACTTTACTTTTCTTTAATATTTGCATGCAATATCTATTTTATAGATATTTTATAGACACAGTTGGTGGTGTCCTACTAAGTTGTACTCACACCCTATTTGGGATACCATTGGGTACCTGAGAAAACTTCATGCTTGTAGGTCAAGACAAGGGAAAAGGCCATATTCTAGAGATTTTAGTTGGGCATGAGACATACATGGATGAGGTTCCAGACTTGGAGTTAGGGTTGTTTTGGGGATTCCTCTATTTGTATTTATTTTGGGTTTTTTCACTTTAGTATTGTTTATCACAACATACTAGGTTTATCTTTGATTATGGTTTGTACCCAATTTTGGGAGAAATTAGTTATGCATGTTTTCTTGGTTATGGAATTTTTTGCTATTTATAATTTTTATCTATTGTGTCTTACTCTAGTAAGAGGGTATAGTCTCCCCACATGAAAAATATAGACCCTCTATACTAGTTAGAAACCTTTTAAGTATAGGTAGGCATGCTTGATGTCATGTGGTGACTTGGCCCAAGGCACTGTTTAGTGTCTTCCAGGATGGGTACATTAGGAAGTGGTATTAGAGAAGGTCTTTTCTATGACTTACTATTTGGGAATGGTAGAAAAGATTTTAAGAAGGTGTCATGCCTTGGAAATAAGCTCTTTATTAGGAGTAGATTACCCAAGTACGAGGAAAATCCCATGTCAACTTGGGTGGGAATTATTGTTCTTGTTGCGTGTTGTTACATTTGATGATATTTCACCATCTGGTGATGCACTTGTTGTGTGATGTGATAGTTTTATGATATTTTTCTCATGGTTGGAATGGCATGAGGTTTCACATTCATGCATCTTTATAGGAACCTATGTATATAAGCGACATGCATCATAGTAGGCACACACACACACAGAATGGGTGTGGGGGACATAAAGGGTAGAATACATTTGATTTTACTGAAAATGATGAAAAATTGTGTCTAATGAAATGATACAAATGGGTAAAAAGGTGAGAAAAATGTTAAATAATAACTAAGGGATTATGCTTGATAAAGGGTGGTAATAGAATTAAAATTTAATTGAAGTAAGTTGTTATATGGTAATAGTTTTGATATGGTGTAGAATGAGAGGCCTCTAACTGTGTGAGTTAGTTATACTGTGTTAACCATAGTCCTTGGTAGAGATAGAAGAGGGTAGTATGGCGGGTATGATAAGACATGTTTTGGTGGTTTATGAGAAATGGTTTGTTTGTGGCTATTGATGAGCCTTTCTATATATTTTATGATAGTTTTATTGTTTGTGTTTTAAATATCATGTTTGTTATTTTAGAGGAATGCCACAATAAAGACATGTGATGGTTGGGAGAAAGGAGGATGCTATTGAGAACAAGCCCCCAGTAGTGGAGAAAGAGGAACTAGTGGTTCAAGATAATAAGTAAGAGAAGTTTCATGAGAAATTTTCTTGTTTTATGTAGATGATGGAATGAGACCCAGGGCAGGTTGCACCGAGTATGTTTGAGATAACTAGGGAGTTTTAGCTGCAGCACCCTCTGAACTTTACTGGAGAGGGTGGGCCAGAGGCAGCTGAGTTCTGGATAGATTCCATCTAGACAATTCTTGATCATCTAGAGACTCCTTATAAGAAGTGAGTCAAGTTAGTGGCTGATATGTTGCAAGATCAGGTAAAGCATTAGTGGGATATCCTAGTTCATATTTAACAGGTATAGGGAATGTTGTGGAAAGGTTTTCAGGAAAAGTTTTTGGAAAATTACTATCCAGAAACCTTGAGGTAGGACAAAGATATAGAGTTTATGAGACTAAATCAGGGGAAGGTGTTAGTGATAGATTATTCAGGTTGGTTCATGGACTTGCAACATTTTAATCCCACTTTAGTGAGAGATGAGGAAACTATGGAAAGGTGCTTTCAGGATGTACTTCGATGTGAGATCAAATAATAGGTAAATATATTTTAGTTGAAGAGGTTTGATGAATAGATGGATTAGGAACTCATCTCCGAAGGAAACCTCAAAGATTCATCTAGAAGTAGACATGCAGTTCCATCAGGGTGAAATAACGACGCAACTTTTGATAGTAGGAAGTGACACTTTGGGAATTTCCACTAGGGTAGTGGTGGAAAAAACATCTAGAAAAAGAAATTAGTTCCTCGGGTTAGTGACCAAGTTTGATTCTATCAATGTGGTAGGCCGGGACACATGCGAATTCAGTGTTCCAGACCCCCAGGTTGAGTGCCAAGCATGCGGAAGATTAGGCCATGTGTAGAGGTTATGTAGGAACCTATAGTAGTCGAAGAATGATGGAGGATAAAGGTCAGTGTGGAGTGAAAAAAGGGGGTCAGTTACCCCATATCAGGAAGGCAATTGGATCTCCATGGGCTATACTGATAGGGGTGGTAGATGTGGTACCACATGATATGATCATCCACCCTAGTAGTGCAGTGTGATGATGGGCACTTAGGCCAGAGCCCAGGGTAGAGGGATAGTCCAAATTCATGTAGTTTAGTCTACACCTGGATGTGGTGAGGTTGAACCATCTAACATTTGAGGTGAAATTCTTATAGCTTCCATGATCACTAGTGATTTATTTGACATAGGTTCCACACACTCTTTTATCTCTGCCCAGTTCGTAGTTGTGTTAGGCCAAGTCATGGAATGATTGTGTGGGGTTATATTGATTGATACTCCATTGGGGGTGTGAGCTGAGGATATCAGATAGTGAAAAGGTTGTACCTTGGAGGTTGGTGGGTATCATTTCCTGTGGGATTTTTTTATCATTGAGATTTCATGTTTTGACCTGATTTTTTGGTATGGGCTGGTTGGTGATGTATCAATACCATATCAAATGTTACCAACATCGAGTAATGTTCATGTCTCTTGATTGATACATTTATATCCTTTGTGGTGGGTGGAATTTTTAGGCAATCCATATAGGGTCAGTTTTCCAATAGTTGTGGGAACTCATAGCCCCAGTGGCATGCCTTATTCTTGATAATGGAGGAGTGGAACAACACATCTTTCTTCCTATGATGTATCGGTTTCAGGATGTGTTTCCAAAAGATTTTTAATGATTTCCATCTGAGAGGGATGTTGAGTTTATGATCAAGTTGTTTTCAGGAGAAGAACTTGTTTCCATTCCACCATATCAAATGGTGCCGGTAGAACTCCCAAAACATAAGGCTTAGTTGGAATAGCTAGAGAAAAAAGGTTTCATCCATCATAGTACGTCGCCACGGGGATCACCTGTGCTTCTTGATAAGAAGGATAATGGGTCGTTAAGGTTATGTTTCAATTACAGGAAGTTAAACCAGATGACAATTAAGAACCGATACCCACTTCCTATGATTGATGACCTATTTGACCAACTAAGGGGTGCCTCAGTGTTTTCCAAGATTGATCTAAGATCAGGATACCATCAGTTAAGGGTGAGACCTTCTGATGTACTACATATATCTTTCTGTATTAGGAATGGGTTATATGAATTTGTGGTGATTCCATTTGGATTTACCAATTCACCAAATGTGTTCATGGGTTTAATGAACTTAATATTTCACCCATATCTGGATCAGTTTGTAGTTGCCTTTTTTGATGATATCTTAGTGTACTCAAGAACTCTTTATGATCATTCCAAACATCTTGACATCATCCAGAGTAAACTAAGAGAGCATAGGATTCACACTAAGCTATCAAAATGTCAGTCCTGAATCGATAAAGTGAATTTCTTAGGACGCATCATTTTTTATTCAAGTGTATTGGTGGATCCAAAAATGGTGAAAGATGTGGTGTATTGGGAGTATCCCAAGAATGTTTCTGATGTTTGGAGTTTTCTATTCTTATCTAGCTAATACCAAAGGTTCATTAAGGATTTATCTCATTTGGATCTCAGGATTAACCAAGAATGGGGTTAAGTTTGAGTGATCTGAGGCATTTGAGAATGATTTTCAAGAGTTGAATAAGAGGTTGACTATCAAACCAATTTTGATTTTACCTAAACCTAGTAAGAGGTAAACTTTATTCTGTGATGCATCTAAGGTTGAAATTGGAGTAGTGTTGATGTAGGATAATCGGGTTTTAGCATATGGGTCAATACTATTGAGACCACATGAAAGAAATTACCCTACTCATGATATTGATTTAGATATTGTGGTTTATGATTTAAAGTGTTGGAGGCATTACTTGTTGGGAGAGAGATTCACGGTGTTCACTGATCATAAAATTCTTAAGTACATATTTTCTCAGTGTTATTTGAATCTTAGACAATGAAGGTGGGTCAAGTACCTTCAATCCTTTGATTTTGAGTTGGTTTGCACACCATGAAAATGGAATAGTGTTGCAGATGCTTTGAGTCAGAAGACTCAGAATCATATGGTTCAAGAATCCAACTCTGAGTGGAGAATGATTTCCTTGTTTGCTGGGATGCACCTGTAAGTATAGGAGGGGAATGGGAAGATAATCCTTACATCTATTTTGGTTGATTCCACTTGTTTGATCCAGGTCAAGGAGAGTCATCTTGTGGATCCAGAGTGCTTAACTATGAAGGAAGGTCTTAAAGGTGGGGAGACACCTTCTAGATGGGCTATTGGTACTGATGGACTTTTTTATGTTCAGGGCCATATTGTGGGTCTAATAGGTGTGCGATAAGAGTTTATCCATGAGTTACATACATCGAAGTGGTAAGTACATCGTGGTTTGACTAAAATGTATCACGATATTCATCGGTAGTACTGGTGGTTAGGAATGAAGAAAGAGGTTGTGGGTTTCATGGTGTGATGCCTTACCTGTCAATAGGTGAAGGCTAAGCACTAGTGCCCAGGTGGGTTGTTATAGTCATTTCCCATTTCAGATTGGAAGTATAATGACGTAATGATGGAATTCATAGTGTTTATTCCGAGGATACCTTATAAGAATGATGCAATTTGGGTAGTTGTGGATCGATTGAATAAAGTAGCTCATTTATTTTTGATCCAGGAAACTTACAAAGTCGATCAGTTGGGTGAGTTATATGTTCAAGAGATAGTTTGGTTGAATAGTGTGCTGAGAACTATAGTTTTGGATCATGACCCACATTTCACATCGCGCTTCTGGAAGGGAATACAGAAGGCACTTGGTACCTAAGTGTTTTTTACTACGGTTTATCACCCACATATAGATGGGAAATCAGAGCGTACAATCTAGGTATTAGAGGATATGCCGAGATCTTGTGTTCTAGATTTAAGTGGTTCATGGGAAAAGAACTTGTCATTCATCAAGTTTTCTTACAACAACAGTTTTAAGGCTATGATTTAGATGGAACATTTTGAGGCACTCTATGGGAGACCATGTATATATCCATTGTGTTGGTCATAAGATGGGGAGTTTGATCTATTAGGACCGAGTCTCATATAGGAGACATCAGAAAAGGTTTAATTGATTCAAAAATGCATTTAAATAGCTCATAGTAGGCATAATTCTTATGAATATTGACATCGTAGACCTCTTGAGCTTATGGTGGGAGATAGTGTGCTTCTTCGGGTGTCTCTAAGGTTGATTCACCATCAAATTCGGAAATAGGGAAAGTTGGAACCTAGGTATGTGGGTCCATTTGAAATTTTAGGGAGGGTTGGACTAGTGTCTTACCAATTGGATCTTCCACAATGGTATAGTAGGATGCATGATGTTTTTAATGTTTCACAACTTTGGCAGTATCACCCTGATCTATCTCATGTGATTGATGTTGAAGATGTTGAGCTTGAGGTTGATGTGTCCTTTGGGGAGCATCTGGTTTGTATTGTGGACCATAGTGATAAAGTCTTACGGGGTAAGACTATGCCCTTGGTTAAAATTTTATGTCAACACGGTAAGGTTTAAGAGGAAAATTGGGAGTGAGAATCAGATATGCAGGCCTAGTGGCCCAATCTATTTTCTTTGGAAACTCAATAACGCTCAGGAAGAGCAGCTCGAGGATGAACCATCATAAGGTGGGGAGGCTGTAAGATCCCAGACTTCATGGAGCTTTTAATTTGTTTAAAATTTGTTTGAATCTATTATTTTTGGTTAATTAAGTGGTTCTAGGAAGTATGTGGGGTCTTGGGGGTGTTCCAAGGGTTTGCGACACAAGAAGGGGAAAACCAGTCCAATCCGTGCAAGGCGCACAATTTGTGCATCGTTAAGAAAACATGCAGAATTACCAGGTAACTATGTAGCCTTGAACAGAGGATTAACACATGGTTGGCTGATAGAGCACTGTCGTGGGCGCCCTCAAATGATTAATGCGATTTTGGGGTACTTAGGTGCAGCAGAGTGGCTGACCAAGGTCGTCTCTCAAAGGAGGAAGTGAATTAAAACAACTTATTAGAGGTATTCTAAAAATAAAATAAAAGAGAATAAAAACACTAATTGAATGGATGGGGGTTGTTTATAGTTCATAGATCTAGAATAATTTTGCTGGAAGAATATTGCATTTTTTTTTGTTTTTAATTTTGAAATGATGTTTGATTAAAAAGACACAACAAGAAGATGTTTTTTTAGAAAATATTTTAAAAGGCGTAATCGATCTAACTCTACCACTTCACTCTATTATTAATCATTATCATTTAAATTAACATTCACTTAATTATGATCCCTTAATTTGTTAAATCTCGAACCCTACGAGAATTAACTTTACCATGAAGATGAAGTGAATTTAACCCTAGGCTAACTTCGGAACATGCAATCACAACACCCTGATTTGATTGATGTTCTAAGATTAGGTTATGGTCAGTGATAAATTAAGTCACATAAACACTCTGGAAATGAGGATTAATTGAGTTTAGGGATTGTATTTGAACTCTACAAATTGATCCTGTGTGGTCTTGTATTACCGATTAAGATTACGCTCTCACAATTCACACAAATCCCACCCTCACGCGTTTTGTGTTCATTGTTCAATTGCTTGCTTAGTTTCATTTAAATTGAAAAATCAATTAATAGATCATATTTAGTGAATCACAGTAGATCATTGATTCAAAATAAATTAATGAAGAAGGTGAGAGGTAGATCGATTACTAAAAGACTACTCTTCTATGGGTGGCGTAATCATCGTAGAAGCGTTTTGCATGTGCAAAGGTTTATAATGGGCATAACCCAATAACGCTTCTACTCAAGAATTCCAAACCAATTAGGAAGATTAATAGAAGAATAAATTTAAACAAAACATAATAAAAGAGAAGAAATAAAAGAATAACAAAGAAGTTTATTACACAAATGAAAACATTACAAAATGAAGAAGAGAAGGAGGCTTCGATGAGGGGATCCTTGCTTCAAGAGCTACCCCTCTTACAATGTTTGGAGAATTTGGGTGAAACAAATTATCCTCTGCCTCCAATCTCCTAATGCACTTCCCAACCCCTCCAAATGAGAAAAAATCCAATTTATAGAGTGGAGGGGAGACTAGGTTTAAAGAGGTTTCAAGTGTGAATGGGAAATCTAGGCCAAATATTTTAATACAAATTTCACCTCCCATTTGACCTCGAAAACGCGTGAACCAGCTCTCCTTCCAGAAGGATGATTTGTGGAAAAATGGATCCCTAAGCTCCTCTAAAAATATGGGATTAATCCAAGATCTGATGAAGAATATATGGGCCAAATACAGAACCCATGTCCATTCTTCCGAGTCCAGCCCACCATTAGATTAATGTCCCATTTACTCCATCCAAATGCCATTTTTAGCTCTAGTGTCCTGAATTAAAGTTGTAAAAAATTAAGTTAGGAACACTGTTAAAAAATTTCAAATTAAAATAATAAATATAAAAAATATTTATCTTCGAAATACTACAGTGCACTATAAAGGGTAAAACTGGAATTTTCACCAAATTTTCAAATGAATGATCAAATCCCAAATATTTTATAAATAAACATATTTAGCACAATGTGGGGAAATTATATAATTTATTATCAATAAAATATTCAACAAAATAGTGTTTTATAATTGGCACATGGTTGGAAAACTACGTAGAGCTTCCCAGGTAACTGTGCGACCCAGATTCCCTTGGATAGTGGCAAGCACATGGTTTGTCAAACCTTGAGGGTAAACCGTGCACCCTAGTAAAGTTAGAAAAAAATTTAAAAATTTCCACCTCGTGATTTTTAAGTCTAACTTGAGATTTTTCTCCTCTCCTCCTCCTGTAACCCTAGATGTGATCTTGGATGACCCAACATTCCCAAGGGTGATTCTCCTTCATTCCTAGGCCGTTTGGAGCACCGTTGGTGGTGGATCAAAGCCTCGAGTGAGACTAATCTTATCCTTGATTCCTTTTCTCGATTATGGTTTTTATATTTCCTTCATATCCTTATGAAAACCTAAAACCCTATTTTTCCATGAGATCTAGGTTGAAGCTTCAAAGAGTTTTTTGAATCATGATATAGGGCTTCGACTGAGGGCATGTTAGACAACTAAATTGAGGTAGGTGGTCTACAAGTCATATCCCATAGTTTTGTTGTAGATTTTTGCATGTTCAATTTTGTTCTTGGACACTTATTACCATTATTTAGATAAATTTTGTGAGGTTTTGTAGAATGGGTGTTTAAATGATGAATATAAACCCTCATGGTCCCCATGGGATGTATTAAGGATGACTTTACCTATTTAGGGCCACCCATGAGGTGTGTTGATATCCTTGTACCTAGGGGTTGGTAAAGTGCAAGATCTATGTGTGATAATATAGAGCCATGTTGAACATGTTGTTATATTAGATTGAATATATAATGAATTATTAGTATCATTCCTATATTTGATAATGGCATAAAGGGTTGTTTTGTGTGGAATGGAAAATGGGTTTAATGGGATTAATGGGAATGTGTCAAATGAATTTTGTTTTTTCCTTGAAATGTATAAGAGGGTTATTACATGGAAAATATTTGAATATGTTAAATGGTTTGATGTATGGGAATTGGTAAATTTTCTTAAAGAGTCTATGCATAAGAAATGGGAATTGAGTTAAATGGTAATGTGATAAATGATAAGGCACTAATGGGTTATGGCATAATATTTATTCCCATGTTGATTGTTGTGGGTTATGATCATTAATTGTATTGGGTGCGCCTAGTTGTGATATGGTATGTGTGGTAAATGGATATATATAATCATGTGCACATGGCTTTGTGGTGGGATAAAGGACTGAGGTCCTCCCACGGGTCAGGTTGGATTGATTCTCTAACCCAACCCAGGGATACACAGGTTGGGGAGTCGGAATGATGATCTTTCCCCCCAATGGTTGCATTAAATAGAACTTCTTGGACTGAGGCTCCAATTTAAGTGTGATCATTGATTTTGACATGATCATACCTAGTGAGTTAGGGACATGACTTAATCCTTTATGTGTAGTGTTGACTATTTTCAACACTTTCCTAGAAAATGAAAAATTTTAGATCATATAACACATGTTGATAATAAATTAGGTACTAGAGAAGATGCAAATGATGAATTTGGTACCAAGTCTAGGAAGGGTTAAAGTGGAGATAGTTAACTAGTGGCTCTTGGTTTTTCTTTTATTTACTTGTATTTACTTTATTATTTTCATACACTATCTATTTTCTATATATTTTGTAGACACCATTGGTGGTGTCTTACTAATTTGTACTGAAATCCTACTTAGTATGCCGTTGGGTATTCGAGCAGACTTCATGTTTGCAAGTCAGTACAAGGGAAAAATCCATATACTTGCGAGTTAAGTTGAGCATGGTACATGCATATATGAGGTTCCAAACTTAGAGTCAGGCCCTTTTTTGGGATTCTTCTCTTTGTCTTTATTTTGGGTTTTTTCACTTTATCATTGTTTATCATGACATACCAGGTTTATATTTGATTTTGGTTTGTACCCAATTTTGGGAGAAGTTAGTTATGCATGTTTACTTGGTTATGACACTTGTTTGTTCTATTTATGCTTGTTATATGCTATGGATTACTCTGGTAAGAGGGTATAGTCTCCCCACATGACTAATCTAGACCATATCTCCTAGTTATAAACCTATGGTGTATGGGGAGGTGCACTTGAGTTCATGTGGCGACTCGGTCTGGGGCACCGTTTAGTGGCTTCCAGGATGAGGACATTACAAATAACTTCCTACCATTTTATTTTATTTAAATTATTTATCTATATATTATTGAAACTCATTTATCAATTTAATAATTTTTTTAAATCTTTAATCTTCTATAAAAGTGATATTATCACTATAAAATAACATGTTCTTACTCATTCAACTATTATAACATATTATTGTTTGGGTTGTTTTTACCACTTACATGAACGATGTTATAATGTTTTTGTCATGAATGATTTAGAAAACTTATATACTAATAATATTATTTAATAATGATGAATTTAAGATGTTTTAATTATTCTATAATGGTGATAGTAAATATTTTTATTCACTAATAAAATTAATGATTTTTATGAAATCAAAATTTCTAAAAAATGATATTTTTAATCTTTCCATACAAATCATCAAAATAAGATCCATGAAATGACCATGAAAATCCAAAACTATATTAACAAAATACTATAAACTTATAAGAAAATTATATATATTATGAAACCATGACCAAGGTGTAATTATCATAATCACCGAACCGAAACATGCATGGAAAACTGAACAGTTAACACTCAAATATTGATTTTAACAAAGAATTTTTAATAAATGAGTAATAAGAAACTATAAATGAATGTTATGTAATAATATAGATAAAAATAATAATCTTATATATATGAATAATAAATTTAAATTTACTATACATGAGTTTAGAGTGAGTTTGACCAAGTGAGGAATCAAAGGTAATGGTTCTTTATCTCAATTTCAATTTCTTGAGACATGTTTTATGTTGTGCATCATGTTTTATTTTATATAGTGTAATTAGAAATACATGAAATTATTTTTACATATTATCATGTGTAAATAATTGTATTTAAAAAACCATATTATGTTATTTATATTAATCAATTGTAATTCAAGCATTACTAAAGTTTTAAGTGTTTTGGTCTCAATTTCCTTCTTTGAGACATGTGTTGTATTATGAACCTATTTTCATTTATATGATATAATTACTACCACTTTGATATATTATATCATGAATTACCTATTTATTCATGGTATATAATGTTTCATTTCAAGTTCTCTCTTCCAAGGGGTTTTTATTCTAAAGTTACCAGAGCCTTAAAAGTTTATTTTACAATATCACGTTTTATCAGGATTATTTATATTTAAACTTAAATTGGGGAAATTTTATGTTATTTTTCTAAAAAACCCCATATATTTTATTATAATATAGTTATTGTTAGTTTTTTAAAATATTATTTCCATTTTCCCCCACATTGGTACTCAAATTAATCAAAAGAATGTTTGTAAGGAAAGATGACATTATTACTCCTTTTTCATTAGGAATATTTTTCCTCCATATCCATATTATTTAATTTGATTTAATAATTATATTCTATATAATTAAAATATTTCTTAAGGTTAATTTCTATCAAATTTTACTTCCTATTCAAACTTTAAAAAAGAATCTTTTTAACATTTTTCATACAATTCATTTTTGACTTTCTTTACAAAAGTGTGAAAATAATCTTTTTAAACATTTCCCACATGAAATTATTTTCCTACCACCATGATAATTCTTCATTATTTAGATTAATTTAAAAGTTTTTATGTTTTTATAAATTAATATTTGTTCCCATTATTCTATGAATTTTTTATTTTTATACTTAAAGAAAAGGATATTATTTTCTTGAAATATTTGAAATGAGATTCAATTTCACTTATATATATTTTTATATTTTAATCCAAATTTGAATGCTGAATAATAAATTATTTTCAATATTAAAAATTATTATACAAATAGTTTTTTAAAATTCACTTTGAAACGTCATGAAAAGAGTTTTGGAAGTGACTTATAACTTCATTTTTTCTATAAACTTATGAAATATTTAAGAAAGTTATTTTCAAAGTTTCACTTCCATTTTCCTATTTATTTATAAAAATAAGTTCTTTAATATAAAACCTTAATTTTTAATGAATTCATTACCTCATTTAAACCCTTATTGATTTATGGTTTATAACTTATTTTGCGTACAAGGATTTTTCTCAGTTTATTCACTTCCTTGAAATTATGTTCCCTATCACTATTCATCTCTCTCTTGACTTTATTTTTCCTTCATTTCCATGTTCTTAAGTACCATGGATATTTAATATCATTTACCCTATTTAAATATTTTCTTGACAGTGCACCTATTGATATATATGGTGTTAGTTGAAGGGTTCTTATTAAGAAAGTTATTCTTTTGATTGGGGAAATATTGACATTCCATATACTCATTTCAATACATATATTTATTGATTACTAATAAATATTGATTATGTATTGTATTTTTAATTTAATATATGACTAATTCATTTTAAATGTTTAGTGAAGCGTTCAACTCAAAATTATATATCCCCTCAATGCATTGAGTAGGTCTCATGCGATAAGCTAGTTTGGGTATTTGGTTTATGCCCACACAATTATTAATAATGTATTAGGAAATTCCTTAAATGTATAGATTATATTATTAATAATGTCTTGGATAAGTCCCTTAGGGTATGTAATAAATTATTGATAATGTCTTGGCCAAGTCCATGATACTGATATTAAAATGTTTGACATTATACATTCCATGATTATGAAATCACTTATTATTTTCCATGTGATTAGTTATGTTTCTATATTATACACATGTTGTTGGTTATATGGAATAATTTTATTATTATTTATCCTATGATATTATTCATGTCTTGTTTATTTTATGATATTTATCAAAGTACACAACTCCTTACTGGGCGTTTTGGCACAACCCTTTTTACGTTTTCATTCCCCATGTTATAAAGAATAATAATATGTATGATATATTTATAAGGAATTATTGTGTGGTTAATTTTATGGGAAATGTTTAAGAATTTTTGTAAAATAATAATTCCTTGGTATAATGGTAAAAATTCCCATTTGGTGAGAAAGACAAGGGTGTTTTAAGTAATGTATATTCCTAATCCTATAAAAATATAAACCTAAGAAATATTGGTTATGTAAGTGACTTAGTATTTTATTTTAACATTGTATTTATGAATATTTAAAAAAAATCACAACTATTTATATCAAATGAAATATCTAAAGAATATTTTTTAGCACCTGATCCAGGAGTACGGGTTTGGGTTGTCTCAGCTGGTAGAAAAACATGGTTTAGATAACTCTAGAGGTTATGATGTTATTATTTAAGGAAAATTTAAGAGTTATAAATACCATCATGGGTTAATAAGTCTATGGTTTTTATTAATTAAATGACATATATTATGATTCCTCATGAATGTGACCATATCAATTACAATACTTAAAGAAAATATCACATTACACACATTCCCAAGACCTTTTAGATTTATAGGTTTAGAGAATTAAGACAAAACATCAATGAAAGAAACCCATATATTTTCAAACTAATGTAAATTATTCCCTATATATATGAAACTTATTAATCTATAACAAGTATTCAACATCTCCCACAAGATAACCTTCTAGACACATCTTACATATTACTTTTCTTTATAACCCATGAAAATGGAAACATAAAAAAGGGGTGATATCAAATTCTTAGTAAGGGTTAGCATAAGAAATAACCATCAAATATCATAAGTGATCATAATATAATCATATGGGTATGAGAGTATAATCATGGAACATGAAAAATTCATAAATAATTCATACCCAATAAAACAGATTCATAATCTAAGAATCATCAAATGAGTCTTTTAGCATAAGCAAATAGACATCAAATGATCATTCCATCATAGGTAAAACATGGGTAATAATAATTGAACATGAAAATAAGAACATTATATATAACATGGAAGTTTGGCTACACCACACGCATGAGATATTCATAAGAAAATCACCAAAGTTCATCACTATGGTGCTGTAAAATCATATTACCAAGGTTTTTCACCAAGGTATCTTATAACATTACCAAGGCATATTGTCAAGGTATCATAAAACATATAATATCTAGATATTAATTATTTAACTAATGAATTGTAGCGCTATAAGGGTGAACCCTTCATATTACCAAGTGTTTTCACTAAGGTATCATAAAACATTTCATCTCTAGAGATTAATTATTTGCCCAATATATTGGAGTGGTATCAGGACACACCCTTAATATTTCAATCGTTATGTGTGTCACATAAATCAAAGATTATAAGAACATATAATTTTTAACCCATGATAAGGGAACAAAAGTTTCAAACATATAATTACACAATCAATAAATATTGTTACATATATATGGATACCCTTGAATGATATTATATTTATGTATTTTCAACTTGAATATATGACATGGCAGTATGATAGGTATAAAAAGGATTATGATATGGGTTTAATGAGAGGTAAGGGTAATATATAATCAATATAGAATCATTTTAATAGTAAATTATTGATTATAAATTCATGGGATAATAATCATATGTAAATAGAAAGGATTACAACATGAAAAATCAAGGAGTGACTTTTGCAGCATGAAGGGTATAAAAAAGGAACTATAGAATGGGTTTAATGAGTGGTAAATGTATTCTATTATAAATAGGAAATTATTTTTATAGTAAATGATTTATCATGAACATTTTGAATCATAATAACTAAAATCAAAAGGCTTATAATAAAGTAAGTGCTTTAAGTAAAAAGAGGAGGGAGAGAATCAAGGAGTGATTTCATCCAAATGATGGCTATAAAAAGGGACTATGAAACGGGTTTAATGAGAGATAATGGTAGTATCTCATAAATAGTGAATAATTTGTATAGTAAATTATTGATTATGAATACATGGAATCATAATCATATGTAAATTAAAAGGGCTTATCATAAAATAATTACTTGAATCAAAATGATGAGGAGGAGAACCTTTACCTTGCTAAGTAGCTTCTTAAAGATTAGTAGGACACGTTAGAACATTAGTAACTCCTTGGGAGGTATTTATATAGGTATAGAAAAGGTAAATTCATGATAAATTCCTTTGGGGTGGATATGGATGAGATAATGTGTGGGATTAATCTCCTTTTATAGGTTAAAAGAGGAGCTTTTCATAGAAACTAAAGTTAGGTTAGGGGTAATAATGGTATCAAATGGGGGCTAGGTGGGTTTAGCGAGTTAGGTGAATTAAGTGGTGTTGGAGAAACATGTAGGTATTACTTTATAACCCAAAAAGGTGATTATATAATTTCTAAGAGTTAATTTGATTTGGAAAAATTTGAGCCACATTAAATTACCCATTTTAACACTTATTAATCTTGATTAAATATTAATCATGGTAATTATTTTATTACTAAAAATATAATATAACCCCTATTAAAAAATTAAAATGTGATGAATCTGAATTTTTTATCCATTTAACTTAATTTAATTTCTAAATATGATAAAATTAACTTTTAATTAAAACATATAATGTGTAGAAAACCGTTTTTTTGTAAAAAGATGACGTTTTAATTATTAGGTGTTCTTACTATTATTTAACATTAATTATAAATTAAATTACTATTAATTTATTCATATATATGTATAAAATTCATATTATAGTCTTATTTTAAAATATATCTATTTAATTCAAAATATAAACTATATTTAGAAAAATACCATTCTTTGAAAAATAAGCATTTTACTGTGGTAAATAATATTTACCTTGATAAATTAATTTTATGCCAAAAAATTAAATTTAAATTACTAAACAATTTAAAAATCATGATTAAAAATATCAAAATCATTTAATTTGATTAAATTGATAAAATTGATAAAAAACATTTTATTATTAGTGCATGCAATGCGTAAAAACCTGTTTTTAGAAAAAGTGTATTTTTAAGATTATAATCTATGTGTATGATAAAATTATACTTGTATTTGATTTTAATTATATAAATTAGTTTATTATAAAATAAATAAAATTTAAATATCTTTAAAATCAATCTAAAACCTAATTTTACTAAAATAACATTTAATTAAAAGACAAGACCAAAGTAGTTTTATTTATTGCAAAATATTACTGAAGTTCATAAAATGTTAAATATGTTTTATAGTAATTAAAAAATATATATTTTTACTCCTTAAACACCTATATGATCTATTAAAAAGTTTTTATAAATTTATAGGTCTTTCTTATATAATAAAATTTATAGTTTTAGTAAAAAATTGTATTTTCACTATTCACCTAAAGACATACTATTTCAGAAAAATCCAAACAAATCATACTAATCTAATTTTCACATTATAAATTAAAAAATAATGTTCATTTTATATAATTAAAATTATAAAATTTATAATCTTAGTTTTTAAGTGAAAATATAAAATGTAAAAAGCTGTTTTTATTAAAAAATGTCTATTTTGAACATTAAGTGTTTTTAATATTTTTTCATATCAATTTATAATTTAAATAATATTAATATACTATTTCAAAAGTGATACATTTAATTTACTAGGATAAAATTTACATCACTTAAATAAAAATAGTTCAATAAAAAATTATTACTTTTATATTAAAAAAATTACTATTAAAATTAGTTATTTATATTCTAAATTTTAAATTTTAATAATACATTGATATTAATTTATTTATATGAATTTTATAAATACATAGTAACATATATTAAAATTTATAATGTTATTAATAATATTAAATTCATAAATATATATATATATATTATAATATTATAATATTATACTTTATTTCATTTTTTTATAAATCATGAATTATATTAATTTTAAATTTACTACTAAAAATACAAAACATCAGTATACTTATTAGATAAATGTATATCCAATGACCAAATTTCCAATGACCATATTTATAATCCGTTAGATTTAATTCCTATATATAGCCTTACAAAACTCATTTATTCCATTAAAACTCCTTAAGTCACACTTCTCATTTCTATAGTTTTCATTTTAGACCTCATAATATGTTTTCTCATTTTCATGACATTCTTCCTCAATATAAGTTTTCTTTGTCTATTGGTGATCCCCACAAGAGAAGATAATCCAAGAGATCTCTTAGTGTTTAATATTTTATTCTTTTATATTTGTTACCCCCTTTTAATTTATGAACTTTTGAAGGATGTAATAATAAATTGTGAGTAATAATTCATGGTGTGAATACTTAGTTTCATGTGATTTTTTTTGTAATTTTTTACTATGAATGAATAAAGTGTTAGTTTAATTCCTATCTTGTATGATTTATTTACTAATTTATTTAAATTCCTTTAAATAAATAGAAAAAATAAGAAGGATTGTTTTGAATTATAAACATATAGTTTATGGAAATAATATAATTACTAAAAACTAGGTCATTACATATATACCCCTTTGAGGTCACACATGATTGAATTTTAAGGTGATATTTTGGAAGATGTTTATTGGGTTTTAAGAATTAAACATGATTGGGGGATATATAATCCTTTTTAGTATGAAATTTAATGATAAGGTAATTATGGTATTTAGGAAAAAATGTTGTCTTATTTTTAGACCTTAATATTTAAGGTAATTTTATGACAATATGATTTAGGGAGAAGCTTACTATATTATGGTATATAGTATCCAATGTGTGATTTTATAATCTACTAGTTGATAGTATTTGAGGGATAATTATTATATTAATTTTTGGATGCATATGGTTTTATGTCATGGAGATTCAAGTTATATTGGGAATATATTAAAATATATTAGATTTGGAAACTTGTAAGGAAGCGGTTTGGTGATATTTAATGTTTAATAATTTTTGAGAAAAAAGTTAAGTTGATTTTAGAAGAATATGTGATTAAATATTTCTGATTTTTTGTTGGTTTTTAATTTGTTCAAGAATATTTTTAAGAGTTTTTGGGTTTAGTTATTATTAGAATTATTTAATTCGATCTTTGAGTGTTATTGTTGAAGTTTTAGAGATTAATTTATTTCTTCTTAATATAAAGTTTTATTCACATTGAGTATTATATTAACTTATGCTAACCATTTTGGTTTTTGTAAATGACCAGAGATAAGAGGAATAAACAAGCATCATTTTCTTGATATTATTTTCCATTAAAAGTTTATTTTCATGATTAAATCATGAAAAATTGTTATGAGATTATTCCAATGTCAAGATAAATTTATTTTAGAAATAATATTTTAAAATTGCAAAGATATAATTTATTTAAGGGGGGATAATGCAATACCCTGGGATTTTAGTATGTAAACTCCTTTAGATAAAACCAGCATATACGATAACTTATGACACATGCAACAAAAAGATAGAGTGAATAATGATTTATTAAAAAACAAAATTAAATACGTTACAAGATAGTTAATTGAAAAATAATTAACAAAATAAATGATTTTTTAAAATTAAAAGGGTTTATTTCACTTAAGAAAATATCATTGATTCTAGAGAAACTATTTTTTTAAATTATGTATTTTTTTAAATTTAATATTTTTAATGATATCAATAAAATGTATTGATATATAAATTAAATTAATTATTAGTAAAATCAATTAATACTATCCATTTAATTATTAATTAATGATAAATAATACTAATCAAATAAATCATGGCCAAATAGATTTTTGTGTGTACAAATATGGTTTTTATTAGTTAAAAGTTATATTTATTTTATTTATATTATAAAATTTACTAATATTTATTTATATATAAAAATAATAATAATTATAAGTCACAAATTAATTATCAATTAGTTATAATTATTGTAAAATCATTTTATGGTAAAAAGATATATTTTTCAAAAAACTATTTTTATGTGTGTAATGTATTTTTATCTTTAATACATTAAATTGATCAATATAGATGAATGATTTTAATGAAATTTATTTATAATACATATCATTAAATTAATTAGAATTCATATAATAATTATTATATGACAAAGAATTAGAATAAATTCATTTCATGCTTCAAATATATATATATATATTCTAAAAATGGTTTTTATGTGTTTTGTGCACTTATATTTGATTTAATTTCTTCCAAATTTTGAAATTGAATCTAATAAAATGGTTTCAATAGTTTTAATCATCATTTTAAAATTTATTAGTAAGTATAATTTCATTTTTGGTCATAAAAATAAGTTACCATGGTAAAAGTTAGTCACCATGGTAAAGGTTAAAAGGGGTTAAAAAGGAGGTTAAATTGTGGGATAAGACCAAAAATGTCACAAAAATTTGTATAGAGTTGATTTTTTAAGTGTATTATAGACCTCCACTATCTTATATTTTATATTGGTCTATTTTGGTTCCATTTTACTTGAGTATTCCATTTATTGTATATATTAAGAAATCAAGTGTTTACAAGAGTATCACTCCTCTCACTTATAAAAGGATTCCTTCACCACCTCACTTTTCCACACACTTTTAGAACTACATTAGATTGAAAAATAAATAACCCCCTCCAATCTCTTTCCCACATAATAGAGGTTCTAGTATCACTAAAATACCATTCTAATAAGGTCTAAGGATAGATCTAAAGGCATATATCCAAGAAAGAGGTAATTGTTTTAACCAAGTCCTTTCAAGTTTCTTTCTTTTTACACATCCTACAAAACTATTATACCCATTATAATATAATGACAAAATTATTATTATTAAACTGAAATGTTATTATTTTTATTAAATAATCATTATCTAACTTACTTCCCTTTCTTTAAAAAAATGTGAATGCCGCTTGTGTTTTGTGCGGACCACCACCTCTATGAATAACGTATATCATTTTTCTTCATCACCTTAAATTAATGGTTATAAAAGTGAATTTAATGAATAAATAAGATATTTATGATATTATTAATATTATTTAAAGATAAATTTCTATCTACCATCCTTCTCATCCATTGGAAAATGAAAACATCACTCATGTTACATGAAAACTACCACCTCCATGAACGATATATTTCATTTTTCAATACTGCCTTACATAGATGGTTATAGAAACGAATTTAATGAATAAAAATGACATTTATGAAATTATTAAGTTTATTTAAAGTTAATATTTAGATTATATTAATAATACTAACAATAAATGGTCATTGTTAAATTTAATTTCCTAAAACGATCATACCGAAACACTTTGAAAGTAAAAACTTCTTACCACTGTCTTTCATTTATATTATCTATATAAAACTTCTTGAACTTGATTTATCAATTTTATAACATGTTTTTAAAATCATTAATATTCTTTAAAAGTGATATTATCACTATAAAATAACATTCTCTTACTCATTGAACCGTTATAATGTGTACTTGTTTGGGTTAGTTTTACAACCTACACGAACGATGTTATAATGTTTATAACATGAATGATTGATAAAACTTATATAATGCTAATGTTTTGTGATAATTATGAATTTAATATGTTTTTTATGATTATTTAATGGTTATATACATGTTTTTATTCACTATTAAAATCAATTATTTTTATGGAATCAAAATTAAAAAAAAAAGATTTTTAAACTTTCTATACAAATCATCGCCATAAGTTCCATGAAGTGACCAAAAAACAAAAGAAATATATCAACAACATAATATAAAACTTTATTAAAATTATATATTTGATGAAACCTTGACCAAGGTACAAGGATTGGAACCATCGAACCAAAAAATACATGAAAAATGGAATAGTTAACAACCAAATATTGATTTTGACAAAGTATTATCAATAAATGGATAATAAGAAATTATAAATGAATGATATTTGGTAATATAGATATAAATATAAATTATATATATATATTAATAAAAAATATATTATAAATGATGTTATAACACATCCAACCAAGAGATAATCCAAGCTAAGAGTTATTTATCTCAATTTTAATTTCTTCAGATATGTTTCATGTTGTGCACCATGTGTTCTTTTATATAGTTTACTTAATAACAAATTTTTAAATATTATATAATTTAACTCATATTATTTATAGAACCATTTCATTTTCATTATTTCAATGTATTTTAATTCAATCATTACTAAAGGTGTAAGGGTTTTTGGTCTGTATTTCCTTCTATGAGACACATTTTGTATTATGCACTTATTTCAATTTATTTGGGATACTTACTATCAATTTGACATATTATATCATTAATTTACTATTTATTAATGTTATATACATTTTCATTTCAATTTTTATCTTATAAGGGGTTTTTATTCAAAAGTTACCAACATTGTAAGGGTTTATTTTATAATCTCACCTTTTTATCGTGATTGTTTATGTTTCAACATTCATTGGGAGAATTATATGTTATTTGTCTCTTAAAACCCAAATATTTTATTATATTATGGTTATTTTTTAGGTTTTTAATTATTATTTCCCTTTTTATCTCTTTGTTACTTAAATCATATGAAAGAATGTTTATAAGGAAAACCAACCTTATTGGTCCTTTTTGGCTGAGAATATTTTTCATCCATTTCCATATTCCTTATTTTTCTTAAATAATTTTATTTTTAATAATTAGGTAATTTTTTTTCAACTTTTTATTTCTATTAAAAAGTTTTAAAGGAAGATTTTTAACATTTTCAATAAAATTCATTTTTGATTTTGTTTATAAAAGTGTAAAAAAATCTTTTTTTTAATTTCTCGCATGAATTGATTTTCCCACCATCATGATAATTATTCATTATTCAGACTACTTTAAAGGTATTTATATTTTTCCAAATTAATATCTATTCACATTATTCTTTGAATTTTTTGTTTTTATTCTAAAATAAAAGGATATTATTTTCTTAAAAGTTTTGAAAATGGATTTCATTTCACTTTTGTATATTTTTATCTTCCACTCCAAATTTAATTACTTAAGCATAGTTTATTTTCAATATTCCAAATTATTTTGAAAATAATATTTTAAAATTCTCATTGAAACCCCGTGAAAATAATTTTGTAAGTGACTTATAACTTCATTTTTTCTATAAAGTTACAAAATCTTTAAGAAGGTTTTTTTTCAAATATTCACGTATAATTTACTCTATATTTTTGTAAAGAATAAGCTTCAATAAAAAGAATTAATTTATGATTAATTTATAGTCTCATTTCAACCCTTATTGATTATTTTTTTATACATTATTTTTCATATAAGAATTATTCTCAGTTATTTCACTTCCTTGAAATTATATTCTCTATCACTCTTTATCTCTTTATTGACTTTAATTTTCCTTAATGTCTATATTCTTAAGTACCATGGATATTTAGTATAATTTCCACTGTTTAAATATTATATTAACCATATAATTGTTTCTCTATGTGATTTTATTTGAAGGGTGATTATTAAGAAATCTATTCTATTAACAGGAGAAATATTGACATTATGTGTAATTGTTTCAATAAAGATATTTATTTATTACTAAGGTGTACTGATTATGTATTTTATTTTCCATTCAATATACGAGTAATGATTTAGTCATGTTTAATGATGGGTGGGGCCTTTAATTTTATATCCCCTTGATGCATTGGGTAAGTCTCACGAGACAAGTTAGTTTAGGTATTTGGTGTATACTTACCCCATTATTAATAATGACTTGTCCAAGGCCTTGATGCTATAGATTATATTATTAATAATGTATTCACCAATTCGTTGAAAATTTAGATTATATTATTGATAATGAATCAAACAAGGCCTTAATGGCGAGATTAAGATGTCTGACATTATGCATTCCATAATTATGGAATCAATTATTTTTTTCCATGTGATCAATTATATTGTTATATTATGCACATTTTGTTGGTCGTATGGAATCATTTTATTACTGTTTATTTTACCATATTATTCGCAACTTGTTTTTTATATGATATCTCTTGAATTATGAAACTATTTATTATGTATTTGAGCTCACCCCTTCTTATGTTTACCCTCCTTGGATTATAAAGAATAAGAATATGTATAATATGTCCAGAAGTAAGTATTGTTTTGTTACTTTTTTTGGGAGATGATAAAGTCTTATTATAAAATAAGAATTCCTTGGCATAATGGAAAAAATTTCTATTTGTTGAGAAATAAATGGTTATTTTTAAGTAATGTAATTTACTAATCCTCTAAAAATATAAACCTAAAAGGATCTTGGGTATATAAGCAATTCAATATTTTATTTTGATGTTGTAATTTTGGATGGTTAAAATTGGGCTTCATTTGTTGGTATCAAAGCCAGTATATAAAGAATATGTTTTTATCACTAGATCTGGGAGTATGGTTTTGTGGAATCTCATTAATAAAAACAAATCTTGATATTAATAAAAAATAATTAAATGGTTATAACACCCCTTAAATATTTTTTTTATCTAAAAACATCTCATAACATTGATATTAATCAAAATAATTCTTAATAAGACCCCATAAAATGATATTAATAAACAACCCACAATAATCCTTAATATCAAAAAGTACTCACAACATTGATATTAATCAATATGATTCTTGATATTTGAAAAAACAATAAAAACCATGAAACTCATTGTTTATAGAACCCCATATAATTTATAAAAACAACATTAATTATTTCATAAGAAAGTGAAATTTCATCAATCACCTTATATAAATTATTATTTTAAAAAATTTCTTAGTGAAATTTTAAGGAAACCCATAATTTATCACATCAACTACAAAGTAAACTCAATATATTACAATTAACCTTTCATCATCAATAATAAACACAATTTAATCTTCAATAATAACATAATTAAATTAATATAAGGAATCATGGTTATGGAAACCAATGGAGGCATATAGAACCACCTATAGAAAATGATGAATCCAATGATACCCAATGTTATACCATTAAGAGAAACAAAAAAAATCCTTAGTTTATATTCATTAACTATAAAATAAAAAAAACAAATGAAAATTATAGAACATAAAACCCTAGACCACCATTGAAATCATGGGCATAAAAATATAAAAATAAGAGAATAAAAGAAGAGAGAAGGTAAAGGGAAACAACATACCTTTACAATTCCACGTAAAAATTATTGAAAAAATGATCAATAATAGATGAAGACTAAGGGGAGCCAAAGGGGAGGGAGAAGTTATCCATAAGGAAAGTGAAAATTGAGCTATCAATTGGGGTGTCACATTACTAGTATAGGAATAATTTTATACCAATGATTCCAAGGTGCCATTGGTATATGGTTAACCTTTAATAATGATTTATTGAAAACGTTGGTATAGTTATATTGGTATAAAATAGATTTATAATAGTGAAACCTATGTATAATGTAAGTTTAGAATATCATTTCTAATAAGTAGCATATCATCCATATATATAATCTCTTAGATACTTGAGATGAGTTAATTTGGGTTTGAGACTGGCTTAAACATGTGTAATTAGGTGGTCTTGTAGTGTTGAGTTAGCATTATAAAGACCAAGATTGAGTTTTGGGAAAATGGGTTATTGGTGGATGAGTTATAATGTGAGGAGAATACCTATAATAGTTAAATTGGGAGTCCACTAGAGTTCTATTATCCCTTGACAATGGGATTGTGTTACTGAGGAACCCACCAGAGTTCCGATGGGGGTCCAACAAAGTTCTAATGGGGCCCTGGGTGTTATTTTCAAATTTTTTAAGAAATTAGTTAATTTATTGATGATATAATATGAAAGTTGGGAGACCACTTGACCTATAATAGATGAACCTACCTCCCATATCACATTTATCTCTTCTGAGAGTGGATTCTCCACATTTTCTATCTATTATTTATATCGATTGTCGTGTTGGACCACTATAGGTAAGGCTAGTTGTCCTTGGGTATCTATTCCTAATTTCTCTTTCTTGATATTTCTTCCTTGATTGGATTCATACTATGTACCTATATAGGTAGTTCCTAGTTATTTATTATGTTATACATGTGTTTATGCATCATGTAGTTTGTGGGAATGGGTAGGGTCATTTAAGAGACTCAAATAAGAACTATTTAGAGTCTATGGGGTACTTGAGGGTTGTCCTAGGGTGGTCTAGGGATAGTTCATGTGGATATATGTTGGTTTATTTTGATGACATGTGGTATATTGGTCATTAGATTGACAAATTATTTTGGATGTCATACTCATGAGACTTGAAATAGGTTTGGCTACTTGTGCATGACATGGGATGTGGTTATGGGTGGTGTGGGATAAACTAGAATTACATGGGGGTAATTATGGTAACCAGATACATGGAAATGTGATTCACCGATGAGATGGGGGTAATATATCGCTTATCAGGTGGGGTGATAGAGGTTTTCTACATTGTGTCCATAAGTTATTGGTCATTTATTACTCACTATGGGTCTGAGGATTTTGGGATCATGTGAACATAGGAAAAGTCCTAAAAGGTGGTTTATACCTCTAGTTTTTTTCATTATCCTTTATATATTGAGAAGTTTCTAGGTGATGGTGTTGAACATCATTTCAGAGGAGGGATATGCCATAGGCAACCATGAGATCTTAGGGGTGATTGAGATCATCAGTTGGGAGAAAGATACTTTCTGTATATGTGGAATACACTAAGGATGATAATCCATGCCTAGTAAAGTATGATCATCATTATACCTTGGGTTTTATTAGTCTTTTGATTCAATGATTGGTAAAGGGGTTTGAGGACCATGTGTAACATCCCTGACTTGTTAGCCACTATAACCGGCACCTCGAGCCAAGTTTCCACAAGACCTCAAGAACACCTCCCTGTATGCCATAGGCTTCTTACTAGTAGCACAGGTCTATAAATGTACCATGGGGAGACTATACCAACTTATCATAGTAGAACCAAAAAAAAATTACATCAAAAAATTCAATAAACAGTAGTAATGATAAAAGGACAACATACAACAAGAGCCAACAAGTAACCAAGTAACACATGTTATAAAAACATGATGAATAAAATAAATGTTGGGTATTCATACACACAAAACCTCCAGTAACAAAACCATAGAAGATACCAAACACAGACCCGAGCCCCAACCCAGTTCTAAAATCCCATGCTCCATCCCATAAGTCTATACACAAACCAAACACTAGGTCTCTACCCTGAACATGTACGAGGCAATAAGTAGCATCTGCTTAGGTACCCAAGTGCCCTGGTATCCCAGGTAGGGTGTGAGTAGAACTAAGCAGGCCACTACCAACGATGTCTAAATAAATAACCAGTATGTAAAATAGTGTATGAAAATAATCAAGTTTAAATAAATAAATAGGGAAATATAAGAAACATGATTCACATTTAAACAATTATTAATTTACTATTTCATCATTTAAGTTTCATCATGCAATCTAACCAACTTAACCAGCTCTGGCCATGAAAGTATCCTAAACTATAGAATAAGGGTTACATAATTTTAGAAAAAATGGAATTCATAAACTAGTTCAATTCATCCAAGTACCTTAGAGAATCAGTCCAGGTAACCATACCATGTCCATACTTTGGGAGCATAGAGCCTCATTCAGACATCCCAAACCATGCAATATGTTAGCGGGGCTTAAAGCAATAGTCTAACTTGACCCAAAGATGAGGATCCTCAATACAACACCCCAAACCATGCAATACTTCAATGGGGCTTAGGTAATAAATCTAGCCTGACCCGTGGGAGTATATCCTCAGTCCAATCCCCCACTCATACCATTTACTGAATAGACATTCTTCTTTAATCATTTGTCACAATTACCCAAATTACAAGACATAAGTCAATTAACTTTTCAAGTTAAGGAAAACACACCTTTATGTCATTCCTCATTTACCTTTTAAAATATCACATCATGAAACACTTAGACCAAATAAACCTTTTAAAACATCTCAAAGACACCATTTAAACATGTTTTTTTTTAATTCGACCAAGGCCCTGAGCTTTCATTTCAAACCAAATCATTCAAAAGAGCCCCTTGTGAATTTTCACCAAAAGGAGGTCCATGCCATAATTTCAAATCATCAATTTAAATCTATTAAGGAAACCCATTTTTAAATCACTTTAAGGTTAACACCTCCTTTTAAAACATTATCCACATTCAAAACATCATTTTCCTTCATTGAAAATCATAACCAGATCAAAAACCAAAACACATCATTTGAACCCTTTCAAAAGCCTCTTATGCACTACATTGAAGTTATAACATAAGAATTTAAATTATCCCCTTTAATTATACCCACATATCAATTAACAATTTCAACCCATTCACTTTCATAATTACCATATCTCAACATTTAACGATTCATTTCACTCTTTCCAAGAGTTTGGAATACCCCATGGGTAGATCTAGGCTCAGTCTCATGTCATCAATGGACCCAAAGGGGTCCTTGAAGGGTATTTCACCTCAATCCAAGGTCCAAATTACTTACCTTATCTAAATACATGAAAACATAGCAAGGTAGTGAATTGGAACAACTTCATGCACATATAAAATAATGATACTATGGGTGAAAGCTTTTAGACCACCTACCTCATGCTTGTAGATAATCACTTTCCCAAACACATCCCTTGATTATAAATAAACCTATCACAAACACTAAGTCAAATTACACCCTAGAAAAACAAGGGTTAGGGATTCAGAAAGAGAGAAATCATCAAAAAAATCCTCCTCTAGAAAATGGAAAGAAACAGAGTCGAAGACTTACCCAAAGCTTCGATTCACACCCAAAGACACTCCAAACACCTAATAAATGAGGGAGAATCATCAATGGTGGAGGGAAGATCTCATAGTTCTTCACCCTAGATATAGGGGGTTTAATATGGGAGAAATTTGGGGGAGAAATAAATAATATTGAGAAGAAAAAATGGTAAGAATACAAATTTTAATGAGGTGGAAGGTTTTTCCATATGGTTGGACAAACCATGCATCAACTGTGTGGTTTCCTATGTCCAAGAGGAAACTGATCTGCATGGTATTCCTAGCCACCCACATGGTTGGAAAAACCATGTGGTGGCTATGCATTCTCCATTTTTCGAGGGGAGATCAAGCTGTATGGTCTTCGGGACACCCTACATGGTTTTCCAAACCATGAATACCCCTCATACAAGCCGCACAATTATGGTTCACAGTTACTACTAACTATGAACCAACCATGCTATCAGCATAGATTATCCTCTTTTCACACTTTTGCATACCCCAAACCCCTCACACAACCCCTAATTCTATCGTACTCATGGGAAAAATTCTATAAACTAAAAATTTTAACCGAGACATACCTTATTTCTGGGTCAATATCTTACATCCTCCCCACCTTATAACAGCTCATCCTCGAGTTGTATCCCCAACATCACCAAGCCTCTAAGACAGACGGTCGGATCACCAGGCCCACATGTCAACTTTCATCTCCCAATTTTCCTCCTAAACACAACCATGCCTCTGAAACACTCATACTAAAGAAATGATCCCACCCCAAATTTTTTTCCACTGTGATCCACAACATGAACTCAATGCTCTTCAAAAGACACATCAACCTCAATTCAACATCATTTACACTAGTCATACAAACCATGAATGAACCAGAGAAGTACCACCATAACTACACCACACAAAAACATTAAGCGAGCACTAAACCACCATGGAAGATCCAATCGTTACACCTTTGGTCTGATTCTCCCCACAACTCTCAGCATCCCAACACACCCAGCATTTCCCCAAAGGAAAAAATGTTTTTTTCCAACCGCATTATCTGACCTACATATGTCCACAACTCAAGTCCCAATAACCTTGTTACATATTTGAACATCTAAAACATAACCAAATCACAACAATCATCTCATAAATTTAACTGATTAAAACATAATCCAATGATCATTTCCAAAACTAAACACCAATATGGCCTTACTCGATCCCATCTGACCCATAACGTAGATCACATCATCAACCAGCCACTTGCTTGCTATGGTGCTCCCCACCATATGATTGGGCTTATAACCACTAAATTCTAGCGGTTGGAACACATACCAAGGGAAAATACCACTAAAAACTCAAACCCATATCCCAGATGCACCATGCATGTTTCCCAACTCACTGTGCCCAAATATCCATGAGAACACCATCCAACATTGGAATCCATCCTTTCCATCGAAACCACCCAACATGGAAACACATCTTCCATCCATACATGAACTAAATACAACTTGACCTTTTTCTCAAAGCTTTATTCCCTTAACAAAGTGTACTTATCATTTCAAAACATCAACTGATGGTGGTTTAAAACTCACCAAATTCATTCCTTTTACCCTATCGTGTCGGACCATCCTCAGCCGACCCATCCTGAAAACGACCAAATCCAACTTTCCATATATTACCACTTTACCCGGTCACATTGCCTTCTCACTTAAAGAATACCACTACCATCCGAACACACCTACCGGATTCTATCCCCAAATTCTGATGAAATTACACCATCAAGAATCCAATACTCCCCAAACTATAATCGTTCTCTACTACACCCACTAACACATCTTCGACACAACACTCAGATTTCTTTTAGAACCATCACAACCTGAGGTCAATGCTCATCTCAATCAACCAAAACATTTGTGTCCCACCTGGACTTCTTGAGGAATCCAAACATATACCTCATAGGTTCCTTATTGGCATCCCAATGACACCAAATCTATCCCCTGGTCCGCTCCACACCTCCAAGACCGAAATACCACTCCCCACCTTAGGCATTTCATTATTACTACTTTTCTAAATAAATCATAACCACCATGGCTCACCTTTAACTTTATCTAATGGTGAAACCTTAAAGAAGGCTCTTCATATCTCCCGAATAAAACCTTAAGTAGCTTGGTCTATAGAAAATTCTCTCTCAATGTACCCAGGATGATGTCAAGATATTGGGCTTGATCACATCAAGTCTGTAGGTACACCAAGATGTCATTGATGAATACCACCACAACAGATTTGTCCCTGATGTCACCTCCCACAACAAGGAAACTTTAACTTTCCAAAAGTCCCATCTCCCATTCCTATAAGAATCTAAAATGCTCTCAACCATCACCACCCAAGTGGTATTGCTAACCAAAAATCACCACCACTTCATGACCCTATGTCAAGAATCTTTGAACAAAAAATACCTATGGAACTACTACCATCACCCAACTCAGGTCCCTCTAGAATGAACCTGGTGATTCACTATAGAACACAACAGTCCAACACACCAATAAAAAACCAAATAGACTCTCACAAAACCTATGCTTCCCACTATGATCACATAGAAAATTATAAGCACTTATTCCAAGACATCTGTTCACACATCCCAAATGGAATTGTTCCTCTACCACATGTGACCACATATAGACCTCATCAAAAACCTCAAGGTCGCACAATTTCATACGACCAATCCTTGAACCCAACACTCGAATCCATGATTCATTCATCACTAGAGATAATCCCAAAAAACCACTTACACAACTGAACATGCCTCCTATTCCATCTACCTCATCGATCCTAAGGCGCTTTCTATATTCCCATCCAATAAATCAACCTTTATCACAAGCCAGGTCCATCCACCTGATCACCCCTCACCTGGGGCTTTATTCCATATCAAAAGAATCCATCCATGCTTTGGAAACTCCTATCTTGCCCACCCAAATTCAACCCGACTCCATAAAACATTATCAACACCTTCATGTTAGGAACTATAATGATCCTTACCTTAAAAAAACCTTAAAACCAACCAAAATCACTCAAGTGATTCCATAAGAAAGAAACCAAGGCATAACCCTGAAATTTTACCAAAATTTGATGACACCCACAATGCATTGATTCCACCTCTGAAGAACCCACACGTTCTTCACATTCCAAGGCACCTGCAAAATCAGGCTAAAATACATTATGGTTACTCTCAATTTCCAAAAACCACTAATGTATAAACACAACTGATGTTGAAAATCTAAGACTATTGAATTTCCAACTTAGAACTCTAGGACAAACCCGCACCGGACATAACTATTTCTCCATCACTACCAAAGTCCAAAAAGTCCACCTATGCCACACACCCCAAAATCACTAGAAACCTGACTGACCCCTATCATGGGTCACTCTCTAAGGTAAAAAGACACCAACTTCTTAAACTAGATTCATATCTATAAATGGACACTATCTCTCCCTCTAATCTATACACATTGAACCTCAAGAAAACTGTTGATCATGGGAGGCACTCTAGTCCCTATTCCGATACACACCGCACCTAATGAACCAATCAACCATTTACTCTAGGTTTAGAACCCAAGATATAAACCCACATACATCAAAACTATGAACCAAACACCCACTCTAGGGTCCAAAAATAACTCACAAGGCCTCAACCCACAAGGGTCACCACATCCATATCAACATATGATATTTTATAACCTCAAGGTCACAACCTAACTGAGGAAACAATAGAAAAATCCCATAATCTAGCAAAACCAAACCTATTAAGGTCTCATAAACTGACTTAATGCACATCATGCACCCCCCCTAACTACACATCAAAACCCAACGAACCTCACAACCCATAACCAAGGTCTCAGACTAGGGTACTCTCACTACCCAAACCACCCATACATAGGGTCCGATCAAAACACTAAGAATACTCATACTAGTATCCCTAAAGGTCTCATCATTATACATTCCTATTTAATTTAGACCTTACCATTTAAAACCTAAGGATTCACATTTCAAAACTTTCTATTTTTAAAAACCCAAGGATTTACACTTTCAAACAACTTTTTATTAATCCAAAATTTCAAAAAACCCATCTTTATTTAGATTCATAATTCAAAAAAATCATTAAAAACATTTCAAAGAAAGATCAACATGAATAAAACACAGAAATAAGGCACACTACCAACATATAAATCCCAAGGAACTATCAATCATTGGAAATATACAAATGACCTATCAATCCTATGTTCCTAGAATGACGCCTGAACACACACGCACACACACTCTCTTTACATAATGGGATAAGAGAATAAACCTCATAAACCAATAAATTCACATCCAAGTGTGCCACATGAGGTGGAATTATCAATCAATTAGAAAAGAAAAAATAGAACATCAATTTCCACCCTTAGAAACTTGGGTTTCCCATCGTATGTGGGGATGCAGATAGCCAGACACAAGCTCATTACCAAGCCCTGATAAGATCCTAGTCTCATGTCTACCATTCCCCAAATACTAAGACAAAATACACCCTATGATACAAATTTATAACATCCTCGACCAGGTATCCACTATAACCGATGCCTCGAGCTGGGTCGCCACATGAGCTCAGGCATGCCTCCCCATATGACAGAGGCTAATGACTAGTAGTGTGGTTCTATAAAGGTACTATGGGTAGACTATACCCTCTTATCAAAGTAGAACTGCAATAGAAATAATATCAAAAAACACAATAACCAGTAGAAATGATAAAAGGATAACATATAACACGATCTAAAAATAAACCAAGTAACACATGATATAACAACATGATGAATGCACTACATGTTAGGTATTCATACAAACAAAACTTCAAATACCAAAACCATAAAAGATCATGAGCATGAATTCAAGCACCGACCTTGTCTTAACATCACATGCTCTAACCCATAATCCCATGCACAAACCAAACACTAGGTCTATGTCCTGAACTTGTACCATACAACAATTTGCATCTTCTTGAGTACCCAAGTGTCATGGAGGCCTAATAAGGGTATGAGTACAAATTAATAGGCCACAACAAATGGCATATAAATCAATAACTAGTCTATACAATAGTGTATGTAGATAATCAATGTGAAATAAATAAATAGGGAAAATAGAAGAAACATGATTCACATTTAAATAATTATTAATTTACCATTTCATCCTTTAAGTTTCATTATGAAATCTAACCAACTTAACCTACTCCAGCCATGTTGATAGCCTAACCTATAGCATAGGAGCTATACACTTTTAGTAAAAAGGGAATTCACAAACCAATTCAATTCATCCAAGTACCTTGAAGACTCATTCCAGGTAACCATACCATGTCTATACTTTGGGAGTATAGAGCCTCAGTTCGACAACCCAAACCATGAAATACGTCAGTGGGGCTTAGAGGATCAGTCTAGCCCAACCCAAAGATGAGGAGCCTCAGTTCAATATCCTGAACCATGAAATATGTCGGTGGGGATTTGATCATCAGTCTAGCCTAATCCATGGGAGTATCACATTATTCCAATCCACCACTCATACCATTTACAACAAAGGCATGCTTCTTTAATAATTTGTCACAATTACCCATATTATATGTTGTAAGTCAATTAACTCTTCAAGTTAATCCAAACATACCTTTATGTACTTCCTCATTTCCCTTTTAAAACATCACTTCATGAAATACTACCATTTTTAAAACATATCAAAGACACCCTATAAACATGGGTCTTTTTTTGAAATCCTAACAAGGTCCTAGGGATTAATTTCAAACAAAACCATTCAAAAGAGCCCCTTGGTAATTTTTACCAAATGGTGGACCATGACCTCATTTCAAATCATTAATTTAAATCTATTGAGAAAACCCATTTTTAAATCACTTTGAGATCAACACCTCCTTTTAAAACATTATCCACTCTCAAAACATCATTTTTCTTCATTGAAAATCATAACCGTATTAAAAAAAACACATCATTTGAACCCTTTTAAAATCCTCTTAGGCACTCCATGGAAATCTAGAACATAAACATTTCAACAATCCACTTTAATCATACCCACATACCAATTAAAAATTACAACCCATTCACTTTCATAATTACCCTATCTCAACATTTACCAATTCATTTCACTCTTTCCAAGAGTTCAATATACCCCATGGGTAGCTCTAGGCCCAACATCACATCATAAATGAACCTAAAGGGGTTTTTGAAGGGTATCAAACCTCAATATATGTTCCAAATTACTTCCCTTATCCAAAGACATGAAAATGTAGCAAGGAAATGAATTGGAAAAACTACATACACATATAAAATAAGGAGACTATGGGTGAAAGATTTTAGACCGCCTACCTCATTCTTATAGACGATCACTTTCCCAAACTCAACCCTTGAATTGAACTAAAACACACACACAAACTAAGATGAATTACACCATAAAAATTAAGGGTTTATTGATTCAGAAGGAGAGAAAACATCCAACAAATCTGCCTCCAGAAAATAGAAAGAAAAAAAGTTGAAGACTTACCCGGAGCTTCGATTCACACACAATGACACACCAAACGTCTAAGAAATGAGGGAGAATCATCCATGGAGGAGGGAGGAGATATTGGTTCACCACCATAGTTGTAGGGGGTTGAATAGGGGAGAACTAAATAATACTAGGTGGGAAAATGATAAAAATACAACTTTTAATGAGTTGCATGGTTTGGCTAAACAGTTGGCCAAACCATGAACCAACCACACAGTTCCCTCTTTCCAAGAGGAAATCAAGCCACATGGTTTTCTTGGCCACCCACACGGTTTGAAAACCCATATGGTGGCCATGTGTTCGTCACTATATGAGGGGATCCCGAGCTACATGGTCTCCTGGGACACCCTTTATGGTTTCCCTAACTGCTCATACAACTCCTACATGCCATATAGTTATGGTGTATAGTTACTACTAATTGTGTTCTAACCATTATCTCATCACAAATTGGCCTATTTTCCCAATTTTCTATGCCTTGAATCCATGATACACCCCTGAGGCCTATCCTACTCCTGAGAAACATTCTATAAACCAAAAATTTTAATCAATACACACCTTATTCTAGGTCGGGATCTTACGCCATGGGTTTTGGGTAGTGGATTCACCCTTGGGAACCATGGATGAAACAAGATGGTTACACTAGTCATGGGTTGGTGTGTAATTTTTTGGGGTATTAAATGAGTTGGAATGAAATGGGAGATTCTGTTTTGATATATCGTGTTTGTGTTGTCTCATTCAGACACAAACTAAAGTAGGTAAAGGATATTTCCATGGTTTAAGGAGAATGAGTGGAGCAGATTGTGCGTATTGTCTTGATTATTGTTTATTGAAATTTGTATACAATTGTATACATATGGATATTATCTAATAACATCGTTGTTGATATCTTACTGAGTTCATACTCACACCCAGCACAATCCCTCTCATATATATGCAAATTCTATGTCTTGTGATGTTGATAGTGATAGGGGCCCGATGAATGAGGCATAATCACTGACAATATTGTGGGCACACGACCCAAATGTCAATGGTTGGATCTAGACAAGGTGTATCCTTGGTTCCAAGATAGTGGTTGTATTTCAATGATTTTATCCCTTTTTTTTATCAACTTATGGGTGATCTAGTTATGTCTTGTGTGACTGGTATGACTTAATATATGAACCTTTATATAGCATATGACATGTTTTGGTAGTGTTGTGGTTTTTATATCATAGTTAATGTTATTTATTTTATTTTTTCTATTGTTTTTTATTTTATTATAGAGGGCATACTTACCCTATTATCACTAATTAGACCTTTTCTACTAGTCAGTATCCTATAACATATAGTGAGGCATGCTTGAGGTCAGCGAGTATCTGGTTTGGGTACTATTCAGGTGATTTGGGTATGAGATAAACTAAAGAAGTATTAGAGTGGTTTTTATAAATGGTATTTATCAAGTATTTTTTTTTTATTTGGGATATGGTTGATAGGGGTTTAGGAATGTTTTAGGACTTGGAAAAAATGTCATATTAGGTTCCTAGCTAGCCCAAGTATGGGCTAAAGTCTAGGTTTCTAAGGGAGCCAGGATTGCTATTTTGGTTTTCAAGATTATAGTTGCATTATTTTATTAGGATAAATATGGTATTTTATGTTATTTATTTATTATGTGACTATTAGATCTTAGAGATGATATACGGTACTTATGCATCATTATAGGCACGTAGGACTCGTATTAAATTTGTATGAATGTGTGTGTTTTCTATTCTTGTTCTAGGAGGGGTTTGGATATTTAAAGTGTCAAAAAATATATATTGTGTTTTCCTATATAGATTCTTGGTGACATTCTACCATTATAGACCAAGTATTTGATTCTTAGTGTTATCAAATATATGGATCATGTGTGTGTATAGTACCCGACCCTATGATGGGTAGGAAGGGCCATGAGGTTGAATGATGTGGGACTTAGGCATGGAAGGGAATTGTATGATCTAGTGAGATGTGTTGTTTGTTACCAATTTCTCTATTTTAATATGTATAATGTTATATTTATATCAATCATGGTGTTTGGTTATCAGTAGTATAAAACCTCGATGACCTCTGTTGGAGCATCTGGAGGGTAGATATATAGTTCCACAGAGGTATGCACTCGAATGGATCTTAGAGGGAGAAGATGAGAATGAGCCTAATGTAAAGGTTTTGGGTTATGTAGGTTATCCCAAGAGGTTATAGGATATGGGGTAGTGGTTTATGATTAGCTCAGGGTGAGTTTAGTATAGGTTATACAGAGCATTGATAAGGGAGATCAGATAGGTGATCTATCCATGTCATATCTGACCAGTGAGTTTTGGTCACAAAATTATCATCTATTCCAATGAGAGGATGGACCCCAAGAAGCTGAGTATTATATTGATTTGGTCTATAAAATATTATATCAATTTTAAACACCATTACAGTGGATGGTAATTTTGGTGACATATATGCTCCAAGGACCAGTAAAACACTGGTGAGATGTGCAGATGTGGGATTTTCAACATGATGGGATGACATGAAAGGAATTATATGTGATTTTATTCAAGAAATTATTCCCTAATATGTTGAGGGTGGTATGAGCCCATGAGTTCATATATCTGGTGTAGTGATAGGCATTTTCTATGGACTATATGTGAGGTTTACAAACCTTTTGTGATTCATTCCAATGTTGGTGAGCCAAGGTGTGGTGATTCAAGGATTATTTAGGCATGATATTAGGGTACAAGTGAATATGTTTAGGTTAACCATATTTTTTAGAGGTGGTGAACTATGAATTGATAGTGGTGTAGAACTTAACTGATATGAGTATACTGATATGGATAGTGGTTCCGAGTGAGATAGGTAGGGGAGCTCTAGGTATCTGAAAGTGTGGACATGATAATGTTTAATAAGGTGATTGGAGTAGAGGTTTTATGATTCCACCTCAAATTTGGTTATTGGTAAGGCGTTTAAAATGTGGAAAGACACATAATGTTTGAGACCATTGTGATCAAATACTAATGGAGTGGAAATCATATGGCCAGATATGGCTTTTGAAGTGTTTTTTCCAAATGAACTTATAATCAATCAAAGATCAGGGATTAAGTGAGACTCATTAATCTAAGGTAGGACTAGGAGTTGTTTTGAGAGGTGGTAGTTAAGTTTCATCTACATGCTTAGGTCATGTAGTGATTAGGATACCCAATAGTGGGGGAAATGACCAATAGTGAGTATGTCTCCATGGGGAGGATAAACATCAGGAAGTCAAGATTTGATTTAGCTACACCTGATTAAGCCAAATTTTTTAGAGCAGGACAAAGATACATTGAAAGCCAGTGATACACTATGATCATATTGATTCTAGTTTTGTATGTGATTGGTACCAATACATGATGTACAATGTGGGATGTGGGTTCAACCAGGTACTAGTTAGGTATGGGCATCATGTATGATGTGATCTTATAGTGTTTTGATGGTAGGAAAATGTGTATTCCAAGATGGAGATTGGGTATAGTACCATCAGTGTATTGTGTGGTTCAGTTGGGATGTGACCAATTAAGTGATCCCTATAGTGGGGAGTGCCCATGGAAGGGATTAATTAGTATGAATTGGTTGGTTAGTGTGTCCGGGTGCATAAGGATGTGTTTGAAATTATCTCAGTGTTTCAAAAGTGTGATGAGTAGGATGCTTGAGTTCCAGTAAGAGTTGATTAGTGTGTGGTTGTAAATAGCTCATGGGTGAGATTTCATATGGTGGGGAGGCTATTATGGACTAGGTTTTTGAGATAAGAAAATTATGTTTTGGAACTAGCTTATACATTTGTAACTAGGTGATCTTGAGGTGTTATTGCAATGGGTAGAGACATGAGATTGAGTTTTATGAAAATGGGTCATTAATGGATGGGTTGGGATGTGAGTAGAACTCTTAGTAAAGTTCCATTGGGAGAAAACCATAATTTTGGTGTCCCTTGAAAGTGAGCATGTTCCACCGGAGAGCCCACTAGAGTTCCAATAGAAAAATGACTATTTAAAAAAAATGAAATCTATCAATCAATTAAATAATGATATAAGTAGAAAAGGGGGAGTCCATTAAACCTAGAATGGTTGTACCTCCCTTTTCTCTCCAATTTCTCTTTTCTAAGAAGGGATTCTCCCTATTTTTTGTTTTTTATTCACACTGATCATTATGGAGGGACATCGTGGGTGGGATTTGCTGTCTTTAGGTGTTTATTACTAGTTTCTCTCACCATTTTCTTATCTTTCATTGGTAGTGACCTAATGTTAGGGTTATGTTAGATTTTATGGTTTCTTCTAGTTGGAGTCAAACCAATAAAGGTTTATTGAGGAGTGTAGTCCTATTAACTTTATGTAGGGGTGTTTAGTTATTTACTATGTTATACATGTGTTTATGCATCATGTGATTCGTGGGTATGGGTATTATCACATGAGAGTCTAGAACCAGAACCAATTAGAGTCTTTGGGGTACTTGAGGGTTGTCCTAGGGTGATCTAGGTATAGTTTGGGTGGCTATAGGCTGGTTTATGTGGACGATGTGTGGTATAGTGTATGTTATACTAATGTATTATTCAGGAATCCATGATCATGATACTTGAATTGGGTTTGGATACTTGTGTGTGACATGGGATGTGGTTATGAGTGGTGTGGGATACATTAGTATGACACAAGGGTGATGTTGATCACCTGATATGTGTAAATATTATTTTTTAATGATATGGGGGTGATATATCATTCACTGGGTGGGGAGATAGAGGTTTACTGAGTTGTGGTCATAGGTTGTTGGTGATTTTTCAATCACCATGGGGTTGAGGTTATTAGGGGTATGGTGCACACATGACATGGCCCATGAGGTGGTTTAGAATACCTATTATTTGTGATATCCATTATAAATCGATCAAATTACTAGTGATGGTGTTGACTATTGTTTCAAAAGAGAGATACATCATAGGTGGCCATAAGATCTTGGGGGTGATTGAGGTCATTGGTTTGAATCATGATTATTTCTATATATGTGGAATAAATTGGTAAATATATGCCAATATTAGTAAAGGATTAGTTTCACTTTCCTTGGGTTTTGTTAGGTTATTGAGTCTATGATTGGTAAAGGGGTTTGAAGACCATGAGATTTGGGTTTTTGGTCATAGACGTGCCCCTAAGCATCGTGAATGACTGGGTATAGTTACACTAATTATGGGTTGGTGTGTAAATCCATGGGTTATGAATTGGGTTGGAAGGACCTGGGAAATTACAGTACATCAAACCATGGGTATCTTTTCCCACCCTAGCACAGGAAAAGTAGTTAAAGGAGTTTATGATGGCTTGATGAACACATACGGATCAAGTTGTTCATGTTGTCTTGATTTCTATTTATTTTACTATGCATACACTCGTATATGTAGGGATATTATCTAGGGATGTTGTTGGTGGACTATTGAGTTCATAATCACACATTATAAGGCCCCTTTGGGATATGTGTAGACTTTAGTCCTATGACATGGGTAGGGGAAAGTGCCCAATTATTGGGGTATAGTAGTTGGTGGTTATATGGATGCACATAATGGATGTTAATAGTTGGATCTAGATCATGTAGATCCTCAGTGCTAAGATGGGGGTTATCTTTTACTATTTTTAGACTTGTTTGTATATGATCGGCCTATGGGTGATCCAATTATATCCTGTGTGATAGGTATGATTTGTACATGTACCTTTTTGTAGAATATGGTATATTTTAGTTTCATTATTGTTTTTATATTATATTGGTTATTATTTATCTTTTTTCCACTGTTTCTTATTGTCTTTCATTATATATGGTATAATCTCCTCACTATAACCCATTATACTATTGATGTTAGTTAGAATCCTATGGCATATTGGGAGGAATTCCTAAGTTCAGTAGGTCACTAGCTCGAATACCATTCAGTTGATCTGAGTTAGGGATGCTATAATGTGCAACACCGATAATACCACAATACTCTCAATAATCTGATTATATACACAAGAATTATTATCATTATTGTTTAAACCAAACTCTTTTATTTCATTATAGAATCAAATATTCCAAATATTATAATCTTTATTTAATCCATAAATGAATCATCACAACTTTAAAACCTTATCAGACTCATTTGGAACTTTAAAAATTACAAGTTGTATCATATACACATACCAAACTAAATTTACATTAAGGGAAGAATCTTTGAAATTAATTTGATATTTTCATAATCATAATGATCTTCATTGATGGGAAATATTTGAATGGATTTTATTATCACAAATAGTTAAAAATTATCTTTATAGTAAATTCCAAGAATTTTTTATAACCTTTTACCACTAAATGTTCTTTATAGGCTGACATTCTACCATCCAAGTTCATTTTCTTAAGGAAAACCCACTTGCATATTATGGGTCTCACCACTTTAGTTCCATAAACCAAATTTCACACATTATTAGTGTTAATGGAGTCTATTTTATATTTCATGGTTTCTAAATATTTCTTAGAACCAGAACACTCAACGACCTCTTAGTAGTTGGTAGGTTCATCATCTACGAACATTAATTCATTATCATTTAACATAAGAAATATATATATCTCTAGCTATTAATAAATGCTACTAGACATTAAAGGTTCTTTTATAACCATATTTGTTTCTATTTACATAACCCATTGTAGAACTTACTCACTTTCTATCTCAGGAACAATTCATGTTTGTTGGCATTGAACTTCCCCATGCTCAAATTTCCTTCCATTGAAACCTAAATTCATGTGATTCATCCTAGAAAAATCACTATATCGATTCACAAAAACTTTATGTTTAGTAGGATTATAGAAAACATATCTCACAGTTTCTTTGGGATAATAAAAAAATAAGTATTTTATTGATTTAGAGTCAAGTTTATCAAAATACAAGCATCATAAATAGGCTACACGACCCCAAATCCTCATAAAATATACAATGGGACACCTCATGATCTATATCTCATATATTGTATTTATGAATGATCTAGTTGGAATGTGGTTAAGTAAGAATGAAATAGTTTCTAGAGAATAACCATATAATGATATAGGAAGGTCACACTAACTCATCATAAATTTAATCCTATCCAATAATGTATGATTCCTCTTCTCATTCACACTAATACACTATAGTTTTCTGAAATGAATTAATAGTTAAACAACTCCACAATCTCTCAAATGAATAGTAAATTTCTAGATCAAATATTCACAACTCCTATTAGATAATAGAATCTTAATTCTCTTGTATAATTAATTTTGTAATTCATTGTTGAACACCTTTAAATTTTCAAATGTTTCAAACTTGTGTCTCATCAATAAATGCATACCAATACCAACTAAGATCATCAGTAAAGTCTATGAAATACCTATACCCACCACTTTATTGAGTATTCATTATGAAGGGTTTATAAGGATTAAAAAACACTTATTAAGTGAAATAAAATAAATTAGATACCTCAAATATCATGATCACCATGCATGAAACCTAAATCTAATTAACTATAAAAAGAATACATGGTGTGCACCTTTCACTAGTGAATGCCACTACTACCATATTCAACCATACGTTTGAAAAAGGTCACTAAGATGTAGCCATAAAAATATATCCTCCATGGTGTATCCATAAGCTAATATGAATCACCCAATGATCATGTGAGATTATCCTTCATACCCATGGTATGTTAGCACCTCTTGATGTAAAAGGGAGGAGAAAGAGAGCAGCAAGATAGTTTTCTAAAAGACTGGGTAGGCTCGAACACACATATCAATGGGATTTTTCTCCTTTATATAGTCCTCAGGGATTCTACTTGAGACTTCCAAAAATTTACTCATATGTTCACCACATATGACTAAATAACATCTGGTTACTATAGTTGCAACCTATAACCAATATAACTCCCATACGTTTCATCTTATGAAATATCTATTATTAATGATAGCCTTTGGTGGAAGACTATTTGAACATTAATGTTTAACATTCCACTACCTATTTTAATCATGAGGTGTTATAATAATCTATACTCGACAAACCTTGAGGGGGGGGGGGGTGAAATAGGGTGTTAACAAATTTAAACTTTTCTCATTTTCCTCTTTTCTTTAGGATATTGTTCCTTTGTTAGAAGGAACAAAATTCAACCTTTGTTTTAGTGAATCCACATGAGGCATTACACTCAAGTACTAAAAGTAAATCATGCATGAAAACTAGGATTTTACTTGGTTTACCCACACCAACCTACATCTAAGGAGAATACACTCAATATTTTATTAGTGTACACAATCCACTATAAATCACTAAATATTTTGATGTAAGATTTATGTCATGGTAACTTTATACAAAGGTGTACTAACCTTAAAAATGTTTTTTAAAGGTTCACTATTGATCTAAGGGTCACTCCCTCTTATTCTCCGCCACACACTATTTTGGTGAAGGTATCCGTTTATAGACTTAAATGTCTCTTCTCTATTTAATGACATGAAGGTCACTACAAGTTAAATATATATAACTATTATAATAAGTATCATAATTTCCTGATGTTTACATTTTATTTAATACTAGTGTGATAATTTTTAAATCCACTTATAGATATAAAAAAATCCTTTCTAGAAGAGATAAATCTTTAATATCTAGTAAAACTTCACACAACAAAAATTAATCACGATATAACAATTCTAACATTGGAATTAATATTTAACATGTTCTGTCATCAAATATTCTCTTTACTTTCATATTATAATATTTTTCTTCAAAATATTTTTTCAATGTATTTCTATTAAATAAAAATTATTCCTCTATAATTCAGATGTGCAATAAATCTCATGTTACTGGCCCTTTTTTCTCCTAAAACACAAAATTCCTTCTCCTCTATTCTCTTTTTGTTACTCTATATTTATTATCTTACATTTTAATTATACATTACAGGTTCTAGTATAACCTAATAATATTTTTAATTTCAAATTTAAATTAAAATATGAATCATTTTCTATATTCCACTTCTTCTAATATGACATTTGGTTCATCTTCTAAGAAATCATCACCATTAAAATCCATTTGGGTCATTGAATTCTAATCCATCACTACTAATAAGTTTTAAAAGTGAAAAATATTTAAAAAATAAATATAAATTCTTGATTTCAAACTCCATGATGTGTTCCTTTATCAAAATTCTCATGTTTAGCTATGTGATCTACTGACCATGACATAATATTTTTTTAGGTGGAAACACTCTTCAAAAATAATGACTCCTTGCTCATCTACTCATGTTACTATTCAAATCTAGAAACCTTATATGCATCATGTATTCCTCTATAAAATTTCACTTTTTATTTTCCTATTTTTAATAGGAATTATTAATCTTGATATGATTTCAACCATGGTCATTTGGGCCTTCCTATGTTACACAAGTACTCTACCAATGAAAAACACCAAGTTACACAATGTGACATAAATATTCTACCTATTTCAGAAGTCACCATGGATTATCTATGTTCACCTATTTGGGTATCCTTATTTAATATAGGGATTTTATAATCCCAAAATTACCTCTAATATAATGTAATATCTACCACTTTAACATTTCAAATGTCTAGTGAAATGACTTGTATACCGTTTCTAAATTTTCAGGACTTCCATGAAATTTTTTGTACTAAATTTTCTGAAATTTCATTTACCATGATCTATATAGGCCTTATTATTTCCCACAAGTAAAATTACCCATTGAAACATTTCCTACAATGTAATAAATATCTTAACCATTTCAAATCTAAATGAATCCTTTTTTGAAATGGTGTATAAAATGTCCATAACATCTTCACTCTAGACATTTCCTCATCCACTATGGCTAAACTAGAATCATAATGACATGGTGAATGGAATGGTGAAGTATTAATTTACCAACCTAATTTTTAATGTACACTAAAATCATATGCATATGATTTAGGTACATGCATCTTGCCACACAGATTTAGGTGTATGCACCTTCCCACACAGTTTCATCAATTATAAACCATTATGAATGGATTAAATGCCTTTCATATTCATTGAATTTGTTCAATAAATAAATGAAAATGATAATAAATGTTTTCCTATACGTTGAACATGAACATTCCATATCATTAAATGAAATTCATTAAGGATATCTATAGAAAGTGATAATATACATCCTTTTTTGCATGACTGATTGTATGCAAGCCTCTTGGTACTATCTTCCTCTTGAAATGTATTTTATCACTAGGTGAAGGCACATAAACCCATTTTATAGTTAGGTATCCTCAAGAAATATTCTATTATGCTTTTTTTAGCGTGATCCCCTTGATGATAAGAGGTTTTTGTTTGATTCTAAGGTGGTCTTTATCAAGCATTCAATGAATAGAAAAAAGATGACTTACACATCACTTCATCTATATCATGTTTATGTTCTTAATTTTCATTACATGTTTATTTTTTGAGTATATATTGGGCATAAAAGTGGGTTTTCTTTCACTTCCATCAATCATTTTATAATCATATAAAAGTTTTAGAGGTATCAAGTAGTTAGTTTTTTAGATAAATTACCTCGTTTCTTTCATTTTTTTAAGTGAAGAACATGTTTTATGTAATATAAACTAGAATCAAAACAGTTAATATTACATTATATGAGAATGTAATGATAATTTTACTACTTATGGTTATTTTTTATGAAAACATAACCCAAGGAACTCCTTTTTGAGACTATATTAAGCATCTACATAATCTCAAGTCGAACTTTAGGATATGTTTGTGTGACAACATATCCTACAATAGTGACCAATGTTATATTATTAACATAACATTATACGGACTAAGAACTTGAATTTATGTTAATAAATTAATATAATACGAAGTTTAGACATAGTTTATGTTATAAGGATAACATATCAGGTGTCTACATTATAAAAAATAGATTATAATTTTTGGACTACATAGCATTATGTTGAGTTTCAACATAATGCGTGATGCGTTATTGATATTACATTTAGCGAAAATGTAATTTTATTTACTCTTCCTGAAATTATGTTATGAGAAAGCATAGTGTCAGGTATGGTATACACTAAGACACTATGTTGTGAGGAAACATAGTGTGTGGAAACAACTTTAAAATACACTAACCCCAATGTAATGTCAAGTGGCAACAAAAATTAAACTAAATTTAATATTTAGATAATTTCACTTATAGTTTATAAATTTTTTATAAATGAAAACTGATAAACTTTGTAAAATTGTGTTTTTAAGTCTAAAATAAATATGAAATGTTCATATTTGTATCACATAATTTAGAAAATAAATAAACTATTTATTTATTAAATTCCTTTTATATTCATGTTTAGTAAAATTTTTAATAAATGTAAATATTGTGTTTGTAAAATTTATGTGACAAATTTCTTTTAGGAGACAAAAGTTTGCAATTCATGCTTGGAATGACTCCTCTACCTCAAAATCATCTTATAATTGAAGTTATTATCTTGAATTTAGTTATTGGGAATAGTTTTTTCATATTAGGTTTTATAATTATTATAAATTGGATTCACCCTTGAGTAATTTATCCCTAGGTAGAGGGAATTTGGGTCAAACTTCCCACTATCCTGGAGGAATATTCATTCTTCTAGAAAGGTGGGGGTTGGATAATTATGGTTCTAGGATTACTCATCTAGAGATTATCAATCTCATATATTTATAAACCTTACATGAAATTTTCTTATACCTTATGCATATGATGCATATAGATATTTATAAATATGATTGGCTTTTATATTTGGGTGAGAAACACAAACCATAGGATATGTAAATAGATACACATTAGTGTGGTGTGAACACATTAATTTGGTAGGTGGAATAAAGATTATAAAACTAAATCATAAGAATCATACATACACAAAATTAATAAAACATGGGAATATGAGAACTATATATGATGTAATAAGTAAAATTTATATGAATACGATGTATATTAAGTTTGTGAGACTTTGAATGAAAACCCCTTAGATACTAAGTGTGAGATTCCCTATAAAGTAGCACTTGTCAAGACCATTATCATCCAACCATGTAAGTCATGAAAAATTAGGGTGCCCATGGATTATCATGGGTAAGGATATCAAGTGATAGGTGGAACTAGAACATCATTGGGTGGGTTATTCTAAAGATAGGTTCCACCAAATTGTCCTCTATTAGATTTATCTTGGAATTTTATTTGGGTCACACTTATCTAGGAAACCCTTAGGAAGGATACTAGAGGAATATAGTTGGGTTTATCAATATAATAGATTTGGGTAAAGTGTTTCCCACTAAACTATACAATAATCATAACTATTATGATTTGTATGTTACCCTACCTAAATAGTCATGAATTTTTTATGTGATACCTGTTGTAATCCATGATGAAATATGGATCTTGGCTCACTGAATAGATATGATGTATGAGGTTATCATTTTAGTGGGATCACTTTCATTAATGGTCATTCATAAAAAGATATAAAACATGATACTTTCCCATTGATATATCATTATTATAGATTATTACATAATTCATGATAATCATATTGAGATCACTTATAGGTATAACCTATAAAATAGTTAAATATTGGTATTTAGGGTTGAGAATTTTTTTAAAAGATAAGAATTTTGAGGATCTAAATGTGAATTTTATAGAGTACAATCTCACTAAATCTAACTATTTAATACTAGATAATGGCAGTGCATCGCATATTTTTGCCAACAAACATAGACTCAAAGTTAAAAGTGAATTAAAAAAAGGTGAAGTAGATCTTTATGTCAATAATGGAGCACGAGTTGCTTCACTATAGGTAAAAACTTAAGATATGACTCTACCAGGTGGGTTAATCCTAGAATTAAAAAACTATTATCATGATTCCATAAAAAATATGATTCCTGTGTATTGCTTGCGAAATATGGAATTTTTATTCACTATTAAGAATAAGAGTTGTTATATATATAAGAATGAAATGTTTTATGGAATTGGGAATAGAGTAAATGGTTTATACATTCTAGATATGTATAATCCTATTTATAATATTTATAATAAGAAGGTAAGGGTTGGTTCTAATCCCACCTATCTTTGGCATTGTCCTCTTAGACATATATATAAGAAACACATCTAAAGAATCTATAAATATGGTTTATTAGAACCATTAAATTATGAATCATTTAAGATATGAATCTTATTTATTAGGAAAAATAGAAAATAAACCTTTTAGTAAAACATTTGAAGGTTGGTAGACTATTTAATCTTATATATAGTGATGTTTTTATACTAATGAGTACTTAAGAAATTTGTGATTTGGGTATTTCATTAACTTTAACAAAGAATTTAATAGGTATGGTTATGTGAATATGATTAAACACAAGTATGGAACTTCTAAAAAGTTCAAAGAGTTTCAAAATGAAGTATATAATCAACTAGGTAAAAGTATTAAGATTCTATAATCAGACCAGGGGTGAATACTTAAGCCTAAAATTCATTGATCATCTAAGTGATTTTGGAATTGTTTCAAAACTCACTCCTTATAGAACAACTCAATGAAATGGTGTGTCTGAGAGGATTACTAATACCCTATTAGACATTTTTTTATTAATGACTAGTTAATACAAACTTCCTATTTCATTTTGGGGTTATTCTATGGTGATTCCTATATTCTTACTAAACCATGTTTCATCTAAAGTAGTTATAAAATAATCATATGAGATACCAAATAAGAAATGTAAGAGAATGTATTTTATGAGTATTTTGGGTTGTGAAGTATATTTATGACATTTATATTTTAAGAAAATCAACCTTAAATTAGAAAAATTCTTATTTATTGATTATCTCAAAGAAATTGTGGGATATTACTTTTATAACCCCACTAAACACGAAGTGTTCTTTTCCTTATGTGTTATTTTAATTGAGAAAGAGCTCATGATAAAATGTGTTGGTGGGAGGAAATTTGATAAAGGATAAGTTAAATATTAGAAAACTAGAAGTGATATTGATATAGAAGTTAATCCGGTTTTACAGATATATATGGAAGAATAATCAACTCAAGTTACAAAAGAACCATGAAGGTCTCATAGGATTCATGAAGAACCCAGTACATATGGATATATCATGGAAAATGATGATAAATTAATGTTCATAGAATATGAAACTAATTCCTAATGGGAAGCCATTGAGAGTTCTAATTATGAGAAATGGTTAAAACCAAAGAATCTAAAATAGACTTCATGTACACTTACCAAGTTTGGAACTCATTGGGTGCACTTAAGAGGAAAAAACCATAGGTTGCAAGTGATTTTTTCACAATAAAACTATTAAGGATGGTATAATGTCTACCTATAAAGCATTCTTGGTGGTAAAAGGTTCCAAAAAAATTCATGGTATTGATCATGAATAAAAATTTCCATATGTAGAAATAATTAAGTCCATTTAGATTTTGTTATCCCTAATAGATTAGTATGATTATGAGATATATCATATGGATTTAAAAACTAATTTCCTTAATGGTAATTTAGTTTAGAATGAATATATGATAAAAAATTAAGGTTTTGAATTTCCAAATGAGACTAATAAGGTTTGTAATCTACAAAAATCCATTTTTGGATTGAAGAAATCTTCTAAGAGTTGGAATATCTGGTCTGATGATGTAATCAAAGAGTTTTGTTTCATCAATAATGAAAATTATTAATGTATATACAAGATGGTTAGTGAGATAATAGTGGTGTTTATTATTTTGTATGATGATGAAATACTACTTATTAGAAATGATATCCCAACTCTTCACTCTTTGAAAATGTGGCTGGGTAAATGATTTATAATGAAAGATATGGGTGAAGTAGCCTACATACTAGGTATGAAGATCTATAGAGATAGATTTAATAGGATATTTAGACTTAGTTTGGATATGTATACTGGTTAGGTTCTAAAGTGGTTTATCATGGTGAACTCTAAAAATAGGTTTTTTTTAACATCCCTCCTTGACTCACTCTAAACCAATAGTTGTACTGATTTTACACATGAACTCAAGTGCACCTCCCCATATGCTAGAGGATGCTGAATAGCAGCTTGGGTCTATGGTGGTATTGTGGTAAGATTATACCCCCTATATTAGAGTGTACAATAAATATGAAATAACCAAATACTATTCACAATAGTAAATAATTATAGTACACATAATATATAAACATCCAACAATAATACATGAAGTAGAAATACATAGAATGCAGTAAAGTCCTAAATAGACATGCTATACATACAATAGTCCACCCACTGGTCCTATCATAGATATATGCTGGAATAAAATAAATGAAATAAAATACTTTACAACATCTCTAAGTCAAACCCCATCTAGACTCCTGGTACCATCTGAGCTATCCTGCTTGACTACACTATCCCGAGCCTCAACCCAACCTATGACTACAACCAAGTGAATGTCTTCTTGTCCACGACCCTAATCGACCCCCAGGTCCACAACCCCAATCAACCATACCGGCTTTGGCCTGATGCTGGAGTATCTCTAAGCTCATTGTGGGGACCCTGTACCCCATGTAATATGAAAATACAAATCCCTACCATCTCTCTGAGGTCATCACGACTCCATGGATTCATCCTATAGAAGTTTGATTAGATTCCTTGACCCTGAGGATACACACTCCCCTAGAAGTCTTTTCATATCATGAGGTCATCATGAATATGGGTATGAACCTCACAAAATTCCGATTAGATTACTCAACTCTAAGGATACACACTCCCCCTGGTAGTCTTGTCATATCATGAGGTTCTAATGAATCTAGGTATACACCATATGGAAGTCCAATCAGATTCCTCGACTCTAAGGATACACACTCTACCTATAAGTCCAGTCATATCATGAGGTTGTCATGACTCTAGGTATACACCCAATAGAAGTCTGATTAGATTCATAATCTTTGGGGATACACATCCCCCCCTGAAATTCTTATCATATCATGAGGTCATCATGACTCCAGGTATGCACCCCATGGAAGTCCAATTAGATTACCTGACTCTAGGGATACACACTCCCCCCGGCAGTCCTCTCATATCATGAGGTCATCACGACTTTGGGTATGCATTGCATAAAAGTTCAATTATATTGATCATCTATGGGGATATACACTTACCTTGGAAGTCCTATCTTATCATGAGGTCATCATTACTTTAGGTATGCACCCCATGCAGGTCTTATTAGATTCCCCAACTCTAAGGACACACACTCCCCTTGATAGTCCTATCATATAATGTGGTCGTCGCGACTCTGGGTATGCACCCCATAGAAGTTTGATCAGATTCCTCAACTCTAAGGATACACACTCCTCCACGATAGTCCTATAATATTGGCTTTAACTAGTGGAAACCTAAACTTTTACCTCCACCTAAAAATCACACCCCATATCATGTCAAGAAGATGAAAACATAGGGCCATCCAAACACCCATGCCCATCATAACTATCTTATCCCTCTAGATCTCTCTTGTCTAGTATAAGTCCCAAGGTAACACTCATAACCATATCACACACACCCCTAAGGTTTGGTAAATTAAAGGGCTTCCCATTAGGTCCCCTTGATTGTAATCATAGTCCCAAGTCATCACCTGACACACTAGGATATCACGTCCCATGACATCACTAGAAGGGTAGCTCGACCCTTCCAAAGACATAGGTTCTCACCACATGTGCATCAATAATGAGATGGTTGATAGCCTATCTCAGTTATTAAGGTCACTTTGGGTTGTTCCTCTCACCTACACCTAGTTCTGGTTAGCCTACAATCTGTCCACCTAGGCTTGGTCACATTAGACAGGAGTGGGTCGCTCATCCCATCCCCATCACAAGAGCCTGAAGTTCACAAAGGATTCCTCTAATTAATCAAGCCATCATACATGGTCCAAGGGTCTTGTGGTCCATCCTCTCCACATAGTAGGTCTAGAGACCAACCGATGTCACAAGGTCTCAACATCATCCATTAGTGGCTGACGTGTCAAGCAAGCGAACAAGGGTTGTTCGTGAACCCTAGTATTTATCTATTTCAATTAAGAATATTTTAAATTAAATTAAATATTTATTTAATTAAATTCATCTTAGGGAATCACCCTTGATGTCATTCCTTGACATACACAAGAGGGTTCTCTAATAGTCTAGCCCCACCTCACATGAGGTCTGGAGGCCATCTAGATTCACAAGGTCCTGGACTAGGTTATTAGTGTTTGTGGCATCAAGCTAGTGCACAAGGGTTGTTTGTGACCCTTGGTTCTCATTAATTTTAATTTAATATTTTAATTTAATTTAAGAGTTCAATTTAAATTAAATAAAACATTTAACAAAAAGGGTCTCATCTAGAAAGGCCATGCATCACATAACACATGAAACAAACAATAAATCCATAAGGAAAGTATGCGAGAGCACCCACCTCAAATAGTGATTTTCCACTTGATTCCTAGGGCCAGATATAGCTGCTAAGGCCCACTAAGCTCATCCAGCCTCACCTTTTCTCAACTGGACCCATCTTAGAGCTCTGAACCCCTAACTCATGCTAAGAAATCACAGTTAATTAATTATAGTAGTTTATAATAAATTAAATAAATAAATTCAGGCTTAGTATATTGCTGGTTGACTGACTTGGTCATTCCTCCATACTGAAACCACTAATAACTAGGTGCGTTCCACTCCCAGTTTATCATTGGATTTAGGCTACACGAAAACCCTATTTAAATCTACTGCTTTAACAGTCGATAAAATATATTTAGAGAAAAAAACCTTCGAAAAAATCAAAATATCATTATACCTCAACATATAGACATTCAAACGTAGGTAGAAATCCTCTCTGGTTTCCCTCTTTCTAGGGTACAATGAATTTCTGATGGAAATTGATGATTTCACCATCCTCTGGTGAAGTCATGATTTTGACAAAAAACTATCATCTCCAAATTCAACGACAATAAGGGAGAAAGAAAATAGAAGGATATAAGTGGAAGACCTTACCCACTGATGACATCAAATTACACCCAAGAATTCCAAGATCAGTGGAGAATCAAGGGATAGGAGATTCAACCAAACCCCACCTGTGCGCTCCCTAATTTCTAGAAGAAACAAGGGGATAATCCCTTGTTTTAAAAAAATCCACCCTGAAAAATTTCAAGACATGACTCTAGGGATCACACTGTGACTTTTCATATAGTGGTCTTGGTTCCCCCTTTTCACATATCGAGCCTTCCTGGACACACCCAACAAACCCTTTTCACATTGTGAATCACTATTCATGATGTGAAAGGCCTGCTACAACACTTTTCAATTGCCCAACATGACTGTTCCTCATCCGGTTCTTGGATAAACCCCCGAGACTTCCACCAAAACTTAAAACACGTCAAAAACAATGTGTTTGGATGTTTCAAAACCTAGAACCTTGTTCTAATTTATAGTTTTCAAAATAGATTGTCTACTGATGGGTAAAAAAATTCAAATTCCTGCTGAATTTATGATTGGTTTAGATGTGGGTTCTCACTATCACCCCACCATAAAAATTCTTACCCCCAAGAAGCCACATAAATCACTTACTAGATGAAATTAACCTACATAGGTTAAGAAAACCTAGACTAGTTTACCACATTCTACCCCAGAACATCAAAATATATTTTTCTATGTGACTCCAAACATGAGGTTCATTATCCACCAACACTCGATCCACTACTCATAACCACCACTGAACCCCTAGATGGTGTTCCCCGATACTCATATATTCTAAAACACCAATGTTTCATCATCCATGTCATCAACTGGTCCATAGTGATCCCCACCATAGAACACATCTTTTCATGGCCACTCACAACCCATGACATTCCCCACCATCAGGATCACTTATCAAAACACAATTTTGGTTGTCCAATGACCTATTCAAGATGGTTTCACCTCATTGAACCCAAATAGGGTTAAGACACATGCTATAGTTGATGCCATATCCCATCTCCAATTATAATCCAAAATAGATTATCATCCACTACCCACGCATAGAGCCTATGTATGCCAAACTTTCTATAAAAGGTCTTGACCAAACATTGGAATAATCCCATCATATATGAAATGAAAAAACTGATTCACGACACCAAATTTATTATATTTAACAATCATTTTTCCAAAATGGAACCTTCAACAATTTTTTCCACATGTTTCACCACTAGAAACATGTCTTGAAATATTTCATCACATGTTGCACCCCCCAAAACACGCCACAAAATAGGAATTCACCCCCTTCAAGAAAGCAACGAAATTGGTTCACACCCTGAACCAAGACATGAATCATGGAACACCCTAAGAAACATGTCATGCAATGTGTATAACCCCATGATCCATGTCATGAAATGGGGTTTAACCCATGAATCACCTTTTGACCACACCAGAGCATCCCAAGCCTAACACTAACACACAAACTCCATCCAGTAAATCATTTGAATTCCACTCTGGTATTTTCATGGAACCAAATAAATCAGAATTATAGCTCACCAGTGTTCAAATACCACATTGACTATCTAATGACCATCCCAACTAATCCAATGAGCCTAATCACATGAGGATTATCCTCCAGCAGCCCATGGTGGTCTCCCCACCATAAGGATTTCCTTACACCACTTCATGAGTGAAACCCCAAGGAGATCCCTTCATCCAACCCAAAAAAAATTAGGAAGCTTGGAATGTATCCAAATCTCTCTCAGCATACTCAAGATATTGGGAATGATCATCTCTAGGAAAATTATACTGATATTTCATCAACTATTACCACCACAAACCCAACCAAAGGCCTCAAGTCTCCTTACCTATAAGCATCTCATCAACACATGATCACCATGATTAGAGAGGGAATCATTACCCAAAAATCACTAATTCCTCATGAATTTATGCTAAGTATCCATGAAAAAAGTTTGTTGTGACACTATCGCCACCACACTACTTGATATACTCTATCTAGACCAGAATTATTCACAACCGAAACACCAACAATCCATCATACTTCGCCATAACCAAATGGCCCCACCGTGATTTTTCTGTGCCACTCTAATTTCTCCAAAAACAATGGGTGATAACTCCCAATCCACCCATTCATATATTTCGAATGGCATCACATATATCCCACACATTCCATCCATCTTAACTCATTATAATCCCCTTGTTGCACACTTCCTTTGCAACCATCCATCGAACTTGACTCATATCCCATGATTTATTCATCACCAACCTTAAATATGGCCAACATTACTCAAGGTGATTATCTTATAAAGAAAAAAAGGAATAAACATTCCTTTTACAAAAAAATTATGGAACCTACTATGCATTGATTTTTCAAACCAAAACATTTTCAACGTCGGGGTAACCCCTGTAAAGGGTCACCATAAAAAAAGCTAAAACACCAACCCACTAGGGTTCGAGTCAAAACTAAGGGGCTCTAGGTATCCCACATTGTCTTACCGGTCAACCTATTTAAAGATAACTACTCGTGGTGCATCAAACATGCACATTTCCCAATGTCACATGACATCAAAATTTTAAGACATCCATATTTAAGGTCTAAAAATGAAAGGCATCATATGAAAAAACAACCACGCACAAGGTGTCCAATGTTGGGGCACCGTGTTCCATACCGATCCATTGGGTTACTGTACCACATGTGCACAAGGACTGATTCATCATTGTCACTATCAAGCACCTCACCATAGAGCCAAACAACCTACCATTATAAAGAATGCACATAAATCACACAGTAGTAGTACTATATATCATGTGAATTCTAGGTGCATGAAATGATGTATGAGATGCCTCTTTCCTTAGAGGCCAAGATTCAAAATCAATTCACTGGATTCTTTCTAATGGGCCAAGATCCAGATATCCATTGTAAACCAAAACATATAAACCACATGTGCATTGACCAAGGTGAAAATTAAATATAAACATAACAAAAAAAATCAGAATAGTATCCCCATTCCATGGTAACCTATACTTCCTTTCGGAATAGGTGTTTGTGACACACCATCCTGACATCCATCACAAGCTCCAACACATTCCTAAATCTATAGTCCACCAAATCCCAAAATCAAAAGACAAAATAAAATAATTCTTTGATACCACTTTGTAACTTCCCACCCATCTCACTCTAAAGTATTAGCTAAACCAGTTCACAACATAACCTCAATATGCCTCCCCGTATGCTGGAGGCAGCTGACTAGTAACAAGAGTCTAAGGTGGTATAATGGGAAGACTTTAACCCTATATCAGAGTACACAATAATTATGAAATAACCAAATACCATTCATAGGATTAAATAATCAGAGTATGAAAAATAAATAAACATCCATCAGTAATACATAATGTAAAAATACATAGAATACAGTAAAAACCTAAACGACCATGCTATACATATAATGGTTTTCCCACTGAGATAGTCATAGATATATACTAGAATAAAAGAAATTAAATAAAAGTGTCTACAATATCTCTGAGAGAAACCCCATCCATCCTCCTAGTAATATACAAGTTATCTTGCTTGACTATGATATCCTATACCTCATCCCAACTTGTTCCTGTAACCAAGTGAATGTTTTCTCAGGTACCCAAGTGCAGTGGCGACCTAAGTAGAGTGTGAGCACAAAACTCAATAGGGAAACACTAACAAAACCCCATACTAACCATCATATACAATGATATGTGTATGTGACATGATAAATTGAAATAAAGGATGAATCCAAAAATGAATAAATTATAGTCGATCCTCGGGTCCACAACACCAATCAACCATACCTGCTTTGGCCCAGTGATGAAGTGTCTATAAGAACATCATGGTGACCCTGCCTCACAATTAATATGTGGATACAAATCTATAGTATCCCTCTGAGGTCATCACAACTCTAAGAATGTATCCCATAGAAGTATAATTATATTTTTTGACCTCAGGGATATACTCTCCCCTTGATAGTCCAATCATATCATGAGGTCATCACAACTTTGGGTATGCATTCCATAGAGGTCTGATCAGATTCCTCGACTCTAGGGATAAAAACTCCCCCCAAAAGTCTTGCTATATAATGAGGTCATCACGACACTAGGTATATACCTCATTTAAATCTGATCATATTTCTCAACTCTGGGGATACACACTCTCCCTGATAGTCTTGTAATATCATGAGGTCATCATGAATTTGGGTATACACCACATGGAATTATGATTAGATTCCCTGACTATGGGGATACACACTCCCCCTGAAATTCCTATCATATCATAAGGTCGTCACAACTTTGGGTATACACCCCAAAAAAGTCTGATCAGATTCCTTAACTCTGGTGATATACACTCCCCCTCATAATTAAATCATATTATACAGCTATCATGACTCTAGGTATGCACACCATGGAAGTCCAATCAGATTCCTCAACTTCGTGGATGCAAACTCCACCCAGTAGTCCTATCATATCATGATGTCATCACAACTCTAGATATACACCCCATGAAAGTCTAATCATATTCCTCAACTTTAGGGATATACACTCCCCTATGAAAGTCATATCATATTATGAGGTCATCACGACTCCAGGTATGCACCCCACAGAAGTCCAATCAGGTTCCTTGACTCTATGGATACACACTACCCTCAGCAATCCTTTAATATCAGCTCCAATTGGTGAAATCCTAACCTTTCACATCTACCATGAGAGCGCATCCAATATCATGTTAAGAATAAGAAAACATAGGGTTAACCAAACACCCATCCCCATCATAACTGTCTCATACCTCTAGATATCTATCATTTAGTATGATTCCTAAGGAAACACCTGTAACCATCTCATGTACACCCCTCAAGGCCAGTCAGTCAAAGGGGAACCCACTGGGTTCCCTCAGTTGAAATCATAGTCCTAGGTCAACACCTAACATACTAGGATGTCATGTCTCATGACATCACCATAAGGGTAGTACAACCTTATCAATGAGACAAGGTCTTGCCACATGGGTTTAAATCATGTGATGGTCGATATCCTATCGCAGTCCTCAGGGTCACTCTAGGTTGGTCCTCTCACCCACACTTGGTCTCGGTCAGCCTATGGTCTATACACCTAGGCTTGGTCACATTAGACAAGATAGGGTTGATCATCCCGTCCTTATCATAATGATCTCGATGGCCTGAAGTTCAAAAACAAGTCCACTAATGACTCAATCCCTCATACATGGGCCAAGGGCCTTATGGTCCAGCCTCACCTCACAAGAGGTTTATAGACCAACCAATGTCTTAAGGTTTTGATATTACCCATCAACGACCAATGTGTCAAGAAAGTGCACAAGAGTTGTTCGTGACCCCATGTGTTTTTATATTCCAATTAATCATCTTTGAAATTAAATAAAACATTTATTTAATTAAACTAATCCTAGGGAATCGTTCTTAATGGAATGCCTAAAAATCCATAATAGGGACCTCTAGTATCCCGACCCCACCTCACATGAGGTATGGAGGCCATACGGGTTCACAAGGTCTTGGCCTAGGCCATCGACAGCCATGGCGTTGAGCTAGCACACAGGGTTTGTTCATGACCCATATCGCTAATTCATTTTAATTTTATATTTTCATTTAATTTAAATATTCAATTTAAATTAAATAAACCATTTAACAAAATAGGGTCTCACCTAAAGTACTGAGCCTACACATCACATGACACATAAAATAAAGCATAAATAAATATGGTAAGTATGTGAGACCACCTACCTGAAACATAGATTTTTCACTTGACACCTAGGGTTGACAACAGCTGCTAAGGCCCTCCAAGCTTGTCCAGCCTCTAGTTTTCCAAACCAGACCCATCTCAGAGCCCCACAATACTAACTCATTCCAAGAAATCATAATTAATTAATTATAATAATTTATAATTAATTGATAAAATATATTCATGCTCGGTATATTGCTGGTTAACTCACTGGGCCATTAAGCCATGATGAAACCACAAGTAATTGGGTGCATTCCACTCCCAACACATCATCAGATTTAGGATACATAAATACCCTAATTAAATATACCACTTCAACAACCGATAAAATATATTTAGTTTAAAACCCCTTTGGAAAAATCAAAACAGAATCATACCTCAACAGATCGATGCGTGAATGCAGGTGGACATCCTCTCAGGATCCCCTCTTTCTAGGATATGAGGAATTATTGATGAAAATCAGTGATTTCACCATTCTATGATGAAATTTTCATTTTGAACTAAAATGGTCATCTCTAGATTCAGTGACAACGAGGGAGAAACAATGAAAAATGAGGGAAGAGGAAGTCCTTACATGCCAACACCATCGAATCACACTCAAGAACACCATGATTGGTAGAGAATCAAGGGAGAGGAGATTCTAAACCCCTCCTATGTGCTCCCTAATTTCCCAAAGAAACATGGGGACAAGATCTTATTTTAAAAAAATACAACCTAGAAACTTTCACGGTGTTACTCTAGGGGTCATGCCATGACTTTTCATGCAGTGGCCACAGGTTCCCCTTTTCACGTCCTAAACCTTCCAGGATGCGCCCTACGAACCCTTTCCATATTAAGAATCACTATTCATGATGTGAAAGGCCTAATGGAGCTCTTTTTATCATTCCAACATGCCTATTACCTATTTAGTGCTTTCTTGAACTCCTGATGCTTCCACCAGAACTTAAAAAACGTCTGAAAACACCACATTTTTACTTTTAAACACTAGAAACCTTGTTCCGATTTATGGTTTTCAAAAGAACCTATCCACCAATGGGGAAAAATTTTCAAATTCCTATTGAATATCTAATTGGTTTAGACATGGGTTTTAAAAACATTACCAGTATTACATGGGATGAATCATAGGAAGATTTAGGATCCTTCTAAAGAGTTAGAAAGGATGGATATAATTACCTATATGTCTTCCATATGTTCTATCATATATTCCATGTTGTATACCTATCATGATGTTACCTATGCTCTTATAATTAAAATTATATAGAAATATAATTCTAGTGAGATACACCATATTGTTTTAAATAACATTCTTAAGTACTCGAGAATGAATAAGGATATTCTCTTGGTCTTTAGAGGAGAAAATGAGCTCTGTGTAAATGGTTACATTGTTGCTAGTTTCTAATCTGACAAAAATTATTTGAGATCTTATTTTGGTTTCATGATTTTCCTAAACAATATAAATATCACTTGGAAGAGTTCTAAAAAAACCCACTATAGAAGACTCAAAAACAAAGGTAGAGTATGTCCCTGTATTAGATACTATGAAAGAAGATGTTTAGATTAGAAAGTTCATTTTTGAACTTGAAGTGCTTCCTAGAATTAGGGGATAAAATGAGAAATAATGTGACAATAATGGATCCATTACTCAGGATAAGTAACCTCAGTATCACTAAATTACCAAGCACATCCTTCAAAAGTACTATCTCATATGGGTGATTATTGAGAGGGGTGATGTAAAGATCAGTTGGGAGACTACAAATAACAATATAGTAGATCCATTGAAGAAACCATTATTATAGCAGAAACATGAAGGTTATATAGTGTCTCTTGGTTTATAATACTTTATAATACTTAAGATATTGATTTAATGGTTGAATAATATATCATGTTATTATAATTAAGGAAACATCCATTTTATCATTCATTCATGTATGCTATAATTTATTTTACATGAATGGTCGAATGATAACATCCCCTCAAAATATGCTTTTGAGTTGTCCCTAACTAGAAATCATCATGGATTATTATGAGTAGTGTTGATATGATAGGGTTATCATTCATAGAATATTATAATTTTTATAAAGGTTTGTATATGAGATATGAGTATTAGATTTATGAGGTGATAAGTAGAGACTTGTTACTTGGATTCACCAGCTAAAGTATATCCCATGGAATGTTACACAACCATTGATATACTTAGGGGTGTATTATTATCATCAACTCCTATGACCTAATTTTAGTGAGATATCTATCAATATAAGCTTTATAATTTGATACATTTCTTATGTAAGTCAAAAAAATACATAGCTAATGGTGGGGTGGATGGGTATGTTGTTGATCGGGTCATTAATTAGAGCACAACCAATATGGGATTTATCCACTTGTATGATGATTAAAGAAATATTTTTCTTTATTGAATTAGACTAAGGAAATGAATGGCCATGTTTAGTTGAGTCACATGTGATATTTTTAGCTATATAGATGTGGGACTTGTGATGTACTCTTATAATAGATGAATGTAATATGATGTATTCATTGACTTGGTCAGTTTATTTCATAGAATCAGGAAAAGATGAGTTTCCTTATACTAGATTGGAATGTTCCATGTATATTGGTTACTTGATTTCATGGAAAAGGGGATTATATATGTGTATATATGATGTATGTAAAACAACTTATGGTGGACATGTTTGCATAACGATATGAGTATGTTTAATGAAGATCATACTAGACCCCTTTATAGATTAAGTACCATTAATGATTTTATAAAGACCGCTATTTTATTACATCTTTGAAATATGTATTTGATGTTTATTGTTAATGATACAAGGCCCATAGGTCCACACAACTAGGCCTTCAGATAAGGATTAAGTTTTGGATAAAGTGTTTGTAACAAAATTAATAGAGTTTGAATTGGATTGAGGAAATGCATGACCATGTTTAGTTGAGTTGCATATGATATGTTCAGCTATATAGATGAGGGAGTTATGATGTAATCATCTATTAGACGAATGTAATTATATGTATTCATCGACTTGGTCAGTTTATTTCATAGAATCAAGAAAAGATGAGTTTCCTTATACTAGATTGACATGTTCCATGTATATTGGTTACTTGATTTCATGGAAAAAGGGATTATATAGGTGTATATATGATGTATGTGAAACAACTTATGGTGGACATGTTTTCATATAGATATGAGTATGTTTGATGGAGATCATACCAGACCCCTTTACAGCTTAAGTAGCATTGATGCTTTGCTAAAGACCGCTATTTTATTACATCTTTGAAATATGTATTTGATGTTTGTTTCTAATGATACTAAGGCCCATAGGGCCACACAATTAGGCCTTCAGATAATGATTAAGTTTTTGATAAAGTGTTTGTGACAAAATGAATAGAGTTTGATACAACCATATCCAAAAAACAAGTTTTTGATGGATTTACAAAGAATTGTGAAGTTTTGAATAAATTCCTCATGGGATTTTAGTGTAAGTGGAAGATTATTGAATGTGAACTAAAATCATATGTAAATTATTTGGGTGTGTGAATCTTCTCACATGACTTCAGGTGCATGAATCTTCCCATGTAGTTTCATTGGTTATAAATCATTATGAATGGATTAAATGACTTGCATATTTATTGAATGGGTACAACGAATAAATAAAGATAATATTAAATGTATGAAGATATGTTGAATATGGAAAACATGTTTTATTAAATGAAACATGTATAGTATGACTATATAAAGGGATGAGATCCCTCCTGTTGTGTATGAATGATTATATGCAAGCTTCTTGATACCCCCTTCCCCCCGAAATACAGTTTATCACTTGGTGAAGGTGATAACACCCCTTATATGTTTAAGGATCCAAAATAAATGTTTTGGGTTCCTTTAAACAGTGTAATCCCCTCAAAGTAAGGAGGATTTTTTCTACCACTAAGGTGGTATTTATCAATAATATCACTAAGAGTAAAAGATGGATTAAACATCATTTTAGGTATACCTTGTTTACGTTCTTCATTTTCATTACATGTTGATTATTTCAAGGATAGATTGGGTACAAAAAAGGGCTTTCTTATACTACCATTGATCATATGATGATCATCTAAAAAATATCACCTACTTCCATTTATCTTTAGATAATTCCTTATAATCTCTAACTCTTTCCAAATCCAAAATATGCTTGAATAATCATATAAAACATCATCAAACATCTATTTGATCCAGATTTAACTTTGAACCTTAAACTTAATCATATGAATCCAAATCATTGATATATAGAGGCATAATGGTCCTTGATATATAGAGATATCATGTTATTTATTTGTATCTCTCCATAAGTTCTTCCATGATCACTTATCTAGATCATCCTGAAACTCCAATGACATATATATCAATGCAAGGTATTCTCATATCACCATTACCATTACTTTAAATTCTACTCATAATCTAGAAATTCCTTCAACACATCCACCTTCATCAACATCCATCATCTTTATCCTTCAGTGATTTTAAATCCTTCCAACCATATCCTTCAGTGATTTTCAACAAATTTAATATAGTAAATCCTTCCATCAACCTCCCTATGTGATTGTATTTTATCAATGATTATAAATACATCCAATATAAAACCTCCTTGTTAACTTCTTAGTTATAAAAATCTCCCCTTTTTATTTTTTTTACAATACTTCATAACATACAATGATGATAAGAGACATAGATAAAATATCCCCCTTTATCTTTCAATCCATGATCCTATAAAATTTTGGATTTTATAGTCTTCTTTTCTTCCCAATTTTTTAATAAAAATAAAAGGGTTCTTTACTCAAAGGGTTCTTTACCCCCCTTGTAAAGTTACTGAGGTATCAACACCATATTTACCCCTACTTTGTAAAAAATATTTTTGATCTAGATTTTTCAAGAGAAATAAACATCTTGATATACCTTCAAGAATTTCAGAATAGGAGAGACTATGATCTCCCTTTATATTCAGCCTCAAATATATTGACATACCACTTGTAGGAATATTATCAAAAACATTGATTGTTTTCATCAATCATTTAATATATCCTATTTCAATTCACTTTCTCTTAATGCTACATTCTTTTAAACAAATCCAATGAGTGAATTTACCACTTGGTAATGAGCCATAAACAAATAATTTAAGCATACAGAGTCAAAACTCAATGTAGGAAAAAAAATTATTTTTTAATAATATCAATTTTTTTCCATATAACTCACTATATTTTATTAAACACTTATAGTTTAATCAATTTAACTACTTTAATAATAAACCACTTGTGATCTCCATCACATTCACACAAAATTGTCAATGCATAAACATTTAAGTACAAGGGTATGATATATACCACATGTTTAAAATAAACCAATGATACCACTTGATATCCATGATCTTATTATCTTTATAGGACTTCTCCATATTTATTTGGTTATTACCACTTGTAGTAACCTAACTACTTGTTGTTCATAATACATTTTTCCATAGTAGATTTTTATCATCCTGAAATGAAATCAATTGATAATATACTATTATTTTATAAAAAAATAAAACAAATATTCCCCTAAGATGTAGTTTTTACACCAACAGGCTATACATCCACTCATTTGGGGTTTAATATCATTAGATAAAGTCCTAATACCATAATTCAAATTCTAAAATTGGATTGATATCATTTGGGAAACTCATATTTATATTTGAAACCTATTTAAAACCAAGTTAGGATTTTTACCATCTGTACTTCTACATCTCAGCATGTATAAAAGTTTTAGCATTGATTCTTCATGATAACTACTAGAAAACACTACTGATACCACTTGTGGATCATGTTTGGACCTAACACCACTTTAATCTCTCCTTTACTATATGAATCTTCTGTTTTAACAAAATTTCTTATTTTAATCTCTCAACCAACTTGTAATACAAACCTTTGATTCTTTTATTTTTGGTAACAACACTTATAGAAATAAATTTTTGATTTTTCATCTAGAAATTATCTTCTTTCAATACACACACAATGCATATTTTCTATGGATCATATCCCCCCTTAATCCTACGTGATTAAAAAAATTATACACCTCAGGGATATGGTTACCTCTAGATATTCTCAATTAGAGGAATGTGTTTGTTCATTCTAAACAAACCCTTAACTTTTGATTTGCTTCCAAGATTTTCTCTAGATAACACCACTACTGAAAATTTCTATCAAAATGTTTATATCTGAATTATTTAGATTTCTTGAATCAATATTCATCTCCTTAGTGAGAATCATCTTATTAGTGAAAGTTTCATCCTTTAATGAATACTTTATGCATTATTTGTCAAGATTCTCTCTTTATGCAAGGGAAACTCCACCAATATTATGCTCTTGATTTATAGTGATATGAATAAAACTACTCAAGCACACCTCTTTCTTATCTTTCATGATTTATATGAAATACACTTCAAAATTGTTTAACTTTTATGACATTTTCTTTGACATAAACTCGCTTTTTGTTTAATGGAAAATACCTACTTCATCTTGGAAAGTGGTGGTCCTTCTTTTACATCTTCTTTAATTACCATGAGAGAAACCTATTTTTTCTTATTTTCTATCCACACTCACTTAATCTATTTTTGAGAAGGTTAGTGAGAATATAAAACCTTTGGTACTTGATACACTCTTTGTTTCCTTCATTCAGTACTATATTCCATGACCATGAATCTATTCTCTAGTGAGACAGATTGATTTAACTTATGTGTCAATATTCCCTTAACCATAACACTCTTATTTTCTTTTCATAATGGCTATTGTGAATCATCCATTAATTAAACTTGAGGCATCCCATATTCCCTTCTTAGTTTAAAATTATCTAGTACCCTGAATCTGTTTTTGAGTGGAAAAACTTTCCCATTCCTCCATTCATTCCTACTTATAGTTATAGGAGGAAGGGATCTCATCTTGATACCTTCATTAATTTTATTATTGTATTACCTTTCCATATGACCTAGGTAAGCACAAATATAACATATCTTGATGAAATAAAACCTTTTATAATTTTTATTGGCTAATATTTGGTTACAAAAAATATTCATTCTCAGTTGATCTTTCTAACTTCCCTACTCATACTCACAGTGTGTCCCATTTTTCTATAAAAATTGCATTGTAAATCTACCTTTCTTTGAGAACATTCACTTCTATATTTATTAACTATATTATAATTTATTATATATTCTTATATACATGGATTCCACTTGTTGAAACTATCTTAGAGGGAATATCCATTGTCTCTTTTCCCTTTGATAATTTGAGATTTGATTCAAGCTCTTTGATCTTCACATATTTTTCTAATTAACTGGGATTCCATGTAATCCATTCTTTAACTAACATATATTCAAGATTTTTAACTCTTTTCATGATTTGATAGAGATAATGCAAACTTTGAGCTCTTTCTCTTTGGATTTTTGTTGTTATAGATCATTTGAAAGTTCTCTAGGTATGCCACTTTAACTTTTTATCTTTACACCAATTTTATTATTTCATAATTCAAGACCACCTAAAATATAATCAACCATTTATTTTCCATGAATATATCTACTATGAATTCATAATATACTCTATGATTGAGTTATAATTGATCCATCTTATCATGTAAGGCCTAGATCTCTTCTTGATCACTGCTTGAACAAACTTCAAAATGATAGCATGATGTAGTTATGATATCATCACTAGAAAAAAAAATCTTTCAAAATTTGTGGGAGAATCTATATCTCTTGACGTGTTTCCATCTTGCACTACCTTTTCATCATTATATAATTCAATAAAATCTATAATAATAACGTTGAGAGGAGTCTTTTAAGGGACTCCTTCCTCCTAATTTTATTCTTTATCTTGACTTTAGACATAAGACACTGTTCTTTAATCGGTTCATGTACTTTTCTTGTGATGATAACCTGATTCAAATCCGTTGAAAAAATTCCTCTTCCATATATATCTTCTAATTTCAACCATATATATTTAGAAGTATTTTAGAACTCAATCTTCTTGAATACATTTTCTTCCAAAGAATTTTTTAAGGCCTCCTCAGCATAAGCATCAATCTTCATATTTCTTTGATCCACATCATATTCTATTCCATCCTGACTTTAAAAAACAAATCCAAACAATAAGAAATTTTGAGTTATTCTAACATGTACTTTCAAATATGATGTAAAATCCTTCTTCTAATTAGAAAAATGACTTACATAAAATGAATATTCATGATAGAATCCACATCTTGAAAAATATTTAAATATACAAAAAACTAAATGTGTAAGGTTGAATCAATAATGAAACCTTTTGGCACTGATACCACTTGTAGGAACCCGAGACACCCTAATAGGGGGGGGGGGTAAATTAGGGTGTTATTAAATTTAAAATTTTCTCATTTATTTTATTTTATTTAGGATATTGATTCCTTGTTAAAATTAACACAATTAAACCTATATTTTATCCAATGCATCCACACCAACAATCATACACAAGTGTTAAAATTAAAGAATGAAAGAACGCCACAACTTTACTTATTTCGCCAACACTGGGAAATATCCAAGGATCACACACTCAACATTACATCAGTGTACCAAACCCACTATAATTCAATATTTAATTGGATACAAGATTTAGGTCATAGTAACTCCATGCCAAGACACACTGCCCTTATAAAGGTTTTGGAAAGGTTAATTACTGATCCAACGTTCACTCCCTCTTCTTTTCCTTTGTGTACTGATTTGGTGATGGTATCAATTTATAGACTGGTAGGTATCTTCTTAGTTGAATGACATGAAGGTTACTCTAAGTTCAATATATAGAACTATTGTAATCTGTATCAGTTTTTTCTAAATGTTAGCGATTTAGTGAATACTATTGTACTTTTCAAATCCACTTCCATATATATAAAAAATCCTTACCAGAAGAGTTGAATCTTTAATATTTAGTCAAACTTCAAACAAAAACAATTATCCAGATATAATAATTCTACCATTGTAATTACTCCTCAATATATTCTATCCTCTTCACTTCTCTTCGAATTCATACATCACTCTTTCTCTTCAAAAAAGATCTTCTATATATTCTTGTTATATAACAATTATTCCTATCTAATTCAATTATATAATAAAGATCATGTTGACGACCCTTCTTCTTCCCTTGTAATATAAATTTACTTCTCTATTCTTTGTTCTTCATATGTATTTCTTCTCTTAAATTTTCATTATATGTAGCAAGTTCTAATATAGCTTGAGAATAATTTGAATTTCAATTTAAAAATCAAATCCAAACCATATTCCAACTTCCACTTTTTTTAATCTAACTTTTGGATCATTTTCCATCAAATCATCACCATTTAAATCCATTTGGGGCATTTAAGACTGATCTATAACTTATAAGCAGTTTTTAATGTTCCAAATATTCAAAATTTGAATAAAATTTCAGATTTCAAACTCCACAACATGTTCCCTTATCAAAATGTCTATGTTAAGCTCTGTGATTGACTAACCATGACATGATACATTGATTTACATGGCATAATGATTTTCCTAGTGGAAACACTCTTCAAAACTATAGACTCCACACTCACCTTTCTATGCTCCTCTTCGAATCCAGAAACCTGATGTGCAACACCCCTTCCTCCATGGAATGGTACTTTTTAGTTTCCCATTTTGTATAGTTAATTTATAATCCTCATATTCCTTCAACTATTCTCGTTGTGGGAATTCCTATGTTTCATAAATACTTTACTAATGAAAAATTCCAAGTGCAATGACATGGAACAAATATTCTCTTCATTTTAGCAGTCACCGTGGATTTTCTAGGTTCACTATGGCTATTAAAGTTCCCATATTGGTGTATTCCTATTTTCTACTAGGATATTTTAATCTCAAAATGACATCATCTTCGATGTGGTGTCTATCACCTCATGTTTAAAATGTCGGATGAAATCATTTTCAAGTTATTTCAAAACTTCTAGGACTTCCATGAGATTCATTGTACTAAATTTTCTAAAACTCTATTTATCATGGTGTGTATCGGCCTTTCTATTTCCCATAGGTAAATTTCCTAACTGAAACACCTGCTATCATGATATAGCTATCTTGACCATTTAAAATTGAAATTATTTCATTTTGAGGAGAGACGAAATCATTGTGGGTGGATGGCGGTGTGGGTTAGGGTTCGGGAGCTCTTACTCGACGGCGTTTCCGGCGTTTCCGGCGTTTCCGGCGTTTCGGAAGAGTAGAACCACTCACTCGGCTGCTTCTCTTGGCTCCGCTCATCTGAATGGAAGCGGGCTCGCTGGAGGCGATCCTTAATTGGCTGATGCCGGCTTCTGTGGATCTCGATCTAGGGTGGACGAAATGGATGTGGCCGCCAGATCTTTCCATCCCGCATCGGCGGATGATGGAGATTGGAGGAGCAGGTGGGTGATTAGGGAGGTTCCGAGCTCGGTCTGGTCTGGATTCGACCGAATTCAGCAGTGAGCGGCGGTGGATGAGGAACTTGGATCTGAGTCGATGTCTGTGATGAAGGCCGGGGAGTTTTTTCATAGATCTCTAGCGTGTCGCGCAACGATGGAGGTCGTGGATCTTAGATCCACAGAGGTATGTGCTGCGGTGGTGGTCGGGGACTATCGATCTATGGCAATGGCTTCTACAGAGGAGAAGACCGATGCGGGTGGCCCTTCTTTGGTGGTGGCCGGAAGTATCCCGATGAATGCTAATACTCATCGGCCTGAGATGGTTGATGGAGCAGGGGAAATGAAATCAGATAAATTGAAATCTGGGCTGCGGTATCAATATGGCTTTGCAGTCATGGATCAAGATGCCAACACAAGATTTTTTGCACCTGTAAAAGATGCTGTTTCCGGAGCGAACATTGATGAAAGGTAACACTACCTGCATGATTGCTAAAAAAGAGGTGATTCTTGACAGATTTAAAATTTTTGAGCACTCTGTAATTGCTCGGATGGTTCTTCCCACATGAGCTAAATTTTGGAAAATTGATGATTTAGTCCGGAAACTATCCTCTTCATGGGGATTTTTTGGTTGGAGCTGTATTCCCATGGATTGGGGCTTTTTTTACATTATTTTCCCCTCGAGGATCTGAAATGCAGATCTTGGGGAATCGGCTCAATCGATTTAAAACCAGGTATGGTGTGTTTTCAAGAGTGAGATTATCATTTTAATCCCTTTTCCATCAAAAACACTGAAGTACAAGTTTGTATCAAAATTATTGGCCTGAATTGGATCTTATGACATCCTAAGATCTTGTTTGACATTGCCTCCGCAGTGGGTATTCCGATCAAAATGGATAGGAATACCGAGGTTGTCAAATTATCGGTCATGTCAAGGATAAATGTTGTAAGAATATGGTTTGGTCATTTTTCTCTTTAAAGGGACATCATGAAGCTTCCTTTAGGAAGTAAGTGGGGAATAAAACTATACATAATAATGTAGCCTCCGTGGGAAACAAACACTCTTCTCTTGATAAGGACACTGTGTAGGTATGTGCTGGTTCAATGGACATGTCTCCAAAGATGACACATATGATTCATGGGTCAGCGATGACTCCAGTGCCTAAGCACGGAGAATGTGCCCAAGTGGATGAGGGTAGTCTTACTCCAGGTTTGATTTTTGAAACGAATCAGTGTCTGCAGGTCTTTGCTCCAGTTATTGAGGAGTAGCAAAATCTAAATGAGGGTGGGAATACTTCAAGGTTTCAAGAGGAAATAAATAAATTAAAGCAATTTCAAAACATTCATGGAAGGTGGGAGGATATAGAGGATGATTCTCCAAAAAAATCATCCTTTAGTCAGGCCTTGTTAAAAGGACAAAATGTTATTGTGGACAATGAATGGGTGAATGGAAATTCCCCCTGATGGCAACAGAGAGCGGTGGTCATGCCTCTTTTATGGATGCATTCTTAAATAGGAAGGCAAAGGTGCCTAACACTGATGGTTTCACTCCTACACCTTCGAAGAGAAGACCACGAAAAGACTACTCCAACACACCACATACTGTGTCTATCCGATCTTCTTCTAAATTTTCAAAAAAAGGCCAATGCAGATATCTTGTAGATCTTCAATCAAGGTAGGTCTCAATCTAAGTGGGAAACTACTGATGACTTTGATTATGGGCATGACATGTCTTTTTATGATCTCTGACTATTTGTCTATTGGTTGAGGGCTAGCCCTTTGTTTGAACCCTCCTGTTTTCTCTTGTATCTTTTCTTTCATTTTAATAAATGGTCAGAAGCTTTGCTTTTAGATCAACTTGTTTGGTATTTCATTTTGAAATGGTGTACAAAATGCCCAAAATATCTTCAGTCTATCCATTTCTTTATCCACTATGACTAAGCTAGATTCACTAAGACATGGTGAATGACATGGTGGAGGCTTCCTTTACCAACCCACTTCCATTTATCTTTGTATAATTCTTTGTAAGATCTAAATCTTTCCAAAGATAAAATATGCTTGAATAATCATATTAATCATCATAAAACATCCATTTGATTCTGATTTCAAATTCTATGTCAAACTTAATCATTTGAATCCAAGTCTTTGATATATAGAGTATCAATGTCCTTAATATATAAATATATTGAGATATTTATTTATCTCTCTCCACAAGTTCTTCCACGATCACTTCTTTAGATCACCTTGAAGTTCCAATTTCATATATGTTAATGTCAGGTATTCTCATATCACCATCACCACACCTTCAATGAACACTCATACTCTAGATATGTATTTAACATATCCAACCTTCATCAACCTCCATCACATTCATTCATTATTAATTTTAAATCCTTCTATCAATCTCCTCCCATGATTGTAAAAAAATATAACATAGTTAATTCTTCCATCAATCTCTTTCCATGATTATCTTCCTCCAATGACTATCAACAAATTCAACATAGAATCTCTTGGTTATAACACAATTTTATGATACAACTCTTTTAATAACATTGTCATACAACAATCCCATGTCATACATAATGACTTGACCAAGGCAGTGTTAATATCAATATATTATAGAATATTATATACCCCAAAATCATAAAACACATAATATAAGCTAATGGTTTCAAGGAATATCACCATAAATCTTCCACTTACACTAAAGACTTGTTGACTTAGTATCATTTCACCTTATATTGTATCATATACAATAAATTATGAAACTATATCCAAAAATACATTTGGATATATTCCAATTTTTTTTTTGGAAAGCTATCATCAACTTCATCTTATATCATATAATAAGAAGTACCTTGTGAATATCCATCCAAAACTCCTTTCGAACAAACTCTAAAACATTTTTAGAGAAACTCTATATGTTTTCTAAAACTTATCCCCCCTTTATTCAACCATAAAGTGTGACCCCATGGGCCTTTTTAATGTTGAAAAAATATGAATTCCCAAATTCAAAGATGTAAGTAAAGAATGACCTATAACAAAGCATTAGTACTACTCAAGCTACAAAAAGGTCTGACATGATCTCTATCAAACACATCTATCTCTATACCTATGTCCACCAAATATATCATATAAAAGAAAACATTTTTATATGGTCACATTGTCTATGACATCGAGTAACCATGGTACATAGATTATGTCAATATTGTATTGCTACTCGTACGCTCTCGATTTTTAGAGTATAGACTAGCCAGGTTGATAAACACATCACATGTCATCCATCTAAGTGGATGTGAATGTCACATGCCCCTTACCCAAATAGATCATCACATAAATATATATTATCTCGGTACAATTGTACACTACTTTAGACTATCTCATTCTAGGTCCCAGATGTCTTACTCATCATACAAGAGGATAGATCCCATCTTAATTAAGTTCCAACTAATGACATGATTAACAACATACATGACTACCCCTGATTAGCTATGCCTTAAGGATTATGTAGAAATGAATCGAAGTATGAAGGTTCTCATGTTGGGCATCTAACTAAAGAACATAGTGTATGATAATCCATATGGTATACTTTATGGGGAATTTTAGTGACTCATATTTTCAATGTATTGTGTTTGGATATTGTAGGGATTATTTTCGAGACCAAGTGTTGGTATGGTGTGAGATTTCATGGCCCAGTGTGCCCGAAATAAATGTTTGAAATATATTAAATATATGAAACAACACACGCACACAGTTTTCCTAAAAAAATGGAATAAATTATAAACATGGGCCCAGATCTGAAATCTGAGGGAACCACTGAAGTTTAGAACATGAGTTTTACCCTTGGCATTACATAAACTTGGTCCGCATGAGGGCTTTGTAGAAAATTCTTTGTGGGCGTAAAAATGAATAAAATAATTAATTAAATTATTTTATTTTATTCCGTTGACATAATGAGCTAATCTATTCTTTAAATAAATGGTTATGGGAATTCCTAGGTTTTGTTGCAAATCCATTCTTCATTAGTGATTGATCCAAACCAAGGTAGGACATTTGTTTGATTGGATTTATTTCCCCGTTATTAATTTCTACTACAGACATGGATCAATCAACCAACAGATTGATCCGTAGATTGATCATTTTCGGGATGGGATCTATTATGAGGATTTTATTGGGAGAATTATTTATGATTAAATTGTAATATATTTGTTCTTAATTCTAATGGAAACAAATCAAGGTCGACAAGAACATCGACTGAGGTCTGTTCCTCATGATATGTTCTTGTGATTTATTCCCTTTTTCTTCATTCATCATGGGTGTTCTTCATTTGGATCGCAGTTCAAAAAATAAAAAAAAATTGAATGTTGTGCACCAGATTCTTGGTGAAATGGTTTGAAATTGTTTATACAGGTTCAGTATGACACAACAGTGGTGAGAACATGGAGGTAAAAGAAGACCAAATGATGTAGGTACCCAGTTTTCGTGTTCTTCAGTGCACAATGAAGAACACCGTTCGAAGGCAATTTCTGAACGATCAAAGGTCCAAAACATGTTAATTAGTGATGGAATGGATCTTCAGGGCTTGATTCATGATTTTTCTAGTGATATGATTGCCAGATCGAAGGAAAAAGGCACAAAAAAGAATTTGGATTCCTGATCTAGAATTTTGGAAATTTCTGCACTACACGACGTGTAATGTGGAGCCACACGCCATGTGGGACCCTATTAGTAGAGACTAGGGTTTCAGAAGGAGATAAGTATCACACAGCGTGTGACCTCTCCAGGGTGGCTCAATGTGTGACTCATAGGGTACATGGACATGAGCAAGAGTATACGAGCATAAGCACACCATGTACTCCCACATGGACATGGCCTGGAAAAATGTTCATGGACTAATCTATGTATTGGTACATAGGCAGAAGTACACGGGAAGAGGCATGTTGTGTACTTCTACGTAGACATGGTCTGTTTTACATGGGTAGGGTCCGAGGTCAAACGGACATAGAGTGTAACTCTATTACATGCCGTGTAATCCTTAAAACATGGCTTGGAGCCTTATCCTCTGTATCTTAGACAAGTTTTGTTAGGGTTTGTTCCCCATATCCATTCCCTAAGGGTTAGTATGAAATCTCCTCCTAAACATAGGACATCAATCCATTCAGTAGGACTCCTTGGATAGAGTTGTTAGACTCCTTCCATGAGGTCTGGAGTGAGATCCTCTATTCTTCTTCATGCCCTAGGTGGAGTACTTGGTATCATCATGACCAAAACTATGTGGGCACTAATCCTCTACTTAGTAGGTTAATACAAATTGAGTTGTTAGTATACCACATATCATTGGGAGTGACCATCATCTGTGTATTTTATCTCTTTAGACTTCAGTGTGTACAACCCATGGCAAGACCCAACGAGCATTACCTCTCGAACATAATTCATCAGTGTTATCAGTCTCAGGAGTGTGTTCTCCCAGATGAGTGATATGTGGAATCTTTGAGCTGAAATCCTAGGCTGGTATTACGGCTGTGGATTACCTTTAGACCATGTTTTTTGGTTGAGTATATCTGGATATTCTTATTATATGTGATGTAGAAATATATCTGTGTAGAGCTGACTGTATTCTTTTGTTGTATGTTTTGTGGTTTTGAGGTGTCCTACTTTGTATTGTTATACTCACCTCTACATGGGATTTTCCCACATGTGTCATGTCTTGTGCAGATGATCAACCTTTTGATGAAGTCCTATATGGATCAGGACCGGATGGTGCTTAGTGAGACCAGACATACCGAGGTGTGTTCCTATAGTATATTGACATCAGTCCCTGTTTTACTTTCAGGTTGACTTGTTTTCAAACTCTTTGTGGTGGGATTTTATTTGGACCTGTTTACTTTCCTTTACTTCCTATCATACTCTATTTGTGGGATTTAGATGTATGAATGCATGGTTTTTTCAGTTGTTTTTTACATTTCATCATTTCATAGTCTTGAAGATGTGTTCATTTGTACAAGTACTTAGGATAAGGCCTCCCATGTTAGTGATATGCCTATTCAGTGCTAGTTTTCAGCCCATGGCCTATTGGAGGTGAGCTTGGGGAGTCGAGACATGGGCCCCACTTAGATGGGTCATGACAGAGTGATATCAGAGCAGTCAATTCTCACTTAGGAACAAAGTCTATGAGATTGGTTTGGGGCAACAATGTTAAGTGTTTCTAGTTCAGATTTCATGTCGGGGACCCGAGTGTTGGTGCAACAACTGATATATCTATACACCAGGACTCTGATCAGTTGATTTTCAACTCGGTACACAAGAAAATTGGTCGTAGATAAAGCAATGTCACATGCATCATATAGGAATGGGTTGTGGTTTCCAGTTCCTTCTTATGTCAGCTATCCAGATATAATCATTGACTGTGGTACTTCTTGTTTACTTTCAGGATGATTCCACAATGTATGCTAGCTAGGATTCAACATCAGGATCATGAGGATGATCCCCTCCGTGATGAGGTATATTACATGGACTAGTTCCAGGTGGTGTACTAGCTATACCACCACCTGTTGAGAAGCTGATGGTACCTGCAATACTGGTGGATGAGGTGAGCAGGCTGAGCTCACTTCAAAAATATCAGTGACAGAGATCCCTCAGGTTCTGAGGTGAGCTCAACCCATAGACAGTTGAAGACTATCTTGAGGCGATGTCCTAAGTTTTCCATTTGGTTAGGACACCAACAAATTAGATGGTGGTCCTAGCGGCAAGCCTTCTTCATGGCTCAGCAGGATGATGGTGAGTTTTAGTGACCCAGTATTACGATGAGTTGACTATAGGATGGTCAGAGTTTGAGAACCTTTTCAGAGATGAGTTCTCTCTAGCTATGCTAATGGATAGATGTATCCAAGAGCTTCTGTAGCTTCAGTAAGGCAACACAACAATAGATGAGTATTCATCGAGGTTTACCAACCAATCCATGTACTCGATGAATATGGTTCTCGATCAGTTCTTTAGGGCTTAGACCTTTGAGTGAGGAATGTGTAGATACATCCAAGCCAGTGTTATCCCTCTATGAATTCCGACCTATGTTGGGGTGCTAGAGAGATCTTTGGTGGTTGAGAGTTTCTTGGATGAGAAGATATAACCAGTGGTTGCCGGTAGTGGGAATACAGGAGAAAATACCTCAACATAAGGGAGTTGACGTTAATCTTAGGGACCTCAATGTGCGAGAAATTTTAGGAGGAGGTCCTAGGACAGATGGTCTGTAGTTCATGGCACTCAGGATGGGTCCATTAATCCCAAAGTGAGGTGGTTCTACTCATGTGACAACAAGAGACATCTTACATGAGATTGTCTGATCTACTGTACAACTAATAGAGAGACTGTGGATGGGCCACTAAGGTAGAGGTATCGGTAGGAGCATATAGGTCCATAGGGAGGAGGATATGGTAGAGAAGATGGGGGAGTAGTGGGAGGTGGTATACACTTTGAATTGTTACCTCCACCACCCCTAGGTGATCCACGTCAGGCTGAGGGAGTTGGAGGATAGGGGCGGGGATAGCTGCAGGTGGTCAAATATTATGACCTAGAGGCTCCAAGAATGATATGAGGTACAATATGAGTCTTTATAACCTTATCTTTAGTACTGATAGACATAGGTTCTAGTTATTCCTTTCTTGCCGTATATCTTGTCTGAAACTTAGAGATTCTAGTTGAGCCCTTGGCTCGACCCTTGTGATTGGAGACTCCTACTGGAGATAACTCAACAATCAAACACTTATGCTGATAGTGTGACTTGACTCTTGGAGGTTAGAGTTTCTATTAGGATATCATAGCAACAATGATGAGGCCTTATGACATTATCTTAGGTCTGGACTAGTTATCCAAAGCTCATGCCCAGATAGATTGTTTTAGGTAGAGAATGTGGTGTATCTATAGTAACAAGACTAGGTTATCATTTTTCGATGAAAATGAAACCTATGAAGCATAGGATGGACTAATGCATAGGAGGGTGTAACCGATTTCTCATCAGTTGATTAGCCTAACCCTTTGTGTAGTGGATGTTATGTGTTTCCATTTTCCTATAGTGGTAGCAAAGTACGAGGATGCCTTCCCTGAGGATGTTCCATGTTTACCTCCCCACCGAGAGATATACTTTTTCATTTATCTACACCCCGAGACGACAATGATATCCATGCCTGCATATCAAATGTCTCCTATAGAGTTTCATGAGTTGAGGGTGCAGTTGGAGGACTTGTGGAGGAAGAGCTTTGTTAGACCCAATGTTTCACTTTGGACAACCCCATTTTTGTTCGCCAAGAAGGTGTACAAAATATTAAGGTTATGTGTGGAAAAACAATGCTAGAATAAGGTGATCGTGAAGAACAAATATCCACTACCAAGGATCGATGACCTATTTGATCAGTTGATAGGGGAATGATGGTTATCGAAGGTTGAGCTCAGGTTAGGCTATCACCATTTGCGAGTATGGGACAAGGATATACTGAAGACATCATTCAAATGTCGCTATGGTCACTATGAGTACTTGGTGATGCCCTTTGGCATGATAAAAACCGCAACAATGTTCACGAGACTCATGAACTAGATCTTTCAGCCTTTCTTAGACCGGTTTGTGGTAGTCTTCATCAATGATATCCTTGTGTACTCAGCATTTGGGGAGGAGCATGCAAGACACTTGAGGGTGTTTTTGGATATACTCTGAGAACACCATCTTTATAGTAAGCTCTCGATGTGCCAGTTCTAGATTTAGGAAGTCCACTTTCTAGTACATGTTATCTCAGCAGATAGAGTGGTAGTGGACCCAACCAAGGTTGAGGTAGTGTTAGCTTGGGAGCTGCCCAAGAGCATGAAAGAGGTGTGGAGATTCCTTAGGTTGGAATACTATTACCAGAGACTAATATCTAATTTATCTAGGATATCAGAACCCATGATAACTTTGATTTGAAAGGGGTATCCTTTTGTGTGGATAGGGAGGTGCCATTAGTCTTTTCAGTAGTTGAGGCAGAAGTTGACGAGCACTCCCATCTTGAGATTATCGGAGGAGGGAGTCGAGTACATAGTGTTCTACGATGCATTAAGAACTGGGCTTGGTTGTGTTCTGATGTATGGGTAGGCGGTGATTGCCTATGTTTCACATCATTTGAGACCATATGAGAATAACTACGTGACCCATGATCTTGAGTTTGTATCAGTAGTCTTCACACTAAAGATGTGGTGTGACTACCTGACAGGAGATAAGTTTATCATCTATTCTGATCATAAGAGTCTCAAGTATATCTTCTCTCAGAAGGATCTTAACTTGAGATAGAGATGATGGATAGAGTTACTCTAGGATTATGACTTCGAGATTATCTATACACCTAGGAAGAGGAACGTGGTAGAAAATTCTCTTAGCAGGAGATCTTTTTTGCATTTGCTAAATGAGGTGTCAGAGCAGTTAGCCTCATTACAGTTATCCTTTATGGATGGAGATAGAGCAGCTTACCTCCAGTTGATGGTTTTCACCCCTCATCTCTTACAGTGAGTCATGGATGCACAACTTGGGGATATTGAATGTGAGATCCAACGCACTCAGATATCCACTGGACATGCTCTTGATGGATTTTCTGAAGGTGGGGAGCATGTCATTCTTTTCAGAGGACGCACAGTGGTACCCGTGATGTTATGGGAGGAGGTTCTTAGAGAGTTTCATACATCTATTTTGGAGGTACATCCAGGTGTGGAAAAGATGTACCAGGACCTCTAGCATCAATTTTGGTGGCCAAGGATGAAGAAAGGATCTCAATCCCTTACTTGTCAGTAAGTGAAGGCTGTGCACCAAGTTCCATCAGGTTTAGCTCAACCCCTTGAGGTTCTAGAATGGAAGTGGGATGAGATATACATAGACTTCATGATGGGATTACCATGTATGTCCTGGAGACATGATTCCATTTGGGTGATCGTAGACCGAATCACCAAGATGGCCCAATTCTTAGCTATTTGGGAGCAGAGTTCAGTAGAGAGATTGGGATGCCTCTATGTACAAGAGATAGTCTGACTCCATGGAGTTCCATCGATGATCATTTCTAACCACAATGCTCACTGCACATCCCAATTTTGGAAGGGATTACATGAGGCATTTGGGACTTAGTTACGCTTGAGCACAGTATTTCACCCCCAAAATGAAGACCAGAGAGAGTAGACCATTTAGGTTCTGGAGGACATGCAATGAGCTTGCATGTTGGGCTTTGGTTGTAGTTGGGATCAACACCCACCACTGGTAGAGTTTTCATATAAAAAAAGCTACCATTCCACCATCAGTATGACACCATTCAAGGCTTTGTATGGACAAACCTAGAGGTAGCCACTTTACTGGATTGATCCAGGAGAGTCAGCACTCATGGGCCCTAAGTTGGTGAAAGAAACTACCGAGAAGGTGAAGATCATCCAGGAGTAGATGAATATTGCAAAGAGATGTCATAATTTTTATGTGGACAGACGATAGAGCCCTTTGGTGTTCAAGGAGGGAGACCATATATTCTTATGGATTTCACCTTGATGTGGATTATAGAGATTTGGCTAGGGTGGAAAGATATATCCAAGATTCATTGCCCCTTTCCAAATACTATGTAGAGTTGGTGAGGTGGTGTATCACTTAGCTCTACCTCCATAGTTAGAACAAGTACACGATTTCTTCCACGTGTCGTAGCTAGGGAGGCATGTGCATGAACCATCACACATTATTGACTGGGGTGAGTTAGATATTGAGGATGGAGCTACCTTTGCTGAGTACCCGATAGAGATTGATGATCTGCATGAGAGGATCCTTCATGGGTGAGTGACTCCTTTAGTGTGTGTCTAGTGGTAGTATGAGAATCTTTAGGAGAGCACATGGGAGAGGAAAGCTCAGATTCATGTGCAGTACCGACATCTCTTGGTGTAGCCCCTGTTTCGGATTTTCGGGATGTAAAGCCCCAAGGTGGGGAGAGTGTAGTGACTTGGATTTTCCATATATTATTTTAGGATATTGTATGGATTATTTCCAAGACCAGGCATTGAGGCATCATACTATCCTAAGGCTTGGTGTGCCCAGAATAAATGTTTGAAATATATTAAATATATTAAACAACACCCACACACAATTTTCCTGAAAAAGTTGAATAAATTCTAAAAGGGAGCCCGAATCCAAAATCCAAGGGCACCATTGAGTTCAGAATGCATGTTTTACCATAGGAATGACATAACCTTGGTCAACATGGGGCATTTGTAGAAAAGTCATCACAGGTGTAAAAATGAAGAAAATAATTAATTAAATTAAATTATTTTATTTCATAAACACAATGACATAACCTCTTCTTTAAATAAATGGTTATGGGAAATCCTAGGTTTATCCACTAAAACCTAGAGATCCATAGGACCATTGGAGATCCGTCGATTGAGATTCCATTGGCGGACGATGACCAAATTGAAGATCGATGACCAGTGTGAGATGAATTCAGTGGATCTCACCAACGATCATGGTGCAACTCTGTTCTTCATCAATGATCTATCTAAATCAAGGTAGGATGTTTTTTGGATTAGATTTATTTCCACATTCTTAATTTCTATGATGAACATAGATCAATCAACCAATAGATTGATCCAAGTATCAGTCATTTGGGGGATGAGATCTATTGCAGGGATTTTATTGGGAGAATTATTCGTGATTAAATTTTTATCTCTTTATTCTTCATTCTATTGGAAAAGAATTGTGACTGACATGAACATTGACTGAGGTCTATTCCTCATGATTTGTTCTTATTCTTTTCTCCCCTTTTTCTTCATTCATCACTATCATTCTTTGTTTGGACCATGGTTCGATGTATACCGAAAATTCGAACATTGCGCACCCAATTCTTTGCGCAATGGTTCAAAATCGTAGATCCAGGCTCGGTATGACATGATGGTTGTATGATGATGGAGGAAACAACGAATCAGATAATGTAGGTACCCAATTTTCATGTTCTTTGGCATGAAATGAAGAACACCATTTAAAGGCATTTCCTGAATGGATTGAAGGGATAGAAAGTGTTAATCGACAATGGCATGGCTCATCGGGGCTTGATTCATGATTTTTATAGTGTGTTGGTCATCAGATTGAAGGTTAGAGGCATGGAAACAAACACAGATTCCATATCTATATTTCTATAAATTTCTACACTATACAACATGTAATGCTGATCCATACGCCATGTGGGCCCCTATCAATGGTGTCTAGTGTTTTATAAGGAGATAATTATCACATGATGTGTGAACCCTATAAAAAAAACATGTGACCTCTCCCTAGTGGCTCAGCGTGTACCTAAGAGGGTACATGGACATGAGCTAGAGTACACAGGCATGAGAACGCCATTTACTCCCACAAAAACATGGCCTAGAAAAATGTACATGGGTTAAGCCATGTACTGGTACATGGGTAGAAGTACACAGCCAGAGGCATGACATGCACTTATACATGGACATGGGCCGTTTTATATGGGTAAGACCTGAGCTCCAAGGGACACAATGTGTAACCCTAATACACATTGTGTAATCCTTAAAACATGACATGGAGCCCTTTTCCTATATATCTTGGACAAGTTTTGTTAGGGTGTGTTCCCCTTATCAATTCCCTAAGGGTTAGTATGGAATCACCTCCTACACATAGGACATAGATCCCTTCATCATAACTCCTTGAATAGAGTTGTTGGAATCCTTCAGAGAGGCCCGAAGTGAGATCCTCTATTCATCTTTATGCCCTAGGTGGAGTTCTTGGTATCGTCATGACCAACACTATGCAGACACTAATCCTCTACTTAGTGGGTTAATCCATATTAAGTTATTGGTATACCCCATGGTATTGGGAATGATATGAATCTATGTATCATATCCGTTCAGACTTTAGGGTGTACTTCCTATGGTGAGACCAAATGAGAATTACCTATTGGATAGACGCCATCAGTGTTATCAGACTCAGGAGTGTATTCTCCTAGACGAGTGCTATGTGGAATATTTGAGATGGAATCCTAGGCTGGTATTATGGTTGTGGATTACCTTTAGACTATGTGTCCTTATTGAGTATATCCGTATATTCTTATTATATGCGCTGTATACATATAACTGTGTAGAGATCACTGTATTTTTTGTTTTATTCTTTGTGGGTTTGGGGTGTCCTACTGGGTATTGTTATACTCACCCCTGCATGTGCTTTGCCCTCACGTGTCATGTCTTGTGCAAACAATCAACCTTTTGACATATTCCTAGATAGACTAGGACCAAACATTGCTTAGTGAGACCAGGTAGACCGAGGTGTGTTCCTATGATATCTTGATAGCAGTCCTTGTTTTACTTTTAGGTTGGACTTTTTTAGACACTTTGTGGTGGGATTGTATTTGGCCCTATTTACATTCCTTTACTTCTTATCGTACTCTGGTTGTGGGATTTAGATGTATGCATGCATGGTTGTTCAATTTTTTTTACATTTCAGCATTTCATAGGCTTAGAGATGTGTGCATGTGTGTAGGTACTTAGGGTAAGGCCTCCCATGTTAGTGATATGCCCACTCGATGCTATTCATCATCCCCTGACCTTTTGGAGGTGGGCTTAGGGGGTCACGACACAAGCCCCACTAGGATGGGTTGTGACGGAATCTAGTGAACACAACTTTTGTTTGTTCCTCATCAGAATATTTTATATCTCTATATGAAACTCCACTCAAGTTAACCTTAACATTTCATCACAAACTATAATAACCCATAATGAACATCAATTATATATAACTCAGAGCCTCACTTTGAGAGGTTAAATATCGTTTCACTTCATGAGTATATGTAACCAACATGAAAGAATGATGAAGTGGTGACTATCTTTTGTTTAACATGATATATTTCTTATTCTTAAACTCTTTTAAGAATGCTAAAAAACCATAAATAGATGATTTCCCAATAATATCATATATGATTGACTATTAGAGAGGCCTTACGTTTTCCACACTTTTATGGTTTTTTTAAACTCATTATATCTCTATATAATTCTGGCCACATCTCCATGTGACCATCTGATAAAACTGTCCCACTAAACTCTTTAGTGAGTAACGACTATGTATTAAGATAATTTGAATTACGACGAGACTTAACAATCATATTACTAATATTCAACTCTTTGAACATAGTATTCAAACTTCATAACTTCACAATATCTAATATAATGATGCAAATAACTTCTATCATCTACTTAGAAATTTTCTAAGTTCCATCATTATAATTTTAGAAACCATTTCCATAAAAATTGTTTCTTTAAATATTTTGGTAACAGATGTAACTATTTACATTAATCTTTTATAGATATACCTTAAACCTTTTAGGATATTAAGTGACATTCACTTAGTATTTTTACTGGTATAATACTTTATTTATTAATTTTTGAAATTCTTAAAGTTCAAACATACTCTTAATTTTCTCCTAAACACTATTATGTTCAAAATATCATGCTAAGAAACACAAAATATTTTTGTGTTAGGAAATAAAACATGTTAATTTTAGTGGATATATTTAACAAACAGACTATTCTATCCATATATTATAAGGTACTCTATGTGTTTAAAATTGTGTACATAAAAGAAAATTTTATTCTTTAAAATATTTCACTAATGGGTAGTGGGATCATATCCCACATATTTTAACAAACATCTTGATAAACTCTTTTAACCTGGATAAAATTGATTTTATCCTTGTCTGCTTTTCAAATAAGTTATACAATCCAATGAATCATAAATTATGTATAACATATCATATTGTTTATAGAAACTATTTGTTAATAAAATACTTCTCTTTTCATATAAGAGAAATGTGATAACTACACACATCCTCAATTTAGATCTTTCTGAGATTGATATTTTTCTTTATATCTATTCCATGATTTAATAATACTTTGGTATACTATTTTAATGTAAAATACAAGTTCTATCAATTTGTACCTTGGTTTTTATTTTTTATATATCTATAAAATTTTTAAAGTTTATATTTGGTACCGTATCCCTTTCAAAATCAAATAATCTATTTATATAACACTAATACCTAATGTGGAATTCCCAAAAATTTTCACAAACCCCTTTAGGTAGCTTGGATGATTTACATCCTATGAAAACATTACCCCTCCCTCCAAACACATCCTTTTATTTTAATAAACTTGAATGGATATTGTGAAGAAATAGTTTTGGACTTTCCAACTAAAATTTCTTCTTTCAATTTGAAATTTTACCCACTCATACTATTAAAATAGTACTAGAACTTGATAATCACATGACCCATTTCATCCATTCTCAACACATTTAAAATATGTTAAAGATTTATTAAACTCATTCAAATTATCAAAAAAATTCCAATAAATATTTAAAAAGTTTTCTAAGGATAAATTGACACATAATCTAAGTAGTGAAATCAATTAGAAACCCATAAATCCAATATCTATCAGGTGTAAATACTCAAAACCATGGAACTATATAACATGAAGAAACTATTTCCATGCATACCTTACACCATAGATTTCATTTCCATTGATCCGTATTCTTCAGTATATGTGGTTGATAAAGATTAATAAGGAGAAATCAAAGGAATCTTTCCTTCAGGGTGTATCCATGGGTTGATTTGAATTACCCAAAATTTGGACGGGACTCTTCTTACCTCTCATTAAATGCTAGTTCCTCTCAATAATTAAGGGAGCATGAGAAAGAGAGATTTAGGGAGAGGGATAGAATTAGAAGGAACTAAGAATAATCCCCCGTCCCATGAATACATAATGTATTTATTTTAAATCATGAATTAATACATATTGTAATTCCCCAATCCATACCACTGGGTTTGATCCAAAGATCCACAAGACCTCATATATGTCTCCTCATATGCAAGAGGCTGTCGAATAGTAGCAAGAGTCTGAACTCCATCATTGGGGAGATTATACCCTCGATAATCATAGCAATACACCAAAAGAAAAAGAAAATATAAAATAAATTAGAGTATTAAGGCAGAAGATAAAGCATTATAATGTAATAACATATGGAACACATATAAATAAACCAGGATCCTAGTGTATCAATCCAAATCAGAGTATAAAGGTGAAAGCAGATAAATAATAAAAACACTGCTAAAATCCTCCAATGTCTATCCCAGTACCGCTACTAGATCCATTATCCTCAATCAACAATCTTCCACAGGGCCCTTTCCCTTTCCTGGATCCATAATCATTAAGTTTTTCATGTGCATCGAGATTCTCATGCAGGTTGTGAGTAATAAAACCTAGTAGTACACTACCAATGTGTCCTTAACATTTGTACACAATTATAATAGCTATATTCCATGATAATAATAAAATAATAAGCCAACATAAACAATTTTATATCAAGAACTTGTGTGCTAAACAAGCCACCATGGGTCCCAACCATACCTACTTTAGCTCCATGTCATAAGGATAGTTGTAACAGATGTCAGAAGTGATCAAGAGCTAGCCACAAGGCTGTTAAACATGATACTTATAATCCACAAGGCATTGAGTTTTAGGTTGGGCCACAAGGCTGACTAATGAACATGTTACTTGGAATCCAAAAGGAATCAAGTTTTAGGTCAATCCACGAGGCTAACTATTGAACATGTTACTCATAATCCTCAAGGCATCAAGTGTACATGCCACTATCATGAATCGAGCCACAAGGATGACTGATGAACATGTTACTCAGTATCTAAAAGGCATCGAGTTACACATCAGGCCGCAAGGCTATCTTGCCCCTACCTTATGAATGGTTTCATCGTCTTCATCACCACATTTTGTGTGTTCTCCCCCTCTAAGGGATAACCATACCACAATAGTCCACCTATTTCGAGTACCAAATACAATACCTCAAAAGGCATGGTAAATACACACAATAGGACATAACATAATAATGCAAAGCATAACATGTCATCATGAGAATTTAATAGCAATATATAACAACATGTGATCAACATCAAGCATGTTAACAAGCTACTCTTTCAATACTCATGGAATAAAGCATTATATATGTGTCTCATAGGATACACACACACACACATGCATGAGTGATCTCTATCAAGCATAGTCAAACAAGCTATACTAACACAAATATCACATAAAGAAAGAAAGAGTATATAAGGTACCTAAATGGTAAGGAACTTTCTACCTCAAGGATATTGATGTTAACATCAAGGTTCACCAAGGGTATTGTCTCCCAAACCACATAAACACATCAATCTCACACTCCAATAATTCATAGAACCAGATGAACATTAAATAAAATGGGTTCTAATGAAAGACTAAAGAAAGAACAAGAAATGGGGGTAGAACAACATATACCCAACATCAATGACTGGAAATGGTAATATTCAAGTCTGATTGAAGAAAGGAGAACCTATGTCGCTCTTGGATTGTGAATGAGTAGAGATTCAAGGCTCTTATGATTCTGAATAAAAAAGAACAACCTCCATCGTCTAAGTTTTGATTCTTTTAGTAAGGTAAAGTAGCCATGTTGAGAAGAATCAAGGTTCTCCAAGGATACAACTCAATACAAGGAAGGTTTACCTAGGTCTGTCTAAGGGGCATCTAAAATATGTCAGATTGAAGGAATGGTGTTCTTGAACACGTCATCCTAAAATGTATTTGACCAGGGTGTGTTTCCGACACCCAGGGCATTTTCCCCCTCACCATGACCTCTAAAACAGTTTGAAAATCCATTTTCCCTTTCTTGTTTTTTTATAGAAGTACACCAGTGCCAAAATGGATTGTTCCACAAGAATTTTTCCAGCTATTATGGATAGTAAGACTCAAAAACTAACTTCAAGAATCCATAATATACTTGAAGCTCACAAGGTTCCACCCAAGCATAGATTAACATAAAAAAATTATAGAGAAGCAAGGAAACAAATATTTTCATAACAATTAAAAAAAATCTAAGGCTTTACAATCTCCCCCTATAAAGAATTATCATCCCAGATAAGTGTCTCTAGGAATATTTCTTAAACATATTAGGCCAATGAGTGCAAACATCCACCTCCCACTCCCAAATATCCTTCTGGATCCTTCCATGACACTATAGAATCTAGATAAGTGGTACTATATTCCCTTAAAGGAATTTCTCTCTTCGATTTACTATCTACACCATGCGTTCCATGCATGATGCATGAAGATCTAGATCAATATCCTCATAGTCAATGAAATGTGTAGGATCAAGATTTACCTCATGAGATGAGACACATGAAACAAATCATGCTTAACTAGGTAGGGAGAAGAAATATCCAAATGATATATCACTATGCCAATCTTCTCAGTGGTCTCAAAGGGTCCAACATATTATGGTGCCATATTCCCTTACTTTCTAAAACATATAAGGCCTAACTGAGGAGTCACTTCGAAAAAAAATCAGCTTCCTATAAAAAACCCCCAAGGCATCCTTCTACAGTCGACATAAAATTTCTACATGCTCCGATCTATGATCAACCTATTTTGAATTAGCAGCACTCTCTCGAAGTTCTCTTGTACCATACTGGGCCCCACAACTACTTCCTCACCAACCTCATGCCAATAAAGTGGTAAAAAATGATCTATAATAAATATACTCAAAAGATTCCATATGAATCAAATCCTAGAAACTATTATTTCATGAGAACTCAAACAAGGATAGGTGATTGTCCCAAGCTTCTACAAAATCTAAATTGCAGGACCAAAGCATATCCTTTAAAATATGAATTGTTTACTCTAACTGTCCATCTATCTAGGGATGGTATGTTGTGCTCAATCTCAGTCAAGTCCCTATAAATTTTTTCAAACTCTACCAAATCTGTTATGTAAAATATGTATCTCTATTAGATACCATGCTCAAGGGAACTCCATCCAAGCATACAATCTCGCAGATAGAAAACTTTCTCATCTCATCTACTGAGTGAGTCACACAAATTAGTAAGAAATGAGAGACTTTTTTTAATTGATCAACAATCACCCAAATAGTTTCATGACTCCTCAGGGTCCTCGATACCCCCATCACAAATTCCATCATGACATACCCCCCACTTTCACATGGTCACATGAAGTGTCTGGAGAAAACCACCAGGACATTGGTGCTCATCTTTTATCCTCTAGATAATAAGGCATCATGAAATGAATCTAGAAATGTACCTCTTCATCCATGGCCACTAGTAATGATGCATAAAGTTATGGTACATCTTTGTCACTCTAGAATGCACCACCCATTTTGAGGCATGAAAATATCTCATCATCTCTTCCCTGATGGAAGTATCGATTACAACTATCCCATATACTAGGATCAATTTATTAATATCCTATGACCACCTAGGTACTGGATCACCACCTTCTATCCATTACCACATCAAAACACACCTTGGGTTTGATTCCTAACTAGCCTTCACCTAGTCTACTAAAGAAGACGTGATCACTAATGGAGAATATGTCATTGATCCTTGGTCCTTGAAAGCATCCATACTCCAATTGTATAATAAGCTCATTAGGGTCCACTATTCCTCTAAAGGATATTCTCCAAACTCCTAAGATACTTATACCTTACAGATATGATAATCTTCAATGACTTTACTTTTACTTGGTTCATAGGCCATCTCAAATTCAAACATCTTTAAGTACTTTACCCAATGCCTCTACCTTAAATCCAGATCTTGATGTGAGAAGATATAGAGGAGGCTCTTGTGGTATGTTTAGACAATAAAACTCTTTCCAAAGAGATTGTGTCACTGGAACTTTTAAACATGGACCAAAAATTCCTTCTCCAAGTTATGGGTAGGATATTTCTTCTCATGGGGTCATATCTAGCGTGACCCACAAGCTATTACTTGATCCATCTACATCAATACTTACCCCAAACCAATGCCTTATGCATTAAAAATATATGGAATATTCAATCCTAGGATTAGGAAGAATCAACACTAGAGTTGTATTAAACATCCTCTTCACCTCAAGAAAAACCTCCTAAAACTGGTATTACCACTAAAATATCATCCCTTTCTTCATCAGTGCAGTCATAAGTGCTGATAAATGGGAGAAGACTTGGACAAAATACCGACAGTACCCCAATAAACCTAGAATTCTTCTGATCTTAAACATGTTTTGGGGACGTGTCCAAGATATCACTACCTCTACTTTCTCTAGGCCCACTGATATACTGGTCTCAAAAACCACATACCCTAATAATTTCACCTCCTTAATCCAAAAGTGACACTTTGATATCTTGGCATAAAACCAATGCGATCAAAGCATACTCAAGACTATCTTGAGATATATAACATGATACTCTAGGGTTGGTGAGTAAATGAGGGTATCTTCAGTGAACACCATGATGAATGAGTCAAGGTATGGATGGAATATTTTGTTAATGAGATCTAAGAACACTAATGGTGATTTTATTAGTCCAAACGGTATCACAAATTACCCATATAGCCTATAACTTCTCATAAATAATGTCTTCAAGATTTCATCTTCTTTAACTCACAACTGGTGATATCTCGATCAGAGATCAATCTTGGAGAACCATCGGGCTCCCCACAATTGATCAAAGAGAAATTTGATCATAGGAAAATGGTACATATTCTTCACGGTCACCCGATTCAACTTTTAGTAATATACATAGATTTTAATAATACCATTCATATTCTTGGATAAAAAAATAGGTACACCCCATGGTGATGTACTCAGCCTTATAAAAACATTATGTTCTAAGTCCTTGAGCTATACATTAAGCTCGTTCAATTCGGCCGACACCATATACTAAGGGGGTATCAAAATGGGATGTGCACTTGGCATGAGTTCTATCTCATACTTAACTCCTATATAAGGGGCTAGACATGTAAATTCCTTTAAGAATACATTCTAATAAATATCCACAACTAGAGGAAAAGATGAGGAAGCTATAATTAATCTTTCTAAAACAGCCAAGCCCAAAATGTGCATTATGATCATCCAAATATGGATCATGTATGGATCCACTGTACCTGATCCAAACTCCCACTCACCATTCATCATAAAGTTCTCTCCCTTGGGTGATGTAAACAATACCAATCTCTGATAGAAATTAATGTGGGATTGATAACTTGTTATCCAGTATATGATTAGAATAAAATTGAAGCTCATCATCTCTAGAATAATGAAGTACCACATATTTCCATAATCGAAAATGACTATAGGACACTTTGGGAACCACTGAAGATGGTCTAATTTCTTTCCCAATGGTGTATCAAGATAAATAAACTTAGAAGATAAATTGATCAATAATTCAAGTCTAGTAACAATTTTTGTATTATAAAGGAATGAGAAACACTGATATAAAACAAAGTAGTATAAAATGTAGATTCAATCAAGACCATACCACAAAAAGTATAAAATCTATAACCACCATCCACTAGAGCCTAATCCACTATATATACTTAAAAAACCTTATCTCTATGATCCTATCTCTATGGTATGTGACTCATCTAAGTTGTCATCATCTAATATTACCACTGAGGACCACGATTAGACCCCTAGTTCATAGATCACGTCTGTCCTACACCCCTTAAAAAACTTAGCCTCAAAGCTTTGGAGTAGAACTGCTGTAGATGCCTCATCTTGACACAGTGCTGACAATTTCTCTGGAGTAATGGAAAAAACATGTAGTAATTTCCAAACTTCCCATAGTTGAAGCACCATGGAGTTTCTCTTAAGGGGGATAAATAATACATACTCTACTCAACCTACTTACCACTACCCTATTTAATACCCTCAATATTCCTATTCCTAAGACCCTAAGATACACTCATTGAAGTAGTAGGAGGTCAAACTACATAAGTATTGAAGGGTGGAAGATAAAAAAGTGCTCGATCTTCCACTAGGACCTTCTTAATAGTTAAGGCCTTTCACAAAAACGTCAGGTATATCGTTAGGTTGAAACTCATAATATACCATCTAATATCAGGATGAATACTGATCTCAAACTTCCTAGCCATCTATGCATCATTTCTATCCAAGATATGAGAACAAAAAAATTATTTCATTGAATGGAGTGGAGTATGTAGATATGTTCATGGACCCCTGTTGAACCTCCATAAATTATTGGGCATGATATATCTTTAGCACATCAGGAAATAATTACATAAAGAATAGGTTCTTGAAGTCATCCCAAGAAAGACCTTCTTATTTACCTGCTTTTCCCATTAAACCCCACCATCTCCTGGTAGGTCCCTAAAGCATAAACACCACTAGCTTTTCCTATCACTACTTTAGTGTCTTGACCAAATCAAATGTGACCACAATAATTTCTAATCAGTCCTCGACATCCTATGGTCTTATAGTACGTTGAAATGTTAGAGGATTCAAGAGTTTGAAGTCATTAGTATAGTCAACTAGGGTCCTTTGTACTAATCCACCATGGGCAGGTACAATCCGAAAGACTCTAGGCTAGGGTGGCTCCAATGCCTGAACCACTTAAGCAAGTGTAGGAGCATGCTTAAGCGCATTATCCTACATATCCTACAGTGGAACTAGGACACCATACCTAGTGGGAGAATTCAAGCATCACCTATGAAACATTTTTATAAAATTAAAAATGAACATTTAATTACCTAAATCATTAAGATAGATCCTAAAGAGTTTATGGGATCACACAAAGGTTCTCTTAGGAGGATACCCATAACCCAAGGTATATCCCTCCTAATACTACCCAAGGTTCTCTTTACCTACATGTTAGTCATAATAATATATAAAAAACATAATAGAAATATCAAGTTCAACTAATTAATTCCAAAACATATATATCATATTAGTAGAGAAAAAAATAGATATATCATTCAATAGAGAATATAGGTCTATCCTGAATATATAACACAAATCAAGGAATTTAATTAAAGAACTATTATTCAACACTCAATAGGTATATATATGTCCTACGATCCAACATGCCTAATCATGATGCAAGAATGCACCTAAATATAATAAAAATGTAATAGTAATCCCATCAACAATAACTCATAGGCCTGTTACACATGAGATGGCCATTCACATGGAAAATCCCCTACCCGAGTCCCACACAACCTATCTCTTTTCCACCATGTCCCAAAATAACCAAGAAGAAAATAAAAAAAGTGCTCTGATACCATTCTATAATGCCATATCCCGAACCACTAGGTTTGAACCAGAGATCCATAAGACCTCATGCACATCTCCCCATATGAAGAGGCTACCAAATACCATTGAGGGTGTAAGCATCATCAGTGGGGAGATTATACCCTTGGAAATCATAGTCATACACCAAAAGAATAAAAAAATACAAAACAAATCAGAGTATCAAGTAAGAATATAAAGAATCATAATATAATAACAAATGGAACACGTTTCATATAAATAAATAAACCAGGATCCTAGTGTGGAAATCCAAACCAGAGTATAAAGGTGCAAGTAGGTAAATAAGAAAAATGATGTGGAAATCCTTCGAAGTCTGTCTCGGTACTACTACCAACTCTCTGATCCTCAATCAGTAATCTTCCATGGGTCCCTTGAACTTAACTAGACCCCTATCATGAATTCTTCACATGCATCGAGATTCCTATGTAGGGTGTGCATAATAAAACCATGCAGGACACCACCAATGCATCCTTAACATGTGTACACAGGTATAACTGGTGTATTCCATGATAAAAATAAAAGTGAAAGAAAGAATAAAAAAAATATACCAAGAAATTGTGCACTAAACAAGCCACCAAAAGTCTTGATTGTGTCTGATTCAGCTTCATGTCAGAAGGATAGTCATAAAGGATATTGGAAGTGATCAAGAGGAAACTATAAGGCTGATGAACATGCTACTCAGTATCCATGAGGCATCGAGTTTCAGGTCATACCACAAGGCTAATTGGAGAACATGTTGGAATCCACGAGGCATAGAGTTTCATGTTGTTCCACAAGTTTGTCTAGTGAACATACTACTAAGAATCCTCAAAGAATTGAGTGTACATGTCACTATCATGGGTTGGGTCATAAGGGTGACTGGTGAACATGTTACTTGGTATCCACAAGGAACCGAGTTACATGTTGGGTTTCAAGGATATCATTCCCATACCCTATGAGTGGGTCCATCATGTTTGTTGCTTCATGTTATGCACAATCCCCCTCTAAGATATAACTATACCAAAATAGTCCACTTTTTCCAAGTACTAAATACAACACACACAATAGATTATATCATAATAAGGAAGAACATAACACGCCATCATGAGAATTTAGTAGAAATATATAAGAACATGTGATCAACATCAACCATGGAAACGCAATACACTTGAAATACTCATGGAATCAGGCATCATATATGGGTCTCACAAGCCACACACACACCCACAAGTGATCACTATAAAACATGTCCAAATAAGATATGCTAACACAAGTATCAAATCAAGGAAAAAAGAGTATAAAAGGTCCTAAAATGGTATGGAACTTCCTAGATCAAGGTTTTCAATGTCAACACAAAGGTTCACCAAGGGTTTTCTCTCCTAAACCACATTCACACACCAACCAGAACAAGATCACAAGACAAGGATTACTAGAAATGATTCCACATAAAATAACATGGGTTCTGAGAAAGACTCAAGAAAGAAAAATACAAGGGGGTAGAACAACATGTACCCAATGTAAATTACTAAAAACAATAAGCTTTAATTTCGATTAAATAATAAAGAAATTAAGTCTCTCTTAGACAATGACAAGAGAAGATATTCAAGACTTCTATGAGTTTGAATCATTGAGGACAACCTCCTTCTTCCAAGTTTTTATTCTTATAGAAAGGTTAAGCAAAGAGGTTATGAAGAATCAGGGTTCTCCAAGGAAAAAACTAAATACAAGGAAGGCTTCCCTAGGTTCATCCAAGGATCATTTGAAATCTATCATATTGATGGAATCGACATAAGGAGGGGGATGAATCGATTAATAGGGATATAAAACGGATTAAAATCACATTAAAAACCCCATATTCAAGATCCAAAAATTTCCCCTTTGATTTAGTCAAGATAAAAGAATAAATAAAACTATTTAATCTATTTCAAATCTATCTCGACTATCATCATGCCCTCCACCATGGCCTAGAAATAGTCGTGGGGTTATTGAACATGCTAGCCTAAAACAACTTCTATAAGGGAGTGTTTCCCACATCTAGAGCATTTTACCCTCACCAATACCTCTAAAATAGATTTGCAATCCATTTCCCTTTCCCATTTTATATAGAAGTACCCTAGGGCCAAAACATCTTTCTCCACATGCATTTTATTGGCCTTTTTGGACAGTAAAACACCAAAACTCACTTTAAGCCTCCATAAGCTACTCTAATATCATAAGGTTCCAACCAAGCATAGATAAAATCAAAAATAAGAAGTATAATAAAGTAAAAAAGGATTTTCATAATAAGAAAAAAATTCTGAGGATTTACACATATGTTCCTAATGTATGTATTTTAAAGATCCAAATACTTTATGCATTCATAAAATGAATGCACTGATCCCCCAATATTTTATCTTATGAAATTATCATTTATGAAATATAATGGAAGATATTTGAAGGTTAACACATTAACATTCGACTACCATTGGATCAGAATATGCAGCCAAGTTGTACAATATGAAATACTATATTACAATTATCACCATATCATATAGTATGATATGTCCAAATTAGTGGCATGTTATCTTATAAAATTCCACATGACATTCCTATATCATATCTTATGATATGGTTATATTCATCATAATCATAACAGATTTAGAAAATATCTCCTTTAATTTCCCACTTTCACTAAATCATCATAGAATTTGTGCCATTTCACCTTATACTATATCATATATAATAAATTGTGAAATCTTATCCAATAGTACTTTTAGATATCATCCAAAAAACTTTTGTAAATCTATCATCAACTTCATCATGTATTACATTTTATGCAATACCATGTGAATACCTATCCAAATTTTTTTGGATAAACTCTGAAACACTTTTAGAGTAGCTCTCTAGGTCAAAATCAATCCCCATTCAGTTAACCACAAAGTATAAACCCATGGGCCTTTGAATAATTGACAAAAGATATTAATTATAAAATTTATAAATATAAGAAAATACTATCCTCTAGAAATATATCAACAATACTTAATCTATAAATGGATTTGGTGTGATATGTATCAAACACATGTATCTCTATACTTATGTCCACCAACTACATCATATGAAAGAATTAATTTTGATATAATCCCTTTGTCTAAGACATCAAGTGACCATGATACAAAAATTATGTCAATCCCATATATTCAACTCATAAGTTATCAATTCTCTGAGTATCGACTGACTAGGTTGAAAAATACATCACATTTCATTCACTTTTATGAATCATCACATCACATGCCCCTCACTTGAATAGATAAACACATCATATGTACTATTTAGGTATGGTCATACACTTCCTTAGTCATTCTAAATTGAGGGCCTATATGTCATAATCATAATATGAAAGAAAAAAAATATCATATTGGTTAAGATCCTATAGACAATATAATCATCAACATACCTAACCACTCTCGATTAGATAAGTCTCAACCCTTTCATAATAAAGGTATTAAAGTATGAAGGTCATTATTCTAGGAATCTCAACAATAACAGGCTGTAGGGACTCTATATATGAACCATAAACAACTATTATACCAAAGACAGTGTGTATGACACTCTATGCGGTAAACTTCATGGATTATCCAGTGCACAAAGCCCAATTTATTCCTTGTGAGAATATTCTATATCCCAATACAATAATCCTACTCATGTTAACCTTAAATTTTCATCCTAAACTATAATACTCAATGAATAACATTGGTTAGGAGTAACTCAAAGTCATACTTTGAGAGGTCAATTATCATTTCACTTCATGATATATATATATATATACATCTAACATGAAATAATGATAAAGTATAGATTTTTTTTATAACTTGACATATATTATATTATTAAAATATTTTAAGAACATAAAAAAATTTATACATAAGATCCTTTCTAATAGATCACATGTGATGGAATACAAAATAGATCTTCTGTTTGCTATACATTTAGGGTTTTTGTTAGACTCATTACATCACTATGTGATTCCTATCATATCACTATGTGACCACCTGATAAAACCCTCCTCTAAACTCTTTATTGAGTAACATTTATAAATAAATAATGTTTGAGTAATGGTGATATCTAAGACTCATATTCATAATGTTTAACTCCTTAAACATATTCAAACTTCTAAACTCCACAAAATCAAATGTGACAATGTTAATAACTTTTGTTGTTTATTTATAACACTTTATAGGTTCATAATTATTATTATTAGAACCCTTTCCATCATTTTTTTTCTTTTTAAATGATATTTTAATTTAAATTTTGACTAATATAATCCTTTATTTGTTAAATTTTAACTTCTCTAATTCCAAACATACTCCCACTAGTCTCTTAAACAATATATTTTCTTTGTAATATCTTTCTAATATATGCAAAATTGTTTATCTAATGAAATAACTCATATTTCATTAAACTATAATATTTAAAAAACAAACTATTATTTCCATATCACATATGGTATTCTATGTGTTTATAGAACTTATAATAAAATAAGACTTTATTCTTTAAAATGTTCCTCTAATAGTGGTAGAATCTCAATTCTTCATATTTTATCAAACATATGGAAATCCACATTTATCCTAGATAAATTTATTTTTATCCTTTTTCTCCTTTTCAAAGAATGTTATAGAACTGATGAAACATGAACCATGTGTAATCAACCTATTATGAACCGTGTGTATATTATCTATTATCTCATATTTATTATAAAAATATATTGTTAGTAAACAACTTCTCTTTCCATATAAGATAAATGAGATAAAGATACACATCCTTTACTTAAATCCATATGAGCTTGATATATTCATTTACATTCAAATATTTGATATGGAACTCTTTACTTCATAACTTGAATGAAAAATATAAGCTCTATAAATTCTTAATTAATTATAGACTCCTATATATTTATAAATTTTTTAAATTATAGACTTGGCATCATATATCCTTTCAAAATTAAATAATTAATTTTTATAACACTGATACCTGATATAGACATTTCATTGTGTTTAAAAAACCTCTTTAGGTAACTTAGATAATCTCATTATATGGAAACATTACTCACCATTTTTGATAACTGTAGGTTTCAAATGATCTTGACTAGATACTAGAAGAAACATTGTTGGAATTCTAATTAAATTTTATTCTTCTTGTTCAAACTTCTACCCACTTGAGTTGTCAACAGTACACTTGGACGTAAACATTATATATTTAGTTAATATATCTTCCAAAATTTGAGAAAATTGGGTAAAATTTTCTTAAACTCATTCACATTATCATAACATTTCCATTGATGATAAAAAATGATTGTCATATCCAGAACAAGACTAAAAGAAACCTCTAGTCTTTCCAAGTTATTAACTTATCCAATCATATTGAATATATGAACAGAGATTAAAATCCATTTTTTTATTTTTCTTCCAAGATTTTTAAACCTTAAGTGACTCATTTTATTATTTTCATAAGAATCTATTCACTTTTTGAACAAATTCAACAATGGGTTATTTAGAAAGGTGTTTTCCTTGAACACATAATTTTTCTCTTAAGAATAGTTCTTCTGTTTTATACCCATCCAATAATTTTCTTATATTAAGATTATTATTTTATATGATTGAACAAAAATATAAATTTTATGATGATGATTCCATTTATCTATAAAAAAATATTTTATCAGATGATTATCATGTTTATATATATTTAGTATGATTTTTTTTAAATGTGATCACATTAAAATGATGACCCCTTTAGAATAACATCATATCCATTAGTAGGAAAATATATATTTTACTAAGTAATTAGTCTTCTATGGAATTTATCTCCCTATTTTTTATTTGGGTAAGAAATCATCCTAATCATATAATATACAAATATTTGATAGTTGAGTGAAAAAACCTTTTCTTGATCCATCATATGGATTAACTCACCTTTATTCCTCTAATAACCTAATCCTATTAGGGACTCCTAACTAATTTTAACCCAATGAAAATTCCAATAATGGGTACCTAATACTATTAGGGTTAACAATTAATTGATTTTATTACAAAATATAATCAATGGGAACCTAGATATGGCATGACCTATCCAGTTGGATGATCAAGTTCTTAACATGTTCTGCTTCAGAAGGAATAAAAAATTAATATTTTAAATGGGATTTAATCTTACCATCTTATAGTGTGTATCCCTTTTACATGTATACATAATTTTAATGATTTAGTTTAAAATTCTATTCCTTCCATCAAATCAATATGTTCAAACCACATTGATGTGTTACTATTTACATAACTCATAGCTTTTGTTACAAACCCAAATCAAAACCTAATTATATTCATACATACCCAAATTAATCTCAAGAATAAGGTACATGAAACCCTTTCACACAAATTATTAGAATTATATAGAATAAATAATACCCACATGAGTAAGCTCAAAGATATAGATAGTCAAATCAACTTTTTTAAATAAGATGTAATCCTCCACGTTAGTGAGAATTCTAACCCAAAGTCCCTCTACCAAGAGATACTTTACTATACCTAGAATGTAACTCCTTAGATATATGTATGATAATTGACAAAAGATAAGAATTATTTAGACTAAATCATACATGTAACACCTCAATATATTGTTATGAATTATTAATTTAAATAAATACTGATGTGAACCATGTTGAAGGCACTTAGTTGATTACCTGAGTGGAGGAGTTGGATTTGCAAGGCCCGATGACGCGTGGGAGATTAAAGAGGATGAATGCAATAGTGGGCGCCCATCTCGTTTCATTAAAGGACCAATGGATCTTGCCTTGCATGGATGGATAAAATGGGCCTATTATCTCACTTATTCAAGCCCAAAAATGATGTTTAAATCTTGGCCCACATGGTTGCACAAATTTGGATGTCTTTCCCACATGGAGTATTCTAGAAATGACATCTTTGGACACCAAAGTCAAATCCAGTGGGCTATGCAATCAAAGTCAAATCCGGTGGTCTATAGTTGGAAGGTTGTGTGCTACTTTTCCAAAAGTATTTGTTAGAATTTATCTTTTTGACTTTTAAGGGGACAAGGTAGGTTTAGCCTTTATGAATTTAGGGTATTAGACCCTTGACTATTGTAACACCCCTTGGCTATAAATTGCCACCCCATGGAATTGTATTTTCATTCAAGATTGAATTAAGAGATTATGATTTGTTTCTCTCCATTGTGTGAGAATTGTTGCAAATTTCCCCCTTGCTCTTGTGCGTTCTTGCCTTGTCAATCTACAAGTTAGATTGGTGATCCAAGATCACAAAGCCCCCAATTCCATGACTCAACCCAAGTGCGTTGTTGTGTAGATTGGATATCACATATCTCCATTGAGTGTGTTGTCTAAGTATTAGGTCACTCTCTTTATAGCGTTGATTGACTACGTGCATCCACTATCTGTGCCCATCATCCGCCACTTATCCTCAAACCACATCCTTCAACCACCGCCCTATGCCGTGAAGATCGGGCCACCCCGTGTGTCTCACATCAGTTGGTATCAGATCTCCGATTGACACGGTAGGCATCTATCACCCACTTTTATCACATATATCTATTACCCTTCTCATATTTCTTTATTATCCTTCAATTAAAAAAAAACCTTTTCTTTGAAAACCTCCAGAATTGGCCTTTTTTGTGCAAGATTGATTTTTTTTACATCGAGTCAACTGTTCATTCATCTTCTTTCCTCATTTAATTCTTTATATGTGATTTGTATCTAGAAAAAAAAAATCAAATTCTCTCAACTCATCATTTTGTGCTTTTCAAAATTAAGCATATCATTTCTTTGAGAGATTTAAAAAAAACTACCTTACTCTCCATTCATCATCTTGTGCTTTAAAAATCCAATCACAACACTTTTTGGGGAGATTTGACAAAAAAAAAAGAAAAAGAAAAGAAAAAAAGTGGATATAATTACTTCATCATCGTGCTTTACATTATTATCACTTTTCATTTCCGTACATCACTTTCTCCATTATTTTTCTTCATCCCCATATTATATTTGGCTCATATTGTTATTAATTTTTCTTATCTTGCACAATTGATAAAAAACCAAATACCACATTTCTACCCCCTTTTCCATCCACCATTTATCCATTTTCTACCCTCTTTTCACCCTTTACCCTTTACCACTCAAGCGGGTTGTGTTAAACCAACCCCCAACACAATCTTGATTCAGGAAATATTGGTGGCAAGTGATCACCTGAAACATGATATCATATTTCACAAGATCTTGGAATTTTAATTGAGTGTTGAGAGTGGAGAGAAATAAGAAAAAAAAAATATCTTGTGTGTGTGAGTGTGTGAAACTTGTTGTGTGCGTGTGTGTGTACATCTTGTGTGTGTGAGTGTGTATATCTTGCGTGCGTGAGTGTGTATCCTTGTGTATGTGAGTGTGTACATCTTGTGTGTGTGTGTGTACATATCGCATATGTGAGTGAGTGTGTATCATTGTGTGTGTTCCCCCCGGTGTGTGTTTGTGTTTGCAAAACTTATCATGGTAGAAGATCGTGGGAAGAAAATTGCACATTGTAGCGATGAAGGAAGTCGAAGTAGATCTCCCGCACCTGAAGCTACAAAACTCCAAATACAAGCTTTGGTGAGCCACTTCTAGAAGCTTCTTGATAGGAAGTTGGAAGTGCTACATGAGAGGATTGATGAATTAGAGAATAAACCGAGTGCAAGGATGATCTATGATAACCCACGACGCGCTCCGGCACCACGTCGTCCCCACATCATGGAGGAGGAAATGGTGAAATTTGATGATGATCTTGATGATGTCCCACAAAGGAGGAGGTTGTACCAACAAACTAGAGGAGAAAAAAAGAGACAACATGATGATGACCTACTTAGCGAGATCAAGGTGAAGGTCCCATATTTTCAAGGGAAAAGCGACCCAGAAGTATACTTGGAGTGGGAGATGCGGATTGAGCAAGTATTTTCATGCCATGCGTATTCCAAGGAGAAAAAGGTCAAACTTTCTTCCCTTAAATTTTGTGATTATACATTAATATGGTGGGATCAAGTTCAAAAGGAGAGGGCTAGATATGGTGGACGTCCTATCAACACTTGGGAAGACATGAAGTTCGCCATGCGGAAGTGATTTGTTCCCACACATTACCATAGAGATCTCCACAAAAAACTTCAACGTCTCACCCAAGGGAGTAAGAGTGTAGAAGACTACTATAAGGAGATGCAAATTTCCATGATTCGAGAAAATGTTGAGGAAGATCTAGAGGCAACCATGACACGGTTTTTACATGGTCTCAATCGGGAGATTGCCGATCAAGTGGAGATGTACCACCATGTGGAAATACAAGATATGATCCATCAAGCCACCAAGATCGAGCAACAAATCAAAAGGAGGAGCAACATGAGGAAACCCGCTACCCCTTTCACGCCATGGATAAATCCAAGGAAGGAGATTGGAGAACCATCAAAGAAAAAAGAGGTGGTTGATCACAAAAGTGACAAGGTAATTCTTCCACCTAAGAAACCTACTTTTGAGGCTAACCAAACCAGGAATAGGGATATTCGGTGTTTCAAATGTCAAGGAAGGGGTCACATTGCTAGTGAGTGACCAAACTGGTGCACTATGACCATCAACAAGTATGGAGAATGGGAGACTGACGAAGAGAGCTCGGAAGAGGATGAGGAAGAATATCTAGAAATTGATAGTAGAGAGTTCGCAGAAGATGGTGAGATTCTTGTCACTAGGAGAGTTCTAAGCGAACAAATGACCATGGGAGAGAATGAGCAGCGGGAGAACCTTTTCCATACATGGTGCAAGATCCATGGGAAGGTATGTAGTGTTATTATTGATGGAGGAAGCTATAGTAATGTTACAAGCACTGAGTTAGTAGATAATTTGGGAATTACTACTTTGAAGCATCAACATCCATATCGGTTTCAGTGGTTGAATGATCGCGGGGAGCTGAAGGTCACCAATCAAGTGAAGGTACTGTTCACCATCGGGAAGTAGAAAGACGAGGTCTTATGTTATGTTGTTCCTATGAAGGCTTTTAATTTGTTGTTGGGATGACCATGGAAGTATGATCGACGTGTTACCCATGACAGTTTCTTAAATCATCATTTTTTTGTACTCCGAGGGGAACCTATAACCCTCAACCCCATGCCCCCCAAAAAAATTCTTGAAGATCACATTTTGAGAGAAAAGAAAAAAATGAGCGATGATTAGTCACTAAAAGTGGCTAATATTCATTTTTAATATATTTATATTCATTGTTCCAAAGTCCATAAATATTGTTTTTAGTGCATTACATAAATAGAACTTTATTTCTCATCTTAAATGCAATTAATGTTTAAAATAAAAATTTGGGCCCAATCATTCATCTGTTTGTGGATTGCATTATATTCATTTTTTGAATTTTATATTTTGGGATATTATTGATAACTTTGTTTGAAACATTTTATTTTTTAGGTACGATGGATGAATCCCAAGGGAAGATGAATATTTTTTCTCCTGAATGCAGAAATTTACTGGAAAAAGAATAATGGGCCTAAGGCCCATCAAAAAAATGTGGGACCCAAAAACCAATCCCAATGAAGCTAAAATTTTTATAGTAGAAAGAGAAAAATATGAAGATCATTTTATTAAACTGTGGCTAGAGATAATTCTTAATTTTGCATGATGATAAAGGAATCTGAAGTTGAGATTTAAATGGTGGGCCCACCATTAATGCACATAAAGTCATCCCAAAATTTCGACCATAACTTCCAAACAGATGTGAAAAATGACCTCAAATTTGGAAATATGATATATGACACATGGAAGAAGATATTTGTTTTCTACGACCACTGATTATTCGACCTCCTTCAACTCTAAATTCATACGTCAAAATGGTGGACGAATCTGGACGAAATTTCCGGGTCAACTTCGAAACGTCAAAATCCCTTAATTTTCTCACCCTCCTTTTGACTCTCTAGATTAATGGGGATGAAATTTATTGTGGTGGGGTGTCTCTAAGGCTATTAATATGCCTATATATGGAGCTGGTGGTGAAGGGAATTAACATCTAACATTTTTCTTTGAATCCATGTTTTTCTTTCATCCATTGTATTTCTTTCAATTGTAATTTCCTGCTTTCAATTTATAATCGCATCGTCAAGTTTTCCCATGTAAGTTTTTCTTTCACGTTTTGTATTTTAATAAAATTTATTCTTCTTCTTTACTTATTATTTTCCTTTTATTCACACGTTGATACCGTTGAATCAAGGTGTGAATTTATTCACACCATCACTTGTGAATTCAATCACACAACGGTGGAGTGTTTGTTCTTTTAATAATTTTCTTATTCTTCAATTCCGCCCCCATAAGTCTACATCCCAATTCCATTGGTATAATATCTTCAATGGAGGGATAACCACTTAAGGGTTGATCCAAGAGAGTAGAAAGGTCAGGGATTGGATGTTATTTCATGTACTTTAATTTTTAAATCTGTTTGTTAGTTTAAGATTTCCATTCGATGAGTTATGTTCTTCTTCGTCTTTTCCAAGTTTAATGACGACACATTTTGAGTGATAGTACGATCTATTTCCTTTGAGTGCTCAGTAAAGTGATCCTCAAAGTGAATTAGTGATTGGTCTTGGAATTGTGTAGGGATTAAATTGGTGAATGATTTGAGAGAATTATCTTGTTGTTTGGATACATCTTCAATTAATGACATGAAATTTTTAAGAAAAGAAATTTATCCAATCCACCCCAAGTGAAACCCTAAGATCAACCCATCATCAATAATTATTTAGTTCAAATATTTTTACTTATCTGTTATTTAAATTATATCATTAGTTCTACAATTAAAATCTACCTCAAAGTTGGCCACTTCATATCCAATCTATCAATAAATTTTTGTGTCTCAAGGTTTCTTCTTCGGTCCCTGTGGATTCAATCCCTACTTGTACTTCAACGACCGCTTTTATCAGTAGGGTAAATTTGGGTGCATCCAAATTTTGACGCCATTTCCGGGGACCCAAGTAAGTACCTTAGACCCTCATCTTCTTTTCTCACCCCAAATTCTCTATTCTCACCCTAATTTCTCTTCTCTTTTCCCCTTTCTATTTCTGTGTGTCCAAAAAAAACCCCAAAACCAATTTTCAATCAATTCCAATAGATTATCCTCCAAAATACCCATTCATAAACCAATGTTGTAATCAAGTCGGAAATCAATATTGGGAAACACCTCACATAGGGAATTTCATTGACCAAACCTTAATTGAATACACCACACCAGATGAGATGTACAATCAATGGGATGCTGAATGTTTAAAAGATCAATTTCTATACCTATCAAGAATGATTGAAAATATAAATAATGAGGAAGTACATGATGTAAAAACTTATATCAACCCTAATCCTAAAAAAATTCTTGAACAATTGTGTGAACAAATGGATAAAATGGATTCATAAGTTTCATCTTTCAGATTAGAATTACAAAGATTTAAGACTTTTGAGGAACCCGTTCCCACTCAAGATGTTCTTTACTCATCATTGATAGATGAATAGTTTATCCCAAAAACCTCCCATGAATTGAAAAAATAACTAACCTTTGGATATGGGATAACTAAACAAGATCAAGGAAATGTTGAAGGGTATTTAAATCAGGAGGAAATTAATTTTTTGGATTCACAAGGGGAAAATTTGTCTTCATGGATTGAGTGTTCAAAATATTTCTCCAATAACATTTTTTTAGAATCACCAATCATTGAACCATTGGGAGATATAACGAATAGTGATTCAATACCCACTCATGAAATTAAAATGGAAAATTTTGGGGATGAATCATATTTTCAAAAGGAACAAATTCTTTCAAAATGTTTTGTAGAAGAAACAAATTTGGATTCAAATTTCCATTCATCTTTGGGAAAATTCAATGAAACTGAACTCAACATTATAATCCTTCCTTCCCCACTCAAGAATCCCTCTATTTATGAAAACCTAGATCATTCAATTATCATCCATTTTCATCAAGAATCTCACAAAGTAGGAATGAACCTTGAAATCTTAGGAAATACTCCAAATGAAACTCAATCAACCATTACCGAAATATTTTGGACTTTCACACTCATTATTAAGCATGGGATTTCACATGGAAAAAATTCTAAAAAAAGACTTAATATAAATCTTGTTGAGGTGGATAAAAATGGGGTCCTAAAAATTTTAAAGTGGGACTTGGATAATTTTGGGGGTTCAAGTCGAGCTAACGAAGTTACACAAAAGTGCTGCATGGGAGGCAACCCATGAATTTTATGTTTCTAATCATTTCCAATCATTTTTTATCATTTAAATTTTTTTTACCATAAGATGTTGACCTGTTCTTATTTTATGAGTAAGGATGGGTATGAAAGGGGAGATCCATATTCATCTGTGTCACGTGGTGTGATCCCTGAGTAATACCTTACCAAGAAATTTAAAAGAAGACAATGTATCATCAGTTTATTTTATTTTATTTATGTTTTTGTAGGTTAAAAAAAATTAGACTCTTGACCTATTCTTCTTTTATGAGTATGGATGGGTAAGAAAGGGGATCACCATATTCATCCGTGTTATGCGGTGTGATCCCTGAGTAATACCTTACCCATAAATTTAAAAGAAGACAATGTATCATCCGTTTATTTTATTTTATTTATGTTTTTTGTAGGTTAAAAAAAATTAGACTCTTGACCTGTTCTTCTTTTATGAGTATGGATGGGTATGAAAGGGGAGAACCGTATTCATCCGTGTCACGCGGTGTGATCCCTAAGTAATACCTTACCCATAAATTTAAAAGAAGACAATGTATCATCATTTTGATTTTTAAAATTAAAAAAAAACAAGGAAAACCAGAAAAATGTTGATAATTGGTTTTAAATAAATTATTGTGTTGTTTGTTTTGTCTGGTTTGTTCTTCTTTGTATGGTTTAGAAACTATTTTGGGTGACACATGTTCAATCAAGGAGGTGCCTACATCCCCCAAGAGATCAAAGGAGTAATCTGGAGCATCATGAACTTCAACTTCAAAAACCAGGTGAATTTGTTCCATGTTTCTCATTTTCAATTTCCTCTTTGAACTCCTCTCCTACCTCCCTTATAACATTTCTTTTCTTTAAAAAATGAGGATAGTGTTATTCTATGTTGGGGGGAGATGAAATAAAAATGATTTTTTTTAATAAGAACATGTATGGAAAGAAAAATTCCATTAACCTTGAACATGATAACACACATTGAAAACTCTGAAATTGGATATCAAATAATTTTGCATGCCTTGATTCTGATTTTAATGCATGTTTAAGTTCATGAGCATAGTTTTTGGAAAGTGCGGTTGTCCGATGTGATTTTTCAAGTTTACATTTTCATCCTCTTAATAAAAATGCCACAATGCACGTCTACTAGATCGTGGGTGTAAATTTGAGTTCTTGGGTCCCTTTTATTATAGCATAGGGTTCTGGGGTCACTTTTAGTTTAAGTTGAGTATTCAAAAAAAAACAAAAAAAAAAATATTTTGAAAAAATAATAATGACCACATAGAGCAATGTTTTGTCCAAATGTGTGGCGTCCGACACTTGGAGATCGTGACTCCATAGTTGTCTTGCCCAGAGTTAGGCTTTATATCTCTATTTTAGAGCATGGAATTGACAATATGTGTGGCGTCCAGCACTTGGGGATCGTTACTCCATAGTTTTCTTGCCCAGAGTTAGTCTTTTCATATCTATTGTGGTTAAAAAAAATTAAAAAAAAATTAAAAACAAAAACAAAAAAAATTGGATACTCATTTTAAGGTTTAATGCGATTCCCACCTAGAACTTCCATTTTTTCCCCTTGAACAATAAAGGGCCCCATATCTTTTGTGATGCACAACACTTTATCATGCTTAATTGAAATTGGATGAAATGTGGCGATGAATTTGAACAAAGGAATGGGCTTGGGCTTGGGATATGCTTATGGACCTAGCTTGTTTTAAATTATTTTTATGGGTTTCATAATTTTTTTTGGTATGAGGTCTTTGGGTGAGCAATGTGTATTAAAATGTTTTTGGAAAAAGGGATTCGAATTTCATATTTGTAGTATATTTTGCTCGGGACTAGAAAAACTCAAGTTGGGGGGGTGTGATTAGTCACTGAAAGTGGCTAATATTCATTTTTAATATCTTTATATTCATTGTTCCAAAGTTTATAAACATTGTTTTTAGTGCATTACATAAATAGAACTTTATTTATCATCTTAAATGCAATTAATGTTTAAAATAAAAATTTGGGCCCAATCATTCATCTGTTTGTGGATTGCATTATATTCATTTTTTGAATTTAATATTTTGGGATATGATTGATAACTTTGTTTGGAACATTTTATTTTTTAGGTTCGATGGATTAATCCCAAGGGAAGATGGATATTTTTACTCCTGAATGCAAAAATTTACTGGAAAAAGCATAATGGGCCTAAGGCCCATCAAACAAATGCGGGGCCCACAAACCAAGCCCAATGAAGCTCAAATTTTTACAGTAGAAATAGAAAAATATGAAGATAATTTTATTCAACTGTGTCTGGAGCTAGTTCTGAAGTTTTCATGATGATAAAGGAATCTGAAGTTGAGATTTAAATGGTGGACCCGACATTAATGCACATAAAGTCGTCCCACCATTTCGACCATAACATCCAAACGGATGCGCAAAATGACCTGAAATTTGGAAAGATGATAGAGGACACATGGACGAAGATATTTGTTTTCTAAAACTACTTATTATTCGACCTACTTAAATTCCAAATTCACACATAAAAATGGTGGACGAATCTGGACGAAATTTCCGGGTCAACTTCAAAACGTTAAAATCCCTTAATTTTCTCACCCTCCTTTTGACTCTCTAAATTAATGGGGATGGAATTTATTGTGGTGGGGTGTCTATAAGGCTCCTAATATGCATATATAAGGATCTGGTGGTGAAGGGAATTAGAATCTAACATTTTTCTTTGAATCTATGTTTTTCTTTTATCCATTGTATTTCTTTCAATTGTAATTTCCTGCTTTCAATTTGTAATCGCATCGTCAAGTTTTTCCATGTAAGTTTTTCTTTAACGTTTAGTATTTTAATAAAATTTATTCTTCTTGTTCTTTTCCTTTTATTCACATGTTGATACCGTTGAATCAAGGTGTGAATTTATTCACACCATCACTTGTGAATTCAATCACACAATGATGGAGTGTTCATTCTTTGAATAATTTTCTTCTTCTTCAATTCCGCCCCATAAGTCTACATACCACTTCCATTGGTAGAATAGCATCAATGGAGGGATAAACACTTAAGGGTTGATCCAAGAGAGTATCAAGGTCAGGGATTGGATGTTATTTCATGTACTTTAATTTTTAAATCTGTTTGTTATTTTAAGATTTCCATTCGATGAGTTATGTTCTTCTTCGTCTTTGCCAAGTTTAACGACGAAACATTTTGAGTTCTAGTACGATCTATTTCCTTTGAGTGCTCAGTAAAGTGATCCTCAAAGTGAATTAGTGATTGGACTTGGAATTGTGTAGGGATTAAATTGGTGAATGATTTGAGAGAATTATCTTTTTGTTTGGATACATCTTCAATTAATGACATGAATTTTTTAAGAAAAGAAATTTATCCAATCCACCCCAAGAGAAAACCTAAGATCAACCCATCATTAATAATTGTTTAGTTCACATATTTTTCCTTATCTGTTATTTAAATTATATCATTAGTTCTACAATTACAATCTACCTCAAAGTTGGCCACTTCATAGCCAATCCATCAACAAATTTGTGTGTCTCAAGGTTTCTTCTTCAGTCCCTGTGGATTCGATCCCAAATTGTACTTCAACGACCGCTTTTACCAGTAGGGTAAATTTGGGCACAACCAAGTGATGAGGGAAAAAAGATTGAAAATGAAATAGGAGAGAATGATAGAAAGAGAGAAAATGAGAGAAGAAAGGAAATGGAGAGCAAAGAAAAATCAAGTGGGAAAATGAATTTGAGAGAAGAGAAAAGTGTGATGTTGGCAAAAAATAGTGAGGTTAAGGAAGCTTTGTTTTCACAGTAAACCCTCCTAGTACTCATGTACAAAGAGGTGTTTCTAAATACTAACGACTTACCCTATTTTCCAAATGTTGTTGAGTCGTTGTTGCAAGAGTATGATGATGTCTTTCTTGAAGAGGTTTCACTGGGTTTGCCACCCATTAGAGGTATTGAGCATCAAATTGACCTCATACCTGGAGCATCACTACCGAACCGCCCTGCATATCACACCAATCTGGAAGATACAAAAGAAATTCAAAGGAAAGTTCAAGAGCTGTTGGATGTGGGATATGTCAGAGAGAGCCTTAGTCCTTGTGCCGTACTGGTGATTCTAGTACCAAAGAAGGATGGAATATGGAGAATGTGCATTGACTGTAGAGCCATCAAAAACATCACGGTCAGGTATCGTCATCCTATCCCTAGGTTAGATGATATGCTAGATGAATTAAATGGTTCAACTATTTTCTCAAAAATTGATTTAAGAAGTGGCTACCATCAAATTAGGATGAAAGAAGGAGATGAGTGGAAAACTGAATTTAAGACAAAACATGGACTTTATGTATGGTTAGTCATTCCCTTTGGTCTCAACAATGCACCTAGAACATTTATGAGGTTAATGAATCATGTATTACATGCATATATTGGAAAATTTGTGGTAGTTTACTTTGATGACATTTTGGTTTATAGTAGGACCATACTTGAACATGTAGATCACTTAAGAAAAGTCTTAGAGGTGTTAAGGAAGGAAAAACTATTTGGAAACATAAATAAGTGTGAATTTTGTCTCGATAAAATTGTTTTCCTTGGATTTTTTGTGAGCGGAAATGGAGTTGAAGTGGACACCGGGAAGATCAAAGCAATACAAGAATGGCCAACTCCAACCTCCGTTGGATAGGTATGAAGTTTTCATGGGCTTGCTAGTTTTTACATGAGATTTGTGAAAGACTTTAGCACACTAGTAGCACCATTGAATTAGTTGAAAAAGAAGAATATTCCTTTCAAATGGGGGACAACTCAAGATAAGGCCTTTCATGCTCTTAAGGAGAGACTCACCCACACCCCTCTACTTGCACTTCCATACTTCAGTAAGACCTTTGAAATTGAATTTGATGCAAGAGGAATTGGCATAGGAGGAGTACTCATGCAAGAAGGTAAGCCTATTTCTTTCTTTAGTGAGAAGTTAAATGGCCCAAATCTAAACTATGCAACATATGATAAAGAGTTGTATGCATTATTTAGAGTACTAGAGACATGGTAGTACTATCTTTGGACTAAAGAATTTGTGATCCATTCTGATCACGAGGCTCTTAAATACCTTAGGAGCCAATATAAACTAAATAGGAGACATGCTAGATGGATGGAATTCATTGAATCATTTCCATATGTCATCAAGCATAAAAAGAGTAAAGAAAATACTGTGGCCGATGCACTTTCAGGTAGATATTCTCATTTATCCTTGTTGGATTAAAAAATCCTTGGTTTTGAATACATTAATGATTTATATGCCACTAATAGTGACTTTATAGAACCTTATGAACATTGTAAACCTGGAGTTAGTTGGGAAAAGTTCTATTTACATGATGGATTGTTATTCTGGATTTATAAGCTTTGCATTCCCAATTTCTCTATTCATTTACTTTTACTGAAGGAATCACATTCAGGTGGGTTAATAAGGAATTTTGGTCTTGCAAAAACTCTAAGTGTTCTTAGTGAGAATTTTTATTGGCCTAGGTTATCTAGAGATGTTGAGAAATTTGTGAGAAAGTGCATTGTCTGCCATAAATCCAAATTAAAACTGAACCCACATGGACTATATCTTCCTCTTCCAATCCCCAAAACCCCTTGGGAGGACATATCAATGGACTTTATTGTGGGGTTACCACAGACCAAGAGGGGGAGAGATTCCATTTTTATTGTGGTGGATCAGTTTTCAAAAATGGCACATTTTATTTCTTTTCACAAAACTGATGATGCCACTAACATTACAACACTTTTCTTTCAGGAAGTAGTCAAACTCCATGGAATGCCAAGGACCATTGTGTCAGATAGAGACACAAAATTTCTTAGTTACTTTTGGAAGACCTTGTGGAGAAAATTGGGTACAAAGTTACAATTTTACACTACTTTTCATCCACAAACCGATGGGCAAACAGAGGTGGTGAATCGAACACTATCATCCCTTTTGCAAACAATTGTCAAGAAGAATATGAGGAATTGGGAGGAGTTTATGCCACATATGGAATTCACATATAATAGGGGCAAGCATTACACTACTAAATTTTCTCCTTTTGAAATTGTTTACGGATTTAACCCCCTTTCCCCTATTGATCTAGTTCCTTTTCCTTTGCAGGAAGTAGTTAATATGGATGCGAATGGGTGTGCAGAATTCATCAAGAAAATCCATGAAAAGTCAAGGATAAATATCAAGTGGATGACCCCGAAATATATTGATCATGCAAACAAGGGTCACAAGCAAATGTTGTTTGAGCCCAGTGACTTGGTTTGGATTCATATGAATAAGGAAATATTTCCCAACAAGCGGAAATCAAAACTCATGACATGAGGCGATGAAAGGTGTGATATATATATATAGATCACAAGAGCTTTAAATATATCTTCTCATATAAATATCTCAACATGAGTTAAATGTTATGCATTTAAATACTCAAGGATTATGATTTTACAATACACTACCACCCTAAGAAGGAGAATAAGGTAGAAAATGCATTGAGTAGGAAATATCATGGATTTTTGAACAAAATGAGGATTGAAAAGGACCCTGTGTACATGGATATAGAAAAGATAGATATGGGAATTATCAAGGAAGGTGAAATATCATTACTTTTTCAATTGGTTACCCAACCATCTTTATTATAAAGGATTAAAAGTTCTCAATCTGATGATGAGAATTTTCAAAAGAAAATTAAAGCTATGAATGATGCGAAGTTGTCATATTTCGTGTATGTGGATGAAATTATGAAATTTTGGAAGAGGTTTTTCATTCCCTATATTAACGAGATAATAAGGGAGTTATTGAATGATTCCCATAGTTATAATATTCCTACACACCCTGGTATCACTAAGATGTATAGATATTTGAAGGAATATTTCTGGTGGGATAACATGAAGTGGGAAATTGCTGATTATGTATCAATATGTTTAGTCTGTCAATAAGTGAAGGCTGAAAGGCAACATCCCATAGGATTCATGCAACATCTTATTGTTCCTACATGGAAATGGGATGACATCACTATGGATTCTGTCATTGGATTACCAAAAACTCCAAGAAATAATGATGCAATATAGGTGATTGTTTATTGACTTACCAAATCTGCACATTTCCTCGATATAAAGAAGGATTTTACACTAGAGTTCCTTATATAAATCTATATTAATGAATTTTTAAGAATTTATGGAGAACCTATTTTTATTTTTTCTGATTGTGATCCATGATTTACATCAAAATTCTAGAAAAGTCTTCAAAAATATTTGGATACTGAGCTTCGTTTGAGTACTGTACATCACCCTCAAACTGAAGGGTAGTATGAAAGGATGATCTAAACTTTAGAGAACATGTTGAGATCTTTATCACCTAAATTTCAAGGTATGTGGGATCAATATTTACCTTTGGTAGAGTTTTCCTACAATAATATTTTCCATTATAGTATTCAAATGGAACCATATGAAGCATTGTACAGAAAGAGATGTTGTACACCAACATGTTAGGATGAATTTGGTGAAAGGAAGCTTGTAGGAACAAAGATTGTGGAGGAAAAAACATAAAAAGTAAAGGATATTCAAATCCATATCAAATTATCTCAATGTAGGCAAAAGTTATATGTCAATAATCGAATGAAGGATTTAGAATTTAAAGTGGGAGATCATGTTTTCTTGAAAGTATCTCTATGGAAGGTTGTTATAAGATTTGGAAAGAAAGGGAAACTAAGCCTCAGGTAAATTGGTCCTTTTGAAATTATGGAGAGAATTGGAGCTGTGGCTTATCATTTGGGAATGCTACCTAGCCTTTCCAAAGTTCATAATGCGTTACACATCTCTTTGTTAAGGAAGTACATACTGGACCCAACACATGTTCTCTCTTATGAAGGAATAGAATTAGAACCCGATTTATCTTATTATGAAGAGCCTATTCGGATTCTAGACACTACAGAACATGTGTTGAGGAATCAAATGACTCAGCTGGTAAAGGTACTTTGAAAAAATCATAAAATTGAAGAGGCGATGTGGGATCCTAAGGAACTTATGAAGAATAACTACCCAAATGTTTTTATGAGGTGATATTATAGAAATCTTGAGGATGAAATTTTTGTAGGTGGGGAGAATGTAACGACCCAAAATTATATAAATGATATTTCCCTTCCTATATTTATTTCATATAGTCTAGATCACATAAAATCACTTATAGAACACAATAAAAACTTTATAAATGAATAATGAATGAAATAAGAGGTATTTCTAAAAATTAAGGAACCTATATCGATGAAATAGTAACTTCACCTTAGGAATAGTAATATAAAACTTATGAATAGTAAGTCAACCTAATGAATAGTAGCCTCACCCATAAAATTATAAATAGAATTTAGACACATTATAAATGAAATTAAGATATAATTATATAATAGTATTAGTAAATGAATATTTTAAAAATTAATAATTAAGTGTTAGTATTTTTGAAAGTCATAAATATTTAATGACAAGTTTATAATTAATAAAATTATTTAAAATAAAATTTATTTTCATAAATTTAATCAAAAATTAATTTTTTATTGTATTATTATTTTAGGATAATTTTATGTGACCATAGTTAATTTTTGAAAGTGTTATAAAATGAGTTATAATGTTAAAATCTGTATTTTTTGAGTAAATGATGGTTTTAATTAAAAATTAAATTCCTCATATTTAAATAATTATTTTCATAAAATGGAGTCTTTTTTTAATTTACAGGTAGAAAAAATTTTTGGGTTAATTTTTGGTTTTTTTCTAAAATACTTGAATTTTTGGTGAATAGTAAAATATAGTAATTTATGGTATAAATACATTATAAGTTAAATAAACTATTACTTGAGTCATAACTGATGTAAGAACCATTATCTAGAACTCAAGTTCATTATTTTAATATATTTTACAGTAATTATCAAACTATTCATAGTCTTGAGCCAAAATAATAGACAAATGAATAAAATATAAAAAAAGCATCCCTCTCCTCCACTATGAATACCACCCCTCAAAACTACTTATCCTCACACCTCTAAGTCCTAAATATTTTCCAAATTCTTCCTAAATCCCATTCCCAAGTCTCTCCCCCACTTCCTGGAGGTTCTAGTCACAAAAAAGACCAAACCAAGGCACCTTAAGGAGGTTCTCAAAGAGGAGAATTCAAGAGGTAAATCCACTTTCTTTTTCTTTTTATTTCCTTTTAATTTCCTTTTACATTTATTATCCTCTACTAAAATCCTATGTACAAATGATAATTATAACTCCAATATCATCTATATACTCTAATTATATCATGTTAATGTAATATCCTTCATCAAAATCCTTTCTCTCTCTCTTTTATTTTAAAAACAAAATCATCATCCATGAGGTTCCGATTTACAACCTTCATAGACGACATATTTTCATTCTTAAATTTCCCATTCAAGGCTGGTAATTAAACAATTTTTATTTTTAAAAAAGACTATAATATATGTATTAAAACCTATTTAATTTTATAGAATCAGTATATGTACATAATATTAATTCATATGACAAAACTAGTTTGTGATGATCGAAAAACCGCCAAAATAATCTAAATGATCATCACTAATTTTTTATCTAATGAATCATCCTCATACCATATAAGAAAATGAATTATATAACCATTTAATCTTATGAATGTTAATTAATATAATTTAAATTCAATTTTGGAGAATTATACCCATTCCACATGAACTTCAATACTCACATACAAGTATACCGATCATGAAAACCAAGGAAACAGATGCTCCTGAGCATTAAAATTGTATCTTATAAACTCATAAAAAAGTAAATAAATGAACTTAATAAAATAATAATAAATAAAATAAATGTATAAAAGGTTATTAATTAATTTATTAATTGATTTAATTTGATTATCCAGGACATTAAGGTCAAGTTCAGAACACATTCTGACATACGGTAAGGGTTTTCTTCCCAAACCTCCATTTTCATTCAGGTTATGCTTTCTACCTCTACACACCAAGTAATTATTCATTATTTTTATATAATTATAATAAATTATTTTTATATTTTCCTAACTAATATATCTATATCAGTTCATCTTTCATTTATGGGATAATACATGTTTTATATGGTTCCCTTCTAAATTCTTCCCGATACGCAAGCCCGATTAAAGGGAACTTCCTGATTTCTTACCAATTTTCAAGTACCATACATAATATATTTTAAGACTACATTATTTTTCTTAATTCAATAATTTTTTCATGAAAAACCATATTTTTTTTTATTTTTGGTTTTATACAAGCAATCTTTACAATTACAAATGATTTTTTCAAAATAACTCTTCTTTGCAAAGTAAAAAGGGCATTTCTCTCAAGAATTCCTCGATGATTTTATTAGAGTGTTTTCATCTATTTCAAAAACTATGTTGAATTTTATGATTTATTAAGGTTTATATATTATGTTTATCATCCACCATACTTTATTAAATGGTTTATGATCAGTTTGACTATGGATGTGATATCTTGATACCATTCACCATACTACTAAGAATGATTAGTGATCATGTTTATAAATTGGGGAAAGTTATTTACATTTAATATGTATATGTTTTTTATGTTTATACCAATTCATATGGGGAATGAATATGACTTAGTAACTGATGTGTGGGGATCGCTATAGCCCATTGATGCATTGGTAGGTCTCATTAGACAAACTAGATTGGGTTTTTACCCACTATGTATGGTGTCTTAGACAAGTACTTAATAGTATATTTATGATGTCTCACATTATGAATTATCTCATTATAAATCTAGTAATTGATAGTCCATGTTATTATTGGACTAGTATAATGTCCATAGTTATGTTTTATTATGGTATTATTTAATCATATTTTATTCCTTCTATATTGTTATCAAGATTATGTTTTAATGTAAAGTGTTTTTTAGTTATTCACCATGAATTATTACTTATTATTCCACTATATTACTTACCCTTACTGAGAATATGATCTAACACCTTTCGTATGTTTTATTTTTCCCTAGGATGAGAAGATGAATATTATGAATGACTTACTGGGATAATCTAGGAGTTATGAATGTTCCCAATGGAATTTCTATATTTTATTTCCTTTAAAAGTTGTAATGTAAAACCTATGTTTCTATATGGTTTTACAAAACTATTAAAGTATTTGGTCCTTCAGGATACAAATTCCTTGTCTATTATACCAATGTGTTAATATAAGGAACCATCTTTGGACAACTGGGGTTAGGTTCTTCACACTAGAACTCCATAAAAATTATGGAACACCTATTATAGTACCTTGAATATTATGGATATGATTAAATCATGAACATTCCTATATCAAAACATACAAGGAAGGGTTAAAACTACTAACACTGATGATCAATATTAACTAAAAATAAGTAAAAACTATGTAATTATTGAATATAAAAGATTAATGTAAAAGGTAACAAACATGAATAAATTTATGAAATATATGGATAATGAGTCTATGATTATTATATAGGAGGTTATAATGTGTTTTAAAAATAAGGAATCCATGTTAAGGGTTTCAACTGCATTATCTTCTTATTGGGTCATAGATTATCTTCTTTGACTATTCTCTTTCAAGTTTATTTTTATAAGATCCTGGTATTTTTTAGAGGCATTGATCCTTTTTATTCCAATATAAATCCATTATTTTGCTCTAATAAAATTTAATATGGGATAAAATAAATATTTGAGTGTGTTTAGGCTTGTTCAGAGCCTGGAGTTCCGGTTTTTAAAGAGATAGACCGAGGTGCATGGTAAGCACTTGGTTAGTCCTCACCATACAACTCAACCATGCAGACCAAAGAGGGTGGGGCATATTTTGTCAAACAATGTGACAAGGGAAACATGAACATGAAAAAAATATAATATTAATGGTTTTTATAACTGTACACATAGACTGTGCAAGGTGTGGGCTTCAAGATAGTGCCAAATTCATAGTTTGCACATAGTTTTTATAACAATATGCCTAACCGTGCAAGGAAGTGGCACCTTAGACAGTAGGTGTGCATGGTTGGTACACAGTTTCTATAACTGTTCATCCTATTAAAAACCCTAGAAATCACCATTTTATCTCTTATCCCATAAATCTAATTTTCTCCTCCTCCTTCCTCATTCACACGACAACTCCATGTGTGGGAGATCTCCTCTTCTCCCCTCCAAGGCTTTGAGGTATCTCCTCCGTCCAAGATCCGAATCGACACTTTTCATCACATTGGACCCCCCTCAGTAAGTATAAAACTCCTCTTGATTATTTTATTAGTTTTCTTCTTCATAATTGGCTTTATCTCTGTATAAGATAATATGACTTATTTTTAGGGTGTTTGTATAGTTTCTCCATTTTATCTAATTCCATCTTGAATATAAAGTTGGCACTAGACGAGGAGTCATATACCTATCTAAGGGTTGTGGTATAGTGCTTTTACCTAAAAGTATTTATGATTATAACTTGTATTGTTGTGTTGCATGATGAATTTTCATGCATCACCTCTTAAATATGAAATTCCTTAAATGAATTGTTAGGACATAAACCTATTTAATCCTTGTGCCTCTTATTGTATCATTGGAGGTCATCTACCTCAACTAAATGCACCCCTTAGGGTGAGTTTTTTACATGCCTATGAATAAATGCGATTAAATGAAATGGTTGTGTTATACCACTTGGATCTTGATATTTTATCAAATATGCTAATGGCTATTACAATTGACCACTATTATTTTTGTCATGGGCATGGTTTTCCTTGAGTAAGGATTGGATACCCGACCTGGAATGACTAGAGAGAAATCAGAGTAAGACAACTGATTCATAGATGAAAATTCTAAGATAGACACCCCTTTTGGACTTGGTCTTTATCTTACTTTGATTAACACCACAACATGGTACCATGAATTCATCCCCTCCTCTGGAAAATTAGAATGTCTTAGATTATATCTTTGGACTCAGCCTGATGTCCTTGAACATAGGCCTCCTTGGATTACTCCTTGGGATCCTATTAAGTGTATCTTGAGGCTACCTATGATATGATCCTTATGATTGATTAAAAACTTATAGAAATGGAAATTACAAGGTTTTTTGCTTGGATTACAATCAACCCATTTTTATAAACACAAGAAATGATCATTGTGAGTTTGTTAGACTATTAAAGTTTAAAATTCCATGTGTTTACAAGGATTTATTCACCTTACATGATTATTATAACATGGACACCTTGGTTATATGCCTTAATATCCAAAACAATATAAATATTAATATTCTTAGAGACATTTAGGCCTATACTAAAGTAGGCAGGATCAGACAGGTATCCCATGAGGAACTTGAGCTGACATGGGTATTATTTATTTAGTTTACCACCTTCATTATTATTGTACCTCCACATTATTACATTTTATATTCACAAAATTAATTGTGTTACATGTTTCTGGTGGTTTCTAATTGAGTTTTACTGACACCCTATCAGGACCATCAATTGGTACCCGAACACACTTTATGGATGCATGTAGGGATAAAGGGAAGCACCCATCTATAGACACTTGATTTCTATTCTAGGTTTGAGCACATGAGCAGAATACCAAGATGGTGCTCAAGATACTCAGAGATATATTTTGGACATCTTGTATATTTTTATATAGAATGTATTTTTTTATTGCTACTACCAGTTTTGTAACACCACGACTTTATTAATTTTATATCCTATACCGTTTATAATTATTTCCTATGACTGATTGTCTAGTTGGTTTATTATTTTTTCTTCCTTGCTATTTCTTCTATTCTGATTTTTATATTACCACTATATCTCACATTGAAAAAGAGGGTATAGTCCTCCCACCACACCATCATATACCCTCACTATTAGTTGATAGCCTTTGGCATATGGGGAGGCATGATTGAGGCCATGTGACCCATCATGTCATGTTACTTATGAGTGAACCAACCTTGGGATGTCACAAAGTGGAATTTGAGGTATCTTTTCTTGCCTTACTATTTTGGGTTGGTAGAAAAGATACTTGGAAGTGTCTGAACCTAGAAATAATCAATTCTAGGGAATATCTAACCCATGTTTTGGGGAAAACCATAGTAATTGGGGATGAGACTTGTTGTTATATATTTCATCTATTAAGGTTGTAATAATTTCACTATTTGGTTATGCACATGAATTGTGATATTGTTATGATTATTTATTTTTACCCTTGGGCTATTATGGTAAGGGATTATTATCTCATGCATCATCATAGTCACTTAAGTATCTATATGTCATGAATATGTCATTCCATGTTTATTTCATTGATTTATTTTCTTATTACCTAATACATGGGCCTTGATTGATATTACTATAAATTTCCTAACATTTATTGTAGGTAAAAGGAGGAAATAATAATTGGTTACTTAAAGTGTCTACATCAACATAAATGGTGTTTTCCTACATATCTTGATGGTGGTACCATAACTAACCAATTATGACATGTTTAAGCCATGTAACTTACTTACATGGGTTAAAACATTAGTTGGTTGTAATTAAATGGATTCAAAATGTAATTTATAAAGTTCATGTATCTATACATTAGGAATGATTATCCATATAATCAAACCATCTTATATGGGCTTATTATATCCCGGGATCAGATGTAAAGGATGGTTGTGGTTACATGGAATACCAATTGTAACTTATAAATCTTAGGTCTTTTAAAAATTGGGAATGAAAGTACATCTAAATATACCTTTATATATAAATGAATTTGTTAAATTCTAACTTTATAGGAAATGGTTTCTATTAAATATTTTCCCATTAAAACTTAAAGAGTGTTTTCCTCTATAAATTATGTCCGGAATTCCATATAATAGAACCTTCATGAGTGAAATTTGGAAATTTTCCTTATAACTTGACCCTAGAAATGGGAAGTTGGTGTATCTCTTTCTTTTAGGATGTGATCCCATCCTCATTTCCTATATAAAATCCCTTTTTTCATTATTCTATTTTGAGGTTTTTTCTTGTCATTTTAGAGATATTCATCCATGATAGCCTTAGGTCATGTTCCAGGAAGGTTGTTATGACCATGATCCTAAGGTGGTGGGACTTGACCCGCCTGTAGTTCCACCTTTATCACTCCCAGTTATACCACCTATTGTTCATGGTTTGGTCACTGATTATTAACTTATAGAGGGTTTTCTACGACTAGTGTAGTCCATATAGGTAACTCCACAACCTGTACTGAATATTTAAAAGTTTACTAGGGATTTATAATAACAACTCTCTCTTACATTCTCAAGAGAAATCATCCCCTAGGTTTTTGGTTCATAGATAAGGCCATTCTTTCAATCTTCAATCATCTGGATATTCCTCTGAAAAGAAGGGCCAAAATTTCTGCTTACATGATTTTTGAATCTACCAAGAGATTTTGGGATGTCTTTAATCAGATAGATCAACACTAATGTATGATTTATAGGGACTTACAAACTACCTTCTATAATTAATTTTTCTCTAATTCATTGAGAGATGATTGATCTAGATAATTTATGAATTTAGATTAGGGAAATATATTCGTTATGGACTACTCAAATCATTTCATATAACTATAACATTTTTTCCTACCCTTATAGGTGAAGATATATCCAAAGTGAAGTTATTTTTGGATGGGATTAGGTATGCCATCCAATCTTAGGTGAATTTTGTACACTTGACCACTATCTATGAGATAGTAAACTAGACCCTTATCGCTAAGCACAATATGAGGGAAGCTGGTGGTACATGGAATAGTGGCTCAACCCCTAGGTTGGGGATTTATTTATCCAGTAATATAAAAAACATCACTTAGAGACTTCCCATTAGGGAAGCAGTAGTTAGAGAATGCACTTAGGTATCCATGCTATATATCAGTGTGGAAAACACGGCCACATAAAGCCTTAGTGTAATATATATCCTATTAAGTGAAGAGAATATGAACAAATGGGACATCTCCATAAGTTTTTTGGACTTTTACTTTGGTTCCTAGTGAGAGAGGATCCACACTAGTTCCAAGTTCTAGAGTGGGATCAGTAGCTCCATGCCCAGTTGGAAGCTGGAGCACTATAAGCTATTCAGGTTGAGGAGGTGGTCAAGGTCAAGGAAGTTAGACTTATGTTATGTAGCACCATTATATTATACCTAATTAGTGAGTTAAGGTTGTATCTCATGGCTATGAATCTATCTAGTTACATTTAGTACATCTTATACCTTAGGAGAAGAGTTCTAAACCATCTACAGTGGAAGGTATGATCCTAGTATCCTCAAATTTAGTATCTGGTTTGTTTAACATCAGTAATTCATAGTAATTTATATCTATGGATTTAATAGAAAGTCATGGGATTGATATTAATTGATTTTTGTGAAGGTATGTCTCTTAATACTCTGTTGGGGGTATGATTATAAAGCATACTCCAATGCAAGTAATGTCCTATCAAGATTAGTTACAATTTCTTATGGAACCATTTTATCCTTGAGATGATGGGTTTTGAAATAATAATTAGGATGAACAGGTTATTCCATTATCAAGACAATATTTATTTTTATCTCTATTGGGTGTCTCTAATATCACCTCATGGTGGTAGCTACATTCACAAGGGAGAATGAGATGTTCAGGTGAGTTGAGATGGTCCTACTTATCATGTGTTGAGTGGAGTGTCGACCGGGATTACCAAAATTTTTCCTGATGACCGAGGATCATGAAAAGATATCTTTCCTCTAGTGGTGGACCATTTTAGAGATGTCTTTCCTGATGATTTTTCTGGGTTACCACCTTAGATAGAGGTAGAGTTCACTATCAAACTTATTCTTGGAGTATCACTAGTATCTATCACTATGTATGGGATGGATCCTACTAATGTTTTGGAACTTAAGAGGCAGTTAGAGGACCTAGGAGCTAAAGGGATCATGGTAAATAGTACTTCTCTTTAGGGTTCATCTATCCCTTTCACCATGAAGGTAGACAGAACCTTAAGGATATGTACAGATTATCAGTGGTTAAATCATATTATAGTTAATAACTGGTACCCACATTCTCATATAAATGATATCTTAAACCATCTCTGAGGATCTAGGGTATTCTCAAAAAATTATTTGAGATTGGGCTATCATTAGGTGCGATTTAGGCCCTTATATATACCATGAATAACATTCCAAAGCAGGCATGGATTGTACAAGTATCTGGTTATGTTGTTTGGTCTAATGAAATCACCTGCTATCTTTATGGACTTGATGAATTGGGTTTTCCAACCATATATGTATTTCATTATGGTCATTTTTGTGGATGATGTCTTAGTGTACTCTTAGACTTGACACGATCATGGAAAACTCCTTGACATCATATTGAGTATAGTAAGAGAGCATAGACTATATGATAATCTCAAAAAATTACACCTTTAGATTGATAGATTTCACTTCCAGGGTCACATTATATCTAAAGTAGGAGTATCTATGGATCTAGAAAAGGTGAGAGCCGTTATTTCTTGGGAGCATCCCATGAATATCTATTATATGTAGAGTTTCTTGGGGCTATCTGTTTACCAGTATAATTTCATCGAAAAAATTTAACTCCTTACATAAGGACTTATAGGCTTAACAAAGAATGGTATAAAGTTCACATGGTTTAGAGCATGTGAAAATTCATTTCAGGTGTTTAAAGGAAGGCTAAACTTAGTGCTGATCCTGATTATACCTAATCCTATAAGAGTCTATGCAGTTTATGGTGACACATTGATCATTGAGTTGGGAGCTATGTTGATGTAAGGGGAATGAGTTGCGGCATACATGTCTTTTTAGTTGAGGCCTCACGAGCACAATTACCCAGTGTACAAGCTCTAGTTAGCAGCTGTGGTTCATGATTTGTGTTGTTGGAGACATTATTTTATGGTATAATAGTACATCATATAAAAATACTATAAAAGTATCAAATACATATTCAATAAGTGTGACTTGAACCTTTTCCCATGAATATGGATTGAATACCTTCAGTCTTTCGATGTTGAGACAACTTGCACGCTAGGTAAGGGAAATACAATTGTTGATTCTCAGAGTCGAAAGACTCATACTCAAGTTGTTTGAGAAGACAATAATGAATGAATGTTAATGGATATTATTTCTTAAATTCATCTAAAATTTCAAGAATATAATGATAATCATTTTATCATGGATTTAGAAGTGGCCTCATTACTTCTGGATATGATAAAGAGGTGGAAACTTTTAGATTCTAAAGGCTTGGTCCTAAGGGAATGATTTTCTGGTGAGGAATCACCACCTAGTTGGGTTATTTATGAGGACCAGATCATAAATATTCAAGGGAATTTCTAGGTACCTGTAGAAATGTGATAGGAGTAGATGTGAGAATATCAAATTTCAAGTGCATGTCACATCATGGATTCACTAAGATGTATCATGATATGTGACACTAGTATTGGTGGTATGGGATGAAAAATAATATTTCATCCTTTGTTACATGGTGTTCCACCAATTAGTAGGTGATAGTGGAACACCAGCGGCCCATTGGCCTATTACAAACATGACCCATCCTAAAGTGGAAATGTGATAAAATCACGATGGATTTTATGATGGGGTCACCGAAGTCACCTTGAGGTAGTGATTCTATATGGGTGATCATGGATAGGTTGATGAAGGTCACCCATTTATTAACTATTTGGGAGACCTTCTTAGTGGATGAACTTGTTAGACTTTATCTCCATGAAATCATATGCCTTCATGATGTTCCAAATACTTTTGTGTTAGATAGGGATGTTCAGTTCACTTCTCTATCCTAGTAGGTGTTACAAAAGGCTCTGGGTTTATAGGTGCTTCTGAGTATAACATACCATCATTAGACCGATGGTCAGTTCGAGCATACTGTAAAAGTATTAGAGGACATGATTAGAGCATGCATCATTGAATTTTGGAGGCTCTTGGAAGAAACACTTACCTATTGGAGAGTTTGAATATAATAATAGCTTCCATGAAACTATTCAAATGGCTCATTATAAGGTGATTTATGGAATTCCATGCCATTCACCCCTATGCTGGTTAGAGGTGTTGGACCCATGATGCTCCTGAAAATGGACCAGAACCCTACAGAGACCACTAACTCATGGAATGCACTCAACTAGGCCACTCATTGGGATGGGTTCAAGCACAATCCCCTAGGAAGTTGGGGATTTAATCTCACCTCCCCAGAGAATCGAACTCTGGGCTGACTAGCATTTAACCAACTTGGGATCTTCTCTAGTACAACTACACCATATGGCGTAGTGGTACCAGAGAAGCTCCCCAGTTGGTTAAATTCCACTCTGCCCTGGGTTCGATTGTCTGGGGATATGAGATTAAATCCCTAGCCGACTAGGGGAAAGTGCTTGAACAAAGCCCAGTGAGTGGCCCAGTTGAGTGCATCCCACAAGTTAGTGGGATCTACGAGTTTCTAGTCCATTGTCGAGAGTGTCACGAGTACAATAAAAAGGTTCCTTGAATTGGAGTATGCTTTATGATCAGAGAAGCTCCCTGGTTGGTTAAATTCTAGTCAACCTCAAGCTCAATTATCTGGGGAGGTGAGATTAAATCCACAGCTAGCTAGGGTACAGTGCTTGAACTCATCTCAATGAGTGGCCTAGTTGAGTACATCCCATGAGTTAGTGAGATCTATGGGGTTATGGTCCATTTTCGGGAGTGTCGTGGGTATAAAAAAGGCATTTTTTTATCAGACCATACGCCACTAACTGGGTCGCATGCTGTCACCCCCATCTCCTAACTCAGGAATTGGGATCATCTTTTCTACTCACTCATCCGGTGAAAAGTACTTTCCCCAGGACCTACCGAGATTTAAATGCCTCCCCCACAATTCGAACCAGAGGCCTCAGGCTTAACAACCATATGGGAGCATCAAAAGTACCACTACACCATATGTGTAGTGGTACCAGAGAAGCTCCCTAGTTGGTTAAATGCTATTCAACCCTGGGTTCAATTCTCTTAAGAGGTGAGATTAGATCCCCAGATGGCTAGGGTACAATGCTTGAAATCGGCTCAGTGAGTGGATCAATTGAGTGCATCCCACGAGTTAGTGGGATCCGTGGGGTTATAGTCCGTTTTTGAGAGTGTCATGGGTCCAACAAGATGTAGGATAGGTAGAACTACTAAGACCTCATCTTTTTTAGGAGACATCGATATAGGTATAGCTAATCATGAAATGTATGGATACAACTCAGTCTCAATAGAAGTCTTATTTTGATCTTCACTACCGACCTCTTGAGTTTTATGTGGTAGATCAGGTCCTCATGTGTTTCCCCCTAGATTGGGTCATCGATGGATTTAGAGGAAATTCAATCCATTGACTAGATTTATCAGAACTTTTGAGATCTTAGAGAGAGTCATATCGGTAGAATATAAGATATCTCTTCCTCAATGATATAGATATTTGAATAATGTTTTCCACATTTTTCATCTCCATCATCATTACTCCAACCCTTATCTTGATTTTGATCTTGAGGACATTGAGTTAGAGGCCACTGATTCTTTTGAGGAGTATCCAGTTTGTATCGTTGATTATAGAATGAAGGCACTTCAAGGATGGTCAGTTCCGTTGGTTCAGGTGCTATAGAAGAATGACTATATTTAGGAGGAGTCTTGGGAGAGGGATTCAGATATACATGCTCAGTGGATAGAGTTATTCTTAGATTCAAATCACCACCCTCATAAGGGAAACATGGGGATGAGTTGTTTTAAGGAGGGGATATTGTAAGATCAGACTCTTTCATAGTGGTACACATCCTTTTTATTCTAGTCTAGATCCCTTATTTTAGTCTAATAAAAGAACCTAAGTGATTAAGGAAGTCTTCAGGTGTGTTCAATCTTGTTCAAAGCCTATAATTATGGTTTTTAAAGAGGCAGACTGAGGAACATGGTTAGTCTTAATTGTATGGCTCAATCGTTCATCCAAGAGACGGTGGAGCATGGTTTTTCAAACTGTGTGACATGGGACACATGTCTATGAAAGACCTATAATAAACAGTAGAGGTACCAAAAATAGTTTAAGAATGTTTTTTCTAACCATGATGATAGATCATGTAGGGTATGGACTTCAATATAGTTCCAAACACATGGTTTTCACATGGGTTTTAACCACATACCTATTCATGTGAGGCTATGGAACCTTAGACTATAGGTGGGAACTGTTGGTGCATGGTTTATCTAATAGTGTATCCATACCATGAAACCTAATAACTAAACCTATAAATTACCATTTTCCCCTACTAGACCTTAAATATAATTTGCTTCTCCTCCTCCCTCATTTGTACAAAAGCACCATACATGGGAGAACTCCTCTTCTCCTCTCCTAGGATTTGAGGTATCTCCTCTTTCTGAGCTCTGAATTGAATGTTGTTCATCATGTTGGATCCCTCTCAGTAATTATAAGACTCCTCTTACTTATTTTATCAGTTTTATTTTCCATATTTGTCATTATCTCCACGTGATATAATATGTCATATTTTCAAGGTATTTTCTTGGTTTCTCCATTTTCTCTCATTGCATCTCAAATCTGAAGCTGATACCAGGTGAGGAGTCATATACCTGTATAAGGTAGGTGGTATAGTTATTTTCCCTAAATGTCTTGATGATTATAATTTATGATGTTGTTCTATGAAACAAATTTCTATGAATCACCTCTTAAATGTGAAATTCCTTAAACGAATTGTTAGGACTTTATCCTAGTTAATCCTTATGCCTCTTGTTTTATTATTAGAGGTCATATACCTTAACTTGAATCACCCTTAGGGAGATTTTCGTGAATGATTATGAATAAATGGAATTAAATGAAATTATTAGAATATACCACTTGTCACATTATATTTTATTAAATATACTAATGGATATTACTATGGGCCTTTATTTTTCTGTTATAGGTAAGGATTTCCATGAGTAAGGCTTGGTTCCCCAACTTGGGATTCCTAGAGAAAACTTAGAGGATTAAAACTAATTAATAGATGAAAATTACATGATATAAAACCATCTTAGACTCGGTATTTTCCTTACTTTGATGAATGACTCACCATGGTACCGTGGATTCATCCCCTCCTTCTCCAGTAAATTAGAACACATTCGACTATATCCTTGGATTCGGCCTGATGTCCTCAGACACATAACTCCTTGAATTATATTCTTGGGATACTATCAAGTGTATCGAGAGGATACCTAGGATATTATCCTAGGTCTTAGTTAGAAACTTATAGAAGTGTAAATGACAAGGGGTTATCACTTGGATTACACGTGAAACATTTGTCCAAACACAACGAATGATCACTGTTAGTTACTTTAACTATTAAAGTATAAAATCCCATGTGATTCCATGGATTTATTCTCCTTAAATTATTACTATAACATGTAAACCTTGGTTCTATTCCTTGGGCCTCATACCGATATAAATAATAATATACTTAGAGATATTCCAGCTTAGACTGAAGAAGGTAGGATTAGAAAGCTATCCCATGAGGAACCCAAGCTAACATGGGTATTATTTATTTAGTTTACTGCCTTCATTATTATTGTACCTATAGACTATTAAATTTTATATACATATACTATATTTTCATAGACACTATTGGTGGTGTCCTAGTGAGTTTTACTCACACCCTTTTTAGGCCACTGATTGGTTCCCAAACAAACTTCATTGATACATGTAGGGATAAAGGGAAGTACATAGATATGGACACTTGATTTTTAGTCTAGGTTGGAGTATGGGAGTAAAAGAATGAGCTGGTTCTCATGATTCTCATGGAGATATATATTTTTATTTTTGTACATTTTTATAGCATTTATTTTTGTATTCCTTCTCTCAGTTTTGTAACACCTTGACATCATCATTATTCTATATGATGTTGTTTACTATTATTGCCTATGATTGATTATATGGTTGGTTTATTATTTCCAGTGAATTAATATTTATGATGTTATAATTATTATCTTACCACTATTTCTCACTCTGATAAAGAGGGTATAGTCTCCCCATTATAACATCATAGACCCTTTCCACTAGTTGGTAACCTCTAATGTACGAGGAGGTGTACTTGGGGCCATGTGGCCCCTTAAGACAGGTTACTTATGAGTGAACCAGACCCAAGACATCACACTTTTATTCTAACATTTATCTATTATATATGGTATTGAATCTTTATATTTGGGGTAAATAACATTTTCATATCAAAATATTCTTCTTTTATTCCTTTTTTATTTAAAAATTGACATTATTAAAAATAATTTTCATCCTTTATAATGACTCTTTGTCCTCCATATCCATATTATTTATATCATTTAAAGAATTTTATTCTATATACATCAATAATTTATTAAGATAATTTTATATCGTATCTGGATTTATTTATAAAGGTTTAAAAAATAATTTTTTAATGTTTTACACACAATTCATTTTTGAATCACTTTAAAAAAATTGAGAAGAATCTATTTTTTTTAACATTTTCTAAATAATATCCTTTTCACAATTTCTTTACCAATTTTCTTTACATGTATTCCTATATAAATTTTCATGGTTTTCCAACATAATTTCTATTCCCATTGTTTTTTATTTTTTGGTTTAAAAATATATGTTAATGTTTTAGAAGAATAAATAAATGGATTTTATTCCACTTATGTATACTTTTATATTCCACTCCACATTTCTTATATTTAACTTCATTTAATTTTAAGGTTTCAATATTTGGAATTATTTTAAAATTATGGTTTCCAATTTCTTATTTTCACACCATTGAAATGTATTTTTAAAGTGACTTATAAGTTATTTTTATAAAATATTTACGAAAATGTTTTTCATAATTTTGTTTTGATTTTCCTCTATATCTCCTAAAGTTATATCTCTTATAGTGTAAGTTCATGACCATCCAAGAATTTATCTTATGATGCACTTATTTTGGGAGATTGAATTTTGGTATCAATAGATCTACTCTTGATGTCATTTTATGTGATACCATTTGGAACCCTTTTTCTTTCCATGAGATTTTCATGATATGATGAATGATTGATTTCATGTGGCCCATATATGTATGATTTATCATTATGAGATGGGTTTGTTTGTTATATCCCTATAATTAATTAGGTAAGGTTTTATATTTCATGATATTAATAAGGGATTATGGTAGTGATGCATGATCCACTATACTAAGGGATACTGGTAGTGATACCTGATCCACTATACTATAAGATACAAGTGATTATGAATGATCCACTATGTTATGATTTCTATTATTATGGTCATTCCACATTACAAGGTTATGTTTCTATGGATTATGATTTTTTATATGTTTTCCAAGACATAGTATATGTTTTATACTTCCATGATGGTCTTTTTATGATCATGTGATCTCATTCCATGATCTATGATGTTATATCATTTACAATGTTACCTATTATGATTATATGGTCACTTAATCAGATATTTATTTTATTTTTATGTTATTTAACATAATTATTATAACATCCCTCCCCTCACCCATTTTATTGGGAAGAGGAGGAGGCACTACTAACCTTAGGTGACATCCCTAGGACACCAAAGGATGGGAACAAGTGTGAAGGGAGTACATGATCATTAGCAGATTATTTTACCTAAGATAAGAAAAAACTACTGAAGATGAAATAAGGATAAACAAACCTATATGATGCATGTAATGGAATATAATAAAACCCAAAATAGGAACTAATATTAGAGTAATAAACATAATAAAAAGGTATAACACCAACACAACAAAGGAAAACATAACTTAATGAAACTGATGTGGAATCAACCCAATAATCATCCTAGAAAAGATCCAAGATCCAATTCTAATTCCCAATACCACTATATCATGATTCATCACTATAAAAGCAAAAAACCTTTAATTTACCTATATATTATTAAAAAAACATCTGAAAATGAACTAAAGTTTCCAAGTAGGGGGTGAGTATAAAACCGAGTATGTAATCACCAAATAAATCCCAACACATGCCACTAAGAAAAAGAACAAGTAAGCTCTATCACACACACAAATATATATCAAACATAAGTAGAGAAAGTTTTAAAAAAATTAAAAAATAAATATATAAAACTAGTTTCCAAACTATAACCAGTTTTCATCATCATTCCATAACTCACACACCCATGCATTCCCAATGACAATACCAATACTCACGAGCGGTGAACCATCCCATCACCAAGTCATCACTTAATAGAATCTACCATATTTCACTTTGAAACCATCCCCAATACAAACAAAAAAGTTTCAGTAATGAAATTTCTTAAACTCATGCCAACCACACATTTCAAGTTCTCATAAAAAATGATTTCTTTTGAAAACCATATTCTTGTATGAAATTTATCAAACACCTTATTTGTACCATTTAAAAACCAAATATTTAGGTACTAAAACCAAGGAAGTTTTCCAATAAAGTAAGAGAGAGTGATTTAAACATCAAGCCTTCAATTTCTAGAACAATTAGTGTGAGAGAGAAGCCACTAACCTCACAATAATTTAATAAAACGAAAGACGACTCATGAAATATCAAAATATAGCCTTGAAATTTATTCCCTTTAATAGATACCAAAACAATGTCATCAAAATAAACATCATAATACATAGATATACCTATGAAAGATTAGATTTATGGCTCTATAAGAGATAATATGAGAGGATCTAGAGAGAAAGAGTAAGAACGAGGACTCACCATCAATTCTGGAGATCCAACACACCTTTATTAATTACAACTTGCTTCTAGATCAAAAGGAATCATCAAGGATGTTTGGGAGTGGAGAGGAGTTTTAGATCCTGAGAGAGGAGAAGAAAAATAAGATTTTTGGGGATAAAATGTAAGTTAAAATCTAATTTTTAGTGAATTTAATGCACATATCATGATTATGTTATATTGTTTAACAAACCATGCACCATTTGTGTGTACGCTACTGGACATAACCTAGGGAGCACATGGTTGTGCCACATGGTTTGGAAAATCAAGTACTAACTATGTGATAATACTATATCCAGTCCACCCCCTCACATGATTGGTTCACATTGTTTTAAAAACCATTCACTAACCAAGACCACTCCTAGAACCTATTGTATAGTTTCTTGGATAAGTTTTATGGTTTCCTATAACCGCACACCTATAGAAATGATTATAAAACACTCCAAAATAATCCTGAATATCCTAAAACTCAACCCAAGTATTATATAAATTCAAAATACATAATACAAGGTAAAAGTATATGAAATTTAGGGGTGTTACATTCTCCCCATTATTGGAATTTCCATCCTCATAAAATTAGATATTGGAATTTGTTTAGAAGATATTGATCCACTTTTCTAGTATTTCCTTCTCACATTATATAGTTTCCTCCTAAATATAACCATGATTCCATAAAACTAATATTAGACTAATACTCCTTCCATACAAGAGCTTATATTATCTATACACAATTTGTATTAGCACATGAATCAATGTAGCATCAGACTCATGATCAACATGGTTTCATTGAATAACATGATCATGATTAGGCTAGTACTTCTTCAATTAAGATACATGAAATACTTTTTGAACATAGCTAAATATTATAATTAAATCCAATCGATAAGCCACACCACCTATTAATTATAATATCTCAAAAGGGCTAATGTATTGAAGAGATAAATTACCTTGTTTACCCAAATAATGATGACCTAACCTTAGAGAGACTCTCAAGAAAACATGATCACACAAATAAAATGGTAACAACCGATAATTATGATATTCATATGATTTCTGATGGTACTAATCCATCACCATACTCTTCCCAATCATCTGAATCTTCACTATTATTTCATGCATAATTCTAGACCTAATAAGTGAAGTCTTAACAGTTTCCACCCAACAAAGTGGAGAAAAAAAGGATGGAAATAAAAATATTAGAAAAGATATGCACGTATTGGTTCCGAATAATTGTTATTGTATAAGAACTATACTATTAGTAAATAATCCACCCATGAACCTCCAAAATCCATAACACAATCTATAATCATGTATTATAACATTTGGATTGTCTGTTCAGACTAGACATCCACTTGAGGATGATAAACCATGCTCATGGTCAACTAGGTTCTAAGGAATTACTACATGGATCTTAATAATCAATATGTAAACCTAGGGTCTCTATTAAGTACAATTGAAACAAGTATTCTATGGAACTTTATAACTTCCTAAATGTTGAATTTTGAAAAGTCTTCCACCATATAGTATTCAAGAATAGGGATGAAGTGATCTATCTTTATGATTCAATGCACAATCACCAATATGAAATAATGTTTTAGAACCATTCTTGGTAGACCTGTAAAAAAATCCATAGCTATCTTGTACCATCTCTGCATGGGTATAGGTAAATATTGTAACATACCACCAGACATTTGGTGCTCTAACTTATCCTGCTGAAATGTGAGGCATCTAAATACATACTCCACCACCCTTATTTTCATGTTATCACACAAAATATATTTTCTCATAACCATATATATATATATATATATATATATTAATTCTTAGATGAACAACTCATCTTGAGTGGTGGTAGGAAGAAATAATTTTTTCCTGATAAGTTGAAGGAACCATAGTCCGATCTCTAAAATGGAACACAGATCTCCCATATAGTGTCCATACCTTAATGGTCTCCCCAACATTGAGTTTTGACCTCATGGTTAGGCATATAGGATCGAATGTATGGGAATCTTTAACCTTGTCAATCAAATCAAGAACAAGAGAAACAAGAAATAAACCCACTACATCACCTTTCTCAACATAATCCAGAAGCATATCAATGATGATCTTCATCAGCTACCACTAATTCAAAGCCTCTTTAGTGAATTGACTATATTATTTCCTAATAAACACTAGTGCAGAAAACATTTTTTACGTCGGTTATTTTTTATTATTTACGTCGGTTTTAAGGCGACGTTAATACGGACGACGTTATAAATAACGTTTTTTACGTCGGTTATTTAAAACCCGACGTAATATCCCTAACATCACGGTGGTTATCACGTCGGTTCATATAATAACCGACGTGATAAATATGCGCGGGGGGGGATTTATCACGTCGGTTATTCCCTAAACCGACGTGATAAAACGCCTGGGATATCGTTTATCACGTCGGTTATGACATAACCGACGTGATAAACCCTTCCCAGGCCTATTATCACGTCGGTTATTTAAGAAACTGACGTGCTAAAAAGGCCTGGGAAACGTTTTAGCACGTCGGTTATCCAATAACCGACGTGGTAAATCGATTCCCAGGCCTTTTAGCACGTCGGTTATATTAAGAACCGACGTGATAAAAGCCCCGGGAACGGTTTATCACGTCGGTTCTATAAAAACCCGACGTGATAAACCCCTGGCGATTTATTTACCACGTCGGTTATAAAATAACCGACGTGAAAGAAATTTTTTTTTTTAAATAATTGCACTGCTCTCACCAAAAAGCAACCAGAAACCAAACAAAAATAACAATGCCAGCCCTCCCCCAAGCCCCAACTGAACCCCACCCTCATCTATACCCACCTAACAACCTGGCCAGCCCTCCCCCACCACATTGGAGCCCCACCACAACCCTTGGACACCCCCCCACCCTCATTTACACCCCCACGACCCCTAGTACAGCCTCAAACACCCATTGGACACCCCCCCACACCTTGACATCCCTCCCAGACCCCTTGGACACCCCTCCCATATCCCTTGGACACCCCCCCACCCCTTGGACAGCCCCCCACCCTCATTTACACCCAACCGGCCCCTTGGACAGAACTCCCAGACACCTTGGACACCACTCCCATATCCCTTGGACACCCCCCCACCCCTTGGACAGCCCCCCACCCTCATTTACACCCAACCGGCCCCTTGGACAGAACTCCCAGACACCTTGGACACCACTCCCATATCCCTTGGACACCCCCCCACCCCTTGGACACCCCCCCACCCCTTGGACAGCCCCCCCACCCTCCTTTACACCCAACCGGCCCCTTGGACAGAACTCCCAGACACCTTGGACACCACTCCCATATCCCTTGGACACCCCCCCACCCCTTGGACACCCCCACCCCTTCGACAGCCCCCCCACCCTCATTTACACCCCCCGAACACCCCTTGGACACCCCCCACCCCTTGGACACCCCCCCACCCCTTGGACAGCCCCCCACCCCCTGGACACCCCCCCGACCCCTTGGAAACCCCCCTACCCCTTGGAAACCCCCCCATCCCCTTGGACAGCCCCAAACACCCCTCCTATATCCCTTGGACAGCCCCAAACACACCTTGGACACCCCCCAAACACCCACCCACCCCCTTGGAACCTCTCCCCCCATACCAAAATCCAGACCAGAAAAACCATCAACAGTAGACCAAAACAAGAAGTAGAGAAAAATTAAACATTCACTTATATAACATTCAAAACTTACACTGTCAACTTCAAAAAAAACTAAATCCAACCTAAACGACTACGAAATACACAATTACATTGACAATATTCAAAATTACATTTTTCATTACAAACAACTAAAAGTCAATCAAACCTGTAAAATAATTTGACCACTCCACTTGTAAGTGTTTGATATCTTCAGCAGTAAAGGGTTGAGGGTCATCAAAAAGCTACAAAGGAAAAGGATAGTAGTCAACGTGTATAATGAATAAATCAAATTGAAATATTATGAGAAAGAGGAAATCTTACCAGGTCAAAACTCAGAACTGTCCCAGTTGTTATTATTTCATACATAAATCTTAACATGTAATATCCGCATTCGATGATGCCTTGTTGCTCATGACATTTCTGTTTGAATGAGTGTAAATTCAATATATTATTTTTATGTAATAAATCAAAATGTACAAATTATAAATGGATATTTACCTTCGCATGTACATATTTGATCTTGAAATTCCTTTTCTTTGCGCTTTTTCGAAAGTGGACCCATGCCCTGTTAGAAAATAATATGAATGGGGTAAATTTAAAATTCATTATAATATATAAAACTATTGTGAAATTGAAACTTACGTTTCCAATATATTCTTAAAACTTTCTCGCACATCATCATGGAGAGAGCATATCCAATAAAGTGTTTTCTCCCTAGGGAAAAAAACCCCTAACATCCAATGATCCCTGATAAAAGGAAATTTAACGTTAGTGGTTTTTTATGTTAAAAGATAATTAACTCTTTGAGAGGGATGTGTTTCATACCTCTCACAAAAAGGCATCATCCAACACTGTGTGATTACATTCTTTTCAAATCTATCAGCAATATAAAGCATTCTTTGTTCCTCATCCAATGCACATGCTTCAGGGGAAATCAATTGTGGGTCCACGAATCCATATACATCTGTCAGCTCATTCCTCTCACAAATTTTATACAGATACCTAATACAAATCAGACATAAGTATACATTTTTAATAAATATAACGCAAGGAAAAGGTGTTAAGACTTACATGATAAAAATTTGCACCACGTTGATGCCCAACTTATCTCCAGTGACAAACTCCATGATATCAGTTTTCATAATCCCCACACATAGTTCACGTCCACAGACATGAGCTTCCATTGTAAAGTCATAATGATCCGCCAACAAATTTGAATATCTTGACAATTTGTCAAGACTGCTAGTATCTGCATCTGATGTCATAGCTATCTGTCTTTGTTGTTGTCTATACAGTATTTCTTTACCTTTGAAGTATTCCTGTAAAAATAAATTGAAAAATATATTAGTTTTCAAATGATAAAACATTAATAAAAATATAAAATAAAAGATATAACATCCATACCTCTATGGTAATGAGTCGAAGAAGTCTGGATGGCCAAAGTAAAAAATGGCCGATACTATGTCCAACTGTCGTCACCTCATCTGTAGGTAATGGTATCCGAGCTGATCTATCTATAATATCCTGTACAGTGACCCTATGATTCTCTACCTCTAACTGTTGATGATGAACTGTATCTCCTATACAATATACCATCCCATATGCAACTATATGATGTTGAGGATCATCAACATACAACTCACAATAAGTAGGTAGCTGCGGCGGAGGAGGAGGATCAAAAATGGGGTCCGCAGGCTGAGGTGGGGGAGTGGGAGCTACTGGGAGAGGTGGAGTGGGAGCTGCACCCTGAAATTGTCTTTGCAAGTCTGCAAACATTAACTGCACCGATGCTCTAATCTTGTCCTCCATTGTCGCATTAATATTATGGACTTCAGCCTCCAAGGATTCTATTTTTTTTTTATAAACTCCCTCAACGTTAGAAGTTGAGGAACGTGGCAACACTTTTCTTACCGATACACCTGCCGGATATCCTCTTACACGGCCAGGATGTTCGGGCTTTCCCAATGCCACAGATAAAATATCTTCCCTCCCAGATGGTGTAAATGTCCCCTGTGAACTCTGCTCCTCAAGAGAGTCCTGTAATAATTAATTGAACATTTCTATAATTATTGGAAATATATGACGAAAATAGTAAACTTAAATAAATAAAATAGATATCTTACAATCCTCTCAACTACGAGTCTCGATTCTTCCGAAAGATATTGTCCTTTTTTGCCCTTCCGAGCTCTTTTCCATTTCTCATGTCTAGATGGAGGGGATGGAGGGGCCACCTCTCCAGAGCTTGAATACTCAGCTCTTAGTTGTTGAAATTTTTCTGCCATCATTTGTTCTTCCAATAATGCATACCCTCCCCGAGATAAACTATGAGGGTATACATTTTTAGATTGGATCTCTTGATGAACTTTCCTTGTTTGCTGTAAATTAAGAATAAGTAATCATTAAAAAAACAATAATAAGATCATTTATATAAGAAAGCTTATAAAAGTTTACATTGCCCTTACCAAAAATGATTCTTTTCTTCTACTTTCAAAAAATTGTCTCCATGTGTCTTCATCTATAAAAGGATATATACGACATGGATTCTCACGACTCCTATGACCATAAATGAAATCAGATGAGAGGGTTGATTTGAAATCCCTCCATCTCCTAGCAGCCAACGATAAGCATTTCTTCCCGACTCCTCCAGTGTCAGGAATATCAAATGTCATCTGATAAAAAAGAGGTTAAAAATATTATATATACTAGAAACATTTAAAGAACAGTCAAACAATAGAAAAAGATCTTACCAAAATGGTCTCCCACAGCTGAGAAATTATCACCTTATCCACACTTCTCCAATCATCATAGAGAATGCTTACTTTGCTCTTAGCCTGAGTTGCTACAAAACCCTTAAAATCTTTAGCATTTGGACCTCTAGGAAGATCATCATCATCAAACTCCACGACTATCCTCTCCTCCTTCGTACGGGCAAGTGATAATTTTGGTAAACGTGTGCACCCACGCTTACCAACCTTTGAACTCTTTTTCGTAATAGGAGCATGTGAATGTTCCTCCCCAGATGTATGACCAATATGCTCATCTCCAGAATCATGTGGCTGATCAACTGATTGATCTGTCATTTTCCTTCAAATCAAAAAAACAAACATTAGTTCACAAATAGAAAAGTGTACTAAATTACATAATAGTAAACATTGGTAATATGGTATGAATGTTAAACAATGATAAACATGGTAAACACAGGCAAAAGGTTGCCAAAGTGTTGGCCCAAGAAAGCTGAAACGTGGACTCACTGAGTCCACCGGTCAGCCGGTGTGAGCACACCGGCCAGCCGGAGGACCCAGGAAGTAGACTTGCCCACTGCCTGGGGCCACCGGCCGGCCGCTGGCTCACCACCGGCCGGCCGGTGGACCAGACAGAGAGCCTTCCTCTCTGTCTGGACCACCGGCCGGCCGCTGGCTCAGCACCGGCCAGCCGCTGGTGATCCAGACAGAGAGGAAGGCTCTCTGTCTGGTCCACCGGCCGGCCGGTGGTGATCCAGCGGCCGGCCGGTGGACCAGACAGAGAGCCTTCCTCTCTGTTTGGACCACCGGCCGGCCGCTGGCTCAGCACCGGCCAGCCGCTGGTGATCCAGGCAGAGAGGAAGGCTCTCTGTCTGGTCCACCGGCCGGCCGGTGGTGATCCAGCGGCCGGCCGGTGGACCAGACAGAGAGCCTTCCTCTCTGTCTGGACCACCGGCCGGCCGCTGGCTCAACACCGGCCGACCGCTGGTGATCCAGACAGAGAGGGAGGCTCTCTGTCTGGACCACCGGCCGGCCGCTGGATCACCACCGGCCGGCCGGTGGACCAGACAGAGCTTTGTTCTGGACCACCGGCCAACAGGTGATCCACCACCGGCCAGCCGGTGCGCCCAGGACTTCTCCTCTTTACGTTTTTTATTGTTTTATCGTTTTGGTTTGATACATGTTTTAATAACTAAAAAATTTACAGTATCTAACATTATATGAAAAAACTAAATGTAAACAAGAAATAAACTTGTGTTACCAGTAATTTTAGGAATGTACAATTGGATTGTTTTCCCAAATTCCTTCGTCGTGATCGTTCCTTATGGCACAAACCATGTCTTCAACATACTCATCATTATGTTCTATTAATCTTTCCATGGAAGTAGGGATCTCACATAAATCAGCATCTTCATCAAATTCATCCTCACCAACATATTGGTTTTTCCCTTGTAAAACAACAGCCCACTGCATATCTGACTGATCTACTACATAGAAAATTTGTTTGGCATGTGTTGCCATTATAAAAGAATCAGCTGTGTCTTCCAATCTATTCAGATTAACAAGTGTCATTCCAAATTCATCGTGTCTGACACTGTTGTTACCGATAAACCATTTACAGTTAAAAACGGGAACTTTAATTTTAAAGTAATCAGCCTCCCATATGTCTTCAATCACTCCATAATATGCAGTTGATGCCGAAATTGGGTTTCTGTCCTTAGCACTCGAAAAATGCATTGCTTCTGCAAACACCAATACACCACTATTCTGAACTGCACTTCTGTTGTCCTGAGCTTTCGTATGAAATGTATAGCCATTAATGTCATAAGCGGACCATGTTATCACATTTAAAGATGGACCACCCACTATCCATTTTAATGTCTCTGATACATCTGATCTACCAAGCAAGGTCTTTTTAAACCATGGCAAAAAAGTTTTGTTGTGCTCATTCAAAATCCACATTTCTTTCTTCTTTGGATGACATTGTTTCAACTCATTAATATGCAATGTGATATACGGTTGAACATCAGCTATGTTATTCAAGATGTATGATTCTAACTTCTTCATATGTTCAGATGACAGTGATTTGACTTTCAAGCCACGAATCCCCTTTCCCTCATTATTAACCCGTTCATGGCGAGATGGAGGCAAACCTATGTGTTGCGCCGTAGCCAAGTAGCTCGTACAAAACTCTGCTACCTCCTCAGAAATATACTTTTCAATAATGGAGGCTTCAGGTCGATATGGATTTTTAACATATCCCTTTAATATTTTCATATACCTTTCAAAAGGATACATCCAACGAAGATATACAGGTCCACAAAGTCTTATTTCTCGAACCAGATGAATCATTAAATGCACCATCATATCAAAAAAAGTTGGAGGAAAATACATTTCCAAATGACAAAGTATAAAAATTGCATCCTTTTCCAAAATGTTCAAAGCATTCACATCAATCTCCTTGTTGCAAATTGAATTGAAAAAATAACACAACCTCATTGTAGTCTTTCTGACACGGATGGGCAATATTCCACGCAGTGCAACTGGTAGAATTTGTTGCATCATGACATGACAATCATGTGACTTCATACCTATCAACTTCAAGTCTTTCAATGAGACAAAATTTTTTACATTTGAAGAATAACCTTGAGGCACTTTGATATCATGAAAACACTGACAGAAGCTACTTTTCTCCCTCTTCGATAATGTATGACAAGCCGGGGGAAGAAATGTTCGTCTTCCTTTAGGAGTGGGAGCTAACTCCAAACGTATTCCCATTGACAGTAGGTCTAACCTTGCATTCAACCCATCTTTTGTCTTTCCTTTAATATCTAGCAATGTTCCGATCAAAGAATCACAGATATTCTTCTCCACGTGCATGACATCAATATTATGTTTGACTTCATGATACCTCCAATATGGTAGCTCAAAAAATATTGACTTTTTCTACCAAATATGTCTATCATTACCAGATTTCTGTGTCTTTCCCAATGTCACATCAAGGTTTTTCACCCTCTCAAAATACAATTCTGGGGATAAAGGTTGAGGAGCAGTATCAAATTCTTGTGAGCCATTGAATGCCTTTTTTAGTCTTCTATAAGGGTGATCCATAGGCAAAAACTTTCGATGACCCATGTACACTGTTTTCCTCCCATGATGCAATTGACAATATGACGTCTGTTGTTCGCAAATTGGACATGCTTTATGCCCTTTAACACTGTATCCAGACAAATTTCCATATGCTGGGAAGTCATTTATAGTGAATAGAAGCATTGCATGCAGTTGAAAATATTCCATTTTATAAGAATCATACACCCTAATACCATCAGCCCATAACAGTTTCAAATCATCAATCAGCGGTGACAAGTATACATCAATATCATTGCCGGGTTGCTTTGGACCAGAGATCATGATACTCAACATGACATATTTGCGCTTCATACAAATTTCAGGAGAGAGGTTGTAAATTACCAATAAAACAGGCCATGAACTATGTGTGCTACTGAGGGTTCGGTATGGATTCATTCCATCTGTGCACAAGCCTAGTCTCAGATTTCTAATTTCATTTCCAAATGTAGGGTACTGGGCATCAATTTTCTTCCATTGTGGACAATCAGCTGGATGACGTATTTTTCCATCACATACCCGCTCATTAACATGCCATCTTAACCTTTTTGCATCATGTGAATTAGCAAATAAACGTTTGAAACGAGGAATTATAGGAAGATACCAAAATACCTTTGAAGGGAGCTTTGTAATCTCTACATCAGCTTGTGATTTTTCTTTCACCTTATACCGTGATGTCCCACATTTAGGACACTCTTTCAGAAATTCATATTCCTTCCTATATATAATGCAGTCATTCGGACAGACATGTATTTTCCTGTATCCCAATCCCATCGGGCATAATATTTTTTTGGCCTTATAATGTGAATCTGGAAGATCGTTATCTTTTGGAAGAATGTCTTTCATCAATTGTAGCAGCTCTGTAAAACTTCTGTCACTCCATCCATGTTTCGCCTTCAGGTTAATCAATCTTAACACCGCCGACAAAACCGTAAAATCTGTACAACCAGGATATAATGGTTTTTCGGCATCACCATATAGACGTGCAACTGTCGGTTCTATCTCAATTTGTTCTGCTACAATATCGCGAATCATTTCTTCAATTCCATCGGAGTTACCATCTTGCGATTCATTATCATCAGTGACATTCTGTCCAGTTTCGCCATGCCAAATCCAAGGGTTGTAACTCGGATTGAAACCATGACAAATCAGATGATCTTTTATCTCTCTACTTTTCATCTTCTTCATATTCAGACATTTCAGGCATGGACAGAAAAAAATGTCACTACTTGGAACATTTCGTTTAGCAAATTCCAAAAAGGCATCAACACCTTCCTCATATTCATTGCTCATTCGATGTGCCGTAATCCAACTTCGACTCATTATTACCTATAACAAATAGCAAAAATATATATATATTTTAGATAAGACAAATATATATTTATATGAAAAAAATCATAATTTGAATGTAAACAATTTTGAAATATAAAACAAATCGATGTGTAAACCCCCCTGGACACCCCCCAACCCTCTGGGCAGCCCCCCCACCCACCCGGACAACCCCAAATACCCTCTGGAGAGGCCTCCACCCACTTGGACAGCCCCCCACACCCATCCACCCCCTTGGACAGCCCCCACACCCATCCACCCCCTTGGACACCCCCCTGGACACCCCACCGACCCCTCTGGACAGGCCGCCACCCCCTTGGACAGCCCCCCACACCCACCCATCCCCTTGGACACCACCCTGGACACCCCCGACCCCTCTGGGCAGCCCCCGACCCCTCTAGAAAGCACCCCCACCCCTCCTGGACACAACCCCCCACCCCTGCTTGGACACCCCCCTGGACACCCCCCAACCCTCTGGACAGCCCCCCACCCCTCCTAAACACCACCACCCACCCCCTACCCCCTTGGACACCCCCCTAGACACCCCCCAACACCCACCCACACCCTTGGACAACCCCCCACACCCACCCACCCCCTTGTAAACCCCCCTGGACAGCCCCCCGCCCCTCCTGGACACCACCCCCACCCCCTACCCCCTTGGACACCCCCTGGACATCCCCCAACCCTCTGGACAGCCCCCCACCCACCCGGACAACCCCAAATACCCTCTGGAGAGGCCGCCACCCACTTGGACAGCCCCCCACACCCATCCACCCCCTTGGACACCCCCCTGGACACCCCACCGACCCCTCTGGACAGGCCGCCACCCCCTTGGACAGCCCCCCACACCCACCCATCCCCTTGGACACCACCCTGGACACCCCCCAACCCCTCTGGACAGCCCCCGACCCCTCTAGAAAGCACCCCCACCCCTCCTGGACACAACCCCCCACCCCCGACCTGCTTGGACACCCCCCTGGACACCCCCAACCCTCTGGACAGCCCCCCACCCCTCCTAAACACCACCACCCACCCCCTACCCCCTTGGACACCCCCCTGGACACCCCCCAACACCCACCCACACCCTTGGACAGCCCCCCACACCCACCCACCCCCTTGTAAACCCCCCTGGACAGCCCCCCGACCCTCCTGGACACCACCCCCACCCCCTACCCCCTTGGACACCCCCTGGACATCCCCCAACCCTCTGGACAGCCCCCCACCCACCCGGACAACCCCAAATACCCTCTGGAGAGGCCGCCACCCACTTGGACAGCCCCCCACACCCATCCACCCCCTTGGACACCCCCCTGGACACCCCACCGACCCCTCTGGACAGGCCGCCACCCCCTTGGACAGCCCCCCACACCCACCCATCCCCTTGGACACCACCCTGGACACCCCCCAACCCCTCTGGACAGCCCCCAACCCCTCTAGAAAGCACCCCCACCCCTCCTGGACACAACCCCCCACCCCCGACCTGCTTGGACACCCCCCTGGACACCCCCCAACCCTCTGGACAGCCCCCCACCCCTCCTAAACACCACCCCCCACCCCCTACCCCCTTGGACACCCCCCTGGACACCCCCCAACACCCACCCACACCCTTGGACAGCCCCCCACACCCACCCACCCCATTGTAAACCCCCCTGGACACCCCCCGACCCCAAATCCATGCACCTATGCCATGGTTGTGTGTGAATAAAGTAGTAACAACTGTAAAAGGGCAACCCATCCAAATGGACACGCCCCAACCCTCTCGGGGATTTATAGAAAACGATGAAAAATTAGTGAAATCATAAAATTACTCAATATTTCAAGTCGAACAAATAGATTTAGGGATGATAAATAATATTATGGTGCCAAAACGAGTTAAAAGGGTTCGCAATCGAAGAATCTTAGCTAGTTTCAACAAAAAAATCACAACACATATATATATACTATCCGCGAAAAAAAAACGAACGAGTGGGAGGATTACCTGAGTGCTGCGAGTTTAGATGATTGATCCGAGGATATTAAATATGAGAAACGATGATCGCAAAACGAATCTAAACCAACGAAATGGACGAGCCGATTCGGGTTTACGCGCGAGAGAGACGAGTCGCGACTGTCGAAGGTAAACCCGCGAATGACAATCCACGGGTCTGGGTAAATTTTTAAATGAATTATCACGTCGGTTATTGAATAACCGACGTGATAATTGTTTTAAAAACATTTATAACGTCGGTTATTTCAATAACCGACGTCAAAACCTTCCTCCGATTCATTTGTTACGTCGGTTAGTTTATAACCGACGTTATAAAGGGCTCAAAATCCGCGTTTTTTTACGTCGGTTATGGAATAACCGACGTCAAAAACATCTGCGGATTCTTTTTTTACGTCGGTTATTTTATAACCGACATAAAAAAGCCTTCAAAAACCGCGTTTGTTACGTCGGTTATTCAATAACCGATGTAAAAAGGCCTTCGGAAACCGCATGTTTTACGTCGGTTATTGTTATAACCGACGTAAAAAACAAAGCCGCGCGATTAATAACGTCGGTTATAATAATAACCGACGTTAAAGGTGTACCGAATACAAATATTTACGTCGGTTAATAAATAACCGACGTAAAAAACCTCGTTTTACATAATATGACGTCGGTTTTATATAACCGACGTAAAAAATGGTGACGTAAAAAACGTTTTCTGCACTAGTGAAATGAATCAACCAAAAAATTTAATTTACCTGGTGTATATGTTAAGTGAAAGTAAAACATCTAAAGGTATTCCATACATTTTAGTTTCCTTATATTCAAATCTCTCCTTAAGAAGACATGTTTCTAGATTTTATGATCCATGAACACTGTGAACTTCTCACCAAAGAGATAATGATTCCATGTTTTCAAGTCATGAACTAAAAAATCTTACTCTAAACCATGTGTTGGGTAATTATTCTCTTTCAAACATAATTTTCATGATCCATAAGTTATAATATGATATCACTACATGATAAATCAATCTAAATGAGATCTAGATGTGTCATAATAGACTATATAACCTCATCCTGACTCTGGTAACATAATGATGGGTGATGATGTAATCCAAACTTTATGATCTTGAAAACATTTCTAGCAATAATCTCTCAATTTTATGGGAACATCTTTCATTATGAATGATACCATCAAATCAGAAATTCTTGAAAAATCATAAATAATACCTTACTAAGTCACTGAAACTGTATATCTCAAAGATTTTATTTAGTGGTTTCCAATGGATAACACCTTTTAACCTTTAAGGATCTACTGAGACTCCTCTTTTAAAAATTATGTGGCCAAGGAAATGTACCACTTGTATCAAAAAATAACACTTTGAAAGCTTAGCATAAAGGCAATACTTCCACAAGATACCCAACACTATGACCAAGTGTTGTTCATGATCGACCTTAGTCCTAGAATACACCAAAATATAATCGATGAATACCACCACAAAAGAGTCAAGATAGATATGAAATATCTAATTCATAAATTCCATAAAAATCATTGGTGCATTCATAAGACCAAAGGACATAACCACATATTCATAACGACCATAATGAATCTGGAAAGATATATTCATAATATACTCCTTTTAAAATCAAAGTTGGTAATAACTTAATAATAAATAAACATTAGAGAACAATTTACATCCCATAAAATTTTCAAATATACCATCAATTCATGTAAGATGATATCAATTATTTATCGTGACTTGGTTTAGTTTATGATAATCTGCACAAAGGTTAAGAGTTACATCCACTTTCCTTACTATAAGAATCAGTGCTTCCCATGGAGACATAATAGGATGAATGAATCCTTTAATTTAAAACTTTTATGGATTAACCATAAATATTATTAATTTTTTTAGTTCCATCTTATAGGAAAAAATTGAAATAGGATTGGTCCCTAGAAACAGATCATTCATAAATCCCACTTCTCTTTTAGGTAGAAACCCATAGAAATTATCGTGGAAAACATCAGGAAATTGACCCACAATGCTTGGAAAATGACTATGTTTAATTGAATCATCATTTACCAAAGTAAAAACATCCAAATTTTAAGATACAATCTTGACCACTGGCAGAAAAGGTATTTCTCTACTTTCATTCACATCCCAATCCCCTTTAAAGAGATGATGAACGCCATCTGAAAATGTGAAATTAATGTGCTAAGCATAATAATTTATATGGGACTTGAATAATGTAAAACAATATATCCCCAAGATCATGTCATATACGTATATCTCAAGAATATAAAAATCCCAAACAAACTCATGCTCATTAATAGTTATAGAAAACACTATACACTTAAAGGGTTAACACTCTCCTTAGAGAAGTGGTATTTGAAGTTTCAAAACATGAGGCATCATTTCAAAATGTAATCCCATATGATCTACAACACAAGAAATAATAAAATAGTAGGATATAATAGTATCAAATAAATCTTGCATGAGAGTAGAGTTTAATAGAATTGTACCTCGCACCATTAAAGGACCAGATTAATCCTTTGTAATTATATTCTCAGCACTATATAGTTACTTACTAGGTGTGCCTTATAATTTTTTATTGATTTTCTATGGATGTCTTGATTGTTGAGGTTTCGGTGTGATATAAGAGTCTAAATGGGTTTCTTGATTCTATAGTTGATTACCATTGCATCTTGATCAAACCGTATGATCATAAAGAATCCTAAGACATATTCAATCCATTTACATCAGTTATCTTTAGAGTCATTATACAATAATATTTTAGATTTCCCAGTTTTCTAGAATTGTGGTATTCCTATAGAGTAATTATTCATCCCCCCTTGAAATTCATATAATATTCACAATGATAACATCCCAGTTGATTATTTTGGTGAGGTGGAAATGATACTAAACAAATTGACTAGTTTCTTAGTGCTTTACTTGCATGAGATTAATTTCCCTCTTCCACTTATTCCCTATGTTGGAGTTCCCACTTGTACCCATATAGATAGAAGTGTTTCCCCAAACATTGGATCCCAAGATATCCTTTTACTCTAATATTACTCTTTTTACCGTCTCTATATATTTTTCAATATAGAAGAAAACCAACCTGAAGTGCATGTCGTGTCAAAACCCTGCCTCAAAGATTCTCTCCTTCAAGTGATCACTAGTGAGAACTTTAGGAGAAAAAAAAATTAACCTCATGAATTGAGATGCATACTCAGTCACAGATATATTTTACCACTTCATAGTAAAGAACTCAATCTTCCTTTTGATCTTGAATTTGTGAGGATAAAACGTTTTGTTAAACAACTCCTCAAATCCTGCCCATTTTAGGTCATGGCCATGTTTATTCTGGACAATAATATCCCGCCATTTCCTTGAACTATCCTTTATAATATAAGCCACTAGTTTCAAATTCATATCCTCTAGGGTTCCTAAGAAATAAAAATTTGATTTATGATCCCTATCCATGCTTACACTTGTTATGAAACTTAAAATCCCTGAAAGATTAGTGGATTTTGTTTCTAAAAGTCCATGGATGCGTTTCTATGGAAAGGCTAAAGGTTCTAATTTATGCTTTCCATAACTTGAAATTACCAGAATATTCTCTTTATAACTTCCTAATTTACTTGTGGTTTAGGTTAAAACACATTCTCAAATGATTCATCTTGTGGGTTTTCTAGTTATTGGAGTGATTCCATTCTCTAAATAGAACAATAAAAAAAACTATGATTTTTTTAAAATAGGGCTTTATATTTATAAATCATGAAATGAAAAAATCATCATTAAAATTTAAAAAAAAATCATCAAACAAATTATGAAAAATTAACTCATATCTATAAGACTCATTACTAATGTATGATATTTACACTCATTGGATAAACCCATAATGACGAGATGATAACACACCAAGAAGTTTCTAAAAATATTTTTTTGGTACTAAACCACCCTAGTAACTTAAAGTTCAAAATAAAAATGTTAACTATGTATTTTTATGCTATAAATTTCAATTTATGACATTCATATCTCCTTTATGACATTCCAATATGACGGACTGACCAATAATAATACCATTTGTAACATCTCACCCCTCACACATTAGCTTGGGAAGAGGTAGAGGTGCTACTAACCTTAGGTGACATCCCTAGGACACCAAAGGATAGAAATATGTTACAAGGGAAAACAAGATCATTAGGGGATACTTTTCATTGATATGAGAATAACCCACTGAAGAAGAAACAAGGAAAAACATTGTTATATGATGCATGCAATGTAATACAATATAACTAAAACTAGAAAGTAATATTATATTAACATAAAAAATGAAAAGGTATAACACTAACACAATAAATGAAATCATAATTCAATAGTATTAATGTGTCATGAACCCAATAATCACCCCCAACAAGCTCTAAGATATAACTTGAAGTTACAAGCCCACTACATCCTGATGCATCATTAGATATGTACAAAACCTTGACTCTGTAAATATATCGATACAAAACATCTATAAACACACCAATTCTCCCAAGAAGGGGGTGAATATAAAACTCAGTAGGTAATACCCAAAGTCTTTCCAACACACACCACAAATAAAAAGAACAAGTAAGCTCATATATATATATATTAAAGATAAGTATATGAAATTTTAAAAATTTTAATAATAAAGAAATTAAACTAGTTTCCAAACCATAACCACTTGGCATCATCATTCCAAAACTTATACACCACATCATACCCAATGATTGTACTAATACTCATGAGCAGTGACCTGTCCCATCACCAAGTCATCACCTGATGGAATATACCATGCGCCACTTTGGTACCAACCGCAAGTCCAAACCAAAAAGGGGCTACAACTCAATTTCATGATCTCACACAAACCAGACATGAAATGTTTTCAATAAAAACCATTTATTTTGAAAACTAGATTATTTTAAATAATTTATCAAACACCATATGCGTATCATTTCAAAAAAAAAAAATATCTAGGTACTAAAACTACGAAAGTTCTATAAAAAAGTAAGATAGGGTGATTTAAAAATTAATACTTTAATTTTTAGAATGACTTGTGTGGGAGAGAATCCAATAACATCAAAACAATTGAATAAAATGATGGAAGACACATGAAACCTCTAGATCCATCCTTGAAACTTAATCCCTTCAATACATACCAATAAGATCTTATAAAAATACACATAATAAGACATAGATATTTCTATAATATATTAGATATATGGATCCATGAGAGAGAATATGAGAATATCTTGAGATAAAGAGTAATAAAGAGGACTTACCATCGATTCCAGAGATCCAAAACACCTTGATTCATCAAAACTTTTTTCTAGATCAAAAGGAATCACCAAGGATGGCTTGGAGGGAGAGAAGTTTGAGAGCCTAATAGAGGAGAAGAAAAATGAAAGTTTTAGGGGTAAAACCTGACTTAAAATCTACTTTTTAGAGAATTTAATGCATGTGGCATGTTTAGGATGAAAATTTTAACAAAACATGTGCTAACCATTCACATTATACTAGAAATCACTTAGGGAGCTTCACAGTTGTGCCAAACAGTTTGAAAAAATGTACGCTAATTATATGATGATACTATCATCAAGACACCCCTCACATGGTTAGTTTACATAGTTTGATAAACCATGTGAGAACCATGATTCTCCATTCATAACCACTCACACAGTTAACTTAGAATTCCCATAGTTTGAAAGAACATGTTCCAACTATGCTCCTACCCAGAACCTCTTTCCTGGTTTCTTGGTGAAGTTATATGGTTCCCCTAACTATACATAAACCACACACTTATAGAAACACTTTAAAAACACTCCAAAACCATTAATAAACTCCTGAAACTCAAATAAAATATTATATAACTTATTAATACATAATAAAAAGGTAAATTACCTAAAAATGAGGGTGTTACACTTATAGTCTAACCCATTATGACTCACTGATAAGTTTTCCCTTACTGAGCATTCAATATCACTCCTTATGTTTTCCTCTTCCCTATGGAATTATATGCAAATTTATTTGTATAAGTTTGTCTTATATAGAAATATTTGTGAGAGATGTTAAAGGAATAATGTTTAATAAGATGTTTTTATTTCCCATATCCAAAGAAACTAAACCTTTGGGTCCTAGGATTGTGAGATTATTTATGGGTTGTAATGTTTTAATTCAGAAAATGATATAAAATATATGCATTTTTAGTTTGGTTCTTCTGGTTTGGTATCAAAGTAGGGTTAAATTATTTTTTGGGATTAGGTTAATAAGTATAAGAGAACCCAACATAAAGCAACTTAGGTTGAACCAAATGTGATATGGGTTAAAATGAAAGTATATTAGTCTAAAATTAATGTGTCTTATAGTAATCCATTAATAAGACGGAATTTTAAGATTTATATAGTATTTCACACTAATTTTATTAATATATTGTTGTTTATTATTCATGTTATCCTCTTTTGGTTTTAGTAAATGACTGGAACTAGTAAGAACCAAGATAATAATGTATGTGATGGATAATACTGTGATTGTCGGTAACATTCTTGGATTATTAGTCACTAAAACAATGCCCCGATTCGGGTCGCCACATGACCTCAAGCGTGCCTCCCTGTATGATAGAGGTTGATGACTGAGAGTGACGGTATAAAGAATCATGTGGGGAAAATTTTCCCTTTTTACCAGAGTATTCCACAATAGATAACATATAAAATAGTGGAAAAAATAAACAATAAACCAATAGCATGCATTACTAACCATTTCCCAAACAGGGTACAAAAAAATTCCATTTCATGTAAATAGTTCCAAAAGTGTAGAAAACCCAAAATAAAGACAAATAGCTAACTCCCCAAAATAGGTTCTGACTCCATATCTAGGTACTCATTCATGTACATTATAAGGCCCCAACCTTAAACCTTACTTAATCTTGAGTTATTACAAGATTACACGTTGAGGATCTTTTCGGGTTTAGAGTTTTAGAGAATTAGATCATAAAACTTGCATTACATTCCACATATAAACAAAGTGGTTACATAAAGATAGTATTCCTCATTCCCATCAATGGAAACACATTTGAATTAAAACATGGATTCTTTTTGACACATCCTTGACCCTATCATCTTATCATGTACCTTTCCCTTGACCTGTGAAAAACATTTCAAAAACTTGGGATGAGCATAAAAACTCAGTATGGGTTATAAAAAACATGGAAAGGAAACATGAGTTCATATGTACATAAGAATGAAATCATACTTTACCCATAAAACATAATCACTTTAACATACCTCATCAAATCATGAATAAATCATAGAAACCATAAGACATAAAGGTAACTTGAGGCATTCATAACATTCTTACGTAGGGAGTAACCCTCTTGGTTACGTTTGGAATACCCATCACAGTATATTCCCTAAAAATCTCTTCGGAGAAACCTTAACGTTTCACTCCTTCGCGTTACCCAATGCATTTGAGAGCTATAACGGGCTCACCCGCCCTTAGTTTATCACGGAACCACCCGTTCTTCATAATAATGCCCAAGAACCTCAACATAATCGTATCACATAAAACATGCATAAAGGAAACATAAAATTTCCACCATTCAATCACAAGATATCAATACCACACATTGATATAAAAATATTATGAAAACCATTTTCAATACCAAAATAAAAGAAAAGTAAAACATGGTATTTATTTTTCTTTTAAAAAGAAGGAATGGCTTGTAGAAGAAGCCGAAACTCAAATAACGGTCACGACGGCGGAGAAGTCGTTGTCGCCGCATACGTACGACAAAAACATTCCCTTTTGACGTTTAGTAAACGCTTCGTATAAAAAAGATTCCTTTTGAATAAACGTAAAAGTCAAAGGGGTTTATACACCGTATAAAAGAAGGTTGTGTATAAAACAAAATATGCCTCAACGAAAGGAGATTGAGACGAAATCCCATACAATGATCATTTTTAAAATAAAATAGATACATTATGTGTATTCACTATAAGTACACATAAATAAAGTACAAATACAAGATACGACATAATAACATAATGACATAATTTGAAAGTAGGAGATTAACCCAAAGAATGGAAATTGGGTTAAGAAGTTCCCATACCTCGTATCCGACTTGACCCGACCGTTCTTTAATCTCCTGAATAATAAAGTTGAGTTAATCTCTACTTGATTATGAATCTTTTTCAAGTTCATTATTCCTTTTATACCATGCTATGAACATCATGTAATCAGTTAAGTTAATAATGTTCATTTTGTCGGTATTTGGTTCTTAAGTCAAAAATAGACCTCTTACACTTACATGTTGTTAATTTGGTCAAAGGTTTATTATATTCAGAATATTATTCATGATGTAGATATCATATATGTCATATATATCCAGTACATTCATGAATTTATAATATTACATAATCATTTATAGGTAAGAAATGAAACGCACCGTTCATGGAGACGGTAAGCCGTACGTACGCATGAACGCTACTTCCATTTCTATTTCATATTTCATGGAATGGATTCATAATGGTATAAGAGTATGTTATAACTCCAGTATAATAACATATATAATATCATTAACTTTATCCTTTACACATCCCACATATGGTATTAACGAATCAAATCACTTTTAGGGGGCGGTAGTCCGCACTTCCTAAAATGAAGATATCGTGTTTACTCATAATGGAAACCATAAAGTATGACCAAAATGAAGAAAAATAGAAGCTTAAGGAAAACATATACATACTATATATCATATATAAAAATAGTGACATCATAATGGCCACCTTTGAAGGTGTTAAATGAGTATTGAACAATCATCGTTTCGGGAGGCATAATTTCGCCATCCACGGAAAACGTATGTTCTTTAACCATTTGATGTAGTTGTGTGAGAGTGTAGCTCAAATAAATCTTATAACAACATCCTAGTATATTGAAGATACTGGTGTTGTTATAAAAGAAGGAAATAAAAAGAGATTAGGGGGTTGGAGAAGTAAAATAAAACAAATAAACAAGAGAGAAACAATCACCTTTAAAAGTGTAACTCTTTTTGGTTTGAGCCTAAAAGCTTCCTTTGAAAGGATTATGCCCAAGGGGAAACCTCTAGGATGAGGAGAGGGATGTGGAGAGAGCAAATGGGCAGGAGTTGGCCGATCCAAAGGCTTGAGTAGTGTGTGAAATGAGGTAGAGGTGGGGGCCTTTTATAAGAGGAGAGGAGGGGCACTTTTGGAAAGTAAAGAAATATTAATTTATTTGAAAATGTGTTTCGGTTCTAAAAGGTCCCACATTGATAGAATTCGTGGATAAGGTGATAAGGCTTCTAAATCCACTCATCCAATTGGTTTTGGCCATGTGTAGGTTTTAGATTTTTTCATTATCTTTCCATTTTATTTAAATCGCCAAATAATGATGTCATCGCTGCATCATTATTATGTCATAAATACTTTAATTTATTTAATGTCTAAAAATTATAACAAAAATACTATGATATAGGAAATAGTTTTATCTTTCCAATGACTATTTATAATCGAAATTTGGACTTGTATAACCCCACCTAAAAATTGTTTTAGTAAAACAATTTATGTTAGTGTCATTTTCACTTTAACATTAAATAAAAAGTAATTTATGTTATTTCCCAACAAAAGTGGATCCATGGGGTCCCCAAGTTAGGCCATGGCTTGTCTTGGTCGGCCATGACACAACCAATAATCTTGGAACATGTGTCTAGGTCATTTCATATTATTAAAGCATTATTTATACATTAAACTACCCTAATTACCACTAATCGCGATTAAGAACTTAATAAGTTACTATTCACCAAAAAATTATTTTAATCTCATTGAACCACATTTTACTTCTTAATGACAACCATGTATGTCGGATTTTCAAAATTCAGTACACATTAGTGGTAAACTTTCATTTAACTGAAAAATCAGTTTGCTTGATTACCACTTAGTGCTTTCACTATTCATCAAAAATTGAAGTTTTTCAGAAAATTACCAAAAATTCACCATAAGCTATATTTGATATTCCGAATTCAAAAATGAAGTCTATTTTACAAAATTCAAATCATATAAGTCACATTAATTAATTTAATAATTAATTCCCGCTGCCAGAGCAAATAGCGTGTTTTTACAAAACAAGAAGTATCAAAAGATTGACACCAGTTTAAGTCTAATTTCAAAGTGAAATTGATTCCAATGACCACCATTGGATAAAATGGTAAAAATAGATTCTAATTTTAATTAAAAACCAATTCAAAACATAATCTAATCATATAAATAAATTAGATTAAAAAGTAGTTTTGAATTAAAATACAACATTTTACACTATTCATAAAAAAATGAACTTTATCAGAAAGGTACCAAAAATTACACAAAGTAAAATTTGATGTCCCGATTCTAAAGAAGAGTTATATTTGGTCCAAAATAAAGTATAAGAGTGATCAAAACTATATTTAATGACGGTTCACCATTAAAAGGTGATAAGTGAACCTTTAGTGAAAATTAGAGTATAAAAGCCTAAAATTGAACTCTTTCCGTATTTTAAGCCTTTATCTTTTATTGGGTAAATGTATAAACATTTAAAAACATATCTATTCATATTTTAGTTATTTCTATTCATTCCCGCCAGTACAACGACTACTTGTTAACTAACATTTAAAATAATATTATTATATTACTAGTGTGCTACGTAAGTTTCAAAGAAACTCATCGTTGCGTATCGGGTACGCTATCGAACATAGCAACCCCTTTTAATTAAAATTCATATTTAATTCTCAAATATTAATAAATATGAAAATTACTTATTCTTTAATTACCTGGGATGTTACATCCTTCCCCCCTTTTTGGAATTGCGTCCTCGCAATTTTATTCACTTATCAAAATAAGTGGGGGTATTTATCCCTCATAGCATTTTCAGATTCCCATGTTGCCTCTTCGATCATGTGGTTTTTCCACAAAACCTTTACCTGCTTAATCACCTTATTCCGTAACACTTGCTCCCGGTGGTCAAGAATCTGGACCGGTTGTTCCTCATAAGATAGGTTCTCTTCTAGCTGAACTACCTCTGGACTCAAAACATGAGATGGATCTGGCATATACTTTCTCAACATCGAAACGTGAAAAACATTGTGTACTTGAGATAAACTTGGAGGTAAAGCCACTCGGTATGCAACTGATCCAACTCTTTCCATAATTTCGTACGGTCTAATAAACCTTGGACTCAACTTTCCTTTCTTACCAAATCTCATCACACTTTTCCAAGGAGAAACCTTGAGAAAAACATGATCACCTACCTCAAAAGATAGATCCTTCCTCCGGTTATCCGCATAACTCTTCTGCCTGCTCTGAGCTGTTCTCATGTGTTTCTGAATCAGCTGAACTTTTTCTGCCATTTCTTCTACTAATTCTGGTCCCATCAACTTCCTTTCACCCACTTCATCCCAGAAAGCTGGAGTTCGACATCGCTTCCCATATAATGCCTGAAATGGTTCCATCTGTATACTGGAATGAAAACTGTTATTATATGAAAACTCAACCAAAGAAAGATGTTGGTCCCAACTTCCCTGATAATCCATAGAACAAGCTCGTAGCATATCCTCCAATGTCTGAATTGTTCGTTCTGACTGCCCATCTGATTGAGGATGAAAAGCTGTACTAAAATTTAATTCAGTACCCAACGACTTCTGAAGGCCTTTCCAAAAGTTAGAAGTAAACCTGGGATCACGATCCGATACAATGGAGAGAGGAACTCCATGTAACCTGACTATCTCCTTAAGATACAAACGGGAAAGTTGATCAAGAGAGAAAGTATCTCGTATAGCAAGGAAATGAGCAGATTTGGTCAAGCGATCAACAATAACCCAGATTGCATTATTACCTCGAGATGTCTTCGGTAATCCAACAACAAAGTCCATGGATATATTCTCCCATTTCCACTCTCGCACTGGTAAAGGCTGAAGCATCCCTTTCGGTAACTGCCGCTCTGCTTTAACCTGCTGACAAGTCAAACACTTCACAGTAAAATCAGCAATATCTCTTTTCATTCCATCCCACCAGTAATACTCCCGCAGATCTCTATACATCTTAGTACTGCCCGGATGAACTGAAAATGGAGAACTATGAGCTTGACATAACAACTCTCTCTTCAACTGTGAATCACAAGGCACACACAATCTCTTCCCAAATCTCAAAACACAAACACAAACTTATCCAAGAACTCATGGAAAATTTTATTCATAAGGTCCATGAATACAACAGGTGCATTGGTTAACCCCAAAGGCATAACTACAAATTCATATTGGACATATCTAGTACGGAACACAATCTTCGGAACATCTGCCTCCTTTACCTTCAGCTGATGGTACCCCGATCTCAAGTCAATCTTTGAAAAAAACTGAGCTCCCTGGAGCTGATACAACTTCATTTGATGGCCCGACATCTGCTGAAGTAGTTGCAAAGGATTTTGCCACCCCTTTCTGCTTGTAGTCTAACTGCTTCCCATCACTCAAGCTCCTTGTCGGACACTCGTTTGCATAGTGACCCATCTCATTGCACTTAAAACATTTCACTAACTGTAAATCAAATTTGTTCTTACCTTCACCTTGATCCTTTTCAGTGCAATCACGAGCCTTATTTCCCATCTTACCACATCGGTAGCACTTTCCAGAATTCAGAAGACATTCCCCAGCATGCCTTTTTCCACATTTATCACAAACTGGAAACTTAGTTTTCTTACCATCAGACTTTTTTGAAGAATTCTTACCTTTCTCCTGCCACCTCGGTCTCTTCTTCTGCTGGTTGTTATAGAAAACTTGGTCATCGGCAAACTCCATTTCCACCTTCTCAGCACATCGAACAAGCTTTTCATAACTTTTAAACTCACGAGAAGCTAATGCCCTTCGATACTTTGGCTTTAATCCTGAGTAAAAACGATTGATTTTACTATCAAGGTCCCGGATAAAATTTGGAGCATACCTTGCCAATCGAGTGAACCTTTCTTCATAGGCAGCCACTGAGTCTTCCTCTTGCCTCAATTCCAAGAATTGCTTTTCCATCCTAAGTCGAACAGCCTTAGGAAAATACTTCTCAAGAAACATACCTTTGAAGTCATCCCAGTCAAGAGCATCAATCTCATCGGCATCCCTGATATTTTTAACCATAGACCACCACTGATCTGCTTCACCCTCCAGACGGTAAATAGAAAGACTAACCTTTTGATTGTCTGAACACCCCATGACATCAAAAATCTTCTCCAGTGCTTTAATCCACCCTTCAGCTAGCACAGGGTCAGATGATCCTCTGAATGATGGGGGATGTTGCCTCATGAAATGTTCCACCACTGACATGTTCCTCTGCGGTTGATCTGGCTGATCTCGTGTATGGATACCACCACCATTTATAGCCTGATTCAACTGTGCCATCACTGCAACAAACTGTTCAGTTCCGATTCCGACCATCTCAGGTTGCTGATTTGGAAGGTTGTCTTCCTCCTGATGTCGTCCCAACATAGCTGCTTTGTTTCCTCTGCGGAAAACCATTCTGAACACCGAAATATCTTAGGCGAAGCAACATGGTAATCCGTAAATGCTATATCATTTCAAAAAAAAATATTTGTGGATAATCATTTAATAGAATTCTAACTCCTAAAGTTATCTAAACCGACCTCTGATACCAACTATAAGGCCCCAGCCTTAAACCTTACTTAATCTTGAGTTATTACAAGATTACACGTTGAGGATCTTTTCGGGTTTAGAGTTTTAGAGAATTAGATCATAAAACTTGCATTACATTCCACATATAAACAAAGTGGTTACATAAAGATAGTATTCCTCATTCCCATCAATGGAAACACATTTGAATTAAAACATGGATTCTTTTTGACACATCCTTGACCCTATCATCTTATCATGTACCTTTCCCTTGACCTGTGAAAAACATTTCAAAAACTTGGGATGAGCATAAAAACTCAGTATGGGTTATAAAAAACATGGAAAGGAAACAGGAGTTCATATGTACATAAGAATGAAATCATACTTTACCCATAAAACATAATCACTTTAACATACCTCATCAAATCATGAATAAATCATAGAAACCATAAGACATAAAGGTAACTTGAGGCATTCATAACATTCTTACGTAGGGTGTAACCCTCTTGGTTACGTTTGGAATACCCATCACAGTATATTCCCTAAAAATCTCTTCGGAGAAACCTTAACGTTTCACTCCTTCGCGTTACCCAATGCATTGGAGAGCTATAACGGGCTCACCCGCCCTTAGTTTATCACGGAACCACCCGTTCTTCATAATAATGCCCAAGAACCTCAACATAATCGTATCACATAAAACATGCATAAAGGAAACATAAAATTTCCACCATTCAATCACAAGATATCAATACCACACATTGATATAAAAATATTATGAAAACCATTTTCAATACCAAAATAAAAGAAAAGTAAAACATGGTATTTATTTTTCTTTTAAAAAGAAGGAATGGCTTGTAGAAGAAGCCGAAACTCAAATAACGGTCACGACGGCGGAGAAGTCGTTGTCGCCGCATACGTACGACAAAAACATTCCCTTTTGACGTTTAGTAAACGCTTCGTATAAAAAAGATTCCTTTTGAATAAACGTAAAAGTCAAAGGGGTTTATACACCGTATAAAAGAAGGTTGTGTATAAAACAAAATATGCCTCAACGAAAGGAGATTGAGACGAAATCCCATACAATGATCATTTTTAAAATAAAATAGATACATTATGTGTATTCACTATAAGTACACATAAATAAAGTACAAATACAAGATACGACATAATAACATAATGACATAATTTGAAAGTAGGAGATTAACCCAAAGAATGGAAATTGGGTTAAGAAGTTCCCATACCTCGTATCCGACTTGACCCGACCGTTCTTTAATCTCCTGAATAATAAAGTTGAGTTAATCTCTACTTGATTATGAATCTTTTTCAAGTTCATTATTCCTTTTATACCATGTTATGAACATCATGTAATCAGTTAAGTTAATAATGTTCATTTTGTCGGTATTTGGTTCTTAAGTCAAAAATAGACCTCTTACACTTACATGTTGTTAATTTGGTCAAAGGTTTATTATATTCAGAATATTATTCATGATGTAGATATCATATATGTCATATATATCCAGTACATTCATGAATTTATAATATTACATAATCATTTATAGGTAAGAAATGAAACGCACCGTTCATGGAGACGGTAAGCCGTACGTACGCATGAACGCTACTTCCATTTCTATTTCATATTTCATGGAATGGATTCATAATGGTATAAGAGTATGTTATAACTCCAGTATAATAACATATATAATATCATTAACTTTATCCTTTACACATCCCACATATGGTATTAACGAATCAAATCACTTTTAGGGGGCGGTAGTCCGCACTTCCTAAAATGAAGATATCGTGTTTACTCATAATGGAAACCATAAAGTATGACCAAAATGAAGAAAAATAGAAGCTTAAGGAAAACATATACATACTATATATCATATATAAAAATAGTGACATCATAATGGCCACCTTTGAAGGTGTTAAATGAGTATTGAACAATCATCGTTTCGGGAGGCATAATTTCGCCATCCACGGAAAACGTATGTTCTTTAACCATTTGATGTAGTTGTGTGAGAGTGTAGCTCAAATAAATCTTATAACAACATCCTAGTATATTGAAGATACTGGTGTTGTTATAAAAGAAGGAAATAAAAAGAGATTAGGGGGTTGGAGAAGTAAAATAAAACAAATAAACAAGAGAGAAACAATCACCTTTAAAAGTGTAACTCTTTTTGGTTTGAGCCTAAAAGCTTCATTTGAAAGGATTATGCCCAAGGGGAAACCTCTAAGATGAGGAGAGGGATGTGGAGAGAGAAAATGGGCAGGGGTTGGCCGAGCCAAAGGCTTGAGTAGTGTGTGAAATGAGGTAGAGGTGGGGGCCTTTTATAAGAGGAGAGGAGGGGCACTTTTGGAAAGTAAAGAAATATTAATTTATTTGAAAATGTGTTTCGGTTCTAAAAGGTCCCACATTGATAGAATTCGTGGATAAGGTGATAAGGCTTAGAAATCCACTCATCCAATTGGTTTTGGCCATGTGTAGGTTTTAGATTTTTTCATTATCTTTCCATTTTATTTAAATCGCCAAATAATGATGTCATCGCTGCATCATTATTATGTCATAAATACTTTAATTTATTTAATGTCTAAAAATTATAAAAAAAATACTATGATATAGGAAATCTTTTTATCTTTACAATTACTATTTATAATCGAAATTTGGACTTGTATAACCCCACCTAAAAATTGTTTTAGTAAAACAATTTATGTTAGTGTCATTTTCACTTTAACATTAAATAAAAAGTAATTTATGTTATTTCCCAACAAAAGTGGATCCATGGGGTCCCCAAGTTAGGCCATGGCTTGTCTTGGTCGGCCATGACACAACCAATAAGCTTGGAACATGTGTCTAGGTCATTTCATATTATTAAAGCATTATTTATACATTAAACTACCCTAATTACCACTAATCGCGATTAAGAACTTAATAAGTTACTATTCACCAAAAAATTATTTTAATCTCATTGAACCACATTTTACTTCTTAATGACAACCATGTATGTCGGATTTTCAAAATTCAGTACACATTAGTGGTAAACTTTCATTTAACTGAAAAATCAGTTTGCTTGATTACCACTTAGTGCTTTCACTATTCATCAAAAATTGAAGTTTTTCAGAAAATTACCAAAAATTCACCCTAAGCTATATTTGATATTCCGAATTCAAAAATGAAGTCTATTTTACAAAATTCAAATCATATAAGTCACATTAATTAATTTAATAATTAATTCCCGCTGCCAGAGCAAATAGCGTGTTTTTACAAAACAAGAAGTATCAAAAGATTGACACCAGTTTAAGTCTAATTTCAAAGTGAAATTGATTCCAATGACCACCATTGGATAAAATGGTAAAAATAGATTCTAATTTTACTTAAAAACCAATTCAAAACATAATCTAATCATATAAATAAATTATATTAAAAAGTAGTTTTGAATTAAAATACAACATTTTACACTATTCATAAAAAAATGAACTTTATCAGAAAGGTACCAAAAATTACACAAAGTAAAATTTGATGTCCCGATTCTAAAGAAGAGTTATATTTGGTCCAAAATAAAGTATAAGAGTGATCAAAACTATATTTAATGACGGTTCACCATTAAAAGGTGATAAGTGAACCTTTAGTGAAAATTAGAGTATAAAAGCCTAAAATTGAACTCTTTCCGTATTTTAAGCCTTTATCTTTTATTGGGTAAATGTATAAACATTTAAAAACATATCTATTCATATTTTAGTTATTTCTATTCATTCCCGCCAGTACAACGGCTACTTGTTAACTAACATTTAAAATAATATTATTATATTACTAGTGTGCTACGTAAGTTTCAAAGAAACTCATCGTTGCGTATCGGGTACGCTATCGAACATAGCAACCCCTTTTAATTAAAATTCATATTTAATTCTCAAATATTAATAAATATGAAAATTACTTATTCTTTAATTACCTGGGATGTTACATACATCCCAGGCCCAACTCAAATCCCTAGAATAAGGCCTTTTCCCTTATCCCAACCTACAATAATTAAGTCTACTTAGGTACCCAACAATGGCCTGAGAAGGGTGTAAGTATAACTTAGTAGGCCACCACCAATGGTGTCTACAAAATTTCCAGTATAAACAGATAGTGCATGAAAGTACTAGATAAATGACAAAATAAACAAAAGAAAAATCGGGTTCCATTATTTAACAATATTCACTTCAACCATTTTAATCACTTAAATCCATTTTAATCACTTGTACTATCTTCATTACTAAATTCATCTTCACCACATGTTCCATGTATTAGGCATTACATCTTTTATATCAAAGATTAAGCTAGTTAATTACTATTCATAAGGGAATAAGTCAAGTTCCTTATCTCACTTGGGATAAAAATCACATAAACAATTACATCACACTTACCTATAAGCCTCAATCCAGTTCGTCTCATCAAATGCATTAATTAGGGCCTAGAGCCTCAGTATGTCTCTATAACCCATGCATTACAGGGTGGGGTTTAGAGCCTCAGTACAAAATGACCCATGGGAGGAGCCTCAGTCCTTTATCCCACACCAACAATCCATGTGAATATTATTATTTATTCATTTACCAGATATACCATATCACAAACTTTGAATAATCAATACACATAACATTCACAATTCACATTTCATTTAACACATAAATCATCCTTATGCCTTAACCTATTAACAAATTTTCCATTTACTTAGCATAACCCATTTATCCCATTTCCATTTTTTCCATGCCTTAAACCATTAATCATATTCAACAATTTCAATAAATTTACCCATTTAACATGTTCATCATTTCATATTCATTAACCCACTTATGATTTACAAGTAAAATTCATAAGTCACTTAGCATAATCATTTTATCACATCTAATAATTTCATATTAAGCCAAAAAACCCCTAATTCCATTATCAAAGTCTAGAAATAACCAATAATATTCCCTTTTTAACTCAAAACAACATATGAACATGTTCATCATGAGTTCTACCTTATCACAAGTCATGTTCTTACTTAGAATTTCAATTTTCCATGTTCGGAATTTTTGGCACACCCCATGGGTGGCCCTAAATCTGTAAAATCAACTTCAATGCACCCCATGGGGATCATGAGGGGTTTAATTCATCATTTAACCTACAATATTACCAAATATTACTCAAGTAATCAAATTCACATCAAGAGGGAAGAAATATCACATCCACACATGCACAAATCAATAATAAAACTATGGGAAATAACTTGTAGACCACCTACCTCAAATCTGTAGATGAACACTCTATTAACCCTAGCCTTATATCTGGATTTAAGTACCCTTTGAAACCACAACCTAGGATCCACTTGAAAAATAGGGTTTTAGGTCTTTAGAAGAAGAATAATAGAACCACAAGCCCTAATCCATAAAAGAGAAGAAAGATGAGAGTTGGACTTACTCGGAGATCTGATCCACACCCAACAACACTCTAAACGGCCTAGAAACGAAAGTGACCAACCCTTTGAAATATTTGGGAGCTTAGTTTTGTCACTTGGGATGGAGGAGGAATAAATGGGAAGGAGATTGGGTAAGAACCATAAAATCTAGAGGGGGAAAACTGTAAATTCTCACTTTTTAAAGGGTGTGAGGTTTTCCCATGCAATTTTAGAAACCATGCACCAACCATGTGCCTACCTCTTTACAAGAGGGTTCCAAGTAGAATGGTTACCTAGGAATATCACATGGTTTGAAAAACCATGCACCAACCATATGAGATTCCTCTATCCAATTTTCCATGGTTTGGATCTCCCCCTCACATGGTTTACTCTAACCATGCACCAACCACGCGACATGCACAAGATGACCCAATTTCCCTTTCTTTCATGTCTCGAACCCCCGAAACACCCACGATCTTCCTCATACACCCGATTAACATTTAACAAAAAAACTTTAAGGGATTAAAACCAAAGTTTAAACAAGAACATGCCTATATGAAGTCTAGGATCTTATAACCCCCCCTTATAATGACTTGTCCACAAGCCACACTCCCAAGAATCACTGAGCTTCCAAAGCAAAGAGATTGGGCCACTGAGCCCACATATCCAACTCTCTCTCCCAATTTTCTTCTTGAACACTACCATGCTACCAAAAAACAAAAACTGAAGTCACAATCTTACCCAAAAAGAATTTATCACTATGACCCACAATATAAACCAGATGCTCCTTAAGAGACGCATCAACCTCAAGCTCGACATCCTCAACATCAATCACATGAGATGGGTCAGGGTCATACTACTAGAGCCATGAAACTTGAAAAAAAATCATGTATACCACTATACCATTTTGGAAGATCTAATCAGTATTCCACCAGTTTGATCCTCTCCACAATCTCAAATGGCCCCACATACCTCGGTGCTAACTTACCCTGTTTCCAAATCCGATGATGACCCAACCTGGGTGAAACCCAAAGAAACACTCGATCACCCACAAAAAACTAAATAGGTCTACAATGTTGATATTCATATGAATTATTCCTACTCTAATCCATTAACATACATTTATGAATCAACTAAACCTCTTCCAACATCTCCTGCATGTGACTCAGTCCCAACAATTCTGATTCCCCAGCCTCCATCCAACACAACAACGATCAACATGGTCTACTATAGAGCACCTCAAATGGTTCTATTTGAATATTATCCTAATAACTATTATTGTAGGAAAACCTGAAAAGCGATAAGTGATTTTACCATGATCCATCAAAATCTAGTACGCATGCCCTCAACATGTCCTCTAACACTTGAATAGTATGCTCTGAAATCCCGTCTATCTGTAGGTGGACAGTCATACTCAAAAACACTTGGGTACCAAGCACCTTATGTAATCCCAACCAAAATCATGAAGTGAAATGTGAATCATGATCTAAAACTATGGTTCGTGGTACCCTATGAAACTGTACAACCTCTTGAACATACAACTCACCCAACTGATCCATGGTGAAAGTCTCTCAAATTTGAAAGAAATGAGCAAATTTAGTAAACTGACCCAAAAATACCCAAATAACATCATTCTTTGAGGCATAATCAGGATACCCACCAAAAAATCCATTTTCACATCATCCCATTTCCATTCCAGAATGGGAAATGGCTGCAACAAACCACATGGCCGCCAATGCCCAGCCTTCACCTGCTGGTAGGCAAGGCATCGCACCATGAAACCTATAAGATATTTTTTCATCCCTGGACACCAGTATTACCTACAAATATCACAATACATTTTTGTCAATATAGTATTCAATTCCCACTTCAATTCATGAAACTCTCACATCAACTCTTCTTGTATACACATTATCACAACAACATGTCCATGAACATAAATGATCCCAGAATCACCAACAATCCAACTAGAGGGTGAATCCACACCTTTAAGACTTTCTCTCAAAGAAAAAAATTCTGGATCCTCAAACTTTCTCTCCTTAATCTGGCTCAAAATCATGGACTTAACTACCAAGGATTCAAGGGTTATCTTCTCTTGGTCATCCTACATCTCCAGATGCATCTTAGTGAACAACACCATCATCTTCCACCCAGAGATAGATTTAAAAACTATAGTGACCCTCGCTATACATATATTAAAATTACATTAATTTTTTTTAATACTTAATACATTACAAAAACATACACCCAAAAACCATATTAGTTTATAGCATTTGGAAACCTAGAACACATTCTTTTAATTTGGTGAAAGATCTTCAACATCTCCCATAAAGATATTACCCTTTAGTAACCCTAACAAAAACCTTTATTTATAACCTGTGGAAAATAAAACATAAGAAAATGGGTGATATCAGATACCCAGTAAGGTTAAACAAGGGATACATTTAAACATAATCATGAGAATAAGGGAATGAGAACAATATGAATAAAATAAAAGATCATACCCTATGTATCAAAGAATATAAAAATGAATCATGGCATAAATATTGGTAGTTCATATGAAATGAATCAAACTGAAATAAAGAACATAATACATGAAATCATAATCATAAGAATAAGATATGAAATTTGTGGTATAATCATAAATATAAATAAATTATTTCCATAGTAGTCAAGGCACCGCTGCCAAGGCCATCTTAGTAGTATGAGTTATCTGAACATACCATCCTGGTAGTCATGGTTCACTCCCATGACCATATTAGTAGTATTAATTCTCTCCCCATAACATATTGGTATTCATGGTTCACTTCAATGTCCATATTATTAGTCAAGGTTCACTCCCAAGACCATCTTAGTCTATCTCATGAGATATAAATCTTTACCCAATGCATCATAGGAAGATATAGGTCCCACCCATCTCATAATTAAATCATACATACATAATCCATGAGATCATAAACAATCATATCATAATCCATTAAAGAGATATGGGGTTATTAAACAACATGAAATTGAAACTTAAACATTCAAAGAAATAATATGAATGGTATTCTTGGACTATAATAAAGTATTTCATCTTAGACGGGGGAGGATTTTGAATGATCACTTAGAACATAAATTTTCCTTAAAAAATAAAATTTTAAAACATAAAACATTTTAAAAAAACCTTTTCTTTGAAACTAATTTTAAAATATATAAATTAATCATGAAAAAGTTATTTAAAACATTTTTGATGAAAATGTCCTTTATTATTTGAAACAAATTCTTTTTGAAACAAAAAACATTTTGAGAACCCTTTTATTTGAAAATAAACATGAAAAATTGTAAATAAATCTTGAAAAAATTTTAAAACCTTATTCATTGAAAAAATATGAAGGAATATTGAAATAATTTTTAAGTCCTTTTTCTTTGAAAATGAACTTAAGATATCTTTTAAGAAAAATTTGAGGAAAATAATATTTAAACATTTCAAAGTGTCCCATAACACTTTGAAGCATTTAATTCATAATCCCCATGAAATAATAACATTAAAATAAGATTAAAATATCATTAAAATAATTATATTCCTAATATAGCATGGAAATGGTAGTATATACATCTCTTAAAAGAACATTGGTGCATAACAAAACATGCGTCGCAAAGAAGGAAAATTGAGACAAAAATACCTTACTCATTTGGTAACTTTTGAACCGTAAACCCCATGAAATAGAGATCATAAAATGGATATAAAAATACAAATAAATTAAAGTATAAAAATCATATAATACTTTCATGTGAAGTATTTAAAACAAATAAAATAAATTAGTGGTGAATATGGCATGTTTCTCACAGAAATAACAAGTGAGATAAAATTCCCTTATAACATTATAATCTGTAGAATCGTATGCCCCATGAAAGAAATAATATTATATAGATATTAAAATAAGATAAAATTATGTTTAATAATCATAAAATACATTAATGGTAATTATATACAACACTTATAATAAACAAGTAGTGTATGAGGCATGTGTCTCACAGAATTAAAGGTGAGACAAAAATCCCTTACCTTAGGTCTGATTCCCTCCGTATGTGTCAAAAAATACTATATATTGGTTTTAAACATATTATTATCATACAAAAGAATCATAATAATATATATTATATCATATATGATCCATTTATGACTTTATATTATCATTTTATCAATAATTCCAAGTTAAATAAATATTTCAGGTAATAACCGCTTTGTTTATCATATTTGTTTTGACTTGTTATTCTTGATACTATTACATAAATCATGATTTACTTAATTATATAATGTAAAACATGATTTATATATCATATATATCTAATATATAAATATATATAAAAGATATATATATGAAATGGAATACATAGTTCATGGACACGATACGCCGTATTCACGCATGAACGCTCTTTCTGTTTTCTTATCATAATAAATGGAAGAAGGTAAATTAAATACATGTATATATATTATTAAATTTGAATTATTATGTCATATATTTAATATATATTTATTTTATACATTTTTATAATCATTCTTGAAATGGTTAACATGGAAGATGAATCTCATCGCGTCGTGGAGACGGTAGGCCGTACGTACACACGAGCGACGATATCATTATCTTAATGGTAAAAGGGTGAGAAATTAGATGGTATATTAATTATAAATAATAAATATAATGTAATATTTATTATTTATATCCATTATACCCACCATTATACCCATCCAAATAAATTAGTGATGAAAAACAGATTACACCACTCCGTGGAGATGGTAGAACGTACATACACACACATGTTGATTTATTTTTTATTAGGATGGATAAAAGGTGTAATATGGTTGTTCAACAATAATAAAAACATATAATAATATATGTGATATTGTATATATTAATTTATAACGGAAACAACACATTAAAATGAATTATAATAAGAAACTCTTGAGAGAGTCGGTAAAGGAGATTACCTCTTCTTCGGCAATATCCCTCTAGATATTCACTTAGGGACAATAGAGTTGGTCTTTTGAGAAGAAAATAACCTCTATAATTTTACTAGGTAAGTTTATAATGGAAATATTTAGGGTATGGATGATATTTAAGTCTCCATGTGGTGTGAGTAAATAAGGGAGGTGGTGCCTTTTTATAGGGGAGGGGAGGGGCACTCTTGGAAACTCTCAAAATATTAAATTAATATAAATTTATTTTTGATTAAAAATAGATCCATAGTGATTTATTTAAAATAAATGATGAGTATGGGTCTAAAAAAAATCATACCATAAAAATTGGACATGTTTTGATTATTTTTTAATCCTTATATTTTTGTTTTAACCCTTACCCTTTTAATTCTTACTATGATATCATGTAATTTTCCCTTTGTGAGTTAATATAATTAATATAAAATTATAAAATACCAATTAATGAGTCATTTATGAAAATTTAGGACTTATCCCAATAATTTGGTCAATGTTTTTATTTTTATGAATTTTATATCATTTAATAAAATCTTTATCTTTTAAAATATCAATAATGTTAATTTTTGACACTATTCATTAATTGACTTTTAAAAATATTATAACATGATAAATTTGAAAAAAAATTAGGACATATATAAGATTTAAAAGTTATCTAAGAAAATCTTAGATAACATTAATAATCTCATTTTATATTTATTTTAGTATTTTTATTATCATTTATTTGATTCTTCTATTAATTAAAAAATTACTACATCATAATTGTGTCACCAATTCAGGTAATTATTTTATCACTAAAAATTATAAATAAATTACCATTATGTATATAAATCTTTTATATCCCATATAACTATTTATAGTAAAAAATATCACCTATATAATCTCATATTAATTTACTTGTTAAAAAGAAAAGTGTAAAAAAATTGGTTCTTTAAATATAATATTATAAATGTTTTAAAGTCATACAAGTGGATCCAACTGGTCCAAAAATTTTCCCAAGTATTATTTCGGTTGAAAATAACTCATCCTATTAAATTAGGACAATTTTTAGGGTAATTTTATAATGATTATAATATTATTTTTACCCTTAATTACCAGATTTACCCTTAACCATGGTAGGAAAAATACTAATGTTACTATTAAAAAAAATTAATTTTCTCATATTAGACCAAAAATTTAATACTAATTAAAACCTTGTATTTCCATTTTTCAAAATTTAATTCAAGGAAGTTGAAAAATTAAGTTTAATGCTAATCCTGCAGAGGTGGTGAGAAGGCGGGTACAAAGAACATTCAAAATTTCAATAAGTTTTTATATATAATTTTAATTTAAAAATGATTCCAATGTACTACATTGGATTAATATATGTATAATTGATCTATTTTTACTTTAAAATAAATTTAAAATATAATAATTATTTAAGCAAAAAACATAATTTTTAACTACAATTCAACATTTTTCACTATTCATAAAAAAAGAAACTTCTCAGAAAAATACAAAAAATTAATCCTAAGTTAATTTTAAAATTTTGAATTCAAAAATGATGTTTATTTTAATAAATTCAATTTCTAAGAGTGTCTAAAATTAATTTTATTATTATTCATAGAAGGATATAAAAAGCAGTTCCTTTAAGAAAATAGTATTTCTAAACATATAAAGACTTTACAAAAAAATTTACATTTCATTATAAATATGTTTTATTTATGTGAAAAAATTATAAATAAAATTTAAAAAGTGGTTATTACTATTAATATTACTAATTTTAATATCTAGGTTATAACTATCTTGTTTAAATAATTATAATCGTAAAGTGTTGTTTCACAGAAACTCAGTGTTGCGTGTAACAAAAGCCAAGTCAGTGTTGCATATAGTGAAAGATTAAAATGGTGTTGTGTATACCACAATAAAAACTTAGAGATTTTATATAATAATAAAAATATATATTCTGAATTGCGTGAAGTGAAAAAATATCAAAAAGATTAAATTAATTCGAAATAATAATAATAATAATTCACAAAATATCAAGGTGTTACATTCTACCCCCCTTAAAATGAAATTCTCCCTCAAAATTAATCTAGGTTATCAAAGGTTTAATAATTGAAATTTTCTTTCATGAAAACCCATATTTTAAAAATGATTTCTAAAACTTCCTTTTGAAAAGGAAAAGTTGGAAAATAACAGTTACCCAAAGTAAATCATAACTTGGTCTCTTTGTAAGAGAATATAGGTGAAGATTTGGTTATGGAGGAAAAGTGCAAATAATCATAGAGAATGATAATGATAAATAATCACAAGAAAGTGGGTTATCTAGAGAAAATTAAAAATCAAAAAACCATACACTAAATACATGTGAATGTGGTCATTGATATCATCAATAATGATGATAATAGGACAACCATTTGTATCATGACTCTTTCCATAATGTTAAACAATTTTCAAGAGAATATATACTTACTTGATTTAAATATAATCTCACCCTTTTTCATGCCTTAATTAATTTCCACTTCATATATTATTCCAAGAAATGAAGGTGAGATTTTTATTCTTGAAGTACTAATAAATTTTGAGACCCAATAATAGAATGATAGGTCATCACAATGAAAAGTCAACACAAGTTATAAAATATGAATAAATACACCTATGGTGAGATAATACTTTAAATCTCACAAACATCATTAAAATTTTAACTTAACCTTTCCATAAATGGATAACCTTACAATCCTTCTAATAATAAAAAAACATTAGAAGAAGTATATTGAATCAGCTTATCATTTATCCCCCTTATATCATAAGGAAGCTCTTGGTTGTCATATTCCAAACATATGAATACCTTTATCACATATTCTATTGAATCATGGTAATAACCTAAATCACCATACATACTTATTGAAAACATGCACTTTTCCTTATTCTAAAATTTACTATATATAATCCTTAAGTCCAAAAATTTGTAAACTTCATCTATGATAACATAAACCACATGTCAATAAATCCTTAATTAGTTCCAAGGTAAATAGTATCATCCAATTTACTTATTCATATCCAAAATATCTTTATCCAAATATAATTATCTCAATATTATGCACATATTAAGGGTTATCCTTCCATTAATCAAGTTTTTTCCAAAAAATATCACCTTACCACCTCAATAACTTTTCAGGGTTACCAGTACCATTCATCATATACACTCAAATCCTTAAAGAAAAACTATAATGGACCAATCCATAGACGTTTAATTATTCCATAATACCATAAATGTACCTCTATAACATTATTATTGAATTCCAATACATAAACACTCAATCATTTCACCACTTCATTGTTATGCACCACATCACCAATATTGATCGCAAGATACTTCCCTTTGTCTTCTGAATTAAGAGGTTTTTGACATTGACCATCATCATTAAACCTAAGATTTGGGAATTGGTTACCATAATGCACATTTTCCTTGCACTTGAAACATTGATTTTCAGGAGGTTCACTCTTTGGGGATTTATTTTTATTCCCATTACTTTGGCAGTAAAATGTCTGATGACCTTATTTACCACACTTAAAACATTTATCATTCTCCTTAAGACAATTTCATACATGATTCCTTCCACAAATTGAGCATAAAGTAGATATAATATTCTTCTCACCATAATTTTAGAGTTTTCTTTGAATTCTATCCTTCTTTTCTTATCATAACCATGAGATATATTGGAAACTTAAATATCCATTTTTATAAGATGATAATGAGGATGGTACATACTGAAAAAAAGTTATTGAACTTGTACCAATACATGAAGTTAATTTTATCTTGTTTCCTTATATTTTTTATAATGTTCCACCATTGATTCAATTTACCTTCCAAGTGATAAGTTCCCAACTTAACCTTTTGACATTCTAAACAACGGAGAATGAAAAATATCTTTTCAATGGTAAAGATCCATTTCTCAGCAATTAGTGGATTAGTTGTTCCACTAAAGGAAGGTGGAAGTTTCCTTAAGAAGGATTCAAGAGAACATTTTTCCCTCCTTTGTTCATTTAGAATCCTAGCAGTATTAATGGATTGATAAGGTTTTGTGGTCATAAAAAAAGATTCTTTATTACATCTTCCATAACATTAGATTGCTCGTGAGGATAATCATTTCATTTCCCATCACATCCATCATTAATGTGGTTCCTTTGGGTTACAACCATTGAGTAAAACCAAGAAGCATACTATTAGAAATATTTATCATAATGGAAAATCACCCAATCATGGAAAATCACTTATAGGATGTATAAATCAAGATATATACTTTTAAATATATGAAAACTTAGGCTTATCTTTAGAGACATCTGTAGAAATATCCTTAGAAATAACACTGGGTATCACACTAAGTTTTCTCATCCTAGTTTTCAAAGGTTGACTAAACCATGACTATGATACCAACTATAGTGACCCTCACTTTACATACACTAACATTACATTACTTTTGCATAATACTTAAAACATTACACAAAAATATTCCCAAAGAACATATTAGTTTAGTTCCTTTTGAAACTTGGAACACATCCTCCTATTTTTTTAAAGATCTTCAACATATCCCATAAAGACCTTCTCATTTAGTACCCCTAACAAAAACCTTTCTTTATAACTTGGGGAAAAGAAAACATAAGAAAAGGGGTAATCTCATATGCTTAGTAAGGGTAAACATGGGAGACATGTAAAAATAATCATGAGAATAAGGGTATGAGAAAAATATAATTAAAATAAAAGATCATACCATTCATATCAATGAACATAAACAAGAATCATTGCATAAATATTGGAGGTTCATAATACATGAATCAAATTTAAATAAAGAATATAATCCATGAAATAATAATCATAACAATAAGACATGGAATTTTTGATAGACACATAATTTCACACCCTATCTTTTGAAACAATTTTATTCTATTATTTTTATCTGGCTTTGAAATATTTTGTCAAGGTGCAGGTTAAGCCTGATTAAAATTTTGAGTTTTGCTAATAAATGAATGTTTTGGGTTTGTCGGCATCTGATGCATGGGAAGGTCATAATCGAAGTAGGGCATCTTTACTAGGTCACCGTGCGGTCTTCCTAGTGTTAAAAAAATTAAATTATTAATTAATTAATTAATTAATTAATTATATGAGTAATAAAATGAAATCAAAATAAAATAAGTAAAATAAAGTGAATGAAGAATTGTTTTAATAATAATAATAATGAAAATATAATTTAATAATAATAATAATATTATTATTTTATTAATATATTATTATAATTATAATTATGAGTATTATTAATATTATTAAATTATTATTATTATAATTGCATTTATATTTTAGGTCATTATTTTTAGGTTTTATTTTTCTTTTCATTTTCCCCTTTTTCCTTTTTCCTCTTCTATTCTCTTTTCCTTTTTTTTCTTTTTTCCTTTTCTTTCCCTCTTTCTCTAATTCCTCTCCCCTTTTTTCATTATGACCAAGACCCCTATGTGTCGAACCCTAAGGTGCACTCCTCCTTCCCTTGGCCGCTCTCCTGGTCGGTGCCCCCTTGTCTAGACCTCACACCGGTAACCTCGCACCGACACCACCCCAATCCCTTTCTGATCCACATCATTCCAAACAACTTCTCTTGCACCTCCTCCCTTTATCAGCTGGAGCTCTAGCATGACTCACCTCCAATGACCCTCCCCTGCCAGCGCAACCTCTAGAGACCCCCCTTTAGCACACAAATCCCTTCTAGTATCCTCACCCTCAAGTGTTCTTCCCTAGGTGAGATTTTTCCTATTCCCTTAGGGTTTTGAGCTAGGGTTTTATTTTTTAGGGTTTTATTTTTATTTTTTTGGTTTGAATTCTAGAATTAGGGTCTAATTCGGTTTTCTTGAGGTGTGACTAGCATGCGATTGAAGTTTCAAACTGAAATTTGGGGTTTTCGACATCAAAAGTAGGTGGTTACATGTATAAGAATTATTGGGTGAAGTATTTTGTTTGCTTAATTAATTTATTATGCTCCTTGATTAATTTTTGTGGCGTGGAATTAGTTTTTAAGAGAGTTTATTGTGCGTTTTATTTTTAAAGTGGCATGTTTATATGAAATGTGGTTTGTTTTTGTTGAAGCCCCATATTGTGTCATTAAAGGGTGTTTTATAAATTATGTGGTTATTTTATTAAAATGTGCAAGGGATTTGAATTATATTTTGGTACATTATTGGTGTGCATTTGGCCTTAAAAGAGGATTTTTAGTGGGGTTTTGTGTAAAAAGTCTTGTTATACCTCTTGGAATTATTTTATAATTTTTTAAATCATTTATTAAATTATATGAATGGTGCTAAAGTGTTTTATAAATTGTGTAAAAGTTTTATCAAACTATTTATGTGGTGCAGATCACATTTTAGAAATGTGTTAGAGTGCGCATGATTTTGAAATATGATTTGGGTGTGCAAGTGGTGGTATTTGGTGTGTATAGTTCTTTGTTTGGATTGTTTATTTGAGTATGGCATGTGATATGAACTTGGAACTTGAATGATCACTAAGGGAAGCCTGAGTAACTAGGTGGGTGGACTAGGACTAGTGTGAAAGTGATACAAAAGTGGATTTATCCTGGTTTCACTTAGTGATATTGATGACGAAAACACTAACTAAATATTTGGATGATTATTGGAGACCAATAGGGTTATGTGGATGTCCCCTACTAGTGTCTCATGCACGAGAAAACAGGTTTTCATGGTTCCTATACCAATTTTTCTCAAGATGTGAGGTTCTAGGGTCCCATTAATTGCTCGTACCTATAGGTCCCATCCCATTTTTAGTGATCTTTATCAATTTGGTTCTCACCATCGACATACGGTGTGTCATTTGCGTCACTTCAAAATTAAATGTGTTTTTAAATAGAGTTTCATTACTTTGAAGTTGTTTTCATTAAAGCTAATTTCTTTTAAATTGTTCATGCATTTTCCTTTTATTTATTAAGATTGAAATTTTATTTTCCATATAATTTTTATAGCATGGAATCGTTTCTTGGGTGGAATCCTACTGGGAATTAGCTCACACCCTACTTACACCTTTGAGTGTAAGTATATTTGGTAATGTTTGATACATGTAAGGGTAAAGATTATAGATATGGAATTTTGGGTTGTTAGTGATCTTTCATGGGTGGTGTTGTGGAGATGTCTTGAGGGTGGTGTCCTCTCTCCATGTGGTGGTTTTGAGATGGTTTTTGGTCACCTCCCATTGTGATAGTTTGGGCTTTTGGTGCCTTTTTGGTAGTATCCCTTTTGGTTTTTTTCATTACACTTATAACTCAAATATGGTTTTTTATAAGGATCGTTTGGTTGTGATTTTTATTTTCTTTTAATTTAAATTGTTTATTGTTTTATATTTTCATATTTGGTTAAATCATTCCCATATGTTAATATTTATACTTGGGAACTTGTGCCAGCCTGTGGGAATCGAGAATTCCCTTCGGGCCTTACCAAGGATCGGTTCGGGCACTGGTTCGAATGAAGACCCATCATGGTTCATGATAAAGTGGTATCATAGGAGTTTAATCCCTTTGAGTAATTTTATTTGGGATAAGTCTTGTTAGAAAGGATCTAAGACTATTGAGTCTTGGAGTTATGATTACGAGTAGGGTGCCTAGCCGACACACCTTGTGACATACCTTGAGTCGCCATGGGATGTTGGGATATTGGTTTGGCTTCTCCTCCAGGTGGGACATGCAGGCCGCAGACTGTACGCAGACATTAGGTGGGGGTGAAGTGGTTTGGTCATTGTGTTGCTTCGGCATGTTTGGTTTATTGATGTTTATTTTTATTTCTAATTTTTTTAAACTTAATATATTAATGATGTTCTTATGTGACTATTGATTCTTGTAGCATCATGCCTCCATGAAGAGTTCCCCTACAACCACGGGAAGAGTCAAAAGAGAGTTATCCCTCACCTCTTAATCAGAGGTTGGTGGAAGATGTAGTCCGAGATATCTAGGCTCTAGGACATGGAGCAGTTACTACTCCTGTTATATTTAGAGAAGATGAATCTGGTCCTAGGAAGGATAATGCCCAAGATTTTCTCAAGAACAAACCCCCTTCTTTCTATGGTAGTACAGAGCCTCAATAAGTAGAGGAGTGTCTTGAGAAGATCTAGAGCATGTTTGAGTTTATTGATACTCCTGAGGAATTCAGAGTAAAGTGTGCTTCATTTCTTCCAGAGGGTCCTAGTAGAAGGTGGTGGGACTCTGTGATTCAAGTTGGGAATCATGAGCAGATGAGCTGGAAGGACTTCAAGGAGGTCTTCAATGACCAGTACTATCCTGGGGTCTTGGATTATGCCATATCCTAGGAGTTCATGGATCTTGTTCAGGGGACTATTCAGTGATGGAGTATACCAACCGCTTTACCGAGCATGTCCGATATGCACCTAAAATAGTCTCCAATGAATAGATGAAGGCTACTAGGTTGGAAAATGGTTTTCGACTGGAGATCTATTTTCAGGTATTCGTATTGAAGCTAAAGACCTATGCTGAGGTAGTTGATCAAACATGTATGGTATAGATTTAACACAAGGTAAGGTCTAGTTACTTTGGGGCTATGTCAGTTTTTGGAAGCAGTAGTTAATCCGAGAAGAAGAGGAAGCATGGTGAGCAAGGGAAGAAGGGTGGTGGCAGCTCAGGCCCTCCTTTTAGGAGGACTTATTCTATGTCTTTTAGTGCAGGGTCTATTGTGTGCCATTATTGAAATAAGGCAGGACATGTCAAACTTTCATGACCTCATCCCCCTATAACTTTCCATCAGTGTAGAGATATGGGGCACCTGCAACAGTTTTATAGGGAAACACACCTTTATCAGAGTGGGGATGGATCTTTGGATTCTAGGGGAGTGTCAGTTCAGTTGGATCTTACTAGGATGGTGGGATCTCAGTTTGGTGGTCGTGGCGGCATGACCAGATCATCTTCTGGGCAGATCCATATCTGGGAAGAGCCGCAGGTGAGCAGTCATTCCCAAGCTGGGACCAGGCATCTGTATGCTATGGATTAGGCACCAGATGGATCAGATGCAAGAACTTCGATAGTTCAAGGTACCATCCTTATTTCATCTTCTATAGTAGCTATTTTATTTGATACTGGTGCATCTGTTTCTTTTATCTTTTCCCATATTGTGAATCAGTTGAACCTATCAAATGACTTGATGTCTTTTTCTATGGAGTTGATAACAACATTAGGTAAGATTAAGGAACAAGGTATCAAGTGACCATCTTGTGTCATCTCTATGTTAGGGGTTGAGATGAAGTGGGACTTTATAGTCTTGGATATAAACCTTTTAGATGTAATCCTTGACATAAATTAGCTTGTGTGAATGGGATCCTCAGTTGGTTCATATGGGACCTCCACTCCCAGAGTTGGGAAGTCTTGCTTATCAGTTATCTTCACTCACACTTGAGGATGATGGTGGTACTCATGGGGTGGATTACCTCCTATAGTGGATGAGTTCCCAGAGGTATTTTCAAATGATTTCTCGGGCTTACCCCCAAAGCAGGACATGAAGTTCTTGATTGGTTTGGCACTGAGAACACAACCAACATATCTTACCTCATATCACATTCCCACCAATGAATTGAGATAATTAAAGATATAGTTGGAAGATTTGGAATCCAAAGGGTTTATTCACCTGAGCATCTCTCCTTGATTCGCCCCGATCTTGTTTGAGAACAAGGTTGGCGGATCTCTCCGACTATGTATTGGTTACCAAAATTTGAATAAGGTAACCTTTAAGAACAAATAAACTTTGCCCCAAATCAATGATTTGTTCAACCAGATGAAGGTGGAAAAGTGGTTTTCCAAAATCGACTTGTGTTCAGGTTACCACTAAGTCAGGGTGAGGTAGGCTAACATCCCGAAGACCGCTTTTTGAAGCATGCACAACCACTTTGAGTATTTGGTCATGCCTTTCGGATTGACAAATTCTTGAGCGGTTTTTATGGTGCTCATGAATAGGGTGTTCCACCATTATATTGACTCCTTTATTGTGGTATTTATGGATGACATCCTAGTTTACTCTGGATTAGAGGAAGAGAATGAGCATCATTTGTGGATCATGTTGGGCACTTTGTGGGATCATCGCCTTTATGAAAAGATTTCAAAGTGCACCTTATAGATTGGGGTAGTGAATTTTCTAGGCCGTATAATTTTTAAGAAAGGGGTTTCAGTATATCCTGAGAAGATCAGTGCAATCATGTCATGAGAATAGCTAAATAATGTTTTCTAAATCAGGTTTTTTCTTGGACTGATAGGTTATTACAGGTGATTCGTTCGAGATTTCTCATGGATTTTATCCTCTATGATCGCACTCACCCAGAAAGGGGTGAATTTTGAATGGATCCATGAGTTCCAGAAATCCTGTAAGGACTTGAAGAAGCAGTTTACTACTACACCTATGTTGATCTTTCCAGAGTCTATGAAGGTCTATGTGGTTTATTACGATGATTCCGATATGGGCCTCAGGTGCGTGCTCATGCAAGATAATCATTTAGTGGCTTATGGTTCTCACCAAATATGACCACATGAGAAGAAATACCCAACCCATGAATTGGAGTTAGTAGTGGTGATGCATGATTTAAAGACATAACATAACTAACTTTTTGGGGAGAGATTTGTAGTCTACTATGATCCTAAGATCTTATCCTACATCTTCTCACAGAAGGATCTTAATCTGAGGCAGCACTGTTGGATCGAGTATCTGTAAGGATATTACTTTGATATCTTCTATACCCCAGTCAAGTTTAATTTTGTGGATAACACATTGAGCAGAAAAGTTCTAGTGTAGGCTTTGAGGAAGTCTAGATATGAATGGAACTTGATGGGGCACTTTTCCCAGATGCACTTGGAGACCAAGGAGCATAACAAAGGTGTGTTCTTGGAAATAATTCACTAACTTCTTCTCTTATGGATTTGATTCAGTGGGAGTAGCCTGGTGATGAGCTGTGTTAGCAGTCCATGAAGTTTATTCATGGTGGGGAGACTTTTTCTAATTGGTTTTCATCTCTTGAGGGAAGCTTGTGCTTTAAAGAATGTACAGTGGTGTTGTTGTCTCTACGAAAGGTGGTGATGCATGATAGCCACTATTCTAAATGGTCAATCCATCATGGTGATACCAAGATGTAATATGATATTTTTAGATATTTTTGGTGGCCAAGATTGAGGCGGGACATAAGTAATTTCATACTGAGGTGCTATACATGTCAGCATGTAAAAGTAGAGCATCAAATTCCCTCTAGTTTGATTCAGCCGTTACCCATTCCAACCTGAAAGTGGGATAGGGTCTCCATGGACTTCATTATTGGCTTGCCTTGTAAACCTTGGGTAAATAACGCTATCTGGGTTTTGATTTACTGTTTGGATAAATCATCCCACTTCATTCCAATCAGTGATACAAATAAAGTGGATTATTTAGGCTGATTGTATATTCAGGAAGTGGTTAAACTTCATGGTGTTCCATGAGTGATTATTTCTGATAGAGACCCCATCTTTACCTCTCGGTTTTGGGAAGACCTCTAAAGGGAATTGGGGTTGTATATTAAGATGAGTATGACATACCATCCTCAAATGGATGGTCATACGGGGTGATCAAATCAGATTCTAGAGGACATGTTTAGTACATGTGTTTTGGATTTCAAAGGATCATGGGATAACCATTTGGTATTTTTTCAAGTTTTCTTATAATAACAATTTTAAATCCTCTATTCTAATGTATCCTTTTGAGGTTCTCTATAGTTGAACATTTCGGTCTCCTTTATATTGGGCCGAGGTAGGCGAGCCTCACTTTTGGGACTGATCCTTGTGCAGGATAATTCTGAGAAGGTCAAGATGATCAGGCAGTGGTTATTGATAGCTCAGAGTCTTCACAAATCTTATACTGATCAGAGACATCAATACCTTAATATTTCTATGGGTGATCAGGCATTCTTGATGGTGGCCCCTCGCTTGGGTCAACATTGTTTGGTAAAGAAGGGAAAGATGATGCTGAGGTATGCTAGGACTTTCTAGATCAATGAGTGGATCGGAAAAGTGGCATACAGGTTAGATTTACCTTCACAGTTGATTTAAATTCACGATGTATTCTATGTCTCCCAATTGAATATGTATAATATGGATCCATCTCATGTATTAAATTGGGAATAGTTGGTGATAGAGACCAATTTATCAGTGTTTGAATGGCCAGTGTGGATAGTTGTCATGAACCCCTCCCACCAAAGATGCCCCTCCTGAGCTGGTAATGGTGAAAGGGAGATAATGACCCCAAGTCTCGCCTCCAGTAGGCCCCGGGTTGGCGACTAGCACCAAGGGTATGAGTTTTCACAAATATGGGAGGCATTACCCTTTTATTATTTTAAGATTGGGAAATAGGACAAGTCAACCACCAAAAAGGAAAAGAACAAGTGTATAAAAATAAACCCAAACCAAGCCCACATGCATGTTTAAAAAATTTTATAACAAGGTGCAAGTACAAGAAAGCTCAAAGTACAATACCAAAAGAAACAAGTGTACAACAACAACAACAACTCCAACTATCCGACTAGTAGGGTCCCGCACAGCCCTGGTAGTCCTCCTGGAAACCTGAAAGTAAACGTAGGGTGAGCATACAAGTATACTGAGTAGGAAAACCTAAAGCTCTCGTGCACAAGTGGGGAGACATCCTAATGTCCCATGAGAACAACAGAAGAAACCTAGCATGGAATTCTATCCACCCAACCTCACCAGCCACACTCACCAAAACACAATCACAACAGGTAGTAGTATATAAGAAACAAAAGTATTGGGTACCTCGCACCATTTCCCTTTAGTTAGATGCTCTTCCTAATGGCAAACGTCCTGACGCTGCCACACTCTCCCCGCCCGCACACACCTGGGCCTCACAGCCCCGTATCCCGCCCGCACACACCTGGGCCTCACCACCATGTATCCCTCCCACACACATATGAGCCTCACCACCACGTATACCACTCGCACACACCTGGGCCTCACCACCACGTATCCCGGCCGCACACACCTGGGCCTCATTCCGAAGATTCTTGGGAAACAGTAAAAACTGCCCGAAGAGTCTTGGGCTAGAACCACCCCAATTGAAACCTACCCAAAGAGTCTTAGGTGTAAGGTCTCCTCAAGCCATCACATCCTAGGGGAGAAGGAGCACGAAGGAGCTAGTAACTAAGGGAAAAACACCCTCTCCCATGAAATAAGAGTGTTTGGAACTAAGTGCTCAACATGGGTGGGGTGCGATAAAACACAGAAGATACAGATATATATATATATATATATGTATAACAAACACATAGCCCAACCTATGGCTTCTAAATAGAGAAACTAAGCATGTGCCTCAGCACTGCTACTACGAAGCATGCATACAACAAACAATCCCAACCCCATTTAGGTTTTCACGTTTCAGCAGAATTAGTTTATTAGTTCCTTAACTACTGGGAAACTATCCATAACCAACCACATCGATCGTTCGTAAAACATATCCCTGCCATCCACAAATCAAGTTAGGAAAACACAAGCAACACAACCAAGTCCCTTCTTATCAGCCAACCAACCCATTGATTATTAATCCCGTTCCATTACCATGACCCACCATTTATTAACTCTTCCACTTTTTATTTATTATTCACAACCCATAGTCCATTCACATTCCAACCCATCCCTGCAGCCCCACTGCCAACCACCATAACCACAACTGCACCGTACATCATTATCCCTTTAATACCATTTATCGCAGCCCCACTGCCCACTCGATCAACAACAACCCACAAAACAAGGTTCATGCCACATCATCGCCCCTTTAACATCATTTACCATAGCCCTGCTGCCTGTTCTACTCATAACAACCCAAGATTCACCACTCCATTTCACACACCATTAACCAAGCCAAAACCCACATGTTCATTATTCCATTTTGTTTAACCGTGGTGATCACACAAGGGTTCCAGATTTTAAACAACCAACTTTACGTGATTAACCAAATTCCACATTCCATAAAGTTTCCATCCATAAGAAAATCCAGAAGGATAGGGAAACATTTAATTGCGTAATCAAAGGCCCCCAACGACCATGATTTTCAGTAGACAAAAGCTCATTCACAACATAATATCACAGGATATAAATAATGTAACTGTATTCACAAACTTCCCATCCCCGTTATATAAGCCAGTTATTATCTTTATTAAACTGGTTCAAAAGTGTTTCATGTAAACAAGAGAAACCCACCCTGCATGATGCACAAATTAGAGAGACGAAGGTAATATCCCTACCTCAACAGGTTCTGATCGCAACGCTCCCCCAGATCAACCTTAGAAGACGTCCGTCGGCGTCCGCCACTTTTGTTGGGTCCCGGAAAAACCTCATTGGGTGGAAGTCGGGAAGGAAAGGCCGAAGGAAAGACAATGGATCCAAGCTCGGAAGTTCCGCCTCGTCGTTACAATCCCGTGGCCGCTGATGGATCGTAAATCGGAGCTCGGACGAAGAAGTTATGGAAGAAAAGGAGCCTTCGAGTCTCTTGGGAGAGCTCTGCTAAGAGGAATGGGGAGGAGAGGAGTGAGTTGAAAAGGAAGAGGGGACCCCTCCTTTCATAGGTGAGAAAAGCAAAAGTACACGGTGTGTACTTTATGGTACACGGCGTGTACTCGGTTATTTTACACGGTCTCCACACGGCTTCCAACACAGCTCCGCGGCCGTTGACTGGTCAACACACGGTTTGAGGGTAACGCATACGTGGGGAGGGACTACACGGCGTGTAGTACTGGACACACGGCGTGTACCCATTTATTTCACACGACAAAGACACAACTCAAACACGACACATGGATGTTGACTGGTCAACACACGGTTTGAGGGTAACACATACGTGGGGAGGGACTACACGGTGTGTAGTACTGGACACACGGCGTGTACCCATTTATTGCACACGGCAAGGACATGACTCAAACACAACACACGACCGTGGACTGGTAACATGTACATGGGGAAAGACTACACGACGTGTAGTACTGGACACATGGTGTGTACCCATTTATCTCACATGGAAAGGACACGACCTTCAACACGGGGTATACCCAGCGAGGGGGTACACGACGTGTACTCACACTACACGGCGTGTAGTTTCAAAATTCTGGAAAGTGTGGGAAAATTCCATTTTACCATCCAGAACATTTCATGACCTTCTTTTTGAAAAAGTAATGGGCTGGAGAGGTCCGGGCCATTACATCAGATACCTCTTAAAACATTCTCATCCCTGAGAATTCAAAAACCAACCTAGAGGAACCCGATAAGATACCTCTTAGGGTTCTCGTTATACCAGGAACTCAACCAACAATCCTAATCACAGGTGTTAGGAATTTCCTCTCCTATATCAAGATATTATCCGCTTTAGGCGGCACTGACTCACCTGCACGAGTTTAATCGCATCCGCATTAATGCGTCTTGATTAAGTATTGGGCCTTCCTACTTCCATATATTCGGATTTTCCAACTTACACTGCCCCAACACCGTACAACCCACACATTGCCCGAACACGTGGTTTGGGGAAAATTCCTTCTTCTATGTCGAGATATTATCCGCTTTAGGAGGCACTAACTCACCCGCATGGGTTCAATCGCATCCTCATTAATACGTCTCGATTAAGGATCAGGTTTTTCCCTTTCCCCACACATCTGGACATGCTACACACTTCCAGAGAACAAGAAAAAAAAGGTCTCACAACCGACAAGCCAAGCATTCCATATATATCAAAGGTACAGAGTACAACATCAACACAAATCTCAGAAGAACAAGGTAAACACAAGTCAAAACAACTTCGGGTATTGAGCATGCATCTGGGTCTCCCGCTCCCAAGTGCTCTTCTCAAGGCCGCCATGCCTCCACAACACATGAACCAAGGCGATGGTTTGTCCATGGAGCACCTTCTCTTTATGATCCTCGATTCCGACTGGTCATTCCTCGAAGGTTGTGTCGTCTCCCATATCTAACTCTCCCCAGTCGATAACGTGAGAGTCGTCGTGTAAGTGCCGACGAAGCTGGGAGACATGGAAGACGTCATGAACCTTCTCCAACTGAGGTGGCAGGGCCAGCTGATATGCCACCTCGTCGACTCGCCTCAGCACCTCAAAAGGTCCAATGAACCTAGGTGAGAGATTTCTCTCTTTCCCAAACCTCCGCTGCCCCCCGTCGAGGGGAAACCTTCAAGAACACATGATCTCCCACCTCGAACTCCAAGGGCCTCCTCCGACGATCAGCATAAGACTTCTGTCGGTCCTGAGCTGCTTTCATCCTCTCTCGTACAAGCTGGACTTTCTCCGTTGTGCTCTGCACTACCTCTGGCCCAAGAGCACCTATCTCACCAACCTCTTCCCAACAAATGGGTGAACGAAATGGTATCCCATACAAAGCCTCAAACGGTGCCATGCCAATAGTAGAGTGGAAGTTGTTGTTGTAGGCAAACTCTACTAAAGGCAAGTGTCATACCCATGATCCTCCAAAATATAGAACGCATGCTCGCAGCATATCCTCCAGCATCTAGATAGTCCGCTCTGTCTGCCCATCAGTCTGTGGGTGGAAAGCAGTACTAAGGCGTATCTGGGTGCCAAAAGCATGCTGTAACCCCCTCCATACTCGTGAGGTAAACCGAGTATCCCGATCTGAGACAATAGTCTTTGAGACTCCATTAAATCGCACAACCTCGTCTACGTACCTCTATGCTAAGGTGCTCACTGGTCATAACTCCTTAATTGCTAAGAAGTGAGTTGATTTCGTCAGTCGATCCACCACCACCCAGATAGCATCATAACTACCCTGATCTCTGGGTAGTCCTATGATGAATTCCATCAAGATGTCATCCCACTTCCACTCAGGCACATATAAAGGATGCAACAAACCACCGGGAACATGGTGTTCAACCTTCACTTGCTGACACACTAGGAATTTATCCACAAACTCCACCACTGCCCATTTCACCCCGGGCCACCAAAACTATTCCCTCAGGCCTCGGTACATTTTTGAAACTCCTTGATATACTGCCAAGGCTGATCTATGGAACTCACGGAGAACTCCCTCATGCATCGCCTCCGGAATAAACAACCTTCCATGGAAAAGAATCTGATGTTGGCTATCCTCTGACCATCCTTCTGGAGCGTTCCCCTGATCGACACGATCCCGCATCACTTCCGCCTCGGAGTCCCCCCACTGAGACTCTTCCACCTGCTACAACAAGGAGGACTGCACCGTCATCTGAAACAAACATCCTCTAACACCTTCTTCCCTTGCATCCAAGTGCAAGGCAACCAAATCTCCCATTGCTTTCCAAGCATCAGCGGATTCCCGAACCACTTCCTTATGCGACTTACTGCTCAGGGCATCAGCCACAATGTTTCCCTTACCTTCAGTGTAAGAGATCTCAAAGTCATAGTCTTGGAGAAACTCGACCCGTCTCCGCTGCCGCAGGTTCAGGTCACGATGGGAGAAGATATAACGCAAGTTCTTCTGATCCGAGAAGACCATAAAGTGCTCCCCAAAGAGGTAATGTCACCACAACTTCAGTGTGAACACTACTGCTGCAAGATCTAGGTCATGGGTGGCATAGTTACGCTCGTGAGGGCGTAACTGCCTAGACCCATAACAGATCACTCCCTTATTCTGCATCAGCACACACCCTAGACCAAGGACAAAAGCATCACAAAACACCTCATACAACCACCCTTCGTTTGGAAACCTGAGTACGGGAGCACTGACCAACTTCTCCTTTAGGTAGTCAAAATAATTCTGGCATTTCTCACTCTATAGGAAGACCTGGTTCTTCCTAGTCAAAGCTGTAAAAGGAGCAGAAACTCGAGAGAAGTCCGAAACGAACCTACAATAGTAACCTGCCAACCCCAGGAAACTAAGAACTTCCGCCACGCTCTTGGGTGCCACCCAAGAAACAACTGCCTCCACCTTCGACGGGTCCACTGACACTCCATGCTGAGACACCACGTGCCCAAGGAAGTGTACTTCTTGCGTCAAGAACTTACACTTCGACAATTTCCCGTAAAGCTGGTGGTGTCGAAGGATTTCTAAGATTGCCCTGAGATGCTCAATGTGCTCCTCTTCTAATCTTGAATAGATCAGGACGTCATCGATAAACACAACGACGAACCGGTCCCAAAACTCTCGGAAGACAAAGTTCATAAGTCCCATGAACACATCCGGTGCATTCGTAACTCCAAATGACATCACTAAAAACTCTAAGTGCCCATACTTGCACCTGAAAGCCGTCTTCGAGATGTCACTGTCCTTTACCCTCAGCTGATGATATCCATATCGTAGATCAATCTTGGAAAACCAACCTGCTCCCCTCAGTTGGTCGAAGAGATCCACTATCCTTGGAAGGGGGTAATGGTTCTTGACCGTTACCTGGTTCAACCTTCGGTAGTCTATGCATAGCTTGAGACCACCATCTGCCTTCTTCACGAACAAAACTGGAGCACCCCATGGCGATACGCTAGGTCGAACAAAACCCTTCTCCATTAGATCGTCAATCTGAATCCGCAACTCCCGCAGCTCCGAAGGTGCCATCCGATAAGGGGCCATCAAAATCGGACGGGCACCAGGCTGTAAGTCTATCCTGAACTCAACGTCACATCAGGGGGGGGGGGGGGTAGAGTCACAACCTCCTTAGGAAAAACATTGAGGAACTCCCCAACAACCTCCGGGACATCCATCATCTCCGTGTCAGCTGGAACCACTGATAACTCGCCTAACAAGGAAAGGAGAGGCTCCACACGCCGACTTCCCGCCTGATAGCTCCTCTCACCAACAAAAGCTACACACTGCCCATCCATATCGGAGAACATGACTCTTCTCCAGAAGCAGTCGATAACAACACTAACAGAAAACAACTAGTCGATGCCTAGGATGACATTGTATAGCTACATCTGTAACAGAAGAAGGTCCCCACTAGATCGATGTGGTCCCAACGTCAGCCCACATCCCCGACAAACACAAGATACGCTGGTCTGGCCTCCAACGGGTGTACTCAGCACCAGTGGTACGGAAAGTCTCTCTACGTCTAGTTCCAAAGCATGGGATAGACCAGGTGCAACAAAGGAGTGCGAAGCTCCCGAATCAAACGAAGCAGAAATAAGAGTTCTGAACAAACAAATCGTACCTCGCACCACCTCTGGTCCGGCCGGAGCTGTCAACTCGGCTGCATGAAACTGTCCACACCCAGCTCCTCTGCCTCTCTGATGTCGTTTGACTCCCCGACCACGCCCTGGTCGAGGTCCCTGAGGAGCACCCTGAGGTCGGCCTCCTTCCGCAAAGTCTGCCCTCGGAGGAGAATGGTCCTGCTACTGTAAGGGCCTCACCGGCAAATGGTGCTGATGAGGTGGGCGCTGAACCTGCCCACCTCCACCGTACTGAGCTCGGGTCGGGCACCGACTCTGAACGTGCCCGAAACCCCCACAAGAAAAACACTTCGGTCCTAGGCTCATGAAAAAGAGACAAGGACCCGAAGATCTGAACTGGAACTGCTGGGGCCTGCTCCCCAATAGCCTGAACCTGGAAGGTCCCGTTACAGGAGACCTGCTGCTGACTGCCTTCCCCTTCGAGGAGCCTGACTGGTTCCCCTCTCGGGGTGCACCTCCCAGCGAGTGCATCCTCTCTAAAACCTCTTCCTTCTTCTGTACCTCCAAGTACGTCGGAAGGGTGAAGGGGGTGACAACATACTGGAGCGAAGGATGAAGCACCTCCTCCAAACGTCTCGCCTGAGACTCCTCATCTGGAAAGAGATCCGGAGAAAAGCACAGGAGATCCTTGAACTTGATCCCCAGCTCTCGTACTGACATACTCCCCTAATGAAGGGAGAGTAACTCCTACTGCTTCTCTTCCTTGATCATGGAAGAAAGGAATTCCTCTCGGAATTCCTTCTCAAAGTCAGCCCATGGAACCTCTGCCTCTATCCTCTCTCCGAGGTAGAGCTTCCACCACTGTCGCGTCGCACCTCTCAGCTGACTGACTGCTAGGGGAACCCATTACTCCCTCGGATCACGGATCAAGGTAAAATCGATCACTAGCTCCTCAATCCACCCCTCCGTCTCCGTATCCGAATTACTACCCTCGTACTTCTTGAGGGTCTGCCGCTGAAAAGAATGGAAAGTCTTCTGCCACTGGCTATCTTCCTCCTCTCGATCAATCCTCAACTGATCGACTACCTGGATCTACTGGGCCTCGGATGTCTGAGTCACCTGGGGACGACGTCCAGGTGCCATAGCTGTACGATAAACAAGGATTGCCTAATCCCAAGTAGTAAAAAAAACTCAAGGTTTTATTTTATCATTTTATTTCAATTTCCTTCCCAGAACACCCAAATCAAGTAAAACATAATCATGATGATGCATGTACCTTCCCTAGGGTCTCTACCCTGCAATCCATGTAGTCTCACTTGGTCGTTCAGTAGGCTCAGAGTCCTTGCATCGGATCACGGGGGGCCCTAAAATCCCGTGTCCTAGCCGGTCTTCCCTGGCCTATGTCACGCACCAAGATTAACTAACATTGTCACCCTACCATCCCATGAAATACTCACTATTCCAAACTCCAGACTCCATCCTATCTCTCAACCATCACCTCTGATACCATTCTGTCATGACCCCCTCCCACCAAAGATGCCCCTCCTGAGCTAGCAATGGTGAAAGGGAGATAATGACCCCCGAGTCCCACCTCTAGTAGGCCCAGGGATGGAAACTAGCACCAAGGGTATGAGTTTTCACAAATATGGGAGGCATTACCCTTTTATTATTTTAAGATCGGGAAATGGGACAAGTCAACCACCAAAAATAAAAAGAACAAGTGTATATAAATAAACCCAAACTAAGCCCACATGCATATTTAAATAATTTTATAACAAGGTGCAAGTATAAGAAAGCTCAAAGTACAATAACAAAAGAAACAAGTGTACAACAACAACAATAACTCCAACTGTCCGACTAGTAGGGTCCCGCACGACCTTGGTAGTCCTCCTGGAAACCTGAAAGTAAACGTAGGGTGAGCATACAAGTATACTCAGTAGGGAAACCTAAAGCTCTCGTGCAAAAGTGGGGAGGCATCCTAATGTCCCGTGAGAACAATAGAAGAAACCTAGAAAGGAATTCTATCCACCCAACCTCACCAGCCACACTCACCAAAACACAATCACAACAGGTAGTAGTATATAAGAAAAAAGAGTATTGGGTACCCCGCACCATTTCCCTTTAGTTAGCTGCTCTTCCTAATGGCGAACGTCCTAACACTGCTACACTCTCCCCACCCGCACACACCTGGGCCTCACAACCCCATATCCCGCCCGCACACACCTGGGCCTCACCACCACATATCCCGCCCGCACACACCTGGGCCTCACCACCACATATACCGCCCGCACACACCTGGGCCTCACCACCACATATCCCACCCACACACACCTGGGCCTCATCCTGAATATTCTTGGGAAACAGTAAAACCTTCCCAAAGAGTCTTGGGCTAGAACCACCCCAATCGAAACCTACCCGAAGAGTCTTAGGTGTAAGGTCACCTCAAGCCATCACATCCTAGGAGAGAAGGAGCAGGAAGGAGCTAGTAACTAAGGGAAAAATACCCTCTCCCATGAAATGGGAGTGTTCGACACTAAGTGCTCAACATGGGTGGGGTGAGATAAAACACAAAAGATACAGATATATATATATATATGTATACCAAACACACAGCCCGACCTATGGCTTCTAAACAGAGAAACTGAGCATGTGCATCAGCACTGCTACTACGAAGCATGCATACAACAAACAATCCCAACCCCATTTAGGTTTTCACATTTCAGCAGAATTAGTTTATTAGTTCCTTAACTACTGGGAAACTATCCACAACCAACCACATCGATCGTTCGTAAAACATATCCTTTCCATCCACAAATCAAGTTAGGAAAACACAAGCAACACAACCAAGTTCCTTCTTATCAACCAACCAACCCATTGATTATTAATCTCTTTCCATTACCATGACCCACCATTTATTAACTCTTCCATTTTTTATTTATTATTCACAACCCATAGTCCGTTCACATTCCAACCCATACCTGTAGCCCCGCTGCCAACCACCATAACCACAACTGCACCGTACATCATTATCCCTTTAATACCATTTATCACAGCCCCACTTCCCACCCGATCCACAACAACCCACAAAACAAGGTTCGTGACACATCATCGCCCCTTTAACATCATTTACCGCAGCCCTGCTGCCTGTTTTATTCGTAACAACCTGAGATTCACCCCTCCCTTTCACACACCATTAACCAAGACAAAACCCACATGTTCATTATTCCATTTTGTTTAACCGGGGTGATCACACAAGGGTTCCAGATTTTAAACATCCAACTTTATGTGATTAACCAAATTCCACATTCCACAAAGTTTCCATCCATAAGAAAATCCAGAAGGAGAGGGAACCATTTAATTGCGTAAGCAAAGGCCCCCAACGACTATGATTTTCAGTAGGCAGAAGCTCATTCACAACATAATATCACAGGATATAAATAATGTAATTGCATTCACAAACTTCCCATCCCCGTTATATAAGACAGATATTATCTTTATTAAACCAGTTCAAAAGTGTTTCACGTAAACAAGAGAACACCCACCCCGCATGATGCAAAAATTAGAGAGACGAAGGTAAGATCCCTACCTCAACTGGTTCTGATCGCAATGCTCCCCCGGATCAACCTTAGAAGACGTCCGTCGGCATCCGTCACTTCTGTCGGGTCCCGACAAAACCTCCTCAGGTGGAAGTCGGGAAGGAAAGGCTGAAGGAAAGACAACAGATCAAAGCTCGGAAGTTTCGTCTCATCGTTACGATCCCGTGGCCGCTGACGGATCGTAAATCGGAGCTCGGACGAAGAAGTTATTCAAGAAAAGGAGCCTTCGAGTCTCTTGGGAGAGCTCTGCTCAGAGGAATGGGGAGGAGAGGTGTGAGTTGAAAAGGAGGAGGGACCCCTCCTTTTATAGGTGAGAAAAGAAAAAGTACACGGCGTGTACTTTATGGTACACGGCATGTACTCAGTTATTTCACATAGTCTCCACGCGGCTTCCAACACGGCTCTACAGCCGTTGACTGGTCAACACACGGTTTTAGGGTAACACATACGCGGGGAGGGACTACACGACATGTAGTACTGGACACACGACGTGTACCCATTTATTTCACACGGGAAAGACACGACTCAAACACGGCACACGGCCGTTGACTGGTCAACACACAGTTTGAGGGTAACACATACGCGGGGAGGGACTACACGGTGTGTAGTACTGGACACACGGCTTGTACCCATTTATTGCACACAGCAAGGGCACAACTCAAAAACGGAACACGACCATTGAATGGTAACACGTACATGGGGAAGGACTACACAGCGTGTAGTACTGGACACACGGCGTGTAACCATTTATCTCACACAGCAAGGACATGACCTTCAACACGGGGTATACCCGGCGAGGGGGTACACGGTGTGTACTCACACTACACGACGTGTAGTTTCAAAATTCTGGAAAGTGTGGGAAAAGTCCATTTTACCCTCCAGAACATTTCGTGACCTTCTTTTTGACAAAGTAATGGGCCGGAGAGGTTCGGGCCATTACAATAGTGGATTCCCATGAGAAGGTTCTTCATGGGAAGTCTATTCCATTGGTCTATATAATTTGGTAGCATGTGAATGATGTGCATGAGACTTGGGAGCGGAAGTCATGGATTAAGAAAGAGTATCCATTTTTATTCTCCATTCAAGCTTTGATTTGAATTTCCATGGGAATAAATTTTTCACAGTGGGGAGAATTTTCACACCCTATCTTTTGAAATAATTTTATTTTATTTTATTTATCTGGATTTGAAATATTTTTTTGAGTTGCAAGCCGAGCCTAATTAAAATTCTTTGTTTTTCTGATAAATGAATGTTTTGGGCTTGTCGGCATCCAGCACATGGGCATGGCATGATTGAAGCCATTTGGCTTCTCCAGGTTACTGTACGGCCTACCCAGTGTTCAAAAAAAATTATTATTTTTAATTAATTAATTAACAATATGATTAATAAAATGAAATAAAAATAAAATAAATAAAATAAAGTGAATGCAGAATTGTTTTAATAATAATAATGATAATATTATTTAAGAATATTATTATTATTATTGTTAATATTTTATAAAGATATTATTATTATAATAATAATAATAATAATAATTATTATTAAATTATTATTATTATGATTGAATTTATATTTTAGGTCTTTATTTTTAGGTTTTATTTCCCTTTTTAATTTCCCTACTTTTCTTTCTTTTTCTTTTATTTAATTTTATTTTATTTTATTTTATTTCCTTTTATTTCCCTCTTCTTCTCTTTCCTCTCCCCTTCTTGTATCACGCCCCATCCCCCTGTGCGTCAAAACCTATGGTGCACTCCTCCCTCCCCTGGACACTCTCCTAGCCGGCACCCCCTTGGACGGACCTCGCATCGGCGCACCGACACCACCCTGCTCCCTTTCCGACCCACATCACGCCGTACAACTCCTCTCGTGCCACCTCCCTTTCTCTGCTAGAGATCTGATGCAGCTCCCCTCTGATGACCCTCCCCTGTCGGCATAACCTCCTACAACACCCCTTCAACGCGCGACTCCCTTTCGGCAGCCTCACCCTTTTGCATTCTTCCCCAGGTGAACTTTTCCCTCTTACCTTAGGTTTTTGGGTTAGAGCATCATTTTTAGGGTTCTATTTTGATTTTTTTGTTTTAATTATAAACTTAGGGTCTAATTAGGTTTTCTTGAGGTGCGATTGGAATGAGATTGAAGTTTCACACCTAAATTTTGGGTTTTTGACATCAAAGGTAGGTGGTTCTATGTGTAAGAATTATTGGGTGAATTATTTTGTTTTCTTAATTAATTTAGTATGCTCCTTGATTAATTTTTGTGGTGAAAAATTAGTTTTTAAGAGAGTTTATTATGCATTTGATTTTTAAAGTGGCATGTTTATATGAAATGTGGTGCATTTTTGTTGAAAACCCATATTGTTTCAATAAAGGGTGTTTTATTAATTGTGCGGTTAGTTTATTAAAATGTGAAAGGGATGTGAATTATATTTTGGTATGTTATTGGTGTGAATTTGGCCTTAAAAGAGTATTTTTAGGTTTCCCGCTAATCCTAAAGTGGCTTTTTGAAAATGAAAAAAAAATTTATTTGGAGATAAAGAAGTGGCTTCATCCCGGTTTCACTTAGCAGGATTGATGACTAAAATATTAAGTAAATATTTGGATGATTATTGGATACAACTAGGGTTACAAGGATGTCCCCTACTAGTGCCTCATGCACGAGAACATGGGTTTTCATGGTTTATATACCACTTTTCACTAAGATGTGAGGTTATAGGCCAACGAGCCCATACCCGAGTGGCAAGGGCTCCTGCTTGGCATCCAAGAGACCCAGGTTCAAAACTAGGTAGAGGCGAATTTCTAGGTTACTATAGCAGTAATGTAGCAGTTACTCTTCGGTACTATAGTAGCCATAACTATTCACCTGATTTGGGCCTTCGGGCCACCGGTTTGGGCCTACGGGTCTCAAGGGACTTTAGGTCATCAAAGACCTTCAGGCCACAGGCCCTTTAGGCCACAAAGACCATAGATTAGCCCAGTTCACATAGAACAGGCCCCAAAAGAGGATCAGAACAACAAGAGTAGCAGGCACCATATGCAGAGATAACCGAATTGGAAGAATGAGAGGGTATTTCAGCCGCCATCGGGACCAGGCACTGTGCAACTTTGTACGCGACAATTCTAGCCGATCAACAATGCAAGGCAGGGAGCTAGGTGATCAATGATGCAGACGCTGGGGAGGGGAAGTTCAAGTAGGCTAGGACTACAGGTCATGTATTGGGCATGGTATGACTCTGGGCCTTTGGGTCATGTATTGCGAGTCAGTCGGGCCTTGTGCCTTGGGCCTACGGGTCATGTACGAGTTCTCCTTCAACCCTTAAAAGGGGGATTATCCATAATAAAAAAAATAAGGCCTTTGGGCCATTCGGGAAAGGTTATAGGGTCCCATTACTTACTAGTACCTATAGGTTTCCTCCCATGTTTAGTGATCTTTAGCTATTTGGCACTCACCATCATCATACGGTGTGGAATTTGGGCTACCTAAAAATTAAATGTGTTTTTAAATAGAGTTGCATTCCTTTGAAGTTTTTTTTCATTAAATCTTATTTCTTCTAATTGTTCAATCATTTTACTTTCATTTATTAAGCTTGAAATTTTATTTTACATATAATGTTCATAGCATGGAACCTTTTCTTGGGTGGAATACTGCTGGGAATTAGCTCACACCCTACTTACACCTTTGGGTGTAAGTAGATTTGGTAATGTTTGATACAAGTAACGGTAAATCTTATGGAGATGGAAGTTCGCATTGTTATCTATATTTCGTGCACGATGTTGTGGAGATGGATTGATGGTGGTTTCCTCTATCCATGTGGTGGTTTTTGAGATGTTTTTTGGTCACCTCCCTTGTGATAGTTTGGGATTTTGGTCCCTTTTTGGTAGTATCCATTTTGGTTCTTTTTTCGTTACAATTGTAACTCAATTATGGTTTTAAGGCTCATTTGGTTATGATTTTCAGTTTTTGTTTATTTAAATTGTTGATTTTTTTATATTTTCATATTCGATTAAATCGTTCCCACATATTAACATTTATAGCTGGGAAGTTGTGCCAACTAGTGGGGATCAGGAACGCCCTTCGATCCTTGCCATAGACCGGGTCAGGAACCGGTTTACATGATGACCTAACTTGGTTCGCAACACATGAAAATATAAAAATGATTTCCATAGTAGTCAAGGCATCACTAATAAGGACATATTAGTAGTATGAGTTCTCTACCCAGGTTATCTAGGTAGTCATGGTTCACTCCCATAGTCATATTAGTAGTATGAGTTCTCTCCTCATACCATCTTGGTAGTCATGGTTCACTTTCATGGCCATCTTAGTAGTCAAGGTTCACTCCCAAGACCATCTTAGTCTATCTCCAGAGTTATAAATCTTTACCTAATGTATTGGAGGGATATATATATCCCACCCATCACATAATGAAATTATACATACATGTACCACAATATCATAAAAAATCACATCATAACCAACAAAATGGAGTGGGTATCATAAACATGAAATCATATCAAAACCTGTGGAAAATATGTAGGTTTCATAATCATTTCATCAATAAAATAACCCATAAAATATAAATGGGTTTATTAAACAACAATCCATAAAAAATAAACATTCATATAAAGAATATGAATGGTATTCATGGACTATAACAAAGTATTTCATCTTATATGGGGAAGGATTCTGAAAGATAACTTGGAACATAAATTTTTATTAAAAATCACTTTTGGAAACATAAAAAATTTTCATAACCCATTAATTTTAAACCTATTTGAAAAAATATAAACTAATAATGAAAAAATCAATTAAAATATTTTCTTGAGGAAAATATCATTTATACTTTTAAAAAATACTTTTTGAAACATAAAACCTTTTGAAAACATGTTTCTTTGAAAATAAACATGAAAAATTGTAAAGAAATTTTGAAATTTTTTTGAAAAAATATTTATTTGAAAACATATTAAGGAATATTGAAATAATTTTTAAATCATTTTTCTTGGAAAATTATCTTAAGAGGTCTTTTAAATAAATTTCTTTGGGAAAATAATCTTTAAACATTTCTAAGTGTCTGATATTACTTTGAAACATTTAATTCATAATACCCATGAAATAATAACATTAAAATAATATTTAAATATCGTGAAAAGAATGAAATTTCATAAATAACATGGAAAATGAAAGTATATACACCTCGTAAAATAACATAGGTGCATAAAAAAACATGTGTCTCAAAGAAGAAAAATTGAGACAAAACTACCATACTCATTTGGAAACTTTTAAATTGTAAAACCTCATGAAATAGAGATCATAAAATGGATATATAAATACCCATAAATTAAAGTATAAAAATCATATAATAAATTCAAGGGTAGTATTTACACCACACAAAATAAATGAGTGGTGAATATGGCATGTTTCTCACAGAAATAACAAGTGAGATGAAATTCTTTTACAACTTTTTAAATAGTAGAATCATATGGAGCATGAAAGAAATAAAATTATATGGATATGAAAATAAGATAATATTATGGTTAAGACTCATAAAATACATTCATGGTCAGTATATTCACCATTTATAATAAACATGTAGTGTATGAGGCATGTGTCTAGCAAAATTAAAGGTGAGACAAAAATCCCTTACCTTAGGTTTGATTCACTCCTTATGTGTCCAAAAATCCTATATAGTGGTTTTAAAAATATTATTAACATAAAAAAAATAAAAATAATATTATTTTATCATATATGATTCATTTATTTCTTTATATTATCTATTTATTAACAATTCCAAGTTAAAGAAATGTTTTGGGCAATAACCGCTTTGTTTATCGTGTGTGTTTTGACTTTTTATTCTTGATAATATTACATTGATCATGATTTATTTAATTATATAATGTAAAAAATTATTTATATATCATATATATTTAGTATATAAATATATATAAAATATATATATATGAAATGGAATACATCATTCATGGAGACAGTAAGTCGTACGTACACATGAACATTGTTTCTGTTTTCTTATCATATTGAATGGAAGAAGGTAAATGAAATTTATGTATATATATTATTCCATTATAATTATTATTTCATATATTTAATATTTATTTATTATATACATTTTTATAATCATACTTGAAATGGTTAACATAGACGATGAATCTCATCGCATTGTGGAGATGGTAAGCCGTACGTACATACAAACGACGATATGATTATCTTAATGGTAAAAGGGTGAGGAATTATATGGTATATTAATTATAAATAATCAATATATTTTCTTAATTATTATTCATAGAATTTATATCCATAATTATACCCATAAAAATAAAGTAGTGATGAAAAAAAGATTACACCATGGCGTTGAGACGGTAGGTTGTATGCACGCATGTGTGGTTATTTCATTTTTTATAGGATGAATAAAAGGTATAATTTGGTTTTTAAATAATAATAATAACATATAATAATACAGTTAATACTTTATTTATTAATTTATAATGTAAAAAACACATTAAAAGGATGTAGAAGAAGAAATACTATTGAGAGAGTCAGTAAAGGAGATTACCTCTTCTTTAGTGAGCTCCCTCTAGATCTTCTCTTAGGGACACTATAATTGGTATTATGAGAATAAAAAAACCTCCATAATGTTACTAGGTAAGTTTATAAGGTAAATGGTTTTGTTATGGATGATATTTAAGGCTCCATATGGTGCGAGGAAATGAGGATGAATGTGCCTTTTTATAGGAGAGGGGATGGGCACTCTTGGAAAATATCAAAATATGAAATTATTATAAATTTATTTTTGAAAAAATAGATAAAAAGTGAGTTATTTATAATATAGGATGAATATGGGTAGAAATAAAATCATAAAATAAAAATTATACATGTTTTTATTATTTTTTAATCCTTATATTTTTTGTTTTAACCCTTATTTTACCTTTTTAATTCTTACCATGGTATCATGTAATTTAAACTTGGTGGGTAAATATAATTACTATAAGACACCAAAAGACCAATGAATTAGTAATTTATTATAATTTAGGAAATATCCAAATCATTTGGTTGATATTTTTATTTTCATGAATTTTATATCATTTAATAAAATATTAGTTCTTTTAAAATATCAATAATGTCAATTTTTGACACTATCCATTAATTGACTTTTAAAAATATAATAATAACATGATAAATTTTAAAAAACTCATTTAATATATATCTAACATGTCAAAGTTATCTAAAAATTCGTGGATAACATTAATCATCTCATTTTTTATTTATTTTAGTATTTTTATTATCATTTATTTGGTTCTTCCATTAGTTAAACAATTATTACATCATCATTTTATCTCCATTTAAGGTAATTATTTTGTCACTAAAAATTATAAATAAATTACCATAATGTAGATAAATAATATATATTTCAAATTAATATCTATAGTCGAACATAACTCCTATATTATCTCATATTAAAAATATTTTACTTGTTAAAAACAAAAGTGTAACATAATTGTCTTTTCTTTAAATATAATATTATAAATGTATTAATGTCATACATGTGGATCCAATTGGTCCAAAAATATAAAAAAGGATTATTTTTGTCGAATAAAACTCATAAAACTAAATTATTACAAGTTTTAGGGTAATTTTATAATGCTTATAATATTATTCTTACCCTTAATTACCCGATTTACCCTTAACTATGGTAAGAAAAATACTAAAGTTACCATTAAAAAAAATTAATTTGTTTATATTAGAACAAAAATTTCATACTAATTACAAAATCATATTTATATTTTTCAAAATTCAATTAAAAGAAGTGGAAAAATTTAGTTTAATGCTAATCCTGCAGACGTGGTGAGAAGGCTGCTAAAAAGAATGTTCAAAATTTCTATAAGTTTTTATATCTAATTTCAATATAAAAATGATTAAAATATCCTAAATTTTATTAATATATATATAATTGATCTATTAAGTCTTTAAAATCAATTTAAAATGTAATAATTATTGAAAAAAACACAATTTTTAAATACAATGCACTATTTTTCACTATTCATCAAAAAATGAAACTTCTCAGAAAAATATTAAAAATTAACCCTAATTTAATTTTGAAATTATGAATTAAAAAATGATACTTATAATACCAAATTCAATTTCTAGTAGTTTCTAAAATTAATTTTATTATCATTCACATAAGGACATAAAAAGTAGTTCCCTTAAGAAAATAGTATTTCTAAACATATTAAGACTTTACCAAAAAGTACACATTTCATTATAAATATGTTTTATTTATGTGAAAAAATTATAAATAACATTTAAAAAGTTGTTACTACTATTCATATGAATATTTTTAATTACTAGGTTATAACTATCTTGTCTAAATAATTATAATAGTAAAGTGTTGTTTCATAGAAACTTAGTATTGCTTGTAACACAAGCTTAATTGGTGTTGCGTGTAGTGCAAGATTAACATGGTGCTATATATAATGTAATCCAAAATTAGTGATTTTATATGAAAATAAAAATCTATATTCATCATTTTTTTAAGTAAAAAAATATCAAAAATATTAAATTAATTCAAAAATAATAATAATAATAATTCACAAAATCTAAAGGTGTTACATGAACCGCCTAATGTTGAGTCTTCCGACTCAAACCATCCACAACACTATTTCTCTTTCCCGATGTGTAAACTAGCTCAAAATAAAAATAATTCATGTACTTAACCTATATTATATTTTTAATATTCAAATCATGCTGGGAGAAGATATACTTAAGGCTTTTATGATCATTATACATCATTAACCATTTTCCCAACAAGCATTGCCACCAACACTTGAAGGCATAAACCGCTGCAGGCAATTCAATATCATTTTTATGGTAATTTATTTTATGAGGCCTTAACTTCCATGACCCGTATGTGAAAACTCACTCAACCTATATTAACACTACCTCAAGCCCAACACCAGATGCCTTAAAAAACAAGGTATACTCTTTACTAGGCTCGGGTAAGATCAGAACTAGTGCAGTAGTCAACTGCTTACTTAACTCTTGGAAAACAATTATCACATGATTCAAACCATTCAAAATTGATACCCTTCTTTGTCAAACCCAAAAGTGGTGATGGAAGAAGGGAAAATTATTTAATGAACCTTCAGTAATATCTGACCAAACCCAGAAAAATTTAGACATTATAAACATTATTGGACTGTTCCCAAGACACAACTACCTATACTTTCTCTACGTCCACTAACACACTTTCCTATGAGATGATGTGACCCATGAAATTCACCTTATCAATCTAGAAATGAAATTTTGAAAGCTTTTCATATAACCTATTCTCTATTAGTGTACTCTGGATAATGTCAATATGTTTGGGATGATCGTAATGAGTTTTAGAGTACACCAAAATGTCATCAACAAAAAAAACTACAAATTGATCCAGGTATGGGTGAAAGATTCAGTTCATTTGGGTCATGAAAACTACCGAAACATTGGTCAATCTGAACTACATCACAAAAAACACATACAACCCATACCTGCTCCTTAAGGTAGTCCACAACTCATTAGAAGATCACACCCTTAGCTAATGATATCCTGACCTCAAATCAATCTTGGAGAACATCGAGGAACCTCTTATCTAGTCAATAAGACCATCAAGTTGAGGAATAAGATATCTATTTTTTAACTTTCATATTATTTAGCTTCCTATCATCAACACATAACTACAAAGATCCATTAGCCTTATTGGAAAACAATACTGGAGATCCCCAAGGTGACATACTCAGACGAATGAAACCCTTGTTCTCTAGTTCTTCCAACAGAGTTTTAAGTTCATGGTGTTCTTCCAATGCCATTCTATACATTGGAATGGACACTAGTTCTACTCCCAATAGTAACTCTATCATTAACTCAACATCCCTCTTGGGTGGAATCCTCGAGAAGTCCCCAGGAAACACATCCTGAAATTGATCCACCATAGGAGGAAAGACAAGCTACTCTACTCCCACTTTAACAAGCATAAGACAAGCCACTTGGGTTGTGAGTTCACCCAACCACTGACAAACTGGCCCTGCACAGCCTGCCCGGACATCCCATTCACCACAATGGACATATGTGTCTCCCTCAAGAGACATGAATGATAACCTATGATGGTAAAAATCAATATGATATTGGTACAACACTAGACAATCCATATCTAAAATTATATCAAAACACAACATCTCTAGCACACACAAGTACCATAAAAAATGGTACCCACTGACCGCAAGAGAAAATACCTCACATTTCTTGATATTTTAAACTCACACCCATAACAGTGTATCAATCGATACCACCCTACTAAAAATTTCCACTACTAGACCCAACACAACATAAAAATGAGAAAACACAAAATAATGCACGGTACCTATGTCAAATAAAGCACTAAAAAAGTGAAAGCTATAAGGATCATACCTCGAAACATCTATGGTCCTACCTTGGTACCTCTAGGTGTAGATTAAATTTCCTGAAGATAACATGCCCCTCTACCATGGGCCCCATTCTAAGTTCCTAGTGCTACATTGCCCTGCTGATATGGACACTCCCACCCTAGAGTACCATGCCCACCACCTCTATCGGTATGACTAGTCAAGCTCCAACTACTTGCCTGATATGGGGTAACCAACCCCCTGCCTACACTTTTCATCAACCTCAATCCTCTATATGTGCCCATATAATGAGGGTTCCTACAAAACCTCTTCACATGCCCCATCCTGCCGCACACTCGGTACTTAATCAGTGGTTGGGGACACTGTTCTTGCATGTTCCATGACCAACCACTCTGATAGTAGAAATTTTGGTCACTACCCTGAGAGGCTGGTTCCTTTTTTGGATACTATTTCCACCACTACCCTAGTGTATACTCTCAAAGAGGAACTTTATTCTATCATAATCCAAACCATTGGTTCACCCAACTAGAACTACATTCCCACCAAGAGAAGCCTCTTTGAGGTTCCCTTCCGAGATAAGGGCATGGTCTACCATTTCAACAATCCTATTTAAATGGAATATATTTACTTGTGACTTGATCTATGTCTAATTAAATCTTTTAAATGTCTCACCATAGATTCTTCATCCCCTACCAACACCAAGATGAAGTGTTGCAAGTTAGTGAAGTGACTAGAATACTGCATCACTGGCATAGACCCATGGGTTAACTTCATAAACTATGCAGGCTTCTCCTACCTCATGGAATCTAGATATAAATGCTACAGAAACTTATCATAGAAGTATTTAAAAAATATAACATCCACTTAATGATTCTAAACCAAAAATCCCACCAACTCTTTGCCTAACCTCGTAGCATATAAGCCACCAGCTTGACTCTCTTCTCAGGAGGAGTCTCTAAGTGATGAAGAATCATCTAAATAGACTCTATCCAAAACTCTCCTACCTCGAACCCACCCTCTCTAGAAATAATTGGAGGTTTTTTTAGTTGTATATACCTATTCAGCTTGAAAATAATTAGTTAAACCCTCCCTAGGTCCCTTTCCATCATCTACATGAAATGATCTTAGTTCTCTCAAAAACTTTTCTTCACTATGGTTACCCTAGACCACTGGGTTTCCTTGCACCATTTTTGGAGGAGCATTCTCAGCGGCATATTTGGGTTTCCCAAATGAAACTTACCATTATGGTGGCATCTTCTTACAATGATAAACATGAAAATCAAATCACATAACACAAAAAATCTCCCATTTCACAAGGAAATACCTTCACTAGGTACAAACAACACATCCCACATACAATATCCTTGAGGATATCACCACACATCTGAAAAAATTACCACAACTGAGTTTTTAACCCACTTACACCATTCATAAGAAAAAACCTTTAAACATCCTTCACATTATTTCTATTTAACCATTTACATCATTATTATTAGAAATTATTTTCTTCGAATTTTTCATGAAAGTAAAATACATCCTACTCTTCATGTCCCACACACCCATCCTGTGTGTGCCTACCATGATGCATACTACCTATATCTCAAGGTTCCTAACATGATGTATAAATACACAACCTTGTGCCATTCCAAACATGAGAAAAATACCATAATATAGTAACATCACACAATAAGTGCATCACCGAATGGTGAAATATAATCCAACTGTAACAACATATATCAAGAACAAAAATTCCCATACAGGATACTTGGGGTTTACCTTGTATATGAGTTGGATACTCCCATGAATTAGATCATTTCCAAGGCCTGAAACTTCCTAATATCCTTTATACTATCCCAAATAGTAAGTTACAAAAATAAACCTAGTTCTGGTAACACTTTTTATCATCCATGACCTGGTAGCCACTAAACCAGTGCCCTGATCCAGGTCATCACATGACCTCAAGCGTGCCTCCCCATACACTAGAGGTTGCCGACTAGTAGTGGGGGTCTAATGGATCCCATGGGGGGACTATGACCTCTTTACTAGAGTATTACATAGAATATATCTTATAAAATAAATGAAACAATAAACAATAAACCAGAATAATTAATTACTAACCATTTCCCAAATAGGGTACAAACCAAAAAAAAAAAGAATAAATATGCCATGTCATGCTAATAGTGCCAAAAGTGCAAAGAACCCAAAATAAATACAAACAACTAACTCCCTAAATGGGTCCTAACTCCAATTATGGATCCTCATAAATTCATATCTCAGGCCCAAATCAACTCCCAAGCATATGGCCTTTTCCCTTAACTTGACCTACAATAATGATGTCTTCTCAGGTACCCAATGATGGACTGAGCATGGTGTGAGTATAACTCAGTTTTCCACCACCAACAATGTATAAACAATTTCCAGTATAAATAGATAGTGCATGAAAGTAATAAATAAATGACAAGATAAACAAAAGACAACTCAAGTTTCATTTGTTAACAATATTCCCTTCAACCATTTTAATCACCTAAATCCATTTTCATCACTTGTTCTATCTTCATTAATAAATTCATCATCACCACATGTTCCATGGATTAGGAATTACATGTTTTACCCCACAACCTAAGCCAGTTAATTACTACGAATAATGGAATAAGTCAAGTTCCCTATCTCACTAGACATAAACATAACATAAACAATTACATCACACTTACCTATGAGCCTCAGTATAGGAAGTCTCATCAAATGCATCCATTAGGGATTAGATCCCTAGTCTGACTCCCTAACTCATGCATTCTAGGGTGGGGTTTAGAGCCTAATCCCAACCCAACCCATGGGAGGATCCTTAATCCTTTATCCCACACCACCAAGCCATGTACACATTATTATTTATCCATTTACCACATGTACCATATCACAAACCATTCATAATCAATACACATAACATTCACATTTCACATTTCATTTAACACATAAATCATTCACATGCCTTAACCCATTAACCCATTTTCCATTTACTTAGTATAACCAATTTAACACATTTACCTTTTTCCATGCCTTAACCCATTATACATATTCATCTGTTTCCATACATTTACCCATTTAACATGTTCATAATTTCACATGCATTAACCCACTTATTCATTACAAGTATATTTCATAAGTAACTTATCACAATCACTTTATCACATCTATTCATTTCATATTGAGAAAAAAAAAATCCCTTATACCATTATCAAAGTCTATAAATAACAAAAAAATTCCATTTTTAACTCAAACCAACATATCAACATGTTCATCATGGGATATAATTTATCACAAGTCAAGTTCTTACTTGGAATTTCAATTTTCCTTATTCAGGAATTTTGGTAGACCCCATGGGTGGACCTAAATTAGTCAAGTCAACCTCAACACATCCCACAGGGATCATGAGGGGTTTAATTCATCATTTAACCTACCATTTTACTAAATATCACTCATGGAATAAAATTCACATCATGATGGAAGCAATATCACATCCACACATGAAAAAACTAACAATAAAACTATAGGATATAACTTTTAGATCACATACCTTGAATACATAGATGAACACTCACTTAACCCTTGAATTATATTTGTATTCAATAACCCTTTGAAGAATCAACCTATGATCCACTAAAAAAAGAGGGTTTTAGGGATTTAGAAGAAGAATAATGAAACCACAAGACCTAATCTTAAAAAGATAAGTAAGAGGAGCATTAGATTTACCTGAAGCTTTGATATGCACCTAAAGGAACTTCAAATAGCCTCCAAGACCAACCACTAAACACGATCTATATACCCAATTACCACTATAAATCACAATAGTCACCACCGATTTGTCCATTGTCTGCATAAGATATGACACATATTAGAAAATCACTTATAGGGGTGAGTATATACATACCTAGTATGACAACCCAAAAACTGAAGAAGGAGTAATAGAAATATATGATATAGGTAGTCAGATCAACCCATAACAAGAGGGATATAAAAATAATATATATATATATATATATATAATCATAAAGAAACCCAATAGTGAGAGAAATGGTATTTCCATCTCACAACCCATCTAATGTCGATGAGTCTTCCTGTAGCTCTAAAAGTTTATATTCTATGCCCAACATCAAACAACACTACACTATAATCTATGTGGTGGGGCCCACTGCTCGCTACTGTTCTCTATAGTCGAAGGAGTCACAACACCCATGGAGGACCCACTCACCACTGAAGCTCAAACACATGGGAGTAACACTCCATAGATAAAGAACCCACACCATGTATATGTGGGAGTTGGTGGACTAGAACCAACTAATTTGTACTTTATTCATTAAATAAACACCTTATCACATCTTGATTGTTATTCTGTGTGAAAATTCATGTGATAATGTTCCAAGGATATCTTTTTCATTAAAGGGTCATAGCGGATCCCTGCTATGATGAGAACCTGGAAGTGCCAAAACACTGTTCTTGAATATATGTTCTATGGCGGATGATGTTATTTGAGGGAAACAAATAATACAGGCCATTAGGGGTGATGACTCATAAAACTTTGAGACACCTTCTCATGGTGTGCACCCTTCGTAATATCCAAGAGGATATTATGAGAACAAGACCCGCCAGTAGAAAATCTACATTTCATAGTGTCATTGGATGCTCCTATCTACGGATGTGTGTATTGGTCCTTGGAACTTAAGATTATTATTAATGGGTATTACAACTCGTACACTTAGATGTATTGAAAAAAACTATGAAGACACACTGTTTTTAGAGAGGTAGGATACGTTGGATGCGTCATGAGTAATACCGCATTAATAGATAATGTGAGAAAGGATTTGTCCCTTCTATTCCATAACAGAATTAGATATCTCAGGCCATTTGATGGAATTGATATAGCCTAAATAAATCCATGGACTTGGTAAGGAATGGGAGAGTTCAATTCTGGAAAGTCAAAGAAAGAATAATCAGGCACATGGGTTGATGGTACTAGCATACAACCCGCTTGATTTGAGATATCGTAACAAAGGGATTATATTACACGGTAAGCGTTCGTATGGGGTGACACATCATTGCGGTGTTAAATTCTTTCTATATGGGTGCCTTGGCGTGTTGATAGACACTAACCATGGAATTTAGACAGGCTCCACCTAATGCCACTGAGAAAGAGGCCTAGAGGGTCACACACTAAGTGTGTCCATGTATCTCAGTTAAATATTAATTTAACAAGTTAAATAAATATTATTACCAACTATGGTTTAATAATTATTTAAGGATTCCTAATCGCATTTATTTAGACACTAGTTATTCGAGAGAGTATATTGTGGGTGAAATAATATATATTTATTAGTGAGTAATGCAGTTACATTTATTTAAGAAATAAATATCCATTCCTCAAGGTCTAATAAATGTGGTGGAGGAAATAAAGAAAAATGAAAACAAGATAAACACGACGTGTACATTGAATGTGCATGCTGTATAGTTTTCATGGAAAATGAGTACACGCTGTGTATTAATGATTACATGCCATGTAGTTTTTCCAGTCGGGATTTTGAGTTAATAATATCATTTTATTAAATGATATTTATTATAATCAGCATGGGTGCATGTTGAGGAATTAATCATTCGACATGGGGGTTTTCAACAAGAGTTAATGAAATAAATAAAATGTGTAACACGTTTATTTATTGTCATAACTCTATAACCTCAAACCCGATTATAAATATCCTCACAACCCAACACTTTTCTAGAGAGAATCATTGTGCACAACAATTCTGGAGAATTATCTCAAGGTCGAAAGAAATCCTTCCTCCAAGAACGCTCTCAATACCGAGAGAGATCCTCCTCCATCAGATCAAAGCGATCTAAGGTGGACAACGCAAGCGAAGGATTCTCCACGCCAACACCCCGATATTCCTTTGGCGACGTCCAGAGATATTTGGTGCATGTGTGGATCACCTCTAGAGGAAGTCTACACTTGGCTTCTGCGACGCAATGACTAATCACATCGGATCGTGACTGGAGACATTAACGAATAAAGAATTTCATCAAGGTAATTCTTGTCAATTAATTATAACCAACATATGATGATCCTATCTTTATGGTTCCAGGACCCCCTATTTCTTTTTTCGTTCTTCGTTCTATTCTGAAGATCCAGTGTTTTATTATCGTGATGGATCTCAGATTGATCGTTGTTAACGCTAAACTTAAATTTGGGAAAACCAACCAACGCGCTTCCACTACGTCCGAAACCTACAAGTGGTATCAAATCGATCATATTTTTGATTATAATTATTTATTTTTTCATTGGTGATTTACACATTTAATAATTTAGTTGTTTCAATTAAAGTTAATCGTTCTTTAAAATCTGAATCTCGTGATCCGTTCCTCCTCTCTCGTTTCTCATTCACCTTACAGAAACGAATTTTTCTTTTAATTTTTATTAAAATAAAATAGAGGATCTCATCCGGAGGTGCCAAAAATTCTTGGGCATACAACACTAGAATACACGGAGTGTATTCAGAAGTACACGACGTGTATTCGAAAGTACACGCCGTGTAGTGCATTGGACTGGTCTGCCAGACCAGCCTGTGTATTGGATCCTATCTAATTCATTTATGACCCCATGTGTTGACTAGGAATAGGTGGCACATGGTTTATGGATTACACTCTATGTGTTCCAATGAACACGGTGTTTAGTCCCTTCAGGTTAGGGTTGGACCGTGTACTCCGTACACAGCTTGCCCGGCTGGAAACCGTGTAACGCGGATACTACATGACGTGTATCCCACTGAACATGCCGTGTACTCCAAAAATTTCCAAAGTACATCTACATGCCATGTCCCCAGGCATGTACTTCAGATGGATGGTGAACAAAAGTACACACCATGTAGTTGGAACTACACATCGTGTACTTATCCAAATTACACATATTTATTAAAATTTATTATTATATTATAAAAACCCTTGAGATGTGTATGATAGTGTAGGCGTAAATATGAGGCACAATACGTGTTAGGTTTTATATATATATGTGTTTAATTTAACATCTGCGTAATAAACGGGAATTCACTAGGTTGCCTCCAAGGTACAAGTTACGTACAAAGATAATTTTAAATGAATTTATTTGTTTAAAATTATGATGGATGAGAATCTCAAGGAAATTAAGAAAAAAGGTTTAAGAAAAAAGGATTGATTAATTAAAGATAATTAATTGATTCGAGCGTGATTTATCTTAATCAAGAACGATTAAATAATTGAATTCTAGTTTTATTAATGCGTAATATCGTTGCATGCATGGATGATCATGAGCTAGACTAAGATCTTTGAGGTGTCCCTTGGCCATTAATTCCTTGTCCCCTCACTTCCCCTATAAATACCAAGCCATTCTCTCATCCTTTCCATTCCAAAATCCTCCTCAACGAAGTTATGGTCTCCTTACCTCCCAAGGAGTCCTCCCAATGTTCCCTCAAGCCTCATAAGGTCCCAAACTTCAAGATTTTGAAGTTACTCTTCAAGGTAAGGGATCCTACCTCTCTCTTTCTTTTCAATTACTCTCTTTTATGTAATTTATTTTATGCTCCATGTTTATATGTTGTAGGATATTATTTTATATTCCTATTACTGAACTTTTCATGATCATATGATGAGAGATCCCCTCTTACTCTCATCATTTCATTTTATTAATGTTTAAGTGGCGCCGTTAGGATGCCAAATTTTTGTAAGGGATTCTTCCACCCTTCTCATTTTTCAAGTTCTATTTTCATGTCATTTTATTCAAGTTCCTTTCAATATGTTGGGGGTATGATCTTATATGTCTATAATACTGTCCCTTTTATGTTCATATGATGAGATACCCTATTTGATCTCATCAATTCATTTTTTTGAAGTTTTAAGTGACGCCGTTAGACTGCTGAATTTTCATAAGAGAAATCTTATTTTTTTTCTTCCTTTCATGTTTTTTATTTCATATGATATGTCTTTAAAATTTCATTACCATGTTCTGAAATCATTTATATTCTATCCCCTACTGTGTTATGGATCATTTATGAGTGGTTTACCCATGCCCCCTCTCTTTTCAATGTTTTCTAAAACCCTGTAACATTACCGTTATGCAGCAGAATTTTCATCTCAAAATGTCTTTCTCTTTTTCTCAAATTATTTTATTTTATTTAGTTAATACTCAAAGATATTTCTTCTACAGGGGTATTCACATATATATCAAAATGTTCTATTTTAAATTCTGGGATTTACATACATGAAACCTGATTTCCTTTTCCGTGGGTTTAAAGTGACATAAAGATCATGTCTTAAAAGCAGTATTTAAAATGTTATGATTATGAAATGAAACCCATTTATTTTATGATATATGGGTTATTTATGAAATTTTTGATGATTATATATGTGTATCACAATATAATAAAGGCAAATTAAGGGTGTTCCCTAATAGCGCTTCAATGCATTGGGTAATGATGTGATTTCCAGGGATTACAATTCTAACGATACCTTGGTGAATAACCTTGGTAATTTTTTTTTAAATGATACCTTGGGGATGGACCTTGGTGATATGTTCATGATTGTCTAAGTTAAATGTTTTAGCCACATCTTCAAGTTATGAATCATGTTCTTTTCATTATGATATGCATCATGATCTCTTTCTCATGCCTTAAAGCTATTTATCATGACTTTATTGATGTATCTCAAGTTCACATGTAAAATGTTTCTCTTATTTCCCTTACTAGGCCTTCTTCTCACCCTTTACTTTGATGTGTGCTCCCAAGTTATGAGATGTTGTAATGAACTTAGGATGAATAAAGAATAATCCTTTCAAGTGTTTAAAAATAATAATTTATGTCATCATGTATTAATTTCCTGGTTTCCAAGACACTAAACCTTAAATATTCTCAGTTTTGTAAAATGTAATGAAAAGTTATGTTATAAAAAGGCGGGATTATATAGTTGGTATCAAATGATGGTTTAGTTATTTATGGAAATTAGGATATGAAAACTTTAGGAATAACCCTATAGAAAAGTTTAAATATAGGAAATCTTCCTGGTATTTTGGTGAGTATTGAGTAAGCGGTTTATCAAGAAAATACATCCCTGTCTGGATACGAGCAGGTAGAGGAGGCTATGGCATAGATGTACATAGGGGTAAAACCCAAAAATACCGCTTTGAGCTAGAATATAATGGGAACTAGTAAACAAAAACGGGCCTTGCTGCACTCTTGGTTACGATACTCCTGAGGGATATGTTTGGTTAATTGAAAGATTTTTATGAATAATTATGAAGGAATTATAGAAAAATGTAATTGTATAAGCATGAAGTTTTAAGACATAAAATCCTTTTAGTTAAAAGATTCGTAAATGAAATAAGTTTTTCATGAAGGATTTATTCTTTTAGAAAATGACCCCATCGTCTAGGAATACATTGATGTATTTCCTAAGGAGTTACCCAGACCTCCCCCAGAAAGAGAGGTAGAGTTCTCCATTGAAATTCTACCTGGATCTCATATGATGTCAAAGACCCCCTATAGGATGGAAAATGTGGAGATAAAGGAATTAAAGAAACAACTCCAAGATCTTTTGGAGAATGAGTTTATCCAACCAACTGTGTCTCCTTTGGGAGCACCAGTTCTCTTTGAGAAGAAGAAGGATGGATCGACGCAGCTATGCATTGATTATAGAGAAATGAATGGGATCATAGTGAAGAAAAAATACTCTCTTCCTAGAATTGATGAATTATTTGACCAACTTTGTGGGACTTAATTCTTCTCTAAGATTGATCTTCATTATGGTTATCATCAATTGAGGGTGAAGAATGATGATATTCCAAAAACTACCTTCCAATCAAGATATGGGCATTATGAGTTTGTTGTTATGCCCTTCGGACTGTCTAATACACCTGTTTTTTTATGGATCAAGAATAAGTTGATTTTAAAAACTTGTGTTTTATCAAATTGATATCCTTTTTATAGGAAAATAATTTGGTGATTAAATGATAAATGTTATTTTGGTCGATGTTTTCTCTATTGGAGTACTATATGCCTAAGGAAAATAAAAATACTACAGGATTTTATTTGTGGAGGAATGGTTGGAATTTTTATTTTGTAAGAATCTATGTATTTATTGTGGACATATGGTGATTTGGGTTATTTCTACAAAATGATTAACCTAGCATAGAGAATACGTGATTAGGTTAATTACACTTTAGTATGAGAATTTAAGAGTAGTCGATGTTTTTTGGAGATAAATGTTAAGATTTATTGGGGAAGAATATGTGATTAAATCCTTCTGAGTTTTGGGTTTCAATATTAGTTTGATTTATTTTGATGAATTTTAAGGACGATTGTGTATTGAATGGTCTTTCTTGAACTTTGGGTACTATTTGTTGAATTTTGGAGATTAATAGTAGTTTTGTTATAAAGTATTATCCTTTTTGGGGATTATATGATCTCGTACTAACCATTTTGGTTTTAGTTGATGTCTAAATAAAAGGGAAATATATAGTTATCCTTTTTTGGATTATGTGATTCTCTAGAAGATGATTCTTGTGCTTTTTATGTGACCAAGTCTTTTTGAATGCTCATCGTTTGGAGAAAGGATTAGTTTTGGTAGAAATTTATTAAAGGATGAAACTCTACTTGAAGGTAAGTATATTTCCTTATGTTTTTATTCTATGTAGTAAATTAATTCCTCAAAATTATGAAAAGGAACGTAAAACAAAAACATTGTTGGTTTACGTTTCCTACTGGGTAATCAAAGACCGTTTACACACATCATAATTTTGTGATTTTCTTGTGGTTAACTTTATCCTAATCATGTTTTCTATCACTCTCCATCAGAACATGACCCTTTGTTTTCTCTTCCATATCCATGTTTCCCTATATGGAATCCTAGTGTGGGTTAACTCGGGTGACCTTTGTACTTCCCTTTCTTTCTTTTAAAGTAATAGTTTTACTGACTCTTTTTCCGATGTGGGACTTTCAACGAAATTTAGAAGCCCAATTTTTTTTAAATTGTGAGGATGCAATTTCTTAAGGGGGGAAGAATGTAACGACCTGAGATTTTGAATAAATTTTATTTCCTAACTTTGTGTGTTATTTTATTTTATACTCAACAAAAATATTTCATTTAATAAAATGAGTATAATTAAAATGAGACCGTTGGGTTTTAACTGTTATATGACCATTGGAAACTAAATGTTACAATTATTGTCTATAAATACAAGTGATCTTGATTAATTAATATAGAAAGAAGCTTCGATGGCCCCATCCAGTAGTCTCGGGCCAATAGAATCCTATATGACGGAACTCGGGAAGGAGGTAGCACCTTTGGGCTTTACTCTGGACCAAACCCAAGCCGAACTTCATCATGTAAAGTTGGAATGGAATTGCCTTCGCGAGAAGTTCAAGTTGACAGAAATCATTACTCGGGCAATGTTGGTCGAGCCACCCCAAGATTCTATCACCCTAGAACACCTTACTCTTAGGTCCTATGCTGGTGTTATAAGGGGTTATGTAATGAGACCGTAACTGCCTTGTGTAATCCTTTCATTTAAATAAAAAAATATGATTTCTTCTTATGGTGAAGTTTTTGATTTTTCAAATGTCCGAATAAATATAGTATGCATATTATTGATGAATTTTAGAAGGATATTTTTAAAAATATTTATGTAAACCTTAAATAATTAATAATGTGTAATGATTTTCAAAAAATGGTCTTCTATAGTTATGTTCAGTAAGAAATTTAGAGTCTAATAAGATCAACTTAATATTTGATGAATAATAATTTATGAATAGTGATTTTACGCTTAGGATTAGTAATGTGACCAAATGGATTAGTAATCTCACTTAAAGAAAGTATTAATATAATTTACGCACCTTGATTAAGTAATGTGATTCAATAAAATAGGTAAATAACTGTTTCAGAATTTATTAGTCAAGTATTAGTTTTTTTGGTTGAATATTGTCTTTTAATTAGAAATTAAATTAAAAATATTTAGAAAATTATTTTTATAAAATGGAGTTCATTTTTGAATTTAGAGCATCGATATTAGGTTATGGTGATTTTTGGGGATTTTTTTGAAAAAAATGAATTTTCAGTGAATAGTGTTTTTATATAAAAATTAAATTAAAAATATTTAGAAAATTATTTTCAGAAAATGGAGTTAATTTTTGAAATTAGAGAATATATATGTGGTTAAGGTGAAATTTAGGGATTTTTCTGAAAAAGTTGAATTTTCGGTGAATATTGAATTTTCAGTTTAGAGTTTCGGGTGTTGAATTACATCATTAAGGATGTAATAATTATGGAATAATTCTAGTCGACTTATGAATAGTAAGATATGGTATGAGGTGTCTCAAGTGGACAATACCACAGGCAAGCCCATGGTTTTTCCAATACCACCAATGAGGTGTCCCTAGGCCATTAATGCCTTGTCCCCTCACTTCCCCTATAAATACCAATCCATTATCTCATCCTTTCCATTCCAAAATCCTCCTAAACGAAGTTATGGCCTTCTTACCTCCCAAGGAGTCCTCCCAAGGTTCCCCCAAGCCTCCCAAGGCCCCAAACTTCATGATTTTGAAGTTACTCTTCAAGGTAAGGGATCCTACCTCTCTCTTTCTTTTCAAGTACTCTCTTTTATGTCATTTCTTTTATTCTCCACGTTCCTATGTTGGAGGATGTTATTTTATATTCCTATTACTTTCCTTTTCATGATCATATGATTAGATATCCCCTCTTACTCTCATCATTTCATTTTATGAATGTTTAAGTGGTGCCGTTAGGCTGCCGAATTTTTTAAGGGATTCTTCCACCCTTCTCATTTTTCAAGTTCTATTTTAATGTCATTTCATTCAAGTTACTTTTAATATGTTGGGGTATAATCTTATATGTCTATAATACTGTCCTTTTTATGTTCATATGATGATAGACCCTATTTTATCTCATCAATTCATTTTTTTTAAGTTTTAAGTGACGCCGTTAGACTGCCGAATTTTCATAAGAGAAATCTTATTTTTATCTTCCTTCCATGTTTTTAATTTTATATGGTATGTCTTTAAAATTTCATTACAATGTTCTTAAATCATTTATATTATGTCCCCTACTATGTTATGGATCATTTATGAGTGGTTGACCCATGTCCAATCTCTTTTCAATGTTTTCTAAAACCCTGTAACATTGCCGTTATGCTGTAGAATTTTCATCTCAAAATGTCTTTATCTTTTTCTCAAATTATTTTATTTTATTAAGTTAATACTCAAAGATATTTCTTCTATAGGGGTATTCACATATATATCAAAATTTTATATTTTAAATTCTAGGATTTACATACATGAAACCCACTATCCTTTTCCGTGGGTTTAAAGTGACATAATGATCATGTCTTAAAAGCAGTTTTTAAAATGTTATGATTATGAAATGAAACCCATTTCTTTTATTCTATATGGGTTATTTATGAAATGTTTGATGATGATATATGTGGATCACATTATAATAAATACAAATTAAGGGTACTTCCTAATAGCGCTCTAATGCATTGGGTAATGATGTGATCTCTAGGGATTACAATTTTAATGATACATTGGTGAATAACCTTGGTAAATTTTTTTAAATGACACCTTGGGGATGGATGTAACGACCCGAAATTTTGAATAAATATTGTTTCCCAATTTTATGTGTTATTTTATTTTATTTTTATACTCAACAAAAATGTTTCATTTGATAACATGAGTATAATTAAAATGAGACCATTGGGTTTTGACTATTATATGACCATTGGTCAATATGACCGCTGTAAACTAAACGTTTCGATTATTGTCTCTAAATACAAGCAATCTTGGTTAATTATTATAGAAAGAAGATTTGATGGCCTCACCAAGTAGTCTTGGACCGATCGAATCCCATCTAACAGAACTTGGTAAGGAGGTAGCACCACTGGGCTTTGCTCTGGACCAAACCCAAGCCGAACTTCATCGTGTGAAGCTAGAACAGAATCGCCTTCACGAGAAGTTCAACCTGAGAGAAATTTCTACTCGTGTGATGTTGGCCAAGCCTTCCTCAGATTCTCTCACCTTAGCACACCTTACACTTAGGTCCTATGCTGGCGTGATAAGGGTCTATTTAAGGATACCGTAACTGCCTTGTGTAATCCCTTGTTTTAAATAAAAATTGGGATTTCTTCTTATGATGAAGTTTAAAAATTTTCAAATGACCGGATAAATATAGTATACATATTTTTTATGAATTTTAGAGAAAGTTTATTTTAAAAATGTTTATGTAAACCTTAAATAATTAAAAATGTGTAATGATTTTCGAAAAATGGTCTTCTACAATTATGTTCAGTACGAAATTTAGAGTCTAATAAGATCAACTTAATTTTTGATGAATAGTAAATTATGAATAGTAATTTTATGATTAGGATTAGTAATGTGTCCAAATGGATTAGTAATCTCACTTAAAGAAAGTATTAATATAATCTAGGCACCTTGATTAAGTAATGTGATTCAATAAAATGGTTAAATAACGGTTTCGTAAATTATTATTCAAGTATTAGTTTTTTCGAGTGAATAGTGTTTTTTAATTAAAAATTAAATTAAAAATATTTAAAAAATTATTTTTATAAAATGGATTTCATTTTTGAACTCAGAGCACCGATATTTTGTTATGGTAATTTTTGGGATTTTTTCTGAAAAATGAATTTTCGGTAAATAGTGTATTTATTTAAAAATAAATTAAAAATATTTAGAAAATTATTTTTATAAAATGGAGTTAATTTTTGAAATCAGAGCATTGATTTTGGTTAAGGTGAAATTTTGGGATCTTTCTGAGAAAGTTGAATTTTTTAGTGAATAGTAAAAAATACAGTTTTAGGGTTTCGGTATGTTTAATGACATCACAACTGTGTCATGATGATATCATGAGATATTTTAAGGGATGTTCGACCAAAGGTGATGAAAAATTGTATGGGGGGCCCCATGTGGCCTAACTTCATGGGAAATATCTTGGGAGAGCACATGGTTTTGAGAAAACCAGTTTTGAGGTGTCCCTTGGCCATAAATGCCTTGTCCCCTCACTTTTCCTATAAATACCAAGCCATAATCTCATCCATTTCGACTCCCCACTCTTCCCCAACGAAGTTCTGGTCTCATTACCTCCCAAGGAGTCCTCCCAAGGTTCCCTCAAGCCCTCAAGGTCCCAACCTTTGAGTTTTAAGAGTTACGTTTTAAGGTAAGGGATCTGATCTCTCTCTTTCTTTTCAGGAAATCTCTTTTATGTAATTTCTTTTATGCTCCATGTTCTTATGTTAAAGGGTGTTATTTTATACTCCTCTTACTTCCCTTTTCATGTTCATATAATGATAGATCCCCTCTTACTCTCATTATTTTGTTTTATGAAGTTTTAAGTGGCGCCGTTAGGCTGCCGAAATTTTTGTAACGTATTCTTTCTCCCTTCTCATTTTTCAAGATCTATTTTCATGTAAAGTATTTCAAGTTCCTTTTTATTATGTTGGGTTATGATATCTAAATTTATCATACTGATCTTTTATGATCATATGATGAGATAACCCATTTAATCTCTTCAATTCAGTATTTTGAAGTTTTAAGTGGCACCGTTAGGCTGCCGAATTTTTAAGTGGTTCTTTCACCTTTCTCCTTTTTCAAAGTTCTAATTCCATGTCAAGTCTTGAAGGTTAATTTTTATTATGTTGAGGTATGATCTCTAAATTTATCATACTGATCTTTTATGATCATATGATGAGAGACCCCATTTTATCTCTTCAATTCAGTATTTTGATGTTTTAAGTGGCACCGTTAGGCTGCCAAATTTTTAAGTGGTTCTTTCACCTTTATCCTTTTTCAAAGTTCTAATTCCATGTCAAGTCTTGCAAGTTCCTTTTTATTATGTTGGGGTTAATACCTAAATCTATCATACTGATCTTTTATGTTCATATGATGATAGACCCTATTTGATCTATTCAATTCAGTATTTTGAAGTTTTAAGTGGCGCCGTTAGACTGCCGAATTTTTAAGGGATTCGTTCACCCTTCTCGTTTTCAAGATCTACTTTCATGTCAAGTCTTTCAAGTTTCTTTTTATTATGTTGGAGTATTATCTCTATATCTATCATACTGATCATTTATGTTCATTTGATGAGAGACCCTATTTGATCTCGTCAATCCATTTTTGGAAGTTTTAAGTGACGCCGTTAGGCTGCCGAATTCTCATAAGAGAAATCTTATTTTTGTCTTCCTTTCAAGTTCTTCGTTTCATATGGTATATCATTCAAATTTCATTACCATATTCTTAAATACTATATATTCTGTTCCCCTACTGTTTTATGTATCATTTTTGAGTGGGTGACCCATTTCACCTCTCTTTTCAATGTTTTCTAACACCATGTATCGTAGACGTTATGCTGCATAGTTTTCGTCTCAAAATGCCTCCCTCTTTATCTCAAAATTATTTTATGTTATTAAGTGAATACTCAAAGCTCTTATTTCTACAGGGGTATTCACATATATATCAAAATGTTCTATTTTAAATTCTGGGATTTACATACATGAAAACCACTTTCCCTTTCCATGGGTTTAAAGTGACATAAAGATCATGTCTTTAAAGAAGTTTTTTTAAAACGTTATGATTATGAAATGAAACCCATTTCTTTTATGCTATATGGGTTGTTTATGAAATTATTTATGATGATATATATGGCTCACATGATAATAATGACATTTCAAGGGTGCACCCAGATAGCGCTCCAATGCATTGGGTAAAGACTTAATCTCTAGAGATGACTTTTTAGACTGATACCTTGGTGAATTACCTTGGTAATTTTTAATGACACCGTGGGGATGGACCTTGGTGAAGCGAAATGATTGTCAATATTAAATGTTGTAGCCACATCTTCAAGTTATGAAAAATTTTATTTTTATTATGATATATCTCATGATTTATTTCTCATGCCTTAAAGTTCTTTTCATGACCTTATTGAAGTATCTCAAGTTCACATGTAAAATGTTTCTCTTGTTTCCCTTACTGGGCCTTCTGCTCACCCTTTCTTTTGATGTATGTCCCCAGGTTATGAGATGCAGTAATGAACCTAGGATGAACATGAGGAGAAGACTTTCAAGTGTTTAAGAAGAATGTTTTATGTTTTCATGTTTTAAGTTCCTGGTTTCCAAGACACTAAACCTTAACGATCCTCAGTTTTGTAAAATGTAATGAAATTTTATGTGATAAAAAGGTGGGATTCTATAGTTGGTATCAAAGGATGGTTTAGTTATTTGTGGAAATTAGGATATGAAAACTTTAGGAAGAAGCCTATAGAAAATTTTATATATAGGAAATCTTCCTGGTATTTTGGTGAGTATTGAGTAATGGGTTTCCAAGCAAATACATCCCTATCTAGATACGAGCAGGTAGAGGTGGGTCTGACATATATATACATAGGGGTAAAACCTGAAAACACCGCTTTGAGCTAGACTCAAACGGGAACTGGTACATGACAACAGGGCTTGCTGCACTCTTGGTTACGACACTCCCGGGGGATATGCTTTGGTAAATTCATAAGCTTAGTATGAACCATTGTTAAAGGAATAAAGTTAAAATAAAATAAAGATTCACATAAGAATATATGATCATGGATAACCTAGATGGGAACCTAGGGGATCAGAAGTTAGGGTATACTTTTCTTCTTCAAGTTATCCTTATATTCTTTAAGTTTCTTTTCATGATTATTGGATAAGTATTTAACCCACTAATTATAGTTTCTTTTCTTAGTTAATGGAGGGAAATGGAAAAACATGTCCCAACAACCAATGTGATAGGAAATGCTACGATTACCGTATTAATAAGATAGAGATGATTAGGGGATTAAAAGATGATTATTATTTTGGAAGACGTTCAATATTTTGGGGACCCTATATGATCGAGGTAAATAGATTACTACGGTATTTTCATTGAGGAGTAAGGTTGACTTATATTTTGAAGAATCAATGAATTTAAGGTGGACTTATAGTAATTTAGGTTACTTATGGGAATGATTAACCTATCTTGGATAAAATATGTTTAGGTTAGATAATTTTTTTTCTAAGATGTTAGGAGTGGTTGATGTTGTTTGGAGATGAAAAATGAAGTTTATTTTGGAAGACTATGTTTTCAAATCCTTCTTGTATTTGGGTTTCAATATTAGTTTGGTTTATTTTGAGGAATTTTAAGGACCGTTATTTATGGAATGGTCTATGATGAACTTTGGGTAGTACCATCGAACTTTGAAGATTTAAAAGTAGTTTCTATTCCTATGGGATTATTTCTTTTTGAAGAGTTGTTTTACCTTACCCTTTCTATTTTTGGGATAATGTTTAAAGATAGAAGAAATAGATAGTTAATCTTTTGTGGATTATGTGATTCTCTAGAAGATGATTCTTGTGTTTTGATGAGACCAAGTAGTTTTGAATGCTCATAGTTTGGAGAAAAGATTAGTTTTGGGTAGAAACTTATTAAAGGATGAAACTCTACATGAAGATAGGTATATTTTCTTATGTTTTTGTTTTATGTTGTAAATGAATTCCTCAAAATTATGAAAAGGAATGTAAAACAAAAACATTGTTGGTTTTAGTTTCCTACTGGGTAATCAAAGACCATTTACACACATCATAAGTTTGGGATTTTCTTATGGTTAACTTTCTCCTAATCATGTTTTCTATCACTCTCCCTCAGAACTTGACCCTTTGTTTTCTCCTCCATGTCCATGTTTTCCTATATGGAATCCTAGTGTGGGTTAACTCAGGTGACCTTTGTACTTCCCTTTCTTTCTTTTAAAGTAATAGTTTTACTGACTCCTTTTCCGATGTGTGACTTTCAATGAAATTTCAAAACCCAATTTTAAAAATTGCGAGGACGCAATTTCTTAAGGGGGGAAGATTGTAACGACCTGAAATTTTGAATAAATCTTGTTTCCTAATTTTATGTCTTATTTTATTTTATTTTTATACTCAACAAAAATGTTTCATTTGATAACATGAGTGTAATTAAAATGAGACCGTTGGGTTTTGACTGTTATATGACCATTGGCCAATATGACCGCTGTAAACTAAACGTTTCCATTATTGTCTCTAAATACAATTAATCTTGGTTAATTATTATAGAAAGAAAATTCGATGGCCTCACCCAGTAGTCTTGGACTGATCGAAGCCCATCTAACAGAACTTGGGAAGGAGGTAGCACCACTGGGCTTTGCTCTGGACCAAACCCAAGCCGAACTTCATCATGTGAAGCTAGAACAGAATCGCCTTCACGATAAGTTCAACCTGATAGAAATTATTACTCGTGCGATGTTGGCCAAGACTCCCTCAGATTCTCTCACCTTAGAACACCTTACACTTAGGTCCTATGCTGGCGTGATAAGGGGCTATTTAAGGAGACCGTAACTGCCTTGTGTAATCCCTTGTTTTAAATAAAAATTGGGATTTCTTCTTATGATGAAGTTTATGAATTTTCAAATGACCGGATAAATATAGTATACATATTTTTTATGAATTTTAGAGAAAGTTTATTTTAAAAATGTTTATGTAAACCTTAAATAATTAGAAATGTGTAATGATTTTCAAAAAATGGTCTTCTACAATTATGTTCAGTACGAAATTTAGAGTCTAATAAGATCAACTTAATTTTTTATGAATAGTAAATTATGAATAGTGATTTTATGATTAGGATTAGTAATGTGTCCAAATGGATTAGTAATCTCACTTAAAGAAAGTATTAATATAATCTAGACACCTTGATTAAGTAATGTGATTCAATAAAATGGTTAAATAACGGTTTCGTAAATTATTATTCAAGTATTAGTTTTTTCGAGTGAATAGTGTTTTTTAATTAAAAATTAAATTAAAAATATTTAAAAAATTATTTTTATAAAATGGATTTCATTTTTGAACTCAGAGCACCGATATTTTTTTATAGTAATTTTTGGGGTTTTTTCTGAAAAAATGAATTTTCGATGAATAGTGTATTTATTTAAAAAATAAATTAAAATTATTTAGAAAATTATTTTTATAAAATGGAGTTAATTTTTGAAATCAGAGCATTGATTTTGGTTAAGGTGAAATTTTGGGATCTTTCTGAGAAAGTTGAATTTTCAGTGAATAGTAAAAATACAGTTTTAGGGTTTCGGTATGTTTAATGACATCATAACTGTTTCATGATGATATCATGAGATATTTTAAGGTATGTTCGACCAAAGGTGATGAAAAATTGTATGTGGGGCCCCATGTGGCCTAACTTCATGGGAAATATATAACGACCCATACTTTACATACATTGTTAATACTTCAAAATTGAAGCACACTTATTACAACATATGACAAAACCACAAAGGACCGTATAGGTATAGTGTCTTTAGAAACTGGGAAACATAAACAACTAGTTCATAAATATTCTACAGTGTCTCCCATTTATTTCATCATATCTAGGGTCCCTTTTAGCATATTCTACTTAATATCCATCTTCCTGACCTGGGGAAAAGAAAACATAAAAGGGTGAGCTCAAATGCTCAGCAAGGGCAAATAAAGGAAATAAAAATCATATCATATCTTTTTGAAAATCATAACCTGCAAAAGAGATCATAATATCTTAACATGGAATAAATCATAGAAGTGAAAATGAGATCCCCATAATCATAACATGAAACTTGAAACTTTGTGGCATGCACACATAATCATGGAAAATCATTTCTTGTTAGTCATGACTCATTTCCAAGACTATCTTAGTGGACAAAGTCCCTTTCTGAATCAAGTAACCCTCGTTTCAGTCCTGTTTCACTGAACCGGTATAACCTACCGTTCCAGCCCTGTCTATCTCATGAGATATAAAATCTTTACCCAATGCATTGGAGGGAGATATAGGTCCCACCCATCTTATAATGAATCCTTTCTTATGTGTGCCACATAATCATAAATCATACATCATCGCATAACCCATGTAATAAAAATGGGATTCTTAAACAACATGACATCATAAAACAATTCATATAAGATAAAGGAATTCATAAAAATGTTTCCATCACAACATAATCAAATCCATGTAATAATAGGGATAAAAACAGAACCCTTTTATTATCTTAGATGGAAAATAATTTTGATAAAATACTTGAACTTCATTCTTGAGGAAAATATCCTTTCTACTTCAAAAACACTTTTCCTTTCTTAACATGTCATACAATTTTAAAATAAAAGAAGTTGATTAAAAATAAACTTGAATACTTGTAAAGGAAGCTTCTTGGAAATAATTTTTTTGAAATCCATTCATGCCGTATAAGTTAAAAAAACATTCTTCGTACTTTTGTCGGAAAAGTCAAAAAGTACCTCGTACGAAAAATGACAAAAGATTCCTTTCATACATATTACTAAAAACTCACCGAAGGGTAAAAATGTATTTGAACAATTGTAGGTGGATGGAAATAATATTACATATTGATGAAACATGGATGTGGATGATAAAATACACCCCAGTAAATACTTACGAATAAACAATCTCGGATAAAAATGAGATTGTGATATTTCCCTTACCTTAGGTCCGATTTGCTTTGTACGTGTCCGAAGATCCTGTATAATGGTTTAAATAATGTTATTGACTTATTCCAGAATCATAAATATTTATATTATATCATATATGGTCATATTCTTAGCTTCTTGTTAGTAATATTTCATTGTTACTTGTTACTCGGGTCTTTATTGCCTTTTGCTCTTATGCGTGTTTTGCCGAATAAATTCTTATTATTATTTTAAGGTTATAGATACCTTATATCCAGAATGGTATTAGTGTAACATATATAATATTTATTCATTCAATTCATTTATATAATTACTATGTAATGATGATCATGTAGAACGAGTCACATCACATCGTGGAGACGGTATTCCGTACGTACGCACGAGTGATGATATCATTCCTATGATCGTGGAATTGTATTGGAGTATATGTATATTATTTCAGTATCAATATTACTTTATAATAATCATAAATAGTTACTCATTACACCATTATACCCATCCTTGTAAGGTGGTGGTGGAAAATAGATTACACCACGGCGTGGAGACGGTATTCTGTACGTACGCACGCGCGGTGATTTCATTTTTCCGTACGATGGATAGAAGGTGAATTAGGGTTGTTTCATATTTATAATAACATATCAGTATGTAAGTAATACTGATGTTATTACTTTATCATGAAACAACTAAAGAAGAAGAAGTTGAAGAAGATAGAAATTGAAAAGATCGGTAATGGATATTACCTCTTCTTTGGAACGCCTCTTTGAATCCTCCACTTAGGGAACTAAGATTGGTCTTTGAAGAAGACCAGGACCTCTAGGATTATTCTAGGGAAGTGGAGAGGAGAAAATGGCAGGGGTTGGCCGAGATTGAGTGCTCAAATTGGTGTGAGGAGGAGGGGGAGGAGGTGCCCTTTTATAAGGGAGGAGAGGGGCACCTTAGGAATATCTCAAAATATTATTTTATATTAAAGTCAAAATTGGTTTATAATGGTTCCAAAGGATATTATTTCGAAGCTAAAGTGGGGATGGGTCTAAATACTATCAACCAATAGGATTTATACAAGTTTAGGGTATTATTTTAACCTTATCAATTAGATTTAACTCTAAGTTAATTAATTTAACTTTTACCGTGTCTTTTTGTTTTCTTTCTCTATATGGTTAATACACTTACTATAACCTGCCAAACGAACCCCAAATTGTTTATTATTAATATATATATCCTTATCTAAGTTATTGGGCCGAACCTTAGATTTTCAGGAATAAAATTACAATTAATAATATAATATTTGATTTAAAAACTATTTTCTGTCAATTTTGACACTATTTGATATATGATTTTTGTGAAAGTCATAACAGAATTATATGTTCGAACCAAGTTGATTAAATCAACATTAATATATCATAGTAACCTATAAAATTATTGGAATTCATAAAAAGTCTCAAATTACATTTATTTTGGTGTTTATAACATCAATTATGTCAATATTTCATTAATAAGATAATTACTGCATCATCATTGTGTCATAAATAAATTAAATTATTTAATGTCTAAAAATTACAAATAAAATACCATTATGTAGGAAATCTTTTTAGATTTCTAATTAATATTTATAGTCGAATTTATCTTATGTATAACCCCATATTAAAAATGATTTACTTATTAAACTTTGATTTTAACTATTTTAACCCTTCTTTAAATAAATTAATAATAAATGTCCTAATCTAATCCAAGTGGGCCTAAATGGTCATATTTTATTCCTAAGTTTGTTTTTGGTCGAAATACACTTGTCCAATAGAATTATGACATGTGTTAGGGTAATAGTAATATCATATTTACCCTTAGTTACCCTATTTACTATTAACCGCGGTAAAAAAAAGTAAAAAGTTACTATTCACCAAAAAATTATTTTTATCTCATTGAACCACATTTTACTTACTGATATCAACCGTGTCTGTCGGATTTTCGAAATTCCATTCACAGAAGCGGTAAAATTAAGTTTTATGCAAAATTCAGTTTTTAACCTACCACTTAGTGGTTTCACTATTCATCAAAAATTGAAAGTTTTCATAAAAATACCAAAATTTCACCCTAGGCTAATTTCGGTATTCCGAATCCAAAAATGAAGTCCATTTAAAAAAATAAAATTAATAAAATTTCAAAAAGTGGTTATTACTATTCATAACGGCTAGTTTTAATAATATTTTAATAGCATATCGTTGTTTAGTGAAACTCGGTATTGCGTACGACGCAAGCTATCGAGGAAGGTCGTGATTGCGTGTAAAGTAAGCCAAGCAAGTGTGTAGTGAAAGATTCCTTTCATGATATAAAAACAAAATATTACTCATAAAAATCTCGGGTGTTACATTCTACCCCCCTTAAAAAGAATTTCGCCCTCGAAATTCATCACTTTGTAACAAACAGATGAGGATACTTCTCCCTCATCATATCCTCAAGCTCCCATGTAGCTTCTTCAAGTTGGTGGTTCCTCCATAAAACTTTCACCAAGCGAGTGGTCTTGTTTCGTAGGACTTTTTCGCTACGATCCAGAATCTCTATCGGCTGTTCTTCATAAGAAAGATCTTGCTCCAGCGGTACAACTTCTGAGCTGAGTACATGTGAAGGATCTGGTATGTACTTTCTCAGGAGAGATACATGGAACACATCGTGAACTTGAGAGAGATTCGGTGGAAGCGCCAATCGGTAAGCTACCTTCCCAACATGATCCAGTATTTCGAAAGGACCGATATATCTAGGGCTCAACTTCCCCTTCTTTCCAAATCTCATAACCCTCTTCCAGGGAGATATTAGTAAGAACACTTTATCACCCACTTCAAAATCTAGGTCTTTTCTTCGGTTGTCGGCATAACTTTTCTGTCGACTCTGAGCTGCTCTTATGTGTTGTTGAATAGATATGACCTTTTCTGCCATTTCATCAACGAGATCAGGTCCTAATAGCTTTCTTTCCCCAACTTCATCCCAGTAAGTTGGAGTCCTGCATTTCTTTCCATAGAGAGCTTCATAAGGAGCCATCTGAATACTGGAGTGAAAGATATTATTATAAGAAAATTACACCAAAGGTAGGTGTTGATCCCAACCTCCTTTGAAATCCATAGAGCAAGCTCTCAACATATCTTCAAGGGTTTGAATTGTTCTCTCAGACTGACCGTCTGTCTGGGGATGATAAGCAGTGCTGAAACTCAACTCTGTATCCATAGTATGCTGAAGACTTCGCCAGAACTTCGAGGTAAATCTCGGATCCCGATCAGATATAATAGAAAGTGGTACTCCATGCAATCTTACCACTTCCTTTACATATATCCTGGAAAGCTGATCTAGAGAGAAATCCTCTCTAATTGCAATGAAGTGTGCAGACTTTGTAAGACGATCAACTATGACCCAAATAGCATTATTGCCTTTGGATGTTTTAGGAAGTCCTGTGACAAAGTCCATAGTGATGTTTTCCCATTTCCATTCGGGTATGGGTAATGGTTGTAACATCCCCTTAGACTTCTGTCTCTCAGCTTTAACTTGTTGACAAACCAAGCATCGAGAGACATATTCAGCAACATCTCTTTTCATGCCATCCCACCAGAAGTAATCTTTCAGGTCCCTATACATCTTCGTGCTTCCAGGATGAATAGAGAATGAAGAACTATGAGCCTCATCCAGCAGCTCCTTCTTTAATTCGGGGATGGAAGGAACACAAACCCGATTCCTGAACTTTATTATCCCATCACAATCAAGGTTGAATTCAGGAACATTTCTCACCTTCTTTTGTAACTCAACATCTTCTTTCTGTGCCTCTTTAATCTTCACATGTATAGATGGTTGAACATTCATTTGAGAAAGATAAGATTTTTCCCCTTCCATTATAATTCCAAGATCCATCCTTTGTAAATACATAAATATTGGATCTTTTGTGATCCTCATCATGGATAAACTAGCATGGTCTTGTCGACTTAATGCATCTTCCACCTTGTTTGCTTTCCCAGGGTGGTAATGGATTGAGCAGTCATAATCCTTAATCAGCTCCAACCATCTTCTTTGGCGCATATTCAGCTCCTTTTGTGTGAAAATATACTTTAAACTTTTATGATCAGTATAAATATCACAGCTTTCACCATAAAGGTAATGCCTCCAAATCTTTAATGCAAAGATTACCGCAGCCAACTCCAAATCATGTGTTGGGTAATTTTGCTCATGGATTTTCAACTGTCGTGAGGCATAAGCTATCACCATATCATTTTGCATAAGAACACACCCCAATCCCTTCTTGGATGCATCACTGTAGATCACAAACCTTTATCCACTACAAGGCAGTGTGAGCACAGGTGCACTGGATAACCTTCTTTTCAACTCCTTGAAATTCTCTTCACATTCCTCTGTCCAGACAAACTTAACTCCTTTCCGAGTCAACTTGGTGAGTGGATTAGATAATCGTGAAAAATATTTTACAAAACGTCGATAATATCCAGCCAAACCAAGAAAACTTCGGATCTCAGTTACTGTTGTTGGTCTTAACCATCTTTCGATAACCTCTGTTTTTGCTAGATCCACAGATATCCCCTCTTTTGAGATTATGTGACCCAAAAATGAAACTTTTTGAAGCCAAAATTCACACTTGGTAAATTTGGCATAAATCTTCTCCTTTCTCAGGGTATTCAATATAATTCTCAAGTGATCTTCATGCTCTTCCTTTCTCTTTGAATAGACAAGAATATCATCTATAAAAACTACCACAAATTGATCAAGATAGTCTCTAAAGACTCTATTCATTAGATCCATGAATATAGCAGGGGCATTAGTAAGACCAAATGGTATCACTATAAATTCATAGTGTCCATACCTTGTACGGAAAGCCGTCTTTGGTATATCCTCCCTTTTGACCCTTAATTGATGATACCCTGAATGAAGATCAATCTTGGAAAAGTATTGAGCTCCGCGTAGTTGGTCAAATAAGTCATCAATGCTTGGGAGAGGATATTTTTTCTTGATAGTGATCTTGTTAAGTTCTCGATAATCAATGCAGAGTCTCATTGATCCATCTTTCTTCTTAACAAATAGAACAGGTGCTCCCCAAGGTGACGCACTAGGGCATATGAATCCCTTATCAAGATTCTCTTGGAGTTGCTTCTTCAATTCCTGCAACTCAATTGGGGCCATTCTATAAGGTGTCTTTGAAATTGGCAAAGCACCTGGTACGAGTTCTATTGAAAACTCAACTTCACGATTTGGTGGAAGACCCGGTAATTCCTCCGGAAAGACATCATCAAACTCCCGTACAATGGGCATATTCTTAATTGTGAGTTTCTCACCAACCATTTGAGATAAATAACCTTCATTTAGTGGAATCAATACCCATAAGATGGAAGAAATTTCCACTGGAAGGTTATGTTCATCCTTGCATCGATAGACGATCGTAGATTGATCTGGAATATGAAATGTGACTTCCCTTCCTTGGCAATTGATATGAGCTCCATGTAGAGAAAGCCAATCCATGCCAAGAATCACATCAAATTCCACTAAAGGAAGGATCACAAGATTTGCAGGAAGCACTTTCCCACAAACTTCGATCGGAGAAGAATTATAAACTTTTGATGCGACTGTTGTGCCATTAGTTGTTGTCACAGCTAACTCAACATCTAATTGTTGATGTAGTACGGTGATACCCTTAGAAAATTTTTCAGAAATAAAAGAGTGGGTGGATCCAGAATCAAATAAAACATTTGCTACTTTAGAGTGGATGGTAAGTGTACCTTTCACTACTTCGTTATCGTACTCCACATCGCTGATAGAAATTGCATGTGACTTTCCTTTGTCTTTAGCCTTAAGATTTTGTTGACGTTGACCATCATCATCAACCCTTGGATTTGGGCATTGATTGGCATAATGCCCCATCTCCTTGCACTTGAAACATTGAAGTGTAGTAGGTTCATTCTGTGTATCCCTTCCTTTGTTTGCATCATTAGACATCTTCTTCCCATTATCGCGGCATTCAAATGCCTGATGAACTTCCTTTCCACATTTAAAACATTTACTTGTCCCTTTAAGACAACTCCCTCCATGTTTCTTTCCACACTTTGAGCATAAGGGAAAGTTCATCTTCTTTTCAGTGTGCTCTTTAGATTTTCCTTTGAATTCCATCTTCCTCTTCTTATCAAACCCATGTGACTGATGGGTTACTCCAATCTCCATCTCGACTTTGAGAGCACATCGAACGATTTCCTCGTAGCTATTGAAGTCCCTTATGGCTAACGCCCTTCGAAGACTTGGTTTTAAGCCACTAAAGAATCGATCGATCTTACTCTCAGGTTGGATAATAATACCAGAAGCGTACCTTGCAAGTCTTGTAAAATTTGCTTCATAGGTACCAACAGATTCATCATCCCTTTGCTTCAGTTCAAGGAACTCTTTCTCCATCTTTGTTCGGAGAATACGAGGGAAGTACTTATTGAAAAATAAGTTCTTGAACTCGTCCCATTCCATAGACTCAATTTCATCCCTTTGCCTCGTATTCTTAATAAGATTCCACCATTGATCAACATATCCTTCCAAACGATACACTGCTAGGATAACTTTATCATGCTCAAAACATTGAAGAACTGAAAATATCTTTTCAGTAGTACTAATCCATTGTTCAGTAACTAATGGATCAGTAGACCCGCTGAAAGAAGGTGGACACTGCCTCATGAATGATTCAACAGAATGTTGCTCCTTCCTTTGCTCGTTTGGAAGTCCTGCATGATTCATAGCTTGAGAAAGTTGTGTGAGCATGGCTACAAGATTTTGCATTCCAGCTCCCATATCGTTTGGTTGCTCAGGGGGACAATCATTGCATTTCCCATCTCATTCCACATTAACACGGTTCCTTCGGGTTCCAGCCATTGACTAAAACCAAGAAGAATAGTGTGAGCAACACTAATTATAATAGGAAAACCACATAATCAAGGATAAAATTTCACACTTAAGGTTTTATCCTAGGGTATTCATGGCCATTTCTAAAACACTAAGATTGTGTTCTATGCTTAGACTTATCCTTAGGGTTCTTACTAAGGATTTCACATCCAAGTTTCCAAAGGTTGACTATACCTTTCCTCTGATACCAACTATAACGACCCATACTTTACATACATTGTTAATACTTCAAAATTGAAGCACACTTATTACAACATATGACAAAACCACAAAGGACCGTATAGGTATAGTGTCTTTAGAAACTGGGAAACATAAACAACTGGTTCATAAATCTTCTATAGTGTCTCCCATTTATTTCATCATATCTAGGGTCCCTTTTAGCATATTCTACTTAATATCCATCTTCCTGACCTGGGGAAAAGAAAACATAAAAGGGTGAGCTCAAATGCTCAGCAAGGGCAAATAAAGGAAATAAAAATCATATCATATCTTTTTGAAAATCATAACCTGCAAAAGAGAACATAATATCTTAACATGGAATAAATCATAGAAGTGAAAATGAGATCCCCATAATCATAACATGAAACTTGAAACTTTGTGGCATGCACACATAATCATGGAAAATCATTTCTTGTTAGTCATGACTCATTGCCAAGACTATCTTAGTGGAAAAAGTCCCTTTCTGAATCGAGTAATCCTCATTTCAGTCCTGTTTCACTGAACCGGTATAACCTACCGTTCCAGCCCTGTCTATCTCATGAGATATAAAATCTTTTCCCAATGCATTGGAGGGAGATATAGGTCCCACCCATCTTATAATGAATCCTTTCTTATGTGTGCCACATAATCATAAATCATACATCATCGCATAACCCATGTAATAAAAATGGGATTCTTAAACAACATGACATCATAAAACAATTCATATAAGATAAAGGAATTCATAAAAATGTTTCCATCACAACATAATCAAATCCATGTAATAATAGGGATAAAAACAGAACCCTTTTATTATCTTAGATGGAAAATAATTTTGATAAAATACTTGAACTTCATTCTTGAGGAAAATATCCTTTCTACTTCAAAAACACTTTTCCTTTCTTAACATGTCATACAATTTTAAAGTAAAAGAAGTTGATTAAAAATAAACTTGAATACTTGTAAAGGAAGCTTCTTGGAAATAATTTTTTTGAAATCCATTCATGCCGTATAAGTTAAAAAAACCATTCTTCGTACTTTTGTCGGAAAAGTCAAAAAGTACCTCGTACGAAAAACGACAAAAGATTCCTTTCATACATATTACTAAAAACTCACCAAAGGGTAAAAATGGATTTAAATAATTGTAGGTGGATGGAAATAATATTACACATTGATGAAACATGTATGTGGATGATAAAATACACCCCAGTAAATACTTACGAATAAACAATCTCGGATAAAAATGAGATTGTGATATTTCCCTTACCTTAGGTCCGATTTGCTTTGTACGTGTCCGAAGCTCCTGTATAATGGTTTAAATAATGTTATTGACTTATTACAGAATCATACATATTGATATTATATCATATATGGTCATATTCTTAGCTTCTTGTTAGTAATATTTCATTGTTACTTGTTACTCGGGTCTTCATTGCCTTTTGCTCTTATGCGTGTTTTGCCGAATAAATTATTATTCTTCTTTTAAGGTTATAGATACCTTATATCCAGAATGGTATTAGTGTAACATATATCATATTTATTCATTCAATTCATTTATATAATTACTATGTAATGATGATCATGTAGAACGAGTCGCATCACATCGTGGAGCCGGTATTCCGTACGTACGCACGAGTGATGATATCATTCCTATGATCGTGGAATTGTATTGGAGTATATGTATATTATTTCAGTATCAATATTACTTTATAATAATCATAAATAGTTACTCATTACACCATTATACCCATCCTTGTAAGGTGGTGGTGGAAAATAGATTACACCACGGCGTGGAGACGGTATTCCGTACGTACGCACGCGCGGTGATTTCATTTTTCTGTAGGATGGATAGAAGGTGAATTAGGGTTGTTTCATATTTATAATAACATATCAGTATGTAAGTAATACTTATTTTATTACTTTATCATGAAACAACTAAAGAAGAAGAAGTTGAAGAAGAAAGAAATTGAAAAGATCGGTAATGGATATTACCTCTTCTTTGGAACGCCTCTTTGAATCCTCCACTTAGGGAACTAAGATTGGTCTTTGAAGAAGACAAGGACCTCTAGGATTATTCTAGGGAAGTGTAGAGGAGAAAATGGCAGGGGTTGGCCGAGCTTGAGTGCTCAAATTGGTGTGAGGAGGAGGGGGAGGAGGTGCCCTTTTATAAGGGAGGAGAGGGGCACCTTAGGAATATCTCAAAATATTATTTTATATTAAAGTAAAAATTGGTTTATAATGGTTCCAAAGGGTCTTATTTCGAAGATAAAGTGGGTATGGGTATAAATCCTATCAACCAATAGGATTTAGACAAGTTTAGGGTATTATTTTAACCTTATCAATTAGATTTAACTCTAAGTTAATTAATTTAACTTTTACCGTGTCTTTTTGTTTTCTTTCACTATATGGTTAATACACTTACTATAACATGCCAAACTAACCCCAAATTGTTTATTATTAATTATATATCTTTATCTAAGTTATTTGGACGAACCTCAGATTTTTAGGAATAAAATAACAATTAATAATATAATATTTGATTTAAAAACTATTTTCTGTCAATTTTGACACTATTTGATATATGATTTTTGTGAAAGTCATAACAGAATTATATGTTCGAAACAAGTTGATTAAATCAACATTAATATATCATAGTAACCTAGAAAATTATTGGAATTCATAAAAAGTCTCAAATTACATTTATTTTTGTGTTTATAACATCAATTATGTCAATATTTCATTAATAAGATAATTACTGCATCATCATTGTGTCATAAATAAATTAAATTATTTAATGTCTAAAAATTACAAATAAAATACCATTATGTAGGAAATCTTTTTAGATTTCTAATGAATATTTATAGTCGAATTTATCTTATGTATAACCCCATATTAAAAATGATTTACTTATTAAACTTTGATTTTAACTATTTTAACCCTTCTTTAAATAAATTAATAATAAATGTCCTAATCTAGTCCAAGTGGGCCTAAATGGTCATATTTTATTCCTAAGTTTGTTTTTGGTCGAAATACACTGGTCCAATAGAATTAGGACATGTGTTAGGGTAATAGTAATATCATATTTACCCTTAGTTACCCTATTTTCTATTAACCGAGGTAAAAAAAAGTAAAAAGTTACTATTCACCAAAAAATTATTTTTATCTCATTGAACCACATTTTACTTACTGATATCAACCGTGTCTTTCTGATTTTCGAAATTCCATTCACAGAAGCGGTAAAATTAAGTTTTATGCAAAATTCAGTTTTTAACCTACCACTTAGTGGTTTCACTATTCATCAAAAATTGAAAGTTTTCAGAAAAATACCAAAATTTCACCCTAGGCTAATTTCAGTATTCCGAATCCAAAAATGAAGTCCATTTTAAAAAATAAAATTAATAAAATTTAAAAAAGTGGTTATTACTATTCATAACAGCTAGTTTTAATAATATTTTAATAGCATATCGTTGTTTAGTGAAACTCGGTATTGCGTACGACGCAAGCTATCGAGGAAGGTCGTGATTTCGTGTAAAGTAAGCCAAGCAAGTGTGTAGTGAAAGATTCCTTTGATGATATAAAAACAAAATATTACTCATAAAAATCTCGGGTGTTACAAAATATCTTGGGAGAGCACATGGTTTTGAGAAAACCACTTTTGAGGTGCCCTTGGCCATTAATGCCTTGTCCCCTCACTTAACCTATAAATACCAAGCCATACTCTAATCCATTTCGACTCTCCACTACCCCCCAACGAATTTATGGTCTCATTACCTCCCAAGGAGTCCTACCAAGGTTCCCTCAAGCCCTCAAGGTCCCAACCTTTGAGTTTTAAGAGTTACGTTTTAAGGTAAGGGATTCGATCTCTCTCTTTCTTTTCAGGAAATCTATTTTATGTAATTTATTTTATGATCCATGTTATTATGTTAAAGGGTGTTATTTTATACTCCTATTACTTCCCTTTTCATGTTCATAAAATGAGAGATCCCCTCTTACTCTCATTATTTCTTTTTATGAAGTTTTAAGTGGCGCCATTAGGCTGCCGAAATTTTTGTAACGGATTCTTTCTCCCTTCTCATTTTTCAAGATCTATTTTCATGTAAAGTATTTAAAGTTCCTTTTTATTATGTTGGGGTATGATCAATAAATTTATCATACTGATCTTTTATGATCATATGATTAGATACCCCATTTGATGTCTTCAATTCAGTATTTTGAAGTTTTAAGTGGCGCCGTTAGGCTGCCGAATTTTTAAGTGGGTCTTTCACCTTTCTCCTTTTTCAAAGTTCTAATTCCATGTCAAGTCTTGAAAGTTCCTTTTTATTATGTTGGGGTATTATATCTAAATTTATCATACTGATCTTGTATGATCATATGATGAGAGACCCCATTTTATCTCTTCAATTCAGTATTTTGATGTTTTAAGTGGCGCCGTTAGGCTACCGAATTTTTAAGTGGTTCTTTCACCTTTCTCCATTTTCAAAGTTCTAATTCCATGTAAAGTCTTGAAAGTTCCTTTTTATTATGTTGGGATATGATCCCTAAATCTATCATACTGATCTTTTATGTTCATATGATTATAGACCCTATTTTATCTCTTCAATTCAGTATTTTGAAGTTTTAAGTGGCGACAATAGGCTGCCGAATTTTTAAGGGATTCGTTCACCCTTCTCGTTTTCAAGATCTACTTTCATGTCAAGTCTTTCAAGTTACTTTTTATTATGTTGGGGTATTATCTCTATATCTATCATACTGATCAGTTATTTTCATATGATAAGAGACCCTATTTGATCTCGTCAATCCATTTTTGGATGTTTTAAGTGACGCCGTTAAGCTTCCGAATTCTCATAAGAGAAATCTTATTTTTGTCTTCCTTTAAAGTTCTTCGTTTCATATGGTATATCATTCAAATTTCATTACCATGTTCTTAAATACTATATATTCTGTTCCCCTACTGTTTTATGTATCATTTTTGAGTGGGTGACCCATTTCCCCTCTCTTTTCAATGTTTTCTAACACCATGTATCGTAGACGTTATGCTGCATAGTTTTCGTCTCAAAATGCCTCCCTCTTTATCTCAAAATTATTTTATTTTATTAAGTGAATACTCAAAGCTCTTATTTCTACAGGGGTATTCACATATATATCAAAATGTTCTATTTTAAATTCTGGGATTTACATACATGAAACCCGCTTTCCCTTTCTGTGGGTTTAAAGTGACATAAAGATCATGTCTTTAAAGCAGTTTTTTTAAAACGTTATGATTATGAAATGAAACCCATTTCTTTTATGTATATGGGTTGTTTATGAAATGATTGATGATGATATATGTGGCTCACATGATAATAATGACATTCCAAGGGTGCGCCCAGATAGCGCTCCAATGCATTGGTTAAAGACTTAATCTCTAGAGATGACTTTTTAGACTGATACCTTGGTGAATAACCTTGGTAATTTTTAATGACACCTTGGGGATGGACCTTGGTGAAACGAAATTATTGTCAATATTAAATGTTGTAGCCACATCTTCAAGTTATAAAAAATGTTATTTTTATTATGATATATCTCATGATTTATTTCTCATGCCTTAAAGTTCTTTTCATGACCTTATTGAATTATCTCAAGTTCACATGTAAAATGTTTCTCTTGTTTCCCTTACTGGGCCTTCTGCTCACCCTTTATTTTGATGTATGTCCCCAGGTTATGAGATGCAGTAATGAACCTAGGATGAACATGAGTAGAATCCTTTCAAGTGTTTAAGAAGAATGTTTTATGTTTTCATGTTTTAAGTTCCTGGTTTCCAAGACACTAAACCTTAAAGGTCCTCCGTTTTGTAAAATGTAATGAATGTTTATGTAATAAAAAGGCGGGATTCTATAATGGACCTTGGTGATATGTTCATGATTGTATAAGTTAAATGTTGTAGCCACATCTTCAAGTTATGAATTATGTTATTTTCATTATGATATGCCTCATGATCTCTTTCTCATTCCTTAAAGCTATTTATCATGACTTTATTGATGTATCTCAAGTTCACATGTAAAATGTTTCTCTTTTTTCCCTTACTGGGCCTTCTTCTTAATCTTTCCTTTGATGTATGCTCCCAGGTTATGAGATGCTGTAATGAACTTAGGATGAAAAAAGAATAATCCTTTCAAGTGTTTAAGAAGAATGTTTTATGTCATCATGTATTAAGTTCCTGGTTTCCAAGACACTAAACCTTAAAGATTCTTGGTTTTGTAAAATGTAATGAAAAGTTATGTTATAAAAAGGCGGGATGCTATACCTCACCTGTGTGTGAGATAAATGCATATGTAATGGATGGATCTCCCACGCTAGTGGAGGCGGCTCAAGTCAGGAGCCAAGGTGAAACCAATCCAAGGAGATACAAAGGTGGCAGGTGGAAAGCTGTTAACACGAACCCTAAAGGTTCAAGGTGTTTTATCTAATAGGTCTTGGGTTATTTTATAAACCTCTAGATAAACTAACTAAAAGAACAAGCTCATGATCATACCATTTATTTCTGTCAGTTGCATGGTTTATTTATTTTGGGTGGGTTTTCACAATCACACAATTAATAAATTAAACAAGCATGAAAGATGGAACTAAAATAAGACCAAATTATTTGTAAATATTATCCTAGATATGGTTAATCACTTAAGTATATACCACTTAATATTAAGAATCATGTAATCAAAGATAATAAAATGGAAATTTATGTATAAGGATAAAATCCCTCAAAGAAATATTAAGTCGGTATAACCTTCCATAATCTTGGTTAGAATCGAACCATAGTTCAAAGTGCTTGACCAACCCTAGTTGGGGTACTTTCAATTATTAGGGAATTATAATTCAAGGTTTTGGGTTGAATTGACTTGGTTCGCATCAAAGATTGACTGCTACAACAGGACTTGGTGTGACCAAGAGGCAAAGGTTGAGAATATCCAAAATAAAAGAATTTCAGGATTGGGGAGTCCACTCAACGGATCAAGGAGCTGCGAGTTAATGCAGTTGGCATTTTGAATGCCTACCTAAAACCCTTCAAGTTTCTTGACCAACCCTAGTTGGGGTAATGTGAAAGGAAATATGGATCCTTTCCACTAGAATATTCAGGAAACAGAATATTCCAAAGTCAATGGCGAGGGCTATTGGATTTTGATAAAATAGCGGGAGACTAATAAGTATTAATTTATTTATTTGTTTCAGTTTTTTAATAAAGTAATGAACCTTTTATCATCTTAATTTGTAGAAATGGAAAGAAAAATGACTTCAAAAATATCATTGCGAACCATAATCGAGAAGGAAAACCTTCTCACTCACACCAATTTCCAAGAGTGGCAGAGGCGTTTATGCATCATCCTTCACCACAAAAGGAAATTGTATGTGCCGGAAGAGCCTATTATAGTTGCACCTGGAAAAGAGGCCAATGATGAGGAAATATCTCTCTATGAAAAACATATGGATGATGCCACAGATGTCTAGTGTTTCATGCTATCATCCATGTCTAATGAGCTCTTGAAGCAATATGAAAACATGGACGCGTATTGCATGATGTATCACCTTAAGGATATCTACCAAGGGAAGGTGAGACAAGAGAGATATGAGATCTCCAATTATTTGTTTACAACTATGATTGGAGAGTCTGCACCAGCTGGGCCTCATGTAGTCAAGATTATTGGCTACATTGAACATCTGAACATCTTAGGGACTAAATTCTCGGATGAGTTGCATACAAATCTCATCCTATCATCACTGACCAAGACCTTCTCTAGCTTCATTGTCAATTATAACATGAGAAATAATGAGAAGAGTCTATCGGAACTTCTGACCTTAATTCTCCAGGTAGATAAGGACATGGGTTGTGACAAACCCGCAGTACTTATGGTGAATAAGAAAAGGAAGGACAAGGAAAAGGGGCCAAAGACTTATAAATGGTCTAAAGCCCCCGAGCGTCATCGCTTCAAGAAGGGGAAGATCTAGAGGCAGGGCAAGGAACATGAGGTAGTATGTTTTTCATGTGGCAAGCAAGGCCACTGGAAGAGGAACTGCACTCAGAATCTTGGGGATGTTAAAGGTGCATTCATTATAGAGTGTAATCTTTCCATTTATACACATTGTGTATTAGATACTGCTTTTTGGGCTCACATCTGTATTCAAATGAAAGAACCTAGTAGATTTAGAAAGATTGACAGAGGAGAGGTGGATCTTCGAGCTACCAATGGCGCAAGGCTGGCCACGTTGGCTATTGGAGATTACCACCTCTCATTGCCAATTGGGATGATTTTGGTTTTACATAATGGTTATTATGTGCCTAGTGTTACCAAGAACATAATTTCTATATCTTTTTTGTATATGGATGGATTTATTTTCAAGTTTGGAAATAAGGGTTTTCTCTTTTATAAGAACAATTTATGTTATGGTATGGAACATTTAAATAATGTTTTTTATGAATTAAATTACAAAAACCAAGTGTTGGAAATTGATAACAAAACAAACTCACATGACTCATATATCACCCAGTTGTGGCATCACCATTTCGGTCATATAAACGAGAAACGCTTGACAAAGCTCTACCAAGATGGCTATTTAGACTCTACTGAGCTAAAACCACTTGATAGATGTCACACTTGTTTATAAGGTAAAATGATCAAACCGCCTTTCGGTGGACAAGGTGAAAGGTCCACAAAGCTTCTAAGATTTATTCACATGGATGTGTGTGGACCACTTCCAGTAGAAGCTAGAGGTGGATATTCTTAATTAATTACTTTTACTAATGATTTGAGTAGATATGGATATGTCTACTTAATGAAGTATAATTCAGAAGCCTTAGATAAATTTAAGGAATTCAAGAATGAAGTAGAGAATCATCTTGGTATGAAGATAAAGAAACTTCAATCAGATCGAGGTGGAGAATATCTGAACTAAGAGTTCATCAATCTTCTACGGGAGTATGGGATTATATCTCAGCTCACTCCTCCTTATACACCACAGTGGAATGGTGTTAGTGAATGGAGGAACAACACCTTTTTGAACATGGTGAGGTCAATGATGAGTCATGCAGATCTTCCATTATCATTTTGGGTATATGCATTAAAAACTGTAGCATACACATTAAACTGAGTACCAAATAAGGCGGAAAATGGAATTCCATTCGAGTTATGGAATGTAAAGAAACCCATTTTGTCGCACACACGTGTATGGGGATGTGAGGCATTTGTTAAGGCCTTATCAAGAAACAAACTAGCACCTCGGGGCACAAGGTGTATCTTTATAGGATATATCAAGGAAACGAAAGGATATTACCTATATAACCCTTCATACAAGAAAGTGAATGTCGCCAGACAAGCCGTCTTTCTTGAGAGGGAGCACATCCTCAAAAATAATAGTGGGAGGAAGATTGAATTTGACAAAGTTGATGCTCAAGATACACATGAGTTGGTATAGGAACAAGTTCCACATATCCCTATGGAAGAGGTTCCAAAAACACAAGTACTACGTAGGATCTCAAGAGAGGTAAGGGAACCAGATAGATTTAGTTTCCTAGTCACCAAGGATGGTGAATCATTATTTTTGGACAATGATGAACCTATATCCTACAAGGAAGTAGTAAAAATCTCAAAAGATTCAAGATAGATGGAAGCTATGAATTATGATATGGATTCCATGTATCAGAATCAAGTCTGGGTTCTGGTCGATGATCCAGTTGATGTAAAGCCTGTTGGATGCAAATGGGTATTTAGGAGAAAACTGGACATGAAAGGTCAAGTTATAACCTATAAAGCAAGGCTAATGGCTAAAAGATTCAGACAACATCAAGGAATTGACAATGATGAAACATTTTCTCCAGTTTCCATGTTTAAATCCATAAGAATCGTACTTTCCATAGCATCTTACCATGACTACGATATTTGACAGATGGATGTCAAAACAAAATTCCTTAACGGGAGCCTTCAGGAAGATGTCTATATGACAGAACCAGAAGGGTTTGTGACACCAGGTGAAGCCAAATGGGTTTTCAAGTTGCAGAAATCCATTTATGGATTAAAGTAGGCATCTAGATCATGGAACATTTGATTTGATGAAGCCATAAAGGAATTTGGTTTCATTAAGAATAAATGTGAGCCATGTGTTTATAAGCGGTTTAATGGGAATGCAATCATTATCCTAGTAATATATGTTGACGACATATTACTTATTGGAAACAATGTACTAGTCTTATAATCATTCAAGGACTGGTTGAACAAGTGTTTCTCCATGAAGGAATTGGGTGAAGCAACCTACATTCAAGGGATCAAGATAATTTGTGATAGATCCAAGAGGCTGCTCGGATTAAGTCAGGGTACATACATTGACCAGATACTAAAGATATTTAGTATGGAACAATCCAAGAGGGGATTAGTTCCAGTGTCACATGGCCTGCATCTTTCTAAGAAAATGTGTCCACAAATTCAATAGGAGAAATATAGAATGAGAAGATCCCATACACTTCGGCTATAGGATCCATCATGTATGCCATGTTATGTACTAGGCTTGATGTTTCCTATGCACTGAGCATGGTAGGCAGATATCAAGAAGATCTAGGAGAACAACATTGTATTGTTGTTAAGACTATCCTTAAGTATCTGATAAGAACTAAGGATATGTTCCTGGTGTATGGAGGAGACGGGGATCTTGTCATCAGAGGGTATGCTGATGCTAGTTTTCAAACAAATCAGAACAATCTAAAGTCGCAATCCAGATATGTTTTATGTCTCAATGGAGAAGCTATGAGCTGGAAGAGTTCAAAGCAACCAGTTTTCGCCGATTCTATAGTGGAGTCCGAATATATAGCGGCTTCTGATGCAACCAAAGAAGCTGTCTGGATTCAGAACTTTGTCCAGAATATTGATGTGGTGGCTAGCAGTAAAGATCCTATCACGTTGTATTATAATAATACTGTAGTAGTGGCTCTTGAAAAAGAACCAAGGTCACATCAACAGACAAAGAACATACTCCAAAAGTATCACCTCTTGAGGGATTTCTATCAAAGGGGTGAAGTTGCAGTGAGAAGAGTGTCCATGGAAGAGAATGTGGCGGAACCCATGACTAAAGGCCTATCTCAGCAGAAGCATGAATATCATGTGAGAGCTAGCGGGTTAAAAGTTGTTAGCAGTTGGCTCTAGTCCAAGTGGGAGTCTGTTGGAGTTGGTGGCCTAGAACCAACTACTTTATACTTTATTTATTAAATAAACACCTTATCACATCTTGACTGTTCTTCTGCGTGAAAATGCATGTGATAATGTCCCAAGGATAGCTGTTACATTAAATGGTCATAGCGGATCCCTGCTATGATGAGAATCCAGAAGTGCCACAACAATGTTCTTGAATATATGATCTATGGCAGGATGATGTTATTTGAGGGACACAAATAATGTAGTCTATTAGGGGTGAGGAATCATAAAACTTTGAGGCACCTTCTCATGGTGTGCGCCCTTGGTAATATCCAGGAGGATATTATGAGAACAAGACCTGCCAGTAGGAAATCTACATTTCATAGTGTCATTGGATGTTCCTATCTGCGGATGTGTGTATTGGTCCTTTGACTTTAAGATTATTATTAATGGGTATTAAAACTCATGCACTTAGATGTATTGATGAAAACTGTGATGACACACTATTCATAGCGAGGTAGGATACATTAGGAGCTTCACGAGTAATACTGCATTAATAGATAATGCAAGAAAGGATTTGTCCCTTCTGTTCCATAACGGAAGTAGATATCTCAGGCCCTTTGATGGAATTAATATATCCTAAATAAATCCATTGCCATGGTAAGGAATGGGCGAGTTCAATTTTGGAAAGTCAAATAAAGAATAATCGAGCACATGGGTTGATGGCACTAGCATACAACCTGATTGATTCAAGATATCGTGATAAAGGGATTATATTACACGGTAAACATTTGTATCAGGTGACACGTCATTGCAGTGTTAACATCTTTCTCTATGGGTGCCTTGGCGTGTTTCTAGACGCTAACTTTGGACTTTAGGAAGGCTCCACCTAATGCCATTGAGAAAGAGGCCTAGAGGGTCACACACTAAGTTTTTCCATATATCTCAGTTAAATATTAATTTAACAAGTTAAATAAAGATTATTTCTGACTGTGGTTTAATAATTATTTAAGGATTCCTGATCACATTTATTTCGACACTAGTTATACGAGAGAATATATTGTGGGTGAAATAATATATATTTATTAGCGAGTAATGCAGTTATATTTATTTAAGAAATAAATAGAAATTACTTAAGGTATAATAAATGTGGTGGAGGAAATAAAGAAAAATGAAAACAAGATAAACACACCATGTACATTGAGTGTACACATCGTGTAGTTTTCATGGAAAACGAGTACACGTCGTGTATTAATGATTACACACCGTGTAGTTTTTCCAGTTGGTATTTTTGAGGAAATAATATCATTTTATTAAATGATATTAATTATAATCATCATGGGTGCATGTCAAGGAATTAATCATTCGACATGGGGGTTTTCAATAAGAGTTAATGAAATAAATAAAACACGTAATGCGTTTATCTATTGTCATAACTCTATAACCTCAAACCCGATTATAAATATCCTCACAACCCCAACACTTTTCCAGAGAGAATTGTTGTTCGCAACAATTATAGAGAATTATCTCAAGGATGAAAGAATTCCTTCCTCTAAGAATGATCTCAAGACCAAGAGAGATCCTCCTCCATCGGATCAAGGCAATCTATGGCGGACAACAAAAGCAAAGGCTTCTCCATGCTAGCACTCAGAGATTTTTTTGCCAACGTCTAGAGATACATGGTACACGTGTGGATCACTAATAGAAGAAGTCTACACTTGGCTTCTGCGACGCAACGATGAATCACATCAGATCATGACCAGAGACATCAATGAAGAAAGAATTACATCAAGGTAATTCTTGTCAATTAATTAAATTAATTATAACCAACATATGATGATCCTATATTTATGGTTATGTAACTCCCTCTTTCTTTTTTCATTCTTCATTCTATTTTGAAGATCCGACATTTTATTATCGTGATGGATCTTGGATTGATCATTGTTAACGCTAAAATTAAAGTTGGACAAACTCGCCAACGCACTTTTGCTACGTCCGAAACCTATAGTATAGGGGAGAACCATTTCTATCACTATAAAGAGTATGGGGAAATCATGTCCTGGTGTGATAAGGGAGTACCAACCCCAAAAAATCTTCAATGATCCTTCCCAAACCATTTCCATCTTTAAGAATATCCAAAATTATAATCATGCTCAGAGAACCTCACATTGTATTTTTTATTCCACAACAAAGGCCACCATAGTGTTCTATCTGAAAAAACACTTAGTCAAGGCTACTCACATGCCAAAATATGAGTCTAAAGAAAAGAAATATGAGAGGAAGAAGTTGTATGAGGGAAGTATAAAAAATGTATGGGATCCAAACGGTGTGTGGCCCTACCTCGATACCTGGATGTGTTCTCCTATAGAAATGTCTTGGAATCCATGTCATCTTACATGGCCTGTATAGGTGATACACGATGTGTCTTAGCCAATCGGGGTCTGCCCATGTGCTTTTGGCCATGCCTGTGTACTTCGAGCGATGCTTGTGTACCTACAAATATACTTAGTCATGCTTGGGTATCAAACCATGCTCATGTAGTTTCAGTTTACATGTAATATCATGCCATATGGGGTCCTGGGTGTTTATAGATGGCATGTGGCCTAACTTCCCGGGTACGCCCACAAGGCCTGTGGGCCTGACCACATGATCTGTGATCCTCAACTCGACTAGAAACCCTAACTACTATGGAAAATGAAGTAAATGATGCGTGTTATTATGAACTACATGATGTGAATTATGGGTTTTGTATAAATAATAGTTCTTTTATATAGTTTCTAGATCCACAATTTTTTCCATGAATCTTGATATTTGACCACCTTAGATCAGAGGAAAATACCTCTGAACATTATGAGAACCCATGTCTTTATTACAAATTGATTAATGATTTTTTACATATGATTACACATAATACAATCCAAAATATCCAAAAGAATAGTGTTTTTGGTAATTAGGTACATAACATAACAACTTGAACATTGGATACAACAATATTATTGAAATCTTCCTTAACATTCTCTTAAAAATCATTGGTCCTCTAAAACTGCATGGGGTAACCTGGGGACATATATAATAAAGGGTTGAGCTAAAAATCCCATTGAAGGAATAAAAAACTCATAAAATGATGATATAGTAGTACATGATATCCAATAGTAATATCAAGGTAACCTAAGTTGGGTGAGAATCATAAAAATGAACAATAAAGCATGATATAGCATGATAACATAAAGGCAACATTGGAAAGTAGCAACAACTTTAAACATGAAATTATAAACATAGGTCAAGACTAATTTCGAAGACATAATAACGTGGTGAAAAAAGTTTCATGATGGATTAGTTTCACTCCCTAATCCCTTGCATGACATCTCATGAGACTAAAACATTACTCAATGCATTGAATCTCTATATAATTTAGGGTATACCCATCACTTTCATGTCATGTACATGTATAAGTGTGACACATAGACCATATACATAAGATTATATTTCATCATATTTAATCCCATGATAATGGAGTGTGGATTACATACATTTAAATCCCCAATCAATGATTTATAGTTGAATAAAGGTGAACACCCTTTATGGGAAGTGGGTATGGGTAATCACTACACAATTGTTTGGCATAGAAAATTGTAGTGAAATTTTTACAGCATAACGGGGGAACATAAATGTTCACGATAGGGATTAATGAGAGTGAAAGGGGTATATTATCATTTATAAATAATAAGGGAAGTAAGGGGGATATAGAAGAACTTATCCCAAAATTATGAATTGGAGATAAAAGGTATAAGATTATTAATATTCTTGAATAAATATGATAGGGAGATGATTTCACCATAGCAATGGCTTAGGTAAATGCTATAATGAGAGGGGATAAATGATCTCTCATTATTAAAAAATCAATTGGAAAGTTGTGGGATCTTAATAAAGTCATGAAAACATAAAAAATTGATATTATAAAGGATAAATATAATAAAGGTAATTGAATTTAAAAGAAGAGGGAGAGGTCCCTCATTTTTGGAATGGAAAATTGTAGGACAATTTCGACAGCATAATGAGTGTATATAAAGGTTCATGGGAGGGATTAATGAGTGTGAAAGTGGTATATAATTAAATGAAAAAAAATTAAGTAATAGGGATATATAAAAACATAACCAAACAATAAAAAATGTAAATTAATAGACACAATATAAAATAAGTTCTTGAATAAAAATAAGGGAGGGAGATCCCTTACTTTTGGTATGGAAAATCACATGACAATTTTGGCAGCATAACTGGTGTACATAAAGGTTCATAGGAGGATTAATGAGATTGAAAGGAGTATATTATCAAATTGAAATATAAAGCGAAGTAACAGGGATGTAGGAAAACATACCCAAACAATAAAAAATGTAACTTAAGAGGCATAACTTAAAAGAGGTGCTTGAATAAAAAGAAGAGAGGGAGATCCCTTACCTTGAGAGGGTGATTCCAAAAGCATGGGAGGAGATTATTTAGGGATTGGGGGAACCTTAGTAGGAATATATAGAGGTTAGTGTAGAGTAAATATGTGCTCCATGGGTTTTTAGTTAAGAGGAACGTAAAGACCTGTAAAATTCAAGGGACATTTTTTCTTAATTTTCTTTGGGATTTACAAGAACGTAGTTTCTGACGGCACCTGATTTTGAGGCTCGGTGTGCCCGGAATTTTTATCTGAAGGTTAGATCGGGTACGTTCAGTGAATGGACAAGTGGGATTTCCTAACTATTGAACCGATGCTCGGAATCGAATTTTGAGGGCACCAATGGAATTGCAGCGTTGGTAATTGCTTAGGAACACCTTTTCTGCAGTTGCGTTTACATGGGAGGAGTTGTTTAAAATATGAGGTGTAAGTGAAGAATAAATAAAATTTGTAATCCAATTTTATTTTTCTTCTAAGTAGTTTTATCCTTTGTGTTGAAGTTGGGTTGGTAACTGCCCTTGGGAGAATAAATGAGAGGTGGGTCCCATACGAGCCCCCACCTTTTCACATTCCCCATAACCCCTTGAAACTCCCCTTTAATGTGAGACCACTCACCTCCCCCTCTCTCCTCTCTATTCATGACAAATCACTTTAATTAATTATGTGGTTTGGTTTGAATTTTAAAATCATTGAGGTGTGAATAAAAAATAATATCATGGGATATTATTTTGGAGCTTTTGGTGTGTGAGAAAACCTTAACAACGTTCTGGAGTTTTTGGGAGAACTTTGGTGTGAAGAAGAAGAGAACTTCCCTCCGATGAAGAACGACGCATCTTCAATGATTAACGGTTCTTCTTCGATGAAGAACGCCTCCGACGGAGAATGTGAAGACACCGATGACGCGCCTTCTCTTCTTCTTCCTCCACGTCAAGGGAGGAGACACCACCGCGGGGAACATCGCCATCGACAACGGCTCTTCCTCCGACGACAACGGAATCGACACCGATCTTCTGTGATGAATGATCATCGCGACGCTTGCGTTTTTCCGCGGCTCGACGACATGTGACGTCTTTTCGAGGTAGGGGGTTTGATTTTGTTTCATGCATCTTTCTTGACGGTCCAAAATAATTTTTTTTCTTAAGCCGCTTGATATCGGATTAACAGGAGGAGGTCGGACCACACGAACATGACCGACCCTCTTCCCCCTTCATTAATATTTTTGTCAAGGCTCGATCAAAGGTGGTGTAGTGCAACGACACCGCACGAAAACAAGGAGAATCATCGGCGAAGAAGCGCAACACCATTGCGCCACGCCGTGGAGGCCGAACGAAGCTGTGGCGCCGTCGCGCTGCGCCGGAAAACCACGAAGAGACACGGTTTTTTTTGGCATGCGGATTGACGGGCCATGTAAGAACGGGCCGCAAGGGCGATTTGAAGGATTTACAGCGAAGGGCGGGTCCCGGGAGGAACTCAGGAAAAGAAGGAATTGAAAACGGACCACCAGAGCAACTCCGGTGGTCCGCGGAAGGGCCTGCCGGCGCGCCGCCATGAAGGACCACCGCGACTTCACAGCAGCGGCGGCTGGTCCCACGACCGCGTGGGACCAAGGGAGAACGGGGGTCGTAACCCCTGGTAGTCAATGGAGCGGCCCCCATGTGGGCGGGGGGGGGGGGGGCTTCAATCAAGGGGGTCAACCGCCCCCCCTTTTTCCGCAACGGCACGGCCAGCTGGCCGTGCGGGTGTGCTCACGCCGGGTCGGGCCGCACAGGCCGAGCCGGGCCGCACAGCGGGGCCGGGCCGCGCCCAGCCGGGCCGGACCCAGACTCAGGTCAGGTCGACCCAGTTCGGGCTGACCCAGGGGGGGTTGGGCTGGGTCGGGCCGGGCCCGGACCCCCCATTTCGGACAGTTTTTGTTCAAACGCCCATAACTTGGGCTACGGACCTCCGATCGATGTACCGTCAATTGCGATGAGATATTTGGATCGAGAAGGTCGTTTTGGTATTTTACACTCAAGGTTTTGGAGAACTTTGAGTACGACAGGGTTGGTTCGGATACGAAACCAACCGGGCCCTCGGAGCGGAAACACTTTTATCTTGAGCTTCGGACGTCCGATTGAAGTGTTGTCGACTTTGGTGGTTTCCTCTTGATGAGACGGAACTTTTTGAATACTTTGCCTGAGTTTTGGACATAGTTGGAGTATGGCGGGGTTGGATTGTACCCGAAATCCAACTGGGCCCCTGGGACGAAAAGGCTAGTAACTCACAGACCGGGCGTCCGACTGACGCGCCGTCTGTTGCGTTGAGACCCCTATGACGAGGCAGATCTTTGAGATACTTCTTCGTGTGACTTTGTGATACTTGGAGTATCGACCAGTAGCTCGTGGAGTGGACCCTCCCGGTGATGAGCTAGCAGAGTGCAGAGACCTAGTATATGGCTGAGACTTGACGACTGCTGATCTATCATCTCGGCGTGTTTCGGATAGCCCAGTGGTGAGTGCTTGGTTGTAGAGGCAGACCCATGATGGAGGAGCGCTTGGTTGTAGCGGCAAACCCGCGGTACTCAACAGAAGGAGTACCTCTGGAGGCTATGAGGGGGAGCGCTTGGTTGTAGTGGCAGACCCATGGCGGAAGAGCGCTTGGTTGTAGTGGCAGACCCGCGATACTCAATTGAAGGAGTACCTCTGGAGCCTATGAGGGGGAGCACTTGGTTGTAGCGGAAGACCCGTGGTGGGAAGATCTTGGTTGTAACAGCAGGCCCACAATACTCGACAGGTGGAGTACTACATCAGTCCAAGGTTATTGGGGCGCGCTTGGTTGTAGTGGCAGGCCCACTGTACTCAACAGAGGAGGAGTTCTCTAGCAGCCGTGGTTTCGACTTCATGATTAAATCCTGGTTTGATCTGAGTCTATAATATTTGTGTTTCCTCATGATTGAGATGGGTCACTTGATAACATAGGTATATGTATGGGCATATACCTGGGTAGTGGTTATCCGTTGATTTCATAATCTTTGTGTTTCCTCATGATTGAGATGGGTTACTTGATAACTTGGGTATATGTATGGGAATATACCTATGTAGATGTTATCTGTTGAGATCTTATTTGTGGTTATCCTTGTTGGATTTAGTGATACCTTGAGGGTCTCGGGGTCCCTACTGAGTATCGTTATACTCACCCCTGCACGGGCTATGCCCGCACCTCGTTGTGTTGGTTGCAGATGATGGGCAGCGCAAACAGAGGCCGAGTGTTCGAGGACTGGACGGTACCCAGAGGTGGACCTCACGATGAGACAGTATCCGGTGGTGGACTTCACGACGAGGTGACACTCGGAGGAGGTTGACGGGTGAGAGAGTTGTGGAGGCTATCTGTACCTACCCTTCAGGTAGGATCCGTGGTGGACGATCCAGGAGCTGCGCTATCTGTACCTACCCTTCAGGTAGGATCCTTGGTGGATGATCTAGGAGCTTCTTGTCACCTTCCAGCTGTTTTATCTTTTTCCTTGTACTTTACAGTTGGGCTTGTATTTATGGCCCCTTTACTTTCAGCATAGCTTGTTTCAGTTTTACTTAGTGTTTTACTTCCACTTGTACTCTGTGGTGTTTTGTTTACTTTTATAAAGGCAATGCCTTCCCAGTTATCGGGATTTATGCCTTTGGTGCTAGTCGCCAGCCCCTGGCCTATGGAAGGTGGGCTTGGGGTAGTCACGACATGGGCCCCAAGGACAGGTCGTGAAAAATTGTTATTAGAGGAGTTAGTTCTACCACAAAACTTATAAACTTGATATTCCCTTTCTGTGCAGCAATAGTGTTAGTGGTACCGAGTGTGGTTTTCAGTTCAGGGAGTCCAGTGTTGGTGCGGTAGCCGACGTATCCGTACACCAGGACCCTGACTACTGATTTCCAACTTTGTGCATGAAAACACTGATTGCGTGTGTGTTTCCAAGAGTTTTAAAGTCAGATCAAACTAGGTCAGCTCACCAGGTATAAAACGTTGACTGTGTCGCATCTATTCAGGATGTCTCCATGCAGACAGTCAGTTGGAGTTTCTGAGAGAGTACTCGATGATGGCCCATCGAGCGACGAGGCTCCGGTGCGGGGCCCTTTTTCTATGTTGGCACCCTCGAGTGGTGTACCAGCAGCACCACCACCTGATGGGAAGAAGATGCCACCAGCCGTACTAGCGAACTGTGCATGCTGGCAGAGCGTGTTGCACGAGTTCCAACAGCAGCTGCCTCCGAGGTTACGAGGCGAGGCATATTCCCAGATAGCAGAGCACTAGCTGGAGGCGATTGCTAGAGTTTTCCGCCTAGATGAGACATCAGTAGAGTGGATGGTGGACTTAGATACTAGTGTTTTCCAGTGAATGACCATGAGGATGGTCTGCATAGTGATGAGGCTTTGGTATGTGGACCGATGCCTGAGATAGTGCCTTGGGGTAGTGTGTCAGCTATACATCACTTCCTGTTAGTCAGCAGTTACAACCGGCGGTGCCGGTAGGTGACACATGTAGGATTACTGACTTACACGTGTTCCAACATCAGATACCCTCAAGTTCTGAGGTGAGCCCGACTCATAGGCGGCTGAGGACTGGCTTTAGGAGGTGGCTGAAAGTTTTCTAGATCTTATACAGCTTCGGCAGGACGACAAGTCAGTAGCTGAGTATTCATCAAGGCGTACTGAACATTCCGGGTACTCTATAAATACGATTCAATCAGTGATATAGATCTCGGACCTCTGAGCGTGGTGTGTTTAAGGATATCCGAGCCATCACTTTTTCTTCTATGCATTCCTACTCACGTTAGGGTGCTAGAGAGAACCTTGTGGTTGAATGTTCTTTAGCTGAACGAATACAGCTAGAGAATGTTAGAAGTTGGAACACAGCGAACTGGTGCCAGTCTCAGAGACTTGGGCGTGAAAATGTTTCAATAAGAGGAAATCTTAAGGGTAGATAAATCTGCAGAGTAGCAGACGTGGAGGCAGAGCTAGGAGAGCATCATGAGGTGGTGTACATATCAGCATGTTACAACCACCCGCCTTTGTTGTTCCCTCCAGGCTCAGGGAGATGGAGGGCAGGGGAAGATAGTAGCTACATGCAGAAAGGAGTGTGAACCAATGGATCTAAGAATGATTTGAGGGATAGTTTGTGTCCACTACAAGCTGCCTTAGTAACAGACGTTGATACGAATCATTCCTTCCTTCCACGAATCTTGTCCCAGACCTAGAGTTTTTGATTAAGCCGTTGACTTGACCCTAAAGTCTGGAGATACCTTGGGAGGAGACTCAATAATCACACTTACGCCGACAGTGTGGTCTGACCCACGAGGCGAGAGTTTCGGTTGGAATCTCTTGGTGGAAGCGTCGAGGCCTTACGACATTGGTCTCGGTATGGATTGGATTCACAGTTCATGCTTAGATTGACTGTATTAGGCAAAAAGGTTGTGGTTTATCTACAATGTTGGGATGGGGTTTGCCTTGGTTGGCGAAAAGGAAAACCCAGTCAGTATAGGATGGAATCATGCATAAGAGGGTGTATTTGATCTCTCAGGAGATGGCCAAACTTACTTTTGTGCCAGAATTCTCCAGAGTTGCGGCACCACTTCCAGCAGAGCTTTCAGGAGCTGGGTTGACCGGTGCGCCCAACCTATGGGCATTGGTTACATAGTTCACTGCGACTCATTAGGGACCGAACTCGGGTGTGTCTTGATGTAGGAGTGGTCAGTTATCGCCTATGGATCACGAAAGATGATACTGCACAGAGCTAACAGGAAGCCTCTAGAGTTCAAGGATGACGACCACGTCCTTATACGGGTCTCACCTTGATGAGGTTTACAGAGATGTGGCCAAGGCGGCAAGTAATCTCCAAGGTTCAGCGGACCTTTTCAGGTCCTCAGATGGGTAAAAGAGGTGGTTTACCGCTTGAACCATCCACCTCAGTTGCACCAGGTGCACGACGACTTCCACATATCTCAACTGAGGAGATACGTGCTTGACCCAACGCATATCATCGACCCTGGGGAGCTGGACTTTGGCGATGTGGTGACTTTCACGGAGGTTCTAATGGGGATAGAGGATCGACAGGAGTGGGTCCTACAAGGACGGTCGATTCCTCGGGTGTGCTTTCACTAGTAGTACGAGAACCTCCAGGTGAGCACATGGGAGCAGAAGGCTCAGATGCATGCTCAGTACCGATTTTGTATCCCTAGTTTGTGTTAAAGCTTTACGGGGACGTAAAGACCTGAGGTGGGAGTAATGTAAAGACCCGTAAAATTCAAGGGAAATTTTTTCTTAATTTTCTTTGGGATTTTACAAGAACGCGGTTTCTGACAACACATGATTCCGAGGCCCAGTGTGCCTGGAATTTTTATCCGAAGTTTAGCTCGGGTACATTCAGTGAACGAACGAGCGGGATTTACTAACTTTTTAACCGGTGCTCAGAATCAAATTCTGAGGGCATCGATGGAACCACAGTGCCGGTAATTGCTTAGGAACACCTTTTTCGGAGTTGCGTTTACACGGGAGGAGTTGTTTAAAATTTGAGGTGTAAGTGAAGAATAAATAAAATTTGTAATCCAATTTTATTTTTCTTCTAAGTAGTTTTATCCTTTGTGTGGAAGTTGGGTTGGTAACTAACCTTGGGAGAATAAATGAGAGGTGGGGCCCACACGAGCCCTCACCTTTTCACATTCCCCATAACCCCTTGAAACTCCCCTTTAATGTGAGACCACTCACCTCCCCCTCTCTCCTCTTTATTCATGCCAAATCACTTTAATTAATTATGTGGTTTGGTTTGAATTTTAAAATCTTTGAGGTGTAAATAAAAAATAATATCATGGGATATTATTTTGGAGCTTTTGGTGTGTGAGAAAACCTTAACAACATTCTGGAGTTTTTGGGAGAACTTTGGTGTGAAGAAGAAGAGAACTTCCCTCCGACGAAGAACGTCGCATCTTCAACGATTAACGGTTCTTCTTCGAAGAAGAACGCCTCCGACGGAGAATGCGAAGACACCGACTACGTGCCTTCTCTTCTTCTTCCTCCACGTCAAGGGAGGAGACACCACCACGGGGAACGTCGCCATCGATGACGACTCTTCCTCCGACGACAACAAAATAGACACCGATCCTCCGTGACGATCGATCATCGCGACGCTTGCCTTTTTCCGCGGCTCGATGACATGCGACGTATTTTTGAGGTAGGGGGTTTGATTTGGGTTCATGCATCTTTCTTGACCGTCCAAAATCAATTTTTTTCTTAAGCCGCTTGATATCAGATTAACGGGAGGAGGTCAGACCGCACGAACACGGCCGAACCCATTCCCCCTTCGTTAATATGTTTGTCGCGGCTCGATCAAAGGTGGCGCGGTTCAACGACACCATACGGAAACAAGGAGGATCATCAGCGAAGAAGCGTGACTCCATTGCACCGCGCCATGGAGGCCGAATGAAGCCGCAGAGCTGTCGCGCCACGCCGGAAAACCACGAAGAGACGCGGTTTGTTTTTTTGGGTGTGCGGATTGACAGGCCATGGAAGAACAGGCCGCAGAGTCGATTTGAAGGCTTTGCAGTGAAGGGAAGGTCCCGGGAGGACCGCAGATGAAGACGGAATTGAAAACGGACCACCGGAGCAACTCTGGTGGTCCGCGGAAGGGCCTGCCGGCGCGTAGCAGGGAAGGGCCGCCACGGCTGAAGCCGCGACGCCAGGCGGCTAGTCCCGCAGCCACGCGAGACCAAGGGAGACCGGGGGTTGTAACCCCCGGTGGTCAATGGTGCGGCCCCCACATGGGGGGGGGGGGGGGTTCAATCAAGGGGGAAACCACCCCCCCTTTTTCCACAATGGCACGAACAGCTGGTTGTGCAGGTGTGCTCACGCCGGGCCACGCCCAGCCGGGCCGGACCCAGACCCGGTTCGGGCCGACCTAGGGGGGGTTGGGTCGGGCCGGGCCAGGCCCAAACCCCCCATTTCAGATTGTTTTCGTTAAAACGCCCATAACTTGGGCTACGAACCTCCGATCGATGCACCATAATTTGCGATGAGATCCTTGGATCGAGAAGGTCGTTTCGGTATTTTACACTCAAGGTTTTGGAGAACTTTGAGTACAGCCAGGTTGGTTCGGATACGAAACCAACCGGGCCCTTGGGACGGAAACGCTTATATCTTGAGCTACGGACGTCCGATTAACGTGTCGTTGACTTTGTTGGTTTCATCTTGATGAGACAGAACTTTTGGCATACTTCGCCTGAGTTTTGGACGCAGTTGGAGTATGGCCGGGTTGGATTGTACCCAAAATCCAACCAGGCCCCTGGGACGAAAAGGCTAGTAACTCACAGATCGAGCATCCGACTGACGCGCCGTCTATTGCGTTGAGACCCCTATGACGAGGAGGATCTTTGAGATACTTCTTCGTGGGACTTTTTGATACTTGGAGTATCAACCAGTAGCTCGTGGAGCGAACCCTCCTGGTGAAGAGCCAGCAGAGTGCAAAGACCTAGTAGCTGGCTGAGACTTGACGACTGCTGATCTATTGTCTCGGGGTGTTTTGGATAACCCAGTTGGGAGAACTTGGTTGTAGAGGTAGACCCACGATGGAGGAGTGCTTGGTTGTAGCGGCAGACCCACGGTACTCAACAGAAGGAGTACCTCTAGAGTCTATGAGGGGGATCGCTTGGTTGTAACGGCAGACCCACGGCGGAGGAGCGCTTGGTTGTAGCGGCAGACCCGTGGTACTCAATAGAAGGAGTACCTCTGGATCCTATGAGGGGGAGCGCTTGGTTGTAGCAGCAGACCCATGGTGGGAAGCGCTTGGTTGTAGCAGCAGACCCACAATACTCGACAGGTGGAGTACTACAACAGTCCAAGGTTAGTGGGGCGCGCTTGGTTGTAGTGGCAGACCCACCGTACTCGACAGAGGAGGAGTTCTCCAGCAGCCGTGGTTTCGACTTCATGATTAAATCCTGGTTTGAGCTGAGTCTATAATCTTTGTGTTTCCTCATGATTGAGATGGGTCACTTGATAACTTAAGTATATGTATTGGCATATACCTGGGTAGTGGTTATCCATTGATTTCATAATCTTTGTGTTTCCTCATGATTGAGATGAGTTACTTGATAACTTGGGTATATGTATGGGCATATACCTAAGTAGAGGTTATATGTTGATATCTTCTTTTTAGTTATCCTTGTTGGATTTAGTGAGACCTTGAGGGTCTCGGGGTCCCTAATGAGTATCGTTATACTCACCCCTGCACGGGCTATGCCCGCACCTCGTTGTGTTGGTTGCAGACGACGTGCAGCGCAGACAGAGGCCGAGTGTTCGAGGACTGGACGGTACCTGGAGGTGGACCTCACGACGAGACAGTATCCGGTGGTGGACTTCAAGACAAGGCAACACTCGGAGGAGGTTGACGAGCAAGATCTTTATGGAGGCTATTTGTACCTACCCATCAGGTAGGATCCGTGGTGGACGATCTAGGAGCTGCGCTATCTGTATCTACCCTTTAGGTAGGATCCTTGGTGGATGATCCAGGGGCTGCTTGTCACATTCCGGATGTTTTATCTTTTTCCTTGTACTTTACAGTTGGGCTTGTATTTCTGGCCCCTTTACATTCAGCACAACTTGTTTCAGTTTTACTTAGTGTTTTACTTCCTCTTGTACTCTGTGGTGTTTTGTTTACTTTTATAAAGGCAATGCCTTCCCAGTTATCGGGATTTACGCCTTTGGTTCTAGTCTCCATCCCTTGGCCTATGGAAGGCGGGCTTGGGGTAGTCACATCATGGGCCCCGAGGATGGGTCGTGACAAGGAATGAGAGATTTGGTGGGTTTATATAGGAAAAGAGAGGGGAGTTCTTTATTATTTACCAAATATAGGTTTTAGACTATACATAATAAAATAACAAAAACCACAAAACTTTCTATGATTTCTACCAAATATAAGTATTTTTCATTATATTATAAGTCTAATGTCATAACTCATTAAAATATTACCCTTGATGATGTGGAATTGAGTCATGTTTATAGAGAAATGATTTTAAAACCTTAAAATATAATATAGGTTTTGGAGGATTTATAAAGGCTTTTTCAAATTAATAAAATAAAATAAAAAACAAAATATTTTAAATTGTAAACATTGATTTGGTCATGTACAACCTTTATAGAATTTATTACAGAACTTTTGAGTCATTATTATGTGATAATGCACACTATATATTTATACAGTATTTAATTTTTACTTGAAAATTCGACTATCTCAGAAAATAATGAAAAATTAACTATTTGATAATATCTCCATGATGATTACAAAAATAATATCTATTTTATAAAAATAATTTTCTAAATATTTTAATTTTCACTTTTAAAATAAGAACCGACATTTATTGAGAAATGCTTGTTTTTTCGATGATAACAGTTTTCAAACCCTTATGAAAATAACATTTGACTTCATAAGAAATTGTATTATCACTTAGATTTAATATATAACATTTAATAATAATATTTTATTAAAACACCCTTTATATCAAAAAATTATTTAATTAATAAAATAAAGTGTCTTGATTAAGACTATATATTACCCTAACTAAAATTTATGATTTAATGCCTAAAAATCTAATTTTTATCAAAATCATTATTTAATCATTTATAAAAAAATTATAATCATTGTTATACTGAAATTAAAATATAATTATTCATACTCTTAAGGTTACTTTGTTTATAGTCCTTGTTAAATTATTTTTACCCTTAATTAACCTATTTTCCTTTTACCATGGAAATAAATATTTACTAAAATTAATATTTATATTGTTCACAAATTAAGTTAACCCTATTACCCAATATTAATTATGATGATTCCAAATATGGAATCCATTTTATCAAAATCAACCAATAGAGGTGGAAAAATTTGATGGTTCCAAGAGTAGTGGAAGCACAGGATGGGCGTGAACCCAACTTTGCAAATTTCCATAATCGATGATTAATCCGGGATTAATACAATGATGAATGCTAGTATCCATGAAATTGAATCAAAGAGAAAATAAAAAGAAGTGAACCAAGAACCAATAATAGAGGATCAAAATATTTTGTTTATAATTAATTTAATTAAATTATAGAATTACCTCCATGGTGATTCTTTCTTTGTTGATGCGTCCGACCATGGGTTTGAGGTGTGGATTTGTTGAGATATAGAATCCAAGGATATGAATCCTATAGCAGTGATTCAAACATTCTCCAAGTATCTCTGGACATCACCAAATGAGTCTCTAGGTGCTAGCATGGAAGATCCTTGCGCTTGCGATGTCCGCATTTAATTTCCTTGAGAATCACTTCCAAAGCGTTCTCCTTGATTTGGTGGAGGAGGATCTCTCTCATTCTTGAGAGCATTCTTGGATAGGGAACAGTTCTCTAATATTGAGAGATTTTATCCAAGGATGTTGTGCAAACAACAATTAGTTATCCAGTGGAATGACCCCTTAGATTATATAGAGAATAATAACATAACATGGAATATACTTTAATAGGTAATAATAAATAATTAGCACAGGTGCTGTTACTTAATTTATCATTCCTTGTGAAAACCCTATGTAAAATAATAATAGGAATGCCATTATTTCCATGACACATGCTTAACTTACACATTATATTTAAATATTAGTTAACTAAATAATATTTAATATTATTTCTCATTGGACCCATAGCTTGGTCCACTAATCCTCCTCAATATTTACTGGGCCTATAATAATGGGTATTTATTTATTAAATAAATATAATTTCATTATTCACCGATAAATAAATATTCCGTCAACAATATATTATCTTGAATAAATAGTGACAAAATAAATGCGATCATACATACTTGAATAATTATTAAACCACAATAAGTAATGATATTTATTCAACTTGTTAAATATATAAATTATTTAACTGAGATACTAGCTACACTTAGTGTGTGACTCTCTAGGACTCTTTATCATTGGAATTAAGCAGTCTTGCCTAAAGTCAAAGATTACTATCTAGAAATGGGTCATGGCACCCAAGAGAAAGAAGTTGATGTCACAAAAAAATTCCACCTCATAAAAATTCTTACCATGAAATATAATCCCTTTGTACTGATATCTCCAATCAAGTGGGTTGCATGTAAGTGCCATCAACCCATGTGCTCGATTTCTCATTCTTTGACTTCCTAGAATTGAACATTCCTAGAGAACACCATGGCCATGGATTTAGTTAAGATATATCATTTCCATCAAAGGGACTGAGGTATCTACTTCCGTAGAAGTGAAAAATCCTTTCTCGCATTATTCATTAATGCAGTATTAGTCATGACACACCCAACATATCCTACCTTGATGCAAACATCTTTCATCATAGTTTTCATCAATACATATAAGTGTGTGAGTCATAATATCCATTAATAATAATCTTAAAGTCTAAGGACCAATACACATGTTTGTAGATAGGAACATCCAATGACACTTATAAATGTAGATTTCCTAATGGTGGGTCTTGTTATCATAGTATCCTCCTAGATATTACAAAGGGTACAAACCAAGAGAAGGTGCCTCAAAGTTTCATGAGTCCCCACCCCTGATAGCCTGTATCATTTGTGTCCCTTCAAATGATATCATCCAGACATAGAACATATATTCAAGAATAATGTCATGGAATTTTTGGGTTCTCATCATAGCAGAGATCTGCAGTGACCTTTTAGTGAAAAAAATATTCTTAGGGCATTACCACATACTATGTCATGCAGAAGAAAAATCATGATGTGATAAGAAGTTTATTAATATTCATCCAATGAATATAGGTTTATCATAAAGTACAAATAAGTTTATTTCTAGGGATCCAACTCCAACATACTCCCACTTTTACTAGATCCAACTACTAACAACCTTCAGTCTGATAGTTCTCACATGATATTTATTCTTCTGTTGAGACAGGCATTTAGTCAAGGGGTCCACCATTTTATCTTTCGTGGACACTTTTCTCATTGAAACATCACACCTTTGATATAAATCCCTCAAGAGGTGATACTTTTAGAGTATGTTCTTTTTCCGTTGATGTGACCTTGGATCTTTTGCAAGAGACACTGTTGTAGTATTATCACAATACAATGTAATGAGATATTTACTGCTAAGCACCACATCAATATCCTAAACAAAGTTATGAATCCATATGGATTCATTGGATACATTAGAAGTCGCTATATATTCAGACTCTACTATAGAATTAACGACAACTGGCTGCTTCGAACTCTTCCAGCTCACAACTCGTCCGTTGAGATAGAAAAAATATCTTGATTGTGACTTCAGATCATTTCGATCTATCTGAAAACCAACATCAGCATACACTCTAATGAAAATCTCCTCATCTCCTCCATACACTAGGAATATGTCCTAAGATCTTCTTAGATACTTAAGGATAGTCTTAAAAACAGTTCAATTCTATTCTCCAATAGCTTCTTGATATCCTCCTACCATGATCAGTTCATAGGAAACATCAAGTCTAGTACATAACATGGCATGCATGATAGATCCTATCGCTAAAGTGTATGGAATATTACTAATCCTATCTTTCTCATGTTGTGTCCAGGGACACATTTTCTAGGAAATATATATACCATGTGACACCAAAACCAATCCCCTCATGGATTTTTCCATACTAAATCTCTTTAGTATTTGGTCAATGTATATACTTTGAGTTAGTCCAAGCCACCTATTGGATCTATCATGAATGATCTTGATACCTATAATGTAGGTTGCTTAACTTATGTCCTTCATGGAGAAGCACTTGTTCAACCAGTCATTGAATGACTTCAAGACTAGTATGTCGTTTCCAATATGAAATATGTCATCAACCTACACTACAAGGATAATGACCACATTACCATTAAACTGCTTGTAAACACATGGCTCACATTAATTCTTAATGAAACCAAATTCTCTTATGGATTCATCGAATCACATATTCCATAATCTAAATGATTTCTTTAATCCATAAATGGATCTCTAAAACTTTAATATCCTTTTAGAATCGCTTTCTGTCACAAACCCTTCTTGTTGTGTCATATAGACATATTCTTGAAGGTTCCCATTATAGAATACAATTTTGAAATCCATCTGCCAAATCTCATAGTCATGGAAAGGTTCTATGGAAAGTACGATTCTTATGCATTTAAACATAGAAAATTATGAAAAGGTGTCATCATAGTCAATTCCTTGATTCTATTTAAACCCTTTATCCACTAACCTTGATTTATAGGTACTAACTTCACCTTCTATGTCCAGTTTTTTTGAATACCCGTTTACACCCAACAGGCCTTACATCAACCGGTGCATCGACCATAACCCAGACTTGGTTCTGATATAAGGAATCCATCTCAGAATTCATAGCTTCTATCCATCTTGTATCTTCTGAGCTCTCTAATTATTCCTAGTAGGAGAGATGTTCATCATTGTCCAACAATAGCGAGTCACCGTACTCAATGACAAGGAAACCATATCTCTCTAGTTCCCTTACCTCTCTTGTGCTCCTACGCAGTACTTGTGTTTCAGAAACTACCTCTTCCATGGGGACCTATGGAACTTTTTCCTATACCAACTCCTATGTATCTTGAGCATTAACTTCATCGAAGTTAATCTTGATCCCACTATCCTTTTTGAGTATGTGATCCCTATAAAGAAAGACAGACTATTTAGAAATAATAAATTTCTTATCTGAGGCGTTGTATAGGTAGTATCCCTTTGTTTTCTTAGCATAACCTATAAAGATACACTTCATTCCTCAGGGTTCTAGTTTGTTTCATGACAATTCCTTAAAAAATGCCTCACATCCCCATACACATGTATGTGACAAAGTGGGTTTCTTTGAACTTTATAGCTCAAAGGGAATCCCATTTTCCACCTTAGTTTTAACTTGGTTTAATGTGTATGACTCAGTTTTAAATTCATATCCCCAAAAGGATAACATAATATCTACATGACTCATCATCGACCTTACCATGTCCAACAAGGTATAGTTCATCCTTTAACTAACACCATTCCACTATGGTGTATAAGATGAAGTGAGTTAAGATAGAATCCCAGAATACCATAAAAGGTCGATGACCTCTTGGTTAATATATTATCCAAATAGATCTGATCAAATATTTTTTATCTTCTTACAAAGATGATTCTATAATACATTCTTGAACTCCTTGAATTTCTCAGAGTACTTGGACTTATACCTCAGTAAGTAGACATAGCCATATCTACTCAAGTCATCAGTAAAAGTAATGAAGTGAGAATATCCACCTCTAGATTCTACTAGAAATGGACCACACACATCATTGTGTACCAATCCTATAAGCTATATGGCCTTTACACCCTATCCACCAAATGGTGGTTTGTCTATTTTCCCTTGTAAAAAAGCGTTACATCTATCAAGTGGTTTTAGCTCAGAAGAGTAAAAATAACCATCTTGACATAGCTTTTTCAGGAAATTCTCATTTACATGGACAAGGTGGTGATGCTACAACTAGGTGTTGTATGAGTCAAGTGAACTTGGTTTGTTATCAACTTCCAACACTTAGTTCTCGTAATTTAATACATACATAACTTTATTTAAATTCACCATGCCATAACATATGTTGTCCTTACAAAAGTAACAACATTTATTTCCGAACATGAAATTAAATCCATCTGTATTTAAACTCGATACAAAAATTATGTTCTTGGTAACACTAGGTACATTATAACAGTAATGTGAAAACAAAATCATTCCTATCAGCAATGTGAGGTTGTAGTCACCAATGGTAAGAGCAGCTAGTCTCACACCATTTTCAGATCGTAGATCCACCTCTCCTTCGGAAATTTTCCGAAATATACTTGGTTACTGAATTTTAATATAGATGTGAGTCCCACAATCTATATCTAATACCTAAGGTGTAGAAAGGGAAATATTTCACTCGATAAGGAATTCACCTTTGTCTTCCCCTTGCCTTTGGGTGTAATTCCTCTTCTAATGGCCTGACTTTCCACATGAAAAAGCATACAGCCTCCTTTTCCTTGCCCTGCCTCTGGATCTTATTATTCTTGGTTAGATGATTCATGGAGGATTTAGATTGTTTATAAATCTTAGGCCCCTTTTCCTTGTTCTTACTCTTCCTATTCCCTATAAGGATTGCAGTTTTTTCACGCCCCATGTCCTTATAAACTTAGAGAATCAGGGTAAGAAGCTCCAATAGATTCTTCACATTATTTCTCAAATTATAATTCATAATAAAACTAAAGAAGGTCTTAGGAAGTGATTATGATAAGATATATATATGTAACTAATCTGGGAATTTAATCCCTATGAGGTCTAGATGCTCAATGTAGCCAATAAGCTTGACTACATGTGGTCCAACTAGAACAAACTCTCAAAGATTAGTAGTGAACAAAGCATTGGGGATCTCATACCTCTCCTGTCTCACATTCTCTTGATAGAGATCCCAAAGGTGAGAAATCATGCTATATGAATCCATTTACTCATATTTCTTCAAGAGATCATTGTTCATGGATGATAGAATGAGGCACTGGACATCCATAACATCATTCAGATGTTTCAAGTACATATAGAGTTCCTCATCAGTTACCTCATTTCTAAGTGCAACCGGTAAAGGCACTTATAACACATAAATTTTCCTCTCAGGGTAAAGGATAACCCGAAGGCACCTTTCCCACTCTTGAAAATTAGTGTCAGTGAGAAGGTTTTCCTTCTCGAGTATGGATCACAATGATATGTTTGATTTCATTTTGATTAATATTTCTACAAATTAATATGGGCATATTTTTAGTACATTATCTTGATAAATATATATAAATAAATAAATTACTATCTATTAGTCTCCCAATATTTTGCTGAAACCCAATATCCCTCACCATTGGATTTGGAATATCATATTTCTTGGAAATTCTAGAGGCAAGGATCCATATTTCCATTCACATTACCCAAACTAGGGTTGGTCAAGAAACTTCAAAGGTTTTAGGTAGGTATTATAAATTCCAACTTCATTAACTCATAACTCCTTGATCTGTTGAGTGGACTCCCCTATCATGAAATCTTTAATTTTATATTTCCTCAACCTTTTCCTCTCAGTTACACCAAGTCCTGATAGGGAAGTCAAACCTTGATATAAACTTAGTTAAGTCAACCCAAAACATCAAATTAGAATTCTCAGATAATTGAAAGCACCCCAACTAGGGTTGGTCAAGCACTTTAAACTATGGTTCCATTCTAACCGAAGTAAAGGAAGGATATACCGACATAATATTTAATTGAGGGATTTTATTCTTTATGTGTAAATTTCCTCTTATTATCTTTTCACAAGCTTGTTAATGTTAAGTGGGATATACTTAAGTGATTAACCATGTATAGATAATATTTACGTATAAGCCATTTTTTTATTTTAGTTCCATCTTGTATTCTTTTTAGTTCATTAATTATGTGATCGCATCAAACATCCATAATGAATAACCATAAAACTAACAAAAATAAAATAAAGGGTATGGTCATGATATTTACTATTGGTTAGTTTATCTAGCAGTTGATAAAATAACCCTGAACTAGGGGAGAAACACCTTGAACCGTTTAAGGTTAATGTTTACAGCTTTCCACCTATCCACCTTTGTATCTCCTTGGATTGGTTTTGCCTCATCTCCTAACTTGAGCCGACTCTAATAGCTTGAGAGCTATATTCATTACATAATATTTTAACTCAGATGTAGGTGAGAGGTAAAGGGGGGTTTACATAAAACAAACCATGGGATCATAAGCCCTACATATTATTGAGGAGAATGCACACATGCCAACAATTTTAATTTAATAAATAAATTAAAAGGGAACCAATCACATACAAAGGTATAGTCTAACTCATGATCATCCATATACATGAAACTAATAATGAATTTAATAAAAGTAGCATTCAATTCTATATTCATTCTTATTAAGATAAATTATACTTGAATTGATTAATCATTACCTTTAATTAATCGATCCTTTTTATAGCAATCCTTTTATGAATTTTCATGAAATTCTAATCCATAACATTGTACATAACTTGTACCTTGGAAACAACCCGCTGAATACCCGTCCAAAACTACCCAACATGTATGTATACTTATATACACTCTATTCTTTGTGACATGTATCATGCACACCAAATTATAATTGTAATACAACTCATAAATTATGTGCAGATCTTTAAACACTATGAATATTTTAATTAATCACACACACACACACACATATACCAAACACCTATCACATGTTGTGTCCCATATTTACGCCCACATGAAAGTACATGTCTCAAGGGTTACATAATAAAATAATAAATTTTTAAATCCGTGTAATCTGGAAATAGTACACGACGTGTATATCCGACTACACAATGTGTACTCTCCTCTCCATCCATCCAATGTACACTCCTAGGGAAATGATGTGTGAGTTGTACTTCAAAAATATTTGGAGTACATGGAATGTCTAGTGGGCCACATGCTTTGTAGAATCCGCGTTACACAATCACCAGCCAGAAAATCCATGTATGGGATGCATGACTTGACCATGACCCAAAGGGACTACACACCACATCCAGTGGGCCACACAACATGTAGTCTGACTAACCATGCACCACTCTATCCTGTTCAACACATGATGTAAGAATTAACTACACCGTATGTCATTAATGCACGAATCTTGAGTAGTTTTCAAATTACTCCTGATGCATTGAACACAAATACATGACGAGTAGATCCGACTACATGACATGTATTCTTGTGTTATCTGGATAGAACCTTCCCTACCTCCTGATGAGATCCTTGATTTAATTTTAATCATAAAATTATTTTTTTCAATTAGATATGCGAGAAACTATAAGGGAGGAAATGATCTCAAAATTTAGATTATAATAATGATTAAACATGAATTGACAAACTAAATCAGTAACGTGTAAAATGTAAATGAATTATTTAAATAATTATAAATGAAAATATAACCTAGCTCTAATACCACTTTATGGTTCCAGACATAGCAGAAGCACAAGATGGTCATGTACCCAACTTTGAAAATTTCAATAATCGATGATTAATCCAGGATCAATACAACAATGAATTATAGTATCCAAAGAATTGAATCAAAGATAAAAGAAAAAGTAGAGAACTCAGAACTAAAAAGAGAGGATTGAAATATTTTGTTTATAATTAATTTAATTAAATTATATAATTACCTCCAAGGTGATTATTTCTTTGTTGATGCATTTGATCAAGATTTCTAAGTGAGGCTTCATTGCGATGTAGAATCCAAGGATATGAATCCTCAATAGGTGATCCAAACATGCTCCATATATCTCTGGATGTTACCAAAGGAGTCTTCAGGTGATATCATGAAAGATCCTTGCACTTGTGATGTGCACGTTCGATCGCCTTGAGAATCACTTCCAAAGAATTTTACTTGATCCCATGGAGGAGGATCTCTCTCGTTCTTGAGAGTGTTCTTGGAGAGGGAAGAGTTCTTAGGCTTGAGAACTTTTATCCAAGGATGTTTTACACACAAAGATTGGTTAGCCGGTGGAATGACCCCTTATCTTATATAGAGAATAATAACATAATGGGGAATTTAATTCACTAGGTACTAATAAATAATATGCACATCTACTGTTACTTAATTTATTATTCCATGTGAAAACCCCATGTCAAATAATAATATCAATGCAATTATTTCCATGAAATGTGATTAAATTGAAAGTTATATTTAAATATTAGTTAACCAATTAATATTTAATATTATTTCTCATAGGACCCATAACTTGGTCTACCAATCCTCCTCAATATTTACCGGGCCTTGAATAATGACTATTTATTTATTAAATAAATATAACAACATTATTAACTAATAAATAAATATTTTGTCCACAATATATTCTTGTGAATAACTAGAGATGAAATAAATGTAATTAGGCATACTTGAATAATTATTAAACCACAACCGAGAATGATATTTATTAAACTTGTTAAATAAATAAATTTTTTAATTGAGATACTAGCTACACTTAGTGTGTGACCCTCTAGGCCTTTTTCTCATTGGCATTAGGAGGGCTCCCCTAAAGTCCAATATTACTATCTAGAAACTGGTCATGAAACCCAATAGAAAGAAGTTGATGTCTCAATCACATGTCATCTCATATGAATTCTTACCGTACAATTTAATCCCTTTCTACTGATATCTCTAATCAAGCGGGTTGAATGCAAGTTCCATCAACCCAAGTGCTTTATTTCTCATTCTTTGACTTCTCAGAATTGAAATTTCCTAGAGAACATAGTTTCTAGGGATTTAGTTAGTCTATATAATTTCCATCAAAGGGCATGAGATATCTACTTTCTTAGAAGTGAAATATCCTTTCTCTCATTATTCATTAATGTAGTATTACTCATGATACACCCAATATATCCTACCTCACCGAAAACATCTATCATCATGGTTTTCATCAATACAACTAAGTGCATGAGTCATAATACCCATTAATAATATTAAATTCTAAGGACCAATACACATGTCCACAGATAGGAACATCCAATGACACTTATGAATGTGGATTTCCTACTAGCGGGTCTTGTTTTCATAATATCGTCCTGGATATTACCAAGGGCACACACCATGAGAAGGTACCTCCAAGTTTCATGAGTCCCCTCCTCTGATATCCTATATAATTTGTGTCCCTTCAAATGATATCATCCAGCTATAGAACATATATTCAAGAATAGTGTCATGGAACTTCGGGGTTCTCATCATAGTAGGGATCTATTATGACCTTTTAGTGCAGCAACTATTTTTAGAACATTATCACATACTATGTCACGTAGAAGAAAAATCATGATGTGATATTAAGTTTATTAATATTAATTCAATGAATACAAGTTTATCATAAAGTACAAAGAATTTGGTTTTTCGGGCACCGACTCTAACATAATTTAATTTAAAATTAAACCCACAATCATGTTGGAAAGTAGTTTTATGAAAAATTTATTTTTCAACGAAAATAAGATTAAACATTAACCCTATAATTAATAATCTTAATTATATGAATTTAAATTAATAAATATATATATTTAATCTAAACAATTAATTTAAATAATTTCTCATTTTTTTGTATTTTAATTAATTATAATGCAGAAACATTATGCATTTTAAAATAATTTTCATAAAAATGTATTTTTAATCCTAAAAATAAACTTGTTTTAAAATATGATATAAAGATGATTTAAAAGTAATTAATTGAATTAAATATAACAAAAGAATACTTATGTTACATTGAAATAAAATTAAAATAATATTGGTACTTTATATTACTGAATTTTTAAAAGAAATGTCAAATTTACTTAAAAACATTATTTTTCACTATTCACTAAAAAATCAATATTTTCTAAGAAATTGAAAATTTTCACCCAATGTTAATTATGATATTATGATATAAATAATGGAGTTTATTTTATCATATACATTTTATAAATGTTTTATAAATTAATTATAGTATTTTTTTTCACAAAAATAAATAACAATAATTTTCAAAGAAAATGTATTTTTAAAGAATAAAATGATATTAATAAAAATTAAGTAATAATTTATTTGGAATTTATAAATATTTTTATGTTGAATAAGAAATTTACATATAAATTTCATAAAGTAGTTAATCATATTTATACCCACAAATTTAATTACTAGGTTATAATGATCGTATTGACATAATCATCATTTGTTTGGTTTTGGTGTTGCATATCACATATGATATCAAGAAATAATTTTATCTTTTAAAAACATGCGGAATTACATCCATCATTTCCCAACCTCCAGTGGCTGGAAAATAGAATCAAATTGTTTGATCGAAGTCCACAATGTGTTTCGTGTGTTTTTCGTCACCTGTTACCACTCTGAATCTCGGATCCATGAAGCATCACTTGAAATCCATCCTAAATCATTTGAAAAAAAACCAATTCATTGATCATAGACATAACCACCAAGAATATAGGGGTTTGATTATTCTCCAAACCGCCCCAATAATGTCAAGTCATGACCCCATGGTCCAAAAATTAAAAAAGAAAATAACAGGTGGGGGAAATGCATAAGAATAAGGGTGTAACCATCATTGACCAAGAGATACCAGACAAAGATCCTGAAAATGGGATATTCAGGTTGATAACATGGCATAATAGTAATAAATTGAAATAAAAAATTTATTCATTAAAATTGGATCATGTGAAGGATTAAATAATAATAGATCAAAAGAAGCTAATTAAATCCCTATTCAATCATTTAATAAAATTATAAAAACCAAAATTAATTCCACCGATAGGTTCTGGGCGTAGTTTAAGTGTGGGATGGGTGGTTCCCAACTTTAATTTTTTCCATATTCAATGAAAAATCTGGGATCTATACGATGATGAATGCCAGTATCCACATAATTGAATCAAGTATTAAGAAAAAGGAATAGAAACCTGGAATCAAGAGAGAGAGAGAATCAACATATTTTTTTTACAATTATTTAAATTAAATTAAAGAATTATCTCCATGGTGATTATTTATTCGTTGATGATTTCGACGATAGATCTAAAGTGGCCTTCATTGTGTTGTAGAGATCAAGGGTAGATCTTCTCTAATAGTGAACCAAACATGCTCTATGAATCTCTGGACATCGCCGAAGGAGTCTCCAGGAGCTAGCATGGAAGATCCTTGCGCTTTCATCATTTTCCTTTGATCGCCTTGAGAACTGCTTTAAATGCATTCTCCTTGATCCGGTCGAGGAGGACCACTCTCATTCTTGAGAATGTTCTTGGAGAATGAGGAAATCTCTAGGCTCGAGATAAATTCTCTAAATTTTTGTGCACAACACGATTGTCTAGCCTATGGGTTTCCCCCTTGGATAATTAGAGAATAATGTAACCAGAAATTTAATTCACCAGGTAATCATATAATAATTTTCATAGGAGCCTTAATTATTTTATTAACCAAGTGAAACCCCCCATTTCAAATAATAACAACAATGTTATTATTTCTTGACATGTTCTTAACTTGAAAGTTATAATTAATTATTATTTTAATCATATAATATTTAATATTATTATTTCTCATTAGACCCGAAACATGGTATGCCAATCCTCCTCAATATTTATCAGGACTTGAATAAAAACAATTTATTTATTAAACAAATATAACTGCATTATTCACCAATAAATAAATAAATAATATATTTACTAAAATAGAAAATAAATATTTTCTAAATATTCCATCCGCAATATATTATATCAAATAACTAACGATGAAATAAATGAGATCAGGAACATATGAATAATTATTAAACTAAAACTAGGAATTATATTTAGTCAACTTGTTAAATAATAAATTATTTAACTGAGATTCTAGATACACTTAGTGTGTGACCCTGTAGGCCTCTTTCTCAGTGGAATTAGACTAACCTACCTAAATTCCAAGGTTAGAATATAGTAATATGCCAAGGCACCAATAGAAAAATAAGTTTATTCCATAACAATATGTCACCTCATATGAAAGTTTACTATGTAATGAAATCCCATTGTCTTGATATCTCTAATGAAGCGGGTTGCATGCTAGTGCCATCAACCCATGTGCTCAATTTCTCATTCTTTGACTCTCCAGAAATTGAACTTGCCTATAGAACACTGTGGACATGGATTTATTTACGCTATATCATTTCCATCCAAGGGCCTGAGATATCAAATTATGTTATGGAATATAAGGGTCAAATCCTTTCTCGCATCATTCATTAATGCAGTATTACTTGTGATGCACCCAACATATCCTACCTCACCGTGAACATATGTCATCACAGTTTTCACCAATACATCTAAGTGTGAGAGTCATAATACCCATTAATAATAATATTAAAGTCTAAGTATCAATACACATGTACGCAGATAGGAACATCCAATGACACTTATAAATTTGGATTTCCTATTGGTGGGTCTCATTCTCAAAATATCCAACTGGATATCACCAAGGGTGTACACCATGAGAAGGTGTCTCAAAGTCCTATGAGTTTCCACCCTTGATGTCCTATATCATTTGTTTCCCTCAAATAATATCATCCATCTATAGAACATATATCTAATAATAGTGTCATAACACTTACTCATTCTCATCATAGTGGGGAACTACTATGACCTTTTAGTGTGACAACTACTCTTGGGACATTATCACATGAAATGTTACCCAGAAGAAAAATCCTGATGTGATAAGGATTTTATTAATATCCATCCAATGAATACATGTTTATCATAAAGTACAATGAATTTGGTTTTAGGGAACCAACTCCAATAGACTCACACATTCAATAGATCCAACTACTAACAAACTTTAGTCAGCTATCTCTCACATGATACTCATGCTTCTATTGAGATAGGCCTTTAGTCAAGAGGTCTCCCACATTCTCTTCCATGGATACTCTACTTACTGAAACTTCACCCCTTTAATAAAAACCCCTCAAGAGGTGATACTTGCGGATTATATGCTTTGTCTGTTGTTGTAAATACAATGTGATAGGTTCTTTACTTCAAGGTACCACATCAATCTCTTAGAAAATGTTCCAAATCTAGAAGGATTCCTTAGATGTATCAGAAGCCGTATATATTCGGACTCCACTATAGAATTAGTAAAAATTGGTTGCTTTGAACTCTTCTTGCTCAAAACTCCTTAGTTGAGATAGAAAAAATATATTGATTGCGGCTTCTGATCATTCTGATCTATCTAAAAACCAACATCACCATACACTCTAATTACAAGCTTCTCATCTCCTCTATATACCAGGAACATATCATTAGTTCTTCTTAGATACTTAAGGATATTCTTAATATAAGTCCAATTTTGTTCTCCTGGATCTACTTGATATCTTCCTACCATGATCATTGAAAAGGAAACATCAAGTCTAGTACATAACATGGAATACATGATTGATCTTATCACTAAAGTATATGGGATCTTACTCATTATATCTTTCTCTTGTTGTGTTTGGGGACACATTTTCTTTGTAAGATGTAATCAATGGGACACTATAACTAGTCCCCTCTTAGATTATTCTATACTAAATCTCTTTAGTATCTTATCAATATATGTACTTTGAATTAGTCCAAGCAGCCTTTTGGATCTATCACATATGATCTTGATCCCTAGAATGTAGGCTTCTTCAGGTAAGTCCTTCATGGAGAAGAACCTGTTCAACTAGTCCTTAAAATATTGTAATACTGTTATTTCATTTCCAATAAGTAATATGTCATTAACATATACTACTAGGATAATGAATGCATTCCCATTAAACATTTTGTAAACACATGGCTCACATTTGTTCTTAATGAAACCAAATTACATTATGGCTTCATTGAATCGAATATTTTGTGACCTAGATGCTTGCTTCAATTCATAAATGGACCTCTGCAACTTGAAAACCCTTTTGGAATCACCTGGTGTCACAAAACCTTATGGTTGTGTCATATAGACATATTCCTGAAGGTTACCATTAAGGATTGTAGTTTTGAAATCCATATTCCAAATCTCATAGTCATGGTAAGATACCATGGTAAATATTATTTTGATGGATTTAAACATGGAAACTGGTGAAATGGTTTCATTGTAGTCAATTTATTGACCCTATTTAAACCCTTTATCCACTAACCTTGATTTATAGGTACTTTACCTTCCATGTCCAGTTTCCTCTTGAATACCCATTTACATCCAACATGATTTACATTAACTGTCACATTGACCAAAACCCAAACTTGGTTCTCATACATGGAATCCATCTCAGAATCCATATCTTTTAGCCATCTTGCATATTTTGAGCTCTCTAATGTTTCCTTGTAGAAGAGAGGTTCATTATTGTCCAAAAATAATGATTCTTCATCCACAGTGACAAGAAAACCATATCTCTCTACTTCCCTTACCTCTCTTATAGTCCTATATAGTACTTGGGTCTCAGGAACTACTTCTTCCATAGGGACCTATGAAACATTATCCTATACCAAGTCTTGTGTATATTGAGCATCAACTTCATCAAAGTCATTCTTGTTCCCACTATCCTTTTTAAGTATGTTCTCCCTCTCAAGAAAAACGGCTTGTCTGGCAATAATCACTTTCTTGTTAGAGGGGTTGTATAGGTAGTATCCCTTTGTTTCCTTGGGATACCCTATAAAGATAAACATTGTACCCTGGGGTGCTATTTTGTTGCATGAGAAATCCTTAAAAACTCCTTGCATTCCCATACATGTGTATGTGATAAAATGGGTTTCTTTCCACTCTATAGATCAAAGTGTATTCCATTTTTTGATTTATTTGGTACTTGGTTTAATGTGTATGCCACAGTTTGTAATGCATATCCGCAAAAGGATAATGGAAGATCAGCATGAATCATCATCAAACTTACCATGTCCAACAAGGTACAGTTCCTCCTTTCACTAACACCATTCCACTATGATGTATAAGGTGGAGTGAGTTGAGATAGAATCCCAAACTCCTGTAAAAATTTGATGAAATATTGGTTGAGTAATTCTTCACCTTGATCTGATCTAAGATTCTTTATCTTCTTACCAATCCAATTCTCTACTTTATTCTTGAATTCCTTGAATTTATCAAAGGACTCAAACTTATACCTTATCAACTATATATATCCATATCTACTCAAGTTATCAGTAAAAGTTATGAAGTAAGAATATCCAACTCCAGATTCTACTGGAAATGGTCCACACACATTAGTGTGTACTAATCCTAGAAGCTCTATGACCCTTTCATCGTATCCACCAAATGGTGATTTGGTCATTTTCTATTGAAAACAAGCATGACATTTATCAAGTGGTTTTCTCTCGGAAGAGTCTAAATAACCATCTTGACAGAGATTTGTCAAGCACTTATCATATACATGAAAAAGGTGGTGATTCAACAACTGGGTGTTATATGAGTCTTGTGAACATGATCCATTATTGATTGAGAAAACTTGGTTTTCATAATTTAATACATACAGACTGTTATTTAAATGTTCCACACCATAACATATGTTGTCCTTATAAAAGAAACAACTTTTATTTCCAAATTTGAAAATAAAACCATATGTATCTAAACGTGATACAATAATTATGTTATTGGTAACACTTGGTACATAATAATAGTCTTTTAAAACCAAAATCACCCCAATTGATAGCGAAAGGTGGTACTCACTAATGGTATGAGTATCCTACCTCGAACCATTGGCAGCTCGCAGATCCACCTCTCCTCTTGAAATTTTCTAAAATCTACTTGGTTCATGATTTTGAATACATATGTTAGAACCAAAAGCTATATCTAATACCCAATGTGTAGAAATTGAAATATTGCACTTGATAAAAAATGCACCTTTGGATTCCCCTTGCCTTTAGGTGTAGTTCTTCTTCCAGTGTCCTAACTTGCCACATGAAAAACACACTGACTCCTTTTCCTTTCCCTACATATGGATCTTATTCTTCTTGGTAAGATAGTTATCAGGGGATTTAGACTGTTTATAAATCTTAGGCCTCTTTTCCTTGTCCTTCCTATTCCTATTCACTATAAGGACTGCGGGTTTCCCATGCCCCATTTCCTTATCCACTTTGAGAATCAGGTTCAGAAGTTCTGATAGGATCTTCTCATTATTTATCATATTATAATTCATGATAAAACTAGATAAGGCCTTTGTGAGTGATGATAGTATGATATCTATATACAAATCATCTGAGAATTTAATCCCCAAGATGTCCAGATGCTCAATGTAGCCAATAATCTTGACCACATGAGGCATAGCTGGTGTAGACTCCCCAAGCTTAGTGGTTAACAAAGCATTTTAGATCTCATACCACTCTTGTCTCTACTTATCTTGATAGAGATTCCAAAGGTGAGACATCATGCTATATTCATCCATTTCCGCATGTTTCTTGAAGATCTCATTGGTCATGGATGATTGCATGAGGCACTGAACATCTATATCATAATTCAGATGTTTCTCATACACAGAGAGCTCCTCATCACTTGCATTATTTCTAAGTTCAAATGGTAAAGGTTTCTACAAAACATATAGTTTCCTTTCATGGTGAAGGATAACCTGAAGCCGCCTATGACACGCCTATAAATTATTGCTAGTGAGAAGGTTTTCCTTCTCGAGTATGGATCACAACAATATGTTTGATGTCATTTTTAATGCCCATTCTACAAATATTATGAACAAAGTTTTAGTAATTTATTTTATAAAATTAATACAAATAAATACGTATTCATTAGTCTCTAATTATTTTATTGAAACCCAATAACCCTCACCATTGGATTTAGAATATCCCGTTGTTTGGAAATTCTATTGACAAGGATCCATATTGCCCTTCGCATTACCCCAACTTTAGATGGTTAAGAAATTTGAAAGGTTTTAGGTAGGCATTCCAAATTCCAACTATATGGTCAAGAAATTTGAAAGGTTTTAGCTAGGCATTCCAAATGCCAACTGTATTAACTCCCAGCTCCTTGATCCATTGAGTGGACTCCCCAATCTTGAAATCCTTAATTTTGGATTTCCTCAACCTTTTCCTCTCAATTACACCGAGTATTGATTTTGAAGTCAACCCTTGATGTAAACTAAGTCAATTAAACCCAAAACTTCAAATTAGAATTCCACAATAATTGAAAGAACCCAACTTTGGCTGGTCAAGCACTTTGAACTATGGTTTGATTCTAACTAAAGTAATAGAAGGATATACCGACATAATATTTAACTAAGAGATTTTATCCTTTATGTTTAAATTTCTATTTATTATATTTTCACATTATTATTAATATTATATTGGATAATATTAAGTGATTAACCTTGTATTAGATAATATTTACACATAAGAAAGTTTATTTTAGTTCCATATTGCATGCATGTTAATTCATTAATTATTTGATTGCGACAAAACATCCATAATGAATAACCATACAACAGATGGAAATAAAATATAGGGTATGATCATGAGCTTGTTCTAATGGTTAGTTTATCTAGTGGTTGATAAACTAACCACTGACCTAGGGGAGAAACACCTTGAACCAATTAGGTTCGTGTTTACATCTTTCCACCGGTCCACATTTTTATATCCTTGGATCAGTTTCTCCTCGACTCCTAACTTGAACCACCCCCACTAAAATGGGAGCTCCATTTATTAAATATACATTTACTCTTATGTAGGTGATGATTAAAAGGGGTTTTACATAAAAGAAACCATGGGCATGCATTCCCTACATATTAATGAGGAGAGAATGCACATAGAAGAACAATTTAATTTAATAATAAGTTAAAAGGTAAACCAATCCCATACAAAGTTATGATCTAGATCATGATCATCCACATGCATGCAACGAATAACACATTTAATAAAACTAACATTCAATTCTTTAATTGTTCTTATTTAAGATAAATCATGCTCGAATCAATTAATTATTATCTTTAATTAATCAATAATTTTATCTTAAACCTTTTTCTGAATTTCCTTGAGAATTTCATGCATTATAAATTTAAACAAATTAATAAATTCATTTAAAATTAACTGTGTACATAACTTGTACCATGGAGGCAACCCAGTGAATACCCATCCAAAACTAACCAACATGTATTATACTTGTATACACTTTATTCTTTGTGACATGTAGCATGAATGTAGAATTATAATTGTAGTACAACTCATACATGTTGTGAATATCTTTGAACATTAAAAATATATTAATTAAACACACACACATATATATTTATGTCAAACACCTATCACATGTTGTGACCCAAATTTATGCCCACACGATGGTACATGTCTCAAGGGTTACATAATATTAAATTAAATTTTAAATCTACGTAATCTAGAAAAATAAAATGGTGCTTAGATCCGACTACACAATACATACCCTCCTCACCATCCATCCAAAGTAAAAGCCTAGGGAAACAACATGTGAGGTGTACTTCATAAATCTTTAGAGTACACAATGTGTCCAGTGGGCCGCACGCCTTGTAGACTCTGCATTACATGGTCACCAGCCGGGCAAGCCATGTATGGGATACACAACTCAACCCTCATCTGAAGGGACTATACGCCATGTCCAGTGGGCCACACGGTGTGTAGTCCAGATGACCATGCACCGGTCTTTCCTAGTTAACACATAGTGTAAGAATTAACTACACCACATGTAATTATTGCACACGGCTTGATTAATTGCTGAATTACTCCCAATATACTGAACACAACTACACAGTGTGTGATCTAGATGACACATTATGTATGGTAGATTACACAGTGTGTAACTCTGAATACATGACATGTACTGTCATGTTACCTAGACAGAATCATCAGCACCTCCTGAGGAGATCCTCGATTTAATTTTAATCATAAAATTATTTGTTTCTATTAGATCTGCAAGAAATTATAAAGGAGGAACATATCTCAAAATTCATAAAACAAGAATTATTAAAGTTGAATTAACATACTAAATTATTAAATAATAGAACATCAATGAATTATTTAAATAATTATAAATGAAAATATGCCCCCTCTTATACCACTTGTAGGTTCCGGGTGTAGCGGAAGTGCGGGATGGGTTGTGCCCAAACTTAATTTTTTCTATATTCAATGGATAATCTGGGATCAATACAAAAATTAACACCAGTATCTACGAAATTGAATCAAGGATTAAGACAAAGGAATAAAAACCTGGAACCAAAAGAGAATGGATCAACATATTTTGTTTATAATTAATTAAATTAAATTAAAGAATAAATCCAATGTGATTCTTTCTTCATTGATGGGTTGAACCAAAAATCTATAGTTTAAATTTATATACTTATAGAGATCAAGGGTAGATCTCCTCAAATGGTGATCCACAAGTGCTCTGCAAATCTATGGACATCATCAAAGGAGTCTTTAGGTGCTAGAACATATGATCCTTGAAATTGCATCGTCTGCCTTCAATTTCCTTGAGAACCACTTCCAATGCATTCTCCTTGATTAGGTTGAGGAGGAAAATTATCATTATTGAGAATGTTCTTGGAGAATAAGGAACTCTCTAGGATTGAAGGAAATTCTCCAAATTGTTGTGCACAACATGATTGGATAGCCTGTAGGTTTCCCCCTTGGTTAATTATAGAATAATGTAACCAGGTATTTAATTCACCAGGTAATCATAAAATAATTTTCATAGGAGCCTGAATTATTTTATTCACCAAGTGAAACCCCCAATGTCAAATAATAACAACAATTTTATTATTTCGTGACATGTTCTTAACTTGCATGTTAGAATTAAATATTATTTTAATAAGATAATATTTAATATTATTATTTCTCACCATACCCAAAAATTGGTCCGCCAATCCTCCTTAATATTTATCGGGCCTTTAATAATGACTATTTATTTATTAAATAAATATAACAACATTATTTGATGATAAATAAATAAATATTATATTTACTAAAATAGAAAATAAATATTTATTAAATATTCCGTCAGCAATATATTCTCTTGAATAACTAGAAAAAAAATGCGATCAGGCATACATGAATAATTATTAAACCATAACTAGGAATAATAGTTATTAAACTTGTTAAATAATAAATTATTTAACTGAGATTCTGGATACACTTAGTGTGTGACCCTCTAGGCCTCTCTCTCAGTGCCATTAGATGAACCTTCCTAAATTCCAAGGATATCATCTAGAAACATTCCTAGATGCCCATAGAGAAGGAAGTTAATGCCAAAATGAAATTCCACCTCATACAAATGATTACCATGTAATATAATCCCTTTATCTCAATATCTCCAATCAAGTAGGTTGCATGCAAGTGCCATCAACCCATGTGCTTGATTTCCCATTCATTGACTTCCTAGAAATTGAACTTGCCTATAGAACACCATGCCCATGGATTTATTTATGCTATATCATTTCCTTCAATGAGCCTGGGATATCAACTTCTATTATGGAAAAGAAGGGACAAATCCTTTCTCATATCATTTATTAATGGAGTATTACTCACAACTCACCCAACATATCCAACCTCACTGTGAACATATGTCGGCACAGTTTTCACCAATACATCTAAGCGCGTTAGTTATAATACCTATTAATAATAATCCTAAATTCTAGGGACCAATACACATATACATAGTTAGGAACATCCAATCATACTTATAAATGTGGATTCCCCACTTATGGGTCTCATTCTCATAATATCCTACTAGATATCACCAAGGGCGTATAACATGAGAAGTTGTCTCAAAGTCCTATGAGTCTCCACCCCTGATAGCCTATATCATTTGTGTCCCTCAAATGACATCATCAGACTATAGAACATATATCTAAGAATAGTTTCATAACACCTATAGGTTCTCATCATAGCAGGGAACTACTATGACCTTTTAGTGCGACACCTACTCTTGGGACATTATCACATGAAATGTGACACAGAAGAACAATAATGATGTGATAAAGAGTTTATTAATATCAATCTAATGAATACATGATTATCATAATATACAAATAAGTTAGTTCTAGGGAACCAAATCCAACAAGACCTACCTTTATTTAAGGATCAATCATTGGTGAAGAACATATTCTCTAGTGATGAGGAAGACCCACTGCATTCACTACATCTCAATCCAACTTGACCTGATCTCCCATCATCCTTCGATGTGATCCCCCAACAAAGAATGGTTAGAGATCCTCTCAATTATCCTAGGGTTTATGTGGATAAACCTTGGTAATTGTCATAAGTGTGCACATATACAGTTTTTTCTATATTAGTTCATTTAAAGAAAATAAATAATTAAATAACTTATTTCATTAAATAATCCCACCAATGGTTGCCTCAACTAGACATCCGACACTGATCAACCTTAGGTCACACTTAGGGTAAACCCCATATTCGAGATTCAACCATGGTATTGGATTTTCCATTAGAGGTCCCAAAAAATGGGAAAAATAAAACAATGCACGTGTGAGATATAATATAATTTAATATTTTTAATATATCAATTTTGAGTCTCTTTAGGGCCCTAAATCTCATGCTAACTTAGTGCCTAGATTTGAAAATATTACTTAATATATTCCAAAGTCTTTCAAGGAATAAAAAAGTTCACTACATTCTCCCCTAATTCAAAGGGTTTTCACCCAGAAAATCAAATGATATATAAAAGGGTGTGGATACTAAGCCCACATCTAGCTCTCTCACTCATAGGATATCTTTTGAACACTCCCATGCTGCCACATCACACTAACTAAGGGAATGATCAATCCTCGTAGTATCCTCTCTAGCTAATCCTTCATCGGAACTGGGTACTCTAAAAAGGTGGCTATATACTCGATGTCCAGCTCATCCCAGTCAATTACATGCATAATATCCTGCATGTATCTCCTCAGATACGACACATAGAATACATTATACACTCGGTCCAACTATGGGAGGAAGTTAAAATGGTAATAAAACCTTCCAAATCTCCATAGTATATAAAAAGACTTGAAAAAACTTGAAGATAACTGTCCTCCCTAGCTGAATATCCATAGTCCTCATTATGAGGATACTCTCAGGAGAACATGGTCTATATGCTTGAACTCCAAAGACCCACTACATTGATCTTTTTAATATTTATTTCAGTTATGGGTTGTCCTCATATGCTCATGGATCACCTGAACCTTATTTTTTTTGTTTCCTACACCATATCTGGTCCAATAAGAGAAGTATCACCAGTATTAGACTAGCATAAGGGTAACCTATAAGGTCTCATGTACTAGGACTCAAGAGGTTCCATACTAATCATATAGTGATTTCTGTTATTATAAAAAAATCTACCAATGACATGTGATCCTCCTAGATCTAGATGAAGACTAAACAACAAACCATCAATATATCCTCCAACACCTTGATAGTCCTCTTGGTCTACACATCCCTTTTGGGTTGATATGGTGTACTCATAATTAATTGGGTTTTGAAGGCCTCCTACAATCCTCTCTAAAATAATGATGTGAACTATGCATTATGGTTGGAGTCAATTTTCAAGGTCAACCCATGGATTTTGAAGACCTACCGTACATATAACTACCCAAAAATCTCCACCAAACTCTACTCCCTGATATAAAGGAAGTGCACCGACTTTGTAAGTTGGTCAACTATCACTCAAATGGCATCATGGCCTCTCTCTATCCATAAAATCCCTATCACAAATTCCATGGATATGATATCCCATTTTTACTATGGGATATCAAGTGGTTGTATCAAAACCATTGGAACCCAGTGGTAATCCTTTAACAACTGAAATTTGAGAGACCGTGAGATGAACTCAGTGACCCTCTACCTCATGTTAGCCCACCAAAACTTCAACTGAATTTCCTTATACATATTCACCAATTCAAGATGTGTTACCAAAGTATAAGTGTAAAATTCCATCATTACTACCTCTCATATCACAACCAGAACCACAATCCACCCATGAAAAAGGATTATGTGCTCCCCTCCTTTAGAGAATCCATTTGGGGAATCCCCTGAGGATATATAGTCACAAGTAACCTCAATTTCGATATCTCCCTACAGATAATCTGTCACACACTGATGGAGTGGAGGAGTCAATACCATCAACTTCAGAAAATTTATACCCATCTCCTCTACTAGGTTCATATGCAAAGAAGATAAATTCTCAGATACCTCCTACACCAATTTAGAATGAGTCTTCCTACCAAAGTAATCTTCCACCACATTTTCCTTTTCAAGAGTATAAAATATCTTGAAGTCATAATCCTACAATAACTCTAACTAGAACCTCTGTCTCAGGTTAATATCTCTCTGAGTGAAGATGTACCTAAGACTCTGGTGGTATGAGTAAACAACAAAACTCTCTCTAATAAGATAGTGACAACACATATTCATAGTAAAGACTACCAATCCCAAATCAAGGCTATGATTCATGTAGTTTTTCTCATGGGGTCTCAACTACTTTGATCCATATCCAATCACTACTTGCCTCTGTATTAACATGTAACTGAGACCATATTTAAAGGAATTGAAAAACACTACATACTCAACACTATCATACCGTAATATTAACACAATAGAATTGGTCATCCCCAGCCTTAACTACTCAAAGGATCTCTTACACTACCCAGTCTAGGTAAACGAGTTCCATTTCGACCTTAGGGTGTTCAAAAGGGTTGTAATCCTAGAGAAGTATGTCAAAAACCTTCTATAGTACCCCACTAAGACAAGAAATATCTATACCTCAGTCATTCTCTTGGGTGGATCTTAATAAATCACAGTATCAATCTTTACCATGTCCATAGCTAAACCATTTTCATAAAAGACATACCCTAGAAAGTGAACCTCGTAGATCTAAGATTGGCACATCAAGAGCTTACCATAAATTTGGTCCTCTCAAATTAATTATAAGACCACACTCAAGTGATCTATAGGAGCCTCCTATGACATATATTAAATGAGTATTCCATCAATAAATACAACCAAAAAGTTGTCCAAGTATGGATTTATGATCTGGTTCATAAAATCTATGAACACATTGGTGGAATTAGTCACATTGAAAGGTATCACAAAGAACTCATAGTATCTATAGAAAAATCTGAATGTTGTCTTCAAAATATCATCCTCACAGACCCTCAAATAGTGGTAGTTGGACATGAGATAAATATTTGAGAACCAAATCATTCATTGAAACTAGTTAAAGGGGCCATCGATACACAACATTATGTACTTGTTATTTATCATTACCCGGTTCATGCAACGATAATAAACAAAAAACCTCAAGCTCCCATAATCCATTTACAAGAAAAAAACTAGATCTTCCCAAGGGGACACATTGGGTCTAATAAATCCCTTCTCTCAAAGGTCCTTCAACTATACCATAATATCTCAGATCTCAATAGGGACCATCTAATATTCCACTGAATATATTAGTGTAGTACTGAGGTGAAAGTCAATGCATAAGTATATCTCTCACCTTGGAGATAGTATCATAACATCCTTGGGAAATACATACATATAATCCTCCACATCTAAAAGAATCTAGATTTTTGAAGAGCTCATTGCATCCAGGGCCAAACATTATAACTGATGGGTGGTGGGTTGGAACTTCCTACCCACACAACCCACTCTCTTAACTATGAGATGTCTCTCACCCACAAAGGATAATCTTGTATCTTATATATATAGGTCTCTGAATCATCCATGATGAAATTCAATCTAGGAATAGATCATAAAAAACAATCTATACCCAAGATAACATCATAAGGTCTCATCATAATGACCAAGAGGTCCTATGTGAAACTCTACCCACCAAGTGATAACTCACACATTCAGAATATATTCAATAAATAAGAAGTGTTCCCCATAGGTACCATTATCCCTAGTTGTTGGGATAAATTATCAACTAGAAGCTCTAACACTCACACCATGAATAAAGATATGTAGGAATGACACACACCTATATCTACTGGAACTGAGGTAAGAGTAGAATAAAGATATATCATACCTCATATAATATCATGTAAAATCTGGCCATAGCCATCTATGGCTTGCAACATCCAACAACCCTAACCACCAACTCCCTGATCCTGACTTGGGACACCTTATGGTGGTGGTTATAGTTGAACATAGCATCGTTCTCCGGTAACTGATCCACCAACTAGGTAAAATACCACTCATCTTCCATGACATCCTCTATGAGGTATTCCTTATCCATGTATAGGAGATCACTGATCACCGCACTATCTCTTCCATGGTGGTCTATCCACCATCTGCCTATCCTGCTCAACATTAAGGGTTGGGAAATCATGAGCCAAGTGAACTCATCTGTCACAAGAATAACATCTCCACTATCTAGGATGACTATATCCCCTACGTGATTCCTGAGATGTAGACCCACATGCTTGAGTCTGGGCATGAGTATGCCTCCTATGTTGAGACCTCGACATCACTCATCTTCTAGAAATTGCGAACGACTCATCCTGATGATATATACTACTGAAATCAGATTATTTGAGTCTCTCTTCCAAGAATATATCCATAAAAATATATCTCTCTAGTAATCCCACATAGTTAGGGAGAATCAACGAAACTATGCTGACCCAAATGTCACGACGGAGGCCCTGTTCAAAAATCCGTTCCCAGAAGAAACCATCCTGAACTATGTCAATAGAGTATTACATAAGTTTATAGATCCTCATGGAATACTCTAAAATATTCATATCACCCTAATAAAAATCAATTATCTCTTGAATTTGAATTGAGTACAATAAAAAAGGGTAATACTCCGCACAAAACACATACTAGAAGTCAGACCATGCAAACATTGTCTCACTATGATTTTTCATAATTAGAATCTACTAGCACCAAACTGCTCCATGGAAAAGAATGGTGGAAAACACAACCTTCTGATCATTCAAATTTCAAACAATTCTGAATACTCAGATCACTAACTCAATCCAATTCTCCATTTCTAAGGGATTTGTCTTTCCACAAAACCTATGATGCCCTTTACGCTAGATCTAGTGTAGAATTCTAAGCCTATGCATATCCTTAGCCTTCTATGCTAGTTTTAACTATTACTTGATAGGTTTTGGAAATTATATATTCCTACTTAGAGGTAACATCTAATGAGCAGGACCTTTAACTGAGGCCTCATCACTCAACTGATCATCATAAAGATCCAGTCTCAATAACATGGCTAGCTATCTTCATAGAGGCATCTTGAAAGTGATCAAGATGTACCACAATTAGATGATAATATATATATGGGGAACTGAATAAAGAAGGATAGTAAAAGGACTTAATCCTATATGATTCATGTACTATGTTCCCTAAAACCAATATTACAGTATGTCGAGTTGACTAGAAGGTAGTCAGATGAATGGATACGTCGGCTACCGCACCATCACTAAGTTCCCTAGCCTGAAATCCATACTTAAGAAACTTTGAAATTTTTTCCATATGTCCCAACCAACCATTTTAAGGGGAACACTCTGAACACTATCCCATGGAATCAACTACTCTAATACCACTCTATCACGACCTAACCCAACAGATCCCACCTGGCCGGTGGAAGGCTAAGCTGTGACAACCCCAAGCCTTCCTCTAATAGGCCAAGGGATGGAGACAAGCTTCCAGAAGGAATAAATGAAATGGGGGGACTTTTTATAATGTACTTTTATAAATGAACCCCACCATCTCCATAAAAAAGTTCAGATGAATAATAATGAAAAGACTACACATCTAGAGTATAATCATGCATGAAACAAACTATAATGAATACAACCATGGAGGATCGAATCTTCATTAAAGATTGAGGGGATTACCCCTCAATATATAGAGGAATATGTCCCAATATAGAGGATTAACATCTATATATATATAAAGTATATGGAATTCACACATTGGTGTGGCAGGGGAGTACCAACCTTGAAAACTTTCTGACGATTCTTCCCTGATCACTACCATCATCAAGCATCACCTAAAAGATAATCACACTGAGATCACCTCACATCATATCTCTTATTCCAAAAACAAGGCCACCATCATGTTATGCATGAAAAAACACTCAGTATAGTCTACTTGTGGGAAATAATATGAGTTCAAAAGAAGGAGATATGAGAGGAAGAAGTTGTATGTGGGAAATACATGGCATGTATGGAATCCACATAGTGTTTAACCCCACCTCATTTCCTAAAATATTTCTTATTTGTACATGAATTGGAATCCATGTCATCATACATTTTGTGTACATGTGATAAATGGTGTGTCTCATCCACTCAAGGCCTTCCAATGTTCTCATATTTGTGTCTATATACTATAGGTTGTGGCTATGTACCTAGGTGTGTACCTGGCTGTGCCCAGGTGCCGACCCATACCCATGTACTCCTGAAGTACATGGAATATCATTACACATGGGATATTGAGCCGGTGAAGCTGGAACATGACATGGTTTCTTGGGTAGGGACACATGGAATGTGGGATTGTCCATATATTGTGTGATCCTTAACATAGCTGTAAAACCTATCCACCATAAAAAGGAAGTAAATGGAATGTGTTATTTCAAACTATACAGCGTGTACTTCTATTTTTCATAGAAAGACCAATTCCTTCACATGAATTCTAGATTCATGATCGTAACTATGAATCTCACCATTTGAAAGCCCAATATCAAAGGAAAATGACTATGGATATTGTTTCTCAGCTTGTAGTGGCCATAAAATGGAATCTGATCATCCGCTCGAAGCCTATAGTGAATCCCATGTGAGTTCCATCACCTGTCACCACTTTGGATCCTAGATACATGGAACATCACTATAAATCCATCCCAATACATTATCAAAACACTAATATGTTCCTTATGTAAATAACCACCATGATTTCATGGTTTTGATCATGCTTGAACTCACCCGACATTGTCGAAAAGTGACTTCAGGGACCAACGATATAGAACACAAAGATTGGGTGGGGAAAAGCATAAAAACAAGGGTGTAACAATCCTTATATAATAAATCGAGACAAAAAATCATGAAAATAGGACATACAGGGTAATGAAATAGAAGAAAAATAATAAATTGAAATAAAAAATTTATTCATTAAGATTTGATCACGTGAAGGATCAAATAATCACTTATCAAAAGAAGATAATTAAAACCATGATAAATATTTTAATTAAAGGGAAGAGATCATAATTTATGATCCCTACCTCAATTTAGGATTTTTATTTTGTGAATAATACATTCACCAGCAATGAAGAAGACCCGCTGTGTGATCGTCCAACAAAGAAAAGTTAGTTCTCCTCTCATTTCTCCTAGGGATTATTTAGATAAACCTAGGGAATTATTATAAGTGGGTACTTATATAGGTCTTTATACGTTTTTTCATTTAAATAAATTAATAAAATAAATTATTTATTCAATTAAACGCACCCATCAACTGCTGCCACAACTAGACGTCTAGTGCTGACCAAACTTAAGTCATGACTAGTATAAACCCCATATTATAGATTTGACTATGGTCTTATATTTTTCTTCTAAGGTCCAAAAAAATGGGGAAAATGATATATGAAAGAGATATAATATAATTTAATATTTTTAATATGTCAATTATGAATCTCTCTAGGGCCTAGAATATTTCTCTAACTTAGTGTCTAGATATGAAAATATTTATTAATATATTAAAAAATATTATAAGGAAAAAATAGATTTATTACATTTTTAGTCCATAGTTCTTCCTTGATTCATCACCAAATTGTAAATCTCAAGGTTTTTTGTGTAACTTTCAAAATTCTGGGGGTTTGATCATGCTCGAACTAGTTCAAGAACATAGAATCACTAATCCCATGGGACAATGATGAAGAACATGAATAAAAAATGTGGGAGAGACTCAAAAACAAAGTGATATTATCATTTTCCATTTAAAACTTGACCAACGATCATAATCACATGAACTCAAAATATTAAAATAAAATTTGAACAAAAAAGAAGAAAATTATAGGCTTTATAGTTTAGGGTGAGATAAATAAGAAATTCATAGATGATAAATAAAATCCATGCTAGAAATATATAACATGGAAATAATACATAAAAATAATGATACCTACCTCAAGAATAGATCAATTATTAATGAGAACATTATCACTAGGGATATTGGTAAAGATTACACTGAGTTTTTCATTCATCCTATGAATCACTTTGTTTATCATCAATACATGATCTTGAGTTTGTCAATAAAAATGGTGGCTTTCATCCTACTCCTCTATAATATCCAAGGGTTTTGTAAATAACCTTGGAGGTTTTCCAAAATTAAAAATTTATAGATGAGGAAGCTAGGTTTAGAATTTAATAAATTAAATAAAGTAATCATTTAATTTATTTAACACAGCTACTAATTACTATACTTCAATAGAACATCCCATGATGTCTAAAATTATATCTTTCCTATAATAAACCTCACTTCTTGAGAGAAACTACAGTCTCAGATTTTTCATATGAGGTTCTGATCAATAATAAAATCATTAATCCTCATATAATTCTCACACATTCATGAATATGTATAATATTTTTAATATATTAATTCTAAGTTCCTATGACACCCAAAACACTGCACAAAATCTGAATAAAATACCATAAATTTATATAGGAATATTCAAAGGGTCAAAATCTGAAAACAAGAGTTGTTACATTCTACTCGCCTTTAAGGATTTTCACCCTGAAAAGCACAAGATACACGAAAATATGAGGATATTGAGCTCCCATCTAGCTCTCATGCCCTCAGGATCTCTCCTGGATGTTCCCATGCTTCCAAATCACTTGAACTAGTGGAATGGTATACCCATTGAAGATCATCTCCCACTAATCCTTAATCATCACTAGGTACTATAACAACACTGTTTTTTCCTTGTTAAAATTTGGTATATTTTAAATAATATTTTCGAATCTAGGAACTGATTCAATGATGGATTCTAGGGCATGGTGAGGCTTGGTATTGATATAATGAAAATATTAAATATATATATCAAGAAGGCATAGTTTCTTTGAAATAATGGAATAACTCTTGAACATAGTCTCAAATGGTAAATATGAGACTACCATTAGATACATAAAATAATTTTACCCTAGGAACGATATAACCTTTGCGTGGATTTATTGTTTTTCTTGAGTATCATCATAGGCGGAATAATAATTAAGTAAATAACTAAATTTATTTTATTGTTAATAATTAATCCAAACCCAAACCCCTTCTATAAAAGCCCTATTATATCCAAACATTAGGGTCAACCACATAATCCTAGTTTTATTGAGAGGGATTAGGAGAAGAGTTTGAAAGATGAAAATAGAATCAAGGACTTAAGATAAATTTTCGATGGATTCATCTTTACCAATGGAGTATGTGGATCTCACCAATGACATCAATGAGTGACCATTATTCATTAGTGATTGATCCAAACCTAAGTTAGGGAATTTATTTTGTTGTATTTAATCCCCATAGTTTTTATACTTTATTTATCATGAATCAATACTTCTAAAAAATTGATTTTTGGGTCATCTGTTTTTTCATGGGTATGGATTTTATCATCCTAGAATTAAGAATTAATATTTTTTTGCCAATATCTGATAATTGTTCTTTGTTCATAATTATAATAGAAAATATATTGAGGCCAACTCGAATAAAGATCAATTTTCATTCCTCTTTTTGTATTTTTCACATTTATCCCACAGTTCTTCACATGTTCATCATCGACACACCCTTTGACTAACAGTTCAACAAATACCTGGTGAAAAATAATTGCACAATTTCTATTTAGAGCAACAAATCATCATTGTGGGATTAGGTTCGGGATCAATGGTGTGATTAAGGATCAACGATGATTTCATATGATCTGGTGATGGATCAAAGGAGGATAGTTTTTGGGATTGGTGTTTTAGTGGTGTGGGTGTGATGATAGATGATTCCCAAGAGGACTGGGTTTCTAGAATCTGGCCACTAATAATTGTATGGTTTGATCAGTCCTAGATCCTTGTTTATCATCAGTTTTGGTGGTGGAATCAATGGTGTTAGTATAATGGATGAGACTAATGAATCTTTTAGGAATTTCTATGAAATTATGAAGTATAAGATGTGTAGTTTTGATGAACACATGATGTATAATCCCCTAGATACGATGGACATGGTTTTGAAAAAATAATATCATATGCAATGTGGGAATGAACATACACTATGTGGAACCTACCACTTTCAGTGTGATTTGTGCCTGGGAACTCGACATGTATCCCTGGGGTACATAGGCATGGACCTATCCATGTACATAGGCATAACCAGAGTACATGACCATAACCATATACTAATATATAACCAGGGTACTCAGATATGACCTGGTACATGGGAACAATTAGTGTACATGGGAACAACCAGAGTACATAGGCACAAGATGTTAAACAAAATAATTGACATAGTAAATTATGGACTTAGTGGAACACACTATTTACTCCTAGTACACATAGTGTAATTTCTCCAAGGTAGTTTGAGTCCCTCATTTCCTTCAGTGTGGACCAATTTCTCTTGGGTGAATCCCCTTGGTCTATCCTTATGAGTGTAAAATGATGCATCACATCCTGAGAATTGGATGTGATCCCCTCTATGGTATTTGTCTCAAATAGAGTTTAAAAATCCCTTCATCTACCTTTATGTGTAATCCTTTATCATTTTATTAATCCCTAGGTAGGGTTAGGAATCATGTGACCTATGTATTGGGATGTTCGATCCCTTGCCAAGTGGGTTGTTTAAATAGGGTCTGAAATCCCCCATAGGCCCTAGGTAAGATCCCCAATCTTCATATTAGTATCTTCAAAGTTCCATCATGTACTTATTCATGGTTTTCTCTAATAGAAACTACCTCTTAGATGAGAACCATCTATGTTATTAGACTCATGGAGTGAGTTCTCCTGGATGAATGTTTTCTTGAAGCCTCAAGCGGAATCCTAGGATGGCTATATGGATGAAACCATACCTTGAGACTTAGTGTCTATCTTGAGTATATCTGGGTTATTATTATTGTTATGTCTCATATCCTGATTAACATTCCTTTGTGATTATGAGCTAACCTCTCTCTTGATTATTTATGATTGGTGATTTTAGGGTGGTCTACTAGGAATTGTTATACTCACCCTTGCATGGGATTTTACAAAACATTACAAGTATTATGAAGTATTCATTCCTTTTAGTGGTGTCCTAGGTAGACCAGGATCAGGTGGAGAATATTTTAGCAAGACAGATTGTGGTTCATACTAGGTTTTTCATTTGGTAATAGCCCCCTCCTTCCTAAAAGGTTGGATTATTTTTACAGTTTTTTAGGATTGTATTTGATCTTTTATGATTTCTAGTACTTGTTTCATACTATGATGTAGGATATAGATGTATTCATTCATTTTATCACTAGTTATATTTTAAATTTCTATATTATCTGAGTATTTGGTGATGTGTTCATGTGTACAAGAGCCTTAGGATAAGGCCTCCCATGTGTGTGATATTCTTACTCAGTGCTGGTCTCCATCCCCTGGTCTATTAGAGATAGGCTTGGGTGTCAAAATTGACTTAACACTAGACAGGAGGGACCCAGTTTGTGAGTTCATGATAAATTGGTATCAGATCTGGTCATCTTATGACCATAGTTTAGAGATTGTCTAGCTACGAGGTTTGATTTGGGAACTAGGGAAACAATGTTAAAGTGATTCAAGTTTGGATCTCAGGCTATTGAATCTGGTGTTAGTGTAGCAACTGACGTATCCATTCACCAGTACACTGCTAACCTACTTTTGACTCAATACATGTAGGCACTAGTTACAGGGAAAAAAATGGAAGATGAATTATATAGGAATGGGTTGTGGTATCAATGTCTTTATTAAGTCATCTCCCTAGATATAATCTTTAACCATGGTGAATATTTTCTATTTTAGGATTCCTCAATGTCAAAAACCAACTTAGATCCCATAATAGGATCATGAGAATGATCCTCATCGAAATGAGCCCTCTGTATAGGGTCCTATATAGGAGGTAGTACCTATGGGTGGTTTTCTAGTCTTACTACCACCCGTGGAGTAGCAAGTTGCACCAGAAGTATAGGCTGAGGATCTGTGTAGGTTAAGTGCACTTCATGAGTTTCATATATAGTTACCCAATAGGTTTTAGGATAATCTAGATCCCCAAGTAGTTTAGGACTAAATTGAGGTTTTCCACCTTGTGAGGATCCCTCTAGATCAGATGGTGGTCCTTTTGGTGAGTCTTATTCATGGATCCCCAAGGAGATGGTGGGGTATGGTGAGTTAGAAAAACAACAAGGGGACTCTTTCATAGCAAGTGTCTGAGCATCTATATAGAGAGGAGTTATATCTTTCCATGTTGCGAGATGTGCACATTTAGAAGCTTCTAGAGGTTCAGTAGGGAAACATGATAGTGGTAGAGTATTCGTTGATATTTACCAACATCTTGGGATACTCTAAGGATTTGGTTTGAGATGACTTCATTTGAGAATGAACCGTTGAGTGTGGCCTCTACAGAGATATCTCGGTTTTGTGTGAAATATATTTTCATTCCCCCTTATGCTAGAGTAATGGAGTGAGATTTGGTAGTGGAGAACTTATTATGGAGCAGTCATTGATAGTTGGTGCTGGTAGTGGGAACCCTAGAGAAGATACTTTGAAAGATAGTAGATGATGTTAGATGTTGGGTTCCAGGTTATCTTGGCATTTATGGAGGAAGTCTTAGGATTGAGGTTTTATAGTTTAGGCCTTATATAGGGTAATTTTAGTCATCCTAGGGAGAGGCTATGTTACTCCTATGATGGGTAGGGACATATCATATGGAATTGTCTGAACCTCTGTAAAACTAATAGATACATAGTCGATGGTCCCCATAGGAAGAGGAAATGGCTAGATAAGGGCGATCCATAAGGTGGAATAAATGGAAGAGGAGATGGGAGATTAGCATGAGGTGGCTGATGATTTGATATATTTCCATCACCACCCCTAGGTGGTCCACACTAGTCTTAGGGAGATAGTGTTTAGGGATGAGGACAACTGCAAACAGTTGAGGCTTATGACCTAGATTCTTGAGGGATGATTATAGGCATGATATATTTATTCATTACTCTAGCTTTATTAATGATATACACATGAATGATCCACTATTTTCTTTCCATTCCTCTTTTTCAAGACCTAGAGACTCCAATTGATCATTTGGGTCGACCCTTACATTTGGAGACTCTTACCGGGGGGATTTAGTGATCAAACACTAGTGATGAAAATGTGGCCTAACTCGTGAAGGAGAGAGATTATTATGAGATATATTTATATATGTGATGAGGCATTATGATTTCATATCAGGTATGAATTGGATAATTATAATTCATGCACAGATTTACTACTTTAGGTGGATGATACAGTGAATTCACATTGATGGGATAAAGTTTTACTTCATTAGTGAGAAGGAAACCCAGGTATATTAGAATGGTCTCACACACAAAATGATAAAACCAATTAATAACTTGTTGGATAGTATATATCTTGTAGTATTAGATATTGTGTGATTTTATCTTCCTACAGTGGTGACAGAGTACGATGAAATATTCCCTAAGGACGTACTGATATTAACTATCTAATGAGAGATAATATTCTATATAGAATTAAACTCAGTGATTGGACTAATATATATGAAATCATAGTAAATGGATTCTGGAGAGCTTCCTGAGATGAGAGTGAAGTTGGAGGAGTTTCAGATGAAGGGATTTATCAGATCCATTGTTTTCCTCTGAGCAACCCCAATTTTGTTCTTTAATAAGGTAGATGGGAGATTAAGGTAACATGTAGATTATTGTCACCTAAATTAGGTGACCTTAAGTAATAAGTATACACTACTGAGAATTGATGAACTCTTTGACTAGTTGAATGGGGAAAGATGGTTCTCGAAGATTGAGCTCAGCTCGGGCTATCCCCAGCTCAGAGTTCTGGATGAGAATATACCAAAGATGAAATTTCGATATTACTAGGGTCTCCAAGAATACATTCTGATTTCCATTGGAATTATGGACACCCTTACAGTGTTTATTAGACTCATGAACTTTATCTTTCGAACCTTCTTAGATCAGTTCATGGTGGTCTTCATCGATGACATCTTGGTGTACTCAACATCCGAGGAGGAGCACGCAAGACACTTGAGGATAATCCTGGACATTTTAAAAGAGCACTATATTTATGGGAATCTCTAAAAGTTTCAATTATTGATTTGAGTGGTCTAGTTCTTGGGACATGTGATCATAGAAGAGGGAGTAGCAGTGGACTGAGGGAAGGTTGAGGCAGTGCTAGCTTGGGATCCAACCAAGAGCACGATAGAGGTGTGAGGTTTCCTTGGGATGGTAGGCTACTATCAAAAATTTTTTCCCAATTTTTCTAGGAATATGGAACCCCAAAATTATTTAATAAGATAGGGATAAACATTCATATTGATGGGAATGTTCCAAATGGATTTTTAGAAATTGTGGTAGAGGTTGAAAAGTGACCCCATATTGAGATTACTAGAGGAGGATGTTAAGTAAAAAATGTTCTTTAATACCTCTAGAACTGGGATCAAATGTGTTCTGATGTAGAGGAAGACAGTTACTTCCTAGGAGTTCCAAAATTTGAGACTCCATGAGTATAAATGCACAATCCATGATCTTGAGCTGGCAGTAGTGGCCTTCTCCATATATATGTGGTGACACTATCTTATGGGTTAGTAATTTACCATATATTTCAATAAAAATATTATAAAGTATATCTTCTTGTATAAGGAACTTAAGTTGAGGTAGAGATTATGGCTAGAGCCCGTCTATGATTATTAATTCAATATAGTTTATTCTCTAGGGAAGGGGAACATGGTGGAAGATTCTCTCATCAGGAGATATTATATAAATTTTTTGAGTGTGGTATCAGAGAAGTTGACCTTATTGAAGTTTTCTTTATTGTATAGGGATGTTGAATCTTACCTCCATTCAATGGTTATTATCCATCCACTTTTATAATGTGTTAGGGATGCTCATATTTAAGTGACCAACTATGAGACGTTGCTTGTTCAGATGTCCAATAGCTGTACTCATGATGGATTTTATAAAGTTGGGGAGCATATCATCCTTTTATGAGGATGGACCATGGTACCAATGATACAATGAGAGGAGGTTTTGAGGGAGTTTCATATATCCTCATTAGCGGTACATCCAGGTGTGGTGAATATGTACCAGGACCTTCGATATTATATTTACTGTCTAGGAATGAAGAAGTGTATAGAAGAGTTTGTCTCTCGATGCCTCACTTATTAGTAGGTGAAGGTTGATCACTAGGTTCTAATGGGTTTTTATCAACCCCTTGATATTCTAGAGTAAAGTTGGATTTTATCTCTATGGAATTCATGATAGGGCTTCCATGATTTTCTAGAGGAAACATTTCTATCTAGGTGATTGTAGAATAACTCACAAAGTCAACCCACTTCCTAGACATCTAAGAGAAGAGTTAAGTGAATAAATTAAAATGCCTTTACATGTTATAGATAGTCTGCATTCACATATATAGTTCCCTTGTCGATCATTTCAGGACATTGTACTCACGTAAATTCATGGTTATAGAGAATATTATAGGAGATCTTTTGGAATCAATTGTGTTTGATCATGACATTTCATCCCCAGATATATGTCTAGATCAAGTAGACGATTCAGGTTCTATAAGACATGATTTGGTCTTGAATTTTGTATTTTTCTCACAGTTGGGAGGATCACCTACCATTGGTTGAGTTTATGTACATCAACAATTACTATTCCCCCATCAGTATGGAACCATTCAAGACCTTGTATGGGAGACCCTTTAGGTCACCACTCTGTTGGAAAGATATAGGGGATTCATGACATATGGGACCAGATTTGGTGAGAGAGGTGATGGAGAGTGTGTAGATCATGCTGGAGTAGATTAAGACTACCCAAATCCATCATAAGTCTTATAAATACCAACGATAGAGACCTTTGGAGTTCAATGAGGGAGACTATATGTTCCAAAAGGCCTCAAATTGGTGAGGATTGAAGATATTTGGTTGGTGAGACAAGTTATCTCTAATATCCATTGTCCCTTTCCAAATACTATATAAGGACCATGAGGTGGTGTAATTCTTAGACCTACCTCTATAGTTATATTGGGTAGATGAAGTTTTCCATGTATCACAACTGAGGAGGTATGTGCATGACCCATCACATGTTATCGACTGGGGAGAGATGAACATCGAGGATGGAGATACCTTTATAGAGTACCTGTTAGAGATCAAGGATTGACGAGAGAATATCCTTCATGGGTGAGAAGTTCCCTTGGTTCATTTTGGGTGGCAGCTTGAGAGTATTTTAGGAGAGTGACTGAGATAGATAGAACTAGATGTGATCATAATATCCTCATATTTTTAGTAAATTTTTGATTTTCAGGATGAAAATCCCTGACGTATAGAGAATGTAAATTCTCTATTTTTTTCCTAGTAAAAATTTAGAATATTTTAAATAATATTTTTGAAGTTAGGAGTTAAGTTAGCTTGGGATTTCAGGGCTAGAGGAGGCTTGGTGTTGATATAATAAAAATATCAAATATATTATATCACATGCGAGTTTATATGAAATAATGGAATAAATTATTGATGAATTATCATAAGAAAAATCTAATATCTTTATTAGCTCAAGAATGTGAGGTTTACCCTAGGCATGACATAACCTTTGCACGTGTCAGATGTTTGACTTGAGTGCTGTCATGGGTGGAATAAAATCCCTATAATATCCAAACCCTAGGGCTAGTTTCATTATCCTAAGACTATTGAGAGGGTAGAGGAGTAGAGTTTAAAGGATGAAAATAGAATTTAGGATCATAGATAAATTTTCAAAGGATTCATCTTTGCCAATAGAGTTCATGTATCTTTCCAACAACATTGATAGGAGGCCATTCTTCATTAGTGATTGATCCAAGAATTTCTTTTATATTAGGCATATAAATTCCATTTCATATGTTGGGATATTATGTTCCATGACCCCTTACTTTAAATTTCATGTATAAATAATGAGATAACCCTTTCTCTCTTATCAACCCATTTTACGAACTTCTATTTAACGTTGTTATACTGCCGAAATTTCACCACAATTTTACATGCCAAAATAATCATGTAGTGAATACCATACCCATTTATTTATCAAGGTTATTCACCTTTATTATCATGTAATTATTTATTAGGGACTTAAAAGTATGTGTTACACATTCCTTATTAATGTAATAAATTATTATGTTTAATGAATCCATGTTGTATGTTCTATCTGTCACACTAATATGTGAAAATTAAATGATTATGAAGGTTTCACCCTAATAATGCTCCATTGCATTGGGTATTGTTTAGTATCATGATACGATATGTGAAATGAGGGTTTAGTTATTATAATTCATGTACAGTGAGGGTTTACTCATGATAATCCATGTGCAATGAGCCTTGGATCATGCTAATATCATGTTGTATGTTGTTGCCACATTTTCATGTTATGAATATCATTCTATGTCATGCCTTTATGTTCATATTTTTTTCACTCCATTGATATGACTATTTAATAACATGTATTGTCTTCCTCATGTTATGCCATGTTTATTACCTTATTGGGCTTTATATCTCACCCTTTTCTTATGTATGTCCTCAGGTTATCCAATGCAATTCTAAGTACAAAGGAATGTTGTGGTCATGTAAAATAAGTTTTCAATAGATATGTGTATTTCATGTTTTAAGTTTTTATGTAATGTTTCAAAACCCCAAATACACTGGACCTATTGATATTCTAAGTTGTATTATGTGCAATTTTATGCAATAAATCATGTTTATATATGAAATAAAGAGAAGGATTATTATATCTTTGGTGGGGGGGGGGGGGATGTAACACCATAATATTTTACTATTCATTCATTTAAATAAATATTGGGTTGAATATATTATTTCACATGAAACACCAAACTAAAAAAAATCATGATATATTCAAATAAATTATAATTTATTAAATATTATTGTTATAACATAGGTATTTAATTAACAGGTATAAATAAAAGTAAGAAAACTATGAAATATATATAGGAAGGAGAAGTAATGGAATAAATTATATAATTATTCCTTCTGAATATCATCTCTCTGAGCTTAGAAGGTTAGTATTACAACTAGGGATTTCTCTTGACCAAACCTAATATGAATATCAATAAGTATATATTGAGTGAAATAATTTGAGGGAAAATTTACAGATCTTGTAAATCACTAAAATATACATGCTAGTTGAATCACCACCTATTACTATCACCACTACTTATCTAACCTTTAGATATTATACAAAGTTCTTGAGATTTTTTACGTATAAGTTAGGATGATAAAAATAGGTAATTATTTATAAATTTTACATTTATACATTAATAGTTTTTTATAATTTACTTTTAAAGAATGAATTTAAATAATAAAGGGTGTATTTAATATAAATATATTTATTAAATTAAACTAATAATTCTTCAATAAATATTCAATTAGTATTAAAATCATTTAATGTTAAAAGGGATATTTTTCAAAGAACCATTTTTTAAAGTGCTGTGTATTTTTATCTTAAATTAAATTGATATTTTTTCAAGGATTATTCTAATAACATATTTCAATATGAAAAAAAATTCATTAACACTCATTTAATTGGAAATAAATATGAAATAAATGTAGGATCACTTAATGTTTAAAAGTTTATTTTCTTATAAAAATATATTTTTTATATTTTATTCTTTTATTTAAATGTTAAATTTTAGAGTTTTATTTTGATAAAATGAAATAAATTTTTTGATTAAAAATTTAAATATTACATTAAGAATAATTTTGGTGTTATTTTTATAGAAAGGTATATCTTTTAGTGAATAGTTAAAAATATAGTTTTTACAAATACCATAACTATTATGAAATTATCATCATATAAGAATGAATTAAAAATTTATGAAACCATATCCTTGGAAAAAAATGTATTTAATGGGTGTGACAATGTATTCAAAAATAATATGCTGAATTTAAAAACCTATGTTTGATATTTTGGAACCTAAGTTATATTTTATCCTACTCAAAACCTATTTTTGGTACTTTTATATTAATTAACTATTCACAGGAATGCATTAGGTTTTGTCTTGATTTTAATTTCAAATAACCCTCATTTTTTTAATTATAAACCAATAAATTTCTCTAAAATAAGTACTATTAATTATCTTTGTCCTAAATTCATCTTTATTCTTAAAAATATATTTTTTCTAAAAACTATTTTTACACATTATACAATTACTATTTTATAATTAAATCTTATCACTTATATAAATTGAATCAAATAAAATAGATTTAAAATTTGTAATCATGATTTCCAAATTATTTAATAAGGTAAATTTTGTATTTTGTTGAAAAAATGAGTTACCATGTTTAAAGTCAGTCACCACAATAATGGATAAATAAGGTAAATGTGTTAAATATAAGGGTAAAGACCTAAAATATCACAAACAAATTTCTATAAATTAGTTTATGAGGGGTTTATAAACCTCCCCTCATATGATCATTCATTTTTATCAAATTTGGATCCACTTTCATTGAATATGAATTTTCTTTTTATATTAATAAATTTATATTTACAAAAATCTCACCCATCTCACTTATAAAAGGATCCCTCTTCCACACCTTCAAATCCACACATAAAAATAAAATTAACCCATATAATCTAGGATATTTTCTTTTTTTATAATCTCCTCACATTTATTGTATCTTTTGGTACATAGAGAATTCCCAAATCCCTTAAAAACAATAAGTTTTTCAAGAGGATGTACAATTTCTTATTTATAAGTAATAACTTCTTACCATTATTTTTCATTTATATTCTTTATAAGCCACTTAAATTTTTTTATCTCTTTAATAAAATCTAAATAATATCATTATAATTCTATAATTATGATATTTTAATTAAATGAGTTCATAATCATACTCATTCATTGATTATAGAGTGTTATTGTTTAGGCCAGTTCAACTACTTACATGAATGATGTTATAAATTTTTATCATGAATAACTATGAAATCATAATTATTATTACATTATTATATTAAAAAGTAAATAATGTTTTTTGGGTTATTTAATGGTAATTTCAATATTTGAACCATTATTAATATACCACCTTTTATTTGCTAGAAATTACCAAAACAAGCACATTTTGGATTTCATCTTAGAGAACAATACATGAAAATACCATATAATGTCCCTGAAACTTCATAAAAAATTATGAAACTTCTATTCTTGTACCTTTAATTTTATAAATATTATGAAATTATGAACAAGTAATGATATCCAAAATCATTAAACCAAAATAAATAAGGAAGGATTAAAATTAATAACACTGATGATCAAAATTAAATAAAAATAAGTAATTAATATATAATAAATGAATTCAAAATATTAATGTAAAATATAAAAAATATATAAAAGTTTATTAAATTTATGTTTAATAATTCTATTATTATTATTCCAGACATTATAGCACGTTCGACCAAGAAGGAATCCAAGGTAAGGGTTTCGACTCAATTTCTTTTTTATTGGGTCAAACAACTATCTTAATTCACTATAATATTCCAAGTTTCGTTTATTCATCTATTTATATATTATATAAGGTGTTATATATTTCTATATAGGGTGAAATACATTTTCACATCATAATCTTCTTCTTTAATGAATTCATTTCTTCTTTAGAATGTATAATTATTATGAATAATTATCATCCATTCTAATATCTCTCTCTCTTCTATGTCCATATTATTTATATTATTTCAAGAATTATCTTCTCTATAATTAAATGATTTATTAAGTTCATTTTATACTATCCCTTAATTTCATTAAAAATGTTTAAAAAATAATATTTTTAACGTTTTCTACACAAGCCATTTTTTACTTACTTTACAAAAAGTGAAAAGAATCTCTTTTTTAACATTTTACACATGATCACTATTTCCAAATTTATTTTCTATTTTTTTAAAAATATCCCACTTTATGTTTTAATGGTTTTATAATGTAATTTATATTCATTTTTTTTAAAATTTTCATTTTAAAAAATAATGGTTAATGTTTTGGAAAATAAATAATGGTATTTCATTCCACTTATTTATATTTTTTATCTTCCAATCCATATTTATTATATATAAATTTATTTATTTTAAAGGTTTTACTATTTTTAATTATCTTAATATTAACTTTTTCAATTTTCTATTTTAAACCAATTTAAATGGATTTATGAAGTTATTTATTTGTTGTTTTTATAACCTTGTTACAAAAGCTTTATGAAAATATTTTTTATAAAATTTCTTCAATTTTACTCTCTATCAATAAAATTTCTATATATTATGGTATAAATTTCACGATCATACTCTAATTTATCTTATTATGTACTTATTTTTTGAGATTGAATTTTGGTATTGGATGATATACTCTTAGTGTCATTTTATGAGATACAATTCGAAACACATTTTCTTTTAATGGATTTTCTATGATATAAAGAATGATTAATTTCATGTGGAAAAAATATGTATGGTTTATAATTATATAATGTGTGGGTTTGTTATAGTCCTTAAATTCATTTTGTAAGGTTTTATATATTATGAGATTACTAAGGGTTGCTAGTAGTGATACCTGACCCACTATACTAATATATCCTGGTAGGGATGCCTGATCCACTATACTATAGGATGCTGTTATGATTTATATTCTTATTTCCATTCCACATTAAAATTTTATGTTTACATTTCTTATGATTATTTTCACATATTTCTGAATCTATGATATATGTTTTATGCTTCTATGATGGTCCTTTTATGACCCATGATCTCATTCTATGATCTATGACATAATATCACTACCTATGATTACTTCTTGTGATACAATGTCCATTTTAATAATATATTTCTCCCATGTTCATATTCTATCACATGCGTATGAAGTAACCCATCATGACTCATTGATAAGTTTTACCTTACTGATCATTAGAGCTCACTCCTCATATTTTCATTTCCCCCAAGAAATTAGATTCCAGATTATGTGTATAATGAAACCTTATATAGAGATTTTTATGGGATATTTTGAAGTAATAATGCGTAATAAGATATTTTTATAGCCTATCTCCGAACACACTAAACCATTGGGTCCTGATATTGTGAGATTATTTGTAGGATATAATGTTTAAATTATGAAAATGATGTAAAATATATGCATGTTTATTTTCAGTCTTCTCGATACAAATATTCATAATATAATAATTATATTCTTGAATAAAGTACATAATAATTAAATAAATGGATAATTTATATATTTAAACATGAGATAAATATTTATGAATAATTCATAAATAAAACAAATTATAACCACTTTATAATTTGGAAATTCATTATGGAAATTCCATAATTAAATAAATGTAAAAAATTTATATTTAATTCTAATTTGAAATCCTTCATATTATTCCTTTTATAAGAAATTTTTCTTTAAAGATATGATATTAAACGAAATATAAACACTTTATACTTGATTTATTTTATGTATTTTTTCTTCATAATCTAGATATCACATATTTAATATTATTTAGACCATGAACATATCAATTATCATGAAAACTTTTGATATTGTTTAAATAATTTTCTCAAATAAGGCCTTGAATTTGTATAATTCAAATTAGATAATTATGAAAACTTAAATTTTTTAAACATAAATTATTTTATATTTTTCCTTATTTTTTAATTTATAAACATTTTAAAACTTACCATTACAATTTCCATATAAAATTTTTATATCTAAATGAGATGCCATTGAATATAATTTGAAAATGGTATTAACATTAAAAATTAATATTTGTGGGTATTTATTTAATAAATCTTCCAAAAAAATTTAAATGATTAATTATAAAATTTTTACCATTAATTTATTTATAAAAACTATTATAAATTAAATAAATATCACAAATTAAATTTTTCTAAAAATTATAAACATTTTATTAATTATAGAATCCAATTCATAATTAGAAACAATAAAAAGATTCTTAACATTTTGTTTTTAATAATATAGATTGATTCATTTACTATTATTAATACCCACTGCATATGACTAATCCATCACCCAAGGTGATTTTTTATTATGACATGGGCTATATAAGATAAAACCAATACTAAAATACACATGAATAACACATGTGATTCTCATATATCATGGTCTACAATATCACTTTTTCATAATATTAATATGAGTATTGTGTGACATTAAATCAATAGGAGACCCCTATATAAAATTATCCTCATATAGTACACACCAATATGACTAGTAATTGACATATACTTAAGAATAATTAGTTGGCTATTTTAGATTATGACTAGTGTCGATATCGCAAAGGTGATGCAATGGTCTATTTTCACCCGTGGAACACCACTATCACTTAGTATGATATTCCATTGTTATATGGTATGGAAAACCAAAATCTAATAATTTATTCCATGACACTATCTATGATATCTCAATCCTTTTCTATGAATTAATCTACAATGACCTATACTTTTTCATATATAAATATCACATCTTATTAGATAAATATTTAATATATAACATTACGATCCACACTAGAATCAAATAGGTAAAGTGTATTGTTAGACCCCAGAGAACCCTAAGAGGGGAGAGGTGAATCAGGGTGTCAACATTTTCTTCTTAAAGTGACGAATCTTGTTCCCATGTTGGTAGGAAATAATTAAACATTTTTTTTGGAATAGTGCAGTAATAAGACATTCACATGAAGAGAGACAATAAAACCATTTTACTTGGTTCACCACTAAGGGCTAGTCTAAGGAGTATATGCCGATAGTGTGTCAGTCGTACCAAATTCCTTCAATCTTCACTATTTATGGATTAAAAATGTTCAGAGACAATCACTCTATTCTAGGAACATTTCCTTTACAATTATTTTAGGGATAGCACACGACATCCCTCAGAACACTTCCATCGACTCACCCTTCCTCACTAACTTAGGTAAAGTATTACTCAATTTGTCAACTTGAAGGCCTCTTTAACATATTGGAATTGAAGTCTTTTTATATGTCTAGAAAGATACACTTCTTCAATCATAGTCTTGAACTGATGCACTTGAAATAACTGATCAACCAAACCAGATATTTAAAACTTTCTAGAAGCACACACTGGTACTTGCGTGCAAGATTTGGGATTGTCGCACAAGATGAGTCTCATGCAGACCTTATTTTTCGTGCAACCCTAATCTTTCGTGCAGCTACACTATAATATTCACTTGGTATTTAAAGACTAAAATAAATCATTGCACACATGATTTTTTCTCTTCTTCTCTTTAGCATGCAAGTCTTTCACACGGTAGAGGAACCCAATCTTTGTTGAAAAATTTATTAAGTATTGAGTGGGGTTAGCCACCTATTTATAATCCTCGATGAACTTGTGTGCATGTTTATTATACATCTTCATTGGTGCATGTAAGATTATACCTAATCATGAAAAACCACTTTTGATGTTTCCTTTGGTGTGTTAGTCTCTTCTGCACAACCTCATGTTTCACACAGATTTTAAATCTTTCACACAATTTTTTCCTTTTTTTTATTTTGATGAAATGATACCAAATCAGGCCTTTCACAGATGTTTCCAAATATCCTTCAATATTGTGAACAACTACCTTTTCCAAAAATAGTTTTCTTCATTTTCCAATTTTTAGAACCATTTTTTTGCAGACACTGGGAAACGACGCCACCTTCAAAACTGTTGTACGCTTGAACTGTAAGATCCCTTTCCTTTGTCAACTACATGATCTTCCTTGTGAGGATTAATAGAAAACACAAACCATACTACATTTCTATAAAAATAAAACCTTGGATCCTATAATCTACACCTTTGGGTTTTTTGGAAATACATAGATAACTTAAATGCAACACCAGCCACTAACAAAACATGATAAACAACAAACAACTCATCCAAAACTCTAAGCATATATGAGAAATTCTCGATATATAAAATAATATGGGAATAATTAATTGGGTTCTTGTGTTTTGGAATTATTTACCTTAACAAACTATTTCCTCATAACATCAAATTGTTCTATCTATTATCATTCTACCCTTTTAAAACTTTGAGTTCCTCCATTTCTCATAAAAAATTATGGATTCATATTTCCAGTTTAGTGATGTCCTTTGTAACATTGAATTTATACATCCCCCCCTTTAAAACTCCAAGTTCCTCCATTTTTGATAAAAAATTTCCACTTCATATTTCCAATTTGGTCATGCCCTTTGTAACGTTGAATTTATCCAATATCCTACAACCTCATGTCATTGAAATTATCCATGAAAAATTGAATTTCTCTACTATCCCTGATTGTCAATAAACCCAAGGAGCTTGATTTTGACTTGTAGAGATCAAAACAAACTCCCATAGATCATATCTCCCCCACAAACCTACATAATTTCCAAAAAATAGATTAAAATAGTTAAGACAACAAAGGAGAGGGGAATCTTGTGACCTCTTTATACACTAAGAGGTGGTTGAACACCAAGGTTCAACTGATGTTTCTCAAACACATCCCCCACCAGTGGCTTGGTTAGAGTATCATCCACATGCTCATCAATTCCCACATGATCCATTTTAATCATGACTTATTCAAAATTATCCTTGATGAAGTGATATCTGATTTAAATATGTTTTGTATGAGAATGTTGAACTGTATTATTCATAAGATCGATCACGCTCTTGTTATCACAGTGAATCACCATTGGCTATTTCACCTCATCACCAATATCAGATATTATTTTCTTCATCCAAATTAGCTGTGTGCAAGACTTTGTAGTATAGATATACTCAACTTCAATAGTACTAAGATAATTACTTTCCTATTTATTACTCAAACAACCCACTCATTTCTTGCAAAAAAATAATTCTCCACCACTTGTGGACTTTCTATCCACCACATCTCCAGCCTAGCCAGCCACAAAAAATGTTGGAAATTTGTTATCATTTATTAAAGTAAAGTATAGGACATAATTGTGAGTAACTTGAATTTAGATCATGATTCTTTTAACTGAATCCATATGTTCTTCCTTAAGATTACTTTGAAAGTGGTCTGATAATCATGTTGCAAAGACAATATCTAGCCTTATTACAGTTAAGTACAATGAGTTGACGATGATTCTCCAGTACATGGTGGGGTCCAAAAAATTTCCATTCTCATGCTTTCTAAGTTTTTTCCCATCCATAATTAGGGTTGACATGGGTATGGAGTCTTACTTGTTGAATTTCTTTAGGAACACACTTACATATTTAGCCTAAGGAATTAAATTGTAATCCTTCATCTGAAACACCTAATGCCCATAGATGTATGTGAGTTCACCAATCATAGACATTTAAAATTCTGGTTTCATGGGTCATAAAATTTTCCATTTATCTCTTCCTATTTATTCCAAATATAATATCTTACACATACACTAGCATAATAAATTGATCTTCCATTAAATTATTCAAAAATGTATTATGGATGAAACTTTCTCTTTTAAATTCAAGCTTCTTCAAATATGAATCCATATGAAAATACCATGCTGCGGGGCATACTTCAAACCACAAAGATCCTTCTTCAATCTAAAAATCTTCATTTTATCATTAAAGATTAGGAAACCCAATGGTTGTTAAAGTTAGACTTATTCTTCAAGAACACCATTTAAGAATTCTATTTTTTCATTCATCTAATAAACATCGTATCCTATTTGTATTTCCGTAGTAAGGAAAATTCTAATCAACTCCAGTATAACCTATGGATAAAGTGATTCCTTGACACATATTCCTTAAATCTGTACATAGCCTTTAAACATATGGAATCCTTGTTTCTATCAACATTTCCATTCTTATCAATTTTTTTGATGATCTATTTAGTTCCAATCACACTGTGGTTTTCAGGTCTATTAATAATATACCATGTCTGGTTCTTGTCAATTTGATCAAATTTCTCATTCATGGATTTAGCCGATGAGTCATCTTTCCCATCTTCTTCAAATGAGGTTGGTTCCACAATTGATAGGTTGGAAGACTATGTATCATTTCACATTCTCCTTGTCTGTGTGGTATATTTCCAATCCCCAATGATATTGGATTGACTGATTTCTTCTCTTCTATTTCTTCTTTTAGGTTCAGATAATGTTTCTTCATATATCATTTCTTCTTCTGATTCTTCTTATGAATAATTATCTTCTTATGAATCATTATCTTTGTCTGATCCATGAATATCATTCCATCCTTCCACTATTTTAGTATCTAAAACTATCCCTTGACCACTGATCAAGATACATGAAACTCCCTTTCTAATTCTATGACCATCAAGCAATTTCCTGAATAATTAGTTTAGATAAAAATTGAAATAATGATTCTGGTTACTTATTAGTCATTCTAAATTTTTATCCCCCCAAAGGAAATAATTCTCAAAATATTCATAATGATGGATCTCATCAATAATGGATTTCAAGAAATTTAAGTATGGTGAAAAATACAAGAATGGTTCTTTATCTGGTGAAAGTCATCATTGGATAACTGTCACAACTTCACCAAGGATAATATTCTTGAACACTTGTTCTTTAGGATACTAGAAGTATGATCAAGACAGGATGGTACCTTATTTATCCTAGTTATCCAGAATAGTTCATCTTCAACTTCATCAAAAAATGACTCTCCATCATATTTGTTTTTGAATACCAAATTGAGGAATCATTCAAAGATAGTGACTTCTTAAGTTTGGCTATCAATAATTGAAATACTTATCTTCTTATTAGGTTCTCCCCCAGAGAACTTTCTTCACCTTCAATTACTTGTATAATAAGCAAAAATACAATACCCAAAAGATTAATGGAATAAGGTGGATCCTGCTTGCTTTATAAAAATGAACTGCACAATTGAGATGATATTATCAACCATGTTTCACCATTTTCTCCCGTATTCATGATTACACCAATAAAATTTTTTTCTCATTTATTTTGAGGTATCATGGATATCTTCACATACTCTTCTACTTTGTGTGTATAACTTTTCTTATAGATAGCCTTCATGGATGAAAAATTATTACTCCTCTTGAGGGATGCTTATTTCTATAGTATTAAGGTTAAATATCATTTTTCAATGTTCCTAGATTTCATGAATCTATCACATAGAACTTATTAAACACATGATTTTCCTTTTTTTTGCAATCTCTCATGCACTTTGTGTTCATCACATGGAATATTTTTTTCCCTTTTTCACCATCATTGGAATGTGCATCTTTAATTTCCTCATTCTTTCCAAATATTCTAGCCAAATAACTAACATGTAATTAGGAATTATGGAAGAAAGTTTGGATCTTACACATGAGTTCATCTGAGTGTCATCCTTCTTAGTAGTTATTTTGGATGAACTACCCTTCAACTTCGTGGATTTAAAATCCAAGGTCTTCTTAGCTTCCTAAATTGAGATCTTATTGGGAGAATTTGTGGTCAGAATATTCTTCTGATTTCTTACCAAGGTAGCTTCTTTATTATTTTCTAGAATTTTTGGTCTTCATTTTTTGTCAATAATGAATACATGTTGAGATGAGCATGTACCAACTTTTTGGCCACTTCCATTGCATATATCACAGATGTCATCAAGAATTCCAAATCTGTTTGTAGTAAACAAATTGTTTTGGACCTATGGATATTTTTCTTCATATTTGGTTTTATACCCATGATATAGTCTTCTTTTATGATTTAATGTATTCAGGATTGTACAAAAAATTTAATTTATAATTTCCAAATTTGTTAAAACACCAACACCGACCCAAAAATCTTGAATTCATTGTATCTATTTTATAAGGTTGTTGGATCTTCTTCATGACCTATTGATATATCTATGTGTAACTATCTTCCATACTCGTTTTCCTATCAACCATCGTCATGGTGGTAGATTTCTTATCTCGTTTCTTTATCCATCCATACTTTTCCAGTATTTTTCTTACAACCCTCACTCCTCCTAATAATAGGTTTAGAGGTATTAACACAAGAGGTTTTGGATGGTGCCTATATCTTCTCAATTTCATGAGATAGATCATCGAAATATGTCATAATCTCTTTATCACATGTTAGAGTTCTTTCAAATTTATAATCCTCCAGTGATAATTGATTATAAACAACAACTATTTCCTTATTTTTTGAAGTCACAATATATGTCTTACTAATATTGACCAACTAAGCTTCCAAATCTATACATTTCATATTGAATATGATTTTCTGATCTTCAATCATAATCATATTCTCTTCACACGCCTTATCCATTCAAACAATTTCTTATTCATGTAGCTTAACATTATTCTAAATTAAAGGGTCATGTTCATTTATGTTCTTGGAAATTTCATCTAATTTTAAACCCTTCACATCGGTGTTATTTCTAAAATTTTCTTCAAACACATGGATCTCTTCTTCAAGAGCCTTTCTGACTCTCTATTTCTCATTAGCTTGTATGAGGTATTTTTAGGTACTTATTTACTGTTCCCTCTTTGTTACTTAAAATGTTAAAACCTTTCTAGAGAGATTCCAACACTCAAATATTTTTCTTTGCAAGCCTTCCTCCATAAAATCTGATTATTTTCTCAACTTAGTGGTTTCCTCCTGCATACATTGAAATATTATACAAACAATGATGACTCTTTCTTTGAGAATATCATGAATATATTTTCTTAGTCTTTCAATTTCATCTGAGGTTGTATATTGATCAGAATTGGCACTTATTAATGGATCTTTATTTTTAGGAAAACTTCCAAAGGTGATGACATATACCTTCAGATAATTTGAAAATTTTTATTTACACGAGGTAGAAAGGTTTTCATTCTCTTTGGTAGAAACTGTAGCTACCTTTTATTTACTTCAAAATCCTGATATATCATCATTTTCATAAAGGCATGGAGAACCAGATACTATATCTAATATAGGTAGGATTGAATTCTTCAAATATATCTTCTCTTTATTTTCCTACTCATCATAGTCTTACTGGATACATACTTATGCTTAGAGATAACTGAATCTTCTTGAAAACTACACTTCATTGTTGATGTAGGAAGGAAAATAAAATCTTTAATATAGAGTATATTTTCTATAGAGTATCCAACATATGTGATCATTCACCTGTGATACCACTTGTAGGACCCCAGAACACCCTAAGAGGGGAGGGGTGAATCAGGGTGTCAACTTTTTCTTCTTAAAGTGACAGATCTTGTTCTCATGTTGGTAGGAACTTGTTAAACTCATCTATTGGAATAGTGAAGTAATACAACATTCACATGAAAAGATAAAACACATACATTTTACTTGGTTTACCACTATGGGATAGTCCAAGGAGAATATGACAACAATGTGTTAGTCATACCAAAGTCCACTAATCATTAGTAGTTTTGGATTACAAAAGATTAGACATAGTCACTATGTGCTAGGAACACTGCCTTTAAAACGATTTTAGGGATATCAAACTGAGTCCCTTAGAACACTTCCATCAACTCCCCCTTGCTTACTACCTTGGGTGAAGTATTACTCAGTTTATTGACCTGAAGATATCTTCAACAGATTGGCATTGAAGTCTTCGTCTCTATCTAGAATGATATATTTCTTGAATTTAAGTCCTGAATTAATACACTTGGAAGCACTGATAAACAAAATCGAATATTCAAAACTTTCTAGAAGCACACACTAGAACCTGCACGCAACGCCTTTTCTTATGCACAAGATTTGGGATTATCCTACAAGATGAATTTCATATAACCCGTATTTTTTGTGTAACCTTTATATTTTTCACAGAGACACCGTAAGATTAACTTGGTCTTATAATACTATAGGAATGATTTTCATATAAGATTTGGTCTCTTATTCTCTTCCATGCACAATTATTTTTCCCGGTAGACAAACATAATCTTCATTGAAAAATTATTAAGTATTGAGTGGGGGTATCCACCTATTTATAGGGCTTTATTACCTTGTGTGTATGTTTCTAATGTGTCTTCATTGGTGCACATAAGATTCTCCTTGATCATGCAAAAACCCTTTTGACATCGCCTTTGGCGTGTAAGTCACTTTCACGCAACCTCATATTTCACTCATATTTTAAATCTTTCAAATGATTTTTTCCTTTCCTATATTTTGATATGATGATCCCAAATAAATCCCTGTGAATAAGTTTCCAAACCTCCTTCAATATTGTGCGTAACTCCCTTTTCTATATACACTTTTCTCCATTTTCCAATTTTTGGACCAATTTTTTTTGCAAACACTAGGAAACGACGTCACCTTCCAATCTTTTGTCGGCTTGAACTATAAGATACCTTTCTTTGAAAACTCCCTAATCTTCCTTGTGAGGATTAAAAAAAAACACAAACCATAATTCATTTCAAAAAAGGATAATCTTGGTTCCAACATTTATTTGGGAACTTGCATATATAAAAAACTTTTTCATCATTTATCTACATCATAACCCACTATCTTCTTTATAACCAGCACCCTTCTAAGACATATCATAATTAAAAACTTTATTTGTAACCTGGGGAAATGAAACATAAGAAAGGGTGAGCTCTAATGCTTAGTAATGGAAAATAAGGGATATATCAATGATCACTTAAACATTACATGATAATAAGTATCTGAGAACATGATCATTACATACAAAAATCCTACCCTACATATCATAATCATAATATTGAGTTATGGAATAATTATTGGTAGTTCAAAAGACATAAATCATAAAGGAAACAAAGAACATGATCCATGAGAGCATAAAATTGGCATTATAAATAAGTTTGTGGCATACACATAACCATGGAAAATCATTTCCTTTGATTAGGATCACTTCAAAGACTATCATAGTGTATGGGGTTTACTTCCCATTCCATAATATCCTTATTTATGAATCACTCCCAAGACTATCATATTGGATAGAGTCCCTTACTAAACAGAATTCAATCCCCATTCCAGTCCTTATTATCTCATGAGATATCTATATTTACCTAATCCATGAGAGGGATATATAATTTCAATACCACCCATCACATAATAAAAATAAAACATATGTGTGACACTAGATTATAAAATATTCATCATAGAATTACCCATGTAATGTAAATGAATTTAGTAAAAGTTTCATCATTTTATCATAACATAACACATGGAAAATTAATTTGTTTCATACAGGTTTCATCATAACTTAATTAATATGTGGGAAATAAATGAGTTTCATTGAGTCATCCTAAAATAATCATCAGTATAATCCATATAAAGAATGAAATTGTATGGCATCATTATATCATAACCCCAATAATTCATAAGAAGCATCAAAGGATGTTATCATAGTTGAAAATTATTTTAAAATATCACTGGAACATTTCTTGAGGAAAATACCCCTTTTCCCTCAAAATCACTTATTTAAAATCTAAAAATTTCAAAAATATTAAGGAAAATATTTTCTTTAAAAAGAAACATGAAAAGTTTTAAAGGAAGATTCATTGAGTGGTCATGATAAAGGGAAATTTCATTCTTTCTATGTACGTTAAAACAAAGACGCCTTTCATATTTTTGATAAAAAAATAAAAAGTAACTCATTTTATAAAACTATATGATGATTCCATTTAAACCATTTTTTAAAATTAAAAAATGGGTAAAAGTGACATTAATAAATCATAGGAGAATATAAAAACATTCTTGAAGATATTTTTAGAAACCATGGAAATGGTTGAAAAATTATTTTGATGCAAAGAAAGAAATAAATTCAGTTTTACTTAAAAATATTCTTTTGGTATATTGAGTACATAAAGAGAGGAAAATTAAAGGAAAACATGTAATGTACAAAAATAAAAATAGGAGAAGATAATTTATGATTTTATTGAGAGGTATATCATAAAATTTTATTAGTGGAAACTTAATAATAAACAATCCCAATAAAAAATTAGATTATAAGATAAAAACCACACCAAAAGTTCCACTTTACACCAATGTTTTGTGAACACATGTATAATAAATTTAATTTTATTATAATTATATACCAGAATAATGTACATACTTATAATATCATATATGATCCCTTTGTTGTCATGACCTATCCCAATGGGGCCTGAGCCATAACTACCCTAATCCCACCTCCAATAGGTCAGGGGATATCGACCAGTGCCAAGTAGGAATATCAGAGACATGGGAGGCATTAGTCTAATGTACCTGTACAAATAGTAAAGGTACAATTAGGAATGATGGAGGATCACCCCCTGGTCTCACAGAGGGATACCACACACTCTATCTGAGAATCATCCTCTATAGGGGATCACAATCAAGAGTTGTGGATGAAATTCCACAGAGTACCCTTGAAGGGATGGATCAAGGGAAGAAAGTTAATTGATTCTGGTCAAAATTGATGAAACTAAGTGCTCCAAACACCCTCAAATGGGGAACACAATGTGTAATGGAGGTACATGATGTTTTTATCCAACCCATGGTCTTTCTGTGAGCTTTTGTTCACAAAACACTTAGATATCCATATACATAACATGTTCTAAGGTATACATGGTGTGTAGAGGTTTTTCATTGCTATACCTATGATACCTATCCATGCCCGTGTACTCCTGGACTAACTATCTACTATCCCATATACCTAGATTTATAAACACTTGGGCACCATAGGGTTACTTGATGAGTCACCAAGGGAGGGTCACATGACCTGCCGTAGGGACCACACAACGTGTGATCCTTATTTTCATCGTGGAAACACTAGCACTATAGTTAGGTCCCCACATGGCATGTAGTCTTGGATTACATGCCATGTAGGCAATAAATTTACAGATCCCTTGGGTTCTCTGTGTCGTTCATCCATGCTTCCATTACCATGACTCTAATCAAGAATCATGGATCTGAGGTCATCCGACCTTCCTGTCACAGGAGATCTAGATCCAGGCTTCAAATTTTCTCATAAAACATCTCTATAAAGACACACCATCACTGCTGAACATCTAAATAGGAAGAAATAAAACTATCAATCCATTCAAATCTACCTATTATCATACCCCTTCATCATCATTCCATGATCAAACTCCCGATTGTGAACCACATGTGCTGTATTGATTTGTTGCACTATATAATGGTCAGAAAACAATGTTATACTCGGTATACGTCAATAAACTATCCAAATAAAATACCAATGATGAACTTGAAAATACAGGGGGGAGGAAACCATAAAAAATAAATATAAGGAACTAAACTAAGCATTCGTTCATTTTTGGCGTCAATGCATTTTATTAGAAGAGAAAAATGAAAAGGTGTAATCATCAATAAATGAATCAATCAACCATAAATAAATCCACCATCGATGTGTGAGTCAATTATTGTTCATTAAATTGATCCATTTTTATCCAAGATAAATAAATGGGATAGAATAACATTGTATAAACATCCTACTTGGGGTTTGAATCGATAACTGATGAAGAAAAAATCTGGGTCATCATCGTTGGAAATATCATGAACTTCGTTGGCACATGATCCTTGATCAGATATCGATCCGATGTCATCTACCAATAATACTACAATGGATCCTATCCAACAACCCTTCTCAATCCCTGGGTCATGTGGATAACCCAAGGTATTTAGGCGTATCCACGTTTAAATATATTATTATAGGTCATTGCATCAAAATAATGAAATAAATAAAAAAAATAAATTTATTTTATTTTTTGTGTCTGTGATACCACTTTACCAAAACACTCAATGCTAAAAAATATTATGTCATGACTAAGGTAAAAAACATATTGTGAGATAAACTATGGTATTAGATTTTTAATGTGAGACTCTTTTTGGGAGTTATTACACTTTTTTAAGAAAACTGCATGCATGTGATATTTATATATTTAGTATTTATGAAATATCAATTCTTGGATCACTAGGCATCAGAATCTCATACCATCTTAGTCCATGGATCCAAAAATAATCCATATAATATTCTGGAGTAATACATAAAAAATAAGATTCATTTCATTATCCCCACCATAGGTCTTTTCATCCCCAAAATTGAAAAACAAACTAAAAAAGATGAGGATACTGAGCTTCCATCTAGGTCTCCAGATCCTAGGTTATCTCCTAAAAATAATCATGTTACCATCAGACAAACTTTAGAGGAATAAATATCCCATAAAGGATCCTCAATCTCCATTGGGTACTCTGCAAATGTATCCCCATCATTGATGTCTATATCACCATAATCGATAACATGTGATGAGTAATTCACATACCTCATTAGTGTGACATGTGTAAGACATCATTTACCCAGTTTAACTGCAGTATTAGGGATATGTGGTAGAATATCTCTCCAACTCTACATAGTATATGTAAAGGGATGATGAATCTCAAGGATATATTTCCACCTCATCCAAATATCTATATTCCACATCAAGACGAGACCTTCAAGAATACATGTATCCCTCATCAAACTCTAAAGGAATCCATCGTCAGCCCACATAGGGATTATGATAGCTTTGTATAGCCCTCATCTACTCCTAGATGATTTTCACTGTCATTTTGTAGCTCACACCAACTTTGGCCCCATGAATGCTTACTCACAAGGATTAGTCCAACAAAGTGGTGACCTATAGGTTCACCCAAACATGGCCTCAAATGGTTCTGTACCAATGGTTTAATGGTAACTAATATTATATGAAAACTCCACCAAGGGTATGTGATCATCCCAACTATAGAAAAAGTCAAATATGAAAGCTCACAATATATCCTCCAAGACATAAAGGGTCCACTCTGTCTGGCTGCCAGTTTGGGGGTGAAACATTGTGCTCAAACACAAATGAGTCTTAGAGGACTCCTGAAGTCCTCTCCATAATCATGACATGAAGCGAGCAACATGGTTTTAAATGATTGTTAATGTAACTCTATGGAGAAAAATATCTCCCATAAATATAATGACCCCAATATCTATACTAAATTCTTATCTCAAATAGCTAGAAAGTATTCTAACATGGTGAGTCAGACTATGCTCACCCATATGGAATCACTTCCTCTATAAGTTCATGGTTATATCATCTTGAAGTCAATAGATATCCCATACAACTTCCACTATGAAACCTCAAGTGGTTTAGATAAACCCAACGAAACTCGGTTCTTAACCTTCACTTGTTGACAAGTGATACATCAGGAGACAAACTATTTAACAAAACTCTTCATTACTGACCACAAAAATAAATTTCAAAGGTCCAAGTATATTCTTTCCACACCTGGATTTACTATGAAAGGGAATGTATGAAACTACCTTACAACCTCCTCTTTATACATCACTAGCACCATCACAAATCCTCTTAAAAGTATAATGTGCTGCCCATGTTCAAAAAATCCATCAAGAGCACATCTAGTGAATATCTAAGTATATAAGGTCTCACAATTGGTATCTCCCTGATGATCTTCCCTAACATGTCGTAAAAGTCATGGGGTAACAACCATTAAATGATGATATGAAGCACCATCCTTGTTCACTTGGGAAAACTACAATGATGCTAATCACTCTAATGCCTTAGCCAATAATTGAGAACATGATCTCCCACAAATCGCATTGTCCACCACATTCCCTATTTGAGGAGTATAGACTATCTTGAATTCGTAGTCCTAGAGGAACTCTAGTCATTCCCTCTATTTCAAGTTATGATCCTTTTTATAGAAGATATACTTAAGACTCTTGTGGTTAGAATAGATGGTGAACCACTCACCCACAAGGTAGTGTCACCACATATTCATTGTGAAGACTACTATTTGTAGCTCAAGATCATGGGTCACATAGTTATTCTCATTAGGTCTCAACTTCATAGACCCATAGACGATCACTGCCTTGCTCTATAATATAACACAACCAAGTCTGGTCACTGAGGCATCATAGAACACTACATACCCATCACCCTCCAATTACAATATCAATATGGGGGTTCTTATCAACCCCTACATAAACTCCTAAAAACACTAAAATCCCTCTTTAGTCTATACTAAAGGCTGCCCCATTTTGTTCAAAGTTTTCAAAGGTGCTGAAACTCTGGAGAAATCAGGTATAAACCTATGATAGTACCTTTCCAACCCAAGTAAACTACACACCTTGCTAACAATATTGTGTGTATCCCAATCTTTCACCACTGAAAACTTCCCTAGATCCACTTCAACCCTTGCCTCTAAGATAACGTGTCCCAGAAAGGGGACCTCCAAAATTCAAAAACCGACACTTCGAGAGAATCCCATAAATATGGTGCTCCTAGAGTGTGTCCAGGACCATCCTAAAGTATCTCACCTTCCCCTCCTTGGATGTTGAGTACACCAGGATATCATTGATGAAGACCACCAAAAACTAGTCTAATAAAAGAAGGAAGATTTGGTTCATGAGTCTCATGAACACTGCTAGTGTAACACCCTGATATTTTTTGAGAGGTATATTTTTTTATGTATTATGTTATACGCAACATCAAAGTAAACTTTCACTACACACAACAGTATCTTGTCTTGCATTACACGCAATCACGACCTTCCTCGATAACGTGTGTAGTACGCAATACCGAGTTTCACTGAACAACAATATATTATTATAATATTATAAACTAGAAATTATGAATAGTATTAACAGAATTTTTAATTTTATAACATTATTATTCATCTTACATATTTTCTAGAACATGGTATGAAAACAAAATAAATTTTTTCGGGTAAAATAAGTATTTTTCAAAAAATATAGTTTTGCCGCCTTTTGATGGCGCACCCACTTTAAATCTAGTTTTTGACATGTTTATAAGTTCAATTTGAAAAAATAAAATTCTTATTTGGAATCATGATATAAAAATTTACTTTGGATAAATTTTTCATATTATTCTGGTAACTTTCATATTTTGATGAATAGTAAAACACGCTATATTTTAATTAAAACCAACTTTTTTCATTGCAATAATTTATATGGATAAATTATAATATTGAATGGTTTTAAAGTATAAATAGAATATATTTTTACCATTTAATATAATTTAGTTCATTAGCATTAATTTTACATTGAATTCATAGATAAAAACATTTCAATCTTTGGCAATGTTTTAACTTTTAAAACCTGTTTGCTTAACAATGGGATTAATTTTAAATTAATTACTGCAACTTCAGTGTTTTGAATTTTGAAAAATAGATTCCATATTTGGATTAAGTGGTTACAAATTATGTTAATAGGTTACTTTTATTTTTTTGATATTATGAATAGTAACTATGGTAATTTTTATTTACTGCAGTTAAAGGTAAATCAGGTAATTAAGGGTAAAACTAAGATTATAAAATTACCTAACACCTGAAAAAATCCTATTGGATGAATAAAAGTCGAACCATATCACCTAAGGGTCGTACTAGATTCATTTCATGGAATTTTGGCAATGAAATAATATAATTATTATTAAAACCAAAGAAATTGACAACATGTCACTCTCTTATATCCTATAAGTGTAATAATTTTAATTTAGTGATAATCATCATAAAACTTAGAATATAAATAGTCCCTAGAAATATAATAAAATTATCTACATCATATGAATTTATTTATAATTTTTAGGGATTAAATAATTATCATTAAATATGACACAATAGTGATGTTGAAATTATTTTATTGATTGAAATATCAAATAAATGATTTTAAAAGTATTAAAATAAATATTATATGAACTATTTAATGTGCTCCACTAATTTTCTAGATAAAAATGACATGTTATGAATCTGTTAAATATTTTATTTCGAACATATCTTCTGTATATATTTTATTTAAACTCAAATAAATTAATAGTGTCAAAATTGACACTATTGTTAATTTATAGAAATTACATATTATAAAATTTTTTAAAAATCACAAAATTATTTAAAAATTTTAAATTAAAATTTATATAGTCTAAAATGGAATAAAGTATAAAATTATGGACAATTCACAACATATAAGTAAATATTTATAATGATTTAAAATTTAGAATATTATTACCACAAATAAAATTAAATAGATTATATAAGGATAAATAATGTTGATAATGTTTAAAATAAATTCCCAACTTGTCTAAATTTTATTGTCTGATGATATTACAACCCTATATCATCTAAGATTATGATTTGAGTCATTTTTGTAGGTTTTTAAGTGGGGTTGGAATTTATTATAAATTAATATTTATTATAATTCCAAAGGTGCCCCTCTCCTCCCTTATAAAAGGGCACCTCCTCCCCCTCCTCCTCACACCACATTGAGCCTTCAAGATCAGCCAAACCCTACCAATTTATCTTTTCCACTTCCCTAGTAATATTATAGAGGTCCTGGTCTTATTCAAAGACAAATTTTAGTGACCTAAGAGGAGGTTTCAAAGAGGCGTGTCGAAGAAGAGGTAATATCCGTTACCGATTCTTTGAAATTTATTTCTTATTCTACTTCCTCTTATTTAGATGTTTCATTATTAAGTAATAACATCAGTATCAATCATATAATGATATTTTATTATAAATATGAAACAACCCTATTTCACCTTCTATCCATCCTACGGAAAATGAAATCACCACGCGTGCGTACGTACGGAATACCGTCTCCACGCCGTGGTGTAATCTGTTTTCCATCACCACCTTACTTGGATGGGTATAATGGTGTAAATAATAACTATATATTATTATTTTAAAGTTATATTTATTCTGAAATATTATACATACACTCCAATACAATTCCATGATCATGGGAACGATATCATCGCTCGTGCGTACGTACGGCCTGCCGTCTCCACAATGTGATGCGACTCGTTCTACATGATATTCATTGCATAATGATTATATTAATGAATTGAATGAATAAATATGATATATATTACGCTAATACCATTCTGGAAATGAGGTGTCTATAACCTAAAATGAAGAATAAGAATTTATTCGACAAAACACGCATAAGAAGAAAAAAAGCAATAAACACCCGAATAACAAGTAGCAATGAAATATTACTAATAAGAAGCTAAGAATATGACCATATATGATATCATAACAATGATCATGATTATATAAAAAGTCAATAACATTATTTAAATCATTATACAGAAGGTTCGGACACGTACGAAGCAAATCAGACCTAAGGTAATGGAAAATCTTGCAATCTCATTTTTATCCGAGATTGTTTATACTTCAGAATTTACTGGGGAATATTTATCATCCAAATCCATGTTTCCTCAGTATGTATTATTATTTATATCCTTCTAAAATTGTTTAAATACAATTTTACCCATTGTTGAGTTTTTAGTAAAATATATGAAAGGAATATTTTGTCGTTTTTAGTACGAGGTACTTTTTGACTTTTCTATCCAAAGTATGAGAAGAATGTTTTTTTTAAATTATACGTCATGAATGAATTTTTATGATTTCATAGAACATTATTTCCATGAATCTTATTTTACAAATTTTCAAGTTTATTTTTAATCAACTTCTTTTAGATTAAAATTTTATGACATGTTAAGAAAGGAAAAATGTTTTTGAAGTAGAAATGATATTTTCCTTAAGAATGAAGTTCAAATGTTTTATCAAATTATTTTCCATCTAAGATAATATAGGGTTCTGTTTATATACCTATTTTTAAATTGATTTTATTTTGTTATTATGGAATTAATTTTATGATGTCCTTTTATCTTATATGGATTATGTTATGATTGCATGATGTTTAAGAATCCCATTTTTATTACATTGGTTATGCTATGATGTATGATTTATGATCTTGTGGAACACATAAGAATGGTATCATTATGAGATGTGTGGGACCTATATCTCCCTAAAATGCATTGGGTAAAGATTTATATCTCACGAGATAGGCATGGCTGGAACGACAAGTTAATCCGGTTTAGTGATACAAGACTGGAACGAGGAGTGAACTCGGTTCAATAATGGAATTTGTCCGCTATGATAGTCTTGGAAATGAGTCTTGACTAAAATGAAATGATTTTCTATGATTATGTGTGTATACCACAAAGTTTCATGTTTTAAGTTATGATTATTGGGATTACATTTCACCACTATGATTTATCCCATGTTATGATATTATGATCTCTTTTGCAGGTTAAGATTTTCAAAATGTTATGTTATTATGAATATGATATGATTGATATTTATTTTGTTTACCCTTACAGAGCATTTGAGCTCACCCTTTTGTATGTTTCCTTTTCCCCAGGTCAGGAAGAAGGATATTAAGTAGGATATTCCAAAAAGGGACTCTAGATATGATGAAATAAATGGGAGACAACGTAGATTATTTATGAACCAGTTGTTTATGTTTCCCAGTTTCTAAAGACACTATACCTATATGGTCCTTTCATGGTTTTTTTATATTTATGCTTCAATTTTTAAGTAATATCAATGTATGTAATGTATGGGTCATTATAGCTGCGGTGTTTTTTACACCAAAATGCATCAACAAGCACTCATAACGACCATAATGACATATTATTATCATCTTCAGTATATCCTTATCCTGTATACGTGGATGGTGATAACATGATTTCTGGTCAGTATTCAAGAACCATTGTGCCCCTCTCAAATGATTGAAGTAGTCATTGATCCTCGGTAGTGGATACTTATTCTTCATGATCACATGGTTCAAGTTCCAATAATCCACACATAATCTCAAGTTCCCATCCTTCTTCTTGGAGAACAACATTGGGGCTGCCTAGGGGGAAACACTGGGTATCATGAATCATTTCTTATGAAATCCCTCCAACTGGACCCTCATCTTACGAATCTCTATGGGAGCCATCAAATATGATGGTGTAGATATCAGGGCCTTCTCAGGGTTTTTGTCAGTTCAAAAGTCCATATCTTAGTGGTGAGGTAAGCTTGACACATCATCAAGGATGATATCCTAGTACCCCACCACCACTGTAGGAAACTGGTAGACCATAACATCCACTACTATAAGCGTCATGCTAGACAATTGGTGAGTAATCAGCTTCACTCTCCAATGCTTGATCCCGTCCTACTCCTTTAGGGTTTCCTTTTCACCCAAAGAGGAAAAATTCATCCCATCACTATAGACACACCATATACTCCACCTAAAATAGTTAATCTAGGCATGAACTAGGGATAAACAGTCCATACCTATGATGATTTCATAAGGATTCATCACTACTATAAAGAGATACCATATTAAGCTCTCACCACTAAGAATCAGATCACGCTTTTTGAAGAAGTGTGAAATCACTGAGTCACCTCCTATCCAAGTCTCTAAGTGCAAGGGTCAAGATAAGGGATCAACCAAAATCTCTAAGTCTCAAATCCAAGTAGTGGAAAGAAAGGAATGGATCATACCTATGTCTATCAATACTATAACTAAGGTAGAAAAGACACAGATCATACCTCGTATCATCCCTAGAGCCTTGGGGTCACATGCCTCTATAGCCTGCTGCCATCCTCATCCCTGACCACAAACTCCCTAAGCCTCACATAGACCACCTGGGGGTAGTGGTTATAATAAGTAAAACCTATTACCACATCCTACTACTTCACCTACCCCTTTACCATGTCTACCACCCTTCATACCTCTTTTATCCTTCCTCTATCTCTACCTGGGTGATCCCTTGACCTTTTCCTAGTTAGTTGTATGATAGTTTGGACAATCCAATGCAAGATGTCCATGACCATCATAGGAGAAACACTACCTCTCCCTCAGCTATCTCTATCTGTATTGAGAGACCTTAACTACCAATCCTCTATCATGAGATCGTCTCCTAAAGTGTATAACACACCTGGATCACTATGAATTTTGTCTGATACTAGCTTACGAGGTCTCAAATCCTAGGTTCCCACTACCAGAACTCACTTTCAGTGTCTTATCTACCAGAAATCTCCCCACTACTATCTACCATTGAATCACTCCAACATAGGTGGGAATGCAAAGATTCATCACTAAATATTTGATATATCGATGTAATAACTTCTCAATGGTATGTTCCCTAAAGAAAAGATCTCACACCATATCCAAATAGAACTGTGAGAGATTAGTAAACCTCCTAAAATACTCCTCCATGATCAAAATACTCTGATATTTATGTAGAAGATTATAGTTGCACACTGATAACAATATGGCATGATAAAACTCCCCCTTTAAGAGACACTCTAATTCTAGTCAGAGGAGAGCTGTCTCATTTTGTGACTCAATAACCAGAATCCACCATCACCAAATAGATCCTTGAATAAGACTATCTATGAGGAATTCCAAATGATCTTTAGGTATCCTCACAAGGTGTAAAACATGAGTGATTACCTCTATACAATGCTCATCCACCTGGGGGTTTGGTTCACCATGAAACCAAGATGGTTTCTGCCTTTAGAGCACATGTAGTGTAATCATCCTATGTGAATATTTAGTAGGTACCATCAATGCGACCAATAATCAACGGGTGGAGGTATAGATGATAATCCACCAAGAGGTACTGTCTCATATAGGTTCTCCAGTACTAATGCTTTTTCACTTTGTAGATCATTCTTGTGATCACACAACAGAATCCTAGTAGGCTATCTTCACAGTGGCATCCTACTATAGAAAATATGTACCACATTCAATGATTTTATCTAGGGAGATTAATCAAAAATGATATAGAATCCACCAACCATTCCTATATGATTAATGTACCAATGTATTCCCTAAACTAATTTCTATATCTCACTAGTGAAAAAAGGTATTTCTGCATCAATTTTTTTTACATTTTGACATCGATTTTAATCCGATTTTTATAAAGGAAAGGTTAAGAATATAAGTTCCAATGTATGTTTGAATAAAATGACATTGAAAACCGACCATCATAGATTTTCGGCATCGGTTTAACTAATAATTGATGCCGAAACTTAGTCTTCAACATTGATTTTTATATAAATTGATTCTGAAACTTTGGGGTTCGACAGTCTTCAACATCAGTTTACATGAAAACTAATGCCAAATCTTGGGGGTTCAGTGGTCTTTAGAGTCAGTTTACATGAAAATCGATGATAAATCTTGGAGTTCGATAGTTATCGGCATCAGTTTATATAAAAACCGATGCTTAATGATGGGATTAATTGGATTAAATGTCGATTTACATGAAAAAATATGCTGATGTTTGGGATTCAGTGGTCTTCGACATACATGAAACATCTAAAACCAATAAAATAAATAATAATATTCAAACTTTAAGCAAAAAACAAGAATATGATTTCTCATTTTTTAAACTTTAACTAATTGATACATACCTGACAATTTAAAGGCTTGTGTAGTGTGGAGATTTTTTTATAAATCAACAAACCTTTATAAAAAAGTTATAGATATAAAAATAAACAGAATATACCAACATAAAGTAAAAAATAATTGTATAAATACTCGTTTTTTAACTTTAATTAAAAGAGACATACCTGATAATTTAAATCACAATCATACTTAAGAAATATTTTTCAAACAAATTTCAAAGATGGGTAAGTTCTTCATTCGTATAAGAATCGATATCATTGAAATTATACAATAATAATTAATGTTATTAGATTAAAAAAACAGAATATTTTCATATAAAACAGAAAATAATTAATATAATTGACCTGATCAAATTTTTTTATTTCCCCAGTTGTGATTATTTCATACATGAATCTTAATACATAATAACCACATTCCACACTTCCTTTTTTGATGATGACACTAGGGTTATAAAATATTAAATTGAAAATAAAAACCAACATATATATAAAAATATATATAAAACTAAATATTATCTAATATAAAAAATTATTTACCTTAACTTTCACATAATTGATTGGATTTGGCTGCTTTATCGATAACTAATCTTTGTTAAAAGTTTTCCATGATGTTCATTTTTATATATATCACATAAAAAATGTGTATAAAAAATAAGAATTAAAAATAAAGAACTTATAAAAAATAATTAACCTTACTTGTCTAATAAGTTTCCAATTTATTTATAAACAATACCTAATAAAGAGAAAAAGGAATATAATGAAAATTCATTTGGGCAGCATATGCCTAATATCCAATGACCTCTAAAAAATAAAAAAATAAAAAATAGTGAAATTTTAATTAAAATTAGTTCATAATTATATTATATTTCTTACACATCAATGAATGGAAGAAACCATCACCGAATCTCTGTATTTGAGAATTTCTCTCATATATGTGCAACTCTTGCAGTAGTAGTCACATATTGCAAAACCTTTGAAATAAATTCTAGATATATAAAACCATATACAACAATGGTCTCATTTTGAATAATAATCACGTGTAGACAACTAATTAAATAAAGTAATATAGTAAGTTATTTTAAATCATCTTTATTTAAATAAATAAAGAAAAACTGATACGTAAATTTACTTACATGGAAAACAACTACAACACATGCACACTGAGATCATAAAAAATAATAAGATCTATGATATTTTTTTGAATATTATCAATGGATAATCTTTTCTACATATATACTATGTCATTAGAAACTCATAAATATTATCCAATGAATAAGAAACTCGAGTTAATCTTTGTATCCCATCATAAAATTCAGATGTATCCACAGTTGTTGATTTCTAAACTGCTATTTTTTATTTGGTACCAATTATTTTGATTTTAGATAGTCCTATATTAAATAAATATTATGAAGTAGTATAAAATATTTTCAATCAACTTTAAATAATGTTTACAAACACAATGCATTGCTCATAATTTAGATAACGCCGAAGTCTAGCCATCGAAAGTAAAAAATGTCCCATACAATCTCCAACTATAGTAACCTCCTTGGTAGAAAATTAAAGTAGTCTATTTGGATCAATAATATCATTTGTTGATATTAAAATTTGACCCAAATACATATGCTGGTGATGTACAGATTATATAAAAAGATGTATGACTTTGAATGCTAAAATACGTACATGAGTATCTCCATCATACAACTCAAAATATACGGTCGATTTCAAACAAGGAGGTGGAAGATCTGTGTAGGAAGGTTGGATAGGATGGGAAGGCTGGGAAGGATGGTCTGACTAGGAAGGCTGGGCTAGTTGGGATGGCTGGGAGGGCTAGGTCAGCTGGGCCATCTCTACAGGCTGTGATTGTCTCATGAATTGTTCAAACATAGCCCACATAGCTAATTGAATTTGATTACTGATGAACTATTTTAGGTCTTTCAATACATCATTCAAGGAATCTATTTTGAGGTCCCTTGATTTCTTACAGTGATGACCAAAAAATTTCCTAATATTGATACCTACCTTATATCATCTTACGAGGCCATGGTGTTCTAGATTTCCTAAATCAGTAGCTAGGATATCCATTATACCCATAGGGATAAAATTTTTCTATGTATCTTTCTCCTGATGTTCATCCTACAATGAAAAATTAAAATAATATATTAGTGTTGTTAATTTAAAAATACTATCATTCATGGAAATTAAAAATTAATTTCATACAATTCTATCAGCTATTTCCTTAGATTACTCTGTAAGATACAATTTATTTTCATTCTTCCCACTCTTTTCTATTTTTCATGTCAAGTGGAGGGAGATGGAGGACCAAACTGTACCTCTTCTCAACCACTACTATATTGATCTCTAAATGCATCAAACTTTTCTAAAATAATTTTCTACTTCAATAAATGGTACCATGCATGTGATAGAGTATAAGGGTATACATTATACAATTGGATCTCTTAATAAGATCTCCGATAAGCCTATTAAATAAAAATAAAATTTAATTAATAAAGTACTATATAAGAAATTTTACAATACAAAACAATTATCTTACCATAAATGCTTCATCCAATGTCAAAAAATTTATTCCCTATATTTTCATCTAAAAACTCATATTTGAGACATGGGTTTTCATTCAGTAACCTACCCAAAACACAATTTCTGTTTAATTTTGTTTTAAAATATCTCCATCAAACCATCTCCAAAGATAGTAAAATTTTCATAAATTATTTATTTTCATCAAAAATGAATTTCATTTGTAATAAAATAAATCAAATATTAGTCATGTAAAATATATAATTTTTGAAAAATGAGATAAAAATAAATTAATTGAGATATTTTACCATTGAAGACTCCAAAAAAAGGTCTTTGGCTATATTGTCTATGGAATTCCAATCAGGATATAAAATTCTATTCCTTCAATGACTATGTAAGTAAATGTAATTGGTAAACTGCATTGCAATTGGACTAGTTGGATTATTATTTTCATAAAAAATAATATGTAATCTAAGGCCATCATGTGAAAGTGAAAGTTTTGTAAAATTTATAATCCCATGTTTACCAACTCTAGAAATCGATTTCTCTGTAGAAGAAGGAAAATAATCCTCTGTAGGAGGTGCATTAGTAGTCATGAAATTATTTTTTGTGAATTATAAGTTTGATTTCATGTAATAAATATATTAATAAATATTTAATAATAATAAAATAACATATACATCACTAAATGTTCTTATTCCTATGTGTCTATAATTGAAATAGGAAAATGTAATGATATTCTATGTACCTATATATTATTATAGATGTGAATATCTCAAAACATTTATAACAAAAATATGTAAGTAAAAGAATAGTTCCACACATATTTAAGTCTAAAAAAACAATAGCATGTCATTATTCTTAAAAAAAATATGCAAGATAAACTATTATATATAAAAATTATTTCTAAAATGATAGAAGCATTTATAAATTTAAATATCACATTTTCAAAAAACTAATTTTATATGTGTAAATATAACCAAAACATAATGATGCACATTAGGTTTTAAATCAAAAAAATATATTTAACCAGAAATTTTGAATGTAAAATTTAACACAAAAAATTATAATTAATCAAATATATAAAATTATACATCCAGTAATTAATAAAAGAGAGTTTTTAAAAATGTAAATTTCCAAAAAGATATAAAATATAAATATTTAAAAGAATAATTAGGAGTGTAATTTAGTGTTTTCCCATATCCCTTCAGCACTATCATTTCATAAAGCATGGACCATGCCTACATTATTGTCATTGTTATCATCTAGAAATCATACATTAGATGAATAAGCCTCATACAAATCCATAACACCATCATCATTATCATCACCCAAATTAATTATTTTCCCTTTCAAAATGAAGAACCACTGATCATTAAATGGATCAATGACATAAAATATTTTCTTTTCATGTGCATTCATGGTAAATGGTTATTCTTTACTACTACATATTTTCAGATAAACTGGTGTAAATCCATAATCAGTATATTTGGCACCACTATTACTATCAACCCATTTTAACTGAGACACTGTGACTCAAAATTTAGTATAATGAATTTTCCATATATCCTCTAAAACTCTAAAATATTATGTTGATGTAGAAATTGGGATTTTTATCTTTTGAAATAAAAAAATGTACTACTTCAACAATGACCATTACCCCACTATTTTGAATGATACTCTTGTCATGTTGTTTTTTTCTGTAAAATGTGTATCCATTAACATCAAAACTCGACCACATGATTACATTATGAGATGATCCCCCTGACAACTATTTAAATGTTTTTGATGTAGATATATCTATGATGAATTTCTATTTAAACCATGAAAAAAGTATTTTATGCTCAATTATCAACCAAATTTCATTTATTTGTTTGATATCATACCTTTAATTTAGCAATATCTGAGGATATATATGTTTGAACCTCATTAGTGTTGTTCAAAATGTATAAATGTGCTTACATCACATCATCACATGAAATTAAATTTAAATTTAATCCTTGAATCCATATACCTTCACAATCAACTATCACATATCGAGATATGGGGAGATCAACATTCTCTAATTCATACAAATAATCAGCAAAGAACTCAATCACCACTTCTGATAAATATTTTTAAAAAATAGAGAAATCTAGTCGATGATGATTTTTAACACATAACTTTAACATTTTCATATATATTTCAAAAGGATACATCCAACATAAATAAATAGGCCCACATATTCTTATCTCATGAACTATAAGAAACACTAGATGGACCTTTATATTAAAAATGTAGGTGGGAATTGTATGTCCAGTTGACAAAGAATATGAGCAGCTTCATTCTCTGACACATCTAACACATTTGGATCAATGAATTTTCTAAAAATGGATTTAAAAAAATTACATAACCTGGTGATAGTCTTTCTGACAGGTGTGTGAAATATTCCACAAAGCATGACTGGTAGTAGTTGTTTCATCAATACATGATAGTCATGAGATTTTAAACCAATTAATTTACATTCCTTTAATGAATCCAAATTCTTCACATTTGAATAATATCCACTGGGTACTTTAATACCATGAAGTCACTAAAAAAACTCATATTCCCACTCTTTATTAATGTGTGACAATCTGAGGGTAAATATGTTCTATTTCCTTTCACAGTGGGAGCTAACTCAAAGAATATTTCCATTGATATAAAGTCCAATCTAGAACTCAATCCATATTTTTTTATTTCATTTTATGTACAAAAAATGTACCATAAACCAGTTACATATGTTTTTATCAACATGCATAATATCAATGTTATGTTTTATCTCTAAAAATATCCAATAAGGTAGTTCAAAAAAGATATACCTATTTCTACATGATATTTTTTTGATGACTAGAAATTCCATTCTTTCCAAATGTGATGTCAATATTTTTCACCCAGTCATAGTATTATTCATTATAAAATTCTTTTAGGGGAATATTATATTCTTGTAAACCATTAATTTTTTTTTAAATCTATGATAAGGATGATCAATTCACAAAAATCATCGATGTACCATGTATACTTTCTTTCTCCCATTGTTCAATTGATAATATAAAGTATCTTCTTCTCAAATAGAAATGATTTAGGTTCCTTAACACTATATCCAGATAAGTTTCCATATGCAAGAAATTTTTTTATAGTGAACATTATCATAACACACAAAAGAAAAATACTCTTCCCTATATGCTTTGAAAAGTGTAACACATGTATCCCATAGATGTTTCAAATCAAAAATAAAAGGTAAATGATACATATTAATATCAATTCCTAGTTGTTTTGTTCTAGAAATCATCAATCTCTTAATAAGATATTTCTTCTTCATACATATATGTGGAGGTAAGATGTAAAATTTCAACAAAATAGGGCATGAACTATGCTGGCTACTTAGGCTCTGATATTGAATCATTCCATCAATGCACAATCTCATTATGATATTTCTAACTTCACTTCCAAAATCAAGAAATTTCTTATCAAATATATTCAACTATGGTGAATCAATAGGGTGATGTAAGTTACTATCAGAGATGTTATCATTAGTATTCCATCATAACCTTTTCAAATCATTTTAATTTTCAAATAAACACTTCAAATGAGGAATTACTAGAAGGTACCAAATTTATTTAGTGGGATTTTTTTTGGTACCTGAGAATGAATCAGAGTTGAATTATTGTGATTATTAGAAGAAATTATTTTGAGGTACCAAATTTATTTAGTATGAGTTTAGATGTCAATACCCAATAATGGATTTGAGTTAAAATTTTCATCCATCTTACAATATAATGTCCCTCATTGAGGAAATTTTGTCAAATATTAATATTCCTTCCAATAAAACACACAATGATCAGTGAAATCATGTATCTTTTTATACCCCAATCCCATTGGGAATAACATTTTATTTGACTCATAATTAGAATCTAGAATCCCATTTCCCTCTGGTAGTATCTCTTTTTAATGTTTAATAAATTTAGAGAAACTTTTATCACTCCACCCATTTCTTACATTCAAGTTAACTAACCTTAGAACTATTGATAAAAATATATATTTAGTGGAACCTAAGAGTAAGGGTTTCTCATAATATCCATAATATCGTTTAACATTCATTGTTTTTTCGATCATTTCAACACATACTTCATTAATTAATTCTTAAATACGGTCATATGTCTCCCTCTGAATATTTTCATCTACATTAGATGTTGACTTTTCGGTTCTTTCACCATAATAGATCCAAAATGTATAATTATGGATAAAACCATATCAAATGATATTATCCTTGATTTATTTGGAATTTAACTTTATTATATTCAAACAATTCACTCAGGGATAGAAAATAAAATCTTTGCTTTGAAGATTTTTTAGGAAATTATTAGAAATTATAATCTCCTTTTTCATATTAATTAGTGGTTCTTTATAAATTTATCGAATTATGATCCATTAAATACCTAAGTTCACAATATAAAAGGTGAATATATTAAAACATATAAAAATTTAAATATATATATATATATATATATTTAAATAGATAAATTTTAAACATAAAAACATATAACAAAAATGATTGGTGGTCAGGTGGGAAATCTCAAGGATTATACAGAATAAAATAAAAAATAAATTACTCTAGTTATTTATTTTATTTAAATAATTAATTATAAACTATTCTTGATGACCCTAGTAAAGGAATATTTTTTTTGAAGTTTAGATAGATTTTTTAAATATCTATCAAACAACACTTCTTTCATTCATCATAGATCCTTCAAGATAGATATCAATAATACTCTTTAGTTAACCTATAATAAATAACATTAAACACAAATTTCTTATGTAGATATTCATAACTGTGTTGGGTAATGTGTGAAATATTCTGACCCTTTTGTTGAGTTTTTCTACAAGAAATATTTTGGTGAAAGTAGTTGTGAAAGTATTTTTTAATTAGTGTGTGTCAATAATTATTATTGATAATAATGATATTTTTAATAATTATTCTTATTCCAAACACTATATCCACTCAAACCATCTTAAAATATTTTTATGATTATTTAGTAATAATTTTATTTGTTATTTTTTATCAATTCCAACAAAAAATGGTGAAAATTTTTAGAAATAGAAAATTATTGAAAGTGTAGGTAGCCAATTTATTGGTTTTTTAGATTACATGAGGTGCTATTCATTGTAGTTAGTGGATGTTGATATAATTTTTGAATTGGTTTTGATAGTAGTCATTTTTTTTCTAAAAAATTTACAACATATTAATCATGTTAAAACTCTTATTAATTATATAGGTTTAATTGTGGTAAAGCTAATTTCAAGGTTTAGATGTTTCTGGTAAAGTTATCGAATTGAAAAATGGAGAATGTATCTATATTTTTAGAGAAAATTGGAATGATTAGACAAAAAAATTGATAATTCCATCAAATAAATAATTTATTAAATTAAATAAAAATTAATAAAAATTTATAATTAACAATAAAATGAATACAAACAAATGAAGGAATGAATAAAATTTATAACTAAAAGACAACAATTTTATCTTAATTTTTTTTAAAAGATTAAAACATTTAGAGACAAAAAATGAAAAATTGATCATGAATATAGATTTACTCCATTAAATTTTTAGGTATGGTGAACACTACAAAAAAGGATAAATTTTTTTTCGAAAAAACAAAAAAGAAAAAAGAAAAACCAAAAAACTCAAACCATGGTGCTGCTCGACCATAATAGGGTTATCAGAAATAAAATATAAACCTGGATAATGAAACAAGGATGCATGTTGAAATATTTATGGTAATTGATCATGAAAATAAGATTAAAATTGAAGAATCTTGACTACAATAGTCATTGAATACCATCAGTAGCTGTCAGAGTCATCGTAGGTTAACATCAGAATGGGGAGTCGAAAACATGAAATGCGGGTTTTAGGGTGATATTTTTTAAAATTATTTTAATGTTGGTTTTTCAAAAAACCTATGTTAAAAATATTTTAAAATTTATTCTTGTCATCCATTTTTAAGAAAACCGACACCCAAAATTTATTGTTGAATGATTTTTGGCATTATTTCATAGACAAAATGATGAAAAAGACAATTATTTCGACCCTTTTTTGGAATTATTTTTTGTAAAAACGATGGAAAAAATGTTCATATAGATTTTTTTGGTAGTGGTTTTTAAGGAAAAAAATATAAAAATTATTAGAATGATTTTTTATTCATCTATTATTATAATAACCAACACAAAAATATATTTCAGTTACACCTATAGGATCAATTCTATCTAAACTGAAGTTATAAATGTGACATTAAAACCATTATTTCTAATTGTGTGTATTGAGTAGAGTGGTGGCTGATCAGTGTCCTGATGTATGGATAGATCAGCCTCCAAACCCACATTGGAGTCCTTGTCCTGAAATCTGAACTCGAAATACTTAACTCTGTTTCCATAAAACCCAATCCAATCTGGTAGACTCCGATCCTAAGGTAGAACCAAATCCTAATATACCACTATATCATGAATCATCCTGATGGGTCCCGAGTTGAGGATACCCCAATATGTCCTCCAATATGTCAGGGGATAGTGACCAACACTGAGTAGGCATATCACCCACCTAGGAGACATTATCCAAATGTACCTATACACACGAATGCATCTCCAAGCCCATACAATGTTGAAATTTAAAAAAACTGATAACCATGCTTTCATACATCTATAAACCCACAATTAGAGTATGAAAAAAAGTTATTGGAAAGAAAATTTCAAATAAAATCCCACCCATAGAAACTAAAAATAACTATAACCTACTAAGTAGGAGGGGAATTCTATCAAATGAAACCACTGGTAAAAATCATGGTCTGTCTGGTTCACTATGCTCTTCTTGGTTCTTGTCCCTCTAGGTCAACATCAAAAGGTATTTCATCTACATATGATACGACACATGCAGGCAGAGCCTATGTAGGTGTGAGTATAATAATAACCAGTAATACACCTCAAAATCACTAAACATAAATAATTAGGAGTAGTCCGGTCATAATAGTAATAATGAAATGAAAGAAAAATGAAAAACCTGGATATACTAAGGAAGGACACCACACCTCTAGGTGGTCTCAACCAAACTCCCATCCATAGGATTCTACTCGAATCATCTAGGAAATGATTGTTCTTAGGGAACCCACTCCACAAGCCACACTAATACTGCAGAAACTCATCCAAGTGGTCATGATCATTGATCACTGCCTAAGAGAACTCAATAATCTCTGATGATCTTGACACACAGATAAGGGACCACTCCCATGATTGATGAGGGACAACACAAACCCAATATGATCAACCCACTATGTAGGGGATCACATGCCGATGATACTGTGAATCCTATTGAAATGGATTTCTAGATGTGGGATCGATGCCCTATGCAAGGATATCACACCAATTCCATGAAACCCACCTAGAGTATAAGAAAGAATGATAGAGGATAACGCCCTTGTCTCAATGAGGGACACAACAAAATCTATATGAGACTCATCCTCCATATGGTATCACAATCCAAAGTTTTGGACACAACTCTACACTGTACCCCTGAGTGGTCGGACCAGGGGAATAAACTGAACTGATACTGTTAAAAAAATGAATAAAAAAGGGCTTCAAACTCCCTCAAAGGGGGTATATGGTGTGTACTGTAGGTATATGTCACCATATCGAACCCCTAATCTTCTAGTGTGCTTTCCTCTCATACAACATGTAGATATCTATATACATGGTGTGTTCTAAGGTACACACAACATGTTGAGGCTTACCAATACTATGCTTGTGCCATCTGTCTGTGCCCATGTAATCCAGGATTACCCATGTACCATATCATGTATCTGGACATGTAAATACCTATGCTCCCTGGGGTTACATGAAAAGTCACCAAGGGAGGGCCACATGACGTGTAGTAGGGACCACACATTGTGTGATCCTTATCATCACCATGGTTACCCTAACACCGAAATTAGGTCCCTTCACTGTGTGCATTACCAAATTACATACCTTGTAAATCGGAAATTTATAGAGACCTCTATTTCTTCTTTGTGTTGTCTGCCCACACTTCCAACAATGCAATTCAAGCTGGGAATCATAGATCTGAGGCCATCCTACCTTCCTATCACTAAATCTGGGATTTGAATATGCTCGGAAAATGCCACCGTCAAGCCACACCGTCACCACCGCACATCGAATTGGGAATAAAGAGAATTGTAAACCCATTATAATCTACCTATAATAATTCTAAATCATCTTAACACCTCGATAATACACTCTACCATGAATCATACCCATTATATTTATCTGTTTCACAGAATAATGGTTGCACAATGATCATATACCCGGTATTTGTTGAACCGTTTTCCAAAGAAAATACTAGTGATGAACCTGTGAAGAAATGGCAGAGAAAAAAAACCATAGTTTTTATTAACTAACATCATCCTTTGTTCATTTTTTTTGACATAGATCTATTTTCAATGATGTGATAAACAATGTGGTATAATTTTCAATGAACTAATCAATCAATCGTAAATAAATATACAATCGATGCGCGAATAAATTATTGTCCGTGGAATTTATCCAAGTTCAATCAAGATAAATAAATGAGATGGAATCACATAAAAAAACATCCTTCCAAGGGTTTGGATTGATCTCTAATGAAGAATTAATCTGGGTCACCATTGTTGGTGAGATATTGAACTCTGTTGGCACATGATCCTCAGCGTGATCTCAATCCGATGTTATTTTCCAATGATCCTCCAATGGATCCACTCTAAGAGTACCTATAAATACCTATGTTATGTTGCTAAACCAATGTATTTAGTCATAACTATTTTGAAATAGAGTATTCTAGGTCACTTCATCAAAATAAATAAATAAGTAAAATAAATTTATTTATTTTATTATTTTCACCCACAATAGCACTTTACCAAAATGCATGACAATGACCATGACTATGTAATGAATATGGTAAAAACCAAATTATGAACTCAATAGTGGTATCAATGTTTTGATCCAAGACACCATTTTATAGATATTTTACTTTTTTAGGAAAGCTGCATTTATGTGATATTAATATATTTAATATTTTTCAAATATCAATTATGGGCTCACCAGGCCTCGTAATCTCATGCCTTTGCAATGCCTGGATCAAAAAATAATCTATATAATATTCTTAATTAATACATGGAAAACTAATATTTTTTACACTTATAACATTTGAACACACACTTATTAACAATTCATTATTAAAATTGTTATTTCTAGGTGTTAAGTGATTCATTTTTCATGAGAATTTCAGTTCAGTAGTTCTGATACTTTTACTTTGATCATAGTTCCATCATATGAATAATTTTATTCATGATATAAATATCATATATATTAATTTTATCAATATTTAGATTCATCCATAAAATATAGGTATGGGAAATTTACTTACATCACTCTTGGTGACGGTAGGGTGTATGTACACATGAACACCATTTTAACTGTTCAAAAGATAGAAGAAAGTAAAGGTAAATAATAATTCAACTCTAAAAAATCATTATTATATCATATATATTATATGTATTAATTAAATTTATCCTTATTACCATCCATATAAATTGGAAATTAAAATCAAACCACATCGCTTCGTTGAGGTGGTTGTCCACACGTACGCACAAGCGATGATATCATTTTCCAATGGATGGAAAGATGGTGGATAATGGTAATTAATTATTTTATAATGGACACCATGTATTCATAGGAGGTATAATATGAAATAAAATTGAAAAATCCCTATTAATAGTTATACCTATTTCTTAAGAAACATTCTTTGGCATACAGATTATGGCCTGAAAGGATAGTAATTTGGAATGGAAAAAATATATAGGACGTGGTAAAGGAATATTTGATGGTATTATGGCTTTAATATTTTTATATAGAAGCCTCAATAGGTGTGTGGAAGAGAAGAGAAGAGGTTCCCTTTTATAAGTGGGGAGAGGGGCACTGTTAGAATTACTTAAAGTATTAAATTAATATAAATCATTTTTCATTATAAATTTATCCAAATTATTAGAATATAAGAAAATTATGAGTCAAAATACACTCATAAAATAAAATTTGGACATGTTTTGGGTATATTTTTATTCTTATCTATTTTTTAAACCCCCATTATCCCTTTTGACAATTTCTGTGATATCAATGTTTTTTAATATTTAAGGGTTAAGAATATTACCAAAAAATAAAAGTGAACAATAATTGGACAATGGTTGATATGTTAAACATATTCTATTCAATTTTATGAATATAATATTTTTATGAATTTTGAATCATTTATTAAAATATTATTTATTATAAAATATCATTAATGTTATTTTTGGAACTGGTAATTTAATTTAACTTTGAAAACCACATGAAAACAAATAAATTCAAATATAAACATTAAAAATATACCTAATATGTTATATTTATCTAGAAAATTTATTTAACATAATAATTTATCCGAATTATATTACTTTTAATATTTTTAAAACCATTTTATTTGATTTTTATATTAACTAAATAAATACTTTGTCGACATTACGTATGAATTTAAGTAAATTATTTAATCACTAAAAGTTAAAAAAATTAACCTGATAAAAATTTAATTTATATTTAGAATAAACATTTAGAACCAAATTTATCCTCCTTTTATCCTTATGTAAAAATATTATGGATATTGAAGTGACGAGAGTGACATTTTGCATTTATTTTTTTCTTAAATTAATGTAAAGGTCATAATAAAATAAAAATAGAACCGTGTGACAATATTTTAGAGAATTATATGTAATTGGAAAAAATATATCCATCCATTAGGATAAATTCAAGTTTTGGTTTATTTTAATACCTTAACCTATGGATTTAACCCTATTTTACCAATTTTACCCTTAGTGAGGTGACAATTTTTTACCAAGGATACTGTTAATAATGAAAAAAATAAAAGGGACTAATTTACTGAATTTAGACCTAATTAATTAAAATATAGAATCCATTTTTCAATATTTTGTTCTTATATGTGGTGGAAATTCAATTTAAAATAAGTGTTCAAAACACAACAACACCATTTTTAGAAAAAATGAATATTTGAACATAAAAATGGACTTATTCTTATTCCATGATAAGTAAAAACCTTTAGATATATATTTAATTTTTTTAGTGAATATATTAAATATAAATTTAATTAAAATCCTTACCCAATAATGATGAATTTAATTTATTAAGATAAAAATACATTGCATAAATAAAAATTGGTTTTTTTAAGAATAACATCTGTTTTTCTTACAATTTTTTTACATTAATTTCTAATCAATTGATTAAAAACTAACAAATTTTATACATGTGTAAACCATAATTTTATCACAATTTATTTATTTCTATTTATATCCACCAATACAATAACTAGGAGATAACTATCACATTAAATAGTACTATTTCAATAGTACACCACATTTTGTTTAAAAACATGATGTTTCATGTGTCACAATATATCAAAGAAATTAAATTTATTTAAAGAGAAATATATCATAAAATTTTGAGATGTTACAAAATAAATGTCAACAATATTTAACAACATAATAACTTGAAAAAAATAAAATTCTAATCATTTTTAATAATATGTAACATGACAACTATACGATTTACTATAATTCATCATTTTCAACATGATTTCAAGAATCAAAGAACAGAGTAACTATCTGTTTCCACTAAAATTATTATAAGGATAAATTATCACTTCATATAGGAAATATAAAGTATTATAATACCATAAACCCTAGATCTACCTTGTCTGAATACCTGAAACTGTGAAACTAAATAAAATGAAGAAACTGTTTCCATGCATACCTCACACTATAGATGCCACTGCCATTTCTTCTTATTCTTAAAAATCTATAGTTGATGAATATAGATAAGGATAAATCAAAGTAATCTTCACTCCATGGTTCATAAGTAGGTGAATATGAATCACCTGACATTCAAGTGAGATTCTCTTTAACTCTCACAACATGCTGGTGGCTCTCGATAACAAACAAAGGAGGAGAAATAGAGCTTGTTAGAGATATAGAGAGATTATAAAGGAACTAATAATAAGAACCAATTTCAAGATTAATATCATAATATAAATGTTGGTACACTTTTGAGACCCTCCTTCATTAATACATATATTCATAATGTATTTTTTTAAAGCTTCTGGAATTTTATGCATTCACTAAATTAATGCACTAATACCCCATGCATTTTCTTATAAAACACCTGTTTATGATAGAGAGTGAAAGATATTAAGAAATTAACACATTAATGTTTGGATACCATTGAATCATATGATATATATAAGCTGTATAATATGTATTATTTCATTACAATTATCACCATATCATACAATATGATATGGCCAAAATAGTGTCATGTTATCTTGCAACATGCCATATGATATTCCCATATCAACTATTATGATATGGTTAAATTAATGACATGAATAATTTATTTAGGTAATTTATCCTTTAGATTCTATAATGAATTTAATATCAAGACCTAGCCTTATATAATATCCTCAAACTCTCAATGTTATCACCATACTTAATCACATTGAGTATATGAATGGATTATAATTTTCCTTTGGTAATTTTTCATTTAATGGATTTGAAATCTCAATTGAATCATTCTATGTTTCTCAAAATATTAAATATTAAAATTATGAACTACTTAAATAGTTTGTTACCCATAAAGGAATTACTCTAACTTATATAATTTTTCTATTTTGTTTAAGAATGATTATTAATTTTCACATTAGTCTATGAATTTTCTTACATTAAGCTTCTACTATCTGTAGGATTGATCTCAAAGACATGTTTGATGATGGATATTCCATTTATATACAATTAAATTTTTTATAATATGATTATGATGATTTAAATTTATTTAATAATAATATTTACTAAATGTTCTCCCACTAAAATGATGACACATTTTAAATTTCATTATATCCATTAATACACCAATATCTATATTTCACTAAGAAATGAACCCTCTTAAGTGTGAAAATCATCAATTTAGATATTTAAAAAGATTATCATACTAATAATATCATATATGACTCTTGGATGGTTAATAAGACAACTATCTTCAAAATATATCATATAGATAAAATCAATACTATTTTTTAGCAACGTAACTCTTATGGTTTTCTAGCTAAGTGTAACCCAAATAAAATGCCATTAATGAGGAACCATACTCTTAGGGTAACCTTATTACTTTCTTAACTTATGTAGGATAATCCAAGGACATTCTAATTTGGCATGAACTACCTAGTTGGATGATCAATGTCTTGATAAGTGTATGCTTTGGAAGGAATGTAACACTTAGTATTTTAAAAAGGATTTAATATCATAATATTAACTCTTGTTATGTATGAATGCTTATAATTATTTGGTTTATAGTCATATTCTTTACACTTAATCAATATGTTAACACCATATTGATTTTCAACTCATTAAACAACTCATATCTTGTGTTGCTAACCCTATTTGAACACGGACTATACTCACACATATCCAAATGCATCTAATTCATAAGGCATATGAAAACCTTTTATAAAAAATCTTATAATAATAGTAAATAAACAATAATCATGAAAATAAACATGTAGTGATAAATAAACAACTTCCATATTTCTAAATTAAGCATAAGTCTCCAGGATAATGAGCATTCTGACCCAGAGTCCCTCTACCCAAGGATACTTTACTCAAGAGATACTTCAATTTCATCCTAATTATAAAAAATAATATATATACTATATTCAAAATTTCTATTTAAGATCATAACCCTATACAATCCAATGTCAATGTAGAAAAAAACTAAATCAGTTATAAAGCCTAGAATGTAACTCCTTATAAACATGTATTCCAATTTATAGAAGTAGTTTAAATAATTGTAACTAAACCACACTTGTATTCAGAATATAATTTTTTTATATCTAGAATTAAAACAAGGAATAAACTATATAAATAATAATTTCATATATTTAGACATGATATTATTTTTTTATGAAGAATTCATAAATAAAATAATTATAAAATCTTTATAATTTATCCATGAATTATGGATATTCCATAATCAAATAAATATAAACACTTTGTATTTATATATAATATAAAATCCTTCATATTATTGTATTATAAGAAGTTTTATATAAATATATGATATGAAATGATATATAAACTTTTTTATATTCCAATTCTATTATATAAAAAATTTACATTATCTAAATATTATATATTTAATATTATTTAAACCTTTGTCATATCAATTATAAAAAATATTATAATATGGTTTAAATTATTTCTCAAAAAAGGCCTTTAATTATAGCATTTCAAATTGAATATTATGAAAAGTTCATAATATTAAACCTAAACTCTTATATTTTTTCCTAATTTTTTTTAATTTTTAATCATTTTATAAATTAGGCATATAAAGTCCATGTAATAATTTTGTATCCAAATTATAAGTCATGCCATATAAATTCAAAAGATATTCAATATTAACATTAAATATTATGGATATTTATTTAATAAGTGTTTTATAAATAAATAAATAATTAATTATAAAATTTTATAATTAATCATTTTATAAACACTTTATTTTTAGATAAATACCATAAATAAATTTTTATATAATTCATAAATAATTATAATTTTTTTAAAATAAATTAATAATTAAATTTTTATGAAAAATAAAATTTTTCTTTCATATAGTATTTTACATTATGTATTATTCCATAAGATGAAACTTTTTGTGTGTAGGAGATATCTATCGTACTTTACGACAAATAATTCATGGTTTATGATAGTTTATAGTGGAATAATTTATATAAAATTAATGATGCTCAAAAATAATTTCTTTTGATATTTGGCCTATGATATTCCATGTTGTATGCTCATATATAGTGAAAACTAAAGTATTTTACCTCAATCCAAGGTTGTGATATCCCATATCGAACATATTGGTCGGTGTGTATAACTTAAGAGGGGGGAGGGGGTGAGTTGTGATTCCAATAAAAATTTATATTTGATAAAATTTAAAAAAAATTCAAATATTTAGAAAAACAAACCAATTAACCAATATAATAGAAATATATAATTTGATATTTTTGAAATGTTTCTCAAAGGCTCGATCAAAACAATAGTTAAATTTTTTTAAGATCAATTTAACTTTCTAAACAAATCTAATTACATCAAACACAATATATATAACACTGATTAAATCTAACTATAAATGTATTGTTTTGATAATGTGTTTTTAAAATATATAATAATTTTAAAATAGAGTATGAAAAAACTAAATAAAACTCAATGGAAACAAATTCAAGAGGTCCACTCTCAAACTAAGACCAAATCCTCGCTACTTGACATCACCTAATTCCATTTATGTTTATTAAATAATAAAGAGATCCACAACCTGGATTAGGTATACACATTACAAAAACACACAAGGCTTCCACATCTATCACAAAACCACTTCCATAGTTTACATGGGAGTAAAAATATAAAAGAAATGAAGAAATAGTATCTGAGTAATCTTCTATAATCTACAAGAGCATTTGTTCTAATAGATTTACAAAGAAGTGTAAGCGCAACTCAAATGAAATAATAAAAAACACACACATAGACACATATATATATATTAAAGTTTATAACATGATGGATTTAATTTAAAATGTTTTGTAGTGGTATGTTCTTTTTTTACATATTCCATCAGTTTTAAGATGAGATGTGAATACTAGAAAGTGTTCTCAGATCATTTTATGAAGTATTAATGAAAACTAGAGAGTCATGGGTTGGAGAATAGAGAACTTTATTGCATTCTTATGAGTATGTTTGCGTCTCAATTATCTATATTTGGTATTATTTAAAAAGAAGTATTCCTATAAAAATATTCATTAGAGAATGAACATTACAAATTCTCATACTCTACATGAATTTCAGGAACATTAATTTCCTCTAACTTGACATTTAATTCTGCACAAAATGTAGTTGAAATATATATTATTAAAGTAAAGTTCCACATTATATAAAATCAATTAAAGTGTGAATTATCAAATAATCAATGAGTACTCCAACACTTTGTGATAAATTTGGATAGATCCCTTAATAAGTCATGTAGTCACTTGGTCAGAACTCACAATCATATAAATACATAATTTTTTTGACTATGTGGCATAATAAATTCAAATGACCATGTGATCAAATGAAGTCTATATGGTTGTTTCAACACTTAACCAAAATCCAACATTTTACTATGGTCTCCTAACTTCATCATGTTATTGATTACAAGAAATGTGTAGTATTTCCAATACATAACAATATTTTTGATATAATGGATATAAAATGTGATCTTTTCACTCATTCTTGTGGTCTCTTGGTTACTTATGTGGCCAGCTAAGGAGTTTTGGAGAAATTCAGTATGATTGATCAAATAAGAATGTAGTTGATCCATTGACCATGTGGTTTATTCAATAATTTGTGAAAAAATAGACAATATGTCACTAAGATATAACATGTGTTCACTTTGATTGGTCTTGTGGTAACTCAAGTAGTTTTTGATATTTCAATCATGGTTGATCAGGTAGTCATATGATCGATGCATTTTTTGTGCGGTCACTTTAGTACCTAATGAATTTTAGCTTCTCCAGATTCCTTAACATAGTCTATAGAAAACCTTCATGCAGTTGATCCATAGGTCTGTGATTGCTTCTAGACTTGGAGAAATTTCTATAATTTCTAGAAAAAATAATTATCTTTTTGAGAACAAAAAATTTATTAAAAATAAAATTAAAATGATTTATGATTATTAAAATGAGGAATTTATGTAATAATAAAACAATCACCCCCTTTTTGATCATCATAAATCACAACATTTTATAAACAAGAAATAAATCGGAACAAAGTGTTATCAATATATCATTTCTCCTCCATTTGGGATTATAAAAAATATTTCATAAAAGAGGGTGATAATGTAAATGTATAAATTAAAATTATATTCAAAGATAATAAAAATAAAAAGTGAATAATATTAAGAGACAATATATAAATAAGATATAAATCCTTGATTTTAAAAAATTTATGAAAATTTAGAATTTTCCATTCAGAGTCTCTAATAAGAATATGATTCATCCTTGTCTTGAATGGTAGAAGGATCATTATATACATTTCATTTGTCCTTTGACAGAGTAGGAAAAGATTTAGGGATAGGTTGAGGAGTATACGAGACTCCTGAAATCATAATTCCTTTAGTGATTCGTCTGATTGAATGAAGGGACTGAGGAAGGGTGAGACTAAAAGGTCTTGTTGGAGGACTTATAGGAGAAGTAGTGGTATCTGTAGAAGATGGTTTAAGAGAAGGAGGGATACTTTATATAGGAAATGTTGGGGGTTATATAAATGGAGTATTGGGAACATATATATAGGGCTCCAACAGCCTGGTAATATTTGAAATGGATCTAGACCCATGCTCTATAACCTGTAATAATTCATCATTCTCTAACATAGACTAATCTGGGAGAAGATCCATAATCATAAGATTTTTCATAATAAACCTGAAAGTTTATGTCAAGGGAGGAATTTTTTGAACTATGGCTAAAGACCTAACCAATTTTCCAAATCTTCCTTAGTGAAAATATTTTTGAGATAATAATTTATTTCCCATTTAATATTAACTCAATCCTTTTTAGTATTAACTACCTCTATGTGAACTATATCAATTAGATTTTCATTATGGGTAGTAGGGTCCATTTAGATCATGTTTTTTTAATCCTTGAAATATTCTTGAAAAACATGGATGTCCTCATTCACAATTCTTCTAATAAGATCTTCATAATTTGAAATAGATGTATAAGAAGAATCATGAGTAGTAGTATGAGTTATGGAGGAAATGATAATAGTATATAAATGACTCTGATTATGATTAATCAACATTTCAATTAGATCTACCTAAAGATATCCTATCTATTCTATGAATCCTTCATGCTCATGAACCAAATGATCAACCTTGAGAAATATCTTGGGTAGTATATTAGAAACCACACCTTAAATGATAAAGTAAATATATTCCTTCTTATCATATTCAATTTAATTTCTTATAATGAGAAAGAATTCATTGAAAACTTACAAATGATCATTCTTAAACTATATAAAGTTGGATAATGTAATGACTGAAGTTGAAGAAAAAACATCTAGATGAGTTGAAAAAAGGATTGGTGTTGTGTCACTGAACACCAACTCATAGGGTCTTAACATTGAGCCTTCATTATATGAAGAGTCACACATAAGAATATCAATCTCTTGAATTGAATCATAATAATATTGAAAAATCACAAATTAAATTCATAGAGGTGATTCATATATGGGACTCCTTGAAATATGTTATCTAAATCCTAAATAGGGGAATAAGGAACAACAAGTCCTTGAGCATTAGATCCAAAAATTTCTTATAGAACATAATCTACTGAATGATCTAAGAAAACCTATCTTGAATAACTGGAGAGGAAGGAGCCTGGTCAACCATATATAAATCATTGGATGCAACATGTATATCTATTCCATGAGGTTTGAGTGTACTATCACCATTATCATCATCCCCATCACTACTTCCTGTAGCAAAATGATTTAAATCCAAGAGATATTTTTTAGGAGACCACCTTCTCTTGGAAGTGTAGAATCAATGATAGATTCTTACCCTATCTAGAACATGTGAGGGATTTATTCAAGATGTGGGTTATCATCATTACTACTAGAGTTAGTTATATTAGTTACAAATAACATTGAACTAGGGGTATTCTCTCTCTCAGAATTTACTACACCTTTCTTTATTGATTCTATATCTTTTGGAACGTCTAAATCCTTAGAAACTTTTAGACCAAGAGTGTATCCCATCCTATCTTCATAAACCCTATTAGATTATTCATTAATATCTGTAAAAACCTCCTATGATCCAATTTCATCAAATGAATAGTCAGCTTCAACTATCTACTCAAACTCCAATCCTGGATCCACTGTATCTTTTTACCTAGTAGGGTTATTTATAAGATTAAAGTGATCATGAACCTTATATTCATATAAAATCAATGTATTTTTTCCATGAATTATATCTATTTATCATCCTATTTCAAGTGTTTTTTGAGACAAATACCTCCTAAAAGTAATGAATTTTCCACTCCCTTAAGAATGAGTCTCTTTGGATCCAGAAGAGCTGAAATGAACTTAGGATAAGGAATGGTATTAAATTTTGAGGAAGCTTAAATCAACTCCTCTATGTTCCTCATCAATTATATAGGTATATTATTATGATTCTCATGCACCTAAAAATATATAAATAAGAGGTATTTATTCCTAATAGTGCTTAAATCTCCATTGCTAGGGTAGATGGTATATTGTTTAAAATATAGAAATTGCCAACACTGAGAATTTAACTCATTTTCACCTGGCCTTTAAGTGGTTTCATCACTAGTTCTATCATATAAAGGATTTAAAATATAAAAATGTGGATGATTTAAAGGAAAAATACTTTGTTAATCCTCATACCCACTTTTATGTAGTAATTATAAGGTCCTAACCCAAAACATTGAAGAAAATTCACTTTCTTGATCATAAAAAACTGTTCGAATGAGATCCAACTGATCTTCAGCTTCAAACACTGTATTCACATAAAATACATTTCATAAATAAGGATCTTAAATTCAATTATCATCCAAGAACCAGATGATCCATCGTTTCCAATATACATTTATCCATACAAGAGAAAAAATAAGTCTATACCACTCAATATCTATTTCCTTCTCTAGATAATCTTCATGAAAGCAATATGTAGCTTATTAAGGGCCTTATTTCTACTAGATATTTCCTTTGGTCTTTTGGAAGTACCCAATGTTTTAGGAACATATTATTTAAAAGAAATATTCATCTCAACTAATCTCAAATGTGATTAAAGGTCGAAAGGCTAGGGTTTAGTAATGTAAGGGTTGAAATAGAGATAGTCTTGAGATTTGGGAAATGCAGGTAGATTAAAATTATTTTAGGGCTCATTAAATAAAATAATTTAGGTTTTTTCTACCATAATTCATAGGAAAAAGTAAAATATACTAAAATAATATAAAGCACACATGAAATCTTAAAAATATGGGGCAATAGAATGATTTAAAATTAAGGGAAGAAAAGTTAAATCAACCGTATGTTCAAGGAGTTCAACTATAAGTACACAATTTTAATTTTCCTCCTAAAATAACATAAATAAATATAATAAAAATATTACATTACCATAGAAAAAAATAAATATATTATTTATAAAAAATTGATAGATAACTAAAAAAAATATATAATCATAAGGTTTATAAATAGTTAACCATCCCCAATTCATGTTTGATATAGTTTAATCTCTCACAATTCATAGGCTTTTTAAAGATATTAGTAAGATGGTGTTCAGTTAAAATAAATTCTAAATGATATCCCATTTTTGAAAATGATATCTCCAAAAGTGATGTCTTATATCAATATTTTTATTCCTAGAATGAGATATAGTATTATTAGAAATATTAATAGTACTTGTGTTGTAGCAATTTATAGGAATATGTATGAACTCGTATCCATATTCTAGTAATGTGTGTTTTATCCTCATAATTTGAGGACAAAAAATACTTGTAGCTATGTATTCAGCTTCAGAAGTATATAATGCAACATAAATAATTTTTTTACTACAATGATATACTGAAGATTTATAAAAAGTAACATGTTCCAGAGTTGATTTTTCTATATAAATTACAGCCACCAAAATCAGTTTCAAAATAGATAATTAATTTGAAAGTCTGTATACTAGAGTAGAATTGTTCTAAGTTGGCTGTACTTTTGAGGTATTTAAAAATTCTTTTAACATCTATAAAATTTGATTCCATGAGGTTTTCCTAAAAATTAGCACACATTTAAAAATTAAACATAATGTGAGGCGAACTAGATATTATGTAAATTAACTTCCTAATCATACCTATATAAATGGTTTGTTCAATTTGTTTCCCAGTTTCATCAAGATAAAATTTATAGGTGGTTCTCATTAGAGTATAAACTCCTTTTGAGTTATCGATTTAAAATTTATTTAAAAGATATTTAGTGTACTTAAATTTATTTAAAATAATTCCTTAATTATTTTTAAGGACTCTAAAACCAAGAAAGAATCTTAGTTCACCCATAAAATTCAATTAAAATTTATTTTTCAATAGTTTTGAAAACTCAGTACAAAAATAATTACTTAAGAAACCAAAAATAATATCATTAATATATATTTATGCAACCAAAAATTATTTTGATGTAATTTGGATAAACAATGCAGGATCAAAGACACCTTTTTTAAAACCATTTGAATAAGAAAAGTGTTGAGCCTATCATACCATGAATCAGGAGATTATTTTAAACCATAAAGTGTTTTGTCAATTTAAATAAATGATTTTGAAAAGTAGGATTTGAAAATCTAGGGGTTGTTAAATAGAAACATCTTCAAAAATATAACCATTTATAAAATAACTCTTGACATCCATTTGACATAATTTTAAATTTATATGTGCGACATAAGAAATTAGTATACTAATATCATCAAGTCTAGATACAGGTGTAAATGTATTCTCATAGTCAATACCATCTTCTTTACTATAACCTTGTTCCACCAATCTAGATTTATTTCTAATAATATATCTAGATTCATGAATCTTTTTTCTATATACCAATTTAGTTCCAATAGACAAATAGTCTTTCTGTCTCTAAAGAAGTTCCCATACTCTATTCCATTCAAACTAATTCACTTACTCTTTCATAACTATCACCCGATGTTCATTAATTATTTTCTCATTAACGGTATTGGGTACAATATGTGACAAAAAGTATTGATGTTAAACTTTTTTTTATAAGTGATGATAAAGTTTAAGTTCCTCTTCCTAGATCACCAACAAAAATATCTAGCAGATAGACTCTACAGTTATAATGGTTCTGAGGATTGATTTACTGGTTTCTTCTAAGTTTACCTTATGGTATGGTTCCTTTAAATGATTTTATAGGATATTTTTGAAGTAAATTACTATCATGATCATTATTCTTGGTGGTGTTTTTGATATATAAATTAGACTTATCTTCCTCTAGATTCTATAAGGAAAATTTTCATTCATGTGGATATGTCAAATCAAATGTGACACAAATAGATTTTTCTACCAATGTTTTTATTCATGACTCTATAGGATTTAATTTATTAATAATAACTAAGAAAATCTCCCTCATAACTCTTGGAAACAAACTTATCTATACTATCCTTTATATTGATAATGTGAACTTTTTATCCAAAAAAATTGAAATAATTTACCTTAGGCTTTATACCATTCCATAATTCACATGGTGTTTTCTTTAAAATAGGTATTATTAAGAATCTATTAATTACATAACATGTTTTAATTACATATTCATGCAAAAAATTGATTGTTAGGTCATATTCATTGAGCATAGTCTAGGATATTTCTTAAAGGGAACTATTTATTCTTTAAACCACCCCATTCTGTTAAGGTGTTTGAGGAGCAGAGAAGTCATGATTATATCCATGTTGTGAGTGTAAGAATTAAAAATATTGATTTTAAAAACTCTTGAACATGATTACTTCTCAAAAACTTAATGTTAAGTCCACTAAGTTTCTCTATATATTTTTTATACTTTGAAAAACATTTACAAGAATCATTTTCATGATACAAGAAATATTGTCATATAAACCATGAATAAAAATCAACAATTACCAAATAATACTATTTTTTGGATAAAATATAATCTATAGATGCTCTAAAATAGTCCATGTGAACTTGTTATATTTTTTGAGATATGAAAAACTCTTTATTTTGTTTGAGAAAAATTTAATTTACTTTCCCTTTTGATAAAGATTGCACACTTTGTCTTTAAGGAATTCTAGTTTTGGTAGATCCTTTGCTAAGACCTTTTTTACTATATTTATAAGAGAGTATATATTAAAGTGGCCTAATATTCTATGGAACACCCAAGATTTATGGTGAAAGAAATTTAAAAAAGAAACATTTTAAGAAAATAAATAATTTAAATCAACTACATAAACATTGTCGTTCCTCAAATAAGCAAATAATAAATTATATTTAGAATCATAAATCTTACATGAATTATTCTGAAAATTGACATGAAAACCATTATAAAATAGTTTATATATGCTTATAAGATTATATTTTAAACCATAAATAAATAAAATTTAAAAATTAAATAGGTTTTAGAATTATCAATTTAACCAAGGCTAATAATTTATCCTTTTGAATTGTCACCAAAAGTGACATGGAAACCATCCACCCTAGTCAAATTTTGGAAGCTTGAGAAGTCTCATTTCATGTTTTTGGAACACCCACTATCTAAATAACTTCTTATATGAACTTTTCAAGCAGGTTTATTACAATTAATCAAATACACAATGATTTTGGTACCTAGATCTGTTTGGGTATAGAAAGGTTAGTAATGAAATCTTTAGTTAACCATATATATTTGGCATATTTTCTTATATATTTCTGAATATATTTTAAAGAATTAGAAAAATAATTATTTTTTGGTCCGAATTGAATTTCTCTAGATTTAGATGTTCTAGATATATCATTTTCTATAGATTTACTAACAACATTTGAACTAGGTATAAAATAGTTTTTATATAGTTTGTTTTTCTATCTTTGATCATAACCAAAACCATCTCTTGGATTAAGTATGACATCAATTCCCATAATTTTATTGAGAGTTTCAGTTCTTACTAAAAAACCTTCAATATCATTCTTTAGTTTTCCATTTAATAAATTTAAGTCATTATTTTCCATTAGAAACATTTCATTCTTATCATTTTCAATAGAAATATAAGATTTAAAATTAAATGATAAAGCATGTTATTTCTTTAAATTATTATATTAATCCTTTAAGTCATTAAATTTTTCCACAAAAATATTACAGTATTCAAATAGATATTCTCTATACATGTCATGTTCATCAATATTTTCAAATTTAGTAGTAGCATGAATAATATTAGTTACCTCAGGTGTTATTACCATAAATCATAGGTTTTATTTTTCATTTGAATCATCTTGGATAACAGTTAAGTCACATGAGTTGTCTTCAGAAGAAATATAGGTTTAATTTATAACTTTCTATGGTCTTTTCCCTTTATCTTCATATTTTTTATACTTTAATTTTGGACAATCATATTTTTGTGTCTTTTTTCTCTTACACTCAAAGTAGGCAATCTCATTAAAAAAGTCATCCTTTTTCCAACAGTTCCTCTAATTTTATCTTTTATCATAATTTCTATTGAAATTATATTTCTTGAAGAAAATATTCTACTTTTAAAATTTATTAAATCTAATTTCCAAATTTTTCATTTTATTATCTCTATTATAGTTACCATCACTTCCAATAGTGATCTATTCTTTGATTAATTCTTTATCCTTTAACTATGATAATTTAAATGCAATTGAATTTTTAAATTCAGAATATTCATCATTTACTTTAATATATTCATCGTACATCATCATATCTTATATCATATCCTTTATTGGAAGCTTTCTCACACCACATGATTCATTAATGGATATGAAAGCACCGCTCCATTTTCAGGTAACCATCTTAAAACCCTTAGCACTCGAGACTTGCCATCAATAGTTTTCCCCATTGCATGGATCATATTTGTAATCTCATTATACTTGAGATACATATGAGAAATATACTAATCATCATTCATTTTAAATGTATCATACTTAATGGTATATGTATTTAAATTTATTTCATTAACGTTAGATGTTCCTTTTTGACACACATATAAGGTATCCAAAATTTCATAAGCTATAACATGTGAAGATATTCTATTAAATTCATATTCTCCTATTATAGTACCAAGCATTCATTTATTTATAGTTATAACCTTTAGAATACTAAGTGTAATTACTCCAATCAGATTTAGTAGATTTTGGTTTTTCATATTGATCTTATATTACAGTCTATATATCAAAAACCATACTTTTAAGAACTATTTTTATTTTTATCATCGACTGAGAATAATTTTTTTCTTTAAAATATGGAGGTATATTAGTATCATTTCGCTCAAGTATTTTATTAACCAAAAATATATAAATTTAAATCTTTTGTTTAAAAAATTGATCATAGTTAAATATAGAAAAACAAAAATAAGAAATAAATAAAACCCTTTGATAACAATGTTGTTTAGAGTGGATAGATCAAGAGGGGGGGATTGAGTTTTCAATAAAAAAATATATTTAAAAAAATTTAAATAAAATACCCAAATTTAGAAAAAACCCAATTGAATAAAATAATTGAAATATATAATTTGATAGTTTCAAAATGTTTCTCAATAGATCGATCACATACTCAATTAGAAAAAATATGAAGATCAATTTAACTATAGAAAAAATATAATTAAATCGAAAAATATATATATAATTAATTAAATCTCACTATTAAAGTATTATTTTTAGAAGTATTTTTGAAATTATAAATTAATTTTAAAACATAGTAAGAAAAAATAAATAACACAAAAAAAAAATCAAAAGGTTTAGTCTCAAGTTGAGGCATAATCCTCTCCACTTTATAGTCACTTTCTGCCAGGTATGTTTATTAAACAATAAATATATCCACAAATTGGATTGGTTATAGAAAGTAAAATAGAACATGAGTATTTTTTATAAATATCATAATGTCTTCTTTAGTTTCTATGGGAGTATAAATTTGAAGGAAATAAATAAATAGTATCTTAGTACTCTACTATGATATGTAAGAGTATATACTCTAAAAGATTTACAAAGAAGTGTAAGAACAACTAAAATGTAATAAAAATATAGAGAGGGAGGGGGAGAGAGAGATAAATGAATATTTGATGGAGCAATTTATCAATGCTCAAAAATTCTATAGCGGTCTCTTATTTTTTTGATTACCTTATTCAGTTCTGATATGAGATGTGAAGACTATAAAGTTTTCTCAAATCTTGTGATAAAGTTCATATAAAAAATAGATTCATAGGTTTGAGAACATAATGCCTATTTTTATTTTTTTAGTTTGTGCCTATCTCAATTACCTATCCCTATTCTTCTTTAAAAATATTTTTCCTCTAAAAGGATCCATTGGGGAATGATCAATTTGAATTATCATACTCTGCATCAAATATAGTAGTATTAAATGCCTCAAAAAATACATTTTAGTCTACACAGAATGTGTTTAGAATATATATTATTAAAATATATTTCCACCTTGGATATCATCTTTTGACGTTTTCCATGTTATATAATCCATGGCCACTCCATACCTTGCAAGAATTATGGTCAGATCCTTTGATATGTTGTATGGTCACTTGCTCAAAACATAATATTGTTTTAATATTTAGATAAGTCCCGAATTCCTATAATAGTCACTTAAATTAATAATGTGGTCACACAAAGTCCATACAATCACTTCAACACTTTACCAAAATCCAACATTTTCAAATAGTTGCTTAACTTCATCACATGGTCAATCACAAACAATGTATGGTTTTTCCAATACATAGTGAGATTTATGATAGAATAGTTATGAAATCAATTCACTTCACTTGGCCTTATCATTACCCGGTAAATCATGTGGTTAGTTGAGGAGTTTGCAAGAAAGATAGAATTGTTGATCAAATAGGCATGCAGTCGATCCATTGATCATGTGGTCACTTCAACCCTTTGAAAAAAATTTAATAGACCATCCCTGAGATATAATGTGCAGTCACTCTAATTGGTCTTGTGATTAGTCAAGTACCTTGTGGGATTTACATCATGGTTAATAAGTTGGTTATATGGTTGATACATTTTTTGTATGTCCACATTAGTACATATTGAATTTTATTTTCTCCAGATTCCTTTAAATTATTAATAGAATGCCTCCATACAACCGATCCATAGATTTGCAATCATTTCTAGAATTATAGAAATTTCAATAATTTCCAACAAAATATTTTACATTCATAAAACATGGAATTGATTAAAAATAAAATAAATATGATTTTTGATTTTTAAAATAAGGAATTTCTATACTAATACAACATCACATAGGGACCCAATTTTTGATTACAATATCAAATTTCATAGAACAATCCATAGTTTAAAATTTCAACAATATTTTATGAGATCCATTATGATATCAATATAATAAAAAATTTATTCATTTTTAACATGATTTCAAGAAAAAAACATAGTATGACTCTAATACCACTGAAGGATTTTTAAGGATAAAAAACACTTTTACAATGTCGTTGAATACATTAGAAACTTTAAATCCCAAGATCACCATACATGAAACTGAAATCATGTAAATTGTAAAATGAAGAACATGTTGTGTACCTTTCACTAATGAATTCCACTATTAATGTCATCAAACATGTGTCAAATTAAGACCACTAAGAAGTAGTCAATGAAATCCCTTATCCATGGTGTATCAATGGGATGATAAGTATCATCTAATTATTGCCAAAGTTTCTTCTTCACACCCATGGTATACTAGTATGTGTCATTGGAAAAGAGATTAGAAGAATTATAGTAGGGGGAAAATTGTCTAAAAGCCTTGTCAAGGTCAAAAACACATCTCAATGGTGTTTTCCTCATTTATATATTCCCAGGGGATAATCCCTCAGCCTTACAAGCACATACTCATACATTCATAACATATGAGTAAATGAAATCCAATTACAACTATTATAATCTATAATAAATATAAACCATACAAGTTTCATCTTATGAAACAATTTCTATTAATGATATCCATTAATTGAAGATTATTATAATTTTAATGTTTAATTATCCACTCCATAAGTTAATCATATGGTGTTATGAGAATCATACCATATGACTCCTTTAATAACACTATTATACGAAAATCCTATATTGTACACTATAAAATGGTCAAGGTATCGCTATATGACATCACTATATATTATGAAATTATATACCCCAAAAGTATAAAACACATCATACGAGATTTTTTAGGGTATATCTCAATCACATTGGACTATATGAATCACTATGTATAAGATCTACTAGTCTAATGTCCCTTTCACCACTTACATTAAATTCTAATTTATTCATTTTTCCTAATAAATAAGATTCAAAGTTTTCAAGTGATTCATAATAGAATGATTCCAATAATCCATCTCTAGGGAGAATTTAGATGCATTTCTCATTTATATGTCTAGGGTAAAAATTCCAAATATAAGGGGTGTTAGAATCAACATCAACCTTATTATCTTAAATTTTATAGATTATATTATCCATGTGTTGATTTTATAAACCATTCATCATATTCAAAATTACATAAAACATTTCATTAAAGTATATAAAACAAAATTTTTTCTCAATAATGAATGAAAATAATTTCATATCAAAAAAATATTTGGAAATAACATTTCTATGTATGGAGAGAACCTACTAACAATTATCAAATTATAGAACCAATCCATTAGGAATACAAAAATCATAAGTGTTGACTATAAATATGGTTTCTCTTAACCCATTGTTAACACATATATCCACTTCATATTTCATGAATTATCTTCTATTTTTGAGTATTTTTTTATCAATACAATTGTGTAAGAGACACCTGACATCCAATACACTTGAGTCCGAATTACAAAAATTTATTTCTATAATATTGAATTCTATATGATCAGAATTCTTCTCTCTAAATAAAAATCTCAACCTTAGATGCCGATATAAAGCCATATTATAGGATATTCATATAAGAGAAATCAAAAATAAATTCATGATTCCTTCTATGATGCATAAATGAGATATATATATATATATATTAAAGTATCATATTTTATATCTTTTTTCAAGGAATTTTAATGACTGTAATCCCACTAAAATAATGAACCCGTACACTATTACATTTAGTGAGTGAAGATCTATACTCTACTAACTTTTGAGTTCACTATAGTCATCCACTCAAATATTATCTATTTAGTTAGAACACCATGATAATCATATCACATATGATTCTTAGATGTTTGTGTTGAGAAACCCTTTTCCAAATCCATAATATAAAAAAATTAAACTCTATTTCTCTGATATTATATATCATAGGATTTCCTATCTAAGCGTAAAATAAATCTTACGATGATATTTAGTTACCTAACTCTTAGGGTTATCAAAATACAACATTATTATGCATTATAATCCATGAGAACCCAAATTTATAATGGACCAACATGGTTGGATGATCAAGATCTTAAACTCTATTTTCTTATTAGGGAATCCTACACTTAATATTTTCTTAGTTTTCTTAGTCTAACAATTTAATATAAATCCTATGTATATTAAATCTATAACTATCATATCTCATGAAATATTTATTATCTCTTGTTTATTTCTTATATATATGATTTATTTTGATGATTTAGTTTTGTAATCCCTATTTATCCCACTAAATTAATATCTTTTAACTATATTAATGTGTAATTATTTATATAACTCACTGTTTATTCCACTAACCCAACAATAAAATAAAAATATATCTATACATATCTAATTACATCACATGAATATAGTACATGATACTCTTTAATGTAATATACTTTACCTCTATAAAACCAAAATTCATCAAGGGAAAGCATGATACAATAGGAAACCAACCTTTAAGAATGTATGACTCAAGGTATGACTACCCACAAATCATCATTGAAGATTATTTTTAGTTCTGATACAACTGTAAAACAAAAATTGTGTAAATTATAATCAACCTCTAAATTTGAACTCATAACTCCATAAAAAAACCAAATTCAAGGTAGAATAAAACTAAATATTATGTTTTCATACCTATAATGTAATTTTATACATGGTATAATAATTTATATTGAGTAATTTATCATATAAATTAAAGCATACATGATATTCACATCATAATATATATATATATTAATATTTAAATAGGTATAAAGATAAATAAATGATCATTTAACCTACTTAGTAACCTAATATATTAATATGAACATTTTATATTCCCTTTAGGAATAAAAATATTCCATTTAACACATATAACACCTATCCCTTTAAAAAAATTTATAAACTATATACATTTTATATAAAAAAATATTTTTCTTCCAATTATGTTCTTATCATAATTTCTAATACATACCATATCTTATATCTTGATTCAAATCAGTTTATATGAAGGGTCTTACATCTTGGGGTTTATCATATTCTTTATAAGCGATATTGTATATCACAATTCAATATTTGAAGCATATCATAATGGTAAATATTCTATATATAATTTCAATGACATGATGAATTGTTTTAAAAACAAAGTTCCACCTATCACGTCAGATGATAACCATTATCATAACGTAAAACATAGTGAATATTTTTAAGTTTTTATGAACCACATGCTTCAAATAATCTTTTCATACCTTAAAACATTGAAAAAAACCGAATCAAACCTTATGATATAATATATCACATCTCATAGCATAGTGATCCAGTGAATAACATTTAGTCATGTCATATTAGTTCACAATATAATAAATTCACTTAGAGACCAAAAAAATTTTCATAAATAATTTTATAACATTTTGATTCAATAATGAAGGTGGATTTTATACCACTGATGGATTTTTTTAGAATACCGCACGCTCATAAACAATAAAATAAACCCATTTAAAGTCCAATTTTATCATTTTACAATATAGGTGTAATTTAAGAACAAAAAATAATTAATCATATATCAATTTTATTGAGATCCATCTCGATAGATTATGTTTGATGAAAATCACTTAGCAATGACACACAAGATCTTACCTCTAATAGAACTACACCAAACACTAAAATCCACATAATCTATGTGAGGACCCCTTGATATCTACAAGGTTTCCACAAACCCTCTCATAAAATATGAATGGAGAATAGGAAAAAATAATGTTTTTTTCAAGGATTGGTTCATCGAATGACACCCAAATATGAAGGATATCATCCTTTATATAACACTTATTTATTTAATAAAGACTATTGAGATCCACTACCAATTCTTGGCAGCTGCCACACATTATTCATATCATATAACCATTATTTATGTATGATAATTAAACATTTCAATGATTATATAATAATAATCAAGAGATAAATGAATCATCATAATTATTCTTAACCAAAGAGAAATCATTCCATAAATAACATGTATCACAATATCACATATCACATATCACAAATACCATCTATATCATATGTTGCTATATAGGTATTTTCTAATTATTGTAACATGTGATCAATTTTATACTTTTGTATATGATTTAAATCATATTTATATCATAAGTGATGATATAGATGAATCCTATGATATTATTTATCATATTTTAGTGCATAACCATCAATAGTATCTCACATACTATAGTGAGAAAAATCCTTTAGAAAAATACTAACTTCATCTCTTATTGCATATAAATTTCATCAAAAATTAATATAATTGTTTGACCTATATATTCACTATATAAAATTTTGAAAATTATTAACTATATTTTTTTATATATTAACTCTCTAAATATCATCAATATAATATTTCCACTTTTTACATATTCATTTCAAGTTGTTATAAAATCGACTCACTAAAATTTTCATTGTATGTTTTTTTATTACCTATTTAATCTTTATTTTTCAGTGTATATATTATTATCATGCCTATTTTCCTTATATCAAGCATTATTAGTTCATTTTTAAATTTTCTAAACTAGCTTTTATAAAGTTAAATTTAATATTTTATTTTACATGTTTTCTTTATTCTTTATAAGAGCTTCATTCAGATAAAAATACAAAATACACTATCCACACAAATGACTTGAGAAATAAACCATTCACACATATGTAGTAATTTTGTTTTTATATAATCAATATATGGGTATCCTCATCAATATTATAATGTTTATTATTCTAATAAATGGGATTAATTCCTTTTACACTGCCCTGAAATTATTTCATAGATAATGTTAAAATGTTTTTATTATATTTAAATAGTGTATTATATTTTTGAGACTCTTCACTTTAATTAATATTTTAATTTATGTTATACTATTAATTATTATAGTGAAAATACAAACTATAAAAAAATTCACATGGGATCAAGCCATTCCTAATTTAGTACTTATAAAAAAATCATAAATAATCATCCTTCTAATGAGAATGTAACTTCATATAGATATAAAACATTAAGTGGTCACATAAATATATTATTATATCCAAAAGGTATGAATTTTATTTATATATTTTGACGTTTCTTTGATTTTATAACTACATTTCAAGTCTCAAATATAAATTACAGTTTTTTATTTTTTAAAATTTTGGATTACTATGAAAATTCAATTTTACTTCTCTTAAAGTTTTAACCATACAACCAATTACATTTTACATATTGAAAAGTACAAAATAGATTCATGAATTGAAAATAAAAAAATGGAAATGCATATGAATTCAAATATATTATTTTTAATTCACATGATATAATATTTTATTATTGTAGTTATTATATTGTATTTTTATAATAATATTGAAGATTGTCTATTTATAATATATTACTAATAACATATATATTTAATTTTTTATCATAAATAAACATAGTTTTATTGTACTAGAAATATTCCATCAATTTACTATTGATTTTAATTCTTTCAAATTATAATCCTTACTCTATATAAGCTTGTAGATTAATGATATGACATCAATCTTGTTTTCTAATAATATTATTTTCCATTTATACATGATTGTTTATATTTTTTGTGATTATTTAATTCATAAATATACTAAAAAGGATATATTATAGTGTAAATTTATATTATTTTTTCTTGAAATTTAATCAGTTAATTATATTTTAATTTAGTGTTAAATTATTTAATTAGACTATAAATTAAAAATCATATGAACACATGATAAAAATACTAGTATTACATCAAATCTTGATAATTTCCCTCAAATTCAAATAATAAAATATGTTTTGATAATAAATAAAATTATAATAAAATTAAATTAGATAGAAAAATTTAGTAATATTAAATTAAATTAAATTAGATTTGTTTTTATTTAAAATGGTATTTTATCAAAAACTATATAATTATGATAGATAGTCAATTAAAAATAACAAAAATAAAAAATCATTATTTTTTTAAATTCTATATATTGTTGTCGTTAATTTTTAATTAATGCATCATGGAGTGTAATCTAAGAATATTTTTCATTATTCCTTACATTTTAGTTGAGTAATTATGAACATTGATCATTTTCATTTATTTATATCTCAACTACTAGAGTCGATGTCATCATATCTATGATAAGAACATTCAAATAACATCCATTATTAATTATCAAATTGTCCGCAACAATGCATGCAGTCGTTATATCTTGTAATACATAATTCCTAAAAAACATATAGATATTATGATAACTTTAAATCATTATTTTAAAATTTAAAATTCATGTTTAGTGTCTTTTTTAATTTTACTTCTATTTATTTAAAAACACGCATTCCTAAGATCACATGTAGTTATCTGAAAATTTCTTAGTCAAGACTTATCTCAATTTTGAGCTTCAGAGTCTCAAGATATTTCTAGGGTTAAAATAGTAAATTTAACAGAGAATATTAACTTATATTTTTTTGATGATTATAATGAAATCAGAAAATGGTGTTTACCCCAGGGTGGGAGTTCAGTAAATTTTCAAGCATGGTTAGTATTATGAGATATTTTTGGTTTATAATTATTAATAAATAAATATCCCATAAGCATAATGGAGTTACAACAACCCCAGTTTTAAATGTATAACCTTGGATATATTTCTTAAATAAAATTTGGAGTGATTCATTAGGACGATGTGTAAATGTGGACATTGTAGAGTCTCCCAAATAATATAATAAAAATATTATATTTTTTTAGTCCGTACACTTGTATTTTTTATGAAATGTTTATAAATAATAAACAAGACCTTAGATATAAAAACCAACATCATTGATAAGGGTATAAATAGTACTTTTCCATAAGAATGGTTTAAGATAAGTTTTCACCAAAGGTTTTTGAGATAGGTAGTCATCAATGTAATATATTGTTTAATTTTTATTTCCCCATGTGATTTGATGTGTGAACCCTAAAACCGACACTATAAAATACTACTTAATATTTCTATCTATGTTTAATCATGATTGGAAACAACATAACCCTAAATATAGAGTGAGAGGGAGATACTTCAATGTAAGGGAAGGATTAACATTGAATCAGGAACATATTCACACAGCCGATGTGCCAGATCTTGGTAGTGAAAAAAATTTAATGATTGAGATTAGACCTATGACAAGTTGTAATCAACAAAGATTAACCATCAAGTTATGACATAATTATTTATTATTTTACACTTTTATTTATTTTCTTTATGATCATGGTTTAAATTTACATGAAATAAATATGTGATTATCCATGGATTAGTTCATCAATTCATGATTTATATATATTGGTGTTTTTTCATATATTAATTCTTGGAATTTATTGATATCTTGTTTACTAGTTGTTTCTATTCCCATGATTGATGGATGGTGTCACGACCCGCCCTCGGGGCCCGTGCCGTGACTACCCCAATACCGCCTTCTATAGGATAGGGGCTGGAAACTAGCACCAATGGCGTAAATCCCGGAAAAGGGAAGACATTGCCTTTATAAAAGTAAACAAACACAATAGAGTACGCAAGTGAAGTATGCACTAGGTAAAACTGAGTACAAAAGTAAGTGCTGAAAAGTAAATGGGCCAGTATACAAACCCAACTGATAGTACAGTACAACTGAAAAGAAAATACAACAACAGTAAAGTAAAGCGGCAACGACTAAGTCGTCCTCCGGATATCCTACCTGAAGGGTGGGTACAAATGGTATCCTCAGCTCCTCAGATCCGGCCGTCCGCCCCGTGTATGTCCTGCCAAGTGGTCACCTCCGGGTACCATCCAGCTCCACAAAACTCTACCCTGATCAGTGCTGTCCGTCATCTGCATCCAACACAAAGTAGTGCGGGTGTAGCCCATGCAGGGGTGAGTATACAATACTCAGTAGAGACCCCGAGACCCCCAAAGGTCTCCCTGAATCCACGAAGGATAATCCACAAAGGAAAGATACAATCACGAAGTATCAACCGAATATACTTGGGTATATGCTCATACATATACCTAAGTCATCAATTACAGTTTGGCTCCAACTCTCGAGCCCAAGCACAATCCAGTCCACACAGGAAAGAAGTCAATCACACTATTGGTAATGATTGCAAGTCAAGACTCAGCTCACACAGGTATACTACTCATGAAGAAGGGTGGAGATGATTAGATGTAGCCTTTGAATCATCTCCTCTGCCGAACCCACATAGGATCCTAGTACAGAAGTCATCGCTGTCGAACCCACATAGGATCCAAGTACAGTAACCATCACTGCTGAACCCACGTAGGATCCAAGTACAGTCGTCATCACTGCCGAACCCACGGAGGATCCAAGTACAATTGTCATCACTGCCAAACCCATGAAGAATCCAAGTATAGTCGTCATTGTCGTCGAACCCATGGAGGATCCCAGCACGGTAGTCGTCGCTATCGCTGCGAGCTCTAGGGTTCCCGCACACAGCACGCTCGATACCGGGAGGGTCCGCTCCTCGAGTCAAGGGGGGTCGATACATCAATCATCACAAAGTCCAGAGTTGATGTATCCCAAAGTTCCGTCTCGTCAATAGGAACTCAACGCGACAGACGACATGTCAATCTGACGCCCGGTCTGAGAGATATTTGCTTTTCCGTTCTAGGGGCCCGGTTGGAAATATGCTCGTTCCAAACCCGGCCATTTTCCAAAGTTATCCAAAACTCACTTAGAGTATAAAAAAAGGACCGCCTCATCGAAAGGGTCCAAATGCCACAGACGGAGCATCGATCAGACACACGTTCTTTAGGTTATTCACGTTTAATTGAAAACAGGCCCGGCCCGTTAAGCCCAGTGGGCCGACGCGGCCCGCTTGTCTGCAGCTTTTATTTGCGTGTGTGATGGAGACCCTTGTGCCATTGGCCTCTTCTGCATTCTGCCTCCAGTCACCGATTCCAAAAATAAATAAATAACATCCAGCGGAGGGTCGTCGGGCCGTGTTTGTTCGGCCCGCGCCCTCCGAGTTAGGCGATAGCAATAGGTCGGGACAAACAATATGTTCAAAGCCAAATGAGGCACAATTTTAATCCATTATAATTGAACATAATCCCCTACCTCGAATATGGTTAGTTCGTCGTAGACGCGGAAAGCGATGTCGCTCTGTCAACGCCGAGAAAGAACCGTCGCCGTTGGTGAGTTTCCCGTGTCGATGTCTCTTCCCCTGACGCAGAGGGAGTAGAGGATGGAGAATCATGGAGCGTTCTTTTCCAAGTCGTGCTTCATTGACGGTGGGTGTTCCTCGTCGAAGAATAAAATCGTTCTTTGTTGAGGAGAGGAATACTTTTCTCCCTTTCTCAAGAGCTCTCTCCCAACTCTCCTTAACACAACGAATGCCCCCAAAAATAAAATAATAGGCTAATGCTATTATTTTATTAACAAATGCAATTTAAAATTCAAAATTCAAATAACTTAATTAATTAATTGAAGTGGTTAAATTTATTAATTAAGGTATGTTGGCAATCATTAAAGAGGGAGAGAGGGAGAGGAAGAGTCCTCATAATTAAGGGGGGTTGTCATGAATTAAACATGGGAGTTTAAAGGGGGTTTGAAAAGAGTTATGGGAGGTGAAAGGTTGGGGATTGTGTGGGACCCACCTCTCAAATATCCACACATGGGAAGTTGGGTGGGTGGGGGCCCCACCAATAACTTCCCATGAGAGAAATTAACTTCCATAGATATAAATAAAACTGTTCTAACAATTTTATTTAACTTCTTAATTTAACCCCAATTTTAACTTTCAACCCGCATAAAACAAAACTGCGGTAAATGTCCCCTTAAGCAAATACCGGTGCTGTGAGTTCATCGGTGCCTTCAGATTTAAATTCCGAGCACCGCTTAAAGAGATAGAAAAACCCACTCGTTCGTTAACTGAACATACCTGATCTAAAATTCATAAAATTATTTCGGGCACACCGGGCCTCGGAATCAGGTGCTGTCAGAAACTGCGTACTCATAAAATTCCAAAGAATTTAAGAAAAAAATTTCCGTGAAATTTTCGGGTCTTTACATTACCCCGACCTTAGGGATTTACGTCCACGTAAAGCTACAACAATGACTAGGGAAACAAATGAGGGTACTAAGCACGCATCTGAGTCTCCTACTCCCATATGCTCTCCTGGAGGTTCCCGTGCTGCCAACAAATGCGCACCAGAGGAATCAACCATCCACATAGGACCCACTCCTATTTATCCTCGATCTCTACCGGGATCGCCGCAAATGTCACACCATCATCGATGTATAGCTCTCTGTGGACGATGGGGTGAGACGGGTCATGCACATATCTCCTCAGCTGAGATACGTGGATGATGTCGTGTACCCGGTGCAATTGAGGTGGAAGGGCTAGGCGGTAGGCCACCTCGCCTACCCTGCTGAGGACCTGGAATGGTTTGATGAAGTGCGGTGATAACTTTTCACCCTGGCCAAATCTCTATAATCCACATCGAGGTGAGACCCGTAAAAAGATGTGGTCACCATCCTCGAACTCCAATGGTCTCCGTCTCCTATATGCATAGGACTTCTATCTGCTCTGTGCAGTCCTCATCTGCTCCTGGATGATCTGCACCTTCTCCGCTGTAGCATGGACAATTTCTGGTCCTACAAGTGCTGACTCCCCAGGGTCAGTCTAGCATAGAGGTGATCTACATGGTCGGTCGTACAATGCCTCGTAAGGTGCCATCCTGATGGTGGAGTGGTAGCTGTTGTTGTACGTAAACTCCATCAAGGGTAGGTGATCCTCCCAACTGCGACCAAAGTCAAGGACGCATGGTCGGAGTATGTCCTTAAGAGTTTGAATTTTCCTCTCTGTCTGGCCTTCCGTCTGAGGATGAAAGGCGGTGCTCTGGCGTAGCTGCATCCCAAATTCCTCCTGCAACCCCTTCCAAAGTCGGAAAGTAAAGATGGCGTCTCGATCGGAGATTATAGTCGAGGGCACACCATGAAGTCATACGATCTCCTGAACGTAGAGGTGTCCCATGCTCTCTACTGAGCCCTGATCTCTGATAGGTAGGAAGTGGTCCGACTTGGTGAGTTGGTCAACGATCACCCAGATGGAGTCGTGTCCTTTGGAAGTATGTGGAAGCCCCGTCATGAAATCCATGGATATCCCGTCCCACTTCCCCTTTGGAACCTCTAAGGGCTGTACCAAGCCTGCTAGTACCTGGTGCTCCGCCTTTACTTGCTGGCAAGTGAGGCATCATGAAACAAACTCTGCTACAACCTTCTTCATACCCAGCCATCAGTGCTGTCATCTGAGGTCCTGGTACATCTTCTCCACTCCAGGATGTACCGCTAGAGGGGAAGTGTGAAACTCCCTAAGCACTTCCTCCTATAATGAAACTGGTATCATGGTAGGTCCCCTGAAGAGGATGCCGTTCTCTCCTCCTTCCGAAAATCCATCAGGTGCTTGCCCTGTGGAAATCTGAGCACGTCGCATCTCACAGTCAACGTCCCCACACTGTGCCTCTCTGACCTACCAAAGTAGTGGAGGAGAGACTGTGAGAGACTGTAGAAAGGATGATCGATCTCTATCCACGAAGGATATCTTCAAAGCAGCTAACTGCTCCATCGCCTCTCCAAGTAGTTGAATGCCCGACCTCCTACTGATAGAATCTGCTACCACGTTCCCCTTCCCAGGTGTATAGACTATCTCAAATTCATAGTCCTGGAGGAACTTGAGCCATCACTGCTGTCTCAGGTTCAAGTCCTTCTGCAAGAAGATGTACCTGAGACTCTTATGGTCAGAGTAGACTGTAAAGCACTCACCCATAAGATAGTGTCACCACATATTCAAGGTGAAGACCATTGCTGCTAACTCCAGGTCATGGGTAGCATAGTTCTGCTCGTGCTTTCTCAAATGTCATGAACTGTAAGCGATCACTGCTCACTCCTACATCATGAAACACCTGAGTCCAGTCCCTGATGAATTGCAGTAAACTACTTACCCTATGCCCTCCTCCAGTAGCCTCAAGATGGGCGCAGTGGTCAATCTCTGTCTCAGCTCCAGAAAGCTCTGCTGAAATCTATCTGACCAGACGAAGGGTTTCCCCTTCTTTGTCAAAGCTAAAAGAGGTTATGCAACTCTGGAGAAGTCTGACACTAATATCCGATAGTATCCAACCAGACCTAGGAAACTCCTTACCTCCGTCACGCTCCTGGGTGGCTCCCAAGCAAGTACCGCCTCGATCTTCACTGGGTCCACTGCAATCCCAGCCTCCGAGATGATGTGTCCCAAGAAATGAACCTCTCGAATCAAGAACTGGAACTTCAAGATCATACCATAAAGCTGGTTCTCTTGGAGTGTGTCCTGTACAACCCGCAAGTGGTAGGCGTGATCCTCCTTAGTAGTCGAGTAAATCAGTATGTCATCAATGAAGACTATGACAAAACGATCAAGGTAAGGCTGGAATATCCTGTTCATGAGACTCATGAAAATTGCTCAAGCATTGGTTACACCAAAGGGCATAACCAAGAACTCGTAGTGGCCATACCGACACTTGAAGGCCTTCTTCTGCACATCCTCGCCTCGAACTCCGAGCGGATGATAGCCTAACCTGAGGTCTATCTTCGAGAACCATCGTGATCCCTTGAGATGATCAAAGAGGTCATCAATGCTCAGGAGTGGGTACTTGTTCTTCACGGTCACCTGATTCAGGCGACGGTAGTCGACACATAGTCGTAAGCTTCCATCCGCCTTATTGGTGAACATAATCGGAGAAGCCCAGGGTGAAACTCTAGGTTAGATGAATCCCTTTCCTTACATGTCCTCCAGCTGTACCCGCAGCTCAAGAAGCTCAGCGAGAGCCATCCGATATGCTGGAGTAGATACCAGTGCTATCTCGGGGTAAAAGTTAATGTAGAAGTCTACCTCACTATGAGGGGGTAGTCCTGGAACATCATCAGGAAAAACGTCGCATACTGATCCACCACAACAGGAAAACTCGGACTCCGCACATCAACCGCTCCTAGGATGAGACTAGCCAACTGATGTGTGATCGGCTGCCCTCTACTCTGTGTAAGTCCATCTTGCACTGTAAAGGATCCCTTCTCATTGGTGAAGGTAAACCTACTCCCATCTGTGCGGACACACCACACTTTTCACCTAATACAGTCGATCTGGGCATGAACTGTAGATAACCAGTCCATACCCAAGATGACGTCATAAGGCCTCGACGCCACTACAAGAAGATCCTAGCCGAAGATCTTTCCTCCTAGAGTAATCTCACACTACCGGCACCAGTGCGTAATCGTCGAGTTTGCTCCCGTAGTAGTCTCTACCCGTAAGGATTGAGCCAACTACTCTGTCGGAATCTCCGAGCTCTGAATAAGGGTAGCGGCAATAAAAGAATGAATCGCTCTGTGTCTATAAGAACTGTAACAAGGGTGGAGTAGACACAAATAGTACCTAGAATCATCTCAAGTGCGCCGTGGTCATAGGCCTCGACTGCCTGGAGCTGAGCCTTCCCCTGTCTGCCAACTCCCTGTGGTCAGGGTGGTCCTCCTGGTGGTGGTGGTGGTAGAGTCTCGAAGCATCGTCCACCACTAGCTGCTCGGCCAGCTCCTCTGCTGCGTCCGCCTGCTCCCTGCGGACCGCCACAGTCAAACCACTGCCTCTGCCTAGGAGGTCCGTCTACTGTCTACTGCTCGTCTGTATGGAGGGTCGGGAATTCATGAGCCATGTGGCCCTTCCCGCCACATGAATAGCATTGCCGGCCCCTCGTATGGATGGCTCTTCTTTGTGTTCCCCACATATATGAACCCGTATCCTGAGGTCGCACACCTGATGGTCGGGTCCTCTTGGACCTCTGCAAAATCTTTCTACTTTCGGATGTAGAAGACTCCGCTACGTGTCGCCTTGCGGTGGGTCTCGCTGCTGGCGTCGGCTCAGCAAGAATGCTCTCCACAAGAATGGCTCGCTCTAACACTCCTGCCTGCATCGAAATGATGAGGGAGATCATCGAAGCCCTGATCTCATGCCTCAATCCCTACTCAAAGGTCCGGGCCTGGAAGAATGGGTCTCGTACCATGTCCGTGGAGTAGCGCGAGAGGTTAGTAAATCTCGCCGAGTACTAAGCTACTATCATACTGCCCTGCCGCAGATGAAGTAACTCTTGTATGCGCACCGCACGGAGGGTGGCTGGAACAAACTCTGAGCAGAATAGACTATTGAAGTCTGTCCAAAGTAGATATGCCTCGTCGTTCACCTAGAGCATCAAGCTCCACCATCTACTTGCTGCTGTGTGCAGTAGACTAGTGGAAAGGATCACCATATGGTCAACTGGTGTCCCTACCAATCTGAAGACTCTGACGATAGCCTCCAGCCAATCCTCGGCTGCCTGAGGGTTCGTCTCTCCACGGAACCTGGGCGGCCTCTATCACTGAAACTCATGCAATGCACTCAGGCAGAGTGCACTATCTACTGCTGGGGATGGTGGCATCGGTGGCTCAGCGGGTAGTGGTTCTGTTGGTGCCTCCGCTGTAATGGGGCCATGCACCGAGGCCTTGTCGCTCGTTGGGCTACCATCTGGCACGTAACTAGGAACCCTAGTTGGCTACCTTCATAGGGCCATCCTGAAAAGAAACAGGTGTTCCACAGTCAAACAGTATTCTTGGTGAGCTGACACAAAGTAATCACAAAGAAAACTTTTTAAACACACATGTAACTAATGTTTTTTGTGCACAGAGTCGGAAATCAGGAGTTAGGGTCCTCGTGTATGGATACGTCGGTCGCCGCAGCAACACTGGACTCCTTGGACTAAAAACCAAACTCATTAATCTAAACACTATTTCTTCACAGTAGAGAAAGATCAGAGTCCTGAGTTCTGTGGTAGAACCGACTCCTCTGATACCAAATGTGACAACCGGGTCCTGGTGACAGCACAAACACACCGCCTTAACAAGGCCGTTAAGTCCTGGCCTACCAGGTACCACCATTTTCCCCCAGAGACACGTGGGGCCCACCCCAGGGTTCACCCACATGCCCGAACATGTCATCTGACTAATTATAGTCCCCACATGCCAACACATGTCCTTTCCAGTGTGTTTTGTCCTCACTCACACACACCCTGGGAAACTTCCCAGAAGGTCACCCATCCTGATCACTACTCCAGGCCAAGCACACTTAATTGTGGAGTTCTAATCAGTCAGGCTCCTGAAAAGGAAGGTGAACCTTGTTGACATGAGTCATATCATTTAGTCATTTAACCCTTTTATCATTTAGGGGTGTTACAGTCACCCCCCATTTAGAGCACAACGTCCTCGGGGTCCGTGCCATGACTACCCCAAGCCCACCTTCCACAGGCCAGGGGCTGGCGACTAGCACCAAAGGCGTAAATCCTGGAAAAGGGAAGACATTGCCTTTATAAAAGTAAACAAATACAACAGAGTACACAAGTGAAGTAAGCACTAGGTAAAACTGAGTACAAAAGTAAGTGCTGAAAAGTAAATGTTCCAGTATACAAACCCAACTGATAGTACAGTACAATTGAAAAGAAAGTACAACATCAGTAAAGTAAAGTGGGAACCACTGAGTCATCCTCCGGATATCCCACCTGAAGGGTGGGAAAAAATGGTCACCTCAGCTCCTTAGATCCGGCCGTCCGCCCTGTGTATGTCCCGCCAAGTAGTCACCTCCAGGTACCGTCCAGCTCTACAAACCTCTACCCTGATCAGTGTTGTCCGTCGTCTGTATCCAACACAATGTAGTGCGGGTGTAGCCCATACAGGGGTTAGTATACGATACTCAGTAGAGACCCTGAGACCCCTGAACATCTTCCTGAATCCACAAAGGATAAACCACAAAGGAAATATACAATCATGAAATATAAACCGACTCTGCTTAGGTATATTCCCATACATATACCTAAGTCATAAATTCCAGTTCAGCTCCAACTCTCAAGCCCAAGCACAACCCAATCCACACAGGAAAGAAGTCAATCACACCGTTGGTAATGATTTCAAGTCAAGACTCAGCTCACACAGGTATACTACTCACGAATAAGGGTGGAGATGATTAGATGTAGCCTCTGAATCATCTCCTATGCCAAACCCACGTAGAATCCTAGTACAGAAGTCATCACTTTCGAACCCACATAGGATCCAAGTACAGTAACCAGCACTGCTGAACCCACGTAGGATCCAAGTATAGTCATCATCACTGCCGAAACCAGGGAGGATCCAAGTACAGTCGTCCTCACTGCCAAACCCACGAAGGATCCAAGTACAATCATTATCGTCGTCGAACCCAAGGAGGATCCCAGCACGGTAGTCGTCGCAGATGCTGCCAACTCTAGGGTTCCCGCACACAGCACGCTCGATATCGGGAGGGTTCGCTCCTCGAGTCAAAAGGGTTGATACATCAACTATCAAAAAGTCGCGAGTTGATGTATCCCAAAGTTCCGTCTCGTAAATAGAAACTCAACGCGATAGACGGTGTGTCAATCAGACGCCCGGTCTGAGAGATATTGGCTTTTCCGTTCCAGGGGACCAGTAAGAAATATGCTCATTCGAAACCCGGACGTTTTCCAAAGTTATCCAAAACTCACTTAGAGTATCGCAAAAGTACCACATCTTCAAAAGGGTCCCAATGGATCAGACAGCGCGTCGATCGGACGCACGGTCTTTATGTTATTCATGTTTAAGTGAAAATGGGCCTGACCCATTAAGCCCAGTGGGCCGACGGGTCAGGTTAACCCAGTTTTGGCAGGTCCGACTCGGTAGGGGTGTCAGACCGGCCCGAAGAATCGCGTGGCCCGACCCGAGTGGTGTGGTCCGGCCCGAAGAGGCGTGACCCGACCCGGAGTGGCGCGAACCAGCCCGGCCCGGCAGGGCACGACTCGGCCCGGCCCGGCGCTGCACGACCCAACCTAGCGCGGCCCGACCCGGCTGGGTGCGTCCCCGCTGGATCGGCCCGAAGGCCGAGCAGTCTGAGGGGGGGGGGGTCTGGCTGCCCGAACTGGCAGCACCAAGCGGCACCGCCCTCCCTAATGGGCAAGCTGAAGCCGGCCGGCCTCCTGGCGCAAGCGGCCTACTCAGGCTGGCCGTGGTTCGTCCTATGCGGCACCGTCCTGGCACCACAGCTTTCCTCCGCCCGTCCGACTAACGGGCCGGTCGGTTCTTCCGTTGAGGCGGCTCACGAAGAGAGCCGCGCTTCCTTCCGCACAGTCGGCATGACGGCACCGGCTTCCTCCGCCGCAGCCTGTCCTGGCCGCGGCTCCGCGTTCCCGGCAAGGCGTGATAGCACCGTGCTTCCTCCGCCACCGCCCACTTGGCCGCGACTTTTCTTTGCGTGTGTGACGGTGGACCTTGCGCCGTTGGCCTCTTTCTTGTTCCGCCTCTGGTCACCGATTCCAAAAATAAATAAATAAGGTCTAGCAGAGGGTCGTCGGGCCATTTTTGTTCGGCCCACGCCCTCCGCGTTAGGCGATAGCAATAGGCCGGGACAAACAAGATGTTCAATGACAAACGAGGCACAATTTTAATCCATTAAAATTGAACATAATCTTCTACCTCGAATATGGTTAGTTCTTCGTAGACGTGGAAAACGATGTCGCTTCATCAACACCAGGAAAGAACAGTCGTCGTTGGCGAGTTTCCCATGTCGGTGTCTCTTCCCTTGACGTGGAGGGAGTAGAGGATGGAGAATTGTGGAGTGTTCATCGCCGAGTCGTTCTTCGTTGAAGGTGTGTGTTCTTCTTCTTCGAAGAAAACCGTTCTTCATTGAGGAGAGGAATACTTTTCTCCCTTTCTCAAGAGATCTCTCCCAACTCTCCTTAACACAATGAATGCCCCTAAAAATAAAATAATACGCTAATGCTATTATTTTATTAACACATGCAATTTAAAATTCAAAATTCAAATCACTTAATTAATTAATTTAAGTGGTTCAATTCATTAATTAAGGTATTTTTGAAAACATTAAAGAGGGAGAGAGGGAGATGAAGAGTCCTCATAATTAAGGGGGGTTGTCATGAATTAAACATGGCAGTTTAAAGGGGGATTGAAAAGAGTTATGGGAGGTGAAAGGTTGGGGCTCCTGTGGGCCCCACCTCTCAAATATCCACACACGGGAAGTTGGGTGGGTGTGGGTCCCACCAATAACTTCCCATGGGAGAAATTAACTTCTATATATATAAATAAAATTGTTCTAACAATTTTATTTAACTTCTTAATTTAACCCCAATTTTAACTTTCAACCGGCATAAAACGCAACTGCGGTAAAGGTCTCCTTGAGCAAATACCAGCGCTGTGAGTTCATCTGTGCCTTTAGATTTCAATTCCAAGCACCGCTTCAAAAGATAGAAAAACCCACTCATTCGTTCACTGAACGTACCCGAGCTAAACTTCAGAAAATTATTTCGGGCACACCGGTCCTCAGAATCAGGTGCCGTCAGAAACTGCGTACTCATAAAATTCCATAGAATTAAAGAAAAAATTTTCCATGAAATTTCTGGGTCTTTACAGATGGATCACATACGACCATCATGATTTATTCAACTTTATTTTTTATAGATTTATCCCACCCATTCTTCAAGTATTTATCTTTGACCATGATTTGGTCGATGATTTGAAATATAACGGTCTAGTTTGAATCACTATTAAGCTCAGATTCATTCTTGTTGGTGATTGCGATTGATGATAAAGGATTTATGGTGTATGGGAGACCATCAGATGAGAGTTGGATAAAACTTGGGGTGTTTGAGTTTATTTATCCTATATTGAGACATGGAGGATGGAGGGATTTCAATAGAGGCTCATGATTTTGATGAGTAACGGATGGAAATAAATTATTAAATATGGTGGATCCATGGATGATGTGATTGTAAAAGGTTAATTATTTATTTTTCATAGAATTTGTATAATAAGAAAGAAAATATGAACCATGCTAAAGTTATGGACTATTTATATTGGACATGAAAAAACAATGTGTAGTTTTTAAGAATGGTTGCCACATGTATTAGAATATTTGGTGCTAGGGTTTCTATGCTGAGTTAAATATCACACACCCTATGACTTAATCACATTTCATGAAATCCTTAGCTACCCAGCTCAATATGTACTAAGAGTACACACCCATAAACCCATGTGACCACATACACCATATGTGTCGAGTCACATGTTTTATTCCCTCAGTGGAATATGACTCAATAAAATGAGGTATATGACATGTGCCTCCATAAAATCTACCAACCATGTATCCTCCACTACATTCCATGTAGTTGGACTTAGGCATTTCACATGGAGCATTAGTACAAGAATGAGTTTTCAACTTGGGGTGACACACTGTATACCCCTAGGGAACTCCATGCACTCATATATAACTTAGAATAATACATTTAAACATGGATTTCCCCTCATAAATTCCCAAGTAGGGTTAGTATTTCACATATTGGGACTGGGTTCCCCCTTTGGAGTTTATATTTTACCTATGAATGTATAAGGTTGGAATCCTCTACCTTCCAAATTAAATAGTGTTAGTATTTCACCCCATTTTATACGAAAAAGATACTATATCAGCAGAGTTAATATTTCACCCATCTATAAAGCTTGGATGAGAAAATGACCACCCACTAGAGTTGGTATTTCACCCATAGTCATGGGTCAAGGATCCTACAACACTATTTGTTGGAGAGTCTGGATAGGTCGCATGAGGATATTAGAATTAGATGCTTGAAATGGTGGTTGTCATATTGAACTAGATATAAAGGTTGATATTGTACTCTCATATATGAGTACCTCCCATGGGAATATTTTGGTTTATCTTTACCCTGAAGTGGATCATGTTACCTTGGTAGGTGAGTATGTTTTAGGGTTGAGTTATCTCCCATTCTTGGATTCGGGAGATAGTGTTGTAGTGAAAGTTTGTGTGGTATAGACTTTAGTATTAATTATGGTTCCTAAAAACCTTAAAGGGTTGACTTTGAGATACAATGTATAGTTGGATATCAACATCAGGCATGAAAGAATTCTAGTGATTCATGATTCCTTGTATTATCATTAGGCATGACTATTGAAGATTAGAGACTATGTGATTATGACATTCCTTCAGTCCATATGAATTTTTTTCTTTAGAGTATATATAGAATTATTATTATTTTTCATTATCCTGGTTTCTCTTAGTACCATAATCTTTGAGTTGAATTGGTATTCTGATTTCCCACTTTTTCCCCCTTCTATTCACCCCCATATCAAGCATTAGGTTGACATTTTTTTTGTTCTGACCATTGTGGTTTTAAGGAATCCTATTGGGAATGTTTATATTTACCCCTGTTAGGAATTTTACTTACACATGTTGTGCCTATGTAGATGATTCAGAATTTTAGATATGGGAGGGATAAATATGGAGCTAGCATAGATTGTTTGAAGCTAAATCCTAGTGATGCTTGGCAGTTCATTATGAAGCATGGTCATTTGTGATAGTGGTGGTTACTTGGTTTTTAGAGGCATTTAAGACCCATTTTTTCAATTATATTTTTCTAATGGGATAACTTTGCGTTCTTTATCTCATGCATGCATTATTTATAGTTTAGTTGATTATTTATATATCTCATTGGTGTTGCTAATTATTTATTACACTGGTGATTGTATATGTTGTCGTTTTTTATACAATAATGCATTCTGTGTTGTGATATATGACTACTCAGTTCTAGTTATCATCCATTTTCCTATTGGAGGATGGATTAGGGTTGTACTCTCAGTTTTCTTTTGACCTAGGTAGGGCCCATGTGGGATGGGTCATTTCCTTAGGAAACTCATGAATAGTTTACACAATGGTGGACCACTTTGGTTATATATTTGTAGTTAAAAAATATATAATATTACATTCCCTCTATTAAATAACAAAATTTTCATGATAAGTGATACATTGAGTGATATTAAAAAGAAAATTAAATGAATACAGTACTTTAATCTCATTGTTGATGTCTAACATAGAAAAATATGCATGTCATATCAAATGTTCATAATCAACCTAGAATTCAAGAATAATATTTGGGGATCCATAAATCATTATATATTTCCCAAACCGTGTTTTATGTAACATCCAATTTTTTTTAATGTTATGTAACTTTTAACCTTATAATAGTTAATTCTGGGTCTAGGATGAATTACAGATTTCATGGTGGCTTAAACAAGGTTTTGGGAATTTTTAGGTACACCATAGGAAGGACCACACCATGGGGTGGGCTGTTATAAGCCTATAAATATAATTTGTGACATAGGTAAGAACACCACACCCATGAATTGGAATGATATCAGGCATGTGGAATTTTAACTCCACCTATGATCTATGACTATAATATCCTTACCATGTCATGGTGGAAGGTGTTGTGAGTCCAAAATAGGAATTTTTTTGACCACATGCCCTGGTGGGGCACCAGGGTGGGTTTTTAGGGAATGGTGTGATTAAGGTCACCATGACCATAGTGGGAGTAACAGTGCCATGGTGATGGTTGTTTAAAAAATTTAAACAACTAATTCCTCCATTTATTTATAGGGGAATTTGTGTCTCTTAATGAGGATATCATTTATAGGGGATATTAAATGAACAATTAACTCAGTTTTTCACTTGATTAAACAATTCTCCCCCTCTGCTTACTATTTCATCTGATCTAGATGATTACAGATGAAACATGGGTGAAGCTTTAGTTGTTCATTTATCTTTAAGAAATATCCTAGGGAGATCCTTCCTTCTCAGACATGTTCTTATTGGTATAGTCTCATAGGGATCTCATACTCTCTTCTCTAGTAGCTGTTTCTAAGAGGGACTAGGTTTTCTTCCTTGGAATAGATCTTGATCTACCATTAATGGGGTTTATTATTCAATTTTTTGTTTTTATTTTAATCCTTTTTCACCACTTACTTATTAATTCTTGTTATAGATTCCCTTTGTGACGAATCAAGATTGGGTTTAAGGATTCTTGGAAAGTGGTTTTGATCTGTTTGGTTCAAGGGCATGGTTTGGGAAATAGATATTGTTGAATATTGAATTTAAAATAAAAAAACATGAGTAAGGAATCTCCTTAACATATATATCCCTTGTATAATATTATTATCAAGATATGATGGTATGTTCTTGTGTGAATTGAGACCCATGCCTGAGTTTAATTGCATGTGTGTGTGTATATCCCATTAGATCCTTGTTTGATATTGATCAGATGTGTTTTTAGGTGTATCCCATGAGACCCATTAATGATCCACTATATTGTACCTGTATGTGATATTCCATGTTGTGTGTGATTTCATAGAATATGGAGGTTTTCATCTTGTATAAAGTGATAGGTGGACCATCGTGGCCTAGTTTTTCCTTGGAGGAGGAGCATATATGATATTCAATGACAACGATGATAGACTGAGACACATGGTAAGGGAAAAAAGACCATGATGCCTAACCTATGGTAGAAGAAATATACAATGGACGTATGGAACAACTCGAGGTAGATAAGGGGTATGATGTACTTCAGGATTCACTCATGACTGAGACTGGGTCCGATGGACTTGTGGCCTAACCTATGATCGAGACGAGGCTCGATAGCCTTATAGCCTAACCATGACTTGTTATCCTTATGGTTATATAGAGATATATGTAGTGGACCCATGTAAAACCGTGTTCATGACTTACATTTTGAATTTTCTTTCAACATGGGGCCAACATAGGTATGATCATGATTTGTGGATGCTAGGTTAGTTCATGATCGATCAACACATGATTGATTGATGATTAATTGATCATTTACTTTTTTCCCATAGTATACGGTTCTTATGAATGTGAACATATGTTAAATATTAATTGGTGGTGTTCCACACCCTTCATGACAATCTCAATTAGTATTGTCAAGGATTTGGGAATGGTAAAAGACCCATTGATAGGGCGATGAGGAGATAGAGTTTTGTGTTTAGAGGTGGTATCAGGATGGAATCTGATGTGATTCTATGGTGTCTCTAATTTTTATTGTTTCTTTTATTACACTCTGTTTTGACTTTCTACATTAGGGTTCCTTAGTTTTTAATTTATTTTACTTTGAGATACCTAAATTTTCATCTATTATAGTATTTTTAGTACCTTATTCCACTGCCCCTTTTTGGGAAATTATTATTCTTATTTATTATTCTATTATATATCTATTGAAACTGTGTGTATAGTCTTTCGATTGTACCATTTTAACACTCGCTACTAGTTGAAAACCTCTTGAAAATGGGGAGGTGCACATGAGGTCACGTGATACTCTATCTTGGAATGAGTGGTTCAAGTCAGGGAATTATGACGTGGTATCAAATGATGTTTTTTTTCTACTTGACTGTACTTGGGACAAGGTTGAATGGACTTAGACTATGTGGTACTTGGGTATAAGAGTCACATAAGTGCCTAAACACCTCTTACATGATGGACCTCTGAGCTATTGGTTATTGGAATGCTATTGCAATTACGGTTTTATGCTTTCATGTTGATACTAATTATGTTGTGTTGTTACATTTTATGGGAATTGGGTGTGTTCATGCATCATGGTTAGGATCATATGATCTCATGTCAAATATACTCATTTCATTAAATCCCTGGTTGTTCATTTATTTAAATTTCTTGACCTATGATTTGTTCTTCGGTGATATACTGTGCTAATATTTTGATTAATTGAACTTGATCATGCTTGTTGTTATATGAATATTACTATGACTAATGCAAAGGTATGGAGAACTAGGCTTGAGCCATGGGGAGTTCTGGGAGGGTTTTCATTATTATTGTGAGAATCCTTCTTGGATAGTTTTTCCTTAAAAATCATTTATGTTTTCCTATAAACTGCATAGTTTTATATCTCAATAAGCTACAATAGAAATCCTAAGTGTTATTTTATCATTATAGAAAATGACGACAATAAGACTGCTAAGGGGACCACTGATGAACGCTGTTCAGAATGATCTTGATTTGGAGGATTCTTCTATTCCACCAACATAGGGACATGCAGATGCAACTGAGCATGACCTTATGCCTGATGTAGTGGGTTAGGTAGTGGAACTGCTCCATCCTCATATCATCAACATAGTGCATGTTTAGGGCGGAGGAGTATCCAGTGGTTTAGGATGATAAGGACTGGACTATCATTATCAAGGGGGCATTTTATCTAGTGAGACCTTGGAGGATATATGGGAAAGGTTTTATACTTTCATGCTTCAAGGAATTTCTTGGAGATGGTGGGGGTGTCATGAACCCGGCTAGAAGATGTGAGGGTTTTATATGGGAAACTTTCAAGGACCACTTCTTTGAGGAGTTCATCCCAGGGAAACTGAAGCTAGACCGTGATTATGATTTTATAGAGCTTTAAAAGAGGAAGATGAAAATATATGTTTACTCTTATTGATTCATAGTGTTGTATTTATTTACTCATATTTTGGATGGGGATGAGGCATAAAAGACTAATAAATTCATTAACATATTCCAATCAGAGTTGAGACATTAGGTCATGAACTTTGACTTGAGGATATACCCAAATTTTCTTCCCAAGGCCTTCATTATTTTGAATGGTCTGGATTAGGAAAAATATTATTGTATTCTTCCATCTCTTAGTGGATCAGGTGTAAAAATTTCCAATGATACTTTGGGTTCCCCTTTTGGTAGAAATAAGAGGAAGGTTAGTGAGATATAATAGGGTGGTGGTAGGAAATAAAAATAGGGTTGGGGTTATTCATACTTCATCTATGAATAGATAGGGAATTATCACAATATTTCCCCATGACCTAAGAGTAAGTGTTATTAGTGTGTCAAGATAGGGCATCTTCAGCAGTTCAATTTGATGGTTCTATAGACAGATTCTCAAAGGGGTGTGGGGAAAATACAGACTATGACCCAAGGATCTGGCTGAGGTCCTCAATATAATACTTTGATCCCACAAACTTTGGTGATCTAGGTAAGCTATACACCTCAAGGGCAGGTCTATGGAGGTGAGGTAAGTAGAGTTTATCCAAAAAACTAGGTCCTAGATGATGGTAGACAGAAAATATTGACTATTTTAAGTATGTTATTGATCAAATTTATGCTATATTTAACCTTTTTTGATATAGGACCTTACCATTCATTTATATCTACTCAAGTTGTTACTGGAACTGATTTGCGGGTCATGTTAACTTATGTGTTATTATATCTTAAAACACCATTGGTGAAGAAGGTGGATAATCTATAGAGGTTTCTAGAATGTATCATGGTAGTTAAGGGCTAGGGATATCTATTGGACTTTATGATTCTTGAGATGGATTGTTTCAAAGTGATTCTCATCATGGACTAGTTGACTAGTTATCTAGTGCACAACTACTGCTATAAAAGATGATCATACTTTACTAATCCTAAGGGAGAGAGCTTTCTTTTGAAAAATTAATAGGATATTGGATTAGAAATAATGGGTCTATACCTAAGACAATGTGAATCTATTATCTCACAAATAACATACATGGTTATTTTGGAATATCAAGTAGTATCACCCTTCTATTTTCCTTACGCGGTGGACCTATATCAGGATGTATTTCCAAATGATTTATCTATATATCCTATTGATAGAGGAGTTCAATTTGATAATGAACTCAGGATAGGAGAGAAACTATATATATTTATATATATTGTATCTAATTAATGAATTTAAATGAACTTAAGGTGAATCTTTAGGATTTGGAGGCAAATAGTTTTATCAGACCAAGAACATCTCCTTGGGGTGGTCTGGTATTATTTGAAATGAAGGAAAATTATAGTCTCATCTATGTGTGGAATAAACGAAGATAAACTAAGTGACTATGAAGAATAAATACCCATTTCCAAGAATATATGACTAGTTGTATCTATTATGGAGAGATCAATGGTTCTCCCAGATCAACCTACTATCAGGCCACCACCATATTCGAGTCAAAGAGGAGGATATTATTAAGGAAACATTCAAGAGTAGATAAAAACTATTTGAGAATATTTTCATACCATTTATATTGAAAGATGAACCAGTGGTGTTCATGGATCTCATGAGGAAGATCATCCCTCTATATCTGGACTCCTTCATTATGATGTTTGTTGATGATATCTTCATATACTAACATACCTTAGAGATGCAAGCAAGTCACTTGGATATTGAGTTGAGTACACTATCACATCAAATCCATGATAATATTTCAAAGTTTCACTTATATATCATGGAAGTATACATTCATGGGAAGATAATATACTAGTTGGGAATTTCTATGGACCCATAGAAGGTAGAAGTGGTGATTTATAGGTAACTCCCTAGAAATGCATTTGAGATCAAAAGATTCCTTAACAAAGATAGGTATTAAAGATGGTTCATTTAGGACTTCTACCATATGGAAGTGACTATTACAAGAATACAAAGAAGGGTGTGAATTTAATGTAGATAGACCTATGTGATGATTCCTTCTTAGAGCTAAATAAGATAATGAAATCAACTCTGATCCTAACCATAATTAATCTTGGGATTGGATATACAATGTACTGTGACACCTTAAGTGTTGGGTTAAGAGCTTCGATAATGCAGGGAGATCTGGTAGTATCTTATGGATCTCTCTAGATATGAACCCATAAGTATAACTACCCTAAACATGATTTTTGAGTTGGTAGATGTGGTCTATTTTCAAAATTATGAGCATCATTATCACTTCGGTGAGATATTTTTTGTATACAAATACCATAAGATATTGCATTACATATTATCTTAGAAAAATTTCGATCAACCAAAAAGTTATTGGGTGTAATATTTATAGAACTTTGATTTTTTTATGGTTTATGCTATGGGAAAGGAAATGTTATTGATGATTCTCTCATCATGAAAATGAGATATCTTAGAGAGAAACCTTCAGAGGAGGAGTGATGGTGGATGATATTGTTGGATTAGTAGTTGGTGGATTCATATGAGGATCATGGGGAAATATCTTCTGTTCCCTTGGTTATCACATCAAAATTGGTGGACCAGGTAAATATAATTTGGGAGTATGATTCTAAACTCTTAGTGATGTGGGAATAGTTAATAGGAAGTTACCTAGTTTTAGGATGATCAATGGATAGTGATGATATAATCTATGTTCATGTGAGAGTTTTAGTCATTTCTTACATAAATTAAGTGCTAATGTGGGACTCCAAATCCTCATAGTGGGCAGTGAATATAGGGTCAGATAAGATGTATCATTACATAATATGATAGTTTTGGTGGCCAAGTATTAAGAAAGTCATTGCAGGTTTTGTACCACAATGATTTACATGTAAGAGAGTTAAGGAAAAGAATCTGTGTCTTGACATATTACTTCAACCAATTCCAGTGGATGTGTGGAAGTTGGACAATGTGATAATGAAATTTATAGTAGGGTTTATCAGGATCTAGTAAATTGAGATGTTGTTTAGGTGAGAGTTTTGCAACTGAAGAAAGTGTCCCACTTCTTGATGATTTGAAAGACACACTGCATTGATGAGTTGAGAAAGATTTATGTCTCTGAGGCTTTATGACTACATGAAGTACCTTATAGTATCATATTGGGTAGGGACACACATTTTATGTCACTTTATTTCAGGTCTTTTATAAGGCTTTAGGGACTCAACTAAAATAGAGAATGATATATCTTCCATATATTGATGGATAATCAGAGAGGATGATCCTGATCTTGGAGGATATACTTTGATCATAGATCAAAGACTTTAGTGGAGTGCGGGATTATCATATGTTTTTTTTGATTTTACATACAACAATATCTTCTATTCTTTGATTCAAAATTCACCTTCTGAGGCTCTTTATGGTTGGATATGTCGCTCACCACTATGCTATAACAAGTCAGGTGAGGCAACTATTATTGGGATGATTATGGATTAGGAGACCTCAGAGAGGTATGTACGCTTTTTCTTACCACTAAGAACTAATAGTGATCATATGTTGACTAGAGGAGACAATATTTATAGTTTTCTATGGGTGATAGATTTTTCCAGCGTGTGTCACCTCAGTTGGGGCATCATCATTTACTGAGGAAAAGAAAGATAACACCATGGTTAGTTGGAAAATTCTAGATCATGAGCATATCAATGTATTGGATCAGTAACTAGACCTTCTTCTATTATATTTAGGTATGTTTAATGTGTTCCATGTCTCTTATATTTGGAGGTATGTGACCGATGATGTGAATATGATTGACTATAAGGACATTAAGGTGGAACCAGATGCAACATTTGTAGAGACACTAGTATAGTTTATAGACTAGAATGAGAAAGTTCAATGGGGGAATATGGTACCACATATTCTAGTTCTATGGATGTATGGTCATATCTAATATGAGACTTGGGAGATAGATTCATATGTTTAGGAGAAATGGCCTGAATTATTTGAGAAATACTACTAGAGACACTTCTCAAGGATGAGAATTTGCTATAGGTGGAGATTATAACATTCGAAATTTTTTAAACGTATGTATTTTTGAGCCTGGTGATAGTTAATTTTGGGTCAAAGATGATTTTGAGGATTCATGTTGGCTTAAATAGGGTTTAGGTGTTTTTTGGTGCACCATGAGTAGGACCATGCAGTGTTTCATACCGTTTTAAGCCTAGAAATCCCTGTGTGATATGGGTAGTACCACTAATATGATGATAGGGTGTGGTCTCAGGTGTGTAGTTTTGCGATTCCACCCATGATCCATGATTAGAGTTTCCTTAATATGACATGGTAGAAGGAATAGTGTGTCCAAAATGGGATAGGTTTTTACAACAGACCATGATGGTTCAATATGTCAGGTTTCCCTGGCATGGTGTGATAGATTCCACTACAATTGTGGTAAGAATCACCACACCATGGTGAATATTATTTCAAGATTTGAAATGTAAAATTCATTCCCAAATATTATAGAGATGTTATGACTATTAATTAATACATGTGATATCATTAATTGGGGATGTTAAAATTTTTATTAACTTTTTTAACCCATTGACTAAATCATTAACCCTCCTCCACTTTCTAGTTCCTTTTATCCAGATGATTATAGATGAAAATGGGGTAAAGAATTGAATGTTATTCATTTATTGAGAAATATCCTAAGTTAATTATTCCTTCATAGGCTTGTTCTTGTTATCCTTGGCTTGTTGGGTTCTCAACCTCTCTTATATAGTAGCTATTTTTGAGATAAACTGAGATTTCTTCCTTGGATCAGATTCATATCTACCATTGACGGTGGTTTTTGTTATGTAAGTTGTTTTTATTATAAGATTTTTTTACAATCTTTTTCTTGATTATTGTTTTGTAAACACTTTATGAAGAATTATGAATTGGTTATATGGGTTCTTGGCATGCATATTTGATCCAGTTGGTATGCAGGTGTAATTTGGGAATCAAATCTTGATGAATCTTAACTTTGGAATCAATTAAATTGAGGTAGGATGCTCCATTCCATATAGATCCATGGTAAATGATTGTTGGCATAATATGATGGTATGTTATTGAATTATTTGAGGCCCATTATTGAGTTTGATTTCATGTGTGTGTGTTTAGCCCATGAGACGCATGTTTGATAGTGATCACATATGTGTACATCCATATCCTATGAGACTACACTTGATATGGTATATTGTGCCTATATGTTCTATGCTATGTTGTGTGTGACTGTATGTACTACAGAGGTTTTACTTATAGTAGAAAGTGATAAGTGGACCATCTTGGATTGGTTAGACCATAGAGGGGGAACATGTGAGACATGTGATGACAAACATGATGGACTAAGACATAGGGTATGGGTATGATGGATTTCAGACCTGACCCAGGGAACATGTGTGATATAATGACCTTAGGGACTATCCCAAGGTAGAGAAATGGTAAAATGTCCTTGAGTCCTGACCTGTGAGTGAGATAAGGTATGTTGACCTTGTGGCCCGACCCATGACTAAGATGGGGGTTAACGACCTTGTGGCCCAACCCGAGGCTTATTGTTCTTATGGTTTTTTGAGGATATATTTGGTGGAATTGTGGATGAACATGTTCACGACATCAATTTTGAATGTTCTTATAGCATGGGGATGAATAATGTATGACCAGAGTTCATGGAGAATTGGTTAGAAAATGACCACTTGACACATTATTGATTGATGGTTGATTTCATGATTTTTTTTCATAACATACACTTATTATACATGTGCACTTATGTTAAGGGAAAATTTGTGGCGTCCTAATGGGTTTATACTCATGCATTGAACAAGTATCTCAATGTGAATATAGATCTCATGATCAGGGATCTGGGAAAGAGAAAATTCCCAATGATAGGGAGCTGAGGAGATGAAGTTTGGTGTTCATAGGCATTATCGAGACATAATCTGTAGTGATGTCATGATGTCTTTACAATTTCTTATTGCTTTCCTTACACTATTGTCTGAAATAGAACATTCAAGGTCCTTTATTTATTATTTTATATTACTGTGACATACCTAACATTTCATTTATTATATCATTGTTATTACCTTATTCCACTATCCCTTTTTGGGTGATTATTATTGTTATTTATTATTATGGTATAAAACCATTGATAATGAGGGTATATTTTCACTATTATATCATTCATAACCTCTATACTAGTTGGTAACCTCTTGTATAGAGGCTTTCATGAGGTCATGTGGCACTCCAGCCCAGACTGGGTGATTTGGGTTAGGGCATTACAATATATGATTTTTTTTCACTTCCAATATATACAATCCAGGAAACTGATAATTCTTGCAAAACCCTATTATTAACCAATATAAAGTAATCTTGTAATATTATTATAATTAGGTGATCAATAAAATCACTCTAAAAAGTATCAAAAATTGCATAATAAAATATCTTTAAACATTTGATTATAGTAGAATCACTAGTTTGAATGTATTCATCAATAGAAGTTAATTGGAGAACATATAAAAAAAATTAATAGGTAAATTCACTAAAGATAAAACCATGTTTTGGTTTTTGTTAAATTAAACCACACCTCAATAAATGTTAGTATATAATGGTTTTATACATATCAATTTTATATTGTGATAGATGGAAATAAAAAACTATATGGGGGGGTTAATATTATTTTAAAACTTTAAAAAAAAATAATCAATTAGATTTTATTATTATATGAATAAAAAATGAAGTGCATGGTTGAAAATATAGTTAAATAGAAATTAAAATATAAACAAGGTATTTTTATAGTGGTTTAGATAACTAAGATCCTAATCCACTCTTCAATATTCTCTACCTGATGAGAAGATTAGTACCCACGAAGAAAAATCACTATTAGTGTTATGATAACCTATTTACAGACACTTCATTTTATAATACCCAGAGGCACAAAATTTACTTTTTACAAGGAGTCATAACGAAGTCTAAAATGGATTTTTTATGGGAGTCATAATCCAAGAAACATCATTTTTGTTGGTATAATAACCAAGATGAGACTTTCTTTTGATTTGGAAAAGCATAAACTAGTTCTAGCAATTATAAATAGAATAAAGAAAAATAACATGAACAAAACTAGAGAACAATAAAAACCAAAAGAGATAGTAAGGTATTGAAGATGATGTAACTGGATGATATTTTATCAGTTTAATAGTAATAAATAGAACAATTGAAGTTCCTTACTGATTTTACCAATGGAATATTAATCTCAAAAGATAATAATCGTGTATCCAGAAAATTTTTCTTATTATAAAGTATTAAAAAATTCCTCAAGTTCTTCACACTACATGGCTTGATATCTATTTATTAACTAATCACCAAAGTCCATCTTCATATCTCTTTGCATAGGATTTTCCTAAACTCATCACCAATATTTAATGGTTAGAAATATTTAAAATAGGGAAACACATCATTAACTATTTAAAGCTCATGCATATTCAATAATAATATACAATCTCCTTAATTACTACATTAAACTAATTAAAACAAATTCTAATGTGTTTTTAGAACAAATGATATGTTTTCAATTAATTGAGATAACTATAAATGATCCCACTAACTTGTATAAATTCTAAAACTTAAAAAATATAAAAAATAGAGTATAAAATAAATAATATGAATTTTATTGTTTCAATAAGTATTTCCATGATAATTTTTTACTCAATAGTATAAATCATTGTCATTATATTGTATATTTATTTTAAAAATTAATAGAATAATTAAAAACAATCAAATAAACTTGTAGTGAAACATTTTATAAAAAAAATGAATAAATAGAGCATGATAAAAAATATAAATTTTCACGAAATAAACAGTGTAAAAAACTTACCATAAGAGCCAAGAGGCTATGAGGAAAAAGAATTGTGGTCAGTTAACTTATTGTACCATCGAAGTGCATGGTTGGAATACTGATCATGTGAAGAAATTCATCATGTGGTCCCTTACTTGTGGTAACTTTAGAATAACCTATTAGATAAGTATTAGTTCATGTAGTCACTTGAAATATACCTCATGTGGTCACCTAAAATACTAATAGTAGGTTTTCCATGGTAACATGCAATCACCATGAAAGGTTCTTATGGTAACTTAAAATAGATTCACTATTACTTAAATATAATCATGGTAAATTCCAAATATAAATCCTAGTCATTTAAAAATATTACTTAGACTCACTTAGAAAAATACTCATAGTTGCATAAAAAAATGACAAACTATCTCATTTAAATATTACTCCTGATCACTTAAAAATATAACTCACGATCGGTTAAAAATATAATTCACATTAACTTGAAATAGATTTTAGGTAACATGAAAAATACCTCATAGTATATTTTTTTGTGGTTTCATAGTCACTTAAAATACCTAAGGAAAACTTTATAATATTAGTCACATTAGATTCATGTAGTCAGAGAAGCCACTTCTATTGAGAGAGGATGAAAAACTGGCTGGTTCTTCGATAAATGAAACCTGATATAAAGAGGTTCTACCTAGTTAGAGATACTAGAGTGTTTTTTGTGCTAGTGTTTCACTGTACTACATTTTAAAATCATAGATATACAGTGAATGGATGAATTTTCAATGTGAATCAGAAGAGTATGTGTAGTGCATGATGCACTAATGATAACACCTAGACAGAGGATCTTGAGGAAGGGAAACCATGGAGTTGCCCATATCATCAAATTATTACATAGATTAAGATAATAGAAACAATATAATGAACAATTTCTATATATATATATATTCATATATATATATATATATATATATATATATATCTTTTCAAAAGAAAATTTATGATATATATAAAAAATGAAACAAGATATTCTATATAAGTGATAAATTATTAATATTTAAATTACATTAAAAAAATAGTAAAATTTAATTATAAGAAAGTATTATTAAAAAATGAACTAATATGATTACATTATATAGAATAATAATACAAAAATTGATGTGAGGGAATTTTTTTTAATAAATTCATATACCAGTTAAATTTATGAAATTATAAATGCTTAAACAATTTAAAATAAAATAAATTTGTGGTAATTATAATTTAACTAAACATGAATACCAAATAATTGGTACAATAAATGATTAGAAAATTAATTTTTTTGAGTAATTATATGTTAACAAAACATGAATAATAAAAAATTAACACATAAGTTTAAATAGTAACAATATCATAATTTTTGTAAATTAAAAAACCAAACCTTTATTTAAATCTCCAAAATATCTCCCACTTTATGAAATTTTTTAAGAAATAAAAAAAAAAAAAAATCTCTAAAACATTGTCCCTTTTAAATAATAAACAGTTACAAAAAACAAGAATTATAAAAGTATATCATTTTCATAAAAATTTATATTTAATTACAAAACTCATGTAAGAAAATATTTGAAACTCAATCAAATTTTTACAACCAGTAATTATTACAGAAAATTATGCTTCCCACATACTAATTTCATACTTCATTTTCTCAAATATCACAAAATATAATGGTTTAGTGAATATGTTAGTTTTTTTTCAATTGTAAGAAACTATAAACAAATAGATCTTTATTCACATAATCAATTTTAAAATGAAATATAACATCTATATTTTTTTTGAGAGTGTTATAAAGGATTTATAGAAATTTAAATTTCACCAGAATTGTCACCAAAATTATAATTTTACCATAACTAATATTAGAGTCACAAAAGTTTTTTTAATCAAAATAGTTCGAGAACAACAACTAGAATGAACAACATACTCAACCTCAGCTATTGATAATGCAAAAGAATGTTGTTTCTTAGAAATTCATGAAAATAAATTCTTACATATAAAATGACACAAACCTATTACGCTTTTCTGGTTAATCTTACAACCTCCAAAATTAGATTTAGAATAATATAATAAATAAAAAAAATCTAATTTGAATAAAATAGACCACTACCAATAGTTCCTTTAATATATCTAATAATTCTCTTAACAACTTTTAAACGAAATTACTTAGGATGCAACTAAAATCTAATACACAAAAAAACTAAATAAATTATATCTAGTATGGATGTAGTCAAATAAATTAATCCACCTATCAATCCTCTATATAATTTAATATCAACACACTTTCCATATTTATCCAAATCCAATTTAGAATTTTTACTAATAGGTGTTTTCATATACTTTCATGAATCAAGGACAAATATTTTAACATGTTCTTTATCATAAATAGATATATTTAACAAAATACCATATTTTCTTTGATTAATTTGTAAAACAATAAATTTATTTAATTTCCCCATTAAACACTTAACAAACTCACTTGTCACCAATTTAGAAGAATCATTATAAATTAATTCATTTTCAAAACGAAATATTATATCATCAACATATATATGTACTATAAAAAATCTTGTTCTTATTTTTTTATCTTTATTTGAGTGTTTGAGTTTAGGATAGTCAGTACTGATGTTCCATTTCTTCTTGCACTCATAACAGGTTAATTTTGAAACATCATTATTATTACTATCATCAAATTTCCTATAATTATTTTGGATCTTAATTTTGAACATCCTCTTTCCACTTTTGTTTCTCATAAATTTGAAAAAATTATTTATAAAATAAGCCATCTCTTTGTCACTTTCATGGAAATTAGATTCATAATAGTTATAAGAATCATTAACATTAGATTTAAAAGTAACACCTTTATTATTTATAATCTCCTCAAAAATAATATTTTTCAATTCAATCTCATACAAAAGCAAAGAAATGATTAGTTTATATAAAGTATAATCTTTAAAATTAATACTTTTATTGATCACCACTTTCCTTGAATGAAATATGTTTTTAATTCTCTTAACAAAAATTTCACAAGATCTTTATTTTCCAATACTTCACTAAGTTCACTCATACCATTTGTACTTATTATAAACTAGTGAAACATTTGGTTCACTATCTCATATTCTCCAGTCTTAAAATCTTAGTATTCTTCTTGTAGAATTCCCATATTGGTTCTTTTATGCTTATCTATCCCATAGTGAGTAACTTGCAGTATTATCTAAATGTTGTAGGGTGTCTTACATGATGAAACATAAATATAAAAACATTAACTTATAAAACAATACAAAAAATTCGTTACTTTATAAATAATAACATAATTTTCAATATCATAACCTAAAAGTGTCTTTGAATCATCTTTGTGTATATCATATTATTTCTCCATGATTTTCCAATGATCTATAGTTAATTTATTTAGGAATGTTTCTATTTGATCTTTCCAATATCTGTAATCAATTCTACTAAAAATGGGGGATTTAAGGTATACAACTATAATTCACATTAATACCTAACATCCTCAATATCTTAAATTTATTATTTTAATAGTTAGGTCTAGGATATTTATGATTAAAACAATAGTTAAAAATAAACTACAAAATCTATGTGCTAATGTATTTTTATCTGACACTAATTTTTAGTATCAAGGAAAAGAATGATTGTGTTAAACTATCCTTAAGAAGATTTTACCCTATGATACCAATTATTGGATTAAAATAGATGAAAACAATAGACTGGGGGGTTAATATTAATTTATAACCTTTTAATACAAATAATCAATTATAGTTTATTATTATATGAATCAAAAGTGAAGTGCAGTGTTCATAATATAGTGTATAAGAGATTAAAATATAAACAAAAATTTTTTATAGTGGGTTTGATCACCAATACCCTAGTATACTCTTCAATATATTCTACTCAGTAAGAAGAATAATACCCACTAAGAAACTCACTATTAGTTTTGTGATAACCAATTTATATAAACTACCTTTTTTAATAGACATCGACAAAACCCTAACTTTTTACAAGGAGTTATAACCTATTTTGACCTACCTTTTCTTTGGGTTACACTATAACATCCCAAGTAAATAAAGAAAATGAAAATTTTTATATTTATTAATATTTATTAATTAAATATTAATTCTACTTTAAATGGGATGCTATGTTCTATGGCGTACCTGATACTCACCAATGGGTTTCTTTGAAATCCTACGTTGCACACTAATAATATAATATTATTATTTTTAAATGGTAGTTAACGCCTAGCCGTTGTATTGATAGGAAAGAATAGAACTAACTAGAGTATGATTATACATGTTTTTAAATAATTTTACATTTATCCAATAAAATTTAGAGTCTTAAAATAAGTAAATAATTCAATTTTAAGCATAAATACTCTAATATTGACTAAAAGGTCGATTTACTACCTTTTAATGGAGAACCCTCTTTAAATCTAGTTTTTGTCACTTTTATATGTTCTATTTGACAAAATAAAATTCCTCTTTATAATAGGGACACCAAATTTACTTTGGTTGAAATCTTGGTTTTTTCTAATAAAGTTCATTTTTTAACGAATAGTGAAAAATACTGTATTTTAATTCAAAAGTGCCTTTTAATATAATTTATTTATATGGTTATATTATTTTTTTAATTGGTTTTAATGTGTAATTAGAATATATTTTTACCATTTAATCTAATTTTGTTCATTGGAAGTAATTTCATTTTGAAATTGGACATAAAAAAGTGTTAATCTTTTGTTAGTTATTATTTCTTAAAAACACGCAATTTGTTTTAACAACAGGAATTAATTTTAAATTAATTTATACCACTTATGTGTTTTGAATTTGGAAAAATGGATTCCATATTTGGAATCATTAGGTCCAAATTGTGTAAATAGGTAACTTTTATTTTTAGACATTTTAAATATTTACTTTAAGTAAATATTTTATTTACCATGATTAAAGGGTAAATATAGTAAGTAAGGGTAAAATATAATATTATAATAATATTAAATTACCCTAACATGTGTCATAATCCTATTGGAAGATAACTATCTGACCATGGGCATCCTTTGGTCGAATGTGGGACCCCATGGAGCCACATGGGAGTAATAATGACATTTTATATTAATTAATTTAAAGTAAAGACAAAAATGACATAAACAAATATATTTTAGTAAATAAACTTTTACATAGGGTTATATAAGTTATATTTTAGACTAAATATTATTTGGAAATCTAAAAAGATTTCCTACATCATGGTAATTTTTTTATAATATTTGGACTTCAAATAAATTAAATTATTTATGACACAATAATGATACAATATTTACCTCATCAATAAATTATTTAAATAAATAAGATTATAAATATTAAAACAATATCCAAAACTTGTCCAATTCTTATTGGATTATTTTATTTCAACCATGAGTCATCTTAAATTTGATATTAACGAATAGTTGACCTTTTGAAACTGAAGATGAGATTATAATAAAATAATTGTTTCAAAATTACCTAAAGAGCCCATCCTCTCCCTTATAAAAATCCCTCACTTCTAACCCATTTCTCAAACTTCTCAAGCTTTTTACTAGTAAAAACTCTGCTCCAATAAGCTCCCAAGCCTTACATTAGGCAGAAAACACTTCATGAAACCCATTTGGTTCAAACCAAGGGGAGTTACTCAATTTAAAGGTAACGTCTCCTCTTAAGTTATTTTGTTTTATTTTACTTCTCCAACCCCATAAACTCTTTTTATTCCTTTATTTTTTAACAACACCAGTATCCTAAATATACTAGGATGTTTTTTTGAGAAGGATTCGAACTAGAAATACACACTCCTTCATCTAATGGGTGAAGAACATACTGTTTCTGTGAATGGAAAACTAACGCCTCACGAAGCGATGATTGTTCAATTATCTCCTACCTCCTCTTATGGTGGCCATTAAGATAGAACTGTATTTATATATGATATATATTATATTTTTTTTCTATTTTATTCTGTAATTTTTATTTAAAAACATACCTTTATGCTTTCCAATATGTGTAAACATGATAATTTCATTAAGGAAGTGCAGACTACCACCCCCTTAAAGTGATATGACTCGTTAATGCCTTATGTGGAACGTATAAAGATGGAGTTAATGAAATTATGTAACATATATATCATATGATGTTATACTGGAATTATAATATACTTATGTATCATTAATTTTTCATTCCATTAAATATTAAATAGAAATGAAAGTAGCGTTCATGCGTACGTATGACTTACCATCTCCATGAACGGTGCATTTCATTTCTTGTCTCCAAATGTTATGTAATATTATAAATATATATATATACACTAGATATATATGATATATATGATATCTAAATAATTAATATCATTCTGTAGAAAATGGAGTTTTGACCACATGGACAAATTGTAATTATAACAAGTTCATTTTTAACTCAAATTCTGAACATCGACAAAATGTCCGATATGAACTCAAATAATTAACTAACTGTTATTGAAAGGTAATAAGTGATATAAAAGTAATAATAAACATTAAAAATTTTATTAATCAAGTATAAATTAACTTAAATTTATTATTCAGGAAGAACAAGGAACATATGAGTCAAGTTGGACACAAGGTAAGTGATTTTTTATCTCACTATTAATTCCATGAGATTTCCATTATTCATCACTTATTTATTGCATGTGGTGTATTGTGTAATGAAATTTGATATATATTATCATGATTATATTTATATTCATGGTATTCTGTGATTCATTTGGTGGTTATTAACTTTTCTCACATGACTCGATTGATTACAACATGGTAAGGGGTTTTCATCTCACTTTTTATTACCACGAGATTCATGATATATTAGCCTCTATTTCCTATTGTGTGATGGATGTACTACATAGGATTGTATTCTTTGTTTAATAAACTTTAATTTATGGGTATTTAAATATTCATTGTGTGATCTTTCTTTAATGGGGTGCATGTTTCGTAAGTTACCATATCGGTAAGGGGACCTTTCACCCTCCTCTTTTTAAAAGTCTTCTTTTTGTTATGTATTTTAATTTACAATTTTTTATGTTGGGATATGTTATTATATATCCTTATTTATGTAAAATTTATGTCCAAGTGATGATATATCCTTTTCTCTCTCATAAACTTATTTTCTGAATTTTAAAGTGACGTCGTTAGGCTGTCGAATATCTGGAAGAAAACTTCATAACCCAATTTCAATTTTTGGGTTAAACATCTACTTCTTGATTATGTCGTGCTATGAATATGTGTGAATAAAATCTGATTGTTTCACACTTAATATCCACTTATATTTGGTGTATTTATATTTTCACACATAATTATGTAATTGATTTATCCTTAATCTAAGGACACCATCATTATAAGGGATTTCTTCTCAATCTACATTTCCATTGAGACTTTATTGTTGATATTCACCAATCCAATCTTATATGGTGTATATACTATCATTTGGCATATTATATCATGAATAAATTTATTCTCATGATATTATTAAGTTCTGATTAAATTTTATTCCTCAATTATTTGTATTCTAGGGTTTCTCATTTTGTAAAAAACTCTTTAACTAAAATATTGTTTTAAATGTTTTAAAGGTTTATTCTTCTAAATCATTCACATTAATGTCCATGTTTTAAAAATAATTTTAAGGATTTATTCATATGTACATGAATGTTTTGAAATTTAAATTTCTTTAAAAAGATTCAAATTGGTATGGGACACTTTGATTCAAAAATCTCTTTATTTAATATTTTAAATGGTTTTGAAAAATGGTTTGATAAAAGCTTTGATTTTGTAAATATTTTGAAATGATATATTCTGATTGAAATGTGGAAATGTTATATTTCCATTATGTTTGTTTTATGGGTTGTGAATATGTTATGGCTATTGGTCATTTTTTACGTATATTGGTGGTTCCATGATAAACCTAGGGCAGGTGGGCCTAAGATTGCTCTCCAATGCATTGGGTAACTTGATGGAGGTAAACGTTAATGTTTCTCCTAAGAGATTTAGGGAATATACTGTGATGGGTATACCAAATTTGAGTCCCTCTATAGCTGTGATAGCTACAATGTACGTATGTTATTTATGTCGTAGGTTACCTTTAGGATTTATGATTTCTATGTGTTGTTCATAAATATTATGATTTCATGAGGCATGTTATGATTGAAAAGTATGGTTTAGTTGTTTTGTATTTATTGATGGGATAATTTTTTCATTCCTTATTTTATATCCCTTACTGAGATTTTTATGCTCATCCCAAGTTTTTTAAATCTTTTCCACATGACTTAAAGATGAATAACGGTCAAGGATGGGATCAAGGAAATGTCATGCTATCTAAAACATGGAACTAGACATGGCTCTTTTTTAGAGAGTTTTTATTTTTTGAAAAAATGGATACTGAGTAGAGTTGTGGACATGTAATATTCATGTTGTTATGTAAATGTTGTGACCTAATTCTCTAAAACTCTAAACCTTAAAAGATCCTCAATGTGAATTATCCATTTAATTTAATATTATGTAATGTTTAAGGTTGGGTCCTTATAGTTGGTATGAGAGGTCGGTTTAGACAACTTTAGGGATTAGGAGTTTTCATTAAACACAGGGTTAGTCCCTATGTCTATTATTTCAGTTAAATCCTTGTTTTATGACTTTTGGTAGATCAGGGAAAGTTAGTTATGGATAGAAGGATGATGATCTCAAATGACATTCTTATCTCTTCCTGATGACTTTCTTGCAATAATTATTGCAAAGTCGTGTTCGAATGATTGTGAAACTTTTTCTAACATACAACTCACTTGCAAGAAATTGTTAGAGAGATCAAACACCTCCACCGATATCATCGTGGATCATGGGTTGTATTTAATCAAATCCTATTTTCACAATATTCTCATATTTTCATGAAAGGTAAATATTTTCAAGGAAAATTCAAATATTTTACCTTATCACAAGATTTTGAAGCATATTATGATTTTGGAAAAGGTGATAAAGTAGGAGACCCTTGGGAAACCTATTTATATTTGATTTTAAAATATAGTCTCTCAGTACATACTTATGGTATTTTAAAATGACCACTGATTGAAAGTTTCAACTCAAACTCAGTCCGACTGTTTTATAAAAATCTTGTTTTATCAATTGTTTTGAAATTATATGTCATGCATGATTATTTTCCAAAACTATTTTTCTGTGAATACCCATATGACCCACGTTGTACGAGGTGTATTTGGATGAAGGAAGCAAATGATTTTGAAGGATATCTAAATCATTGTTACAATGAATGGAAATATTACCTATGTGAACAAGATAATGATGAAACCAAGTGAACAAAATGATTAAGGTATAAGGTTCTTTATTATGAGGATCGTTTCATTGTATCTTATGGTGGTGAAATTAAAAAAAAGACAATATATATAATACATAAAGAATTAAGAAATGCAGATCATAATGATTTGGGATGAAAATGAGAGGTATAAGGAAACCATTGAAGTTAAAACAAGTCATTGTTATTTTTGAGTTTTATAAGAAGGACACACTAGTGCAGAAAACGTTATTTACATCACTATTTTTTACATCGGTTATATATAACGGATGTGATAATCTATGAAACATGGTTTTTTTACGTCGGTTATAAAATAACCGATGTAAAAAATGCGGTGAGTAGATTTATAACGTCGGTTATTATAATAACCGACGTAAAAAACCAAAGCGCGGGGGTTTTTTTACATCGGTTATTTTATAACCGACGTAAAAAACTATGATTTTTGATGTCTTTTTTACGTCGGTTATAAAATAACCGACGTAGAAAAAGCCGTATCTGATACATTTATAACGTCAGTTATTATAATAACCGACGTTATAAATGTAAAAAATAGTTTATAACATCGGTTATTAAATAAACGACATTATAAAAACATTTAAAAAATTAACAACCCCCGAGGGTTTTCATCTACGAATTTTCATTCGACAGTCCGGCGGCTCGTCTCTCTCGCGCGATAAACCCTAATCGGGTTGTCGATCTCACTGCATTAAACTCGTTTTTCCTAAAACGTTTATCATCTTTACTCTCCTCGGATCTATCATATCAACTCGAAACACTCAAGTAAGCCTTCTACGAATTTATTTCGTTCGTTTTTTCCCGGATAGTCTATATTTATGTTTTTCAATTTTTGTGTGATTTCAACTCATTCGATTTTTGTGTGATTTTTTCTCAGATCTATCATCTCAACTCGTTTTGTGTGATGTCAACTCGCAACACAAAAGGCATTCCAAAACCCCCATTTCATGTAAGCCTTCAACTCACAACACTATATTTTTGTGTGCTTTTTTTCATTCGTTTTTCCTACATCGTATATTTTTTGTGTCCCAATTTTTTTTTATGGATTTGGATATGTCTTTAATTTTATATATTCATTTTATCTTGAAATTGGGTGGTTTTAATGTGTGACTCTTAGGTTAATATTTGGGTGTATTTTATAACCTATGAAAGTGATTCATTAATTTTGAAAGGGGAATCCAATTATGGTTTTTTAATTCTTTGTTGTCATGTGGGCCTCAAAAGGGGGGGGGGGTTGAATGGGTGTTATGTGTAAAACCTTGTCACACTTCTTGAAGGTGTTTTATGAAAAAGTTTGTTTTTCATGTGTATTGTTTGTGACATTATTTGAGGTAAATTATTAAAATATGGGGGTGGTTTAATAAATGTGCATTGAGATGAAATTTATATTTTGGATTTGTATTGGTATGATTTTTTTCTTGAATGGGGGTTTTGGAATGTCTTTTGTGAGAAAAACATGGTTGTTCCTCTTGGGATTGTTTTATGAAAATTGAAAATGATTTAGTGAGTTAAAAAAAGTGATAAAATGGTGTAAATGCAATATTTTGGCGATGTTATTCACCTAATAAGGGTTTTTGAAAGGTAAATAGGTGATTTAAGATGTCAAACATTTTCAGAATGTTTTATAAATTGATGAATTGTTTTATTAAATTGTGATGTTGGTGAGAAACATGTTTGTGGGCTATTTTGTGTGATTTTTTTGATAAAATAAATTATGATATTAGTTATCGAGAAAATTGTGATCATTTGACTAGTTGAATATAAATGATTATTTTTAATTGTCATTCGATCATTTAAGTAGCCATATTTAATAATATTTAATTCCTTCTATTTCATGCTGAAGTATATATTAAATTCATGTGTTTTTTGTTGTTCCCTATCCCTAGTTTTATATGTAAACCATTGTTTGGGGGGTTTTCCGGGGGGTGGGGGGCTGTCCAGAGGGTTGGGGGGTGTCCAGGGGGGTGTCCAAGGGGGTGGGTGGGTGTGGGGGGCTATCCAAGGGGGTGGACGCCTGTCCAGAGGGTTTTGGGGGTTGTCCGGGGGGTAGGGGGCTGTCCAGAGGGTTGGGGGGTGTCCAGGGGGTGTCCAAGGGGGTCGGGGGTCGGGGTGGTGTCCAAGAGGGGTGGGGGGTGCTGTCTGGAGTGGTGGGGTGCTGTCCAGGGGGTGGGGGGGGGGGGGGGGCTCTCCAAAGGGTTGGGGGTGTCTAGTGGGGTGTCCAAGGGGGTAGGGGCTGGGGGTGGTGTCCATGAGTGGTGGGGGTGTTGTCTAGAGGGGTGGGGGCTATCCAGGGGTTGGGGGCTGTCCAGAGGGTTGGGGGGTGTCCTGGGGGGTGGGTGGGTGTGGGGGGCTGTCCAAGGGGGTGGAGGCCTGCCCAGAGGGTTTTGGGGGTTGTCTGGGGGGTGGGGGGCTGTCCAAAGGGTTGGGGGGTGTCCAGGGGTGTTTGGATTTACATTGTGATTTTCTCCATCTGAGTTTTTATTTTAAATATTATTTGATTCTCATGTTTACTCCATTCTCTCCAATTTTCTATCAACCATGTAGGCACAATGGTTTTCTTTTATTCAATGGAATTTAAAACTGTTATATCTAACTATATTTTCTTTTAATAATAATATTCAAGCATATTTTTTTAAATACGCATAGATTTGTTTTATATTTCAAAATTGTTTTACATTCAAATTATGATTTTTTTCATATAAACTTATATTTGTCTTATCTTAAAAATATATATATTTTTGATATTTGTTATAGGTAATAATGAGTCGAAGTTGGATAACGGCACATCGAATGAGTAATGAATATGAGGAAGGTGTTGATGCCCTTTTGGAATTTTCTAAACGAAATGTTCCAAGTAGTGACATTTTTTTCTGTCCATGTCTGAAATGTTTGAATATGAAGAAGTTGAAAAGTAGAGAGATAAAAGATCATCTGATATGTCATGGTTTTAATCCGAGTTACAGCCCATGGATTTGGCATGCTGAAACTGGATGAAATGTCACTGATGATGATGATTCACAAGATGGTAACTCCGATGGAATTGAAGAAATGATTCACGATATTGTAGCATAACAAATAGAGATAGAACCGACAATTGCGCGTCTATATGGTGATGCTGAAAAACCATTATATCCTAGTTGTACAGATTTTACGATTTTATCAGTGGTGTTAAGATTGATTAACCTGAAGGCGAAACATAGATAGAGTGAGATAAGTTTTACAGAGCTGCTACAATTGATGAAAGACATTCTTCTAAAAGATAACAGTCGTCCATATTCACATTACAAGGCCAAGAAAATATTATGCCCGACGGGATTGGGATACAAGAAAATACATGCCTGTCTGAATGACTGAATTATATATAGAAAGGAATATGAATTTCTGTCAGAGTTTCCTAAATGTGGGACATCACGGTATAAGGTGAAAGAGAAATCACAGGCTGATATTGAGATTATAAAGCTCCCTGCAAAGGTATTTTGGTATCTTCCTATAATTCATCATTTCAAACGTTTATTTTCTAATTCACATGATGCAAAAAGGTTAAGATGGCATGATGATGAGCGGGTATGTGATGGAAAAATACGTCATCTAGCTGATTGTCCACAATGGTAGAAAATTGATGCGCAGTACTCTACATTTGGAAATGAAATAAGAAATCTCAGATTAGGGTTGTGCACAGATGGAATGAATCCATACCGAACCCTCAGTAGCACAAATAGTTCATGGACTATTTTATTGGTAATTTACAACCTCTCTCCTGAAGTTTGTATGAAGCGCAAATATGTCATGTTGAGTATAATGATCCCTGGTCCAAAGCAACCCGACAATGATATTGATGTTTACTTGTCACCGCTGATTGATGATTTGAAACTGTTATGGGTTGATGGTATTAGGGTGTATTATTCTTATAAAATGGAATATTTTCAACTGTATACAGTGCTTCTGTTCACTATTAATGACTTCCCAGCGTATGGAAATTTGTCTGGATACAGTGTTAAAGGGCATAAAGCATGTCCAATTTGCGAACAACAGACGTCATGTTGTCAATTGCATAAAGGGAGGAAAACAGTGTACATGGGTCATCGAAAGTTTTTGCCTATGGATCACCCTTATAGAAGACTAAAAAAGGCATCAATGGCTCAAAAGAATTTGATACTGCTCCAAAACCTTTATCACCAGATCTGTATTTTGAGAGGGTGAAAAACCTTGATGTGACATTGGGAAAGACACATAAATCTGGTAATGATAGACATATTTGGAAAAAAGGTCAATATATTTTGTGCTACCATATTGGAGGTATCATGAAGTTAAACATAATATTGATGTCATGCACGTGGAGAAGAATATATGTGATTGTCTTATTGGAACATTTTTAGATATTAAAGGAAAGACTAAAGATGGATTGAATGCAAGATTAGACTTACTATCAATGGGAATACGTTTGGAGTTAGCTCCCACTCCTAAAGGAAGATGAACATTTCTTCCCCTGGCTTGTCATACATTATCAAAGAGGGAGAAAATTAGATTTTGTCAGTATCTTCATGATATAAAAGTGCCTCAAGGTTATTCTTCAAATGTAAAATTTTTTGTCTCATTGAAGGACTTGAAGTTGATAGGTATGAAATCACATGATTGTCACGTCATGATGCAACAAATTCTACCAGTTGCATTGCGTGGAATATTGCCCATTCGTGTCAGAAAGACTATGATGAGGTTGTGTTATTTTTTCAATTCAATTTGTAACAAGGCGATTGATGTGAATGCTTTGAAAATTTTGGAAAAGGATGCAATTTTTATACTTTGTCAATTGGAAATGTATTTTCCTCCAACTTTTTTTGATATAATGGTGCATTTAATGATTCATCTGGTTTGAGAAATAAAGCTTTGTGGACCTGTATATCTTTGTTGGATGTATCCTTTTGAAAGGTATATGAAAATATTAAAGGGGTATGTTAAAAATCCATATCTACCTGAAGCCTCCATTATTGAAAAGTATATTTCTGAGGAGGTAGCAGAGTTTTGTACGAGCTACTTGGCTGCGGCGCAACACATAGGTTTGCCTCTATCTTTCCATGAACGAGTTAATAATGAGGGAAAGGGGATTCGTGGCTTGGAAGTCAAATCATTGTCAGCTGAACAGATGAAGAAGTTAGAATCATACATCTTGAATAACATAGCTGATGCTCAACCGTATATCACATTGCATATTAATGAGTTGAAAAAATGGCATCCAAAGAAGAAAGAAATGTGGATTTTGAATGAGCACAACAAAACTTTTTTGTCATGGATTAAAAATAATTTTCTTGGTAGATCAGATGTATCAGAGACATTAAATTGGATAGTGGGTGGTCCATGTTTAAATTTGATAACATGGTCCGGTTATGACATTAATGGCTATACATTTCATACAAAAGCTCAGGACAATAGAAGTGCAGTTCAAAATACTGGTGTATTGGCATTTGCAGAAGCAATGCATTTTTCAAGTGCTAAGGACAAAAACCCAATTTCTGCATCAAGTGCATATTATGGAGTGATTGAAGACATATGGGAGGTTGATTACTTTAAAATTAAAGTTCATGTTTTTAACTGTAAATTTTTTATCGGTAAAAACAGTGTTAGACACGATGAATTTGGAATAACACTTGTTAATCTGAATAGATTGGAAGACACAACTGATTCTTTTATAATGGCAACACATGCAAAACGAATTTTCTATGTAGTAGATCAATCAGATATGCAGTGGGCTGTTGTTTTACAAGGGAAAAAACAATATTTTGGTGAGGATGAAGTTGATGAAGATGCTGATTTATGTGAGATCCCTACTTCCATGGAAAGATTAATAGAACATAATGATGAGCATGCTGAAGACATGGTTTGTGCCATAAGGAACGATCACGACGAAGGAATTTGGGAAAAAAATCCATTTGTACATTCCTAAAATTACAGGTAACATATTTTTATTTCTTGTTTACATTTATTTTTTTCATAAATGTTAGATGTTGTAAGTTTTTTATTTATTAACACATGTTTTAAAACAAAATAAGTATAAGTTTTTGTTTGTTTTAAGTTTGTTTAGTTTACTTTATCATGTTTACCATTACATGAATTATATATCTATTATTTTTGTTCAGTGACAATTAATTTACCATGTTTACCAGGTTTACCATGTTTACCATGTTTACCATCTTGACTATCTTTACCATCTTTACCATCTTTACCATTGTTTAACATGCTTACCATATTACCAATGTTTACTATTATGTAACATAGTACACCTTTCTATTTTCTGATTACAGTAGTATTAAAATATTTGAATTTGTATATTTTTGAACTAACGTTTGTTTTTTTGATTTGAAGGATAATGACAGATCATTCAGTTAATCAACCACATGATTATGGAGATGAGAATATTGGTCATACCTCTGGGGAGGAACATTCACATGCTCCTATTAGAACAAAGAGTTCAAAGGTTGGTAAACGTGGGTGCACACGTTTACCAAAATTATCAGTTGCCCGTACGCAGGATCAGAGGATAGTCATTGAGTTTGATGATGATGATATTCCTAGAGGTCCAAATGCAAATGATTTTAAGAGTTTTGTAGCAACTCAGGCTAAGAGCAAAGTAAGCATTCTGTATGATGACTGGAGAAGTGTGGATAAAGCAATAATCTCTCAGTTATGGGAGACGATTTTGGTAAGATCTTTTACTATTGTTTGAATATTCTTTAAATGTTTCTAGTATATATAATATGTTTAACCTCTTCTTTATCAGATGACATTTGATATTCCTGACACTGGAGGAGTCAAGAAGAAATGCTTATCGTTGGCTTCCAAGAGATGGAGGGATTTCAAATCAACCCTCTCATCTGATTTCATTTATGGTCATAAGAGTCATGACAATCCATTTCGTATATCTCCCTTTATAGATGAAGACACATGGAGAAAGTTTTTTGAAAGTAGAAGAAAAGAATCATTTTTGGTAAGGGCAGTGTAAACTTTTATAAGATTTCTTATATAAATGATCTTATTAACGTTTTGTTAATGATTTCTTATTCTTAATTTACAAAAAAACAAGGAAAGCTCATCAAGAGATCCAATATAAAAATGTATACCCTCATAGTTTATCTCGGGGAGGGTATGAATTATTGGAAGAACAAATGATGGTGGAAAAATTTCAACAACTAAGAGCAGAGTCTTCAAGCTCTAGAGAGGTGGCCCCTCCATCCCCGCCATATAGACATGAAAAATGGAAGAGAGCTCGGAAGGGAAAAAAAGGGCAATATCTTTCAGATGAATCGAGAATCGTAGCTGATAGGATTGTAAGATATATATTTTATTTATTTAAGTTAACCATTTTCTTCATATAATTTCAATCATTACAGAAATGTTCAATTAATTAATATAGGAGTCTCGGAAGGGCAAAGAATGCTTTATATTACTGAAAGATTTGAAAAGAATATAGTCACACAATGTTGGATGATGCCTTTTTGTGAGAGGTATGAAACACATCTCTGTCAAAGAGTTAATTATCTTTTAACATAAAAAACCACTAACGTTAAATTTTCTTTTATCAGTGATCATTGGATGTTAGGGGTTTTTTTCCCAAGGGAGAAAGCACTTTATTGGATATGCTCTGTCCATGATGATGTGCGGGAAAGTTTTAAGAATATATTGGAAAAGTAAGTTTCAATTTCTCAATAGTTTTATATATTATAATGAATTTTAAATTTACCCCATTAGTATTATTTTCTAACAGGGCATGGGCCTACTTTTGAAAAAATGCAATGAAAAGGAATGAAAATATCAAATATGTAAATGTGAAGGTAAATATCCATTTATAATTTATACTTTTTGATTTATTACATTAAAATAATATATTGAATTTACACTCATTCAAATAGAATTGTCATGAAAAACAAGGAGTCATTGAATGCGGATATTATATGTTAAGATTTATGTATGAAATAATAACAACTGGGATAGTTGTGAATTTTGACCTGGTAAGATTTCCTCTTAATCATTGCCATAATATTAAAATTTTATTTACTCATTATACATGTTAACTACTATCCTTTTCATTTGAAGCTTTTTGATGGCCCTCAACCCTATAATGCTAAAGAAATCAAACAACTACAAGTGGAGTGGTCAAATTATTTTACAGGTTTGATTAAATTTTAGTTTTTTGTAATGTAAAATTTAATTTTGAATATTGTCATTGTAATTGTGTATTTGGTAGTCGTTTAGGTTGGATTTAGTTTTTTTGAAGTTGACATTGTAAGTTTTGAATGTTATATATGTGAATGTTTAATTTTGCTCTACTTCTTGTTTTGTTCTAGTTATGATGGTTTTTCTGGTATGGATTCTGGTCAGGGGGAGGGGTTTCAAGGGTGTGGGGGGTGTTCAGTGGGGTTGGGGGTGTCTAGGGGTCTGGGAGGGCTGTCCGGTGGGGTGGGGGGGGGGGGGGGTTGTCGAGGGGTGTTTGGGGCTGTCCAGGGGGTTGGGGGGCAGTCCAGGGGTGTGGTGGGGGCTCCAATGGGGTGGGGGAGGGCTGTCTAGGGTGTGGGGGGGTATACATGAGGGTGGGGGGGGGGGGGTTGTCCCAGGGTGTTTAGAGCTGTCCAGGGGGTCGGGGGGCAGTCCAGGGGTGTGGTGGGGGCTATCAAGTGGGGTGAGGGGGTGCTGTTCAGGAGGGTGGGGGGTTGCAGAGGGGTGTTTGGGGCTGTCCAGGGGGTCAGGGGTAGTCCAAGGGTGTGGTGGGGGCTGTCAAGTGGGGTGAGGGGGTGCTTTTCAAGAGGGTGGGGGGGGGGGGAGTCCAGGGGTGTGGTGGGGGGATCCAATGGGGTGAGGGAGGGCTGTCCAGGGTATGGGGGGTATACATGAGGGTGGGGGGTTGTCCCGGGGTGTTTGGAGCTAGCCAGGGGGTCGAGGGCAGTCCAGGGGTGTGGTGGGGGCTGTCAAGTGGGGTGAGGGGGTGCTGTTCAGGAGGGTGGGGGTGTTGTCGAGGGGTGTTTCAGGCTGTCTAGGGGGTCAGGGGGAAGTCCAGGGGTGTGGTGGGGGCTGTCAAGTGGGGTGAGTGGGTGATGGGGTGCTGTTTAGAAGGGTGGGGGGTTGTCGAGGGGTGTTTGGGGCTGTCCAGGGGGTCGGGGGGCAGTCTAGGGGTGTGGTGGGAGCTCCAATGGGGCGGGGGAGGGCTGTACAGGGGGTATACATGAGGGTGGGGGCTATCAAGTGGGTAAATTTTATCTGTTATCAATGTAAATGCTTAAATTTTCTTTAGTTTATGTTTTGATCTTCTGTTTTTGTGGTACGAATTATTGATTTGGTTTCTGGTTGATTTTGGGGGAGAGTAGAGGACTGTAGTGGATTCGTTTTAAATTTTTTTTATCTTTCACGTCGGTTATTTTATAACTGTCGTGATAAAGAAATCGAGAAGCTTTTATCACGTTGGTTTTTTTTCATAACCGACGTGATAAACATCTGTGGCATGGTTTATCACGTCGGTTATGTAATAACAGATGTGATAAATGACCTGGGAAATGCTTTATCAGGTCGGTTAATCAATAACCGGCGTGATAAACGGCCTGGGAAATGGTTTATCACGTCGGTTATTTAATAACCAACGTGATAAATCATTTCCCAGGCCGTTTATCATGTGAGTTATTGATTAACCGAGGTGATAAACCCCTCCCGGGACTGGTTTAGCACGTCGTTTATTTAATAACTGACGTGATAAACCATATCCCAGGAGTTTATCACGTCGGTTATTCAATAACCAATGTGATAGAGCCACCCGCATGTGTTTATGACATCAGTTATTGTATAACCGACGTGATAAAGCCCCCCCGGGTTTATCACGGTGGTTATATAATAACCGACGTTATAAACCCCGCCCCCGAGTTTTTTCACGTCAGTTATTAGTTAACCGATGTGATATACACCGTGATGTTATGTATGTTACGTTGGTTTTTAAATAACCGTCGTAAAAAACATTATTTATAACGTCTTCCGTATTAACGTCGGCTAAAACCCGACGTAAAAAATGAAAAATAACCGATGTAAATAATGTTTTCTGCACTAGTGACAACACGTAGACCATGTGACAACCCATCACGTCGGACAAAGCTGTGGGAATCAAACCCACAACCAAATTGCGATTGGGATATACCACCTACCACTAGACTACGTGAAGCTCCTGGTTAGTATGACTTATTCTTTTTAGTTAAATGTTTTTATTGTTCAAGAATAAGTTTATTTGTGATCTTATATTTTATCAAATGGATATCCTTAGTATAATAAAATTATTTGGTGATTAAGTGATAAAAGTGATTTTGGAAGACGTTCTCTCTTTTGGAGAGCAATATATACCTATAAAAAATGTAATACTATGGGATTTAAGTTGTGGGGTAATGGTTGAAATATAATTTCTAGAAGAATTTATGTTTTATTTTGGAAATATAGATATCTATGTTATTTATGGAAATGACTAACCTATCATAGAGAATATGTGATTAGGTTAATTACACTTCAGTATGAGACTATAAGAGTAGTCGATACTATTTGGAGATAAATGTTAAGGTTTACTGTGGAAGACTATGAGATTAAATCCTTCTCAGTTTTGGGTTTCAATATTAGTTTGGATTATTTTGAAGAATTTTAAGGACAATTATGTATTGAATGGTCTTTCTTGAACTTAGGGTACTTTTGTTGAATTTTGGAGATTAAGAGTCGTAATGTTTTTTATAAAGGATTATCCATTTTTGGGGATTATATGATCTCGTACTAACCATTTTGGTTTTAGTTGATGTCTAAAGGCAAGGGAAATCTATAGTTCTTCTTTTTTGGATTATGTGATTCTCTAGAATATGATTCTTGTGCTTTTGATGTGACCAAGTCTTTTTGAATTCTAATTGTTTGGAGAAAATATTAGTTTTTGGTAGAAACTTATTAAAGGATGAAACTCTACTTGAAGGTAAGTAAATTTCATTATTTTCTTATTCTATGTAGTAAATGAATTCCTCAAAATTATGAAAAGGAATGTAAATTTTTTTTGTTGGTTTACATTTTCTACTGGGAATCAAAGACGGTTTAACACATCAGGTGGTTAACTTTCTCCTAATCATGTTTTCTACCACTCTCAATTTGAACTTAACCATTTGTTCTCACTTCCATACCCATGTTTTCCTACACGGAATCCATGTATGGGTTATCTTGAGTGACCTTTGTACTTTTATTTCATTCTATTAAAGTGATAGTTTTACAGACTATTTTCTGATGTGGGACTTTTAATGAAGTTTCCAATCCCAGTTTTAAAATTGCGAGGACACAATTACCAAAATGGTGGAAGGATGTAACCTCCCAGGTAAATAAAGAACATGAAAATTTTCATATTTATTAATATATGTGAATTAAATATCAATTCTACTTTAAAGGGGACACTATGTTCGATGGAGTACCCGATACGCAACAATGAGTTTCTTTGAAATCCTATGTTGCACACTAATAATATAATATTATTATTTTAAATGGTAGTTAACACCTAGCTGTTGTATTGAAGGGAATGAATAGAACTAACTAGAATATTATTATACATGTTTTTTGAATATTTTTACATTTATCCAATAACAGTTAGATGCTTAAAATAAGTAAATAATTCAATTTTAAGCATAAATACTCTAATATTCACTAAAAGGTCGATTTACCACCTTTTAATGGTTAACCCTCTTTAAATATAGTTTTTTTTTCACTTTTGTATGTTCTATTTGAAAAAAAAATTCTTTATAATCGGGACACCAAAATTTACTTAGGATGAAATTTTGGTATTTTTCAAATAAAGTTCATTTTTTTAATGAATAGTGAAAAACACAGTATTTTAATTCAAAAGTGACTTTTAATATAATTTATTTATATGGTTATATTATATTTTTAATTGGTTTTAAAGTGTAATTAGAATATATTTTTACCATTTAATATAATTTTGGTCATTGGAAGTAATTTAAATTTGAAATTGAACATAAACAACTGTCAATCTTTTGATAGTTATTATTTCTTAAAAACACGCTATTGGTTTTAACAGCAGGAATTAATTTTAAATTAATTTCAGCCACTTATGTGTTTTGAATTTAGAAAAATGGATTCAATATTTGGAATCAGTAGGTCCAAATTTTTTAAATAGGTAAATTTTATTTTTAGACATTTTAAATATTTACTTTAGTAAATATTTTATTTACCATGGTTAAAGGGTAAATATAGTAAGGGTAAACTATAATATTATAATAATATTAAATTACCCTAACACGTGTCCTTATCCTATTGGATGATACATATCTGTCCATGGGAATCCTTGGGTCAAATGTGGGACCCCATGGAGCCACATGGGAGTAATAATGACATTTTATATTAATTAATTTAAAATAAAGACAAAAATGACATAAACAAATATCTTTTAGTAAATAAATTTTTATATAGGGTTATATAAGTTATCTTTTCAACTATAAATATTATTTGGAAAGATGAAATGATTTTATACATCATGGTATTTGTTTTATAATTTTTGGACATCAAATAAATTAAATTATTTATGACACAATAATGATGCAATATTTACCTCATTAATAAATGAATTAAATAAGAAAGATTATAAATATTAAAACAATATCCAAAACCTGTCAAATTCTTATTGGATTATTTTATTTCAACCATGAGTCATATTAAATTTTATATTAATGAATATTTGACCTTTTTAAACCGAAGATGAGGTTATAATAAAATAATTGCTTCAAACTTTCCTTAAGAGCCCCTCCTCTCCCTTATAAAAAGACCTCACTTCTAACCCATTTCTCACACTTCTCAAGATTTTTTCTCGTGAAACCTATGATCCAATAAGCTCCCAAGATCCCTATATTCATCCTAGAAGCCTTAACTTAGGCAGAAAACACTTCAAGAAACCCATTTGGTTCAAACCAAGGGGAGTTACTCAATTTAAAGGTAACATATCCTCTTAAGTTCTTTTGTATTATTTTACTTCTCCAACCCCATAAACTCTTTTTATTCCTTTCTTTTGTAACAAACAATGTATCCTAAATATAATAGTATGTTGTTTTGAGAATTATTTTAACTACACTTATAAAAACCTCCCTCTTGTGGGCGGAAAACATACTATTTCTATGAATGGAAAACTAACGCCTCACGAAGCGATGATTGTTCAACTATCTCCTACCGCCTCTTATGGTGGCCATTAAGATGGTAATAAATTTATATATGATATATATTATATTTTTGTTTTCTATATTCTTCTGTAATTTTTATTTACAAACATACCTTTATGCTTTCTAATATGTGTAAACACGATAATTTCATTGAGGAAGTGCAGACTACCGCCCCCTCAAAGTGATATGACTCGTTAATGCCTTATGTGGAATGTATAAAGATGGAGTTAATGAAGTTATGTAACATATATATCATATTATATTATATTGGAATTATAACATACCTATTTATCATTAAGTTTTACTTCCATTAAATATTAAATAGAAATGAAAGTAGCGTTCATGCGTACGTACGGCTTACCGTCTTCATGAATGGTGCATTTCATTTCTTATCTCCAAATGTTATGTACTATTATAAATATTTATATATAGACTATATATATATGTTATATATGATATCTAAATCATTAATATGATTCTGTATATAATGGATTTTAGACCACATGGACAAATTGTAATTATAACAAGTTCATTTTTAACTCAAATTCTGAACATCGACAAAAATGTCCGATATGAACTCAAATAATTAACTAAATGTTATTGCAAGGTAATAAGTGATATAAAAGTAATAATAAAAATTAAAAAGGTTATTAATCAAGTAGAAATTAACTTAAGTTTATTATTCAAGAAGAATGAGGAACATACGAGTCAAGTTGGACATGAGGTAAGGGATTTCTTATCTCACTTTTAATTCCGTGATATTTCCATTGTTCACCACTTATTTATTGCATGTGGTTTATTGTGTAACACCATTTGATATATATTATCATGATTATATTTATATTCATGGTATTATGTGATTCATTTGGTGGTTATTAACTTTTCTCATATGACTTGATTGATTACAACGTGGTAAGGGTTTTTCATCTCACTTTTTATTCCCATGAGATTCATGCCATATTAGCCACTATTTCCGTTTGTGTTGTGAATGTATTACCCATGATTGTATTATTTGTGTTATATAATTTAATTTATGTGTATTTACATATTCATTGTGTGATATTTCTTTCATGGGGTGCATGTTTGGTAAGATACCAAATCGGTAAGGGGACCTTTCACCCTCCTCTTTTTAGAAGACTTCTTTTTTGTTATGTCTTTTAATTTAAATATTTTTATGTTGGGATATGTTCTTATATATCCTTATTGATTTAAATTTTATCTCCAAGTGATGATATATCCTTTTCTCTCGCATCAAATTATTTTCTTAATTTTAAAGTGATGCCGTTAGGCTATCGAATTTCTGTAAGAAAAATTCTTAACCCAATTTCAATTTTTGGGTTAAACATATAATTCTTGATTATGTCGTGCTATGAATTTGTGTGAATAAACTATGATTTTTTTTAAAATTAATATCCAATTATATTGAGTGTATTTATATTTTCACACATAATTATGTAATTTATTTATCCTTAATCTAAGGATACCATCTTAATAAGGGATTTCGTCTCAATATACATTTCCATTGTGACTTCATTGTTGATATGCACCAATCCACTCTTATATAGGGTAAATACTATCTGTTGGCATATTATATCATGAATAACTTTATTCTGATGAAATTATTATGTTCTGATTAAATTTTATTCTTCAATTATTTGTATTCTAGGGTCTCTCATTTTGTAAAAAACTCTTTAACTAAAAGATCATTTTAAATGTTTTAAAGGTTTATTATTATAAATAATTCACATTAATGCCCATGTTTTAAAAATGGTTTTAAGGATTTATTAATATGGAAATGAATGTTTTGAAATTTATATTTCATTCAAAATCTTCAATGTGGTATGGGACACTTTGACTCAAAAATATATTTATTTAATATTTTAAATGGATTTGAAAAATGGTTTGATAAATGCTTTGATTTTGTCAATATTTTGAAATGATATATTGTGATTGCAATGCGGAAATGTTATCTTTACATTATGCTTGTTTTATGGGTTATGAATATGTTATGGCTATTGGGAATTGTTTATATATATTGGTTGTTCTATGATAAACCTAGGGCAGGTGAGCTCAAGATAGCTCTCAATGCATTGGGTATTGTGACGGAGGTAAACGTTAATGTTTATCCTAAGAGATTTAAGGAATATACTGTGATTAGTTTCCACATGTGACTCCCTCTATAGCTGTGATAGCTACAATGTAAGTATTTTATTTATGCCATAAGTTACCTTTATGATTTATGATTTCTATGTGTTGTTCATAAATATTATAATTTCATGAGGTATGTTATGATTGAAAAGTATGGTTTCATTGTTTTGTATTTATTTATGAGATAATGTTTTCATTCCTTATTTTATATCCCTTACTAAGATTTTTATCCTCATCCCAAGTTTTTGAAATGTTTTCCACAGGACTTAAAGATGAATAAGGGTCAAGGATGGGATCAAGGAAAAGTCATGTTGTCTAATACATGGAACTAGACATGAATCTTTTTTATAGAGTTTATATTTTTTGAAAAAATGGATACTGAGTAGAATTGTCTACATTTAATATCCATGTTGTTATGTAAATGTTATGACCTAATTATCTAAAACTCTAAACCTAAAAATATCATCAATGTGAATTATCCATTTAATATAATATTATGTAATGTTTAAGGATGGGTCCTTACATACATAACCCAAGAACCTTACTTTTGGTTGGTAGAATAACTAATACAAGAATCCATTTTTATTGATAAAATAATAACATGATTCTAACAAACATAAACATAACAAAGAAAAATAACATGAGGAAAACATGAAAACATTGAAGACCAATAGAGATCAGAAGATATTGAAGATTATATAGCTTGATGATATTTATAACTTCAATAGTAATGAATAGAACAATTGAAAATCATATATTAAGAAAATCATTCTTTTCATAAAGTATTCAAAAATGCATCATGTTTTTACACTGTATGCCTTGATCTCTTTTTATCAACTAATCACCAATGGCCATCTTCATTTCTCTTTGTGAGGGATTTTTCTAAAATCTTCTATTATTCAATAGTTATAAATATTTAAAATATGGAAACATATCTTTACCTATTTAAAATTCACACTTATGAAATAATAATATTGAATCAATTTCATTACTACATTAAAATCATTAAAAGAAATCTAACGTGTTTAGAAAAAATGAGAGTTTTTCAATAAATTAAAACAATTAAAAATTATCCATCTAACTTTTAGTAACTTGATAATTCAAAAACAATAAAAAATAGAGCATAAGATAAATAATATGAGAATTATTTTTTCCATAAATATTTATATGATAATTTTCTACTCAATAGTTTACGACATTGTCATTATAATATATATTTATTTAACAAAGAAATTGAGAATTAAAATAGATTAAATAAACTTTCATTTAAACGTTTTATAAATATTAGGAACAAATAGATCATTATGGAAAGTACATATTTTCACAAAATAAGAAAAGTAAATAACTAACCGTAAGAGACGAGTATCTATGAGGAATAAGCCTTGCTGTTGGTTAACTTACCAGGCAATTAATGCGCAGAATCGGTATACTGGCCATGTGAAAAAATTCATCATAGGGTAACTTACTTGAATTATCTTGGGAATAACTCATTTGGTATGGTGTATTTCATGCGGTCACTTGGAATATACCTCATGTGATCACTTAAATTACTTATGATAGGGTTTCCATGATAACTTGGAATCACCATGGAAGATTCTTTTTGTAAATAAAAATAGTGTCAAGATCACTTAAAAATAATCACAATAACTTCAAAATATAACTCATAGTCAATTAAAAATATAACCAACGTTCAATTAAAAAAAATATTGACCAATTAAAAAATAACCCACGATCAATTTTAAATATAACTTAGATTCACTTAAAAGAATACTCATAGTCACTTGAAAATTTAACTCCCAATCACAAAAAATGTACTTCATGGTAACTTAAAATAGATTTGAGATAACTTGAAAAGTACATCGTGGAAACTTGTTTTTGAGGATTTAAATTCACATAAAATACATCATTATCACTTTCTAAGATAACCAATGGTAGGTTCATGTAATGAGATAACCTGTTTCCATCGAGAGAAGATGAAGAACTCACCGGTGTGTCCATGAATAAAACCCAAGCCAATGAATAGCTACATGAAATGAGATATAAGAGAGTGGATGGTTCTGGTGTCATGGTACACTATATATTTGATGTATGGAGATACAGTGAATGGATAAACTACCGACATGAATGAAAAGAGTAAGGATAGTTCATGGAAACACTAATTATAATTCTCAGATTAAAGATCTTTAGGAAGGATTACAATGGAGTTGCACATGCAGTCAAATTATTTCATAGATGAATAAGAAGATAAACAATGTAAAACACAATTAATATATATATATTTTCAAATATATATATATATATATACAGTTTAAAAAAATAAAATGATATATATAAAAAAATTAAACAAGATATTTTATATTAGTGAAAAATTATTAATACTATAATTAAAATAACCAAAATACTAAACATAAATTTTAGGAAAGTATCCTTAAGAAATTTTATAATATTATTACATTATATAGAATAATGAAAAAAGTGATGTGTTGAAAATAATTTTTTAATAAATTAATATACCTGTTAAAAGTATGAAATTATAAATGTTTATAAATTTAAAATAAAATAAATGAAAGGTAATTATAATTAAAAAACATGAATAATAAATAATCATCATAATAAAGGTATAAATAATTTAAAATAAATTAAATTTGAGGTAATTACAATTTAACAAAACATGAATAATAATGAATTGACACACAAGTTCAACCACCAAAACTCAATGTGCACATTATATGATAATACAAATTGGCTTCTTATTTCTCCCAGTATAAGATTTCATGATCAAATAAACATCATGTGATGGAATTTAAAGAGTTTCAATAATTCATATTGATTGTTTAAATGTTAAATGATTGATAACAATATTTAACTGGATGTTACAAGGAGTTGAAATGTTTAGAAAAGTTTAGGAAATTATAATAATAATAGTAAAACATATATGAAATATTTTTGAGTCCAAGGATTGTCCTTTAAAGATATATAGAGGTTCAATCATAATGAAATAGTGTAAGTGAGTGGTTCTATATGGTTCTATGAAATTCCCTAAATTTATAGCTCCCATTCTCTATTTCTCATTAATATAGAGTTTTAGTAGTCAATGAGGATGAGATAATCCTTACCAAGACATTCGAAATTCATACAACCCATGAATTACCCTTAAAGAAAATATAATATTGTCTATGACTGATATTTATCAAACTCTTTTGAATAATGAGGCAAAAAAATTCATGTGTTTCAAGAAGTTGTAGTACATTTAATATAGTTTATGGTATAGTTTAGAAACCATGATGAAAACCATAGTGGGTTGGGGATTTTATCTAGTAGATAAAATATTGTTTTCTAATAGTACACAAACTATATATAAAACTATTTTAGTCATAAAAATATAATTATTTTTTGGGTTTTAATTCCCACTATACCCATAAACACCCCTTAATTACCTTATAATGCGTTGATCAAGTCTTAGGCTCTATTTTCTATGATTTTGATTATTTTTCTCAATTATACAGAAAATATATCTCATGGTATGAATCATAATAAAAGTTAATAAGTCCTATATTTATTCTTTTGATTATTATTTTTACATTTCTCAATCTCTCCTCTCTCTTAAAAACATTACTGTGAAATTATATCATGATAAGATGTATATTGTGGAAGAAATTTCCGATGATACGAATTAAAGGATTGCATTATAAATTTGGTCAAAAAATTTAGATATATTGGATTATGTAATTCTCATCTAAGGTAGGAAGTTTTTACCCTTTCTTATAATAATTGAGATATAATAATGAGTTGTTAAATATGTATTATTAGATGATGTTTGGTCATTGAATAAATTTATCAAATTATTTTTTATTAAAATAGATTTGGAAAATCATGGGTTTCTTATAAATAATTAATTGATTTTGATAAATAATCAAATTTGATATGGTAAATTTTGGATTTGGTAAGTCTTGGGAGTTAATTTTGAAAATTATAAAATTTGAAAGTTATAAATTTTTGAAAAACCATGATATTATTTTAAAAACATAACTTTTTCATTCAACCACTTGAACCATTTAGTGTTTAGGGGGGTGGGGGTGTTTTAAATAAAAAATAAATAATTAAATATGGGGTTTGATGAAAAAATGTTCATTGGGGAATTAAATAAAAACATGTTCATGATAAATAGAGTGAAATAATACTCAAATTAATGTGATAGTGAAATGTATAAAAGGGTTTGGATTAACTTTAATAGGAAGAAATATTAAACAGATGAGGATAACCATGAAGTTGAACATCTATATAGATCATGATCCATTTTGGTAAACAATACAATCATGGGTGAATGTGAATTTATTTTATTTTCTCATGGAACCTTTTAAAATTGATTATATGATATTATATAGATATAATTAATATGAATGAAATAGAAATCAGTTTTTAATGTGTTATGGGAGAACCATGTAGGTTGGTTTATTGTTGTTTAAATTCATAGTTGAGTTATATTATTTTATTATTGGATAAAAATAATTTTTTACTTGCGGGAAGAGATATTTGGTATAAAATGATTAATTTTAAAATAATATGTGTTTTTCTATAATGAAATTTATTTAAACATGTTTAGATTTATCATTTAAGCAAATTCTTGAGAATCATTTCAATAAATCATAATGGGTAATGTTTTACTCACCCCAACATGCACACCTTGGTGTGTACGTACATGTTATATGTCTTTGTGTGGGAAATGAGAAAGTATTAGGGTTCATTATTGAAAGACTATGGGAGCTGTTAAGTAGAAGTTACATGCCGGTGTTTGGTTTCATGTTGGATGTAGAAGTTTAGGCTATCCATGGAGGATAGGTATCAAGCTTATTATATTGGTGTTTTCTTTATCTGCATACATGGATTGAAAATTCCACTATATTCTAGGTTAAACTAAATGATTATTTATAGTGGGATTTAATTTTAAATAATTTTTTTCTTAATATAGCATGTTGAATTTTATTTTGAGGAAAAATTATTCATTAAATGTTATAATTATATCTCAATAATATTTCTCTAAAATTAGCGACTGAGAAGCACTTTTTGAATTTTAATTCATTAATGTTTGAATTTATTCTTTAATTTCAGTTACATTATCATTAATTTCCACCTTCGAGCTAGTGTTATTTCCTCCTACATGACTAATTTTCTAGAGGTAATTAAAATGATATAACTGATGAAGAGATTAGGAAAATTTATTACAAATTAGCTCATAATTCACAATAAATTAATTCTATCATAAGGATTGTGCATAGAGGAGGAAATAACACTGGAACTAGGGAGGAAATGAATGATCATGTAACTGAAATTAAATAATAACTTCAAACATTAATGAATTTAAATTCCAATAAGTGTGTGAATCAAGATGTCTATGAAAAACAATACCAAACTCTTATAGGGAATTTTGATCAATTTTTTAGGTTTGGGAACATTGATAACTTCTGTCTAAACATTTATAAGCTTACTCAAACCACTGATAATTATAGTTTTATAGGATAAATTATTAGAAATACAACAAAACATAATCCATTTTCATTCAATTTTGATCCTGGATATAGGAACCATACCAATCTATCCCAAAAGAAATATAGAGTTTTTATGTTTCCTAATACTCTTCTTTAACAAATTCAATCAAGGAAACAATTTCAAAATCACAATAAGGATGATTCCTCAAACTCTCAAGAGTATGTTAGGGGAATATGTTAACAAATTTTACAAAAAAATGACTCTAAAAAGGCTCAACATGAATCTAATAAATCAAAAAGTAAAGATACAATTCATAAATTTTGATTTCAAATGGGTCAATTGGAAAGAGACATGACTTATAGAGATAGAGGTAAGCTTACAAGAACCACTGAAATCAACCATATAGATAATGTCATTACTGTGGTTACATAAAGTGGTATAAAAACTTCAAAGAAGCTGGAAATGAACCTAGGACAACTCAAACTATAAAACATGGTGATTCTATAAGTCAAAAAATATCGATAAATGAATCTTTAAATGATGGAAGGAAGATTGAAAATAAATAAAATGTAATCAATATCACTCTTCCACTTGAAAAACAAGCTGAAAAAGAATTGAAAAATAAGAACAAGGGGAATGATAATCTTGATGAACAAAAATTGGAAATACCTTTAAAAAAAAAACTAAACCTCAACTATCCCTCTCCCTAAAAAATTAAAACAAAAAAATAACACAATTGAACTAATTCTCTTACATGGGATTTTAACTAAGATCAAAATGAATATTCCATTCATCCAATCCTTGATTAATATTCCTTCATATATTAAATCACTCAATTAGATTATTTCAAAAAAATATTATTAATTCACAACTTATAGCCTTATTTAAGAGTATAGTACTATCCTTCAAAATAAAATCCTAAAAAAAATTAAACATCAACGAGGTTTTTTTAGTTGGTTGATTTATATTTAACACATCCCATAGTAAGTGTCAATGGCTTTATTGTCGGATTAGGTAAGTTATTTCTGTATAATAACTTTCTTGTTTTGTATATGGAGTGTAACAAATTAGTCTATATCATTCTTGGTAGGCCTTTAATTTCTACATGGGGACCTCTTATCAATGTAGGATATGGTAAGTTGATTTTTAAATTTGATGATAAGTAATAAGAGTTCAATTTTTTTTTAAAAATGACAAGGACAAACTTTTAATGATAACTGATCTACGATTGATTTTTTAGAAAATGAGAACTTATTTGATAATTTATAAGAGTTTGAAAAAAATAATTGTACAATGAAATTCCTATAGAATTTAAAAATTATGTTTCACATATTTTTAAGTCTTATCAAATTGAGAATCTAGATAACTTTCTAAATTTAGACAAGATTTATGTTCCTACTGTGATGTGTGGAGTTGAGGATAAAGTTTTGTGTGTATAAAATTAAATATTTTCTAGGATATATCGATGATTATTTCACTTATTCAAACCATGTTGAACAAATTGATAAGGGTGATTGAGTGTTGTTATAAAAATATGATTATTTTTATTTAATAATATTCATAAATTTGTTATGGAGATCCATGAGAGCGTGATATCCACCTTGGACAGTAGTGAAGAAAAACACAAAAATAGTTTTGAAATCCAAATTTCTTTCAACTACCAAATTCATTTTAAGAAATAAATTGAATACTATATACCTCCCAGGCCTAAGATTCTTCCTTTTAGTGAATAATAAGAAACTTTGGAGCTGAAATCACATCATGAACACCTTAAATATTCATTTAGGTGTGAAAACTCAACACTTCCAGTTATTAAATTTTCTAAACTGAATGAAAACCAAGAGGAATAATTGTTGGGTGTTATAAAAAAGTTTAAAGATACATTAGTTTGATCCATAATAGACATAAAATGGACTGTATATTCATTATAAATGAATATGATTCGAATTTAACCATACTAAAAATAATTTTTTAAGGGTAAAATAACATTTAATACAAACATGAAAGAGGTTAATAGAGAATATGTTATCAATTTGATATATTTTGGCATAATTTATCCCATTTTAGATAGTTATTGGGTTAGTCTTATCTAAGTTGTTTCAACAAATGGAGGATTCACTATTGTTACCAATGAAATGATTGAAAAAAATTCATGTTAGGAAATAAACCAAATGGAGAGTATATATGGATTACTTTAAGCAAAATTAATCCACCAGAAGGATCATTTTCATATGTAATTATTAGATAGAATTTTTAAGAGACTAGTGAGGAATTAGTTCTTTTGTTTTCTGAGTGGTAATTATAGATATAACCAGACCCTAATAGACTCAAAAGACAAATAAAAAACTACTTCACATGCCCATTTGGGAAATTTTCTTATCTTTTAATTCCCTTTTAATTATGTGGTTCAACAATAACCTTTCAATGATTCATGATGAATATCTTTTTAGACATGATAGAGAGTATCGTTGAGGTGTTTATGGAAATGTTTTCCACTATTGGGAGAACTATTGATATATGTTTATAAAAAATAAAATTGGTTTTAGAGAGGTTTTAAGAGATCATATTAGTTTTTAATTGGATAAAATTATAGTTTATGACCATAGAAAGGATAATTATAATCTATAAGCTCTCTAGGAGAGGTATTGGGGTTTCCAATTCCAAGATATAAGTAATCAAAAAATTGACCCTCCTAAGAATTTCATGGGTGTTAGAAGCTTTTTAGGGCATATTGGGTTTTTACTTGATATTTATTAAATATTATTAAAAAAATAAATAAGGTATTGTGTTCACAATTAATTATTGATTAAACATTTGTTTTTTATGAAAAATGATTGGAATCATTGAATTTTCTTAAATAAGATCTCACTTCATCACCCATAATCACTTAACCTGATTAGAAATTTAATTCCTAAATAATGTGTGAAATCGGTGATGTGGCTATTGAAAAAACTTTAAGCCAAATGAAAAATAAAAGATTAAATGAGGTGTATCATTCTAGTAGACTATTAGATGATGCTCAAAGGAACTACACCACTACTAAGAAACTTTCTTTAGATATTTTTTATCCAAAAAACATTAGGTAGAACCTATTAATTTCCAAGGTTAATGTGCTAACATATCACACTGCCTTGAAGTATCTACTATTTAAGAAAGGGGCCGAACATGGACTCATTAGGTGAATAAATTTTTTATAAGTGTTTGATTTGGAGATTATAGATAAAAGTAATGTTTAAAATGTTGTGGTTAATAAACTGTATAGTTTGTTCAGTACTCAATGTGATGATCATAGGGAAGTTAATTATGAATTTTTTGATGAAAAGTTAACCACCGTATTTATTAAGAACTAAACCTATATGCATATTTTTATAATTTCACTGTAGTAGGAGTTATGACAAAATAGTTTTCATATAATAAAATTAAGAAATTCATTTCTAAGTATAAGTTCTATTTGTGGGATAATCCTTTACTATTTTGGAGGTGTGATGATGAGATCGTGAGGAGGTGTGTGCCAAAGGAAAAGATGTTTCCTATTCTAGAGAGTTGTCACTATTCACCATGGGGAGGTCAATATAGAGGATAAATGACTCACCAAAAATTCTTTCGTGTTGGATTTTATTGGAAAAATTTGTTTAAAGATACTAAGAGTTTAGTTAATAGCTTTGATAAATTCCAAAGGATAGTAAATGTTGGAAGGAAGCAAAAGCTTCCTTAGAATGGTATTTTAGAAGTTGAGATTTTTGATTTGTGGGAGATGGATTATATGGAACCATTTACATCATCTCATGGGTATGAGTACATATTTGTTGATTTTGATTTTGTTTAAAAGTTTGTTGAGGATATTGAATTTCCAAAAAATGAATCTAATAGTGTGATCAAATTCATCAAAAAGAATATCTTTGCAAAATTTAAGGTGCAAAAGCCTTTATCACTAATAATGGAACCCATTTTAAAAATTTAATGTTCAAATATTTTATTGAGGAATATTTTTTTTCTCATAAAATAGGAATAAATTACTATCTAAAATCTATTGGATAGGTTGAACTTTCAAACTGCGAGCTAAAACAGATTTTAAAGAAAATTGTCTCCAACTATAGAAAGGAATGGTCCTTGAAACTGGATGAAGAATTATAGCCATATATGAATTCATTCAAAACCTCAAATGGTTTGTATCTATATATATAGTGACCCAAGCTTAAAATAAATTGTTATTACCTCATTTTAGAAGAATATTTACCACATTACAGAAATACATTCTCTGGGACTATAAAAGTTTAGTGTCTTTGGGAACGTAGAAGAATAATATTCTAAATTGCTAAAGGATCTTCAACATATACCTTAAAGATATTACCCTCTATAACTCCTACATAAAACCTTTCTTCATAACCTAAGGAAATGAAACCTAATAAAGGGGTGAGATCAAAGGCTCAGTAAGGGTAAATAAGGGAGATATGTAAGAATAAAATGAACATATGGGTATGGGAACCTGATCTTAACATTAGAAGATAATTCCCTCCACATAAAAGATCATAATCAAGAGTTATGACATAAATATTGTCATTTTATAAGAAATAAACCATAAGTAAATAAATTTCATAATATATGGGATCATAATATAAGCATAAGACATGTGTGTGTGGCAGCTATAGAAACATATAAATTTTTTTCAATAGCATTCAACGAATCACTTCCTAGGCCATGTTAGTAGAATGGGTTATGTCCCAAAACCATATTAGAATTCAATGTTAACTCCCAAGAATATATTAGTGGAAAAAGTATTTTTCTGAAATGGATTCACTCCCTATTCTAGCCCAATATTACTGAACTAGGTTCACTTCCCATTCCAGCACTATATTACTAAACTGAGTTCACTCCTCATTCCAGCCCTGTCATACTGAACTGATTTCACTAATCATTCCATCCCTATCATACTGAACTGAGTTAACTCCTCACTAAATACCTATCATACTGAACTGAGCTCCCTCCTCGTTCCATCCTTTTTATAATTAACTGAGTTCACTCCTCATTCCCGCCCTATCATACCCATGAGATATAAATCTTTACCCAATGTATTGGAGGGAGATATAGGTTATACAGATACTGAATTTCTTAAATTACCATCAAATCAATTTAATGATAAACAACATATAAGCCTTAAAAAACCAAGATCCAAAGGTTTAGTCTCCCAGTAAAATTAGAATCATACATAACATTAACACAATAAAACAAAAAAATTTATTTAATTCATTATTATTTAGCTTCTTAAGGGCCCTAGTGTTTTCATTAAATAAGTAAGAACTTGTGGATATAGATCAAAGAAAGGGGTGATATAAAATCCCAGTAAAAGGTTAGAAATGAAAAAGAATCAATATAAAATAGTTGAACATAATAATCATAATCATAGCATAATCATGGGATCATCGTCATAATCATCAGTGGAAGAATAAGATAAAATAATGGAGTATGAAAATGCATAAAAATGAAACATCATATCTTAGTGGTCAACTACCCTTAATGATTCAATTTATCTCATTATATAAATCACATTATCTAATGCATTGGAGTGCTGTATAATTTTGGGTTCACCCGTCACATCATAAAATTTACATTATCATGAATTCCACATAAAGTGTATATCAATATTGGACATTAAATAACCCATGGAAAGAAATTAGTTTCATTTCATAAAGAATACATTCATGAATAGAAATTTGGGTTCCAAAAATTAAGAGGGGATAAAATACTTGTCATAAGAATCATCAATATTTAGTGAAGAATATACAATCTCATGAAAAGTAAAATATGTATTTTTAGAAAGAATAGTTGTTTTGTAAAAATCATTGAATTTGTCATAAAACCAAATTGGAAACATTTATAACTTAGAAAATAAAATTAAATGAAAAATGAAATGAAATTTTTGGAATATTAAAAGAACATCCATAATGAAAATGGAGTGAAATATAAAAAACCCATAGAAATAGAGTTGGGTTTGAGAAACCCCTTACCTTATGTATGAGAGATTTATTCTCTTTAATATCATAGATAATAAAATTAAATTCATTAATTAACAAATAAATAACCTATTATATATGTATTTTATTCATTATAATTTTATTAAGATTATTTATCACCATTTTTATGAGTCATAATGTTCAATTTCATCTTTCGGGAGTATTTGTTTTCTTGGTTTTCATGCTCAGTTCACTTGTATACAAGTATGGATGTTTATATAAAATGAGAAAAATTATCCAGAATTGATATTATATGTTATTAATGATATTATAAAATATTAAATGATATTATATATCATTTGGTTATATCATATTATGATGAATCATTAGATACAATATTAATGATAATTGTTTGGATTAATTTGGCGGGTTTTCGGTCATCATGGTCTAATTTTATTTTATTAAATAATAATATGTATATATGTTAGTTCCAAAAAAATAAAAAGACTATAAAATACACTTTAAAATCATTTTCAATCATTATAATGGTTTAATGACTCTCCTTGAAGGCGTTAAGGTAAAATGAAAATGCATCGTCTACGATGGCGGTAAATCGACACATCATGGATGATGTTCTAATTTTTAGAATAAAAAGGAAAGGAGATGTAGTTTGATGATGAATTATTCCATAAACATGATAAAATTAAAATATAAATAAGATAATAATGTTTTCATGCCACTTGGATAAGGGTAGGTGAGGAGAGAATATGAAAATAAATGAAATTTAAAAGAACTTAAAAGGAAAAGAAAGAGTATTTTACCTCTCGAATTACCCCTCCTTAAGAACCTCCTTAGGGAAAAGAGTTTGGTCTTTTGATGAGACCAAGAGATCCTAGAAATGGGGGAGGGGGTTGAGAATATTATTTCATATAATCCTGAAAATCTTGTAGGCTTTATATGTGTGAAGAGAATAGGTCATGAGTGTGGTATTTATAGGGGATACAAGGGGTGTTTTCTCATTATTTTATTCATTTGTTTATTATTTTGGATCAAGACTATGAATAGTTTGAACCTTACCACTAAAACTATTAAAATAATGAAGTATAGTTCGATATTTTTGGCTTAAATTTTCCTTACATCAATAATGACTAAAAAATTCATATATTTAGATTTTATCATAAATTATCATATTTTACTATTTATAAAAAAATAAAAGATTTTAGAAAAATCCCAAAAAAATCACCGTAATCATTTTTTGACATGTGGAATTCAAAAATTAACTATAATTTATGAAAATATTTTTTTACATATGAGAAATATATTTATTTTTAAATAAAATCAACATTTATTTAAAAATACCAATTTTAAAAGTAAAACTGATTTTACAATGGTTTGAAAAATAATTAAGGTCTCATAAAAATATCATGTAATAATAAGATAAGAATATGTTAATTTATGAATCTATTTTATAAAAATAAATTTTCTTTTAAATAATTCTATTAATTACAAAATTATAAATAATCTTTTATGTTTTGTTAAAATACCGACACTTAATTAATAATTTTTATAATATTAATTTACTTATACTATGATATAATTATATAATATGATCATTTATAAGATGCATAAATTTTATTTATACATTTATAGGAGACATTACTATTCTATTGGCTAGATTACTATTCCAAATGGTCGTGTTACTATTTCAAAGGGCATGTTACTATTCCTTCGATATTGATTCCTTAATTTTAATGAATATCACTTGTTTAATTTTTCATTTATGAGAATAATGTTTTTATCGGGATCTCTATGCTATGTATGTGCTTTATACCATATAAGATAATTATAATAATGTAAATAATTCCATTTATAAAATTTTTGTTCATTACATTCTTCCCCCCTTTGAAAATATCACCCTCAAAATTTCATTTAACAAAAATAGGTGAGGTTACTTCTCCATCATCACCTCCTTTAGTTCCCAAGTTTCAAATTTATACATATGGTTCCTCAAAAACACTTCGAAAAGGTGGGTTGTATTATTGCATAGAACCATATCTCTATGGTCCTGAATCTTTAATGGCTACTCCTCATAAGTGAGATCACCTTCTAGATGCACCCCCTCTAAGTTGAGTGCATGTGAGGGATCTAGTATGTACTTTCTCAGGAGATATAGATGAAAAAAATCATGAATTTGAGCCATACATGGTATAAGCGCAATCCAATAGGCCACTGATCCAATGTGATCAATGATATCAAAGGGGACAATTTACCTTAGGTTAAGCCTCCCCTTCATTCCAAACCACATGAATCTTTTCCACGGTGATATTCAAAGGAATATTTTATCTCCAACTTCAAACTCCAAGTCTGTTCTATGGTTTTGAACATAGCTCTTTTTCCAAATTTTAGCATCTTTGATATGTTGTGGGATGACTTGAGCCTTATCTCTCATTTCTTTCACAAGATATAGTCGAAGTAGTTTTATTCACCAAATTCATACCTATGGTTAGAGTTCTACGACACTTTCCATACCGAGATTCACATGGAGCCATTTGAATACTCGATTAGAAGCTATTATTATATGATAATTCGACCAATGGGATATAATGATCCTATCCACATTTTAATTACATTGAGAAGGCTCCTAGAAAGTCTTTAAGCATTTTAATAGTCCTTTCATACTGTCCATTAATTTAGGGGTGATTGGCCATTCTAAAATTCAATTCAATACTCCTGGCATGTTGGAGACATCTCTATAATTTAGATGTGAACCTTGAATCATGATTATAGAAAATGGAAATTGGAACCCCATGTGTCCTCACCATATCCCTCACATACATCCTAGTAATATTTTCAAGATAGAAATATTTTCAAATAGAAATAAAGTGGGTTGACTTAGTGAGTCAATCCACTAAAACCGATATCAAGTTGTTTCTTTCGGATTTCTCTGGGAGACTAACAGTGAAGTACATAATGACAATACCCTATTTACACATGGGTATATTCAATGGTTTAACATCCCCTTGGACTTTAGCATTTCACTTTAATGTGATAATATATCAGGGACCTTTATATTATCTCTTCAATCTCCTTCTTCATGTTGTCCCACAAAAAATGTCCCTGAAGATCATGGTACATCTTGGTACATCTAGGATGAATAGAGAATGTATAGATATGTGAATTATCCAACAGATCTATCTTTATCATAGGTGATGAATGAACACAATGCCTTATTCCAAACTAAATCACACCATCATTATCGATATGTAACACTTGCATCTTGTCTTCCTTTACTGTATTCATCTTCTTTTACAACTCTAGATCATCCCTTTGTGTCTACTTAATATTCTCTTGGATAGATGGTTAGGAAATCATTTGGTAATGGTATGATGTATTCCCTATTTTTATGATTTCCAAATCCATCTTTTATATTTCAATGAAGATAAGTTCTTTCTCAATTTACATCATGGATAGTGTAGAATGTTCTTTCCAACTAAGAGTATCAACTACCTTGTTCTCCATTCCTAGATGGTAGTGAATAGAGAAATCATAGTCCTTGATTAGATCTAACCATCTCCTTTGAATCATGTTGAGATCTTTTTTTATGAATATATAATTTAGGCTCTTATTATTGGTATATATTCCACACTTCTCACCATAGAGGTAGTGCCTTAATATTTTGAAGGAAAAAATCATAGCTACTAACTCCAGATCATGCATCGGGTAGTTCTGATCATGGATCTTCAACTTATGTGAGTCGTAGGCTTTCAATTTATCATTTTTCATGAATACACAACCCTAGAAATTCTTTGAAGCATCACAATATATCATGAAAATTTCCTCACTTGTTGGTAATGTGAGTATAGGTGCAGTGACCAACCTCTTCTTTAGCTACTTAGGGCTTTCCTAACATTATTAAATCTAGACATACTTTACCCCTTTCCTTATTAACTAAATTAGTGGGCTAGAAAAATGTGAACAATTTATCAAAAAATATTGGTGGTACCATACTAATCTAATAAAATAATGGGCTTCCATGACCCTAGTGGGTATAGTACATTGCTCAAATGCCTTTGTTTTTGAAAGGTGCACAAAAAGTTCCTCAGATGTGATCATGTGTCCCAATAATGTGACATGATACGTCTAGAAATCACACTTTCTGAACATGGCATAAAATTTCTATCTCCTTAATTTCTATAACATAATTCCTATATATTCTTTATTTTTTTCCTTTCTCTTGAAGTATATGAGAATATCGTCAATAAAAACTACCAAAAATTCTTCAAGGTAATGTCTAATGACTCTTTTTATCAATGCCACGAAGATTACAAAGGAATTAGTAAGTCTGAAGGGCATCACTAGAAAATAATAGTTCCCATACCTTGTATGGAAATAAGTGTTATGAATATCTTCCTTCTTCACCTTCATATGATGATATCAAGAATGAATATCCACCTTTGATAAGTATTGAGCTTCTCTAATTTGATAAAACAAGTCATCAATTCTTGGAAGATGATACTTGTTCTTTATGGTGATCTTTTTGATTTCCCAGTAGTCGATACACAACCACATTGATCCATCCTATTTCATGAAAAAGAGAACTGGCACACCCCAAGGTGATGCACTAGGGAATATTAACACTTTTTCCAAATTCTCTTTTAGCTGATTCATTAACTCAAATAGTTCAATCAGGGCCCTCCTGTAGGGGAATTTTGAGATAAGAGTAGCTTCAGGTATGAGTTCTATTGAGAATAATACCTCATGATCTAGGGGAATTTTGGGGAAATCTATAGGGAATACATCACTGTATTCCCTTAAAATTGTAATTTCATCTAGTTTGATACCTTCCATTGAATATTGCATTTTAGTGAGGTTTGATACTTCACAAGGCATTAACACCCACACCATTGAGATATTTTCCAAAGGAGTTTCGTGGTCTTCCTTTCATTTGTATAGGAGCACGAGATGGTTTAGATTATGAAAAGATATTTCTTTTTTACATATACTTGATGTGTCCTCTATATAATGTGAGACAATCCATTCCCATTATATCATCAAATTCAACCAAGGTAAGTACCACAAGATTCACTGGTAGAATAATCCCACATATGCCAACATGAGAATATTCTAGCACTTGGGTTGAAATGATCACACTACTAGGTGTTTTTATGGATATATCTACTTCATGGTATCAATGATTCGATTCAATAGTTCTAGAAAACTTATAAGATATAATGAAATACATAGAACCAAAATTAAATAATACTTTTTCCATTCATGAGTGAATAAGAAGGGTACCTTATATGGATTCATTTTCTTGCTCCACTTCAACATTAGGGATGGAATAATAATTCCTTATTTCCTTAGGCTTTGGTGAATGTTGGCACTGGTTAAAGTTGAGGAATCGAATTTTAGTGCAATAGATTGCATAGTTCCCTTGCTCCCTATAGTTGATGTATTGAACCATTGGTGGTGTTCTCCTTTCCTCCATCATATTGGCTAGCTTTTTTATGTCTCTTCAACATTAAAGAGTTTGGTGGCCTTCTCTCCCACACTTATAACATTTCCTATCCCTTTGAGATAGTTCCCATGGTGCTTCCTCCCACAATTTTGACATGTGGGTGGCATGTATTTTTTTCTACCTTTTTCATTAGATCCACTAGTTAGAAACTTCACATTCTGTTTCTTATCACTATCACCATGGAAAAATTATCCAAACTCTATCTCCACAATCATATCACATAAAGAAACTTCTTTATAACTCCCAAAGTATTGAATTTCTATATCCTTTTAAAGGTGTGGTTTTAAACCACTAAATAATCTATAAATTTTTCTATCATTATTGATGACAAAACTCGAAGTGTACCTTGTAAGCCTTGTGAAATTTTATTCATAGGCCATGAAAGATTCACCTTCCTTTTGCATTAGCTTTATGAATTCTCTCTCTATATTTGTATGAATATTTTGAGGGAAATAATTATTAAGAAACATTATCTTAAACTCTTCCCACTCAATTTCTTCAATTAATTCCTTCCGCATGGTGTTCTTAATAAGATCCCATCATTGATAAGACTATCCATCTAAACGATAAATGGATAGAGTCACCTTCTCAGTATCATAATATTGAATCATATAAAATACCTTCTCTATTGAGATGTACGACTCTTTCGTGACTAGTGGATCAGAAGATCCACTAAACTTTGGTGTTTTTTTGCCACATAAAAGACTCTATGAAAAGTTTCTCCCTATTAAGTGAAGGCGGATGTTCCAAATTGTTCAGATTTTTGTGCATAGCTTGAAAAACCTAGGTAATAATCGCCATAAAAATTTGAACTCAAAATCCCAAGGCATTGTGGTTGTCATTTAGGAAATCACTACATTTTCCTACACATGGGTTGTTGGCTGGGTTTCTCCTCATTCCCACCAGTTCTAAAATATGAAAAGTTAGAACAAAAATTAAGTCAACACATCATGAATAAATAATTTCTTCTTTTTTGAAAATAACTCTAAAGGAATATATTGTGGCATCCCTATGTTTATCATTTTTCTAGAACAAATATTACTTATACTTAGTCTCATACTAAGTGTTTTCACTAAGGTTCTCTAGTCCCATTTTCCAAATTTATTAAACCATTCTTTGATACCAACTATAGTATTCCAAAAATTCTTACATGAATATTTGATCATTTTGTAGATAAAAAACATAAAATAATTACAAGACATGGATCCTAAGGTTTAGTTTCTTGGGTAAATTAGGATAATACAGTTTTTTTACATAATAAAATATAAACATTTATTTTAGTCCTTTTCTACATTCTTAGTGGCCCTCTTGTTCTCCCTAGAACAAGTAATCACCTAAGGATATATCTAAAAGAAATTGATGAGATAAAATACTAATATGAGGATAGAAAAGAACATGAATCAATATAAAATGGGTGATTATAGTAATCATCATTGTATAATAAGAATGGGATCATTATCATAATCATGAGTGTAAGAATAATACAAAGACATGAAATTTGGAAATGCATAAAAATGAAACATCATGTCTTAGTGGTAAACTACCATGGATTATTCACTTTATATCATGAGATACATCACACTAACAAATGAATTGAGTGCTATATAATTTTTTATGAATCCATCACATCATAACATTTACATGTGATGTATAATTCTGGGTGCACCTGTCACATCTTAACATTTACATTATCATGCATGCCATATAGGACAAATATCGATATTGGACATAAAATAACATATGGAATGAAATGAGTTTCCTTTAATGAAGCATAAATTCATGAATAAAATTTGGGGTTCTGAAAATAAAGTGGTAATAACATACACTTTATAAGAATCAAAAATCTTAAATAAAGAAGAAACCATCTCATGAGAAGTAAAAGACATGTTTTTAGAAAGAACCATTTTTTGTAAAAATCATTATATTTTTCATAAAACCAGATTGGAAACATGTGTGTTTATGAAATTAAAAGGGAATGAAAAAATAAATGATATTTATGGAATATTAAATGAAAATACATACTGAAAATAGAGTGAAATAGGGAAAACCCAAAGAAAGGGAGTTGGGTTTGAGAATCGACATAACTTATGTCCGAGTGATTTATTCTATTTAATATCATAGATAATCAAATTAAATTCATTAATTTAAAAAATAACCAATTATAAATGTATTTTATTCATTTAAATTTTATTTTGACAATTTTTCCCATTTTTATGTGTTATATTGTTTAATTTCATCATCTAGAAGTATTTATTTTCTTAGTTTTCATGATCCGTTCGCTTGTATACAAGTATGAGAGTTCATGTAAAATGATGAAAATTATCTAGAATTGAGATTATATTTTATTAATGAATATATATAATATTAAATTATTTTATATATAATTTTGTCATATCATATGAGGATGAATCATTTAATAAAATGTTAAGGATAATCGTTGGGATTAATTTACCTATTTTTCGATCATCATGATCAAATTTTGTTTTATTACAAAATAATATGTATATATGTTAGTTATAAAACATTAAAAAGATTATAAAATAAACTTCAAAATAATTTTCAACCATTATAATGGTTTTATTACCAGCCTTGAAGGTGGTAAATAAAAATGAAAATGTATCATCCACCATAGTAGTAAATTGATGCATCACAGATGATGTTCTCATTTTTAGAATAAAAGGGAATGGAGAAGGATTTTAATGATGAATTATTCCATAAACTTGATAAAATTAAACTATATATAATATAATTTAATTTTCATGACACTTGGATAAGGGTAGGTTGGGAGAGATTAAGAAAATAAATGAAATTTAAAAGTAATTAAAAGTAAAAGAAAGAGGATTTTACCTCTTGAATTTCTCCTCCTTGGCAACCTCCTTAGGGAAAGGAGTTTATTATTTTGATTAGACCAAGGTATTATGGAAATGGGTGAGGGGGAAGGGAATATGATTTTTTATAATCCTTCCATGTTTCAGGTCTTTAGAGGTTTGAGGAAAGGATTTGGTGAGGGGTGGTATTTAGAGGGGAGGAGAGGGGTGTTTTCTCATTTTTTTATTCATTAGTTTATTATTTTGTCTCAAGATTATGAAAAATTTGAACCTTGTCACTAAATATTTTAGAATAATTGTTGATGGTTTGTGATTTTGGTCTTACATTATCCTGACATCAACAATCACTAAAAAATTCTTATATTAGGCTTTTATTATAAATTTTTATATTTTACTATTCACAAAAAATTCATGTAATTTAGAAGAATCCAAAAAATTATCCCCAACAATTTTTCAAGGTTTAGAATTTAAAAATGAACTCCATTTTTTGAAAATTATGATCTAAAGATTATAAATTTCATTTCAAAAAATCATCATTTATTCGAAATATACCAATTTTACAATTATAACTGATTTTATGACAGTTTGAAAAATTAATTAAGTTCTCATAAAATTATATTATAATCATAATTCAAAAAAATGTTAATTTATGAATATATTTTATGAAAATAAAATTTCTTTTAAATAATTATATTTATCATAAAATCATAAATAATAATTTATGATTTTTAAAAATAACAACACATAATTATCAATTTCTGAAATATTTATTTACTTATAATTTGATATAATTTTATCATATGATCATTTATAAGATGAATAAATTATATTTCTACCTTCATATATGAGGTTACTATTACATTGGCTTGATTACTATTCCTAATGGTCATGTTACTATTCCAAAGGGAAAGTTACTATTCCTTTAGTATAGGTTTCTTAATTTTTATAAATATCAGTTATTTCATTATTAGTTAATGAGAATAATGTTTTTATTGGTCTCTCTATTCTATTAATGTGTTTTATACCATATAAGATAATTATAAGAAAGGAAAGAATTCCATTTACAAATGTTTGGGTCATTACATAGGTCTCACCCATCATATAAAAAAACATACATACATATGCCACAAGATATTAAAACATTCATCATATCATGACCCATAAAAAAACAAGGGTTTCATAAAAATTAGATCATAACACATGAAATGAAATGTATATAATAAACATGTAATCATATCATAAACTATATAAAACAGACAGGTTTTATAATCATTTTATCATAGAATAACTCATAAAACGAATCAGGTTTCATAAGTGTTTTATCATGGTATATCCCATGGAAGAGAAATGATTTTCATAAATAAATTTTCATCATAATAATAAAAGATTCAATGAAATAATTATAATATTGTCCTTGGATCATAATCCTATTAAATCATTAACTATATCAAAAAATATAATATTAGATAAAGAAGGATTTTGAAAGATCGCTTGGAACATAACTCTTCCCTGAAAATAACTTATGAAAACATATAAATTTTTAAAATAATTTTCATTGAAACCAATTTGAAAAAAATAAAGGAATCCTGAAAAATCATTTAAAAAATTTATTCCAGAAAATATCATTTCCACTTTTGAAAACACTTTTAAAAACATAAAACATTTGGAAAAACGTTTCCATTAAAAGTTACCTTTAAAAAATATAAAGGAATATTTGAAAAATACTTTAGAAACATTTTAAAATATATAAGATTTTTGAAAACCATTTTCATTGAATTTTTTTCTAAAAATATGAATTTTTATAATATTAATACAAAAAATTTCTTTTAAAAATAACCTTATAAACATTCAAAGGAATATTCAAGGAAATGAAAGAGGCTAAATATCTTTATGAAAAACATTCCTTTTTCACCATAAAATGTTTAGAAAAGTTCCTTGATTGGAAAAAATAAGGAGATTACTTAATTTTTTTATCAGAATAGTAAAACATGTGAAAAAATTTCTTTTACACATCATAGTAAAACATTTTTAGAAAACATAGTTTTGTGAATAAATAAAATTTTCGACCGAAGAGAGAAATAATGACATATTTTATTAATTTTTTCTTAATTTTTATAAGTACCAACTAGTGTAAAAATAGTAACAATATATGGTGATTCAGGGTTTTATAGAAGATAAGAAAATTCATGAGAGTTCTTGAGATACGAATCATAAGATATTATCTTGACATTTGCTTCCCATTTGGAACTCGAGACCATTTTCAAACCTTTGGTTCAGTCAACATTATGGAATGTTTTCCTTTTATTTGTAATGAGTTTCCTATTTTAAAATTATTAAAAATAGATTCTCTTATTTTTTTATTTAATAAATGGGTATTTTCCCTAAACTTTTTTAAAAAATAGATAATCTCGATAAAAGATTATGTTGTAGAAATAAACTATTACCACATTTTTACAATTGAATCATAATACCATGGAAAATATAACATTAAAAGAAACTTCAAATATAATTAAAATAATGGGATTCGTGATATAACATGAAAATGGGCAGTATATAGACCTCAAATAAAAATATAGGTGCATAATATGGCATGTGTCTCAAAGAAGGCAAATTGAAACATAATTACATTACAAATTTAGTAAATTTTGAACCATAAAAACCATGAATGAAATATCATAAAATGTATTTGTAAATACCCATAAATTTAAGTATTATAATCATAGAATATATTCATGAAAAATATATACACCACAAAAAATATATGAGTTTTGAATAAGTTATAAATCTTACAGAAATAATAATGAGACGAGAAAAACCTTAACATAAGTGTTGAATTTATTGGTACAAGTTAAAACCTAATATATAATAAATATAAGTTTATTATAAATCTACCAATGAAACATATTATTATATCTAATCACATATATTATTTTATTATGACTTTATATTACCCCTTTATTAACAATTTTATGTTAACGTTACATTCCAGGAATATCTGCTTCGTTTTTTGTATATATTCTATGACTTGTTATTATTTATCCTCCTATTTATAACATGATTTAATTATTTAAATAATGTATAAAATCGTAAAAATATCATATATATTGAGTATATAAATATTTATAATAATCCATAATATATATAAATATGAAAGGGAATAAACCATTCATGGAGACAGTAGGCCGTACGTACGCATGAACACTATTTCAATTCTTTATCATATTGAAAGAAAGAAAGTAAATGAAATATATGTATATAAATTTATATTATCATCCTAGTATAATTATTTTTTAATATATATTATATAATTTTACTAAACCCATCCTTAATACGTTCAATGTAAAGTGTGAATGGATCATATCACATTGTAGAGGCGGTAGCCCACATGTGCACAACCAAAGTTATCATATTAACAAAAAAAGAAAATCATAAAGGTATATTTTATGTAATATTTTAATAAGAATAAATAAATCATAAATATCATATAAAAACAAAATGTAAAAAATAATTCCCAACCATTATAGGAAGTAAATGAAAAACAATTGACATCGTTTCATGAGGCTATAGTCCACAGTGCACACGAACGGTAAGTTCATTACCTATTTGATGGAAGTGTGTGTAGGTGTAGGTATAAAACATAGAATAACAAAATATCAGTATATTTAAGATATCTATGTTATTATATAGGCATTAATTAATCATAATTTTTGGGGTGGATAGTGAAAATAAAACAACAGAGCTTGTAAAAGGACGTTACCTCTTCTTTGGGTAATTCCTTTTGCACCAAAGGACTGACTTGGTTTTCTTTCTGAAAAAATTGAAGATTCTAGGATGATATGAGGTAATTTTGGACATTATTTTTTTTGTTTTTTATGGGGAAATGTGGATTTATATGTGTGAATAATTGAGGGGTATGAGTTTTTTTTATAGTGGGGGACAAGTGTTGTTCTTGTAAATATAAAAATATAAACACTATTGAGAGGTCTCCATTAAATCATGTGCGTATAATATTTCTCAATTTTAGATAAAATATGATAATTATTCTAAATATTTCCATCTAATGTATTTTTTACATGTGTATTGGTTATTTCTTACCTTAAATTAATGTTTAACCACTATGTAACGTAGTTTTTTTTCCTTTTGAATATATTATAAATTAGTAATTATGATGATTACAAATATACAATCAATTTTTAGAAACTATAACCACATATTTAGAATAAATTATTTTAAATTTATTCTCACGGATGGGACGAGACGATGAATTTTTAAAGTGAAAAGCCCAAAAGATTTAAATGTTTTTATATCAAATTTCATTGTGAAATTTATTAAAATAAAATAAATTGTATTAAATTAGGAAAAATTGATCTAATGACACTTTAAAATAAAAATAAAATATAATTTAACTATATAAATAAAGTACACAAAAAAGCAGTTTTGAATTAAAATTTAGTATTTTTCACTATTCATCAAAAAATGAAACGTCTCATAAAAATACCAAAAAATCACCCAAAGTAAATTTTGATATTAAGATTAAAAAAAGAAGTTTTTTTGACCAAAATTTTCAAAAATTATATTTAAAATGGGTTCTTCATTAAAATATGGTAAAATTACCCTTTTGAAAAATACATCATTTTATTCATAAAATATGATTTATTATTATCTTAGGATTATAATATATAATCAATAAGTGTTAAAATAATATATAAATTTTATTAAAAAAATTCATAAAAATTATTAGTTTTAATTTATTTAGATAAAATATGTTTGTACATAGAAAAATATTTTTCTTAGAGAGGGAACCTTTTTTATTTTCAACTAGTTCTTACTTTCATTTATAACTAATTCAGAACAAAAGGGTTCATTTTATTTACATGTGTAATTAATATTTTTAAAATTTAGTTAATCTTATTCATAAATTCCATTCCAATAGATAAGTGGTAACTATAATAATATTTCACTAAAAATATTTATAGTATATTGGAGTACTCTGAAACTCAACCTTGTGAGTAATGAAAGCTATCAAAGAAACCCGAAATTGTGTGTTACATAGGACAAACTTAATTTTTCATGTACCAAAAGATATTCTATGTGTTTCATGTAGCATAAGGTTGACTTGGTTTTGTGTATAATTAAATCCAAACTTAGTCATTTCATAAATAAAAATCTATATTCAGGGTTCTGTGAAATGAAAAATATCAGAAACACAAGATTAATTTGAAAACAAATATTTCAAAAAATATTGAGGTTTTACAATACAAGTTTTTGTTTGGAAAATATTTTCATTTAACTATGTAGTTTATAAAGAAGTTATACTATGTTTTTAGGGCTTTAAACTTTTATTTTATGACTACTGGAGAGAGAGGTTACTTGAGCTGAGTGAGTTAATTTAAATTAGGAGAGTGTCTTATGAGAATGATAGGATTTATAAAGAGATATATAAGGTATTTCATTATTATGTCATTCAAAATAGACAATAAAAGGCCATTTTTATGTTTTTTCCCATTTAATTCGTGACTTTATCTCTTTCTAAGAAATTTGAAATCCAAGTGGTATGAACCATTCACCATTCATGATGTGCTAAAAAATGAAGCTATTGAAATTTTTAGATAATAGAATAGATCAATTTTGATAAATAGTCATAGGATTAAACATTATTTTATAGTGTATCCAAAGGTCTTAGATTCCATATTTATGTTTGAAAACTTAGTTTTCACTAAATCCTTACTGAAGATATTAAATTCAGTTCTTCATGGGAGTCAATCCATGGTCATTATTATGTGTTTAATTTTGTTTTTTTAAAAATAAAATGCTGTCATGTTTTTTCAATTATTCTCCAATGCTACTTGGATTTTGCCTTTATTCTTCCTCCCTTTTATTTCAAGATGAAAAATATATGAAATTTATTATTGCATAATCAAACTTTTTTTCATATCAATAAGTAGCTACATTCTATAGAAATTTAGAACATACCTCCCTTTCACTCAACTTTTGGTTCCCATTACTTGTGTGATTAATTTTTTGAAGTCTGCTATTAATATATTTCAATTTATATGAACTAAAATCTAAATTAATGTCAGTATTTCATTCAATGAATTTTGGTAAAAACATTTTACTACTTGATTAATCAATGGGGAAGAAACCATTATTAAAAAGATTCTTAGTGTCACTTCACTTTTTCACCTTCAGAATTCTTTTCTTCCACTGAATTTGTAAAATTGATTTCTTGAGGACAAACAATGTCTTATGTTTGGGGGAATTTTATGTGGATCTATTTCATTTCATGATTCCACTTCTATTTTACTTTTTCTACTTATTTTTTAATGTCAAAATTTGATTTAATGGTAAAATATTGAATTTTATTTATTTTTTAGTTTAAATATGAGTTTTTTTAATTTTTGGTAATTTTTTTTTGATTTTGGAGTTAAAAAAATTAATTTTTATTTACAATGAATTTCCATATTTATTTTATGAACAAAATTTTATTAATTTTTATGAAAATTTTAATAAAATTAAATCTTTATGTAAATTTGAGAAATTTTTAATGTAAATATTTTAAGTCCCATGTTTTGATTTTTTTAACATTTAATGACAGGGATAAATTTTCGATTCACTTAAACAAGATTTTATTGAGATAATTTTTCTTTTGGTTATTTGAAAAAATATTTTGAATATACTAAGAATAAATTTTCCAAATTCCTTGTTATTGATTTTATTATTTATTAGTGGGATTTTTTTATTATTTGAAAAATCTAATAATTCATTTATTAAATCTGTTTCAAATATTATTTCATGATTTTAATGTAGAAAATTTCACATTTTTTTATATTTTGAAAATGTTAGAGGTGGTTGAGATTGTATGAAGTCATCTCATGAAGGATGAGCTTACCATATGATGGTCTAAAATAATTTAAGTGAACCTTTTGAAAATTATTCAAGTGATCATGAAGGCTATGAGAAAAAGTTATCATACCAAAAAATATCAACCACATGGAGTCACGAAAAAAAACAATGGTCATATAAAGGCCACACTATGATTGTATCTTAGGTTTTCAAATAAGAGTCAAGCGACCGGGGCATCATTTCATCACATGGTAGCTTAAACTACCATATGATAGAAACCAACCCTACACAAATCATGAAGATAATAAACCTACTCTGGTGGATCCATATACGGTTTATGCTCCACAAAATTCCAATGTGGATTAACTAAGGCTGAGGCATCAACAATATGTGATTATTATGGAATCTATAAACCATGCACCCCCATTGAATTAATGAAGTTTATTTTGATCCATGATTTTCAATATGAATATATGTTTGAAAAAGATGAGATGTTTCATTTTATGTGTAGATATAGATATGTGTTTATAATCTATATTTTAACAGGATCAACCACGGGCATTGATGGGGGTTTGAAGAAGAAGAAGAACCAAACCTTCTAAAGCTTTTCAAAATAGGGGATTAACACGATAATGAAATGTTTCAGACTAAAATAATGAATCATAACCAAGAGGGAACCCGAGATTTTACATTGTGGATACATCATTAGATGAGGAAGGTGATCTAATATCCATTCAATGCTTCAACTCTAGTAGGGGTAGAACTATGGTTCTTAATTGAGGTTGCTCGACTAGGATAAATATTCTATATGATGGTGAGATTTTTCTGGGGGTTTAGAGAGTCATGAAAACCATATTTCATTTTCATGAAAAATTAGCACTGGTCAAGATGGTTTGAGGATATTATGAATCTTGGAGTTTCAAGGATATAATGAACTTAATAAAGATGACTCGCCTGGTCTAGACTGATGAACTCAATAGAAGAAGATGAACCTGAAATCCTAGATAATTATTTTTTTCAAGTAGGATTACATGATGAGATGGATGGGCCTGGGAATATCGCTATGTTATGGTTTTATATATGAAGAAGTGTGTACAGAATGTGATTTTATGTACCAATGAAGAAATACTATATTGAATTTGATATGAGGCTAGAAAGGGATTGATTGACTTGGACTACTGTTTTTGAAGATACTATAATCTTAGTTGTTGGTTGTGGTAAATTCCAAAGGATAAAAATTTTTGGAAGGAATCAGAAGCTAGATCATAATCGTATTTTAGAAGTTGAGAATTTTGATGTCTGAGGGCTAGATTTTATGGGACCATTTCTATCCTATCATGTAAATGAGTACATATTGGTGGATTTTGATTATGTTTCAAAGTGGGTTGAGGCATTACAATTTTTCAAAAATGAATCGAATAGTGTGATCAAATTCATCAAAAAAAAATCTTTTCCCGATTTGAGGTACCCAAAGGATTTATTACCGTTAATGGAAACGATTTTAAAAATATCATGTTTAAATATATGATGGAGAAAAATGGGTGTTCTCATAGAACAGAAAAACCTAACTATACAAAATCTAGTATATAGGTTGAAATTTAAAATAGTGAGATAACCATTTTTTTAAAAAAACTATCTCCAACACTAGGAATGATTGGTCCTTGAAACTAGAAGAAGCATTATGGGACCATAACACTTCATTAAAAACCCCAATTGGTTGGTCCCTATATATATATTTTTAGGAAATATTTTCATTTAAAAATTGAGTTTCAACACAAGTCATACTGAGCTTCTAAGGCTTTGAAATTTTATTATAATACTTCTATAGAGAGGAGGTTACTTTATCTGAGTGAGTTAAATAAAATTAGGAGAGAGTATTATGAAAATGATATGATTGATAAAGATATGGTTGAGGGTTTTCATGATTTGGTCATTCAAAATAGAGAATTCAAGGCCAGTCAGTAGGTTTTTCTCTTTAATTGTAGACTCACACTCTTTCAAGGAAAATTGAAAATTGAGTGTTCTAGACCATTAAACATTATTAAGGTGATAAAAATGGAGCAATTAAAATTGTTAGAGAATAGAATAGAAAAATTTTATAAACAATCATCAGATTAATCCTTTTTTTGAAGGGTATCCAAAGGGATTGGATTCCATCTTTTGGTTTGAAAATTGATTTTTCATTGAATTATAACTGAAGACTTTAAATTTATTGCTTCATGGTAGTCAACCCATGGTCATTATTATGTGTTTACTATTGAATTTTTATGAATAATATTTTTTCATATTTTGTCTGTTATTCATTATTGATGCTTGGATTTGGTATTGGTTTTTCCTCCCTTTTATTTCAAAGTGAACTAAGCGTGCAATTCAATGTAGTATGATCCCACTTGTTTTCAAGTCAATAAGGAGCTACAATTTGGAGCATTTTAGACCATACATATTTTTCACTCACCTATGGTTTTCATTACTTTTGTGAAAAATATATTTAAGTCCGATGTTTATATATTTCAATTTATAGGAATTAAAGGATAAAAAAAGAAGGAATTTAACTCATTTTTAATATTAAAGAGGTGTTTCTTGATGAACTCCAAAGTAAAATCCTTTTAAACAATGGGAGTTTTTACATTAACTTCTATATTTATATTCTATTTTTTTGTTATTATTGGTATTGTTTCAAGATGAGTTTTTATTGAAAATTGACCCTCAATGTTTTCATATCATCCTCTTCTTTTATTTATGCATGGAGGTTGATGCCCATGGATATTTTTTCACAAGTGAATGTACCTTTTATTTGTTGGGTATTTAGAATTCTATTTTCAAGAGTGTTTAAAATATAATAGGAAAAAACCTTAAAACTTGTTGAAACCCTCTTAAAGTCCTTTATTTCAGGTTTTTGATTACTATGTACTCAATGATTTATTTTATAATTCTTGATCTGATTATAAAATTCATTTGTATTTTTTAAAAAGGGAAACAAAATGAATTCACTTTTTCAATTATGTGTTATTGTATCTATATTTTTTATGGAAGATTACTTCTTGAATTATATTGTGACCCTTGAATATAAATTTCTACTATTTTAAATTTAGAATTTTTTTAAGTTAAATTTTTTTAGTTTTTTCTATCACATTATGGTTAAACAAGTGGGAAATTATTGGATTTCATGTGTGGATGAGGGGTCTTAATTTTTTCCTAACTATACTTCAATGTATTACACATCAAAATTACCCCTATTTTTTTTCAAAACTTTTTAATTTTCATGATTCAAGTTTATTATTTTTTTGATCAATTCTTTTGATGTTTTAGATTTGAAATGCCACACTTAGGAGTTTAAATTTTTCTATATTCCCATAGATTTCATCAATTTCTTTGTTTCCTGATTTTTTTGGTTAAATTTTTGGAGTTATATTTACTAACATCATTAGTTTTTAATGTTTTGAATAGGTTTTAAACTTTTAAGCTAAGCATTTAAATGTGTCATGATATGAAAATCCTAATCATGGTTGATCCCATATTCCTTATTTATTTAATTATTTTTTTAAGGTGTTGGATGAGTTATTTATGATGCTTGTAATTATTAAATTTTCTAATCCAAAAAAGAGTGTAAAATTATTATGGATTATAATTATGTGTGTCTATTTAATTGGAGGTAAAGAGATGTTTGAAGCCCCATATATATTCATAGTGATGTTTGTTTAAACTCCTTAAAAATTTTCAATACCAATCTTTTTTGTAAAACTATAACCAAATTTTAACAAATGATTTTTCTTTTGATAAGATAAAGCACTTTTTAATACTTGAATAATCCTTTGGGAAGAAACCATTTGAAAAGTTATTCATAGTGTCAATTCACTTTTCACCATGAGAATTCTTTTTATTAACTGAATTTGTAAAATTTATTGTTTATGGAAAAAAATTTATTGTGTCGTGGAATTAGATATAGATGTATTTCATTTCATTATGCCACATATATTTTGGGGTTTTAACTTATTTTTAGTTCCAAAATACATTTTAATGGACAAATATTGAATTTTAGTTATTTTTTTGTTTAAATATGAGTTCTTCTATTTTTTTTTTCGAAATTCAATTATTTTGGAGTTAAACAAATTAATTGTTCTCTGACGTCAATTTACATATTTCTTTTATCAAAAAAGTTTCACATTTTTTGAATAAATATTCATTGAAATGAAATCATTTTGTGAATTTGATAAATTTAAAATTTAAATGTTTTAACTCTCATGTTTCTATTTCTTAAAATTTAATAATTGGGATAAATTCTTTTTTCACTTTATCAAGCTTCAATTGAGGTAATTTTTCTTTTGGTTCATTAGAAAAATATTTTGTATATACAGATCCAAAATTTTCATTATTCCTTATTATTGATATTAATATTTTATATTGTAATTTATTATTATCTTAAAAATAAAATAAGTTATTAATTAAATCTTATTTCAATTTTATTTCATAATTTTAATATAGTAAATTTAATTTTTTTAACTTTTAGAAAAGTGGGAAGTATTTTCAGCCATGTGAAGTCATTGTATGAAGGTCCAAAATCACTTAAGTGACTATATGTAATATTTTTCAAGTGACTATGAAATAAATTAAAATAAGTTATCACACCAAAAAATAATGACCACATGGTGTTACAGCCAGAAAATAATGACCATATAATGGTCCTTCCATGTTTGTGTCTCAATTAATAGAATAATAGTAAATCAATTATGATAACATTTCATCACATGTCAGCTTAAGCTACCGTATTATGGAAACCAAACCTACTATTAATGTTGAAGAAGATGAACCTAGTTTAATGAATCCATATGTGGTTGATGCTCCACCAAATTCAAATAATGATTGAATGAGGATGAGGAATCAACTATATATGATTGTTGTGGGAACTCTGAACAATGATTGACCATAGAATTAAAGAGTTTGATTTTGAAATAGTATTTTTTATTCGAATATATGTTTGAAGAAGTCAAGATGAATCATTTGAAGTGCCGATATAGATAAGAGTTATCAAGATACTGTTGAACATGATCAACTATAGCCGTCGATGTGTGTTTGAAGAAGGAGATAAAACAGACCTTCAGAATTTATTCAAAATAAGGGCTCGACCTGATAATGAGTTGTTTTAGATAGAAGTAAACAATCATAATGAAGTGATATCTAGATATTAGATGTTTTTGTTTCATCATTATATGAGGAAGTTGATCTAAGATATGGTTGATGCTGAAACTCTACTGGTGGTATCATCATGGTTCTCTATGGAGGTAGCTCGACTAGGATAAAGATGATACATGATGGTGAGATTTATTTGAGGGTTTAAAGAGTCATGGAAATCATATTTCTATGTCATAAAAAAGGAGGACCGGTTGAGCTGGTTCATTGATGGTATTAATCTTAGAGTTATGAGGATGTGTTGAGCTTAATGAAGACGGCTTGGCTGGTCTATATTGATGAACTCAACATAAGAAGCTAAACAAAAAACCAGAGATTATTCTTTTTTTATAGTAGGATTACATGATGATATGGATGGGCATGAGCATCTTCCCATGCTATAGCTTCGTTGATGAAGAATTGTGTGGAAAATATGTTTGTAGAAATGGCCCAATGAAGAAGGCATTTTTCAGAGATGATATGGGGATATAATGGGATTCAAGAACTTGTACTATAGTATATTCCTTTATTCCTATTTATAATTAATTATTGGGAAACTAGGTGGCGATCAAGTGTTTTTTTTGTGAATAAGGTGGGAGTTTCCCATGTTAGGATGCATGATCTTAAAGAATTACTTCCAATAAAAACTAGGACAAAATTATGAAGAATACATCAAGACTAGAAAATTTCAAGATAAACCATGTTTAGTGCCATGTGTAGGAGAATATTCTACTAGGTTGGTTTATTTAAAGTCATGTACATGTGATTAAATTCCATTTCAAGCACCATGTGGTTGGTGAAAAAAATAGAGAAATGAGATATGTTAGTTGAATCAAGCCTATGGCCAACAAAGGTGAAGGAAAATAAAATTTGACACTGGATAACATTTTGGACACCTTATGATCCCTGAATTTTTAGATAGGATACTTCTAAAGCAGCTCCAACTAAGAGTAGACATAGAACTTGGGTAGTGCTATTTGTTTGTGGAGTTTTAGAGGGACGATCTATCTTTACCTCTATCTTCTACTTTCCTTCATTAAGTTTGATATTGTAACTAAATTATTTCATGATTATTGAATTTAAAAATATTAGGTAATATTCTTATTGGGGAATAATTTTTTTTGGTTTTATTTATTCACATCTTCATGAAATTTTTCTTAATAATTGTATTGTTATTCTAGAATTTTACTTTTAAAACATCACAATATTTTAGGGATATTGATTCTGATTGCAATTTATTCAATTTACCATTGTAGTTAAATGATTATTTAAAGTGGAGAGCTACCATAGTCATCCTTATTTATGTTATTATCTTCAAAAGAGGAGATTGAACTAATCGATTTTGTGGATGCACCTGTAATAAATATTCCATTAAACAAGAAATTATTTTAAAACAAATAACTGTAATTCTCCTTGCATTATTTCATTGTAGTCTAAAAACATCATTCTCATTTTTTAATCTTTTTCTAATATCATCATTTCCAATACCACTTCATTGTTTATTTTCCAAAAAAATAATAAAAAAGAAATATCATCCATCAGTGTTTTGTGTTTTTCAAATTTTGGATCCACATAATCATTTTCCTCTTATCTATAGGTTCAACACCCTATACACCTTTGCACCATTTTTGTAAGAATTCATAAATAAAAAAATTGATTCTTTTAATATGAGGCATCAAACATTTATCAATAATTTGAATGTATTAGTATGAAAATAATTAATTTTTAATAGTATCATTTTTATTTAATAAATCATAATCAATGTATATTTTCATTAAACTAAATGATAATTACCCATGAATATATTTTTAAACATATCTAACTTGATATCCAACTTATAGATTAAAAAAATTAATATTTTTTAAATTCCTAGTAAATAAGTTTAACAAATGGATTTATTAGTAAATTTTTATATTTGAAATATTTTTTTATAAATTATATTCCTTACATTAATATTTTATTGAAATGTTTTTATATAAATATCATTGAATATGAAAAATGTATTAGACATTTTAAAAGATATTGTATGATTCCGAGTACATTATTATATTATGACCATTACATCATAATGAAATCCCATTATTTTAATGGAAAAAGTTTTATTATGAAATATAAAAAATAATATTATAAAAGTTTTCAAAAATAAAAAACCAAGAACCCATTGTAATCATGTTTAAAATTATAATGATATTTTATTTTTTAAAAAAATTTATACATTTATTTCATATTTATGTTATTTTGGATATAGAGGTAGGGATATTTATAAATATTTATTAAATAAATCACATTAATATTACTAAAATTATGAATGTTTTTTTATCAAAACTTATTCTTTTTCAGGGAATGTTTTTTCTTATAAAATTGATTCAATATTTCTAATAAAATTATTTTTATCTATCTTAGAGATGCCAAATTTTTGATAAATAATGAACAAAAAAATTAGAGAAGTCGACACAACATCAACAAATGAAGATATCAAAGACAGTTAGATTGATGGGGAAATAAAAATTGTAAATGATAAAATCTTAGTAAATAAATATAGGCAAATTAAAGGGGATACAATTCAATCCAGATGAGAAGATGAATAGTTTTATAATTTTATTAAAATAGATATCAAAATAAAAAATATGAATTTAAAGGCACAAATAATTTTAGTATGATTAAATTTTGTTGGGATGTGATACGATGAACTTTAGAATAAAACACCTTATTTATTTTATAAAGGTTTACTAAAAGATATAAACCAATTAAAAGATATATGATAGAGAAAAAAATTTATGTTTTGTATTTGAATTTCATGAGAATCATGATAAATTCATTTCATTGAATATTTGTATTGATTATTGCAAAATTATCCTATATACTTAACATATATGATTAATGCATGAAAATAATGGACACATGAACAACAATTATTACATGGTTCAATTAATGCAACTTTTAACCATAGGTAGAATAATTTTTTGACACTAATGAGTTTCATTGTATAATGTTTTCTCCCACTAATGATTTCTCTCTACAATAAAAATCCCTCTTACTTTTCTCTATAATGATTTTATTACTCATGAAAAGATAATATAATATAATTAATTTTTTTATGATCATATGTTTGATTACTCTTGGAGAGAATAATGGATTGAAAATTAATAATGAAAAGAAATCAAAGATTTTGTGAAGTAAATATTGTAAAAACCTCATTTTACACATAATTAAATTCCATGAACACCACATTACCTCTTCATATGGTAATACAAGATACATTAACTAATATCTACTATGATTCATATTTCACATACTAACCAATATGTATCCACTACTTAATTAAAATCCTTGTCTCTAATAACATATACCACCAAATAGACTCAAATTATGTAAACTATTTATAACATGAGTTTTCTCCCATGGGATCGAAGACCCATTGCAATGAACCTACCTAGGATGATGCAAAACTATGAATGATCACCATTAAACCCCTGCACGTTACCTTAAACCGTTTGAGGATACTAGAAAGTAGTAAAATATTATATGATCATTATGATGGGTTTCCAAGGATTAATATACACATATTAAAAGTAGTGTAATACATTAGAAACATTATTCCCAAGATCACCATACATGAAACTAAGACCATGTAGAAATTGAAAATGAAGAAAATTGTGCACCTTTCAACAATAGTGGTTACTGCTACCATATTTAATCTATGTGTCATAATAATGCCAAAAGGATTAACCAAAGGACTCCTCTTTCAAAGGTATATTGATGGTATGATCTAAATTACTAACCATTTGGGTTGGATTTTCCACAACTCCCACAATATGCTAGTACCACTTGATGGATAAGGGATAATAATGAATAGAGTAAGGGGAGAATAAATAGAAATATTAGGCATGCTCAAAAACCATACTATCTCGATGGAAATATATTCCTTATATAACACGTAGGGATTCTATCCATCTGATCATGCATTTACCCATACATTAAAATTGTATGAGAAAATGGTTTAATTTTTTTATCCAAGTATTCAAGTGCATTGTTGAACTTCCCAGAGATTTCATCTTACGAAATGTGTGTTAATTATAGACAATCAAGAGAAATATTAAAAATTTATTACTTAACATTCAACCACTAGTAGAAATAATTTAGTGTTACTATATGACATATTAATATTTTACACTATGATATTGGAGTATGATTTTAGTGAATCAATCCATCAATAAATCACTATCACTAAATAATTATATACATTTTTCCATTTGACTTTGTATTGTATCATGTAAAAGAACTTGTGAAATCATATCCAAAAATACTTTCGGATATATTTTGAAACACATTTTAAAATATATACTTAAATTCATTGTGTATCATATCATTTTCAACAACTTGTGAACATGCATAAAAAACCCTTTTTTGATAAAATCTAGAACACGTTTAGAGTAACTATCTATGTTTCATAAAATTCAGACATCATTTAGTCAACCAAAAAGTGTGACACAAAAAAATTTATATATTTAAAAAAAATATGTATTCCTAAATTCATATATTTTTGAAAGGAGTGTGTAATGACCCAAACCCTCGTATCCTGTAGCCAATTTAAACTTTAATACATTGGTATGAGATACATATAATCACATCCCGAAATTCCAAATATTATAACAGTCTTTTTAAACTAGATACATACATGATTCCCATATTAAATTTGAATAAAAAAAATAAAACATTTTTTTATAATATCATTATTACCTCTAGAATATCTTTACATATCATTCATAGTACACATCTTGGATTCATATAAAGAGAAAAAATAAAGGTGAGCTCAAATGATCAATAAGGGTTACATACAATGAATGCTATCATGAGTAAATAAAACATGAAAAATAAGTAATAATAAAGATATAGAGGTAAATATCCAAACACACAAGACATTTAATAAATAAATTTACTATCATGATTAGATAAGAAATAATCAATAGGAAAAGGTAAATAACTAGAAACACATTCCATTTAATTAATAAAATAATAATGAAATTCATCTATAGATAATATCATTTCAAAAAATTCTTGGATACTAATATTTTAATTCTTGATGATGGAAATGCTTAATTATTGTATTTCACGATCTTAGAAATCATGACACCTCTACTTTCAAGACCTTTCAGAAGATTGTTTAAACTGATAGGCAAGTATACACTAGAAACCAATTTAACTATGTCTATCCAACTAATTCATCTCATTAGACTACTGACACATCAATGGAATATCAATAACTGTCCCCCAACCATTTCTATATTTCTAAATAATTCATTATATATTGAATAATCTATTTAATTCATGAATAATAATCCTTATCAACAAACTTCCTTATTGAATAAGGAACATAAATTATTAATAATTTCCCTAGTCAAACGTATAGCTTTTAAATAAAAATACCATATATAGAAATTATATACAATTTAATTAATAAATATATCCATGATAAATAATATGGATATTTAGGGTAAATTTAATGTCCAATGTTTATAAGAAAGTGAATATTTCAAGGGAAAGTTAACGACTAAAAAAATTAATCAAGAAATAGAATATAAATATTTTATCTATTCAAAATGATTGTAATCCATCAAGATAAAAAATTAAGGATGGATTCAATTAAATATATCCATAATATATCCTAAGTATAATAAAGGGTTGATGTTGTTGATGAATTTAAATATAATAAATATGACATTAAAATAATACTTGTGGAAAATATACTTTTCACTTTGGTAATATTTTATTTTTGAACATAAATTTTACAAAATATATTGAAAATAATTCTCTTTGAAAATAAATTTCAAACATATAAAGTAAAATTTAAAACATTTAGTTTTCATGATTGTGGGAAACTTCATTCTTGTCGTACATGGTAAAAAAACATTCTTTCAATTTTTTTTTGTTAAAATCCAAATGAGATTTTTTTAGAAAATGACATGAAAACTGCTATAAAAATATATTTTTTAAAATAAAAACATGGAAAAAATTTCTATTAAGAAATCATTTTGATTTTTTTTTTATTTTTTAGAAAATATAGTTGTTGGAGAAAAATGATTTTGGACCAAAGAGATAAATGGTGTCATATTTTATTAAAAAAATTTTCTAAATCATTTCAATTACCAAATAGATAAATATATTACTATAAATTGAAAACATAATGAATAACCATATGAGAATAAAATTAATGGGTATTATAAGAAAATAATCAAAGAATTTCCTTTAATGGAAATTCAAGTATAAACAATCCTGATTAAAATGAGACTGTGAAACAAACCCTTACAAAGATCACATCATTGAAGTGAAAATTAATGAATGAATCAATTATGTGTATTGAAATTAATTCACATAAAAAAATTTGAAATATAACATAAGATATTCAAAATTATATACCCACATAATATTATATTGTTATAGACAATGAAGATGTAATATAACCCAATAAAAATAAATTGAGTTATGAAATTCATTACCACTTGGTAATTTTCAAGTAAAACCCCGTTAGATGAAATAATTCAAATAAAAAATTAAAATACCATGAAGTATGAAGTTTTCAGGATATTAAATGAAAAAGGGATAGTATATACTCCATATAAAAGAAATTAGGTGCTCAATATTACAGTATGCCTAAATAAATGGAAATTAAGACGAAATCCCTTACCTCACACTTAATTTTGGTTGAATATAATTTAACATCATGTATAATGGTTTTATAAATGTTATTAATTTATACCAGAACCATGTTAATATTTATAATATCATATATGATCCTTTTATTACATTTTAACACATGTTTGTTCATAATATTTCATTATTTTCATTATTTTTTGTGTTAATTTCCTTTTTTTCTCTTGCATGTTTTGTCACGAATGGTCAGATTATTGTAAATAGGTTATAATTACTTCCTCTATATAATTATAATAATGTTATGAATGCCATATTGAATCATTAGGTACATTATTATAATCATTCTTGAAGGTTGGACATGGAAAATTAACCGCATTGCTTAGTGGAGATGGTAGGACGTAAGTACACATGAGCGATGATATTATCCCCTTGATGAGTAAAAGGGTATGGATGTGTGTGGTAGCCTAAAATGTTTCACCACATATATAGTTCTCAGGGCTGATTGAATACTAGGACTTAAAAGCACCTTCTTTTACAGAAAAGGCTTCCGAATAGAAGCGACTGTGTAAAGAGGTGATTGTGGGGAGACTGTACCTTCTAGTGGTGATAATAATCCTGGTCTATAAATGAATATAGTAGTGTAAGAAAGACTATAAATAACATGAATAGTAATAGACAATAGTAGGATCATGTAGTAGAAACAAAATACAACATTATACCATTTATAAAACATGCATACAAGTCTGGTCATACAAGACAACAAATAAATAGTTGAGTCTCCCCTGGATGGCCATGAGTACATAAATATAATAAGCATGACAATACCAAAAATATTCTCTTTATAATGCCAAAACCTCCTAGTAACTTTCAATACATCCCATGCTAAACAACCCCACATGATCACTAAGGTCCAACTCCTAAGCTCGAACCCTTACCAGTTAATAGAGACATAAATGTTGCATGCTTCCTAAAGGGCCCATGTATGGTGTGAAAATAAATCTTAATAGGCCACTACTGACACATTACTATTGTATATTCATGATAATGAAATAATATAGTAAAGATAAATAACATAGGTACTGCACAAATGTATAAATAAATACTCTCTTCCCTTGTTCTATGAATCCATAAGGAAGTGATCATCCGTTTCGGCCAATGCCCGTATATCATGTTCCCCAAGTTATATATATGTAATATAGTGGGATGTTTGTATATAAATAACTATATTGGAAATAATATTTAGAATAAATCCCATGGAACACTCAGATGAGTAACAAGATATAGATCCATTAGGCACTTCCTTTGAAAGTATCACAGGCACCTCGTGCCATCTGATACCTCCTGTGTCCTAATAAAATAACCAGCATCCTGAAGGCACATCGAAGAAAGAACCTTATCCCTCATAACTTAACTCATAACTCATTATCAGCACAAATACAAACATTTGAGGTAAAATGATGTATATCCTTAAAATAATTACCACCTTCAGCCCAATAGTCGATGTCCTGAGGAATGGAGATATCCATCATCCCAAATAATCCCATCCCAAAAACCTCAATATACAACAAGCCTTGGACCCCAACCAACAGTCTCATCCCCGTGAACCGATGTATCCTCAACATACATGTAGATGTCTATGGAAAGAACCTCAAGCCTTTCTAATGATCAACACCATCCTAATCCACAACTAATGTAGGCCTCCACCCACATGATTGATCAACACCACCTCATCATCTATGTCCTATCAATGGACATGACTCCAATGATGCATCATCCAATCACGATGAGTGGAAATCACCAAAACATAGTACCTAAGACACCTCATCCTGATATATTTTTCCACTATGACCAAGTCTATCAACCTAATAGTCAACACCATATTAATGTCCTAGGCCATGCCCTCAATCATGATGACCTCATTGCCCCAAAATGATGAACACATTTCCCAACCTGGTGATCAATATCTCCCTATGTACCTTGGTCCAATCCCATCCTGATGAACCATATCACCTTAGTCCCAGATATAATCTTCAACTTAATACATATTGGGATCACCAATAATGTTCCCATTGAACAATCACACTCAATATAAACAATTCATTTTAATTAAATTAAAATAACATACCTAGGTTAACCTACCCATGTAGTCTGAAGCCTCTCACTAGTATTATAGCATTTTTATTCAAGGAGGAGGTTTCCCATAGAAATATCATGTGATCAATTTAATAATTAAAAGAGAATCATTAAATTATCAGGGTATCTATCAGATCTCCTAATGGTGCGATAAAGAATGAACCCCCTTAAAAACTGAAAAATCAATGAGAAATCTAGGAACCACCTACCACATACTAGTAGTGTAACATCCCGTTACTGTTTTAGGTATTCCTAAACCATCCTGTTTTAAATTATTAATATCTTAAGTGGGAAAAAATAATTTATCTGTAATATTTTGATAAATATGTTGAAAACCTTAACTTCCAGTTAACATCTTGGAATATTCAATTGAATATTTTGGGGGTTTGACATTGAGTTGGTGCAATATTCTGAGGCCCACAAAGGCTCGGTGAAGATGGAATAAAATTATTTAATATAATATATTAATCATGCAATTTTTATTCAAAATAATTTAATTAATCTAAAATAGCGCATCATTTGATAAATCTGAGACAACTGTTATGTCCAAAATATAGCGTTTACCCTAGGAGGGGTATAACATTCAAAGGCACCGAACATTTGTATTTTTTTCTTGTGTGATAAAGTTACAAAATAATATTTAATATATTATTTATTAAAAATAATTAAATATCTCCCAAATTTTCTTTCTTATGGGAAATATAAGACCACCGATGGGTCTGGAATAAGGGGATTATACTAAAAGGGGTATAACATTTGTAAGAATCGGGCATTTAGACGTCACGCTCACAAAAATAATCCCTTTTATTTTAATTTGTTAATTAATATATTTTTTAATTAATAAATCATTATTATCTCTCAAATGGTGTGTCTTATGGAAAATGGGAGACCACCGTTGGGTCCGAAACTGGGTGTTTACCCTAGACATGCTATAACTTTAATGAGTAATGGAAATTTGGTCAGGTTGCTTGTAATTTTTAAGTATTTTAATAACAATGTTAAATAATTTACATTACTATTTTGGTTTAATTATTAATTTAATTACTAAAATTGGAATACACTGTTTAACATCACTTTAAATGCCTAAAACCCCATTTTTGAACCATTAGAGGTCTTCCAACATCTGATTTACCACTATTTAAACAATAATTAATTTAGAAACACCCTAATAGATGAAAATCAATGACTCCTCCACAGTTTTTGGGTTTCATCAGTGTTTAAATGGAGTTTTTGAATGTTTACATTAGACCTATATCCATTGAGGTTTCCATACCCAATCATTTCGGTTTTTTGATCGATCCTATTAAAACCATGCGACCCCAAGATTAGTTATTATGGGGTGGTCTCCTTTGACATTGGTTTGGAAGCTTGGTGCATGGATATTCTTTTGGTGGGGTGATGGTTCTTCCTCTTTCCATATGCACAACACTAATTAGGGTTTTTTGTTATTTTTTATTTATTTATTTGTTTTACACTCTTTTTATTATTTCTTAAATTTTGGAAAATGGGGATTTAAATATTTTAAAAAATGTAACCTAATTTGTCAAAGGATAATTCCTCAAATAATTATAATATGATAATTATGAAAATTATCAGAATTTCGATAAACAGTTATCAAGATTTGTTTTCATCATCCTATCAAAAGATAATTGTGAGATATTATCAAATATATAATTGTAAGGTTTTTTAAAAGATATTTTGTGTAAAAATTATCATATATAATTGTTTAGAATAATGAAATGATCATTATTTAGGATTATTAAGAGATAATTATTTAAAAAAATTATCAATGGAAAATTGGGTGAAATTATCAAAGGATAAAATTTATAAAAATTATAAAAATAGAATTTTTATGTGTTTATCGAAGGATTAGTTATAAAAAAAATCAACAAAAGATAATTACACTTAATTATCAAGGAATAATAATGAATAATTATCAACCGATAATTACATCAAATTGTCAATGTATAGTTGCATAAGATTATTAAAGATAATATTATTTAAAATTTTAATGGATAATTATAAGGTAATTATCACATGACATAGATTATCAAAATTATCATGGGATAATCATGTGTTTTATCAATGGATACTTACTATAATTATAAAATAATAATTTGGAAATTATCCGAGAGAGATAAAATATTACATCATTTAATATTTTAATCGAAAATTTTAAATTATCCATGAAAGTTAAAAAATTATTGCATGTTATATTTTAATCTATAATTTTAAATTATCCAATAGAGATAACATATTATCTCTTGTAATATTTTAATCGATAATTTGAAATTATCCAAGAGAGATAAAATATTATCACATGTAATATTTTAATTGATAATTTGAAATTATCCAGGAGATATAAAATATTATCGCATGTAATATTTTAATTGATAATTTGAAATTATCCATGAGAGATAAAATATTATCTCATGTAATATTTTTATCAATAATTTGAAATTATTCATGAGAGAGAAAATATTATCGTGTGTAGTATTTTTATTAATAATTTGAAATTATTTATGAGGGATAAATTATTATCATACCAAGAAAGCCTAGGATCCGGTCTATCTGGTCCCAAAAATATTTATTAAGCAAAAGAAAAATAGAGTCAGAAAACAAAAAGAGTATTACAAGACCGATAATGCAAAGCACCACACATATCCACCTCCACCAATGAGTAACAAAACTCAGGGATCGTGAATGACCAAAACATACCCGCCGCCATGATTTCCTTCTTAGACAGAACATCGACCACCTAATTGACCTCACGATAAGCGTGCGAGACCATCAAGTTAATCCGACTAACCTACTTGAGACATTCAACCCACTTTGGAAGTATCCTCTAAGGAACATTCCAAATTCTTGTTTGAAGGGCTTGAACCACAAGTTGAGAATCTGATTCAATCCATATCATGTTCCAATTATATAAAACAACATACCCGATAGTATAAAAAATCGCCCAAAGTTCAGATTCAAAAGCAACACCAACGCCAGTGAAGTGATAAAAACATCCTTTCACAAAGCCACAGTACGTATGAAAAACACCACCGCACCGCGATGGGCCTGGTGCAACAGAAGAATCTCCATCCACATTCACTTTGAGCCACAGACTGATCGGAGGAATCCAGCGGATATACCTGGTCATTTTCGGCTTTCAGGGCTGCCCAGAAACCCCAAGTAATCGCAAAATCTGCAAGTCTGAAATAGTGTTAGACATCACACCAGATTGGATCTTTGAAGCAGCAGAAACCTCCAGATGAACCGACATCATGCCAGCCCGAATGGGAAATTTCCTATCTTTAAATGCTGCAGCATTCCGAGCAGCCCAGATGGCAGCAACCATAGCCGCAACAGCCACCAAAAGGAAGTTCTTCACCTTCTCACTGCAGCAGAAAATGGACAGCCCTGCCAGCAGGTCCAACACCGATATCCAGTGCACCTGTAGCCCAAAAAGTCACCAACATAATCCCACAACCTCCTGGCATATTCACACTCCACAAATAGATGCTGAAAATCTTCCTCAGCGTGCATGCATAAGTGACATGCAGAGGAAAACATAAACCCAGACCGCTTAATATGATCATGATTGAGAACACAGTTCTTCCAAATTTTCCATAGAAGAAAGAAACGAGGGGGCCGAATGAAAGAGGACCTGTATTTCTTGAGCCATGAAGGCGGACTACAAGAGCCCCCACAAGACAGCTGATAGTGATCCTGACTGGTAAATTGTCCATTCCTATTATGCTTCCATATCAGCGTGTCACGGTCCATGAAAGCATAATCCTAAAATTCCAGCTCCACTTGATGAGGTATCATGCTGTCAAAGAGATTCTTGTTAGAAACAAAATCAGAAATGGAGAAATGCCCAGCACCAGAAGGAATATCCATAGTGTCCTTAAGTGGCCTATCAAGCCAGTTCGTGGTCCAACAATTGAGGTTAGAGTCATGATAAACCAACCATTTTGTGTCATTCATAATCTGCATGAAGGAGCATTTGAGGGCAGTCCAAACACATGAAGCAAGATAATATTTATAACCATTCATTAACCTGTCTTTGAATCGGTTAACTAAAAAATCACCAGATTTATCTTTGGAAATTAGACCCCAGGTAAACATCACAATGAGTCCATCATTAAAGTTCCCGAGGTATTTGTTCCCAAGACACCCTCAACAGGCTTGATGCACTCCTTCCAGGTAACAGTGATGAGCTTGAGCTCATGAATTGACCCTGTCCAGAGAAAATCTCTGATCAAACTTTGAAGCTCCTTAAAGAGTCCCATGGGCCACCGATAAAGAGAGAAGGAGTAAACACATTTAGATTCCATCCCTGATTTGACAAGACATATCCTCACAGCCATTGATATTTCCTTCCCTTTCCAGCTAGCAAGCTGGTTGATAATACCAGAGTAAATCCCCTCCAGACGATGCCTCTTCACCTTGCCCCAGAATAAGGGAATGCCAAGGTATTGGAATGGAGAAGATCCTTTTTTAACCCAAAGAGATCTATCAATCCTATTCTCCTTCCCATTCATGACACAATTTCTAAAAACAATGAAGTATTTCTCCCATCTAATCGCTTGACAAGCCACTTCCTCATAATGATGAAAAAGGGACTTAATAGAGGAGATAGTCTTCCTAGAGGCTTGCCCAAATAACATAATATCATCAGCATACAACAAATGAGATGGAGAAAATCCATTCATTTTAGCCAAAATCCTCTTGTACATACCCATGTGTGTAAGATAATTAATACATCTGCTAAGATAGCCCTCAGTAATAGAAAACAAAAGGCCAGAGAGTGGGTCCCCCTGTCTCACACCTCTTGTACAAAGAAAAGAACCCCTAGGTGTACCATTAACCAAAATAGAAAACCTTGATGAGTAGAGAATAGTGCTAATAAATTTGATGAAATCATTGGAGAAACCATGTCTTTTAAGGACCTCCAAAAGAAAGATCCATTTTAGAGTGTGAAAGGCATTTGAAATATCAAATTTCAAAGAAAAATTTCCTGCTTTCACATTCTTTCTCATGAGATTGATACTTTCCGAGGCAGTGAAAAGGCACTCCTGAATATTCCTTCCAGGAACAAAGCCAAATTGATTATCAGTAATCATCTCACAAACCAATCGACTCAGTCTGTTCATAAGAATCTTGCTGATCAGCTTAGGGATAGTATTTCCCAGAGCCACTGGCCAAAAGTCCTTTATATCAAGAGCATTACCTTTCTTAGGTAAAAGGGAAATAAAACATGAGTTCATCCCATATGACAAGTAGTAATGAGTGAAAAATTCCTTTATGGCCAGGGTAAGATCATCCTGCACAACATCCCATAAGGACACAAAAAAATTTGTTCGTGAACCCATATGGGCCAGGGGCACTGTCAACATTTAGAGAAAGAAGAGCTATTCTAATTTCCTCCTTAAGAGAGGGGGGGGGGGGGGGGGGGTGAGAAGAAGCTAGTTGTCATGATCCCCAATGCAAGAGATGATATTTCCCACCATTTTATGTATATTAACCTGTCCATTGTCAGAATATAGTCCCTTGAAGTGTTCCACAACTTCCACAAAAATCTCATTTTCAGAAGTGAATAACTGGCCATTGATACTAATGGCTTTATCCCTTGTCCGTGCTCCTTTCTCCCGATGTAGCCTATTGAAAAGCTTAGAGTTCCTATCTCCATCCCTTAACAATCTAACATTCAGTTGAGTCCTGACCAAACTCTCCTTGATGGTTATAAGATCATCCAGTTTATTGAGAGACAAAATTTCCTCTCTAGTAGGCTTAGCCTGCTGCTGGTCATTGTTCTAAGCAGATGAGAGCGCTTCCTCAGCAGCCTTGATGTCAGAATCAATTCTCTAGAAAGGCCTCCTGCTCCATTCCCTAAGACTAGCCTTGAGAAAATTCAATTTCTGAGTGAGCATCTGAAGTGGACTGTAAAGGGGTTCAGTCCTCCATGCTTAAAAAACCCTTTCCCTACATCCAGATTCCATAAGACACCCATTATTGAACCGAAAAGGCAGAGGAATTGACCTTGGAGACTGTGTGCAAAAGTATATCACAATCGGGTTATGATCTGAGTGATATTTAGGGAGTGTAAAACCAGAGATCCCATTAGAAACATTATGATCACTTATATAAACAAAACATATGTCAAGATTTCTAGCTTTCCTCCCACTCCAGGTATTTCTACACCAGGTAAATTCAGCTCCAGCAATCGTGACCTCAACAAAATTACACTAATCAATGCAGATGGAGAAATCATAGGCAACAACCCTATTGAAATTCCCACCATTTTTTTCCTCAGGCCTCAAAAATGTGTTAAAGTCTCCTACAGAAATCCATGGATGGACTATTCACCTAGAGGCCACTTGAAGCTCCTCCCATAATTCCCTTCTCATGATTTAAGAATTGGAGCCATAAACAAATGACACTAAAAAAGAATAATAATCAACACTGCACGATAGCAGAATACTCTGAGACCCATCCAAGCAGGATTTAATACATAGAGACTCATTCCAGAATACCCACAAATGATCCATTCCAATTTCATGAATTTTGTGTTCCACAAACTTGTATCCCATGGAGTCCCATTTAAAACTTTTCCAATTGTCAAAGAGTAACTTAGGTTCAGTAATTCCAACATGCATAGGCTTATGGGCCATAATGTAATGTCGAAGGGCTCTGGATGTTTGGGAGTTCCCCAGCCCTTGCCAATTCCAGAAAAAGACCTTCATTGAGGATGGGTCTTACCCCTTGTCTAGGGGCCACCCTGTGACATTATAGGTGTTTTGACTTTTCCTTTCCTCCCCTTGCCCTTCTTCACTGGATCCTGCAGGTTAGCAACAACTCCAGGCTTGCTGATCAGATCTCCAGAACCCTTGACAACAACATTGGCAACATCCCTAGTTGCCCCAACGCATTGAGGCATTTGGACAAAATCCCCTGAGATGGAAGGATCAACTTACCCATGCATTTCGGCCACAATATGTAAGGATTCCTCAACTTGGCGAGGCACATTACCAGTGTCATCCCCTATGGTAGGTTGAACAAGAAGAATAACCACATTAGCATCTGCTGCACTAGCAGGAAGGGAAGAAACTGGAGCAGAGGGCTGGGGCTCATCAGCATCATCAGACCAAAAAATCCCATTAAACGGTGTGAATTTATTGTGATCTTTTAGGTGGGACAGATCACTTCCCATTTGTGGTTTTCTCCTGGAAGCCTTAGAGGGAAAATTCTGAATTAAATTCCCCACCGGATCAGACACATCAAGTATCTTAGCATGCCCACCACCTTCGGTAGGTGTGACATCCACAATAGACTAAAGTGTGCCATGTGCCACAGGACCGTCCTGTACAACAGCCACAACACTGGACACCAGGGCTGCCATCATTGGCCCTTCCACAGTAGAAGTCACCACACCCTCCACTAGATGAGGTGTGCTATGAAAAATAGGAGTATCATGTGCAACAGTCTCACCAATACCAACATCACTGGACGCCCCACCAGCCATGACATGCCCTTCTATAATCCCTGTATCCCTGATCACATGAGATACCTGTCCTTCATTAGGTTCAACAGGATGACCAGCATCAACCCCTTCCTTCAGAACCTGGTCTAAGAGCACATCTGAGACAGTCCCCACCCTCACCTTTAGATGAACACGACCGCAACCTGGGGGTCATGTGATACTTTCTCCTTGCCTTTCCAACTCCTGCATGTGGAATCACCATGCCCCTTCAATTTACAGATATTTCATTCCCTATTCCTTTTTCATTCAACCATTAGATGAACAAATAGAAAACAACCCAAAAAAAATTTAGGCTTCCGTTCATAGACAATGTCTAGCTTCATGCTATCATCTTGTGTCATCAAAACAACCTCCTCTATAAGAGTGGCCGACATATCCACTTCCACCAAAACCTGAGAAAAGTGCCCAAAACTCGGATTGATTGTCTGCCGATCCAGTCGAATAGGATTACCCACAGTAGAGGCAATGCCCCATAGAATTATTGGATGCCAATAGAACCAATTCAGGCTGCATATCTGAATCCATATTTGGGAAAATGTGTTCCGAACATTCATCAGATCAAAATTTCGATCCCACTCTTGAATGTTAAAAAAACCAGGCCGCATCGAGATGGTTCCCTTGCTCCATGCCTTTCTTTTACAGTCATCTGAAGGGAATACCACATGATAATAACCTTTTCCCATTGCTGTCATGGTCCAATCCTCAAAACCCCACACCTCTGCAATCCTTTTAGTTATATCATTGGACTTCCAAAGGCTCTCACCCTTGGGAATCAAGACACAGGCAATTATTGAGAACCGACACAAATTACCCCTCTCCTCAACCACCTCCTGATCAGAAGACACATGGGAAACCCTTCCTTTCTTAATCACTTGCCCAATTGGAGGTGCATCAAAAGAGAAAGTAGTCCCAGAATCAACCCTCACAACATCCGAAAAATTCCGCCCCAAGTCAACTGCCACTGGATAAGCGGAAGCAGGTACCCCAAAAGATGACTTCTCAACCGAGAACATCTTCTTATGGATGATGCACTCCAAAAAGGAGCCCGAAAGATGATCCACATTTGTAATTGCATTCGAACCATCCACCAGAGGTTCCCCTGGATCCCTAGATTTGGGGTTTTCGCGCACCTCCCCCCTTGTTGCCATATTGCTCCATCATAAATTATTATCATACATAATATTTTAATTGATAAATTAGAATTATCCAAGAGAGATAAAATATTATTTCATGTAATATTTTAAACAATATTTTGAAATTATACATGAGAGATAAAATATTATGGCATGTAATATTTTAATCGATAATTTTAAAATTTTCCAAGAGCGATAACGTATAATCACAAGTGTTATTTTTTTTAAAATAATATAATTGGTATTGGTTCTAGGAACCCTTGATGAACATCGATCATATGTGTGTCGACACATACAATAATGGGGTTGTGAGGAGGCGTATTGAACCACACATGGTGGTTTATCATTTCCACTGACATATATGACCTTGAGGTAGGTGGTTCTATACTGATTAGCCAAATTGATTAACCTTGAATTTATTTATTTATTTCAATAGTTGATTTAAATTTAGTTGTTTAAACTCTCTTTCAATTGATGTAATAAAATTTGATTCCAATGAATTGATAGATTTGAAATGGTTTTGTCATGAGATCTGGAAAACCCCCAATTCCATTGAATTGGGGTGTGTTTATGGAAATTGGTTAATTGAAATTATATAATTTAAATTGTGGGTTTAATGGAAATGATTTCAATTAAAATTTTTAATTTAATTATGGAAATGAATTTTGAAATGACAGAATTGGTTTCGAATGGTTTTCAGACTAGTGAAAATGGATTAAAATGTTTTTATAGAAACTCAATGGTTTTATCTTGGAAAAAGGAATGATTTTGATTAAAAACCATTTCATTTTTTAATGGAAAATTAGCATTGAAATGAAAGAATGTGATTAATTTTATTTTAACAAGTCTTAAAATAAATTTCCCATCATTGATTGTGATAGAGCACATGCAAGTATTTGGTATATTTTGAGTTATTAGGACACACTCTACGATTACTACAACATTCTAAAACATACGTGCATTAGGTCACATCCCATAGGTGATGGAGAAAAGTCCTCTCTAATCAGTGTCTAGAGGATGTATGTGTATACCTTTTGCTGAGATCACTTAGAGAGTACGGAGTCCTATAGCTGGAAATACTATTGTACCTATTTGGCAGATTACCATGTTATTTTTGATATATAAATGTTTGGAAATTATTCTGAACTGATTTACATGCCTTCTGATTTTACATAAATTGTTTTATGTAACTATTTTATTTAAGATATTGTTTTGAAAATATTCCATCACTTTTAAATTATTTTCTTAATATATATTTCCATCACTTGAATTGTGTAACATGATTTGTTTATTTTTTCCTTCAAATGTGAAACCTATTTATCTTTAAAAATATAAACCATTACTTTGGTTAATCAATTATTGGAATCTGTTTTAGGATCTATGGTGAGACCCTTTTGGGAAAATAGCTCACACCTTACTTTTTCCTTTAGTTGTTTGTAGTTTATCTTCTTCCGGGTTTGAGCGAAAGAAAATGATCACTTGGAGGGGGATCCAGCTACTGAACCATGGTCATGGTAAGTTGTGTCATTAGGTACCTAGGTTATTTTTCCTTATTTTAATATAGGGGTTTTAATACTTTGGGCTTATTTATTCCTTATTGTATTTTGGTACTTTACCCATAGTGGATTTTTCTTTTTTATATATATATTGTCTTGTTTCTTTACTTCCACTTTGTTGGTTTCTAAATACTTCTGGATTTCATATTGTATAATGCTAGGAACTAGTTGAAAACCCATGGGGATCAGTAATGCCCTTCATGGTAGGTCAGGTCCGGCCCAGTTATCAGGTTACCAGGGTACCTAGGCTGGTTTGTGAAAAAATGGTATCAGATGAGGTTGATATTTTTTCTTGAAGTTAGATTACATTTGGGAAATCTTGACAGGACATAGGAGGTAGTTTAAATTGAGTTCCTGACTATCTCTCACCATATTGAACCTTAGGTAACCATGGGTGGTTATGGAAAGGTTGCTTATGGATTAGTTTTAGTCTTTTATCTATATTGATTTGGATATAGTGAAAACCAAATCTTGTCAGTTATACTGGTCGGGATCATGTTTCCCTCATTGCTCTGTACGAGAATTATCTAATATATTCCATGTTGTTTGATGATGTTGTGTAACATCATTTCTTTGAGAAGATGTGGGAATCATATCCATGAACTAGCTATTGTTGAAACTCAGTTAGAGAATCCTTTTTTGGACCTGATTCTAGTTGAGTTGATCGTGCATACTGTCCATGCTTTGGGGTAGGAACCACCACCAGTCCCTATTCAAGATCTAGTTGTGGATCCTCAAGGGAATGTTCTTCAGAATCATTCTGAAGAGTTACCACACCAAAAACTACCACTTTTCAAAGTCTCTACTAATCATTAACATGCTAAGGAATGGTTGGGCATGATAGAATATATGTTTGAGTTCTTGGAGACACCAGAAGAGATCATCAACACTTTAAAAAATGTAGAAATCAAATGAATCATCTGTAAAAGAGTTACAGCCACAAGAATCTAGAACGAAGATTCTTCATGCAGTGAAAGAGTCTCCATAAGAAGATGATATGGTTCCAGTGACCGTGAGAGGTACCATTACTGTGGGTTTAGCTTTAGTGATAGCTCTTTTTAATACTAGTTCATCTCACTCATTTATTTCAACCCTTATCATTAATCTTATTAATATTTCAATATATCTTTTATCTTTTCCAATGGATAATACTACACTCCTTAGTATGATGAGAGAGAAGGGTCTCTGTAGTATCTCTTGTGTCTTCTCTCTATCATATATTTATCTTTCTTGGAGTTTTCTGGCACTCAACTTGAAATATCTTAACACATATTTAGGATAGATTGGATCATTACCAATAAATCCCAAATTGATTGTTATCTTCGATGGGTTTACCTTACTACACCCAGTGGTGCGCCTCTTTTCTTTCAAAGAGAATGAGACCAAAGGTCAAGTAGAGTCAGAACTTCTTATCTAGAGTTGGGGAAAGTGATATTAGTGTTTACTTTTGATCTAGAGTGATATTCATTGGGTGGTGATCATCCTTCAGTTGTCATTGAGTTTCCCTTCATGTTTACTTCTAAATTTTCTTGTTTATCACTGGTAAAAGAGGTTGATTTTTCCATTTAAATTATGTCTGATACTCAACCAGTTTCAATTCCCTCTTACTGTATGGAACCACCTGAACTAAAAGAGATGAAGTCCCATTTAGAAGTTCTTGTGGATATGATTTGTGCTTGTGTTTTTTTGACTTTTGTGGGGTTTGGGATGATCTCTTTTGGATGGATGAGTTTTATTATAACAATAGTTACCATTACACAATCAAAACGGATCCTTTGAGGCCTTTTATGGTCATCCTTGTAAATATCCATTGTGTTGGTCAGAGATTGGAGAATGTTCCTTGATTGGACTGAATTTGATTCAAGAGATGATAGCTAAGATTCAGTGGATTCATTAGAGAATGTTGATAACACAAATCCTTTATAATTCTTACAATAATAATCACTATAAGGATTTATAATTTATAGTTGGTGATAATTAATTCTTGATGTTTTCACCTTAGTTGGGTGATCAAAGGCTTGGGAGTCAAGGAAAGCTTGTTCCTCAGTTTGTGGGACCTTTTGAGGTTGTTGATCAGGTGTAAAATTGATTAACAATTAGAAATACCACCATAAATGACGTCGATACATAATGTGTTCCATGTATCACATATATGAAATCATCTCTATGATTCATATAACATTTTGAGCTGCAGTGATCTTGAGATTGAACTTGATTTATCTATGACTGAATGAACAATTATGGTTTTGGATTCTGAGACCAAGGTACTTCATGGGGGGACGCTACCTCTGGTCTATGTTCAATAGAATCATGGTTCTATTTCTCATGATACGTGAGAGAGGGATGCACTGATGAGAGGATACTGGCCACATTTTTTTGACACGGATTCTTCTTCGTAGGTCTCATGGGGATAGAAAGTTCCTATGGTGGGGAGGTTGTAACACCCCGATACTGTTTCAAGTATTCCTAAACCCTATTATATTAATTATTAATATATTAAGTTTTAAAAAATGATTTATTAGTGAAATTTTTATAAATGTGTTAAAATCCTTAACTACTAGTTAACATCTTGGAATATTTAATTGAATATTTGTTGGGTTCGACACTGAGTTGGTGTAAGATTCCAAGGCACACAAAGGTTTGGAGAAGATGGAATAAAATTATTGAATATAACATATTAAGCATGTATGTTTTAATCAAAATATTTGAATGACTCCAAAATGGTGCATCAGTTGAGAAATCTGAGACCACTTTTATGTTCAAAATATGGTGTTTACCCTAGGAGGGGTATAACATTCGACGGTACACTACATTTGGATGTCTCGCTCATGAGATAAAGTTATGAAATTATATTTGACATATTATTTATTAAAAATAATTAAATATATCCCAAATGTTTCTTCGTATGGGAAATCTGAGACCACCGATGGGCCTGGAATGTGGGGTTTACCCTAGACGGGGTATAATATTTCTAAGTGTGAGATGTTTGGATGCCTCACTCGCTAAAATAACCCTTTTTTATTTTAATTAATTATTCCTTACATATTTTAATTAATAAATCATTATTATATCTCAAATGGTGTTTCTTATGAAAAATCTGATACAACTATTGGGTTTGGGATGGGGTGTTTACCCTAGGTGGGGTACAACTTTCACGAGCAATAGACGTTTGGTCAGGTTGCTTGTAATTTTTAAGTTAGTAAATAACTATATTAAATAATAAACTTTTTTATTTTGATTTAATTATTAATTTAATTAATAATATTGTAATGCACTATTCATCATCACTTTTAACAGCTAAAACCCCATTTTTGAACCGTCAGAGGTTTTTAAACATCAGATTTACCACCGTTTAAACCACAATTAAATTTGAAACACCTTAATAAATGAAAATCAATCAATTTGTCATAGTTTTTGGGTTGAATCAGTGTTTAAATGGAGTATTTGAATGTTTACACCGAACCTATACCTATTGAGGTTTCCATACCCGATCATTTCAGTTTTTGGATCGATCCTATCAAAACCATGTGACCCAAAGACTAGTTGTAGTGGGGTTATCTCCTTTGATTTCAGTTTGGAATCTTGGTGCATAACTATTATTATGGTGGGGTAATGGTTCATCCTTTTTACATATGCACAATGAAAATTGGGTTTGTTTTCTTATTTTTATTTTATTTATTTTTTCACACTTTTTCCATTATTTCTTAAATTCTGGAAAATGGGGATCTTTAAATTTAAAAAAAATGAAACCTAAATTTTCAAAGGATAATTATTCCAAAAATTATAAAAAGATAATTATGAAAATTTTCGAAAGTTTGATAAATAGTTTTCAATATTTGTTTTCATCATCCTATAAATATATAATTGTGAGATATTATCAAATATATAATTGTAAGGTTTTATAAAACATTATTTTCATGAAATTTTAAATGGATAGTTGTTTAGAATTATCAAACAAAAATTACTTTGGACTGTCAAGAGATATTTATTAAAAAAAGTATCAATGGATAATTGGGTGAAATTATCAAAGGATAAAATTTAGAAAAATTATCAAAAGATAAATTTTATGTGTTTATCGTAGGATGAGTTATAAAAATAATTATCAAAATATGATTAAAGAAAATTATCAAGGAATAATAATGAATAATTATCAAGTGATAATCACTTCAAATTATCAATAAATAATTCCATTATATTATAAAAGATAATATTATTCAAATTATTAAAGGATAATTATAATGTAATTATCATGTGACATAGATTATCAAAATTGTCATAGTATAATCACATGTTTTGTTAAAGGATAATTATTATAATTATAAAACGATAATTTAGAAATTATCCAAGAGAGATAAAATATTATCGCATTTAATATTTTAATTAATAATTTGAAATTATCCACGAGAGATAAAATATTATCACATGTAATATTTTAATCGATAATTTGAAATTATCTAAGAGAGATAAAGTATTATCTCATGTAATATTTTAATCAACAGTTTGTAATTATCAAAGAGAGATAAAATATTATCGCATGTAATATTTTAATTAATAATTTGAATTATCCAATAGAGATAAAATATTATCACATGTAATATTGTCATTGAGAATTTTAAATTATCAAATAGAGATAAAATTTTATCATATGTAATATTTTTATGAATAATTTGAAATTATTCATGAGAGAAAAAATATTTTCGTATTTAATATTTTAATCTATAGAATGAAATTATCCATGCTAGATAAAATATTATTTCATGTTATTTTAATCAATAATTTGAAATTATTCATGAGAGATAAAATATAATTGCATGTAATATTTTAATCGACAATTTTAAAATTATCCAAGATAGATAACGTATAATCACATGTGTTATTTTTTTTATTTAAAATAAAATAATTGGTATGGGTTCTAGGGACCCTTAACGAACATTGATCATTGGTGTGTCGATTATTACAATAATAAGGTCGTGAGGAGGTGTATTGAACCACACAGGGTGGTTTATCATTTCCACTGACATTAATGACCCGAAGGTAGGTGGTTCCGTCTCGATTATCTAAATTGATTAACCTTGAATTTCTTGATTTATTTCAATAGTTGATTTAAATTTAGTTTGTTAAACTCACTTTCAATTGATGTACTAAATTCTAATTCCGGTGAATAGATAGATTTTAAATGGTTTGGAATGAGATCTAGAAAACCTCTAATTCCATTTAATTGGGGTGTGTTTATGGAAATTGGTTAATTTAAATTCTCTAATTTAAAATATGGATTTTATGGAAATGATTTCAGTTAAATTGATGAATTTAATTATGGAAATTAATTGTGAAATGAGGGAATTGGTTTTGAATAGATTTCAAGATGGTGAAAATGGGTTAAAATGTTTTGACAAAAACCTAGTAGTTTTATCTTAGAAAGAGGCATGATTTTGATTAAAACCCATTTTGGTTTTAAATGGAAAATTTTCATTGAAATGGAATAATGGGATTAATTGTCTTTTAAGCAGTCTTAAAATAAATTTCCCATCATTGATTGTGTAAGATAACATTAATGCCTTCAGTAGATTGTGAGTTGGACACACTCTATGATTACTACAATGTTCTAAAACATACATCCTGTAGGTCACATTCCTTATGATATGGCGACGAGTCCTCTCTAGAATGTGTCCATAGGACGTACATGTACAAAATTTTCTGAGATCACTTAGAGAGTGTGGATTTCTATATCCAAAAATACTATTGTACCTATTTGGAATAAAACTATGTTATATTTGAGATATAAATGTATTCCAATTCTTCTGAATAGATTTACATGCCTTCCGATTTTATATAAACCATTGTATGTAACTATTATATTTAATAAAATGTTTTAAAATTTTCTATCACTTGTAAAGTTTTTTTTAATGTATTTTTCCATCACTTGAACTATGTAGCATGATTTTCTTAATTATGATTTAAAATTCAAAACCTATTTATCTTTAAAAATTAAAATAATTCATTTACTTAATAAATTGTTGGAATCTGTTATGGGATCCATGGTGAGACCCTACTGGGATTCTTAGCTCACAACCAACTTTTTCCTTTAGGTTTTTGTATCTCATCTTCTTCCAGGTTCGAGCAAAGGGAAATGATCACTTGGAGGTGGATCCAGCTGCTGAACCATGGTCTTGGTAAGTTGTGTCCTTAGGGAACTGGGTTATTTTTTCCTATTTTAGTACTTGGGTAATAGTACATTGGGCTTATTCCTCCCATATTGTATACTGGTACATTACTCATAGTGGAGTTTTCTTTCTTATATGCATATTGTCTTGTTATTTTACTTCCACATTAGTAGTGGAAGAATCATTCCCAAATTCATTTTGTATGATACTAGGTGCTCACCACCAACCTGTGGAGATGGGGAATGCCCTTTAGGCTATGTCAGGGTCAGATCAGTTATTGGGTTACTGGGGTACTCGGGAAAGTTCATGACAAGTAGACACTCACTCATCAGATATCAACCCCTAACTCGAGCCGATTCATAATAAATTAGTGGGTTATACAAACAACTTAAAAATAGGGTAAAACAACTCCAAAGAATTTAGTGCACTATATGGAGAGTGAAAATAAGAAAATATTATAGCATATTGAAGGTCTTACCAATGTAGTTTCTATGAGGTCAATGATGTTCGGATAAGAGTTCATATGACGAAGATCCCCTGTATCCTAGAGGGAGAAAAGGCGAATTTCATATTTTATGTGTGTGGGTGGAGAATAAATTATGGGAAAAAGAGATAAATAGATAGAAGGTAAAAATGATAAATTTACCTATTTTAAGAGGCAACATGGTTGCTGCATGTTTTGGTAAATCATGTGCAATGCAAGAACAAACTGTACAGTGCACACTTCCTGAACATGCCACACACACAGGATAGGTGCATGATTTTCCAAACCATGCCCATGCTATGAGAATCCCATAACTAAAAAATAGCAGATATTTCATATGACCGTGTTTCCCCGCCTACATTAGTTTTTAAACCATTCACAATGAAGAATGAGGGCCGTATATTTGCTCATGGGAGACTATATGGTTTTTCCAAACTGTGTGCCTCTGTCTGTGCACCTTGAAAATATGGGGTTTTGGTTTATGAAATACTAGAAAAACACTTGAAACCCTAAGGAACTTGAATATCCTCTAAAAATATCTAAAAAAGGCCTTGGGCCAATTAAACTCCAAAAATTAGGCTCTGATGTCAAGAAAGACGTTGGTCCGACCACCAAACTCCAAACTTTCAAACAGGGTGAAAAATTTGACAAACTCTAAACACTCGAGATGTTACAATATCCCCAAATTAAGATATATTTTACTTGATTTATAACTCACTACCTAGATATAGTTCCAAACGTACCAATCTTGTTAAAAAACCAAGGTCTACCCCAGTTATAAAGTCCCAGGTAAACTCTCTCAAGGTTATCCCAAAAAATTGGAGTTACCTACGTCGGTAGACTCCCAAACCAAAACTCCAAATTCCGATGGTCCAATGAAAATCCATAGAATCAAAATTATTCCCATATTTAATCATAAATATTTCAACTCATCAGGTTCTCATACATTGTCGGTATCACATCTGACACCCATAATTTCTTGCACCTCATGAGATGCCCACCTCGTGCCCCTGTCGTACATGGAAACTATGAGGTCCCACATCTCAATAGATTCCTCAACATCCTGAATCTAAATAGATGCTCAAAAGTACCCATGCCTCATATAGTACCCATAAAATCCAAAATCACATAAATTCTAAAATTCCAATGCACCTCATGGAAGCCCACATCAGATCGATTCCCAAATTCCTACACACCTCATTAGAACTTTCATCGCATTGATGCCCATAATAAATCCCGGTACCATGCACCTAATAAATAAATATATATATATATAATTCATCTGACACAATTAAAACCTACTAAATTACCCACAATTAGTCAAAAAATGTATCTTTTGCACCTCATGAACCAAAATAGGTCATGCCGAAAAAAAGGTCTATGGAAAAATAAAACGAACCTGGTAAGGCCCACGATATACCTATAACTAGAACCATATATCCGACAAAATCTACACCTGGAAGCTCCACTGCATACACTAGGCTTGAATCTCAACTACCCAAGTCATATCCACCATATGGTACTTCACTAGATTCTAACCCCACTAATGGGTCCCACTGCCTCTTTTACAATGTCCGCATGTAGATGAATCTCTTCTACCTGCTCCTCACTCATGGTCATTTGAGAAGGATTCTTGTAGAACCTCCTAATATGGCCAACAATTCCAAATTCTTGGAACTCCTTTGGTGACCAATGAAATTACATCTACATATGTCTTAGTTTCACACACTAGAAGAACACCAACGATGAACCACTACCTTGGTGGTCTACCTAAGTACCTAGTCTGAACGCCCTATTGAGAATCCTCACGACCTCACTTATAACTAACTAAAGCATCACCTCTGACATCTCCCAATGCTACCACCTATATTGAATATGACCAATCTATCAAATTTCCCTCACCTATCAGTTCCAGGTTCACAACCTCTAAGAATGAGGCTAACCTGAGATGTTTACCTACACCATGATGGCATGCCATAAAACATCCTCAAAACACCTCACCCTTGAGGTGTAATTTCCCACCATACCAGGTTTAAAATTATAGAATTATGTGAAATTAGCTACATAATCCCTGAAAAAAATATGTCCCAGCCAAAGGCTCAAGAAATCCCAAGATCTCTCTACCCTTAGTGTCTCTAAGAAGAAATTATCAAAGAACATGGACTCAAAGTTCTTCCAAGATAGTCATCTGTGTCTACCTTCCTGAACTTGAACATCCAACAAGTGTTTTTCAAGTTCACTAAGAATTTATGTATCTAGCTTCACCCATCCCTATGAGGGTGTATCAAGCTAGTCAAAGATGGCTTGAATTGACTCGATCCAGTTCTCTTCCACCTGTGGTCTACCCACACCCTGAAATAGTGGTAGTTTCTTTGAATGGAACTCCCAAGTCAGGTATTCCATGTAAGGGTCCACTTCATGAGATCCCATATCCACACCTTGGATGATATATACCATGATTGTACTAAGATTCTCATTAACCCATGGCCCAATAGTTTCTATATCCTATGTATTACCGGCCTATACCTGATCCTATACCTATGCTCGTACTTGTGGCTCATGCTCATCCCGACCCTCAGGGGCCTCAACCTATAAAAACTCATGTGACACCACATCACCTCCCTCCTAATGCTCCATTGGAATCCAATTAGAGACATCACATTGAATACTAATAATGATAGTTAGAAAAACATAATATTATATATAAATAATGTAAACAAGTAAAGCTGTGACAAACAACACTATATAACCTCCCTTAAAATCTACCATCACAACCATGTCATAAGACATCCGGCCACATGGCCCCTTAACAACCCATATCAGAGTAAGTTATCACATATAAATTCTTCCTCATGGCCCCCCAAATACCCATAATAGAGTTAGAAATCACATATAAATCTAGGGTAGCTGATTAGAATTCCCCAAAAGAGGCTAATCAGGAAAATGATGTCCAGCTTCTTTGTGGAGACATTTTACATCCCATCCCCTACATCATTACAGATTTCTCCCATCAAAGCTAGGACTATATTTATATATCACAAAATATATAAGTAAAAATAATTCCATAAAGATCTAATTGGAACCACATTCCTTGGTTGGTTGGGTAGAATTACACCAATGATAGGGTAACTGGGAAAATACTGTTTAGCCTCCTTTTTTGACACTTTAAACAACCTACCCCATCTTGGAACAATCTAGGTTTCTAGTGATGATCCGAAGGAAAACACACATCATATATTCCTAAAATCCTATCACAAAGCTTGATCAAATCTCCCTTATTATACCGAACCAAGGGCCACATATCATAACATTTATCAATCACACCTAAATGCACCATTTGATGTAAAAATCCTTTAAACTGTAAAATCACATAGCTGAAAATCAATTTACCACCCTATAAAACTTGGCCTTTCCCTAGTGAATATGGATACAGGTACAAAAAAATCTCTTAACCCACTTCCGACTACATCCTAATCATTTTTCTACTATAGGCCAAATAGTAAGATCCAAAAATAGGTAAAAGAAATAACTTTAATACGATTGGTAGAGACCAGACCCATTTCACCATCCAAACCATGCTCAGGGTTAGTTGACCACTAGGCCTTAAGAGAACCTCCCTATATGCTAAAGGATATTGATTAGCAGCAAGGGTGTAAAGAGGTGATAGTGGGGAGACTATACCCTCTAGTGATGATAATAATCATGGTCTATAGTAACTGAAGAAATACTATAAGTAATTGGAATGTTAAACCATAATAGCATAGGAAATAAGTAGAAATAAAACACCACATGATACAGTTTATAGAACATGCTAAAAAGTTAGGTCATACATGATAATAAGTAAACAACAGGGTTTCCCGTGGTCGACCATCAGTACATACATATAATAAGAATGCTCATACCAAAAATAAACTCCAACTAATGAAAGAACCTCCAAGGTCCCTTATCATCTATCCCATACTAAAAGGCCAAAAATGATCACAATGGTCTATCTCTTGAGCCTGAACCTATACCTATTCACAGAGACATAAAGTCTACATGCGTCTTGAAGGGACAATGTAGGGTGTGAGAATAAATCTCATTAGGTCACCATCAACATGTTCCTTTCATAAATTCATGATAATGTATGTGTATTCTAAAAATAAATAAAACAAAAATACACACATGTATAAATAAATACACACTTCCCTTGTACTCAGCAACATCAAGGAAGTGATCACCTACTTCGGCAATGATGGTACACCATGTTCCCCTAGTTATATATATGGCATACAATTACATGTCTGAATATATATTCATTTAGTGAAGGGGATCCTTAGAATAAATCTCAAGTAATCCCATGATGATTAACATGATAGATATCCCTTAGGAACCTCATATAAAAGTATCACCAACACCTAATACCAATTAACACCTCCCATGTCATAATCAAATAAATGACATCCCATAAGCACACCCAAGAATGTACCTATTCCCTTGTACCTTATATTAGAAGTCCCCATCAGATATAAGACCGATACACAATGAACAAAGAGGTATTTACATCAAATAATAACCACTTTTGGATCAATAGCCAAAATCCATAGGAATGTAGATATTCTTCCTCCCAAAACATCACGGCCTAATGGCCTCAACATACGATGATCCTCAGTCCCCAACCAAAGGTCTCATCACCGTCAACTAATGGATCCTTAACATCCACTTGTATTTCTATGGAAAGCTCCTCCAGCATTACTATTGGTCAAAACCATCCTAAGCCACAAATAAGAAAATACTCTACCCATATGAGTGGTCAACCCCACCTCATCGTCCAAGTCCCATCTGTGTGGACACAACTCCAAAGACATGCTATCCAATCATAGTGAGTGAAAATCACCCAAAAATAATACCTAAACCACATATCCTGTCACCTCATGACCGTATGACCAAGTTTTTCAACCTAATGGTCAACACTATCTCAAAGTCCTAGTCTATTCCCTTAATCATGATAACATTTTCACCTCAAACCAATGACCACATAATACAAAATTGTGATCAAAATCAACCCATATACCCTGGGCCATTCCCATCCCGATGAACCGTGTTTCCTCAATATAGGTGATCATCGCCACATAAATACATATTGGCAATCACCCATAAAGTTACCATGAAATATTTACATTCATTATAAAGAAATTTTTTTAATTAAATTCAAATAACCCTCCCAGCCTATCCTGTCCAAGTGGTTCGAAGCCTCTCACTAGGATAATATGATTTGTAGTCAAAGAGGATCATTTCCATAGGAATGTCATGTGATAAATTTAATAATTAAAAGATAAGAGTAAAATTATTATGGTATATCTCAGTAAACCCAATGGCGTGCTCTAGAACACACCCCCTAAAACACCACAGAATCAAGGAGAAATCTAGGCCCAACCTACCTCATACTAGTAGACACATTATAATTTGATATCTATCTCTAACTCAAGTTGACTGGGAAGAAATAATAATTTTAGAAGCACAACCTGAAACTAGGGTAAAATGGATCACATGGATTTAGCAGATCATATAGTGAGAGAAAATAAGAAAATAAGATATCAGATTGAAGGTCAAACTAATGCAGTCCCAATGAGACCAATGAAGCTCAGAACAGACTTTGGAAGATGAAGATCCCTTAAATCCTAGAGGGATAAAAAAAGGGACTCCCTTTACTATGTACGATGGTAGAGAATAAAAGTGGAGGAAAATAGAAAAAAAGGGGAAAAAATGTCCACTTTTCCACTTTAAAGTGGATGCATGGTTACTATATGGTTTTCCAAACCATGTGCAAACCCGGCGGTGCCCACTCCCTAAACACCCCATGTGGACGGGCTAGGTGAAGGGTTTCCCAAACTATGTGATATGAAAATATCCTCTATAGAAAATTGTAGAGGGTTTTCATGGATTTTACCCATCCTATATTGTTTTTCAAACCATGAATAATGAATAAAGAAGGATTTATGGTTTCTTCAAACCATGCACCTCTGTCTGCGCACCCATAAAAGTTGGGTTTTCAGCCTCCAATGCAATCAAAACCCACTCAAAACACGAGGAAAAGTATAATAGTATAAAACCCTATTAAAAATGGACTTGGTTCAAAGAAACTTCTGAAATTAGGTTTATAATTCATGGAAAAAGTTATCTCGACCACCAAACTCTCAAATTTCTAACGAGTTGAGGAATTTGACACGCTCCAAAAATCAGAGACGTTATAAAGTGGATGGTATATTAATTTCACAAAATAAATATCATTTCATATATTTCAAATATATTCATTATATTTATCATTATTACATTCCATGTATTCTGTAAGTGAAATATGAATCAAATCGCTTCGTGAGGCAGTAGTCCACTATACATAGGAGTGACGTTGTCGTATTGTTAAAACAAATAGAAAGTAATAAGGTCTATCAGATATTATAGTTATATAAGTATAATAATATCATAGATATTATATATAGTTAAATTAAATCCATCATTATATACAGTCATCATATGTGTTGATGAAAAATGAATTACATCGGCTCACGAGGTGATACTCCACCATACACACGATCAATGATTTCATTTATCATTTAATGGAGGAGGAGATGGATAAATATTATACCAGAAACATAATAACATATAAATTTATGGGAGATAATGTATTTATTATATTTTATCTGTTAATACAAAATTTATTATTGGAAAAGAAGAATGAAAATGAATGATCTTTGTTAAGAAGAATACCTTCTATTAGAGAAACCAACTTTGGATATCCTATTAAGTACCCTAGGGATGGTATTTGGGGAATTCAGAAATCCCTAGAATATATAAAGAAGTTGGACATATTTTTTTCATGTTTTATTTCATCCAATGCTCTTTATAAGTGTGAATAAGTGAATATAAGGAGTGGCCTTTTATAAGTGGGGAAGAGGACACACAAGAAATTTTTGAAAAGAATAAAGTGTACCCAAATTCTTTATATGCCCAAATGATATATAATAATCCATTATAGAACATTTGAGGTGATGAAATATAAATATATCTATAAAATTTATTTTTTAAAGATTTTAGGTAATTATTAACCCTTATCTTCTTAGTTTAACCCCCTGATAACCCCTTTTTACCATAATTAGGATAATTATTTTTTTCTGTTTCACTATTTAATATGGTAAAAAAATAACTTGAACTAATTAGATAATATAAATTATTATGATTCCAAATATGGAATCAACTTTTTCAAAATATATTCATATAATTGGCAGAATTGACCTTAAAATTAAACCCATAGACGTGTTAAAAAAACATTTTTTTCAAAGAGAAACATCAAAAAGTTTAAAAAGTTTTTATATCAAAACTAAATATGGAATTGATTAAAATGATATAAATTAGTTAAATTGTAATATAATTAAACAAAATTTAATTTAAAACCAATTTAAAATATAATAAAACCTTTTAAATAATTCAATTGAAAAGGTAGTATTCATTAAACATTAGTATTTTTTCACTATTCATCAAAAAAGTAATATTTTTTGAAAGTTGTCAAAAATTATCCCAAGGATAATATTGTAATTTAGATTTAAAAAATTAAGTTTATTTCTTAAAATAAATCTTCTAAAAGTGGTAAAAACTATTTTTAAATTATTTTATCAAAGTGCGATTAGACCACTTTGTTAAAAATACAGTTTTTCAGAAAACATTTATTTTTCATTGAATTAATTCTTATTTTATTTATAGTGGATAGATAACCAAATAATTTATTTATAAATTTGAAAACCATATACTTTTAATAATTAATTTAGTACTATTCATACCCACCAACATAATAGATGGGTTATAATGACCACATTTTATATAATAATATTTTAATAGAGTATTGTGTTTAAATTAAACCAAATGTTCCGTGAATCACAAGATATCAAAGAGATATAATTTATTTATAAAATAAATATATCAAAAATTATTTGGTTGTTCCATTATTATCAAATCTCAGTTTAAGGTTTCATAAGATCCAACAATCCCAATTTTCTTCTCTAAAAAATATCGAGGTTTTACATTCTTCCCTCTTAAATAAATAACGTCCTCATATTTTTTTATTGATCTTAGTAATGAATGGTTTGAAATTTTAAAATAATTTATTGTAAAAACACATTGTGAAAATGGATAATAAAATATCCACTTAATAATAGAGAAGTTTATCCATAAATGTTATCTCATATAACACATAATAGGTTTCCAAATATGAGAACATTGGTGGAATGTAAATATGTGTACATTGAAGAAAAACATAAATAATTATGGATAGAGATAAATACCATTGATAAAAAGAAAGTGAATGATAAATGGAAAGTTAGGGACCTCAAAACCATAAATATGAAATAATTTAAAACACCATTTGATTCATCATATATCAAGGTAATATGATAACATTTTTGTTTAAATATCCCTTTTCCTAATGTTGAGGAATTACATTACCATCTTGACTATGAACATAAAGAAATAAAAATACATGACATATTTATATTTTATAAGAAAAATATTATCTTTTGGTTGTGCTCCAATACATTTCTACTTCGTCTCTTACTATAATAAATATTATTCATAAATTATTTTTTATGCATGAAGCCTGAAATTAACTTCTTACAGATCATAAAATCCATAAAAGAGTAAAAATCCATTTCTTCCACCTCTAAATATTTTCCAAAAATAATATTGTTACAACAAATTATCCAATATAATACATTAATATCTAAAAGACAATAGTAACACAACTGGTTCAAAAAAAAAATATTTATATGTTAAATCATTTGAGTAAAAGTAATGATTTATTAACTAGAACATCATGTTGGATAATGGAATGGGATAAACCCTTGTCATCCTTTAGTTGTGGGTTCAAACCATATAGTCTTCACTAGAAGTGATGGGTTTTCACCCAAAATATGGGTTTTACTTTTTATTAAACCATATCTATATAATTCATATAACATTCCAAAAGTGTAATAAGCCATAATTACCTATACACTAAAGATAAGATAAACCCTAAATATTTCTAATACCTTTAAACTTATTCCCAAAAAAATTTAAGGGAATTATTACTTAAATAATATTTTCACTAAAATATATACTAAAAAAATTGGTGGTATTTCCAAAAATTTATCCCAGAATATCCTTAATCATGGTATAGTCCCATCACATAAAACCCAAAAAGGGGTCTTTAAGACTTTGAACTTATGATCAATGTTAAACTCAAAAAATCATGATGGTATCAAAAAACTATTATGTTATTAAAGACTTATATTCTTCTAAAATATAACACAATCCATAATGTTTCGTGATCCTTATAACCAAAATACTAATGGTAAAAATACTTATACACTTTAATTATGGAATCCCAATACATAAATACTTCAACCATTTTTTTTAAATATATTACCTTCCTTAGTATATGGGTGAAACATTATAAGAGGGGATAGACTTGGATAATTTCAAGGTTCCCCACATTAAATAAAAAAACTATCAATAGACCCCTAGGATGAAATTTATTTCCTTCTATAATACTTTTAATTTTTCCTCAGCAATCATTGTATTATTCCCTTATTTTCCACAGATAATAAATTTTCCCATTCTTTTGAGTTGGTTTATTGGGTGTTTAATTCCATATTTATAATAATAATAAAATCAATAATTATTTCATCATTGGTACCCACAACTTTATCTCCTAGAGAACTCCATAATTCTCTTATTTTGTGATTCTAGGAGCCAGTTATGGTTTAGGTTATTAATCATATTTTAGGATAACTGACTTGTCATAATCATGATATCTTTCACTCAAATCATCATATCATTTGGTTTCTCATAGTCTCCACATTTTCCTTAATATTAAATATTAACGTGATTCCTCTGAGTTCTATCCATTAACTTAAACAAAAAATAACAGTGTGAGAAACAAAAACCATAGTGGGAAACCATAAAATCATGAAGAATCACTTATTGAATTTCTAAATCAGGATACATTATTTTCCATATAAGAAACCTTATATTTAACCTAGGTCATTCATTCTAATAATTTATTAAACACTTCATAATAGTTTATAAAGAACATGTGAATTATTGAAAACGTATCCCCTAGTATTTTCGAATCATGTGCACAGTAAGGCACATTTTCATACACACGGTAATTCTCGAGTCAAGCCCAACATGCCATTTTTTGGAGTTTTTATGCCTAGGTACATATATTCCTGATCCAAGTCCACTTATATTATCAAGATAGATATTCATTTTTAGGAAAAACCACATAATATATACATTACCCAAACGTTAGATCTTATAATATACTTATCCTAAAATTCTATCATAGTGTAATATTCCCTAATGTATGTTTTCCTAAATCTAGTTCCCAATGATTCTACTAAAAATTATGTGATACCAACTGCAATAAACCTAACCCCAGTAGCACAAAACTAGTGTTAATTTTATTATATTGGAATAATATATAAGGAATCACACCCTAAAGGAATGAATTATTTAGCAGTCTTGGTAAACTAGATACGTACATGATTCCCATATTACATTTTGATAAAAAAAATTAAACATTATTTTTTTTCAATAAAATAACTAATACCTCTATAATATATCTTAAAGTCATTCATAGTACACTTTCAACATTCATGGGAAAAGAAAAAAATACGGGTGAGATCAAATGATTAGTAAGAGATACATACATCAAAAGCTATCATGTGTAAATAAAGAATGATCAGTAAAGCATTAAAAATATGAAAATGTAAATATCTAAACCAAAATTTCTTCTAATAAATTACATGAATATCATTATTAGATAAGGAATAATCAATATGTTAAGGTAAAAAACTAAAAACACATGCCATTTAATCAATAAATTGAGAATGAAATGTATCTAGAGATAATATAATTGAGAAAATATCATTGATAACAATAAATAAATTATTGATGAATGAAATGATTAATTATTAGACTTCGTGATCTCAGGAATCATGATACCTCTACTATAAATACAATTAAAAATATAGTTTAAGACAAATGGGTAGGTATATACCAAAACACCATTTCACAAAGGCTAGCGAATTGATTTGTCTCATAAGAATACCGATGTATCAAGGGGTTATCTATAATTGTACCTCACCCATATATTTATATCCAAAGCATTCTTTAAACATTGGAAAATTTATTTAATTCATAAACAATATTCCTTTTCAAAAAATTTCCATATCGAGTAAGGAATACAGATTAACAATAATTTCCCCAATTAATCATATAACATTCAAATTATAATATCGCATATATAAATGATATATAGTTTAAGTAATAAATATTTACATAATAAATAATATGTTTATTTAGTGGAAATGAAATGTCCAGTGGTGAAAAAATTTTAATACTTCAAGGGAAAATTATTGATATAAAAATTAATCGAGAAATAGAATATCAATACTTTCCTTGATCAAAGTGATTATAAAATATATAGATAAATAATAAGGAAATTTTCAATAAAACATATCTTTATTAAATCATAATTACAATAAATTTTGGATGTAATTGATTAATATAAACAGAATAAAAATTTCATTAAAATCATTATTGAGAAAAATAACCTTTTCAATTTGATTTTTTAAACTAAAATTTCGTAATATATTTTGAAAATAATATTCTTTGAAAATATCCTTTTAAAATTATATATTAATCTTTAAAAAATTGATTGTCCACGATTATGGGAAATTTTCTTCATGCAATACATATTAAAAAAATATTTTTTTCACATTTTTAGTAAAAACCAAATATGTCTTATTTGGAAAACGACACGAAGATTATTTTCAAAAAAATATTTGAAAATTCAAAAAATGGGTAAAAATTTATTAAATAAATCATTTGGATAATTATAAAAACAAAATTGAAAATATTTTTAGAAAACATGATTTTGGATGAAAAATGTTTTTCAAACAAAGAGATAAATTATGTCATATTTTATTAAAATCATTTTCTCAATCATTTTGAGTACCAAAGAGAGGAATATAGAACTATTACTTAACAAAATAATGAATAAATATAAAATATGAAAATGAAATGGGTTTATTATACAATGATCAAATAATTTACCTTAATCTAAAATCAAGTATAAATAATCTCAATTAATATTAGATTGTGAAATAAACCCTTAAAAAGTTTTAAATATTGAAGTGAGAATTAATAAATGAATAAATTATGTCTATCAATTGTAAATTAAAATAAAAAATGTTTAAATAAAACACATTATAGTCAAAATAATTTACCTAAATTAAATTTTAATATTAAATACAATGGATAAGTAATATAACCCAATGAACCAAAATAGAGTTATGAAATTATTTACCAAATGGTAATTTTGAAGAAAAATATAGTTGGATAAAATAATTAAAATTAAAACATTAAAATACCTTGAAGTATTATGTTTTCAATATATTACATGGAAAATGGGCAGAATGTACATCATATAAAATAAACTAGGTGAATTTACAATATGCCTCAATGAAGGGAAATTAAGACGAAGTCCCTTAACCAACAATTTCTTTTAGTTGAACATAATTTAACCTCATGAATAATGGTTTTAAGAATGTTATAAATTTATATTATAACCATATTCATATTTATAATATCATATCCTCTTATAATATTTTACCACACATTTTTTTAATAATATTTCATTATATACATTATTATTGGTGTTAATTTCCTTGTTTTCTCATGCAATGTTATGTCATGACACTTCGAGTTATTATGCTTAAAATATTAATAAATCGTTTATAGAATAATAATAATTTTATTAACATAATATTTAATCATTATAAACATTTTTATAACCATTATTTAATGTTGTACATAGAAAATGAATCGCATCGCTTTGTGGAGATGGTAGGCCATATATACGCACGAGCGACGATATCATTCCCTTAACGAGTGAAAGGGAAAGGAAGTGTATAGTATATTAACATTAAATAATAAATATAATGTAATATATATCAAATATTTTCATTATATTTATCATTATTATCTTTCATGTAAAGAATAATTGAAAAATGAATCACATCGCTTCACGAGGTAGTAGTCTATAGTACACATGAGTGGTGTTATCATATTTTTAAATAGAATGGAAATTAAGAATGTATATATGATATTATAATTAAAAAAATAAAAAAAATAATATATATTTTATATATACATTAAATCCATCATTATATACAATCTTTATATTTGTTTTTGGAAAATAAGTTTCAATGTTTCAGAAGGCAGTAGTCTGCCAAACACACAATCGACCATTTTGTTTCCCATTTGATGGATATGAAGATGGATAAATATTATGAAACAATAATAATAAAATATATGTATATGGGAGAAATTTTTTCAATTATATTGGATGTGTTAAGAAATAATTTTATGTTGAAAAATATGAACAAAAAGGGAAGATTTTCATTAAGAAAATTTCCCTCTCTTAGAGAAACCTCCATTGGATCTCCTCTTAAGGTCCCTTGGGTTGGTATTCTGGGAATACCAGAAGTTATATAATGTGTTTAAATATTATGGTGAGTGATTTTTTCAGGATTTTTCCGAGGAAATGGGCTTGATATGTGTAAATAAGTGAAGGGAGGGAGAAACCTTTTATAAGTGGGGGAGGGGAAACAAATGGAATCTTTTAAAAGAATAATGTGTACCCACATTTTTCATATGAAAATAGGCTTCAAAATGGAATATTATCAAGATTTAGTGGTTATATGGTCTATCTAGGTCCAAATAAATGGGGTTTGGATAATTTTAGATCATTTTAACCATTATCTTCTATGTTTAACCTCTCGATAAACCCGTTTTTACCCTAAATGTGACAATTAATTTTTGTTATTTTCACTCTTCATTATGGTAAATAATTAAGCTAAAATTATTATACAATATAAACTATAATGATTCCAAATATGGAATCCATTTTTATAAATTCAATTTACATAATCTGAAAAATTTAATTTAAAATTAAACTTGCAGACGAGTCGAAAAAACAGTTTTTCCAAAGAAAACATTTCAAATGATTAAAATATTTTTGTAACAGTACTAAATATTAAATTGATTCCAATTACCTGAATCAGTTAATTTTAATATAATTTAACTAATGTTACTTTGAAACTAATTTAAAATATAATTTATCCTTTTAAATAATTTAAACAAAAAGCCAGTTTTGATTAAAAATCTATATTTTTTCACTATTCATAAAAAAATTAATCGTTTCATAAAATTCACAAAAAATAACCCAAGGATAATTTTTACATGTCAATATAATAAATGAAATATATTTTTTGAAATAAAATTTCTCAATTTTTTAAAAATTAATTTTAAATTATGTGTGAAAATCACGACTAAATCTCATTTTAAGAAAATACAGTTTATCAGAAAATGTATCTTTTTATTTCAAATGATTATTATTTTATTTATAATTAATAGATAACAAAATAATTTTTTATACATGTGTAAACAATATAATTTTCATAATCTAGTTTTTTCTATTTATACATTCTAACTTAATGGTTTGGTTATAATAACCACATTTTAAATAATAATACTTTAATAGAGTATCGTGTTTCATTTAAAACTGGTGTTATGTGCATCATATGAAATCAAAGAGAATGAGTTTATTTAGAAATAAATATTTAATAATTTCTTGGGGTGTTAAATTATCATATAATCTCATTTTAGCATATCATAGACTCTATCGAACCCAATTTTCCTTTTTTAAAAATCTCAGGGTTTTAGAGAGGTGCCTTTATAAAAACATTAGTGCTATGAAAGCTATATTGGGATCTGGCATGATCTCCATTAAACACATGTATATTTAAGCCTATGTTGTCTAGTTGTATCATATACAAGAATTAATTTTTGTATGATCCCATTTTACAAGACATTGAGTAAATATGGGACCTAACTTATGTCAATCCTATATAACATACTCATATATTCTCGATTCTCTAAGTATAAAATGACTAGTTCTATGTGTAAATCAAATATCATCCACCTTTTTGGATAAACACATTACATTCCCCTCAAAAATCACATTTCATATCTAAGTTTTACTATACACTCCTATAATATATCTTAATCAAGGGTCCATATGTCATACTCTGTATATGAGAGGAAAAATACCATCTTGGTTAAACCTCAACCAACAATGTGATCAATAATACCCCAAACCACCCTAGATTAGTTATGAATCAAGGATTTTAAAAAATATATCAAATTATATATTTTTTCATGATAAATACCATTTCAACCTTAGGAAATCCTAATATGAAACATATAATCTAGGTTTTTAAATTAAAAAGTGTATGATAATCCATGTGGTATACATATATGGGTTATCCTGCAAAAAAGTCCTTTTGTGCCTCATGAGCATATTTTTTATCTCTATATGAAATTCTAATCACAAAAACCTTAACATTTCATCACAAACAATAACACTCTATGAAAAATATAACTTAAGGATAACTCAAACTCGAACATTTTAGAGTTTAATTATCATTTCCTTCCGGCAATATATATACCAAACATGAAAGAAAGAAAGTGTAGAGACTACATTTTTTTTCATGTGATATATTTTTTATTTTTAAAATATTTTAATCACATTATCATCACTATATATAAGAACTCATCGTATCATATCCTATACGAGAGACCCCCAAGAGGACTTATGTTCGCTTTAATTTTCATATTTCATTAGACTCATTACATATCTACGGAATTCTTAAATATTTTCTATATAAACATCTACTAAATCCTCCCACAAAATCCTTTTGGTAAGAAACATATATGATGTAAGCTAGTTTAAAAATTTTCAATACTTTGGAATAATATTTCTAATTCTCAGCTCTTAGAACATAGTATTTAAATTTCATAACTTCATAACATTGAATGATATGATGTTAATAACTTATGTTGTCAAAATGGAATTCCTTCCAAGTACACCATCGTAATCATTCATGGAACCTTTTCAATAATAAATATTCCTTCAAATCCATTTTGTAACTAAGGAAACTCTTTACATTAATCTTTTAACAACATATCCTATATATTTTAGGATACTAATTGATATTTAATTTGAATTTAACTAGAATAATATTTTTTTTGTAAAAATTGAAATTCACCAAGTCCAAAAACAATTACAATAGTTTCTTAGATACCATATTATCTTCATAATATCATGATAAGATATATAAAAACATTTTTTTTGAAAATAACACTTATTTACTTTAGTTGAATATAATGAACTAGTTGAGCTACCACTAAACTAGTACCTAAACTGATCCACCAAAACAACTGAAACGTATTCCTAATCACCATAGGATAGATAATAGTATTAGGGAATCAACCGTACTAAACACGAGAATTATCTTTCTTGATAATTTATAAACTTAAGGAAGAACCTCTACCCAGAAGTGTACCATAACCATTACAGATAATGAAGATCTAAGTGTGATAAATATATAGTTTAAAAATATATAACAACTAAATTTTTCATAATAAATGAAATTAAAAAAAACTAACATAATCAACAAATACCCTAAAATTAAATAAAAATAAAACAATCTAAAGTAAATAAAGATAACTAGAATAATTAAAGCCAATCTGGCATGATATAATTTTTTAAAAAAGTATCCTCAACTATAATATAAACCAAGACAAGGCCATACAGTATCATTCACCATGTAAAAAGAAAATATAATCCTCCTACAACCTCCAAAACAATGAAACAAACACCCCATTCATTCCTATGATACAAGGAAGCTATCAATCCAACATAATATAATGAACAAGACTACAAACACACATTAAATGTGTATATAGGGTGTGATCTCAACATGCCAAGTATGATTGCACTATATATAATTTATATTTTATTTTGAAAAAAATACACTATATTATAGTTTAAAATATGATATACCAAATTATCCCTTTTTTAATTTTATAAATCCTAGAACAAAATATGTTTCTCACATTATAAATACTAAAAGTTTTATAAACCATGAAGAAGTGTAACCATAAACCCTCATGAAGAAAACTAAATGAGGGTTACATGTATAATATAAAACATCAATTTAATTTTTTAACTACAAAAAACCTTTTTATGAAATAACTACTTATGCAGAAAAAATTTCTTTACATTTCTTTAAATGTCACAAAAGAATTTCTCTATAAAAGAATTTCAATGAGGGACATAATTATAATTCAAACTACATTCCTATAAATTTACTAAAAAAACAAATATTTAAGGGTAAGTTTTAAAACAATAATAATAAAAAATGGTTATATAATCAATTAACCTTAACAAGATAAACTATAATGGTAACATATATGTGTTCATTAACAGTCATTATAGAGAAACACCGAAGGCAATAAGGAGATGTTTTTGGGGAAATTTTAATGGGGGATCATCATATGGCTATATGATGATCATAAAATGAACTTACACATGGTTGTATATTCCATATCCTCCTCAAGTAGTAACCATACCCTAATTAGAGAAAAATAATACACTAGGGATACTAGTTAGTGAATGATCTCAATTTTTGTAGTAACTTATCTCATAATACATCTTAACCACCCCAGGTCTCCCATGATATAAAATGAAGATGATAAACCTTGTGTGTGAGTATATATATATATCCCAAATAATAAATAATAATCAAGGCATAAACTCACACCTCACCTTCAAACACTCTTCGAAGAAATATCCCATTCATAATAATATTACAATACAACTGGATCCAAAACTCACATCAAAACATCTAATATTATGAAACAAAAATAACAAAGGGTATTGGAAACAAGGGTAGAGATATATATAATGATAATATTTAATTTATTTTACAAAATAAACCTTTTAAACAAAAGTATCATCTATTTATTAAAAACCTACAAAGAATTTAAATAAATATATTCTATCAAAAAACACCCTTCATCTCCAAGTTCCATGTAATAAAAATAAAATTATAAAATATTTAAAACTCACAAATGATATTTTAAAAAAATATATTCTAAATACTTCCTTGAAAACTCACCCTTGGAATTTCATTGAACCCCAAGAGCAATTTGTTTTTTTAAATTATATTTCAATACTTTAAAAGTGGGAAACCACTATAACACCATGTGAGGTTTTAGGAAAAAACAATAGAATCAATACATGTAAATCATAATAAATTTGATATAGTGTATATAATATAAAAAAATCATTTTGAAATATCAATTCATCCATAGAATTTTAAAAATAGTATGTTTAGAGAGTCACCTACCAACGATCAACATTTTCATTGATGTGGGATGTTATTTAACCAAAAGAGAAAGGGATTGAACATTAAAATACCATAATAAGACCTATCATGATGAAAACAAAAGTTAAAAATCATGAAATAGGAAACCCTAGTTCTCTATGACCATATTAGTGAACAAAAAAGAGTGAAAAATGGGGATGAAGAATAGAGGAAGAGGAAATCATGAAGGAGAATTTACCTTAACGAAACATAATCAAATCAAGAAAAGAGCCTCATAAAATATTAGAGGAAAAGTGATCCATATTTGGGAGAAATCCCATTCATATGAATTGAGATAAATTAATGGAAATAAGGTTTAAAATTGATAGGGGTAAATAGGTAATTTAAATTTTTTATGAAACTTGGACATACCACACAGTGTGGTAAATTATACACAAATCACATAGGTGGAACTGGATTTATTCAAAATATATGATTTATTCACATCATTTTGCCTTGATAATTATCCTAACCATCAAACAACTATACATTCTAACCTTATATATCAAATAAATTTTCATGGTTTTCCTGGGAAATCACACAGTTTTTAGAACTATGTGCCAACCATCTAAAACCGCACTAGATGAGTCCCCTTCCACTCATGTAGTTTGGGTGCACAGTAAGATGTAACGATGTTATAACTATGCTTCAAGTCCCAAAACTTCTCCATATTCAAATTGTCATCCTTCATACTCTAGAAAACAAAAAAAGTAGAACAAATAAATTGAATAATACAAAACAAATGCGTAATAATGACTTTGGGGTATCATAATTCTCCCAACCATTACAATTTTATTACTCGAGAAGACCTTATGAATTGATCACTGATGAAACAAATAAAAAAACTGAATCTAATATCAAGATATCAGAATAATTAAAATCCTTAGGAACCAATGGACAACACGCACCCATAAATTGAATGTAAACTCTATCAAAACTCGACCAATCTCACTAGTGTGGGTGGATAAGACACATGCAAGGATCTACTATCAGTAGAATACTACACCCACTATAGGGTATCCCCAATATTTATAATTCATTTACTTGAAAATATCATAAATATCATTGTAAAATCATCAATATAGGGATTAATTAGTGATTTAAAATTCTTTTATGTTTTTAATTGAAACAAACTTCACCACCTATTAAATTTATTATTTAGATTATTTCATTAAAAACCTAAGAACACATAGAGGAAATTACAGATTTTATAAGGTTCAACTCTCAAATTAAGAAGGTTAATTCTTGGTATGATTTAGATTTGAATGATATCATATGGTCCAAGAGTATCAATATGGGGATTAAAATTAGTAGGGTTTATCCTTGAAATCATTTTCCAAAATAATATCCTTATTGTGTAAAATTTCCCCCTTCATAGTTAAAATTATAAAAATGATTTTTTACAATAGGAGAGTCTTCTTCTAGATAATACTTCCATTAAGTTTTCAATTTGTTATTTCTATATCTTCTTCTAATTAATATTCTATTTATATAACAAAAAGTATATTCATATTCCATTTTCTTACATCCCTTAAATAATATATTTATATTCCCATTCAGTAAATACCAATCATAAAAATATATATATTTTTTACAATACTAAAATTATTATCACTTATAGTAAAAGAAATAGTCATGTTCAAATTTTAATTTCAATATCAAAATTCAAGAAGGTAACTATATCTAACTTTTATTTAGTCAGTATTCTTCTTACTTCTTTCTTCTTCTTATATTATAGTCTTTTGATTCATCTAGATGACTCCTGATGAAGTGGTATGTATCATTGAATTAGAAAATAATTATCCTTCACTAAAACATAACTTATAATTATTTCAAGACACATCTAACTTGTTCATGGTGTGAACAATAGTCTCTAACAACATGAATTAAAAACTAAATTATGATATTTAAATTATGAATGATTAACCTCAACATTGTTTGGAATAAAATTTGAAATGAAATTTAAAAAATTAATCATCACATTAAAATATATCGAAGTGAAAAACTTATTATATGCTAAATATTAACTTATGTATCAAATAACTTTTAATATTTTTAATACTTTTGATAAATACGTATGTTATTATAATCCTTATATGCTATCTTATTTTCAAAAAATTTATTATGTATCTGAAAATATAATACAAATCATATCTTTTGTGAACTTTTTCTCTAACTCAGAATAATTATATTTTGTATGATCAAGAATTATTATATGTAAGAATATATTTTCCATTTTTATCTCGACCTGAGATAGAAAATTATGTTACATATATAGCAAACATTCGAGACTGTTTTGATTTTCTTCTCTAGAAAATATGTTACACCTAAGTTCCGTTATCTAGTACTTAATACTTATCAAGGTAATATCTCATGTAAAAAATCATATATCATATTAAATATTTACCTCTTAATTTTTTAGAGTGACTTAATTGAAAAATGATATACTATAACTTTGATCAAAAAAAAAGAATATTATATATATGAAATTAAACTCGAAGAATCATATCTTACATATGAAATAAATATCATATATATGATCATGCTTAAATAGTTTCAACTCAAAAATGTATAATAATTAATATAAAAACAGAAATATTTTAATTCTCCTCTAAAATTATCTATACCTATTTCAAATACTTCCAAATATATAGAAAAATATTTACCTCACATAATATTTTTCTTTTTAATGTCTGCCTGAATATATTTTTCATATTGAAAACAAAATCCTACACAATAATCACTTTCAATTCAACAAATTAAATTAATATTCCCATGACAAACACCAAATTATATTTGAGATTTCATCAATTAAAGAGTATAAAAAACTCACCTTGGGATCTCAACAATATCCCCCAACCAACAATCTCCTTAAAAATCTCAACATCTTTGAAAAATAACTATTTGGATCAAAAATCCCCCTTGGAATTTTGTATAATACTAAGGAATATAAATTATATTCAAACTCAATATACATAGAAATGGTGCACCATTAAATAATTCCAATCCTATGTTAGGTAACATTATTTAAGATGAAAATCCACCCATATATTAGAGAAATCAATTGAGGGGGGGGGGTGAATAGTGATTTATTTTTATTTTTTATTTTTACCTCTTTAAATACCCTTCACCACTTGTTAGAGTGCATTAATTTTCTATTTTAACACACACACACACACAAACCTAGAAATGGGGACCAACAAATTTACGAGGTTTATTATCAAACACATGGAGTTATTCCTTGGAATGATATGGAATTATCCAATATCACACGACCCATTAGAATTAACCCATGGTTTATTGGAAGCAAGGTTAATCCATGAACTTGTGTGACATGTTTCCTAATTGTGTATGTGAATATCTCATAGTTAAAATTATATAATGATGATTTAAAAAAACAAAAAAAATCATTTCTCTAGTTTTACACTCTAACCATGTTGTCACTATACTACATGTTTTATTCTTCTTCTATTAGTATTATAGGGATAAGTTCTCTTATTCTCCTTCTTATTTATATAATATTACCTATCATTGATAAAAATAGGTATTCTAATTTAAAAAGTATCAAAAAAATAATCTTATTATCAGTACTCTATCACAATATAATTTTTTTCTATATTTATATTAATAGTAATTTATAAAGACTATTTTAATAATTTTTTATGGAAATTCCCACAACAATCAATAATATATGTAACATAGTTCAATTATTACCTGAATTATTCTCCAAATTTCTCACAAGTATTAATTTTAAATTTTAAATTTTAAATTCCATCTATTATTAAGTTTCAATATCTTTTTAGAAATATTTAATAAATCTTGGCATAATCTTCTCTTAAAACAATTCTATAAATAACTGCTATATTTAATTTTGTTTCTTTGCATAAACTTGTGCTAACAACATGAAACACCATGACATGGAAAACATATTCACAACATTGAACCACATTCAAATAGTTCTTATTCAATATCAAATATCTAGAAACAAAATTTTATCCAGTAACAGGGATATTTATTCTAATGATGAACATATCATATAACGTCACCTCATTTAAATCCCATTTATAAGATAATTAGTATTATTAAAGTATTCATATTCATATATTTAATTTTGCATTGATCCTTTTGAACTCTTATAAAAAAACATAGAGGGACCATTTTTATAAAATAAAGAACCGTATGAGGTCTACCATAACCTTATGAAGTCTGCGTCTCATCCCAACACAATTCCCTATATAACCTTATGATAGTATGTTCCAACTTTACAATGGACTTCTAAACCATATTATGTATATTCAAAACCTTATTCTAGACTATCCCAAACTAAAATGTATTATTTTATACTTTAATGAACTATTAATGATCATTTATCAAATTTACAAATCCATGTCATAACCTTATGTGGATATGATTCAACCTAATATGTAATTTTCCCAACATTATATGAATTTAAGGACTTATACATTTTTTATTATTAATAAAAATATCACTTAAAATGTGTATTGGGATTCTCTAATTCTTCTCCAAATTTCTTAAAACTCCTTAATAACCTTCAAATCACGTAGAAAACCTTAATATAAGTTAGTTTTAATATGATTTATTTATTAAAAAAAATACAACACATTAACCATATCTACTTCAACTATATTTAAGTCATAATAAAATCATCTTTGAATCTCAAGAAACTCCCCAAAAAAGAATCACATTTAAGAACTCAAAAAATTACAAATAATCTCTTAGGATCAATTTTCTACCCCTTTGTATTTTATTAGTAACCAAGGAACATAAATAAATTTTAAACTTGGTAATGTTATCAATGAATCCAAATTAAATAAATTTTATCTTGCTTAATAAAACTCAGTATTGGACGAAATAACACTGAATAATAGATTTATTATATCCACAAAACTCTAATTTATATTCACACCATCGTAGCTCATAATCCTCTTGTTATCATCTTAAAAAATATAAGTTCTTATATTCCACATTAATATCACTAGAATAATGCTACTTGAGAATAATTTTATTCATAAATCATTCACCATCTCACCAAATTTATTTTTAAAATATGTTAAGATGGATTATTGTATCCATTCAAAAAAAACCACTAAAAAAAATTCGAAAATCATATAACATGATATCCCCCATATATTTCTCTTGTAAAAACTATATTTAAATATATTCTCCCCCTAAATAAGACATTCCTCATCAAATAGTTAAATTATATATCAAATTAAATATATTCTTAAAATTTTCCCTTTTGTAAACATTAAGATATTTATTTTTTTATTTCTCCCTATTTTATTGTCATATCCAAATAACAAGATGAAATAGGGGACTAATTACCATAACATAACATTAAATAGAATTAGGTTATACTCCCATCAATAACCTAATCCTTTGAAATGCATCCTTTGGAAATGGTTTAGTGAGAACATCGACTATTTTATCTTTTTTTGGAACAAAATATTGCTTTACCACATTCTTCTCCACTATAAATTTTATGAATATATATTTAATAATAATGTTACAATATCTTTAATACTAAATTATATTCCAGGAAAAATTAATAATACATTTATTTTTTTAGTTTACAAATGGTGGTTTCCTTAAATCCACCTCGAGGACTTCCAACTTAGTTCTCATCCATATCAAATGAGTTATGGATTTATTTGTATCCATATATTCTACTTTGTAAATACTTATATTGCAATAATTATACTTCTTTCTTTTCTAATATATACACCATTCCCATAAGAATAAAACTATACTAAAGATGGTCCCCCTATAATCAACATTTCTTACCCAATATACATATGTATAATCAAACTAATTTAGTTTTCCATTGTTGTCATAATTTATTTTGAAATCTATTATGCCTTTAATGAACATAAGAATCATCTTTCCGAAACTAAAATAGGACACTTTTGATTCACATTGATACCTAACATAAAGGATAACAACATAATCATTATTTATATTTGAATATGTTAAGTAAAACGAACTTATAATAATATTTTTTGAATTATATTACATCAATTTATTTTCTTTTTCACCCCTGTATAGTATAGTTCCTAATGAAATTGGATTCAAAACTATCTTTAAATTATCAATGTGAAACTTCATTAAAAATGATCAGCCATACTTCTCTTAAGGAAAAAAGATTTTATCTCCCTCTTGGGAAACTATCAAACCCAAAAAATACTTCATTTCACTAAGAATGGACATTAAAAATAAGTCCTTAATCTACAAATAAAACTACTCATAAACACTTTTTTCATTTATAGAAAAAAATATATCATCTAGATACAAAATAACAATTGTTTTCATCTTTGTCATATATATTTCTTTCCACCCTTAATTTCAGGAACAACAACTACTTCAAGTAATTTTATAACATGGAATACCAAGATATTGGGTATTTTTTAACTCATATAAATCCTATTTTAGCTTAAAAACACATATCTCATCTTCACCAAGTATGAAAATATTGGGTTGGTCAATAAATATATCCTCTTTTAACTCACCATTGAGAAAGGAATATTTGAAATCCATTTGAAATATCTTATATTTTCCTTATGTGAGATTAAAAAAGAAATATTTTAATGGTCTCTATTCTAGTAGTTGGTGTAATGTTTTCATAAAAATAAATTTCTGAGAACTAAAAGTACCCCTTTCACACTAATATTTCCTTTTTTCTTATAACTTCTCCATTTTCGTTATTCTTATTATAGAATAACCACTTTTTTCACAATAAAACTATTATATATAGGTTTGGGTACCAACAAAAATGTCTTTTTCTTCCATATATGGTCATATTGTTCATTTATAGCATCAACCCACTCTTGATTCTCTAAAGATTAATTCTCATCTCTTATTTCAACATGAGAGAATATTGAGCTCTGTGTTGTTGTCCTTAGAGTTCTCATTATGTAAAATTTTTATCCATATTTTCTTATGATGTTTTAGACCTCAAAGCATTTTTTATCATGTGATGTGATAAATGAGGTTTCTATTTCTCACTCAAAATGGATCAATCATTATATTTATTATAAACTTACATATAATTTACACTATTTCAAGAAACTTCTTCATATTTTTGAACCAAAATAGATTCATCATCATCACATATAGAAATATCTATTTCATGTTTCCTTTATTTATTTGTGTGTTCCAACATATTCACATCAATTGAATCAATGATTTTACCTTTCCTCTTTTTTAACACCGAAATCCTCATTCATTTTTTGGAATTTATAAGGAAAATTCTTTCATCAACTTTCGACATAGTCTTTCCTAGATTTTCTCCATTAACATTGATAACATAGGGAATTAAAAACACTCTTAATTAATTTAAATTTAGATAATTATTTTAATACATATCATAAAGTAACATTTTATAATTTTTTCTATACATGTAGTGGTTTTTAATTTGAATTATAGTACCGAGAACCTGTGTTAAAAATATCCGAAGGTATCATTCTCAATTATCATGGTCTAAGACATATCCAAAATACTTTTGTTCTTCAATTCAGATAAACCATTTTTTATGTACAAGGTTCATTGAGTTCATCTTTAATATCATGATTCTAAATATAATATTTAAATATTCTATTTTAATATTTCTCACCATTATCTATCCAGATCTTCTTAATGGAGCAACCACATTCCTTTCCAATACTTATTCTAAAGCACTGGAATATTTTTAGATATTATAATTTATTCTTCATAAAAAAATTTAAATTATATGAGTAATGTCACTAATAAATGGAATAAACTAATTATATTAATTTAATGATTTCATCCTTGAAGGCTCACAAATTTGTGATTGAATAATCTATAAGGGATGTGATATATTTCTTTCAACTTTACTATGTAGAGAATTTAAAATCATCCCATTTTTCAATGTGTGACACATCCGGTTTCTTTCTCTTTTTAATATAGGAACATCACAAACATTATATCCTAGGGATACCTTACTCTTGTTCTATTGGCTGATATGGGAAAGCCATCATTGCCTCAATTTTTCTTCTTCTTTTATTCTTATGTAACATAGATTTTTAGTATCACCATCCTTAAATAAGTTTCCATATGTTCACTAGACTCTATTCAATATACATTCATCTTATAAACTCATTACCATGAATGCATATTTTTAGTAAACTAGTTCATTACTTTCTTCATATTGTTGAGACATACTTAACTGGTTATGTTTTTGGATAAAAACCTATAGACTATTCTCGGATTTCAACTTTAATATATTAATCCTTATATAACTAAACCCTTTGATCATGAATGAATAATCATTTATAAATTTCATTGGTCCATAATTTCACTTTTTAACAGATTTTAATATCTCAATGTTCCCTGTAATATGTGTAGAAAAACAACTATCTACAATCCATATACACTATCCATTAGATTCTTTACATGATATTTCTACCACTGCAGTCTTTTCTATGACTTTATTATCAATTTTCTATGACTTTTGAATATAAAAAATAAAACCCAATTTGAATATTTGAATATTGAGTTATTATTTATAAGGGTGATCTGAATGCTCATTTATTCTACAAACTTCTTCTAGATATTCAATTATATTCTCTATTTTTATCTCTCGAAATTTTAATATATTTATTAACTCTTGACTTTTGATCCGGATGACTCCCCACTAACTCTACATGCCAAAACTCATTGCGTCCTAGGAATTTTGGTAATTTAACAAAAAAATTAAATCAATATATCCAAATCCTGTATTGTGTAATTAATATCTATAGAAATAATACTTTACTTTTAAAAAATATTGATGTATGGATGTCTAAACCTTCCTTTGTTGCTACATTGTGTCATAAATATTGGATATTGTTTTGTGAAAAAATTATTATAATCTCCCGAAAATTTATTTTTTGACCAAATATAAATTTTGGACTATCCCAAATCTATATTTTTATTGGTTTTCTTCATTCATGTTAGTGTTCCCAAAATATCCAGATTTTTGGGGTATCATTTTGATTAGAAATAAATGTGGTCTTCTTTTCCAATATCATTAATCCAGGATTATCGTCAACCCTCATAGAATTATTTCCACTATTTGAGTGTTTTTTTATGATTTAAATAATATTAATAATTTTATGAATATTCAATAACTTCCATATCTTCCATCCTTGACCTTCCTCCAACATCTTGAATAGAATTTTGAAAATTTAATTTTTATCTATCCAGTTACTTTTCTTCACTGATCATTTTTTTGGATAGTCACAAGATCATAGTCATTAAATGTTTATTTATCTTATATATCATGTATTATATTATTATCCTTAGCATGCATCCTATTAAATTCATAAATATCCTTTAGAAACTTTTTTTATTCTATATGGATAGGTTATTTATTTATATATGACAAATTTTTGTTCCTCAAGTTTCCAATCTCCTTCTTTAACTTTGATATTTTAGAAATAAACTCCTTTAACTCTACCTTTAACATAATCCCTATATCAATTTATTCATCACTTCTATCATCACAATATCCATCACTAGTGACATCCTCCTCATTTACCATATAAATTATAGTTTTTTCATCAATATCATCATTTGGAGTCTTCCTCTACTTTATCGAGGATTTAACTATTTTCACATATCGATTAAATTTTTTTGTTTTTAATTTAGATAAATTATTTCTCATTTAATTATAATAAAAAATTGAATTATAAAATTTTATTTATTTCTTCTTAGAGGATCTTATGGGCCTTTTATCATTATTATCACTAGCATTTTCACTTTTCAATATTGGATAGTTTTTAGTGAAGTGTTTAATAGATCCAAACTTAATTTTTTTGATTAATCGTCCCCTTGAATTTTCATTTTCACATTATAACACTTCTTAAAATGATTGGCATGATTTTTTGAAAATTCTCTTCAATGTTCTCATCATCTTAATAATATGAACAACTAGTTTCTTCTTCAACTATTTGTTTCATAATATTCTCTTTTGTTAAGGATTTAATGATAATATTTTTTAACAATACCATTATTCATTAAAAAAAATTACTTCAACATATAATAAGATATACTAATTTTGTGTAAATAATCCCAAGGAAGAGAAACTAGGTCTCTATATTCAAGAATTGAGACTTTAGCATTAAAATTATTTGGTAGAATGTGTAAAATCTTCATGACTATGGTGGAATTTTCCAAATGCATATAAAGGCTCCTAAATATTATCACAAATTAATTTAACCTTGTAAGTAAGTCATCTATAGTTTCATCAACTTATATCTTAAGATATTTATATATTAACCTCAAATTACTTATCTTTTATGAAATCAATTCTGTCTTATAATCATAAATATTTTCAGTCCTATCCCATAATCGTTTTACAGTTTTTATTCATTTACCATTAATAAATAATTTCATTGAAGGGTAATATAGTAATTAATTTTTATTATTTCCATTATTCTATAAATTATTTATGTCTACTACTTTAATAATAATAATTTATATCTTAGGCTCGAAGACCATCTGTAACAACATAAAAAATATCCATATAAATTTAGTAAATAAGGAAACATTGTATATTTTCAAATTTTATAAATATTCCCATAAAATGTTGTAATATTCCATTTTCTCACTCAATTATTATTTTTTATTGTAAAAAAATTAATTAAAAAAATAAATTAATAGTTAGAAATTTCATCTTCCCAAAAATATAGATAAAAAAGGCACCTCATCTAATACCAATTGAAAAGCTACACATGAGATCAATAAAATTACTGAGGGGTGAATAAATTATTTTAAATTATTTTAATGGTTTATATATTAAAATGATATTATTTTAATGGCACTTTTTCCCTTATTAAAATTCTGAATATTTTAAAGATTGCTCATAGAGATAGGCACTGAGTCAGCATGTGATTTTGGGGATTGGAGATGCTCAGAATTGATATAATAAAACTATTATATTTAAATTATATCACATGCATGTTTTTTTCTAAAATAATTGAATATATTCCAAATTTAGATTCAGATAGAAAATTTGAGATATTTATTGAATTCATAATGCAGGTTTTACCCAAGATACAACATAACTGTTATGCATGTTTGGTATCAGACTTAAGTAAAATTATCAGATGGATAATAAATAAATAAATAAATATATTAATTTATTTGAAATTATAACCTAATATATACTATTTAAACCCACTTATGGAAAACTCTAGGTTTAGTCACATAACCCTGGGGATTTTAGAGGAGCTTCTAGGGGATAATTCTTGTATGAAAGACAATGGATCATAGATCGGTGATCAGTGTGCCAAAGTTGTTTGTGGATATCGCTAGTGACTTATGACGTGGAATCATTATACCTTATTTATTGATCCAAACATGAGTTAGGGTGTTTTTCATTGGATTTAATCCCCATTTGTTTATCATCTGTTGAATACATAACAATCCTTCAAATAATTTATTTGTGGGTCGACCATTGATTTATGGGTATTGTTTTTTATTTTTAGAATTAAGAATAGATATTGTTTTGATTATTGACTATTTATTTATTCTTCATTATTCATTATAACAAAATTAGATTATGTCCAACCCAAATAATGGCTAAGGTTCATTCCTCATGTCTATGTTTTTTTCAACCATTGTTCTTCATTCTTTCATCACCATTGTCCCCTTTGGCTAGTGGTTCAAAAAATTCTTGGTAAACAAACATCACACACTCATCATTTGGCACAATGAATAATTAACAAGGGTTAGGGTTTTGGATCAATGGAACAATTGTATTTTATAGATACTATAAAGGATTGTGAATAGACCATGGTCTCTCTTTTTCATGTGATTGAGAATTTGAGTGATGTAGGGATATAAGAAATTATATGTGAGCTAATTGGTGGTTGGAATTTTTCCACCAGTGATGATAATAGTTCTATCCTCCAAGATCCGAGATCTATGGAGAGTTTTTTGGTTGGAGCATATGAACCAGAGGTATTAGGTGAAGGTGTGTGTAAGTTACAGGATTCAAGAAAACCTCAACATACCTGACATTTAGTCCAAAGAACAGATGTTCTATAGTATTTTGGTTGTGGTATCTATGATTTAAGAAAAATAAAATATCATATTCCATATGGATCCTACGACACACCGTGTGACCCATGAATGGCGACTCATTATGTACCTATGGGTTACATGGGCACATACATGGGTAGAGTACCCAAACACAACTAGATAATCATGAAAAACTAGAGTATATTGGCACAAGTCGTAGTACATGGGCATGAGTCAGAGTAGACTGGCAGACCCAGGGATTCCAAGACACACCGTGTATTCCCCTATAAACACAATGTACTTTTTCCATTGTAGTTTGATCCCATCATTCACTTTATTGTAGAATACTATCTCTAGGGTGCATCCCTCCTAGTCTTCCCTTATGAGGTCACATTTAGACATGAAATCCTGAGTATTAGATGTGATGCCCTCTATGGGTATAGTCTTATATAGTGTTCAGTAATCCCTTTGTGTATCCTAGGGTGTGATATTATATCATCTTTATTCCCTAGGTTGGTACAAGAATTTGATATTGAATTATAGATCATGTGATACCCATCCTTGTGCTTTTATTCCCATTAGGGTCTAGAATCCCCCTCCCCAGGTGAGATCCCATATCTATGCATGAACATATTCTGAGATCCATTCTTCACTACTTCATAATAAGGCCCGATGAGCGTGAATTCTCAAATGAGCACCATCAGTGTTGTCATACTCTTGGAGTGACTTCTCCTTGATGAGCATTACCTTGAATCCTCGATATGTATCCTAGGATGACTATACTGTTGTGACCTTTACCCTTCTACTTGGGGTATATCTTGAGAATATCTATCCTGTTATTATTTTTATGTATCATATTTTTAATGAAATTCCCCTGTGATAATGATTTGACTACACTCTTGATGCTTTATGTTTGTTGATTTTGGAGATTCCTAGAGGGTATGTATATAATCACCCCTACCTAGGCTTTTTATGCACATGTTATGTCTTATGTAGACCATAATAATTTTTATGGTGTCCTATGCAGACCAGGAGAAGGTAAAGAATATTTGAGCTAGATAGATCATGATTAAAACTAGGTGTTTCAGTTAATACAATCCCCATCCTTTCTAGAAGGTTAAACTCTTTTTATAGTTTTGGTGGTTTTGTATTTCGTACTTATGATTTTTAATATCTGAGTTGTACTCTGATATGTGATATAGATGTATATTTTCATTTTTCTATCAGTTTTATTTTACCTTTCATCATTGTATGTTCATTTAGATATGTATGTGCGTATACAAGTGCCTTAGAGTATATCCTCCCATGCACGTGTTATACCTACTCAACATTGGATTCCAGGCCCTGACCTATTGAAGGTGGGATTGGGGTGTCACATTCGTCTTTCCACTAGCCAGGAAGGCCCTGGTGGGTTAGGTCATGATAAGTTGGTATCAAAGGCGGTTCATCATAGAACTAGAGTTTGTAGTTTTTCTAGATATGAGGTCTGGTTTAGGAACTAGGTAAATGGTGTTAAAGTGTATCATGTTCAGCTCTCTAGTCAAGGAATACATTATTGATTCAATGACAGAACCATCTATTCATTAGGAATATGATAACATACTTTTTTACATAGCACCGTTTGGAATTTCTTGACGAGAATTTTTTTTGAATGCATCATATAAGAATGGGTTTTGGTTTCCATTTCCTTCTTGAGTTATCTTTCTAGATATAATATTTGACTGCGATGCATCTTGTTTGCTTCAAGATGCCTCAATGATGATAAATAGGTGGGATAAAACAATAGGAATTCATGGATGATTTTATCATTGATGAGGCTTTGGAACAATGTCACATAACGGAGGTGGTACCTCTAGGTGGTTTTCCAGCCATTCCACTCACTGAGCATCATGTTTCACAAGTAGTACCTACAATGGATGTGCACAGGTTGAGTGCACATCTTGAGTTTTAGAGATTGAGACCTATCTGGTGTAAGGGTGATCCATAATACCATACATCTGAGGAAGTTATGTGATTTTTACACCCATTTAGGACCCATCTTGATCATATGGTGGTAGCTGTGGAGAGCCTTATCCATGCCTCTACTGATCGATGGTGGAGTCTACTAACTGAAAAACATGATGAGGAAACTCACTCTTAGAATTATTTTTAGAATCTATTTAGATATTAGTTTTATTTAGCCACATTATGAGTTGAACGCATCCAATAGTTTCTAATTCTTTATCACATTAACATAACTATGGTAGAAAATTCTTTGAGGTTCACTAACCACTTACAATACTCTATAGATATAGTTTGAGATGTGTTCTTTTAAGAATGGAACCTGAAGCATGGAATCCATAGAGATATATGGGATTATGTGATATCTATTTGTATTCCTACTTATTATAGAGTGATCGAGAGAGATTTGATTGTTTAGAGATTCATGGAGGAGCAGTCATCGATGGTTGGAGATGGTACTAGGCACTATGGAGCAGAGAATTTGGTAGCTGAAAGTCAATATTATGCTCAGGATTATAGGTGTGCAATGTAATTATAGAGTCCATATTAGGACCAATGGTCTACAATTCAGGGATCATAGGATTATTCTAGTCATCCAAGATAAGAGTGGGGTTTCTCCTGTGAGAGGCATGGACATCTCATTTTGGATTTTCTGACCCACTGTATAGCTGACATGGAGACAGTTGATGGAACACCGAGGAAGATACAATAACTAGATCAGGGAGGTTTGAAGGGTTTCTGATGCAGCATAGGAGTTATGATAGAATTAGGAGGTGGATTATGATTTTATATGTTACCACCACCACCCCTAGGTGGTCTACACTAGAATGAGGGAGGTGGGGATCAGGGATGAGGGAAGCTGTAAGTGTAAGATCCAGGGTTTTATTAAGGTATATTTCCATTTATTTTTTTAGTTTAATTCCATTATTTTTTCCAAATATGTGTTTATTAAATTTCATGGGAAGTCTTGATGGTTTTCCGGGGGTTTGGGGCACGAAATAGGAGGAAAGAGGAAGTTCTAGTCATGTTGCACGATTTTCACATAGTTAGTGAAAACCGTGTGGGGCATCCCAGGTAACAGTGTATCCTTAGACAAATGATTGATCATGGTTACCACATGGATAATATAACTAGGAAGAATTCCCTGAAAACTATGCAAAGTGGAATTTTTGGGACAGTGGCTCACACACATTTCAGAAAACCATGCGGGAAAATCGTGTATCCCAGTAATGTTGTGAAATTTATAAAACTTCCATTACAGGATTTTTAACCCAAACTCAATATTTAGTCCATTATCCCCCCTTGAAACCCTCTTGATGGGGAATACCTCCCATGTGCTTCTAAGGGATATTATCCCTCATCTCTAGGTCTTTTGGAGTGCATTCAGTTGAGAATTGAAGATATGGATAAGTATAACCTCCTCCCTGCTTCCTCTTCTTGATTAGGGTTTGCCTATTTCTCCCATCTCCTTCCGAAGATCTAAAACACACCTTTTTTGGTGAGATCTAGGGTTAGGATTCAATTTTTTTTAATTGGGATCTATGTATTCAATTGATGGAGCATTGATCAACAAATCCATGGTAAGTTATCTACATGTTATATCCCATAGTTTCATTTGAGATTTGTGTATGTTTGGGTTTATTTAATGGTCACCCCTTATTGTGTTTTGGTACATTAATGATATTTGGTATAATGAATGTCTAAATGATAAATTGAAATCCTCATGGTCCCTATGGGAAACATAGAGGAGGACTTGACCTCTGTAGGGCCACCCATGGGGTGTGCCAACACTTTCAGGACTTGTAAGTTATCTAATTATGAGTAAGGTTGACATATGACAATGTTGAGCCCTTGATAAGCATGTTGACACGTTTAATGGATTAAAAATGAATTATTGGAAGGTTCCCAGTATTGGTAATTGATTGTGAATTGAAGAAAATGGATAATGGGATGAGACATGGGAAAGAAAATTGGGATAATGGGTTGGGTATTGAAAAATGACATTGTGAGCGGGCTATGGCTTAACATTGAAAACCATGTTGATTATTGTGAATAATGATTTTATATGTATTTTTTGTATTAGTTGTGATATAGATAAATGTGGGGAAGGGATAAGAAAGCATGTGCACATGGTTTGGTGGTGGGTTAAAGGATTGATGCTCCTCCCATGGGTATGGTTAGACTGGTACCCTAACTGACCAAGGAATGCATAGGTTGGGTAGTCAGACTGATTCTCTATGATCCCAATGGTTGTATTAAATGAAAATACTAGGACTGAGGCTCCAAGTTAAGTGTGTTGATTAATTTTTATCCTCATACCTAGTGAGATAGGGGCCTAACTTGTTTCTATTATACGAAATGATAAATTCCATGAATATTGTGTGAATAAGGTAAATGTCCAGACCACATATTACATGTTGATGATGAACTAAAAGATTATATTATGCACATAATGAACTTGGAACAATAATCATAATATTAATATCTATGTATATATTTTTAACCAGTGGCCCTTGTATTGTATTTTGTAACTACAATTAATTTTACATTCATTCACTAATGGTTTATACTGAATATTTTGAAGACGCTATTAGTGGTTGGCTATTGAGTTCTAATCACACCCTGATCGGGCCTCTTTTGGGAACCTGTGTAGATCTCATACTTTTAGGAAAAGAATAGGGAAAGGGCCTTATGGTTGGGGGTTGATTCGTGATCGAGAGGTGCATGGAGGAGGTTCTGGACTTGGATTCAAGACCATTTTTGGGATTCCACTATTTGTATTTATTTTGGGTTTTGTTCACATGGTATTGTAGCTTGAAATGACATTTTTACTATTTCTTATGGTTGTACCCAGTTTGGGTGATGTTTGGTTCTGCATGTTATTGGTTGTTTTGTATTGTTCCACTATTTATATTGGGAACTGCTATGGGTTACTTTTGTGATGGGTGTATAATATCCCCACCTGACCTATTAGACCCTCACTAATAGTCAACAACATCTGGCATATGGGGAGGCATGATTGAGGTCATGTGGTGAACCCACAAGGGGTACCGGTTTAGTGGTACCTGGGTCAGGGATGTTACAATGTTCTATAAGAGGGAGTATTTTCTCTTTCTTACTATTTGAGAATTGTAGAAAGGCGATTAGGATAGTGTCAGGCCTTGGAAATTAGCTCATTCTTAGGAGTAACTAACCCATATATGGGGGAAAACCCAAGTTACCTAGGGTGGGAATTGATGTTCTTTTTGTGTGTTGTCACATTTGATGATATTTCACCTTTAGGTGACACACATGTGGTGTGATGTGGTGATTTTATGATATTTTCCTCATGGCTGGAATGGGATGAGGTTGTGCATTCATGCATCATTCTAGGAACCTATGTATATAAGTTCCATACATTATATTAGGCATACACACATGGGATGGGTGTGTGGGACATATAGGGAAGAATGCATTTGACCATTTTAAGAGTGGTGGAAATTGTGTCTAACGAAACAACAAAAATGGGTTAAAAAGGGGAGAAAAATTCTTATGCCCCGAACCTATTTCACATGTAATAATAATATCATGATTTTATTCTGTTTAATTTTTATGCTATCCAAACAAAACATACAAAATAAACACAAATAATTCTTATTAAACACTAAAGTGATTACATTACAATATGACTAAGATAATCCAACTAACCAAAAATACATACTAAGAGACTTATTAGAATTATAGGGAGACCACCCAATACAACGAATAACCCAAGAAAATAGTAAGGGTCTTTCAAATTTGTCACAATGAACATTAGTATACCCAAAATCAGGACAACCATTCTGAGCATCAGAGGAATGATAAGAACCATTTTCACCAAGTTTTATTGAATATGAAACACCTTGATACATGTTTTTATATGGCATTAATTCAATCGTTTCCCCTTAGGTGACCGTTGAGTTTCTAACAGCTATAATTATAGCCAGTGGTCATTCTGCTGGTTCAATTTAAAATATCTAGGTATAATTAGTTTTCCAAAATTTTTAAAGTATGCATTGAAATTATAACATTAAACATATAAAATCTTTTTATAAACATTAAAATGGATAATTATTTAATGTTTAAGATAGGTTTGATTCATAACCCTTGGGTTTTAAATACCAAGAGAAGTATATACTCATTTTTGGTACAAATAAACAAATTTTTGAGTTTGAAATTGTTCTTTGGACAAATGAAAATAATACCTAATCCTATATTTGATATTTTAGCTATACTTGGTGACTTAAATATGTTTAAATATTTCAAATGTGTTGAAAAGTTTTTATAATTTTTTTCATCCTCGGATGTATAAAACCAATGTCTTAACTAAAAATATGTTTTTGATTTTTGTAATACTAAAATAATATTTTCTTTACGAATTAATAAACCTTGATTTATAACTTTTTTTTATAAAAATAAGGAAAATATTGGTTTTAGGACTTTTCTTAGTTATAATAGAGAATTCAAATTTGTTTGAAGACACCTATATATGTTTATGAAAACCTATTTTTTATATTTAATGAAAAAATAAACTTTTACTTTGCTAAAATATAGGTGAGTACCCCACCTAGCCGAGGGCCACCTTTTAGGTAGCCACTCAAGGCCTTGATGGGAATCTTACCCATAACACCTGGAAATGGCCCACGTTGGCGGTGCGTATTCAAGGTCCTTGCTAGGCCACGTGCACATGGGACATAACAATTCCTAAGTGCGCACAAGCATGCGTGTGCAAGGGAACAAGATCACACCACCGTCCAGGGTGGCACAACGACATGGGTTGGTGCCAGAGTGTGCCCGTAGAGAACCTGGTATGAGGCAGTACTGAGAGGGGGGAAGGAGTAATCTAGATGAATGCCAAGATCCCTGAGCTTATATAGGAGCTGTGGAACTTGTGCCGTTTCGATGTGGGACCGAACTTTTTTTAGTGAAACGTGATATGAACCATCAGATCTCACCGCACGAGATCTGAGCCGCCTATTTTGGTTTGTTCCTCAATCCCCAGAAGCTTCGGATTATCCTCTTCATTTTTCATTTCCATTTGATCGATCGTGATCTAATCGTGACCGTTCAAGCCTTTTTAAAAATTCCTCATAACTCACATGTAAGAACCCGACCCTAGTTTCCCAGAGCCGGTGCCTTATTTGATTACGTTGGCATACATACAAGGAATAAAAAACCCGAAGGACCAAGTAGTTTAGTATTATTGGAAACAAGATACATACATAAGTTCAACTTTACATATGGAAAGGAAAAACAACACTAAATTATTCCACTGGAAACATCATGTCTCCTACATTATGCTTGAATTTCATTCATAATTTACTTCTTCATGTCCTGAGAAAAATGAAACACAAGAAAGGGGTGAGCTCAAATGCTCAGTAAGAGTAAGAAATACAGCAGAAGATAGCATAAACATAAGTATTGGTGAATAATTTAAAACACATTCCTTTAATAATGAAATTGAACACATTATGGATGAAATATTAGTTGAGTAAATAATACCATAATAAAACATAATCATGGGTATTTCACTAGTTGAATAACCAATTGAACTTAAAATACTAGCATCATAACGAGGGAAGTTAATATGACGGACATTATGAATTTTTTTTCAAGGCCTCATCCAAGACGTCTAATGATTAAGGCCTCGACCAAAATCCATATGGCACATTTGGAAAGGCCCCAGCCAATTCGACGTCTATTTGTCTCATGAGACCTACAGATGCATCGAGGGTCTATAGTGGGCCCCACCCATCACATAATAAGTCCAATGCATTCCTCATATGATTGGGGATAAACATAAACAATATATACATTCATATTGAATCTATCATATGAAATGTAACTAACTCTTCCCAATCATTAAATATAAAACACTAACCATTACGAGTAATATGGTGAATGGTTTTATGATAGATCATACAAAATAGATTTAGTCATAAACCATTAAATAAAATATGGTATATGACTTCATAAATTATTAAACCCAATAATACATAAGAATCAACAAGAGTGTTGAATCAATCGCAATTACTCCTATAAAATCATTAAGAAATCTTGAGATAAATATTCTTTTATTTTGAAAAAAGGTTTCTTTTGGAATATTTTTTTACAAAAATAGAAGTGAATTAAGTTAGTATTTTCATAATAAAATGAGTGATTTTATAAATATAATGGTTTCCCAAAACAGATTAGATATTACCCTTGAAAATAGGTAAGAAGTTTAGATATTCCCTTGAATCGGGTTTGTATTTTGAAATAAATTTTGAATGTTCCATTTAAAATGAGTAACTATCCACAAAATAATGAAGGATTATGGTTGGTGTACATATATATAATACCAAAAAACACTTTATTGGTAGTACATAAGAATACATAATAATTTCAGTGAGTTAATTAGACAATGAAAATAACCCGAATGAAAATGGAAGTTCGGGTGGAAAACCCCTTACCTTAACTCCGAACGTGTTCCTCTCTCGAACTTAAGCTCCTAGAATATGAAATTATACTTTTTAATAACTTATTTAATAACCTATTGTACATGTATTTAATTTATAATAATTTTGGTTAGTTCATTTATGTTCTTATTTATAAGTTATTGTATTGAATTCTCTTGCTTCAGAGTATTCATTTTCTTTATTTTCATCTTCGGTTCACTTGTTTTTAAGTATGTGGAATGGATGTAAATATCCAGAATTAAAATTATATATGTTGGTCGGAGTGGACACTCAATAGGGGGGGGGGGGTGAATTGAGTTCCAATTAAAATTTCTGCTAAAAACAATTTCTATTAAAATCCCCCAATTTCAAAAACAGATTAAACTGTAGTGAATTTATACAGATTATAAAGGTTCAATTAGTTTCTCAAAGATTGATTAGTTCTCAGTTAACTTAATCTGATGATTAGATTAACTTTTGAAACTAACTTACTGAATTATAATAAATATAAACACTTGCAAGTTTAACTATCAAAGTAGCTTTGAAGACAAATTATATTTCAAAGTAATAGCAGCAGAATATGAAATAGATATGTATTGTATGGATGTAAACTTTAACTAAAGACACAAAGGAGTTAACCAAGAGGTTCAATATCAAGCCGAGACTTAGTCCTCTCAAAAGATTATATAAGGATGATCCACACCCTGAATCGGGGTTCAACAGTTTACAACTGTCCAGGTCCAAGAACTCTACCACTGTTATCCGTGGGAAACAAAACAACAGCGACCAGCTATCCAGGTCACACACAACCTCTACCACTATCCACAGTGGGAAAAAGAATGAAAAGACAGTGAGTGAGGATTTACAAATCCTCCAGTTAAGGTTCAGGAGACAGTGTGTGTGTAAAATACAATAGATAACACACACTGCTCGTAATGTAAAAAGTAAATCACAGAGATAAAGATTTAGAGATTGGAAATGGCTCTAGTGATCTTCGTGCAGCTCTTGACTCCTTTTTGTTGATTAGAATTCCTTCTGAGTCTTCTTCTGGTTTTTGTCTGGAAAATAGAGTACCATCTGCTTCCTTGACTTTGAGGTTCAGCTTGCTTATCGGCTCAAAGAATGATGAGTTTTGTGTGGTTCTTCTTTAGCATAGATTGCTCGATGTATGATCTATGTTCTGGAGGCTGGTAGTAGTAGTCTTGTGAGTGCAAGTTCTGCAGTTGATCTTGGCACATTTTTGAGCTTGATCTCAAGTGTGTTCTGTGTGCTTGATCTCTTCGAATTTTCTTTTCCACTTATTTGATACATACACGATGTCCTCTTTATACCCTTTTTGTTTTTCTGACAAGAAGGAATGATTTTACTTTTTGATCATACTTGGTACGGTTTCCTGAAATGGAAACATAAATCATTTAATAACATTAAATGCATCAAAAGTAACAAATGTAACCGTTAGTATAATAAACAAATAGTGTCTAGGATATAGGATTTTACTCCACAGTTCATTATAGGTAGCCGTTTGTTTGTAGTCGTGTACGGTTGACTCGGTGTAGGGATCTTCTATCGGTATCTCTTCAAACTCTTATCGGTGGCTCTTATCGGTAGCTCTTATCGGTAGCTCTGTGTGCATCGGTAGCTCTGTGTGTGCATCGGTAGCTCTGTGTGTGCATCGGTAGCTCTGTGTGTGCATCGGTAGCTCTGGCTATCGGTAGCTCTGTGTGCATCGGTAGCTCTGTGTGTGCATCGGTAGCTCTGGCTATCGGTAGCTCTGGCTATCGGTAGCCCTGGCTATCGGTAACTCTGGCTATTATGTAAACCACATCTAATTGACTTAGAATTGTTTCAAAGCTTGTATAAACAGGGATAATCGAGATTAACATAAATCAGATATTATTTAAACATTATTATTAACTTGATCACTGATTTGTAAGAATTAAACTGTAGATCATTAGTAATTGAGAGTAGCATAATATATGAACACATAATTGGGATTATCAAAACAGGTGAGGTTAACAATCTCCCCCTTTTTGATAATCACAACTTATGATATGACAAAAAATAGTGAGAATATAGTATAAGAGAATATAACGTTTATATTCTAATTTCTCAAAGAAAGCAATCAGAGGAAATAGAGGAAATAGTAATAGAATTAAATAGATCAAAAATTATCATAGGATATATTAAATACAATAGTATCAGAGATAAGCTTTGAAAGAGTTGGTACCAAAGAAGGAAATGTAAGAATAGTAGCAAAGGATCAAAATTTCTCCCCTTTGATATTGCCCCCCCTCTCTTTATATTTTCTCCCCCTCTATAATTTTCTCCCCCTTTGTGATAATCAAAAAGTGGGAAAGCAGACAGAAAGAACTGATAAACAGAGATAGTGTAAAGAAAAACATTTGTATTAGACCAGACAAAACTTACATAAACAGAATAGAAGAGAAAAAAAAGAAGAAAAAAAAAACAAACAACAATTCCTATCAAACAGCCTGGCCACTTCAGTAATCCAGATCTTCAACATGAGATTTTCCTTTCGGATCAGAAGAGGAGGCAGGTGGTGAGGATGTGAGAGAGGGATTTGGAATCCCAGAAATGATCACAGGAGGCTGAGCCACTGATACAGTGCCTAGCCTGTATTGGGAAGTTTGTTGAGTGATCATAGGTGTGAGGATTCAGATGGCCTGAACAGGAGTCATCTGGACTGGAGACTCAGTAGAGGCAGAGGCAGGAAAGGCAGGAGGGACAATAACTGGTCTGGCATCAACATGCAAAAAGGGCAGTAACAGATTTCTGAAATCCATAATGATTCCTCCCCCTCTTTCCATAGCAGATATAAAATCATCTTTGTTCTCCATAAATTTTTCGAAGGCAGGAGTCAGCTCTCTTATCTTGCTCACTTGTTCTCGGAAGGCTTGAGTTACAGGGGGTAATTTCATGTTTTCCAACATCAGCTTGAAATGATGGGTGAGTTGTTGCTTGGTAAAAATCCTTTGGAAATAATAATCCACCTTGTTCTTGATTTCCTCCTGAGAGGCAAAGGCCTCTTTCATAGTGTCGTGGACGATTTTCATTATTTCCCTTACTGAATCTCTTATAGAGAGCACTACCTGGCTTAGATCTGATGAGTCCACAGAGCCACTGGTTGAAATAGAAACAAGCTCCTCCTTCATCATAGCTCGTAATTGATTCAAATCAAATGCAGGTTTTGAAGCTAGAGGACCAACCGAGAAGGATACAGTTTCTTTGAAACTTTTGGTCAAGACACTAATCATAGTTTGCAGTTGAGAGTCCTGATTTTTAACATGATCCTTTATAGAAGATTTGAAATCTTCAAATACTGAAACCATTTGGCTTACAACACTTTTCACATAGGCTAAATCCTTATCACCTTGAGGCTTTGAGCTCATGTAAGAATCTAAAGTAGTAACATACTTCTTTAAGGCTTCAAGATCTGCTTCTATTCAAGAAGATTGGGTCTGGCATTCTTTGAATGCTTCCATTAGCTCACCCATAAAAGTTGACAGATTGAAACCAAGAGAAAGCTCAAGCGATTGTTCTAACAACTTCATTTCTTCATGAAAACAGTGCTTCATCTCAGTAACTGAGGCAGTGAAGGATTCTTTCAGCTCATGCTTCAGGGATTCAAGATCAGACTTTGTAACAAAATCAGTAGGAGCAACTGTAGTAGATACTCTTGCAGAAGCTAAGCTGACTACTGAATCATTCATGACTGATTGAATCGAGGATACCAGAAAAGATTCCATTGTCTTTACTTCTTCTACAAAACTGACTTTGAGATTTTCTTTCAGCACATATAAATCATGTACTCGGACCACATCATCAGGTAATAACTCAGAATTGATGTCATAGATGATCTTTGGTCTATTCAAGGATACTTCATTATCCGAATCAGGATAATCCAAACCACACACTATAAATCCTGGGTCTTCTACCCAGTCTTCAATCTCAACAGCCACTGTAACATTTCCAAGATTGGGATGATGCTCTCCCTCAATGGGTGCATTCCTATGTACAACAAATACATTTTCTGCTGGTCTTTCTTCATCAGAATCTCCCACAACAACTTCCATTTCTGCAGCAGTAAGGAGATTTTCTGACACAGGTATAGCTTCTTCACTTTCTTTTTCTACTTCATCAGTAGGCACAACTGAGTTTTCAATCAAAGGACTTAGACTCAACCTAGCAGAATCAGATGATTCAGATAGATCCTCTTTTTCTCCTTTCTGCTGAGGAACTGACTGGTCTTCCTCATGAATAGATAACACTTCCTCTACATTTCCTTTTCTTGAGTATACAAACTCAGTAACAGGACTTGGTGGCAAGTCTGGATCTCCTCTAATATCCATAGGAGTTTCTTCCTCTTCTTCTTCTTCTTCTTATTCTTTTGACTCATCACTGTACTCGGGTTCCTCTTCATCAGATCCTAAACCTGGATCTCTTTTATCCTTTGGCCTTGAAGGATAATCCACAGGATTAAACTTATCATACACCCTCTGGTCATCACTGACCCATTCTCCTTTCCACGGGTTCCAATTGATTTTCATGTACTTACAAACTATAGTAGTGATACAGAAGTTATTCTTAACTACAACTGTCTCATCCTGAGACTCAGCTATCCCTTTCACTTTTATCATCACAGAGACCATTTTGGCAAAGAATGAAGCATTAGTCTTTGATTTTGGCCTAATCATGTCTTCCATTTGATTCAACAACAGTCTGCACAGATTAACTTTCACACCATGTCTTAACAGATGTAGAAGATAAATATCTTGATATCTCAGATTAGAAAAATATCCTCTCCTCAGTATCAAAACATGTTGAACAAATTTGAAAAGCAGTCTGTTCTCTCCATCCAATTCAGTAGCAAAAACTTGCCTCTGACTTCCATTACCCATTAGCTCTTTTAAAGCGGTCTCATAGTCAAAGATGTTACTGGTAGGTGGAATTGCTCTTGATACATACCCGGATACACCTTCATGTGGGACTTTTAAACATTCTGCCCACTCTACTGAAGAAAACGACATTTCTTTTCCATTTAAAAAAGAACTTACCCGATTTTCATTTTCAGACTTCTCGAAGCTTACGAATTCGTAGAACTGTTTCACTAACTTCGGGTAGTAAGGACCATTGTTATTTGAAAAACAATCTAACCATCTCTGATCTTCCAGAATTTCAAGCACCAATGACTTTCTTGGTAGCAGCCAATCTACGCATAGCTCCTTTTCAATCACAATATCTCTATGCTGCAAATGAGGGTTTACTGGTCGCTTTCCCGACCTAGTTCTGACATTACTTCCACGAGCTTCTTGCTGCACTTTCTGCTTCTTTGTTTTAGGCTCTACACTGTCATCTCTGCTGGCAGGAGTCTTGGTTTTTGCCATCGCGGATTTAGGGTTCTCAGTCGATTAGGGAGCTAGGATTCAAAGGAGAAGGGTTTTGGGTCCGGTGGAGTGAGAAATGGTTTAGGCTTAGTTTTATCATGTAGGAATCATAAATAAACGAATAAAGTAAAATAACATAAAAATAAAACAATTCATATTCTTGGCGGCAGACAAAAGTTTAAAATATAACATCGGTGAGAAGTTCACATCGGTGAGAATTTCACATCGGTGAGAATTTCACATCGGTGAGAATTTCACATCGGTGAGAATTTCAACATCAGTGAGAATTGATCATCAGTGAGAATTTCAACATCGGTGAGAATTGATCATCGGTGAGAATTTCAACATCGGTGAGAATTGATCATCGGTGAGAATTTCAACATCGGTGAGAATTGATCATCGGTGAGAATTTCAACATCGTTGATAATTGATCATCGGTGAGAATTTATCATCAGTGAGAATTTCAACATCGGTGAGAATTGATCATCGGTGAGAATTTCAACATCGGTGAGAATTGATCATCAGTGAGAATTTCAACATCGGTGAGAATTGATCATCGATGAGAATTTCAACATCGATGAGAATTGATCATCGGTGAGAATTTCAACATCGGTGAGAATTGATCATCGGTGAGAATTTCAAAATCGGTGAGAATTGATCATCGGTGAGAATTTCAACATCGGTGAGAATTGATCATCGGTGAGAATTTCAACATCGGTGAGAATTGATCATCGGTGAGAATTTCAACATCGGTGAGAATTGATCATCCCCAACTCGTGCCTAATGTAACTTAACCTATCAGAACTTAAAGGTTTAGTGAAAATATTGGCCAATTGATGTTCAGTGCCAATAAATTCAAGAGTAATATCACCTTTTTGACAATGATCTCTCAGAAAATGATGTCTTACATCTATGTGATTGGTTCTAGAGTGAGATACAGGGTTCTTAGATATGTTTATTGCACTAGTGTTGTCACAGTTAATTGAAACATGTTTAAACTTAAATCCATAGTCCAATAAAGTGTGTTTCATCCATAGAATTTGTGCACAGCAACTACCAGCAGCTATATACTCTGCTTCAGCAGTAGACAATGCAACTGAGTTCTGTTTCTTACTACACCATGACACTAGGGATTTACCAAGTAAATGACATGTTCCAGATGTGCTCTTCCTTCCTAACTTACATCCAGCAAAGTCAGCATCTGAATAGCTAATTAGGTCAAATGATTGTCCTTTTGGATAAAACAAACCTAAATGTACAGTATGCTTAAGATATTTAAAAATCCTTTTAACAGCCAGTAAGTGTGATCCCTTAGGATTAGCTTAAAATCTAGCGCACATACATACACTGAACATAATGTCTGGTCGACTAGCAGTAAGATAAAGTAAGCTACCAATCATACCTCTGTAATTGGTTTGATCCACTGGTTTCTCAGTTTCATCTGTATCCAACTTACAGGTAGTACTCATAGGTGTATCATTTTCCTTAATGTTATCCAATCCAAAACGTTTAAAAAGATCTTTTTTATATTTACTTTGATTTAAAATAATTCCATCTCTAGTTTGAAAAATTTGAAAACCAAGAAAATACTTAAGCTCTCCCATTAAGCTCATTTCAAATTCATTTTGCATACTTTTTGAAAAATCAGTACATATAGAGTGTTTAGAAGATCCAAATATAATATCATCAACATAGATTTGTACAACTAAAACATCTTTAGAAATTCTTTTAATAAAAAGAGTTGGATCCGCGATCCCTTTAGTAAAACCTTTTGAAATAAGAAAATTGCTGAGTCTATCATACCAAGCTCTTGGAGCTTGTTTTAAACCATATAAAGCTTTAGAAAGTTTAAAAACTTGATTTGGAAAATGAGGGTTTGTAAATCCAGGTGGTTGTTCAACAAAAACATCTTCAATTATAAAACCATTTAGAAATGCACTTTTGACATCCATTTGATATAACTTGAAATTCAGATGTGATGCATATGCAAGTAAGATCCTAATAGATTCCAGTCGAGCTACAGGTGCAAAAGTTTCTCCATAGTCTATACCCTCTTCTTGACTATATCCCTGTGCAACTAGTCTAGATTTGTTTCTAACTATGTTTCCTAATTCATCTACTTTATTTCTAAAAACCCATTTTGTGCCTATTGTCAAGGTGTCCTTGGGTCTGTCAACAATTCCCAGACTTTGTTTCTTTCAAATTGATTCAACTCTTCTTGCATGGATATTACCCAAATTTCATCATTGATAGCATCATTGATATTTTTGGGTTCTAGTTGTGACAGAAAAGCTTGATGTTCAACCTGGTTCCTTAGAGAAGCTCTAGTTTGTGTTCCTCTATCAAGATTACCAACAACAACATCTAAAGGATGATTCTTTAGAATCTTAGTCGATTTGGTAAAGGTTGGACTAGAAACTTCAGGTTCATCTATAGGTTCGGGTTCAACAGAAGCAGATTCTGGAGAAAGTCCAGAACTGGATGTTTTTATAACAGGTTCTTTAGATTTATCATTAAGGTCCAGAATAGACAAATCTTCTTCAAGATTCTCAAGAGAGGTTTTAGGCTCATGTGGATCAGTTTCATCGAATTTGATGTGAACAGATTCTTCCACACATTTGGTTCTCTTATTGAAAACTCTATAATCTTTACTTGAAATAGAGTAACCCAGAAAAATTCCTTCATCGCTTTTGGGATCAAACTTATCCAGATTATCTTTAGTATTAAGTATAAAGACTTTGCAACCAAAAACTCTGAAGTAATTAACCTTAGGCTTTCTATTGTTCCAAAACTCATAAGGGGTTTTCTTAATAACAGGTCTGATCAAGACTCTATTGATAACATAACAAGCTGTATTAACAGCTTCAGCCCAAAAGTAAATAGGCAGTTCATATTCATTGAGCATGGTTCTAGCTATTTCTTGAAGGGTTCGGTTTCTCCTTTCTACTACACCATTTTGTTGGGGTGTCCTAGGGGCAGAGAAATTGTGACTATAGCCATTGTGTGAGCAGTAAGATTCAAACTCATGATTTTCAAACTCACGACCATGATCACTTCTTAGGGTTTTAATCTTATGTCCACTAAGGTTCTCTACAGACTTGGAATATTTAATAAAGTAAGAACAAGCTTCACTTTTGTGAGCTAGAAAGTATACCCAAGTATATCTAGAAAAGTCGTCTACAAGAACATAGACATAATGATTCCCATTTAAACTAGAAACTCTTGATGGTACAAAAAAATCCATGTGAACCAACTCAAGTGGTTGAGAAGTTGAGACTTCTTTCTTTGATTTAAAAGAAACTTTGTGTTGTTTTCCCTTTTGACACAGATTACACACTTTGTCATTTGGGAATTCTAACTTTGGTAAGTCTCTAACTAAGTTTTTCCTAGCCAGTTTTCTAAGTGAGTGAATGTTGCAGTGTCCTAATCTTCTGTGCCATAGCCAAGATTCTTTATGAAAAGAATTCAAACAAGAAATATTTTGTTTGGCTAAAGAATTTAAATCAACAGCATAAACATTTTCATTCCTTAGAGCAGAAAATACTAAAGAGTTTTTGGAGTTAAAAACATCACACGATACATTTTCAAACTTGACATTGAAACCATCGTCACATAATTGAGATATACTAAGCAAGTTATATTTAAGTCCATCAACGAATAAAACATTAGAAATTAATGCTGAGTCAGTGTTACCAATCTAGCCTAGGCCGATGATTTTTCCTTTAGAGTTGTCACCAAAGGTGACATGACCTCTATCATCCTTTATTAAGATCTTGAAGCAAGAATAATCTCCAGTCATGTGTCTTGAGCACCCACTGTCTAAATACCATATCTTCTTGTGACGGCTCCACTAGTGCAGAAAACATTTTTTACGTCGGTTATTTTTTATTATTTACGTCGGTTTTAAGGCGACGTTAATACGGACGACGTTATAAATAACGTTTTTTACGTCGGTTATTTAAAACCCGACGTAATATCCCTAACATCACGGTGGTTATCACGTCGGTTCATATAATAACCGACGTGATAAATATGCGCGGGGGGGCTTTATCACGTCGGTTATTCCCTAAACCGACGTGATAAAACGCCTGGGATATCGTTTATCCCGTCGGTTATGACATAACCGACATGATAAACCCTTCCCAGGCCTATTATCACGTCGGTTATTTAAGAAACCGACGTGCTAAAAAGGCCTGGGAAACGTTTTAGCACGTCGGTTATCCAATAACCGACGTGGTAAATCGATTCCCAGGCCTTTTAGCACGTCGGTTATATTAAGAACCGACGTGATAAAATCCCCGGGAACAGTTTATCACGTCGGTTCTAGAAAAACCCGACGTGATAAACCCCTGGCGATTTATTTACCACGTCGGTTATAAAATAACCGACGTGAAAGAATTTTTTTTTTTTTAAATAATTGCACTGCTCTCACCAAAAAGCAACCAGAAACCAAACAAAAATAACAATGCCAGCCCTCCCCCAAGCCCCAACTGAACCCCACCCTCATCTATACCCACCTAACAACCTGGCCAGCCCCCCCCCACCACATTGGAGCCCCACCACAACCCTTGGACACCCCCCCACCCCTTGGACAGCCCCCCCACCCTCATTTACACCCCCACGACCCCTAGTACAGCCTCAAACACCCATTGGACACCCCCCCACACCTTGACAGCCCTCCCAGACCCCTTGGACACCCCTCCCATATCCCTTGGACACCCCCCCACCCCTTGGACAGCCCCCCACCCTCATTTACACCCAACCGGCCCCTTGGACAGAACTCCCAGACACCTTGGACACCACTCCCATATCCCTTGGACACCCCCCACCCCTTGGACAGCCCCCCACCCTCATTTACACCCAACCGGCCCCTTGGACAGAACTCCCAGACACCTTGGACACCACTCCCATATCCCTTGGACACCCCCCCACCACTTGGACACCCCCCACCCCTTGGACAGCCCCCCCACCCTCCTTTACACCCAACCGGCCCCTTGGACAGAACTCCCAGACACCTTGGACACCACTCCCATATCCCTTGGACACCCCCCACCCCTTGGACACCCCCACCCCTTCGACAGCCCCCCCACCCTCATTTACACCCCCCGAACACCCCTTGGACACCCCCCCACCCCTTGGACACCCCCCCACCCCTTGGACAGCCCCCCACCCCCTGGACACCCCCCCCCCCCGACCCCTTGGAAACCCCCCTACCCCTTGGAAACCCCCCCATCCCCTTGGACAGCCCCAAACACCCCTCCTATATCCCTTGGACAGCCCCAAACACACCTTGGACACCCCCCAAACACCCACCCACCCCCTTGGAACCTCTCCCCCCATACCAAAATCCAGACCAGAAAAACCATCAACAGTAGACCAAAACAAGAAGTAGAGAAAAATTAAACATTCACTTATATAACATTCAAAACTTACACTGTCAACTTCAAAAAAAACTAAATCCAACCTAAATGACTACGAAATACACAATTACATTGACAATATTCAAAATTACATTTTTCATTACAAACAACTAAAAGTCAATCTAACCTGTAAAATAATTTGACCACTCCACTTGTAAGTGTTTGATATCTTCAGCAGTAAAGGGTTGAGGGTCATCAAAAAGCTACAAAGGAAAAGGATAGTAGTCAACGTGTATAATGAATAAATCAAATTGAAATATTATGAGAAAGAGGAAATATTACCAGGTCAAAACTCAGAACTGTCCCAGTTGTTATTATTTCATACATAAATCTTAACATGTAATATCCGCATTCGATGATGCCTTGTTGCTCATGACATTTCTGTTTGAATGAGTGTAAATTCAATATATTATTTTTATGTAATAAATCAAAATGTACAAATTATAAATGGATATTTACCTTCGCATGTACATATTTGATCTTGAAATTCCTTTTCTTTGCGCTTTTTCGAAAGTGGACCCATGCCCTGTTAGAAAATAATATGAATGGGGTAAATTTAAAATTCATTATAATATATAAAACTATTGTGAAATTGAAACTTACGTTTCCAATATATTCTTAAAACTTTCTCGCACATCATCATGGAGAGAGCATATCCAATAAAGTGTTTTCTCCCTAGGGCAAAAAACCCCTAACATCCAATGATCCCTGATAAAAGGAAATTTAACGTTAGTGGTTTTTTATGTTAAAAGATAATTAACTCTTTGGGAGGGATGTGTTTCATACCTCTCACAAAAAGGCATCATCCAACACTGTGTGATTACATTCTTTTCAAATCTATCAGCAATATAAAGCATTCTTTGTTCCTCATCCAATGAACATGCTTCAGGGGAAATCAATTGTGGGTCCACGAATCCATATACATCTGTCAGCTCATTCCTCTCACAAATTTTATACAGATACCTAATACAAAGCAGACATAAGTATACATTTTTAATAAATATAACGCAAGGAAAAGGTGTTAAGACTTACATGATAAAAATTTGCACCACGTTGATGCCCAAATTATCTCCAGTGACAAACTCCATGATATCAGTTTTCATAATCCCCACACATAGTTCACGTCCACAGACATGAGCTTCCATTGTAAAGTCATAATGATCCGCCAACAAATTTGAATATCTTGACAATTTGTCAAGACTGCTAGTATCTGCATCTGATGTCATAGCTATCTGTCTTTGTTGTTGTCTATACAGTATTTCTTTACCTTTGAAGTATTCCTGTAAAAATAAATTGAAAAATATATTAGTTTTCAAATGATAAAACATTAATAAAAATATAAAATAAAAGATATAACATCCATACCTCTATGGTAATGAGTCGAAGAAGTCTGGATGGCCAAAGTAAAAAATGGCCGATACTATGTCCAACTGTCGTCACCTCATCTGTAGGTAATGGTATCCGAGCTGATCTATCTATAATATCCTGTACAGTGACCCTATGATTCTCTACCTCTAACTGTTGATGATGAACTGTATCTCCTATACAATATACCATCCCATATGCAACTATATGATGTTGAGGATCATCAACATACAACTCACAATAAGTAGGTAGCTGCGGCGGAGGAGGAGGATCAAAAATGGGGTCCGCAGGCTGAGGTGGGGGAGTGGGAGCTACTGGGAGAGGTGGAGTGGGAGATGCACCCTGAAATTGTCTTTGCAAGTCTGCAAACATTAACTGCACCGATGCTCTAATCTTGTCCTCCATTGTCGCATTAATATTATGGACTTCAGCCTCCAAGGATTCTATTTTTTTTTATAAACTCCCTCAACGTTAGAAGTTGAGGAACGTGGCAACACTTTTCTTACCGATACACCTGCCGGATATCCTCTTACACGGCCAGGATGTTCGGGCTTTCCCAATGCCACAGATAAAATATCTTCCCTCCCAGATGGTGTAAATGTCCCCTGTGAACTCTGCTCCTCAAGAGAGTCCTGTAATAATTAATTGAACATTTCTATAATTATTGGAAATATATGACGAAAATAGTAAACTTAAATAAATAAAATAGATATCTTACAATCCTCTCAACTACGAGTCTCGATTCTTCCGAAAGATATTGTCCTTTTTTGCCCTTCCGAGCTCTTTTCCATTTCTCATGTCTAGATGGAGGGGATGGAGGGGCCACCTCTCCAGAGCTTGAAGACTCAGCTCTTAGTTGTTGAAATTTTTCTGCCATCATTTGTTCTTCCAATAATGCATACCCTCCCCGAGATAAACTATGAGGGTATACATTTTTAGATTGGATCTCTTGATGAGCTTTCCTTGTTTGCTGTAAATTAAGAATAAGTAATCATTAAAAAAACAATAATAAGATCATTTATATAAGAAAGCTTATAAAAGTTTACATTGCCCTTACCAAAAATGATTCTTTTCTTCTACTTTCAAAAAATTGTCTCCATGTGTCTTCATCTATAAAAGGATATATACGACATGGATTCTCACGACTCCTATGACCATAAATGAAATCAGATGAGAGGGTTGATTTGAAATCCCTCCATCTCCTAGCAGCCAACGATAAGCATTTCTTCCTGACTCCTCCAGTGTCAGGAATATCAAATGTCATCTGATAAAAAAGAGGTTAAAAATATTATATATACTAGAAACATTTAAAGAACAGTCAAACAATAGCAAAAGATCTTACCAAAATGGTCTCCCACAGCTGAGAAATTATCGCCTTATCCACACTTCTCCAATCATCATAGAGAATGCTTACTTTGCTCTTAGCCTGAGGTTCTACAAAACCCTTAAAATCTTTAGCATTTGGACCTCTAGGAAGATCATCATCATCAAACTCCACGACTATCCTCTCCTCCTTCGTACGGGCAAGTGATATTTTTGGTAAACGTGTGCACCCACGCTTACCAACCTTTGAACTCTTTTTCGTAATAGGAGCATGTGAATGTTCCTCCCCAGATGTATGACCAATATGCTCATCTCCAGAATCATGTGGCTGATCAACTGATTGATCTGTCATTTTCCTTCAAATCAAAAAAACAAACATTAGTTCACAAATAGAAAAGTGTACTAAATTACATAATAGTAAACATTGGTAATATGGTATGCATGTTAAACAATGATAAACATGGTAAACACAGGCAAAAGGTTGCCAAAGTGTTGGCCCAAGAAAGCTGAAACGTGGACTCACTGAGTCCACCGGTCAGCCGGTGTGAGCACACCGGCCAGCCGGAGGACCCAGGCAGTAGACTTGCCCACTGCCTGGGGCCACCGGCCGGCCGCTGGCTCACCACCGGCCAGCCGCCGGTGGACCAGACAGAGAGCCTTCCTCTCTGTCTGGACCACCGGCCGGCCGCTGGCTCAACACCGGCCGACCGCTGGTGATCCAGACAGAGAGGGAGGCTCTGTCTGGTCCACCGGCTGGCCGGTGGTGATCCAGCGGCCGGCCGGTGGTCGAGACAGAGAGGAAGGCTCTCTGTCTGGACCACCGGCCGGCCGCTGGATCACCACCGGCCGGCCGGTGGACCAGACAGAGCTTTGTTCTGGACCACCGGCCAACAGGTGATCCACCACCAGCCAGCCGGTGCCCCCAGGACTTCTCCTCTTTACGTTTTTTATTGTTTTATCGTTTTGGTTTGATACATGTTTTAATAACTAAAAAATTTACAGTATCTAACATTATATGAAAAAACTAAATGTAAACAAGAAATAAACTTGTGTTACCAGTAATTTTAGGAATGTACAATTGGATTGTTTTCCCAAATTCCTTCGTCGTGATCGTTCCTTATGGCACAAACCATGTCTTCAACATACTCATCATTATGTTCTGTTAATCTTTCCATGGAAGTAGGGATCTCACATAAATCAACATCTTCATCAAATTCATCCTCACCAACATATTGGTTTTTCCCTTGTAAAACAACAGCCCACTGCATATCTGACTGATCTACTACATAGAAAATTTGTTTGGCATGTGTTGCCATTATAAAAGAATCAGCTGTGTCTTCCAATCTATTCAGATTAACAAGTGTCATTCCAAATTCATCGTGTCTGACACTGTTGTTACCGATAAACCATTTACAGTTAAAAACGGGAACTTTAATTTTAAAGTAATCAGCCTCCCATATGTCTTCAATCACTCCATAATATGCAGTTGATGCCGAAATTGGGTTTCTGTCCTTAGCACTCGAAAAATGCATTGCTTCTGCAAACACCAATACACCACTATTATGAACTGCACTTCTGTTGTCCTGAGCTTTCGTATGAAATGTATAGCCATTAATGTCATAAGCGGACCATGTTATCACATTTAAAGATGGACCACCCACTATCCATTTTAATGTCTCTGATACATCTGATCTACCAAGCAAGGTCTTTTTAAACCATGGCAAAAAAGTTTTGTTGTGCTCATTCAAAATCCACATTTCTTTCTTCTTTGGATGACATTGTTTCAACTCATTAATATGCAATGTGATATACGGTTGAACATCAGCTATGTTATTCAAGATGTATGATTCTAACTTCTTCATATGTTCAGCTGACAGTGATTTGACTTTCAAGCCACGAATCCCCTTTCCCTCATTATTAACCCGTTCATGGCGAGATGGAGGCAAACCTATGTGTTGCGCCGTAGCCAAGTAGCTCGTACAAAACTCTGCTACCTCCTCAGAAATATACTTTTCAATAATGGAGGCTTCAGGTCGATATGGATTTTTAACATATCCCTTTAATATTTTCATATACCTTTCAAAAGGATACATCCAACGAAGATATACAGGTCCACAAAGTCTTATTTCTCGAACCAGATGAATCATTAAATGCACCATCATATCAAAAAAAGTTGGAGGAAAATACATTTCCAAATGACAAAGTATAAAAATTGCATCCTTTTCCAAAATGTTCAAAGCATTCACATCAATCGCCTTGTTGCAAATTGAATTGAAAAAATAACACAACCTCATTATAGTCTTTCTGACACGGATGGGCAATATTCCACGCAGTGCAACTGGTAGAATTTGTTGCATCATGACATGACAATCATGTGACTTCATACCTATCAACTTCAAGTCTTTCAATGAGACAAAATTTTTTACATTTGAAGAATAACCTTGAGGCACTTTGATATCATGAAGACACTGACAGAAGCTACTTTTCTCCCTCTTCGATAATGTATGACAAGCCGGGGGAAGAAATGTTCTTCTTCCTTTAAGAGTGGGAGCTAACTCCAAACGTATTCCCATTGACAGTAGGTCTAACCTTGCATTCAACCCATCTTTTGTCTTTCCTTTAATATCTAGCAATGTTCCGATCAAAGAATCACAGATATTCTTCTCCACGTGCATGACATCAATATTATGTTTGACTTCATGATACCTCCAATATGGTAGCTCAAAAAATATTGACCTTTTCTTCCAAATATGTCTATCATTACCAGATTTCTGTGTCTTTCCCAATGTCACATCAAGGTTTTTCACCCTCTCAAAATACAATTCTGGGGATAAAGGTTGAGGAGCAGTATCAAATTATTGTGAGCCATTGAATGCCTTTTTTAGTCTTCTATAAGGGTGATCCATAGGCAAAAACTTTCGATGACCCATGTACACTGTTTTCCTCCCATGATGCAATTGACAATATGACGTCTGTTGTTCGCAAATTGGACATGCTTTATGCCCTTTAACACTGTATCCAGACAAATTTCCATATGCTGGGAAGTCATTTATAGTGAATAGAAGCATTGCATGCAGTTGAAAATATTCCATTTTATAAGAATCATACACCCTAATACCATCAGCCCATAACAGTTTCAAATCATCAATCAGCGGTGACAAGTATACATCAATATCATTGCCGGGTTGCTTTGGACCAGAGATCATGATACTCAACATGACATATTTGCGCTTCATACAAATTTCAGGAGAGAGGTTGTAAATTACCAATAAAACAGGCCATGAACTATGTGTGCTACTGAGGGTTCGGTATGGATTCATTCCATCTGTGCACAAGCCTAGTCTCAGATTTCTAATTTCATTTCCAAATGTAGGGTACTGGGCATCAATTTTCTTCCATTGTGGACAATCAGCTGGATGACGTATTTTTCCATCACATACCCGCTCATCAGCATGCCATCTTAACCTTTTTGCATCATGTGAATTAGCAAATAAACGTTTGAAACGAGGAATTATAGGAAGATACCAAAATACCTTTGAAGGGAGCTTTGTAATCTCTACATCAGCTTGTGATTTTTCTTTCACCTTATACCGTGATGTCCCACATTTAGGACACTCTTTCAGAAATTCATATTCCTTCCTATATATAATGCAGTCATTCGGACAGACATGTATTTTCCTGTATCCCAATCCCATCGGGCATAATATTTTTTTGGCCTTATAATGTGAATCTGGAAGATCGTTATCTTTTGGAAGAATGTCTTTCATCAATTGTAGCAGCTCTGTAAAACTTCTGTCACTCCATCCATGTTTCGCCTTCAGGTTAATCAATCTTAACACCGCCGACAAAACCGTAAAATCTGTACAACCAGGATATAATGGTTTTTCGGCATCACCATATAGACGTGCAACTGTCGGTTCTATCTCAATTTGTTCTGCTACAATATCGCGAATCATTTCTTCAATTCCATCAGAGTTACCATCTTGCGATTCATTATCATCAGTGACATTCTGTCCAGTTTCGCCATGCCAAATCCAAGGGTTGTAACTTGGATTGAAACCATGACAAATCAGATGATCTTTTATCTCTCTACTTTTCATCTTCTTCATATTCAGACATTTCAGGCATGGACAGAAAAAAATGTCACTACTTGGAACATTTCGTTTAGCAAATTCCAAAAAGGCATCAACACCTTCCTCATATTCATTGCTCATTCGATGTGCCATAATCCAACTTCGACTCATTATTACCTATAACAAATAGCAAAAATATATATATTTTTTAGATAAGACAAATATATTTTTATATGAAAAAAATCATAATTTGAATGTAAACAATTTTGAAATATAAAACAAATCGATGTGTAAACCCCCCTGGACACCCCCCAACCCTCTGGGCAGCCCCCCCACCCACCCGGACAACCCCAAATACCCTCTGGAGAGGCCTCCACCCACTTGGACAGCCCCCCACACCCATCCACCCCCTTGGACAGCCCCCACACCCATCCACCCCCTTGGACACCCCCCTGGACACCCCACCGACCCCTCTGGACAGGCCGCCACCCCCTTGGACAGCCCCCCACACCCACCCATCCCCTTGGACACCACCCTGGACACCCCCCGACCCCTCTGGGCAGCCCCCGACCCCTCTAGAAAGCACCCCCACCCCTCCTGGACACAACCCCCCACCCCCGACCTGCTTGGACACCCCCCTGGACACCCCCCAACCCTCTGGACAACCCCCCACCCCTCCTAAACACCACCACCCACCCCCTACCCCCTTGGACACCCCCCTGGACACCCCCCAACACCCACCCACACCCTTGGACAGCCCCCCACACCCACCCACCCCCTTGTAAACCCCCCTGGACAGCCCCCCGACCCTCCTGGACACCACCCCCACCCCCTACCCCCTTGGACACCCCCTGGACATCCCCCAACCCTCTGGACAGCCCCCCCACCCACCCGGACAACCCCAAATACCCTCTGGAGAGGCCGCCACCCACTTGGATAGCCCCCCACACCCATCCACCCCCTTGGACACCCCCCTGGACACCCCACCGACCCCTCTGGACAGGCCGCCACCCCCTTGGACAGCCCCCCACACCCACCCATCCCCTTGGACACCACCCTGGACACCCCCCAACCCCTCTGGACAGCCCCCGACCCCTCTAGAAAGCACCCCCACCCCTCCTGGACACAACCCCCCACCCCCGACCTGCTTGGACACCCCCCTGGACACCCCCCAACCCTCTGGACAGCGCCCCACCCCTCCTAAACACCACCCCCACCCCCTACCCCCTTGGACACCCCCCTGGACACCCCCCAACACCCACCCACACCCTTGGACAGCCCCCCACACACACCCACCCCATTGTAAACCCCCCTGGACACCCCCCGACCCCAAATCCATGCACCTATGCCATGGTTGTGTGTGAATAAAGTAGTAACAACTGTAAAAGGGCAACCCATCCAAATGGACACGCCCCAACCCTCTCGGGGATTTATAGAAAATGATGAAAAATTAGTGAAATCATAAAATTACTCAATATTGCAAGTCGAACAAATAGATTTAGGGATGATAAATAAGATTATGGTGCCAAAACGAGTTAAAAGGGTTCGCAATCGAAGAATCTTAGCTAGTTTCAACAAAAAAATCACAACACATATATATATACTATCCGCGAAAAAAAACGAACGAGTGGGAGGATTACCTGAGTGCTGCGAGTTTAGATGATTGATCCGAGGATATTAAATATGAGAAACGATGATCGCAAAACGAATCTAAACCAACGAAATGGACGAGCCGATTCGGGTTTACGCGCGAGAGAGACGAGTCGCGACTGTCGAAGGTAAACCCGCGAATGAAAATCCACGGGTCTGGGTAAATTTTTAAATGAGTTATCACGTCGGTTATTCAATAACCGACGTGATAATTGTTTTAAAAACATTTATAACGTCGGTTATTTCAATAACCGACGTCAAAACCTTCCTCCGATTCATTTGTTACGTCGGTTAGTTTATAACCGACGTTATAAAGGGCTCAAAATCCGCGTTTTTTACGTCGGTTATGGAATAACCGACGTAAATAAACATCTGCGAATTCTTTATTTACGTCGGTTATTTTATAACCGACGTAAAAAAGCCTTCGAAAACCGCGTTTGTTACGTCGGTTATTCAATAACCGACGTAAAAAGGCCTTCGGAAACCGCATTTTTTACGTCGGTTATTGTTATAACCGACGTAAAAAACAAAGCCGCGCGATTAATAACGTCGGTTATTATTATAACCGACGTTAAAGGTGTACCGAATACAAATATTTACGTCGGTTAATAAGTAACCGACGTAAAAAACCTCGTTTTACATATTATGACGTCAGTTTTATATAACCGACGTAAAAAATGGTGACGTAAAAAACGTTTTCTGCACTAGTGCTCTTCAAGCAGGTCTCCTATAAAACAGATTTAAACAGGAAATGACTTTGGTACCCAGATTTTCTGGGGTCCAGATAGGTTAGCAATCAGGGCCTTAGGTACCCAAATTTGTTTAATGGGTCCCATACAATTAACAGAAACAACAGATTTTGAAAGATAAACTTTATTTGGTCTATAACCATGTGAACAACCTGTTGAAGCATATGAATTTCCAAAACTGGAACTAGCAGAATTTTTTTCAGACTTAGGAATAAATCGGGTTCCAGTGAATTGTCTCTGTCCAGGTTGGTATCCCAAACCAGTAGCATATCTAGGTGAAACTTGCTTTCCTAGCATTTGAGTTAACACATCCTTTTCATTTGTGAATTTTTCTAAGTCCTTTCTAAGTTTCTCATTTGACAGTTTCAGTTCTGTATTTTCCTTTAGTAGTTGAGCATTCTTTTCCTTTTCTATATCAAGATCAGATTTATGCTTAACACTTAAAGCATACTATTTCTTTAAACCTTTGTATTTGTCTTTAAGATCATTACAGGTTTCTTCCAACATATCACAGTACTCAAATAGTTCAGATTTTGACATGTTTTCTGAATCAGAATGATCTCCAGAATAATATGAATTTAAAACAGGAGTGTCATATGTTACCTCAGAAGTATTTGTCATGAAACACATGTTGGCTCGATTCCTTTCAGAGTCCAAAGATTCTGCTTCACTAGTGCTGTCTTCTGAAGCACTCCAGGTAGCCTTCATGGATTTCTTGTACTTCTTATCTTTGTAATCATATTTCTTTTTGAATTTTAACTTTGGACAGTCTGCTTTGATTTGTCCTTTTCTTTTGCATTCATAGGAGACAACTTCATCAGTCCTGTCATCCTTCTTCCAATCCTTTTTCCATTTGCCTTGTTGATCATAATATCCTTTGTAATTTGGTTTCTTAAAGAATTTCTTTTTCCTATAAAACTTTTTGAATCTCCTGGATATTTGAGCCATCTCAGAATCACTGTCAGATTCTGAATTTTCACTCATTGAACTCTCAGTCTCCATTTGTAGTTTATCCTTGTCTTTACTCTTAAAGGCAGTAGTTTTAAAAGCTACAGATTTTCTTTTGGGTTCCTCATCTTCTTCTTTATTTACTTTAAGCTCTTCTTCATACATCATCAGCTTACCAATTAACTCCTTGACAGGCAGTGTTCCAATGTCACATGATTCTTTAATTGAAATGGATGTACCTCTCCATCTATCTGGCAAACATCTCAGTATTCTCATAATTTGTTCTTTTGCAGGAACAATCTTTCCGAGTGAGCTCATTGTGTTTACTATCTCATTGAACCTGAGATACATGTCAGAAATAGGTTCATCAGGCTTCATTTTTAAATTATCATATTTAATAGTATAAGTGTTTAATCTCATTTCTTTAACATTAGTTGTTCCTTCGTGAGAAACAGCCAAGGTATCCCAAATTTCAAAAGCAGTTTTACATGCAGAGATTCTATTAAATTCTTCATCTCCTAGAGCACAGTACAGAGCATTCATAGCTTTACAATTATTATTGTAAGCAGTCTTTGTAGGTTCATCCCAGGTAGATCTATCAGTAGTGGGGACTTTATATTCAGATTCAATAGCAGTCCAAATATCAAAAGTCATGCTTTCTAGATGAATTTTCATTTTAAGTTTCCCCTGAGCATAGTTATTTCCATTAAAGAAAGGTGGCCAGTTAGTAGCAACACCCTCAAGTCTATTATCCATTATAAACAAAATTTAAAGAGATAAAAATTTAGGAATAACAGAAATTTTAAGAACTTTAAAATACAACTAAAATCCCTGTTGAAAACAGAGTAATTTAGAAGGTATTAATAAACCCTCTGATACCAAATGTTGGTCGGAGTGGACACTCAAGAGGGGGGGTGAATTGAGTTCCAATTAAAATTTCTACTAAAAAAAATTTCTATTAAAATCCCCCAATTTCAAAAACAGATTAAACTGTAGTGAATTTATATAGATTATAAAGGTTCAATTAGTTTCTCAAAGATTGATTAGTTCTCAGTTAACTTAATCTGATGATTAAATTAACTTTTGAAACTAACTTACTGATTTATAATAAATATAAACACTTGCGAGTTTAACTATCAAAGTAGCTTTGAAGACAAATTATATTTAAAATTATAGCAGCGGAATATGAAATAGATATGTATTGTATGGATGTAAACCTTAACTGAAGACACAAAGGAGTTAACCAAGAGGTTCAGTCTCAAGCCGAGACTTAGTCCTCTCAAAAGCTTATATAAGGATGATCTACACCCTGAATTGGGGTTCAACAGTTTACAACTGTCCAGGTCCAAGACCTCTACCACTGTTATCCGTGGGAAACAAAACAACAGCAACCAGCTGTCCATGTCACACACGACCTCTACCACTATCCACAGTGGGAAAAAGAATGAAAAGATAGTGAGTGATGATTTACAAATCCTCCAGTTAAGGTTCAGGAGACAGTGTGTGTGTAAAATAGAACAGATAACACACACTGCTCGTAATGTAAAAAGTAAATCACAGAGATAAAGATTTAGAGATTGGAAATGGCTCTAGTGATCTTCGTGTAGCTCTTGACTCCTTTTTGTTGATTAGAATTCCTTTTGAGTCTTCTTCTGGTTTTTGTCTGGAAAACAGAGTACCATCTGCTTCCTTGACTTCGAGGTTCAGCTTGCTTATCGGCTCAAAGAATGATGAGTTTTGTGTGGTTCTTCTTTAGAATAGATTGCTCGATATATGCTCTATGTTCTGGAGGCTGGTAGTAGTATTCTCGTGAGTGCAAGTTCTCCAGTTGATCTTGGAACGTTTTTGAGCTTGATCGCAAGTGTGTTCTGTGTGCTTGATCTCTTCGAGTTTTCTTTTCCACTTATTTGATACATACACGATGTCCTCTTTATACCCTTTTTGTTTTTCTGACAAGAAGTAATGATTATACTTTTTGATCGTACTTGGTACGGTTTCCTGAAATGGAAACATAAATCATTTAATAACATTAAATGTATCAAAAGTAACAAATGTAACCATTAGTATAATAAACAAATAGTGTCGAGCATATAGGATTTGACTCCATAGATCATTATAGGTAGCCGTTTGTTTGTATACGTGTACGGTTGACTCGGTGTAGGGATCTTCCATCAGTATCTCTTCAAACTCTTATCGGTGGCTCTTATCGGTAGCTCTTATCGGTAGCTCTGTGTGCATCGGTAGCTCTGTGTGTGCATCGGTAGCTCTGTGTGTGCATCGGTAGCTCTGTGTGTGCATCGGTAGATCTGGATATCAGTAGATCTGTGTGCATCGGTAGCTCTGTGTGTGCATCGGTAGCTCTGGCTATCGGTAGCTCTGTGTGCATCGGTAGCTCTGGCTATCGGTAGCTCTGGTTATCGGTAGCTCTGGCTATCGGTAGCTCTGGCTATCGGTAGCTCTGGCTATCGGTAGCTCTGGCTATTGGTAGCTCTGGCTATCAGTAGCTCTGACTATTATGAAAACCACATCTAATTGACTTAGATTTGTTTCAAAGCTTGTATAAACAGGGATAATCAAGATTAACATAAATCAGAGATTATTTAAACATTATTATTAACTTGATCACTGATTTGTAAGAATTAAACTGTAGATCATTAGTAATTGAGAGTAGCATAATATATGAACACATAATTGGGATTATCAAAACAGGTGAGGTCAACAATATATTATTTACGAACATAAATAGGTGTTAGTGTTCATTTATATAACTTGATTACATGGAAAGATGATGAATTATTATATAGAACTTTAATGATAATTGGTTCGGTTAATTTGTGGGTTTTGATTACAACAAAGTCATTTTTCTTTATATCATAATAATATTTTTAAAAAGGGATTACAAAATATTAAATAGGTTATATTATATATAATAATCTATTTCAACCATAACAATAATGGTTTCATGACCATAATTTAGAATGATAACAGAAATCGAAAGTCTATTGTCCTTGAATGTGGAAAATTGACACATCTCGGATGGGGTTCTTTCTACTAGTATAAAAGAAGGTAAAAAGGGGGAGATGATGATAACTTATTCCACTATCATGAAAAAATTACAGTATATATACGGTACTGGAGTCACCACGAAATTTGGATAAGGATAGGTAATAGAAAAATAAAACAATTGAACTTGAAAGGAAAGACAAAGAATTGAAAAGAGGAATTTACCTCTTGAACCAAACTTCCTTGAGAACCTCCTTAAGGAGAGGTTTTGGCCTTTTTATGAGACCAAGGCTAGCTAGACGTGGGGGAGGAGGTTTAGAAGGTATTTTGAAAGAATTGGGAGAAGGCCATGGCTTTAGAGGAATGAATGGAAGAGGGAGTGAGAGGGGGGTTTTTATAGTGGAGGAGAGAGGGTATTTCTTAATATAAAATTTATTAATTTATTATATCTCCTCAAGTCAAGGAATAGTGAGTATTCCATGACCAATAATAGTAATTTTATCATGTCATACTAAACCAAGTGGGCTACATCGGTAGAACATCACACATGACTCTATAATTAGTGTATTAATCTTAATTTTGCAAATTATGGTATGTAACTATTCATAAAAAATTCAAGTATTTCAGAAAAATCCCAAAAAAGCACTCCAACCATTTTTCGATGTGTAGAATCGAAAAATGAAGTACATTTTTCAAAAATAATTTTCTAAATAGTATTAATTTAATATTTAATTAAATCATAATTTATTCTAAAAATAACACTTTTAAAACATTTGTTTACTTATTTTAAACCATAGGTATATCATACTCACACTTGAATATTATTTATATACTATCATAGGTAAGGTTACTATTAATTAGTGTATATCACTATTCATAAGGGTGTGTTACTATTCAGAAGGGTAGGTTACTATTCACCAAAAATTAAGTTTTTCTTATTGGACTCCAAATAACTTACTGATCGGAACTGTGTATGTCGGATCTTTGAAATTCACATCATAGAAGTGAAAAACATCTGTTTTAAGGGTCACATTGCACTTAGTAGTTAATTATTCTTGTATTTCATGTGATTATGACATATTTATAAGAAAGAAATTTCCAAAAAACTATTGGGTCATTACATTCTCCCCTCCTTACAAAACTTTCTCCCTCGAAATTTAATTTTACAATCTAGGCCAAGAACAGGTGGGGGTACTTTTCCATCATTGATTCCTCTAGTTCCCAAGTTTCCTCTTCGTAATTATGGTTTCTCCATAGTACCTTGACCAGATGAGTAGTCTTGTTGCGTAGATCTTTGTATCTACGATCCATGATTTTCACTGGTTGTTCCTCATAAGAAAGATCATCCTCCAACTGTACCACCTCTAATGAGAGTACATGTGAAGGGTCTGGTATGTAATTCCTTAAGAGGGATACATGAAAGACATCATGTACCGTTGACAAGGTAGATGGAAGTGCCAGTCCATAGGCCACAGATCTGACTCGATCAAGGATCTCGAAGGGGCCGATATACCTAGGACATAGTTTTCCATTCTTCCCAAACCACATGACCTTCTTCCATGGAGATAAGCGTAGAAATATCAGGTCTCTAACTTTTAACTCAAGGTCTCATCGATGGTTATCTGCATAACTCTTCTATCAACTTTGGGCTGCCTTGATATACTGCGGAATGGTTTCCACCTTCTCCACCATTTCTTCAACCAATTCAGGTCTTAGCAACTTTCTCTCACCGACTTTGTCCCAACATGCTACTGTTCTACACCTTTTCCCATAAAGGGATTAATATGGTGACATACATATTCTTGAGTGGAAACTGTTGTTATAGGAGAATTCAACTAGTGGAAGATGTTGGTCCCATATTCCTTTGAATTCCATAGAACATGCTGTCAACATGTCTTCCAGTGTCTAAATATTCCACTCAGACTGGACATCAGTTTGAGGATGATAGGCTTACTGAAGTTCAGTTCAGTGCTTAAAGCAAGTTGGAGACTCTTCCAGAACTTCTAGGTGAATCTAGGATCACGGTCGGATACAATAGAGAGTGGTACTCCATGTAGCCTTACCACTTCTTTGATGCAAATCTATGTAAGTTGATCCAATGATAAGTCCTCTCAAATTGCGATAAAGTGAGCTGTCTTTGTAAGACAATCCACAATGACCCATATATAATTGTTTCCACTTCCATGCTGGTATGGGTAGTGGTTTCATCATCCCATTAGACTTTTTCCTCTCAACCTTCACTTGTTGACATATCAGGCACTTTGATGTATATTCAGCAATCTCTCTTTTCATATTGTCCCACCAAAAGTTTTCTTTGAGATCTCGATACATCTTTGTGATACCAAGATGTATAGAGAAATTAGAGCTATGAGTATCACCCAAAATTTCTCCCTTTAGCTCAGGAATAGTGGGAGCACAAAGCCTCTTCCCGAATTTCAAAATGCCATCTCCGTATACGAAGTCAGTCAACTTCCCATATTTTATTGCTTTAATTTTCTTTTGAAACTTCTCATCATTAGTCTGAGAACCTTTTATTTTCTCTAGTAATGAAGTTTGGGAAACCATTTGAAAAAGTAGGGATGTTCTTCCTTCCTTGATAATTCCCATAACCTCTTTACTAGATCCATGAACATAGGATCCCTTTCAACTCTCATCTTGTTCATAATTCCACGTTCCTTTCTACTCAAAGCGTCTGCCACCTTATTTGCCTTCCTCGAGTGGTAGTGTATTGTGAAATCATAATTGTTTAGTTGCTCAATCCACCTTCTTTGTCTCATGTTGAGTTCTTTCTGTGAAAATATATACTTCAAACTCTTATGATCTGTATATATCTCACATTTTTCTCCATATAGTTAATGTCTTTAAATTTTCAGAGCAAATATTACTGCTGGTAACTCAAGATCATGAGATGGATAGTTTTTTTCATGAATTTTTAGCTACCTAGCTGCATAGGCAATCACTCGATCATTCTGTATAAGGAAACAACCAAGTCCTTTCTTTGATGCATCTCTATAGATCACAAAACCATCATTCCCTAATGGTAGGGTTAGGATCCGAGAATTCACTAACCTCCTCTTCAATTCTTCAAAACATTATTTTCCTCACCCATAGTTATTTCATTCTCTTCCACCCTAATAATTTAATTTAGTTGAGCTATTGGGGGTGGATCTATATGATAATCAAATGGAGAGGTTTCTTCTCTAAAGATACGGGATTCTACACCATTCTCAAATATTTTAACTTCCTTCCTCTTGCAATAGATCTTCACATCATAAATTGATATCCAATTCATACCTAGAATTATATCATAGTCAACCATTGGTAGGATGATAATGTTAGAAACTAATTCACATTTATGTGTCAAGTAGGGGACTAATTGACCTGCCTTTGTTGCAATGATACATCCACTAGGAGTTTTGACTGATAACTCCTTTATTAAATTAAATTGGACATATCTAATTTTCTTGGAAAACTGGGAAGATATAAATGAATGAGATGATCTAGAATCAAATAAAGTATTTTATAAATTTGAGTAAATGGTTAAAGTACCTGCCACCACATCATTAGGAACTTCAATATCAGCAGTTGTGATCGCATAAGCTTGTCCCTGATCCCTTGGCATTTTCTGTGGTATGTTTCCTTGACTCTTTGTACAATCATTAGCATAGTGTCCCATCTCCCAAAAATTATAGCAATGAACATTAAAGGCCTCTTTCCTCCCCTTGTAATCACCAAAAGTATGGCCTTTTTGACCACAATTGTAGCATACTCCTTTTCTATTTAAGCACGCATCAGGGTTTTTCCTTCCACAATTATCCCAGGGTGGAAATTCAACTCTTCCCTACTTCCCTGTTTCCTTATTTCCTTTCCCGAAGTTTTCAGCGGCCCTATTCTTTTTTTTCATTCCCTTAAAGTCATAAGACAAAGAAAATTATTTTTTCCATCTTGATAGCACATGAATCTATAACCTCATATGATAAAAAACATTGGGAGACTAGTTCCCACCAGAGGAATGGCTTTAGGCCATCAAAGAATCGATCAATTTTTCTCCTTGGATTTTGTATGTAATACAAAACATGTCTTGCTATCCTTGTAAAGTTGTCTTCATACTTGGAAACATTTTAAACCTCCTTCTGCCTTAGATTCATGAATTGTCTCTCCATATATGCTCTCTATTCATGAGGAAAATATTTTTCTAAATATATTTCCTTAAAATCCCTCCATTCCATCTCTTTTATTTCTTCCTCCTCTATTATGTTTTGGATTAATGACCACCATTGATCTGTATCTCCCGATAGCCGATAAACTACCATGTTGAACATACCTCTTTCATTACATCCCAAATAAAGAAATATCTTCTCAAGGGAACTTATCCACTGCTCAGCTACAATTGGGATTGTAGTCCCATTGAATGATGGAGGCTGTTGTCGCATAAAGCGACCTAGCATAGCACCTCCATGTGGGGGATCTGGATGCTCGATATGGGTAAGGTTATTATTCATAACTTGAGTAATTTGGCCTAGTATAGTTATGAGTTGGTCAGCATTAGTCACGACACTAGAGAAAACATCATTATCTTGCATCGAAGGAAAATCCCTATAGGGGATACGTGCATTCGTGCAGTTTCCATTCCTTCCACTAGGAACCATTTTTAGATAATGTCATACACTAGATTTGGTTATGAATCATAATAAATAATCTTAATATAACAAGATACATAGCACAAATTGAAATCCTAGGCATGGCTAATCCCATAACCACAAAAATGGTTTCTTTGAGGAAAAATTTACATTTAAATCCTTCATAATGGCTTATAAATAAAATGTGAATTATCATAAGCATATCCCCTAAGAGTTTCGTAACCAAGAGTGAATCAAGGCCCATTGTCATTCACCAATACCTATTCGAGTCTAGCTCAAATCAGTGTTTTCGGGTTTTACCCCTAGACGCATCTGTGCTAGAGCCACCTCTACCTGCTCGTATCCAGATATGGATATATTGCTTGAAAGATCCAAATAATATATTCCTTACCAAAATACCAGGACATTGATGTATTTTTGTCCTCAAAACTATCTTAGGTACTCTTCCCTAATCCACATTTTCTAAATCCGGTTTCCATGTATTCTTCTAAAATTCCTCTAACACCAACTGTAAGGACCCAGCCCCAGTTGCCCTGATCCGGTGCCTTATTTGATTACGTTGGCATACATACAAGTAATAAAAATATTGAAGGACCAAGTAGTTTAGTATTATTGGAAACAAGATACATACATAAGTCTATCTTTACATATGGAATGGAAAAACAACACTAAATTATTCCACTAGCAACACCATGTCTCCTAGATTATGCTTGCATGTCATTCATAATTTACTTCTTCATGTCTTGAGAAAAATAAAACATAAAAAATGGGTGAGCTTAAACACTCAGTAAGAGTAAGAAATATAGTGGAAGATAGCATAAACATAAGACATGGTGAATAGCTGAAAACACATGCCTTTAATAATGAACTTGAACACATTATGGAAGAAATATGACTTGAGTAAATAACGCCATAATAAAACATAATCATGGGTATTCTACTAGTCTAATAACCACTTGAACTTTAAATACTAGCATTATAATGAGGGAAGTTCATATTATGGACATTATGAAACATTGTTTCAAGGCCTCGACCAAGACATCTAATGATTAAGGCCTCGACCAAAATCCATACAAAACATTGGGAAAGGCTGCGGCCAATTCCACGTCTATTTGTCTCATGAGACCTACCAATTCATCGAGGGTCTATAGAGGGCCCCACCCATCACATAATATGTACAATGCATACCTCATATGAGTGGAGATAAACATAAATAACATATAAATTTATATTGAAACTATCATATTAAATGTATCTAACTTTCTTCAATCACTAAACATAAAACACTAACCATTCTGAGTAATATGGTGAATGATTTTAGGATAGATCATCCACAATAGAGTTAGTCATAAACCATTAAATAAAATATGGTAGATGAATTCATAAATTATTAAACCCAACAATACATAATAATCCACAAGAGTGTTGAATCAATCACAATTACTCTTATAAAATCATTAAGCAATCTTGATAAGTTATTGTATTGAATTCTGTTTCTTCGGAGTGTTCGTTTTCTTTATTTTCATTTTCGGTTCACTTGTTTTTAAGTATGTGGAATTAAATCTCCAGAATTGAAATTATATATTATTTATGAACATAAACAGGTGTTATTGGTCATTTATATAACTTGGTTACAAGGAATGAGTATTAATTATTATACAGAACATTAATGATAATTGTTTCGGTTAATTTGTGGGTTTTGATTAAAACGAACTCATTTTTCTTTATAACTTAATACTATTTGTACAAAGAGATTATAGAATCTTAAATAAGTTATATTATATATTTTAATCTGGTTCAATCATAACAAGAATGGTTTCATGACCAGAATTGAGAATGATAATAGAAATCGAAAGTCTATCGTCCTTGAATGTGGAAAATTAACACATCTCGGATGGTGTTCTTGCTACAAGTATAAAAGAATGTAGAAAGGGAGAGATGATGATAAATTATTCAACTATCATGAAAAAATTAAAATAAATATAAGGTACTGGATTCACCCTGAAATTTGGATAAGGATAGGTAATAGAAAAAGAAAACAAATGAACTTGAAAGGAAAGACAATGAATTGAAAAGAGGAATTTAAGTCTTGAACCAAACTTCCTTGAGAACCTCCTTACAGAGAGGTTTTGGCCTTTTTATGAGACCAAGGCTTTCTGAACATGGGGGAGGAAGTTGGGAAGGTATTTGGACAGAATTTGGAGAAGGCACAAGGTTGATAGGAATGAATGGAAGAGCGTGTGAGGGGGGTTTTTATAGTGGAGGAGAGAGGATATTTCTTATTATAAAATTAATTAATTTATTATATCTCCTCAAGACAAGGAATAGTGAGTATTCTTTGACCAATAATAGTAATTTTATCATGTGACCCCGATCCAAGTGGGCTTACATCAGCAGAACATCACACATGACTCTATAATTAGTGTATTTATCTTAATTTTGGTAATTATGGTATGTCACTATTCATAAAAAATTCAAGTATTTGAGAAAAATCACAAAAATTCACTCCAACCATTTGTCAAAGTGTAGAATCCAAAAATGAAATCCATTTTTCAAAAATAATTTTCTAAATATTATTAATTTAATATTTAATTAAAATCATAATTTATTCTAAAAATAACAGTTTTAAAACATTTGTTTACTTATTTTGAAGCATAGGTATATCGTACTCACACTTGATTATTATTTATATAATATCATAGGTAAGGTTACTATTCATTAGGATATATCACTATTCAAAAGGGTATGTTACTATTCATAAGGGTAGGTTAATATTCACAAAAAATTAAGTTTTTTTATTGGACTCCAAATAACTTACTGATCGCAACTATGTATGCCAGATTTTTGAAATTTACATCACAGAAGTGAGAAAATTATGTTTTAAGGGTCACATAGCACTTGATAGTTAATTATGTTGTGATTTAATGTGGTTATTACATATTTATAAGAATGTAATTTCCAAAAAAATAATAGGTCGTTGCATCATAGCCATCAAATCAAATACAATCTAATCTAGACTATTCCTTCTTTTTAAATCACCACATCACACCATAGCCGTCTGATCAAGTCATGATCAGATCTCAACCGTCTGTTGATTTTAAAATTTTCTCCCCCATCATTTTCTTCTTATACCTCCCACATGCAATGAACCAATATCCCATGCTACTTTCTTTTCCATTTTATTCCACACTCGTGACTTCATGGCCCCTTTTTCACACATTTTCCTCAAGACTGACACCCTTTGTCTTATTTTAAATCGAGGGATCTAGGTTTTCTAGTAAGTGGCATTAAAAATAGTTTATATATTTTATGTATAATATAGTTTATATATACAACTATTTTGGCACCTGAATCCTATGGGTTCTCCATTTCTCCAGCACCTCCTTCGAGCTATCCCAGACCTCTCCTCCTCCTCAAACCAAGTAAGGGACTTAAGTCCACCTTTCATTGTTATGTTGAAAGTATATATACATATATATTTTCATGGATACTCATATATATATATACATATATATATATCCTTATGGTTTAGCTAAACCTCTCTTATGCCCAATTCTAAGATTTTTAGATTTTGAGTTTTAGTAGTTTTTTAAATGTGAGGGATCATATTCCTCATGTAAAACCTATCTCTAAACTTTGTATATCAGTTATATATACATATTTATAATCATATGGTTTTAGATAAACCATTGTTATGATCGTTTTTAAGACTCCTAAATATTGAGTTTCAAAGTTTAAGTAGTTTTATAAAACATAAAGAATTATATTTGTGTAAAGACTCTTATATATGTTTATAAAATTATAGGGATATATACCTTTGGGTTTTAATCATAAACTAATTAAGTTATCATAAAAACCAATTTTTGGTAATTTTTATAAAAATCTATTAAACCTTGCGTTGGTTGAGAAAATTCCGTGTATACACCTTGTGTTTATATAGTTTACATAATTTTCTTTTAATCCACACTTATACAAGAACAATAGTTACCCTAGTGTATGCCCTCTAAATATTTTTAGATGAATGATATAGTATTCTATACATATAAATGGTAAGAACTTATAGAAAAATATGTTTAAATGTATGTTTTTTATGAATTCATGCTTTGTATGAAATTATTATTTTTCTTAAACACTTGAATCTGCCGCATTAAATGTTTTCAATCATTATGTTCTGTTTGGTTAAATATGCCCATTTATCAACATGTGTGTTAAATAAAAAAAAATTATCCTAATTTTATAATTATGCATTTTGGAATGTAAAATGTTTACTTTCATAATAGGTATTTTAGGGAATTATCATTTTATGTGACACACAAGTATTTTATGGGATTTAGCTATTATCACATGTGCTTCCTACCATACTTGTCATTTATTTCCATTGCCCCACAGTGGAGAGTATTTTTATTAACAGTTATATGCATGATTCACTTTGTATAAGTGAATAATAAAGAATGTAATCAAAATCAAATGGCCTTTTATGGAATAAAGAATTAAATTATTCAAAGTGGTATGGGATACATTGAATTATATGAAATGAGAAATTAAATTATTCAAGGTGGTATGGGACACACTGAATAATATTAAATGAGAAACCAGGTAATATGTGACACTTGGAATGATAAGAGATGAGTAATTAAATAAATCAAAGTGCTTTGAGGCACTTTTATTTATAGAAATGAAGAATGCCTTGGACTTAGTGTGTGATTGGTGGGGCCCACTATAGCCCCTTGATGCATTGGTAGGTCTCATGAGACATCTAGATGTAGAATTGGTCAAGGCCATTCCCAAATTGATTTATGGTCTTGGCACGAGGCCTTGAAACAAATTTTATGGTCTTGGAACGAGGCCTTGACATAGTCCCTAATATGCACTTTCCTCATTATGGCTATGAAATTTAATTAACCAAGTGAATATTCGACTGGTAGAATATACTCTGTTAAAGAGATTATGTTTATGAGAATAATAAGAAGTAAAACTTATGGAATATTATTTATGCAGTACCTAGAGATTTATGAGCCAGTGTATGTTTCACAATTAGTAAAGGATGAAATTGAAGTTATCATTTTATGCGCAACTCTAAACATTTATTACTCTTAGTTATAAATTTTTTACTATAACTTTCACATGTCATACCCCTTAAAGATAGAATTAATCTTACTTATTATTCTATAAACCATATATCTATATGAGAATGATTGTAAATAGAACATGTTTCCTTGTAACTCTATTAGTATTCCTTGAAATGTGCTCTTATAATTCTTGGAAAAAATTTTATGTTAAGATACATGTGTTACAAATTTTCATAAGAAAATTTTTTATAAATAATTTTAATGGAATATTTTAAAAAGGTTATAATTAGTATATTATGTTATTTTAAAACCCCTTACTGGGCATTTATATTCTCACCCTACATTTTCAATCTATTTTTATAGGTTTAGTTGATATGAGTTACACTAATTAGTGACAACATTGCAGAGTCCTTTCTTTTTAGTATTTGAAGAAATATAGTAATTGTATCTGATTCTCTAGGACCTAAACCAAAATGATCCTCTTTATTGGAACATGGTGTGTGATGACCAGCTGTTCTTTTATAAAACAAATTTTACACCATGTTTCAATGAAACCACACTGACATTTGGGCTGTCCAGGGCCGGGGCGTGACAATTTCTATCAGAGGATTGGTTTAGAAAACCCTGTAAAATTAGAAAAATACAAAAAAATTGATTATGTGTTACCAAGTAAGAGTTTTCTTAAAATTTTCAGATGGATTATGAATCTAGTATTCTTTCTCTTTCAAAATAAGTATTAGAGACTATAGTGGGAAAATAATGTGTAGAAATCTACAAGAATTTTGAAAATATTCTTTTATCATGAAAAACCCTCTACTATGTTTCCAATTCTCCTCATGTACTCCAACCTCACAAAAGAGGCGATTTGGACTATTTTCTTATGATGAATGATCAATTCCCATTCTATGCATGACAAGGAAAATACTTTGAGGGTATCATTAAATGTTTTACCCTAGCCAATAATTTCTTTTCTCTAGAGGACTTCAAATAGGCTTCCCAAAAGGGTGACCTTTGAGTAGTGTACTTATGTCAAATTTGGACCTATAGTCACCGTGGTAAAGTTATGGACTTTGAAGCCCTTGAGAATGAGACTGCCCATTTAAATTGTCGACATCGAGTTCATAATGATGTCGCTCAACATGATACCAAACATGCTTCCCTCACACTGATCTATATATGTCCACATGTGGTTGATCCTAGTTTCCCGCATTGCATCTGAACCAAGGAGATTGAAGAATTTAGAACCACTTTGGGGATACTTTTTTCTGGGAACTGGGGAAATCACCAACATTAGTGGTATCTATGAGGAGTCATATTACTGGATCTTAGAAAATCCATACTAGTGTTTTGTGAGAGGGAGAAAGTGGTCATGTAATACCATGAGTTTTATAAATCATGTTTAAATGGATAATGTTGTGTTTTCTATTTTGAAAATGTAATATGATTTTATATAAACAATGTCTCTGTTTTAAAATAGATTTTCCATATTGAATGTTGATTTATTAAAAATATTCATATAGAAGACATGAGTTCACCAACCAATATCTTATCACTTACTACCGAACTGCTAGAGATTATAATTGTGAAGACATGCTCAGAAAAATACCAGCCCTATACAAACTTATGTCTAACTTGAAAACAACTCCATTAGGTGTCGAACCGCCCAAAAATCCTCCATCTTTACCAAGGAAAAAATTTTTCCCATTACTATATTTCAAATTCACAATTTTTAGAATATTCGTAAAGAGTAAAGTATCACGAAGCTCTATTTATATGTTTCACTTTGGCTAATAACTACCGAGGTGTAGGTAATTTTCTAGAAGCTTCTTTGGAGGGTGACCATCGAGCGGCCTACCTGTTCCAGGACCCGAGTTTTAGTATGTACATGGAACTCTACAACATCAATATTTTTAAGCATGATGCGGTGTGAGGGATTTATCGGGATTTAGTCCACTCTAAAATCTATGACCTCCACACCTATCGTGCGTATCTATTAAAGGCCGAGTGATTTAGGCACTGGTTTGACCCTAGATATTCACAGCGTATCTGCACCATGGAAATGGAGAATCTGAATACTACCATAGGAATCCACCTGAGGTTATCAGAACCCTACCCTCAGCGGTGGTCTCAGTAATGGGACTTCGGGAGTGACGTGTATCTAGTTTTACATATGGGTTGTATATGAATATTTTAGATTTCCAGGATTCAATTATTTGAAGGGGATAACGTGACACCCTAAACCTATTTCACATGTAATAATAATATCATGATTTTATTCTGTATAATTTTCATGCTATCTAAACAAAACTTAAAAAATAAACACAAGGAATTCTTATTAAACACTGAAGTGATTAAATTAAAATAAGACTAATAGAATCCAACTAACCAGAAATACCTAATAAGATACCTATTATAATTATAGGGAGACCACCCAATACAAAAAAGAACCCAACCAAATAGTAAGGGTCTTTCGAATATATCACAATGAACATTATTATATACAGAATCACAAAAACCATGATGAGCATCATAGGAATGATGAGAACCATTTTTGCAATGTTGTATTGAATTTGGAACACCCAAATACATGTTTTTATAAGGTTTTTATTCGACTATTTCCCCTTAGGTGACCATTGAGTTTCTAATGACTATAATTATAGTCATTTTTCTTTCTAGTGGTTTAATATAAAATATCTAGGTATAATTAGTTTTCCAAAATATTTAAAGTATGCATTGAAATTATAACTTTAAACATATAAAATCTTTTTATAAAATTTAAAAAGGATAATGATTTAATGTTGAAGATGGGTTTGAATCATAACCATTGTGTTTTAAATACTAGGAGAATTATGTACTCCGTTTTGGTACAAAGAAAAATATTCTTGAGTTTTAAACTGTGCTTTGAAAAAATGAAAATGATACCTAATGTTGTATTTGATATTTTCTCTATACTTGGTGACTTATATATATTTAAATATTTCAAATATTTTGAAAATATTTTATAAATATTTTCACCCTTGGATGTATAAAACTATGGTCTTAACTAGAAATATTTTTTTTATTCTTGTAATACTAATATAATATTTTCTTTATGAAGTACTAAACCTTGATTTATAACATTGTGTTTTATAAAAATATGGAAAATATTGGATTTAGTACTTTGTTTAGTTATAATTGAGAATTCATATTTGTCTGAAGACACCTATATAAGTATATGAAAACCAATTTTTTATATTTAACGAAAAAATCAACATTTACTTTGATAAAATATAGGTGAGTACCCCACCTAGACGAGGGACACATTTTAGGAAACCACTCAAGTTCTTTATGGGCATCGCAGCCACAACCACTGGAAATGGCCCAGGGCAGTGGTGCACACACTTGGTGCATGCTAGGTCACGCACACAGGGGGAATAGGAATCCCTAAGTGTGCATGGGCATGCGTGTGCAAGGAAACTAGAGCGTGCCACTGTGTGGTGCGGTATGGCGGCGTGGGTGGGCGTAGGAGTGCACCCGCAGAGAACCCGATACGAAGCAATACTGGGAGTGGGGAAGGAGTAATCTAGACGAATTCTAGGAGCCCTGGTCTTATAAAGGAGCCGAGGAACTTGCATCGTTTTGATGTGGGACTGAGTTTTTTTTTGGTGAAATGTGATTTGAACCACCAGATCTCCCCATGTGAGATCTGAGCCACCCATTTCGGTTTAGTCCTCAATCCCCAGTATCAGCAGATTATCCTCTGCATTTTTTCCAGCCATTTGATTGATCACGATCTAATCTTGACCGTTCAATCGTTTTAAAAAACACCACGTCACTCACAACCATCAGATCAAATACGATCTAATCTGGACCGTTCTTTCTTTTTAAATCACCACGTCACACCATAGCCATCCGATCGAGTTGCGATTAGATCTCAACCATCCATTGATTTTACAGGTTTCTCCCACATCATCTTCTTCTTCTACCTCCCGCGTGCACTGAATCAGTAGCCCATGCTACTTTCGTTTTCATTTTATTCCACACCCATGACTTCATGGCCCCTCCTTTAACATGTTTTCCACAAGACTTACACCCTCAGTCTTATTTTATACCAAGGGGTCTTGATTTTCTACCCAGTGACATTAAAAATATTTTATATAATTTATGTATAATATAGTTTATATATACAACTCTTTTAGAACGAGAACCCTATGGATTCTCCATTTCTCCAGCACCTCATTCGAGCATTCTCTGACCTCTCCTCCTCCTCAAACCAAGTAAAGGACTTAAGTTCATCTTGCTTTTTTTATGTTGAAAATATATATTCATATATATATATATGAATGGATACTCATATACGTACATATATATATATCCTTACGGTTTAAGAAAACCTATCTTATTCCTAATTCTAAGACTTCTATTTCTTTGGGTTTAAGTAGTATTATAAACATGAGGGATTATATTACTCATGAAAAACCTATTTCTTCACTTTGTATATTGGTTATATATACATATATATAATCATACGGTTTTAGATAAACTTCTATTATGCTCGATTTTGAGACTCCTAAATATTGAGTTTCAAATTTTAAGTAGTATTATAAAATGTAAAGAATTATATTTTTGTACAAACTATTATATATGTATATACATCTATAGGTATATTTACCTTTTGGTTTTAATCATAAACAGATTAAGTTTTCATGAAAACCTATTTTTGAAAATGTTCATAATAATTTCGTAAACTTTGTGTTGGTTGAGAAAATTCCGTGTATACTCCTTTTTTTTATATAGTTCCAATAAATTTCTTTTAACCCATGCTTATACAAGAACAATAGTTACCCTAGTGTATGGCCTCCTAATATTTTTAGAAGAATTAAATAATCTTTTATACATAAACATGGTAAGAAAGTTTATAAAAACATTTTTAAATGTATGTTTTTATGAATGCATGATTTGCATGAAATAATTATTTTTCTAAAACACTTGAATTTTCCACATTAAATGTTTTCAATCATTAAGTTCTATTTTGTTAAATATTACCATTTATCAGCATGTGTGTTAAATATAAATTACAATTATATTAATTTCATAATTATGCATTTTGGAATGTGAAATGTTTACTTTCATAATAGGGATTTTAGGGGATAATCATTTTTTGTGACAAACCAGTATTCTATGGGCTTTAGCTATTATCACATGTGGTGCCTACTATACTTGTCATTTATTGCCATTTCAACACAGTTGAGAGTATTGTTATTAACACTTATATGCATGATTCACTGTGTATAATCGAATACTAAATAATGTAATCTAACTCAAATGGCCTTTTATGTAATAAAGAATTAAATTATTCAATGTGGTATGGGACACTTTGAATAATATGAAATGATAAATTAAATTATTCAAGGTGGTATGAGGCTCATTGAATAATATGAAATGAGAAACCAGGTAATATGTCACACTTGGAATGATAAATGATGGGTAATTAAATAAATCAAAGTGCTTTGAGGCACTTTGATTTATATAAATAAAGAATGCCTTTGACTTATTATGTGATGGGTGGGGCCTACTATAGCCCCTCAATGCATCGGTAGGTCTCATGAGACAACTTGATGTGGAGTTGGATGAGGCCATTCCAAAATTGATTCATGGTCTTGGCGTGAGGCCTTGAAATAGAGTTTATGGTGTTGGCATGAGGCCTTAACATAGTCTCTCATATACACTTTTCCTATTATGACTATGAAATTTAATTAACCATGTGAATATTCGACTAAAAGAATATACTTGATTAAAGAGCATATGTTTATGAGAATCAGAAGAAGTAAAATCTTATGGAATATAATTAATGTAGCACCCAGAGATTTATGAGCCAGTGTATGTTTCACAGTTAGTAAAGGAAGAAATTGAAGTTATCATTTTTTGCACAAATATGAACATGTATTACTCTTAGTTTGAAATTTTGTACTAGCACTTTCACATGTCATACCAATTAATGTTAGAATGAATCTTACTTATTATTCTATACACCATATATTCTGTATGAGCATGTATATAAATAGAACATGTTTCTTTGTAACTCAATTAGTATTCCTTCAAATGTGCTCTTATATTTTTTGGACAAAATTTTATTTTAAGATACATGTGTGACAACATTCCTTAAGAAAATGTTTTATGAATAATTTTAAAGTAATGTTTTCAAAAGGTTATAATTGGTATATTATGTTATTTTAAAACCCCTTACTAGGCATTCATATTCTCACCCTACTTTTTCAATCTATTTTTACAGGTTTAGTTGATATGATTTACACTGATTGGTTATAACATTGGGGAGTCCTTTCTGTTTACTATTTGAAGAAATGTAATTATTATATTTGATTCTCTAGGACCTAAACCAAAATTACCCTCTTTAGTGGAACATGATGTGTGACGATCAACTATTATTTTATAAAAAAATTGCACACCATGATTCAATGAAACCACACCGGCTTGGTGGTAGTCCAGGACTCGGGTGTGATAGTTGGTATCAGAGGATTGTTTTAGAAAACCCTAGAAAATTAGAACAATAATAAAAACCTGATTATGTGTTACTAAGTAGGAGTTTTCTTAAAATTTTCAGATGGATGATGAATCAAGCCTTATGTCTCTTCCAACGGAAGTATTAGAGACTATAGTGGGAAAATTATGTGTAGAAAACTATGAGACTTTTAAAAATATTCGTTTATCATGAAAACTCTCTACCATGTATCAAAATCTCTTAATGTACTCCAACTTCACTGAGGATACGGTTTCAACAATTTTCTTATGATGAATCCTCAATTCCTGTTCCATGTACGAAAAGGAAAATACTTTGAGGGTATCTTTAAATGTTTTACCCTAGCCAATAATTTCTTTTCTCTAGAGGACATCAAAGAGGCTACCTAAGAGGGTGACCTCTGAGCAGCGTACTTATGTCAAATTTTGACCTATAGTATCTATGGTCAAGTTATGGACTTTGAATCCCTTGAAAATAGGACTACCTGTTTACATTGTTGACATCATGTTCATACCTATGTCGCTCAACTTGATACCCGACATGCATTCCTCACTTGGAACTTTAGATTTCCACATGTGATTGATCCTAGTTTCCCACATTGCATCTGATGCAAGGAGATTGAGGAATTTAGAACTGATTTGGGGATCCGTTTGTCTGGGAATTTGGGAACCCCCAACATCGATGGTATCTGTGAGGAGTCGTCTTAGATGATGTAAAAAAAATCCATACTAGTGTTTTGTGAGAGGGAAAAAGTGGTCATGTAATACCATGAGTTTTATAAATATTGTTTAAATGGATAATGTTGTATTTACTGTTTTGATAATGTAATATACTTTTATATAAACAACGTCCCTATTTTAAAAAAGATTTTCCACATTGAATGGTGATTTCTTAATAAAAATTTGATAGAAGACATGAGTTCACAATCCAATATCTTATCACTTCCTACCAAACTATTAGAGATTATAATTGTCAAGACATGATCAGAAGAATACCATCCCTATGAAAACTTATGTCTGACTTGAAAACAACTCCATGAGGTGTCAAACCACCCAAACATCCTCTTTCTTTACCAGGGAAATTTTTTTTACTATTACTATATTTCAAATGAACAATTTGTAGAATATAGGCAAAGAGGATAGTATCATAAAGCTCTATTTATATGTTTCACATTGGCTGATAACTACCGAGCTGTAGGTAATTTTCTAGAATCTGCTTTGGAGGGAGACCATTGAGCGGCCTACCTGTTCTAGGTCCTGAGTTTTAGTATGTACGGGGAACTCTATGACATCAATATTTTCAAGGACGATGTGGTGCGATGGATTTATAGGGATTTATCCCACTCGGAAATCTCCAACCTCCAAACCTCTCGTGCATCTCTATGGAAGGACGAGTGATTTAGGCAGAGGTTTGACCCTAGAAGTTCACAGTGTATCTAGACCAAGGAAATAGAGGATTTGAATACTATCGTAGTAATTCACCCGAGCTCGTCAGCACCCTACCCTCGATGGTGGTCCTGGTAAAGGGACCTCAGGAGTGATTTGTGTCTAGTTTTACTTGTGGGTTGAATACAAATATTTTAGAATTGTGAGGGTGAAATTATTTGAGGGGGGGATAATGTGATGCCTTGAACCTATTTCACATGTAATAATAATATCCTGACTTTATTCTGTTTAATTTTCATGCTATCCGAACAAAACTTACAAAATAAACACAAGGCATTCTTATTAAACACTGAAGTGATAACATTAAAATAAGGCTAAGATAATCCAAATAACCAAAAATACCTACTAAGAGACCTATTAGAATTATAGGGAGACCACCCAATACAACAAAGAACCCAAGTAAATGGTAAGGGTCTTTCAAATATGTCCAAATGAACATTAGTATAGCTAGAATCACGAAAACCATGCTGAGCATCCGAGGAACGATGAGCACCATTTTCGAAAAGTTTTATTGAATATGGAACACCCTGATACATGTTTTTATAAGGCCTTAATTAGACCATTTCCCCTTAGGTGACCGTTGAGTTTCTAACGGCTATAATTATAGATGTTGGTCATTGTGGTGGTTTAATTTAAAATATCTAGGTATAATTAGTTTTCCAAAATATTTAAAGTATGCATTAAAGTTATAACATTAAACATATAAAGTATTTTTATAAGATTTAAAAAGGATAATTATTTAAACTTTAATATGGGTTTGAATCATAAACCTTGTGTTTGAAATACCAATAGAAGTATGCAATCAGTTTTGTTACAAAGAAATTTATTTTTGAGTTTTAAAGTGTGCTATGGACAAATGAAAATAATTCCTAATGTTGTATTTGATATTTTAGCTATACTTGGTGACTTATATATATTTTAATATTTCAAAGGTTTTGAAACAATTTTATAAATGTTTTCACCCTCATATGTATAAAACCAAGGTCTTAACTGAAAATATGTTTTTGATTTTTGTTATACTAATATAAAGATTTCTTTATTAAGTACTAAACCTTGATTTATAATTTTGTGTTTTATAAAACTAAAGAAAATATTGGTTTTAGGACTTTGTTTAGTTATAATAAAGAATTCATATTTGTTTTAAGGCATCTATATATGTATATGAAAACCTATTTTTTATATTTAAATAAAATAAACATTTAATTTTCTAAAATATATGTGAGTGCCCCACCAAGCTGAGGGCCACCTTTCAAGCAACCACTTATAGAATTGATGTTAATCTCACCCATAGACCCTGGAAATGGCCTAGGGTGGAAGTGCACATGCATGGTGTGTGCTAGGTCACACGCATAGGGGGCATAAAAATCCCTTAGAGTGCCCAGGCGTGCATGTGAAAGGGAACCAGAGCGCACCACCGTGCAGGGTGACATAATGGCGTGGGTGGGCGCAGGAGCGTGCCTGTAGAGAACCTGGTATGGGGCGGTAGCAGGAGGGGTCAAGGAGTAATTTGGACTAATTCCAAGAGCCTCGTGCTTGTAAAGGAGCCACGAAACTTGCACCGTTTCGACGTGGGATAGAGTTTTTTTTTGAAAAAACACAATATGAACCATCATATCTCACCACATGAGATCAGAATTGCCTGTTTCAGTTTGGACCTCAATCCACATCAGCCAAAAATTATCCTCTGCATTTTTCCCATCCATTCAATCAATCTCAATCTAATCGTCACCGTTCAAGACTTTTATAAAACACCACATCACTCATGGCCGTCAGATCAAATACAATCTAATCTGGACCATTCCTTCTTTTTAAATCACTGCTTCGCGCCCTAGACGTTTGATCGAGCCGCAATCAGATCTCAATCGTCCATTGATTTTCTAGTTTTCTCCCCCATTGTATTCTACTTCTACCTCCCACGTGCTCTGAACCAATATCCCATGCTAATTTATTTTTCACTTTATTCCACAGCTGTGGCTTCATGACCCCTCCTTTCCCACATTTTACACAAGACTGACACCCTTTGTTTTATTTTAAATCGTGGGGTATCATTTTTCTAGAAATTGGAATTAAAAATATTTTATATAATTTATGTATAATATAGTTTTTATATACCACTCTTTTGGCACCCGAACCCTACAGGTTCTCAATTTATCCAGCGCCTTCTTTAAGCTTTCTCGGACCTCTCCTCCCCCTCAAACCAAGTAAGGGACTTATGTTCTTCTTGATAAGTTATGTTTCAAATATATATATATATATATATATGTATGGATACTCATATATATATATATATATATATATATATCCTTATGGTTTAGGTAAACCTCTCTTATACCCGATTATAAGACTTCTAGATTTTGGGTTTAAGTAGTATTTTAAACTTAAGGGATTATATTACTCATGTAAAACCTATTTATACACTTTGTATATCAGTTATAAATACATATATATAATCATAATGTTTTAGATAAAACTATATTATGCTTGATATTAAGGCTTCTAAATATTGAGTTTCAAAGTTTCATTAGTTTTATAAAACGTGAAGAATTATATTTTTGTAAAAACTATAATATATGTATATACTGATATAGGTATATGTACCTTTGGGTTTTAATCATAAACTGATTAAGTTTTCATAAAAAATAATTTTTGGTAATGTTCATAATAATTTATTAAACCTTTTGTTGGTTGAGAAAATTCCGTGCATACACCTTATGTTAATGTAGTTCATATAATTTTCTTTTAACCCACACTTATAAAAGAACAATAGTTAACCTAGTGTATGCCCTCCTAATATTTTTAGAAGAATTAAATAATCTTTTATACATATACATGGTTAACACTTGTAGAGTAATATGTTTGAATGTATGTTCTTTTATGAATGCATACTTTGCATGAAATAATTATTTTTCTAAAACACTAGAATCTGCCGCATTAAATGTTTTCAATCATTAAGTTCTGTTTTGTAAAATATACCCATTTATCAACGTGTGTGTTAAATATAAATGAAAATTATCCTAATTTCTGAATTATGCATTTTGTAATGTAAAATGTTTACTTTCATAATAAGGATTTTAGGGGATTTTCATTTTATGTGACAAACCTGTATTTTATGGGCTTTAGCTATTATCACATTTTCTTCCAACCACACTTGTCATTAATTTTCATAGCCACGCAGTTGAGAGTATTTTTATTAACACTTATATGCATGATTCACTTTTTCTTAGAAAATACTATAGAATGTAATAAAACTCATATGGCCTTTTATGTAATAAATAATTAAATTATTAAAAGTGGTATGAGACACTTTGAATAATATTAAATGAGAAATTAAATTATTCACGGTTGTATGGGACACTATGAATAATATGAAATGAGAAACTAGGTAATATGTGACACTTGGAATGATAAGTGATGGGTAATTAAATAAATCAAAGTGGTTTGAGGCACTTTGATTTATAGAAATGAGGAATTCATTGGACTTAGTATGTGATGGGTGGGGCCCGCTATATCCCTTCGATGCATCGGTTGGTCTCATGAGACAACTAGACATGAAATTGGATGAGGCCTTTCCCAAATTTAATTATGGTCTTGGCACGAGGCCTTGACATGGAGTTTATGGTCTTGGAATGAGGCCTTGACATAGTCCCGCATATGCACTTTCCTCATTAGGACTATGAAATTTAATTAACCAAGTGAATATTCAACTAGTAGAATATACTTGGTTAAAGAGATTATGTTTTTCGAATTAGAAGAAGTAAATGATTAGGGAATATTATTTATAAAACACTCAAATATTTATTAGCCATTGTATTTTTCATAGTTAGTAAAAGATGAAATTGAAGTTATAATTTTATGTGCAACTCTGAACATGCATTACTCTTAGTTATAAATTTTATACTTTCACTTTCACATGTAATACCCATTAATGTTAGAATGAGTCTTACTTATTATTTTGTATACAATATATTCTATATAAGAATGCTTATAAATAGAACATATTTCCTTGTAACTCTGTTAGTTTTCCTTGAAATGTGCTCTTTCAAATTCTTGGACAAAATGTTATGTTAGGATACATGTGTTACAACTTTCCTTAAGAAATTTTTTTATGACTAATTTTAAAGGAATGTTTTCAAAAGGTTATAATTGGTATATTATGTTATTTTAAAACACATTACTAGGAATTCATATTCTCACCCAACGTTTTCAATCTATTTTTACAGGTTTATTTGATTTTAGTTACATTGATTGGTGACATCCTTGCAAAGAAATTTCTATTTAGTATGTGAAGAAATGTAATAATTGCATCTGATTCTCAAGGAACTAAAAATAATAATACTCTTTAGTGGAACTTGATGTGTGATGATCAACTCTTCTATATAAAACAAATTGCACACCATGTTTCAGTGAAACCGCACCGACTTCGGGGCAGTCTGGGGCCAGGGCATGACAAAAATGTTAAAACATAATTAAGGAATTATACTTTATAATGGGTGGTATGTGAAATGGAATGTTGTTGGAATAAGTAACTAATTTTGAAGAGGTGTAAAAGATAGGTCTTATAACAGTGTGGGTGATTTACCCCATGTTAGCCATAGCCTTATGAAGGATGGTTGAGGGTAGTGTTCCAAATATAATAATTCCCATTGGGTAGTCTTTGTGATTTTTTTGGCCAGTTATGCTTTGTGAAAGTTTCATGGTTGCATTCTAAAAATTTTTCATTTGGCATCGTAGGGGAATTCCACCAAGAAGGAGGGTGATGGTTGGCCGACAAGAGGATGTTTTCAAGAATTCTCTCCCAGTAGTGGATCAAGAAGATACATTGGTTCATGATGATAGGGAAGAGAAGTTCTATGAGAAATTTTATCATTTTATGCAGATGATGGAACAAAACCCAGGGTGGGTCACACTGAGTATTTTTGAGTTTACTGGGGTGTTACAGATACAACACCCTTCATCCTTTACCAGAGAGGGTGGGTTAGAGGCAGCTGACTTATAGATAGAGTCCATCGAGACATTTTTTTATCATTTGGAGACTCCTTTTGAGAAGTGAGTCATGTTAATATCCTATATGTTGTGGTTCTAAGAAAAGCATGAGTGGGATATCTTAGTTCAAACTGAACAAGTAGAGGGAATGATGTGTAAAAGTTTTTAGGAAAGGTTTCTAGAGACTTACTACCTAGAAACCTTACAGAAGTAAAAGGATACAGAGTTTATGAGTTTGACTTTGGGGTTGATGTTAATAATGGAGTATAAAGGTCGTTTTAGAGACTTTCAATGTTTTGTTCCTACTTTAGTAGGAGATGAGGCAATGATGGAAAGCCGCTTTTAGTATGGACTTTAGCATGAGATTATATCCAAGGTAAATTTCTGTAGAGACCCGAAGCCTGACGTACATGGACATTACATTACTTTTGCGGAATACTTGGTACATAACAAAAACACACACACAAGGATCGTAATAGTTTAGTGTCTTTGGAAACTCGGAATATAATCTTCTAATCGTGGTGAAAGATCTTCAACATCTCCCATAAAGATCTTCCCTTTTTTTTTTACCTAAAACCTTTCTTTATATCCTGGGGAAAAGAAAACATAAAAGGGTGAGCTCAAATGCTCAGTAAGGGTATACAAAAGAAATAAAAATCATATCATATCTTTTTGAAAATCATAACCTGCAAAAGAGATCATAATATCTTAACATGGAACAAATCATAGAAGTGAAAATGAGATCACCATAATCATAACATGAAACTTGAATCTTTGTGGCATGCACACATAATCATGGAAAATCATTTCTTGTTAGTCATGACTCATTGCCAAGACTATCTTAGTGGACAAAGTCCCTTTCTGAACCGAGTTCACTCCTCGTTTCAGTCCTGTATCACTGAACCGAAATAACCTTCCGTTCCAGCCATGTCTATCTCATGAGATATAAAATCTTTACCCAATGCATTGGAGGGAGATATAGGTCCCACCCATCTTATAATGAATCCTTTCTTATGTGTGCCACATAATCATAAAACATACATCATCGCATAACAAAAATGGGATTCTTGAAACATCATGACATCATAAATAAATTCATATATGATAAAGGAATTCATAAACATAATTCCATCACAACATAGTCAAACCAATGTAAAAATATGGATATAAACAGAACCCTTTATTATCTTAGATGGAAAATAATTTTGATAAAACACTTGAATTGAATTCTTGAGGAAAATATCCTTTCTTCTTCAAAAACATTTTTCCTTTCATAACATGTCATACAACTTTAAAATAAAAGAAGTTGATTAAAAATAAACTTGAAAACTTGTAAAGGAAGCTTCTTTGAAGTAATGTGTTAAAAATCCATTCATGCCGTATAAGTTAAAAAAAACATTCTTCGTACTTTTGTCGAAAAAGTCAAAAAGTACCTCGTACGGAAAAACGACAAAAGATTCCTTTCATATTCTTTACTAAAAACTCACCTAAGGGTAAAATTGGATTTAAACTATTTCAAGTGGATGGAAACAATATTACATATTGAAGGAACATGGATGTGGATGATAAAATACACCCCAGTAAATACTTACGAATAAACAATCTCGGATAAAAATGAGATTGTGATATTTCCCTTACCTTAGGTCCGACTTGCTTTGTAAGTGTCCGAACCTCCTTAGGTCCGACTTGCTTTGTAAGTGTCCGAACCTCCTCTTCTTTGAAGCGCCTCTTTGAAACCTCCTCTTAGGGCACTAAAATTGGTCTTTGAGGAAGACCAGAACCTCTAGGATGTTGCTAGGGAAGTGGAGAAGGGATTTTGGCAGGGGTTGGCCGAGCTTGAGTGCTCAAATTGGTGTGAGGAGGAGGGGGAGGAGGTGTCCTTTTATAGGGGAGGAGAGGGGCACCTTAGGAATTCTTAAAAATATTAATTTATAATAAATCTAACCCCACTTAAAAACCTCCAAAAATGACTCATATTCGAAGATTAGATGAGATAGGGTTGTAATCTAATCAACCAATCAAATTTAGACATGTTTGGATCTTATTTCAAACCTTATCAATTAGATTTAACTCTAAGTTAAATAATTTGACTTTTACCGTGTCTTTTTGTTTTCTTTCACTATATGGTTAATACACTTACTATAACATGCCAAACGAACCCCAAATTGTTTATTATTAATATATATATCCTTATCTAAGTCATTTGGACAAACCTTAGATTTTTAGGAATAAAATAACAATTAATAATATAATATTTGATTTAAAAACTATTTTGTGTCAATTTTGACACTATTTGATATATGATTTTTGTGAAAGTCATAACAGAATTAAATGTTCGAACCAAGTTGATTAAATCAACATTAATATATCATAGTAACCTATAAAATTAGTGGAATTCATAAAAAATCTCAAATTACATTTATTTTGGTGTTTATAACATCAATTATGTCAATATTGCATTAATAAGATAATTACTGCATCATCGTTGTGTCATAAATAAATTAAATTATTTTATGTCTAAAAATTACAAATAAAATACCATCATGTAGGAAATCTTTTTAGATTTCTAATGAATATTTACAATCGAATTTATCTTATGTATAACCCCATATTAAAAATGATTTACTTATTAAACTTTGATTTTAACTATTTTAACCTTTCTTTAAATAAATTAATAATAAATGTCCTAATCTAATCCAAGTGGGCCTAAATGGTCATATTTTATTCCTAAGTTTGTTTTTGGTCGAATTACACTTGTCCAATAGAATTAGGACATGTGTTAGGGTAACAGTAATATCATATTTACCCTTAGTTACCCTATTTACTATTAACCACGGTAAAAAAGTAAAAAAGTTACTATTCACCAAAAAATTATTTTCATCTCATTGAACCACATTTTAGTCCTTGATATTAACCGTGTCTCTCGGATTTTCGAAATTCCATTCACAGAAGCGGCAAAATTAAGTTTTATGAAAAATTCAGTTTTTTTAACTACCACTTAGTAGTTTCACTATTCATCAAAAATTGATGTTTTTCAGAACAATGCCAAAATTTCATCCTAAGCTATATTTCATATTCCGAATTCAAAAATGAAATCTATTTTACCAAATTCATAACATAGAAGTTGCATTAATTAATTTTATAATTAAATCCCGCTGTTAAAATAAATAGCGTGTTTTTATGAAATATATATCAAAAGATTGACACTTGATTATGTCTGGTTTAAATGTGAAATTATATCCAATGACCAACATTGTATTAAATTTTAAAAATATATTCTAAATATACTTTAAAACCACTCAAATTAATAATTTATCACTATTAATTATTTCGATTAAAAAAGTTGTTTTTAATTATAATTTAGTAATTTTTCACTATTCATCAGAATATGAAAGTTATCCGAAAAGTACCAAAATTTCACCTTAGGCTAAATTTGATACTCCGAATCCAAGAATGAAGTTCATTTTGAAAAATAAGATTTACAGAGTTTTAAAAAGTGGTTATTACTATTCATAACGGCTAGTTTTAATAATATTTTAATAGCATATCGTTGTTTAGTGAAACTCGGTATTGCGTACTACACACGCTATCGAGGAAGGTCGTGATTGCGTGTAATGCAAGTCAAGTCAAGGATGTGTGTTGTGCAAGCTCCTTTTGGTGTAGCGTACAACACAAGACATTAATAAAATTAAAAAGAATATTTTTTTATAAAATCTTGGGCTGTTACATTCTACCCCCCTTAAAATGAATTTCGCCCTCGAAATTCGTCGGTGTTATAAATGGTTTACTATTTGAAAGTTTCTTTAATAGAAACCCACATCGTAAAAGGGAATACCAAAACTTGGCTTTAAAAACTAAAGTATGAAATGTAACGATTACCCAAATAAACTAATCACTGGGTTTCCACATAGGTGAAAATATGGATATGGAAGAGAAATCTAACCATCATGTTCTGATGGAGAGTGGTAGAGAACATGGCTATGGAAAATCCAAGAATCACAAATCCATAAATTTGTGACTATCTAAGGTACCATCTGATTCATCAGGTATAAGATCACTAGGACAACATTTTTGGTTTTCAAGATCATTTCCCTAAAGTTGAAAATTTGCATTAGAATAAATACTTACTTTATTTTGGTACAATATCACTATTGTCCGTGCCTTTAACAATTTCCAAATTATCTCTTAAAGAAATGAAGTTGAATTGTCATTCGCGATGTGTTAGCAGATCATGTGATAGAATGATGGGTCATTCCATCTGTCTCAAACAAAAGGTTAGAAAAGTTATCAAAAAATACATAAATCCATCTATAGTGAGATTAATCATATATGGTTCCTAAAATGAACTTATACATCACATATCATACTGCTTAATATAATAAAACTAGTTTCTACTAAACAGGGACTTCCTGTAGGTCAGTGGTAGGCGATAAAGGCCAGTCGCACTTCGGTTGTGGGTTCGATTCCCACAGCCTTGTCCGAAGCGATGGGCTGTCGCCCGTCCTGCAGGTTGTCATTTTTATAAAACTATATTACTATAACATCCCATCAATAATATCGAAAAAAAAACTTCTATCCTTAAACAATACTAACTTATGTCCAACATAATTCATTCCAATCATTAGGCTCATAATACTGCAGTCCATTCTCATAACATAGTGAAAACGATTACCAGAGATTTAATACCATCGTTGATCCCCATATATCATAAGATATATCTTGTTGGTCACATTCCAAACATTCAAAGGCCTTAATCTTGTACTCTCTTGAATACCCATTGAACCTTAGTGAAAACTTGAATGCAGTTAAAAGTTAACACTTTTCACATACCGAAATCCTCAAAATTCTATATACTCAAACCATGATATCACTTAGTCTTTATATCAATCATGAGCTCATGAATACAATCAAACATCTCATTATCTTCTTATCCCTTAATTAGGCTCATATCATCTGTTTACCAAAAATGTCTCAATCACTTTTCATGGTTACCGGTACCATAAAATTATTGAAAACCACAATAGACCAAAACATAAATATTTCAGTACACCATAAAAGTACCTCAACAACATTATTCTTGAATACCAATACATACACACTTCTGTCCATCCACTTCAATGATTGTCCTGGAGTAAGTCCTTCCTTGGTTTAGAAGTAACTTTTTAGGTCAGGGCATTGAGTTGGGTAATGCCCATGTTCTCCACAAATAAGACATTGAACTCCATAACAATCTGTCACTCTATGACCCTTTTCTCCACACAGATAACATCGATCCCTCCATTTGAGGTATTCCTCAAGGTTCTTCTTCCCTTCATTAGAAATCTCAATCTTCCTTTCTTTATGCTCCTCAACATGCGAACATGCATAATAGTTTATCTTCCTCTTCTTGGATGAATTAGTCATACCACTAAATTTCACCTTGTTAATCATATATCGCGATGACTGATTCGGCATAATCACAATATCTTTATCTCTAGGTATTACACAATTTTGTTGCTCATAGTCACCAATTTGTCCATTGGATTCAATGTTAACCGAATTCCTTCTGGTTCCCTCCATTAACTAAAACACAAAAAGAATTTTGTGAGAGGTGAAATCATGCTAGGGAAGACAACATAGTAAAGGGAAAACACCCTCAATATCTAACATCTTAGGTTAAATTCTAAGATCGTTAGCGCAATTCTAGGACTATAACCTATACGTATACTTAACCTTAGGGACATCCCTAGACATACCTTAGAAATATCTCTAGGGATCTCACTAACGTTCTCACATCCTAGTTTCCAAAGGTTGACTAAACCTTTCCTCTGATACCAACTGTAGAGACCCGAAGCCTGACGTACATGGACATTACATTACTTTTGCGGAATACTTGGTACATAACAAAAACACACACACAAGGATCGTAATAGTTTAGTGTCTTTGGAAACTCGGAATATAATCTTCTAATCGTGGTGAAAGATCTTCAACATCTCCCATAAAGATCTTCCCTTTTTTTTTTACCTAAAACCTTTCTTTATATCCTGGGGAAAAGAAAACATAAAAGGGTGAGCTCAAATGCTCAGTAAGGGTATACAAAAGAAATAAAAATCATATCATATCTTTTTGAAAATCATAACCTGCAAAAGAGATCATAATATCTTAACATGGAACAAATCATAGAAGTGAAAATGAGATCACCACAATCATAACATGAAACTTGAATCTTTGTGGCATGCACACATAATCATGGAAAATCATTTCTTGTTAGTCATGACTCATTGCCAAGACTATCTTAGTGGACAAAGTCCCTTTCTGAACCGAGTTCACTCCTCGTTTCAGTCCTGTATCACTGAACCGAAATAACCTTCCGTTCCAGCCATGTCTATCTCATGAGATATAAAATCTTTACCCAATGCATTGGAGGGAGATATAGGTCCCACCCATCTTATAATGAATCCTTTCTTATGTGTGCCACATAATCATAAAACATACATCATCGCATAACAAAAATGGGATTCTTGAAACATCATGACATCATAAATAAATTCATATATGATAAAGGAATTCATAAACATAATTCCATCACAACATAGTCAAACCAATGTAAAAATATGGATATAAATAGAACCCTTTATTATCTTAGATGGAAAATAATTTTGATAAAACACTTGAATTGAATTCTTGAGGAAAATATCCTTTCTTCTTCAAAAACATTTTTCCTTTCATAACATGTCATACAAATTTAAAATAAAAGAAGTTGATTAAAAATAAACTTGAAAACTTGTAAAGGAAGCTTCTTTGAAGTAATGTGTTAAAAATCCATTCATTCCGTATAAGTTAAAAAAAACATTCTTCGTACTTTTGTCGGAAAAGTCAAAAAGTACCTCGTACGGAAAAACGACAAAAGATTCCTTTCATATTCTTTACTAAAAACTCACCTAAGGGTAAAATTGGATTTAAACTATTTCAAGTGGATGGAAACAATATTACATATTGAAGGAACATGGATGTGGATGATAAAATACACCCCAGTAAATACTTACGAATAAACAATCTCGGATAAAAATGAGATTGTGATATTTCCCTTACCTTAGGTCCGACTTGCTTTGTAAGTGTCCGAACCTCCTTAGGTCCGACTTGCTTTGTAAGTGTCCGAACCTCCTCTTCTTTGAAGCGCCTCTTTGAAACCTCCTCTTAGGGCACTAAAATTGGTCTTTGAGGAAGACCAGAACCTCTAGGATGTTGCTAGGGAAGTGGAGAAGGGATTTTGGTAGGGTTTGGCCGAGCTTGAGTGCTCAAATTGGTGTGAGGAGGAGGGGGAGGAGGTGTCCTTTTATAGGGGAGGAGAGGGGCACCTTAGGAATTCTTAAAAATATTAATTTATAATAAATCTAACCCCACTTAAAAACCTCCAAAAATGACTCATATTCGAAGATTAGATGAGATAGGGTTTTAATCTCATCAACCAATCAAATTTAGACATGTTTGGATCTTATTTTAAACCTTATCAATTAGATTTAACTCTAAGTTAAATAATTTGACTTTTACCGTGTCTTTTTGTTTTCTTTCACTATATGGTTAATACACTTACTATAACATGCCAAACGAACCCCAAATTGTTTATTATTAATATATATATCCTTATCTAAGTCATTTGGACAAACCTTAGATTTTTAGGAATAAAATAACAATTAATTATATAATATTTGATTTAAAAACTATTTTGTGTCAATTTTGACACTATTTGATATATGATTTTTGTGAAAGTCATAACAGAATTAAATGTTCGAACCAAGTTGATTAAATCAACATTAATATATCATAGTAACCTATAAAATTAGTGGAATTCATAAAAAATCTCAAATTACATTTATTTTGGTGTTTATAACATCAATTATGTCAATATTGCATTAATAAGATAATTACTGCATCATCGTTGTGTCATAAATAAATTAAATTATTTTATGTCTAAAAATTACAAATAAAATACCATCATGTAGGAAATCTTTTTAGATTTCTAATGAATATTTACAATCGAATTTATCTTATGTATAACCCCATATTAAAAATGATTTACTTATTAAACTTTGATTTTAACTATTTTAACCTTTCTTTAAATAAATTAATAATAAATGTCCTAATCTAATCCAAGTGGGCCTAAATGGTCATATTTTATTCCTAAGTTTGTTTTTGGTCGAATTACACTTGTCCAATAGAATTAGGACATGTGTTAGGGTAACAGTAATATCATATTTACCCTTAGTTACCCTATTTACTATTAACCACGGTAAAAAAGTAAAAAAGTTACTATTCACCAAAAAATTATTTTCATCTCATTGAACCACATTTTAGTCCTTGATATTAACCGTGTCTCTCGGATTTTCGAAATTCCATTCACAGAAGCGGCAAAATTAAGTTTTATGAAAAATTCAGTTTTTTTAACTACCACTTAGTAGTTTCACTATTCATCAAAAATTGATGTTTTTCAGAACAATGCCAAAATTTCATCCTAAGCTATATTTCATATTCCGAATTCAAAAATGAAATCTATTTTACCAAATTCATAACATAGAAGTTGCATTAATTAATTTTATAATTAAATCCCGCTGTTAAAATAAATAGCGTGTTTTTAGGAAATATATATCAAAAGATTGACACTTGATTATGTCTGGTTTAAATGTGAAATTATATCCAATGACCAACATTGTATTAAATTTTAAAAATATATTCTAAATATACATTAAAACCACTCAAATTAATAATTTATCACTATTAATTATTTCGATTAAAAAAGTTGTTTTTAATTATAATTTAGTAATTTTTCACTATTCATCAGAATATGAAAGTTATCCGAAAAGTACCAAAATTTCACCTTAGGCTAAATTCGATACTCCGAATCCAAGAATGAAGTTCATTTTGAAAAATAAGATTTACAGAGTTTTAAAAAGTGGTTATTACTATTCATAACGGCTAGTTTTAATAATATTTTAATAGCATATCGTTGTTTAGTGAAACTCGGTATTGCGTACTACACACGCTATCGAGGAAGGTCGTGATTGCGTGTAATGCAAGTCAAGTCAAGGATGTGTGTTGTGCAAGCTCCTTTTGGTGTGGCGTACAACACAAGACATTAATAAAATTAAAAAGAATATTTTTTTATAAAATCTTGGGCTGTTACAATTTCTTTCTGCTAAATAGGTTTTGGGAAGTGATGGATTTGGTCATCATCTTAGAAGCAAACCACAAAGAGGGACCTAGGAGTAGACATGTGGTTCCAATGGGATGAACTTGTGGCATGATTTACGATAGTAGGAAGCATCACATCTTCAATTTTCACTAGTGTGGCAGTGGAAAAAAAATTTAGAAAAAGGAACTAGTCTCTCAGGATAGTGAACAAGTTTGGCACTATTTGTGTGGCAGGACGAGGCATAAGGAAATTCAATTTCCTTGACCACCTATTGAGTGCATGGCATGTAAAAAAATGGGCCATGTACAGAGGTTCTATAGGAACCCACAACTATCAAAAAAATTTAGAGCACAGATACTAGCACCGAGTGCAAGAAGGGGTCAATTACCCCATACCAAGAAGGTAGTTGGAGCTCCATAGGTCATACTGGTAGGGGTGGTGGTTGTGGAACTACGAGATGAGACCATCCAAACCAGTAGGGAAGTGCCATGTAGGGTACTCAGGATGGATCCTATGGTATAGGGACATGAAATATTCATGAACTTCAGTCTATACTTGGAGGTGGTGAGGTTAGACCGTCTACTGTTCGAGGTACGATTATTATATCTTCCACACTTTCTAATTCCTTATTTAACATAGGTTCCACAGACTCTTTTATCTCTATATTGTTTCTGGCTATGTTGGGACTGACCATAGAACATGTTTTTGGGGTTATGTCAATTGATACTCAATTGGGGGCGTGAGTTGAAGATATCAGATATTATAGAGGTTGTGCTTTAGAGGTTGGTGGTTATCACTTTCTGTGGAACTTGTTTATCCCCGAGATGTCATGTTTTGACCTGATCTTGGGTATGGACCAAATAGTGTTGTATAATTCATATATTGATTGTTATCATTATAGGGTAACATTCGCATCTCCTGATAGAGATACTTATACTTTTTATGGTGGGTGGGATGTTCGAGCAGGAAACAGAGGGCTAATTTTTTGACAGTTGGGGGAACTCATAGCCCATGTGGCATGCCTTATTCGTGATGTTGAAGAGGTGGAGAAACATGTCCTTACTCATGTGTTGGATCATCTCTAATAATTATTTACTAAGTATTTCTTTGGACTGCCACCCGAAAGGGATGTGGAGTTCACAATCGAGTTGCTACTAGGGCAAGAACTAGTTTCTATTCCACCATATCGAATGGCACTAGCATAACTCCAAGAAACGAATGTTCATATAGAAGAATTTTAGAAAAATATATTATTTAAACCTAGTACATAACCATGGGGATCACATGTTCTATTTGATAAGAATGATGATGGGTTTTTGAGGTTATGTGTTGATTATAGGAAGTTGAGTCAGATGAAGGTTAAGAACCAATATCTAATTCCGAGAATTGATGACCTGTTTGGCCTACTATGGCGTGCCTCAATGTTCTAAAAAATTGAATTGATAATATGATACCATTATTTTAGGGTGATACCTTCTAACTTACAACATACAACTTTCTGGAGTAAGTATTGTTTTTATGAATTTATGGCGATGCCGTTCGGGTTGACCAATGCACCAACTATGTTCTTGGCTTTGATGAACTGGAATTTCCACCCATATCTATATTATTTTGCAGTTTAATTCATTGATGAACTCTCGGTGTACTCTAGAACTCATGATGATCATGACCAATATCTTGACATCATCCTGAGTACACTAAGGAAGCATTGTCTTTACACCAAGCTATCAAAATTTCAGTTATGTATTGATAAAGTGAACTTAATGGGACATATCATTTCTGATTCAGGTGTTTCAGTGGATCCAAAGAAGGTCTAGGCTATGGGGTCTTGGGAGTAACCCAATAATGTTTCTTATATCTAGACTTTTCTGGGTTTGGCTGGCTACTACTGAAGGTTGATTAGAGATTTATATCATTTGTCAGCAGCACACTCATGGTTAACCAATAAGGGTATTGTGTTTTAGTGGTCGAGGGAATGAAATACTACCTTTCAAGAATTAATGAAGTGGTTGAATACCACACTGATTATGATCTTACCTGAACTGGGTTAGAAGTACACGTTGTATTGTGATGTGTTTAGTGTTGGACTTGGGGTAGTGTTGATGCAATATGATCGGGTTTTGGTTTATGGGTCAAGGCAGTAAAGACCACATGAAATATATTACCCTACTCATGATATTGAGTTAGCTGTTGTGGTTTATTCCTTGAAGTGTTGGAGGCACTACTTGTTGGGGGAGTGGTTCAGGGTTTTTACTGACCATAAAAGTCTTAAGTATATATTCTTTTAGAAATATTTGAATATTAAATAGTGAAGGAGTGTTCAGTACCTACAATCCTTCTATTTTGAGTTGGTTTACACACTGAGGATAGGGAATCGTGTTGCAAATTCTCTGAGCTGGAGGACTCAAAATTAGGTGGTTCATGAACCTAAATCTGAATGGAAAATGATAACTTTGTTTTCTCAGATGCACCTGGAGGTGTAGGATGGGAAGAAAGATATGACCCTTATGTATATAGAGTTTGAGTCTATGATTTTACACTGGGTCAGGGAGATCCAACTAGAGTATATGAAGTATTTGTCTATGAAGGAATGTCTGAAAGGTGGGGGGTCACCTTCTCGTTGGGATATTGGTGCTGATGTATTTTTCTATGTTCGAGGCCATGCTTTAATTCTGACATGTGTGTGAGAAGAGTTGATGTGAATTTTCCATGCCTCAAAGTGGGATTTACATCCATTATTGACTAAAATGTATCATGATCTTTATTAGTAGTATTGGTATCTAAGAATTAAGAAAGAAGTTAAAGGTTTTGTGGTGTGATGTCTTACCTATCAATAGGTAAAATTCGATCATCCACATCCTTGTGGTTTGTTAAATTCAATTCCCATTCCATAATGGATGTGTAATGATGTAATGATAGATTTTGCAGTGGTACATCTCAGGATTCCTCAGAAGAATGACATAATATGGGTGATTGTGGATCAACTAACTAAATTGGCTCATTTCATGTCGATCCAAGAGACTTATAGAGTTGATCAATTGGGCTAGTTGTATGCTTGAGGAATAGAGTGATTTCATGGTGTGCCGAGAACCATAGTTTAGGATTATGATCCACATTTCACATCTTTATTCTGGTAGGGATTACATAAGCTACTTGGTACCCAAGGGTTGTTGAGTATGGCTTATCACCTGTAGGCAGATGGACAGTCTGAGCATATAATTCATGTATTGGAGGACATGTTGAGAGCTTGTGTCCGAGAATTAGGTGGTTCATGGGAAAATTAGTTACCTCTTGTTGATTTTCCTTAAAAAATTATTTCTCATGCTGCAATTTAGATGGAACCTTCTGAGGTACTCAATTGGAGACTGTGTAAATCTCCTTTGTTCTGGTTAGAAGATGGGGATTCTGAGATGCTAGGATCGAGTCTCATACAAGAGATGTCTAAGGTGGTTCAGATGATTCATAAATGGATGAAAACAACATAGATAATTCATATGAAAATCATCATCGTAGAACTCTCTAGTTCATGGTAGGTGATATAGTGCTTCTTTTGGTGTCACCAGGGATGGGTCACCATTGAATATGTAAATAGGGTAAGTTGGCGCCTAGGTATGTGAGGCCATTTGAGATCATAGAGATGATCTGACCGGTGGATTACCGATTAAATTTTCCACAATGGTATAGTGGAATGCATGATGTTTTTTCATGTTTCACAACTCCAATAGTATTAACCTAATCTATCTCATTTGATAAACGTTGATGATGTTTATCTTGAGCCTGATGCATCTTTTGAGTAGCATCCACTTCGTATTGTGGATCATATTGAGAAGGTTTTATGGGGAAAGGTTGTACCTTTGGATCATGTTCTATGGTAGAATGGAAACATTTTGGAGGAAACTTTGGTGTGATAATTAGCTATGTGGGCCTAGTGGCCTAATCTCTTTTCTATGGAATATCAATGATTCTCGAGAAAATAGGCTCGAGGATGAGCCATCCTAAGGTGGGGAGGTTGTAAGATATGATATTTACCCATGTTATTTTTTGTTTATGTTTTAGTTTATGTCTTTGATTTTGGTCAATTAAGTGTTTCCCAATGTTCATGAGAAGGATTGGGGGTGTTCCCAGGGTTTGGGGCACAAAAGTGGAGGAAAAATGAATTTCTAGGCATGCTACATGGTTTGCGCACTGTTAAGGGAAACCATGCGGAGCATCCCAGGTAACCATGTAGCCTTAGACAGAGGCATGCACATGGTTATGACACAATTAAGATAACTATGTGGAATTCCTATGAAACCATTTGAAGGGGATATTTTACGATAGTAGCTCACGTACGGTTTGCACATGGGTTGGAAAACAGTATAGGTAAACCTTGCAACCCAGTAATGTTGTGAAATTTTAAAAAATTCCATTATGAGAGTTTTCACCCCAACTTAGGATTTCCTCCTTTACCCACCCTTGCAACCCTAGTGATGAGTAATTTCTCCCAATAGCTTACAAGGGTTATTCTTTTTCATCTCTAGGTTATTTGGAGTGCCATCAGTTGAGAATCGATGATCTGGGTAAGTCTAACCTTTTATTTGATTCCTCTTCTCAATTAGGGTTTGCATATTTCTCACATATCCTTCCTAAGATCTAAGAATCACATTTTACATGGAGATATAGGTTGAGGCTTCAAGGATTGGTTGAATTGGGATCTAAGTCTTCGATTGAGGGAGAATTCATCCGCGGATTCAAGTTAGTTAGTCTAGAAGTTATATCCCATAGTTTCATTTGAGTTTTGTGCATTCTTGGGTTTATTTTTTGGTTACCCCATGTTGCTATTTGTTCTTTTTATGAGATTTGGTATATTGAATGTATAAAAAATAAATGGAAACCCCCAGGATCCCTATGGGACACATATAGGAGGACTTGACCTTTTTCAGGCCACCCATGTGGTGTGCCAACACTTTCCGAACATAGAAGTTATCTAAGTATGAGTAAGGTTGACACATGACAATATATATCCCTTGATAAGAATGTTGAAAAGTTTAATAGAGTTCAAATGAATTATTTTCATGTTCCTAATAATGTTAATGGCTTGTGAATTGAATAAAATGGTTAATGGGATGATACATGGGAAATACAATTGGGATAATGGGTTGGGTATTGTAAAATGGCATCGTAAATGGGCTATGGAATAAAATTTAAACCCATGTTGATTATTGTGAATCATAATTGTATATGTATTTTTGTATTTTTGAGATATGGAAAAATGGGGGGAATGGATAAGTAATCATTTTCACATGGCTTGGTGGTGGGATAAAGGACTGATGCTCCTACCATTGGTAGGGTAGGACTGCTACTCTAACCTACCCTGGAATGCATGGATTGGGGTGTTAGACTAATTCCCTATTCCCCCAATGGTTTTATTCAATAAAAAATTCCTTTACTAAGGCTCTATGGTAGGTGTAGTGATTATTGTTCATCTCATCCCTAGTGAGATAAGGACTTAAATTGTTTCTATTATGCGAAATGATAAATGTCATGAATGTTGTGTGAATAAGGTAAATTTCCAGCACATGGATTACATGTTGATGATGAAAATACGACACACATAATGAACTTGGAACAATAATTCTAACAGTAATAGCTAAGTATATATTTTTAACTAGTGGGCCATGTGTTGTCTTTCATTCACTACCATTCATTTTACTTGCATACACTATTGGTTTATACTGGATATTTTATAGACACCATTGGTGGTGGCCTATTGAGTTGTAATCACACCCAATTTGGGCCTCCATTGGAAACTAGAGCATATTTCATACTTTTAGGATAGGAAAATGGAAATTTCCCCATGGTTGGGGGTTCATTAATGATCGAGAGGTGCATAGAAGAGGTTCTGGACTTAGATTAAGGACTATTTTGGGGATTCCACTATTTATATTTATTTCAGGTTTTGTTCACTTGGTATTGTAGTTTTACATGACATATTTAATATTTTTCATGGATGTACCTAGCTTGGGTGATGTTTGGTTATGCATGTTATTGGTTGCTTCATATTGTTCCACTATTTATATTGGGATCTTATGTAGCTTACTATGGTAATAAGGGTATAGTCTCTCCATGTGACCTATTAGACCATCACTGCTAGTTGGAAACCTCTAGCATATGGAGAGGTGAAATTGAGGTCATGTGGTGACCTAGCTTGGGGAACCAGTTTAGTGGCACCCAGGTCATGGACATCACAATAGGTTTTGGAGGCTTATGATCTATAGGATCTATAAATTATTAGAGGTTTGATATATTTCATTTATAATTTGTCTACAACATTTATACACATATTCGTGAGACTTTAATTTGTTTCAACATCACTTGTTTGAGATCTAGAGATTCTGGTGGAGCTATTAGCTCAACCCTTGTTCTTGGAGACTCCTACAGAAGGGGATTCAGTAATCACACACTTTTACTATGTGACATGACTCATAGAGGACAGATCTATCCTTTTTATCTTTTTATGGCCAAAATGAGGCCTTAAGACATTCTCTTAGGTATGGAATCACTATATATAATTTATGCACATATTGATTATTCCATGCAAATGATGTGGTGTATCCGCATAGATGGGATGAGGTTTCCCTTCATCAATGTGAAGGAAACTTAGGAAGAGTAGGATGGGATAATATGTAGGAGGATACAATTGTTTACTCATTATTTGGATAGTATTACCCTTATACTAGAAAACACTATGGGATTTCAGTTTCCAGTAGTGGTGGAAGAGTATGAGGACATATTTCCTAAGGAGGTTCTAGGCCTACCTCCCCATAACGATATTGAATTATTTATATAATTTTACCTAGGTACTACCTTAATATATTATATAGTATGTCATATGGCTACCAAAAATCTTCATGAGTAGAAGGTGTAGTTGGGGGATATTCAAATTAAGGGATTTACCAGACCTTGTGTTTCCCCCTAGGTAGCTCAAGTGTTGTTCACCATGAAGGCAGTCAAGTACTAGAGGTTATATGTGGATTACTATCACTTGAATCAAGTGAATTTGAAGAATAAATATACACTACTAATAATTAACAACCTCTTTGAAAAGTTTAATGTGTCAATGTAGTTCTCAATGATTGACCTTAGGGCAGGCTATCACCAGCTCTGAGTTCAGGATGAGGATATACCAAAAACATCTTTTTTATGAAACTATATTCATTGTGAATACCCGTTGATTACCTTAGAAGTGATGAATGCCCCAATAATGTTAATGAGACTCATGGACTAGATATTTTATCACTTATTAGGTTGGTTCATGGTGGTATTCATCAATGACATAGAGGTTTAGTTGGTATCAAAGGAAGAGAACAAAAGATATTTGAGGATGTCCTAGACATACTCTGAGAGAAACAACTTTATTAAAATCTATTGAAGTGTTAGTTATCAATTAGATAGGTCCAACTACTGAGAATATTTACTCTAAAAATATAGAGTGTTAGTATACCAAATAAAGGTTGAGAAAGTTTAGGATTGGGAGAAAACCAAGAGTGTTGATGAGGTGAAGATCTTCCTTGGGTTAGATGGCTACTATTAATGATTCTTACCTGATTTATCTACGATTTCAATACCCATGGATACTTTAACCGAAAAGGGGTATCATTTCATGTGGGAAGAGAGGTTCAATCTATATTTTGAAGATTCAGTGGAGGTTGATGAGTGATTGTATATTAAGACTACTGGAGGAGGGTTTTATGCATATACTTTTCTATAATGCCTCCAAAGTTGGGTTTGGAAGTTTTCTAATGTGGAGGCAAAAAATGATTGCCTATGGGTTCCAACAGCTAATACCACATCAGTAAAACTACACAACCAATGATCTAGAGCTAGATGCAGGGGTCATCTCCATGAATATCTGTCAAGACTACCCTATGGGGGTGTCATTTGTCAACTATTCTGACCAAAATAGTCTCTCAAGTATGAATTTTCATAAAAGGATGTCAATATGAGATAGTGGTGTTGGCTATAGTTACACCATGATTATGGCTTCGAGATATTTTATACCTTTGATAAGGGGAACATGGTCGAATATTCCCATAGTAGGAGATCTAGTTCATAGTTTTTGAGTGAGGTGTCAGATTAGTTGCCCTCATTACATTTTTCCTTAGTGGAAGAGGATGGTGGAACTCACATCCAACTTATGGTTATTATCCCTTCACTTCTGTAGCATGCTAAGAAGGCTTATCCTAGAGATGTAGACTATGAGACCTTTCATGTTTTGATATCTATTAGGCACACTCTAGATGTATTTTATGGATATGGGGATCATATAATCATTTTTTGAGGGAAACCCATGGTACGAGTGATGTTATGAGAGGATATTTTAAGGGAGTTTCATACACCCCCCTTTTCAGTACATCAGGTTTTGGCAGAGAAGTACCAATAACATTAACATCATATTTGTCTCTAGGGATAAGGAAGTGTGTATGAGAGTTTATCTCTCAAGGTACCACTTATTAGCAAGTGATGGATGAGCACTAGGTTCCAACAGGCATAGATCAACCTGTTGAGGTGATAAAGTGGATGTGGGATGGTATCTCTATATAATTCATAAAGGGGAATTCATAATAATTTAGAGTATATGATTATTTCTTGGTTATTGTATACCAACTCACCAAGTCGTCCCACATCTTATCCATTTGTGAGTAAAGATTAGTTTAGTTATTGGGATGCCTTTACACATAAGAGATAGTCCAACTTAACAAAGTTACCTTGATGATCATTTAAGACTGTGATTATTGATTGAAATCAGGATTATAGAGAGGATTGTAGGAAAAATCTAGATCTCAGTTATAGTTGAGCATGAATTTTCACCCCTGGAGATGGCCAGACTGATTAGACTATTCATGTTCCAGTGGAATTTCTTTAGGCATTCATGTTGGACTATTTTTACAGTTGGAAGGATCACTTAACCTTTATGGATTTGGTGTATAAAAAAATTTACCATTCAAAAATAAGTATATAACCATTACTTGCATTTAATGGGAGACTCTATAAGTCACCACTATGTTTGACTGATCTGAGGTATTCTACACACATGAGACAAGAGTTTGTGTGAGCATCAACAGATAAGGATAATATCATTTAGGTGCATATGAGGACTATCCCAAGCAATAAAAAGTCTTATTCGGACTAACACTATAGACCTTTGCAGTTCAATGATGGATACCATGTGTTCTCAATTGTCTCACCTCAGTGAGGATTTATAATATTTGGATGAGGAGGAAAATTATTTTTGAGGTACACTGGCCCTTTCTAGACATTATGTAGGGTCGGAGACATAGTCTTCCTCTTTCCATCACCATCAAAGTTAGATTGGGTACATAATTTATTCCATGTGGTGAAACTGGAGAGGAATGTTCATGAACTATCACATTTTATTAACTGGTGTGATCTAGAAATCAAGGATGAAGTTATCTTTGTGGAGTAATTGGTAGAGGTTGATAATTTTCAGTAGAGGATCCTTCACAAGAGATCCATTCCCTTAGTTTATGTCTAGATGAAACAAATAAATATTCTAGAGAGAACCTAGGATCTAGATAACATGATGTGATATTAGTACCCCAGTTTTTTTGAGTAGGGTTTTTATTTTTACGATGAAAATCTCAGAGGTGTGGAGAATATAAAAGCAATTTTTCTTTATAAAAATGTTTAATATTTTAAAGAATATTATTAGAGCTTGGAGGTATGTCATATTTGGATTCTGAGGCCTTGGGAGGCTCAGTATTGTTACATGAAAATAATAAATATTTTTTTTTTCATGCACAAATAGTTTTTTTTGAAGTAATGGAATAATTAAAAAAATATTCTCATATGGAAAATCTAAGTCCTCCATGAAATTCATAATTCAGGTTTTACACTAGGTGCTACATAGCCTTAGTTCATGTAGAGTATCTTGTTTAAGTGAAATATTTGGTGGGTGAATAAAAAAATTAAATAAATTAAATAAATGTATAAATTTATTTTTTTATTTGAAATAATAACCTAATACACTATATTTACACCTATTTATGGAAAATACATGGGTTATCTGTATAACCCTTAGGATATGAGTGGACCCATTGGGGGAGATTTCATGGATGAATTAAAATAGATCATGGATTGGTGATCAATGTGCCAAATGTGTTTGTGAACTTTCCGATCACTAATGATGTGGAACCATTCATCATTAGTGATTTATCCAAACATAAGGTAGGGAAATTTTTTCATGGGATTTAATCATTGTATTGTTTATCAATTTTCAAACGTGAATCAGTCCTTCAAAAAAATTGATTCGTAGGATGATCATTTATTTATGGGTATTGATTTATCTTCCTAGAATTAGGAATGAATATTATTTTGATAAATCATGGTTTATTTATTATTTGTTCACTATTATCTGGGAAACATATTGAAGCCAACTTGAAAAATGGCCAAGGTTCATTCTTCATGTTTGTGTTTGGTGAATTTCTCCCACTGTTCTCTATGTGTTTGTCATTGGTTCCCCATTTAGAAAATAGTTCAAAAAATACCTAATAAATGACCTTTGAAGAAATTTTCTTTGGAAAAAAGGATCATTAATAGGGGTTTGATTTCACGATCAGTGGCATAGTTAGGGTTTATAGTGATAAAAAAGGACTGTAAGCAGATTAGAAGCACTCATTTTTGTGATATAGAGTATTTGAGTGACACATGGCTATGTGGAATGATTCACAAGAAGATTAGTGGCTAGAATATTACCACCTATGATGAATGGAGTTCATTCAACCTATATATGGGATCTAGGAAACGTTTCATATCTGGAGCATAGTCAGCAGTGGTGTAGGGTGAAGACTCATGTATGATCTTGGATTTTGGAAAATCCCAACATAAACAGTGAGTAGTACGAATAATAAAAGATTGTAAGTAAACTAGAAATGATGTTTAGGGTTTTGAAAATATAAATATGACACACTATGTGGGAAATAAGATACACCATATACCTCATGACTGTAAATACGATGTGTACCCTTAGGGTACATAGGCATTGATGCTGCCAAATTATTCGGACACGACCAGGTATATGGGCATGGCTAAAGTACATGAGAACCATCCATATCACACAGGTATGGGATAGAGTACTTGTGTAGACCCAGGGTAACCATTACAAACTATGTATTCACATATAAACATAGTGTACTTTTTTAAAGGTTATTTTTTGGTCCATGTTCTCTTTAGTGTGGACCAATATATCTAGGGTGAATCCCCTTGGTCTATCCCTATGAGGTTATAGTGAGTCATCACATCCTGAGCATATGATGTGATCCATATAGGGTAGTTTCCTCAGATAGAGTTTAGATATATTTTTATGTATCCTGGGGTGTGATCTTCTATCATATTTCTCCCCTAGGTTGGTTCAGGAATCTCATACATACATCTAGGGTGTGTGATCTCTATCCCAGCAGGATTACTCTGGGTATGGTTAGGAATACCTTATAGGCCCTGGATGAGATCCCCTATCCATGTATTTAAATCTTCTGAGATCTAATGTGCACTACATCTTGGCGATTCATAATGAGAAAAAATTCTCAGATGAGCGCTATCATTGTTATTATACTCACAAAATGAGTTCTCCCAGACTAGCATTACCGTGAAGCATCAAGCATGATCCTAGGATTTCTATATGGTTGTGGAATTTTCCATAATACTTTGAGTCTATATTAAGTATATCTAGGTTATTAGTATTATTATAATTATTATGTCTCATATTTTGATTGACCTTCCCATGTGATGGTGAGATAACTACTCTCTTTATGCATTGTGTTTGGTAATTTCAATGTGTCCTACATGGTATGTTTATACTCACCAATGAATGGGATCTAACCAAAAATTTCAAGTCTTATGGATATTATAGTAATTTTTATGGAGATAGATTTGACGGGGTACGAGGATAACTAGGATAAGACATATAATATTTTAGAGAGATAAACTGTGGTTTGTACTAGGTGTTGAATTTAATAGTAGTCCCCTCCTTTCTAGAAGGTCAGACTAATTTTATAGTTTTTGTGGGATTGTATTTGCCCCTTATGATTTCCAGTATCGGTGTTATAATATGTTGTGGGATATGAATGTATGAATGCGTTTTGGTATTAGTTGTATTTTACCTTTCATAATATTATGAGTATTTGGAGATGAGTTCATTTGTATAGTTACCTAAGGCTATGGAATCTCATATGGGTGTTATGCCTAGTTGGTACTGGTATCTATCCCTATGCAATTGGAGGTGGTATTGGGGTGTTACATTTTTCTTATCACTAGCCAAGTGGCCCTTGGTATATCATGTTGTTACAATTATCCACTTATTAGAGTGAATGACATTGTGTTTTTAAATAGAAACATATATACACAAGGAAAATAACCATAGTATTTTTACAATGTTCCATACTCAACATGAGTAGAATGATCTAGAACCACCTAAGATCTCATGGTCCTATAGTATAAACATGTGGTTTACAATAAGTAGTGTTTATCCATGAAATTTCATTATAATTCTCCTAATCAAATTTGTGAATCCCACATAGTGACAATGATATAATTATGATTCAAAATAATAGAAGATTCGTTTACCAGTTTTAGACTCAAACCATGTTGTCACTATGTTTCTTATTCATATTTTTGTTCTCCTACTTTCATAATAGAAAGAAAGTCTCTTCTTCCTCTTATCATTTTTCTACATTTGTCTCTCTGTAATATTGATGGGTTTTCACATTGAAAAAATATCGAAACACCACTATTCACCTAAATATTCAATCACAGTATCCCACTGTTTTGATATATTTATATATACAATGTTTAATGAATATTATTTCCATAAATTATTTATGGAAATTAAAATAAATTTTGGTCATCTTTGTAACTCATGTAAAATATTCCCTAAATTATTATACAGTGTTCTAATAGTGTTAAATTTAAAATATTTAATTTTAAATTCACTACATTATTTAACTAAGATCTTATATTTCAAACCATATAAAAATATCAACATAATATTATCTTCAAAAAACTCCATAGAAAACAACTCTTTTGATTTTTTCCCCTGCGTCCACAGGTTCATGAAATCATAAAGCCCCATAATGTGGTAAATTTATTCACATCATAGAACCTCCTTAAACTAGTTCTTCATTAATATTAAATATCTTGAAAAAAATTATATTTTATTACTTAACATTTATATTTATTTCAATGATTAATTCATCATATATCATCACTTTATTTAAATATAATTTTTTAGAAAAATTTATATTTTTATGGTCTTCGCATTCATAAATTTCATAGGGTTGTGTGACTTAGAAATTCCTATAAATAACCTTATGAGAATCATTTTCAAAATGGTAGGAACCTTACAAGGTCTATTAAAAACTTAAAAAGTCTAAGTCTCAACCTTACATTACTCCTCAAACCAAATGATGATGGTATTTGGTGACCTTATGTAGACTTTTCCCAACCTTTCAATGGAATATCCCAACATTACACCCGTCTATTAAAGCATACATCCATTGAATGAGACTTATATGTACCATACAATGATATGTTTGAACTTAACAAAGGATTGACACAACCTTATGTTAAGATACATCAAAATTACATAAATTTATCCCAACCTTACATGAAATCCAAGAGTTAGAAATTTTTTATTCAAAACAAAAAATTAAAAACAATTCCTCCAAATACTCTTTAACCATTCTCCAAACTTCTTAAAAATACTCAACAACCTTCATCTCACTAAGAAATCCATAATATATATGAGTTTTAAAATGATTTATATATCACTTGTAACATCCGGGACCCAGATGCCACCTGAAACGGTGCCCTAAGCGCGGTTGGTCACAAGGCCTCAATCACATCTCCCCACACCCCAGAGGCTTCCAACTTGCAGTGAGGAACTATGTGAGTTAGTGTAGAGACTATGCCCTCATTACCAAAGTATCACTGCAGAAGTCAAACAAATACAATAGAGGAAGTGAAATAAACATCAAACAACTGAATGTAAGACAAGCCAATAGGAATACACAACAATAACCGGAAGTATTTCGTATAAAAAAATGATGCAGATGGTACAAGTATATAGAAAATATCCATAATAGTACATCGAAATACAATAAAAGTATATCAAAAAGAATAAAAGATAAAAAAGGTATCCCAGCATCGCAAGTCACAGCTTGGACCTGTGCTCCCCTACTCCAAGACACAATCAACATCATGTACTAGGGAGATTTCCCTTATCATCACCTATAACCATATAATCTATTTGGGTCCCCATGGAGGCCCAAACTGGGTGTGAGATAAATATCCCAATTGGAAACAACCTAGGTCTATATAGTTCTAAAAAAAATTCTACAAAGTTCTAGAAAGTGTAAACAACTAGTAAGTAAGTGTGTATGCTCATGACATAAGTCTACTAAAAAGTAAAACTTAACATCCCTCAAGGCTACCTCCAAAAGAGAGTTAGCTCCTATCAAGGAAGAAATAACCAAGTAAACATGAAAGTCACATGGTGACACCATACATTCATCTGTATGTTCTAACCCATATCCACAATCTAAAAAGAAATCATGTATCCAAAAACCACATTGTATAGTGAAATTAAATATCCATGGACACACTGTATAATAAAGTGTAGACCGAAAGGGGCAGATCCAAGGTGTCAGCAGATGAAGACATACAAGTAATGAATGTCTAGACCACAGAGGTCCGGATCCAAGGAGCTTGTCCAAGGTATCCCCTCGAGTCCCATGGTAATCCCTGGTGGAAACTCGGTTAGGCACTGATGGGGTCCTAGGAGCAAGACAATTGCAAGCCCAACACTTGCCCAAGCAAGCTAGATCCATGGGGTAGAAAGGATCAAGTCCTCCCACAGAATCAAGATCAAAAGGGAAAAGTCAACCCAAGGCATCCACTACTGCATTCCAGATCCATGGAGACCAGTCTAAGGCATCTATCAAACCATTCAATAATTCAAACATTCAACTTAAACATTTACAAACAAATGAGTATACCCACTCACATTAACATGCACGAGCAATGAGTATACCCACTCATCCAATCCATTTATTATTTACTATGAATATGGGCCTACCCTCCTATGTGATCCATTTAACATTCCATTAGTCATTTACATAAAGGTATACCAACCCATAACAACACATTTCATTTAATCAAATCTAACAAAATAGATGATGCATAACATGATATTCAATATGCAAGTAGGCAGTACATATCCTAAGAAAGATATTGAAGTTATCAAGGAATATAAGGTCTTCCTATAACTAGTAAAGCATAATAACACACCCATTGGGTGGTTTAAATAGGCTGAAAAATACTAAACCAAAAGGCACACCCCTCGGGTGACCTCAAAACGTGCAACGGGTGCCAACACACCTAAGAGGAACCCATTATCAACCTCACTAGGTTCAACTACAGCTACTAAAATCTAGTCGCTCAAAAACGAGACCTCATTGGAAATGTTGACAAAAGGAATATCCGCCTAATGACTGAGAATAACGTAGAAAACCCGAAAGAAAGTATAGACCACCTACATCACCTCAGTTATAGACAGCTCATCTAGTATCATGTCCTGATTCATCCCAGTTTGGAAGAAACCTGAAGAATAGATGAAGAACGGAATATTAGGACATATGATCCAGAAATCCAAATAGAGCATTCATTGTTCTAAATAATCAATATCGAATAAAAAGGAATGTTGGCCTTACCGTTGTGAATCCGTAGAGATGATCGATGATCAAAACAGAAGATGGATGGAGAAATTGGATCAAAGCCTATCCTAGATACCTAAGGGGAGAGATATGGTGGCCTCATGTGCATGGAAGAAGAGAAACCCAATTGGGTTTAAAAGTGAAAAATATTTTAAAATTAAAATTAATAAAAACACACAGCAAGGGCCACACAGTTTACCCGCATGGTTTTCTAAAACTTACGGAATCCATGCACACCTCTCTGTCTAAGAGGGGTGCTTCTCACGCTTACCATACACGGTTTGACTAACCATGTGGTAACCGTGCTGAACCTATCTTTCAAAAAACTATAGTTTTTCTGACCCCTTTTATGATTTACCTAAACAGTATGAAATCCATGTGTAAACCATGTGACTGGTCCATTTCAGTCCCAAAGTTGGTTCCGACCACCAAAAAATCCACGAACACCTCCAAAACACCCGTGATCAAGATAAGAATTCATATAAGGCCATAAAAAAGAAATTAAACCAAAAAGAAAAGGGTCCATCCCTCACAAGAAAACTTGGGTTCTCATAATCTTCCCCCTTATAGCAATTCTTTTCTGAATTTCTATCTAATGGGTGGTCAAGATTCTCCTAAGAACAACTCCGACAACTGAGCATGTACATAAGCTTCCCTCTCCTAAGTCTCATTATGTAAACAACCATGCTTACATAACACCCATACTAGAGGAACTGACTAGCCACAGAGAACCTCTGTTCTCCTATCAACGATACGAATCAGATGATCCTCAAAGGACACATCAACCTACAACTCAACCTCATCAGGCTGAAAAAATGTGAGATGGTTCTGAGTGATAGCAGTGAAACTAAGATTCATGAAAGACATCGTGCATGGACTGATACCTCTATAGTAACTGAAAACAATAGGCAACTGACCCAACTCTCTCTAGAATATCAAACGATCTGACATATCTCAGTGAAATTTTACACTATCTTCTGAACCAGCTGTTTGGAAACCTCAGAGAAACATGTAAGAAAATATGATCCCCAACCTCTAAATCTAGAGGTATTCTATGATGATAAGTGTATAATTTATGATGAGACTATGCAGTATCAATCTGCTTCTAAATCAACTGTACCTTCTCAGATGTCTCCTTCATGAGACATGGTCCTAGTAAAGATGCTTCTCCTACCTCTTACCAGGACAAGGGAGAACAGCATGGCCAACCATATAAAGCCTTGTAATGTTCTATCTGTATCATCGCCTGATAGTTTTTATTATATGTCAACTGAATCAAAGGAATGTGCCTCTCCCAAGACCCACCAAAACCTAAGGTACATGCTTGAAGCATGTCCTCTAGAACCTGTACTGTATGCTCTAACTGACCATCTGTCTGAGGGTGGTATGCTGGGCTCATAAGCACCTGTGCACCCAGCACCCTCTGGAAACTCTGCCAGAAATGAGACACAAAGCAGGCATCCCTTTCTGAAACGATAGTGTGTGGTACCCCATGAAGTCATACCACCTATCAGATGTACAACTTTCTAAGATCATCAACACTGAAGGTCTCCTTTATCATAATGAAATGTGAGACCTTCATAATCCTATCAATGAAAACCCCCAAAGAATCCTTACCTCGAGGTGACCTCGAAAAAACCGACACGAAATCCATCACGACATCATCCCATTTCCACTACGGGTTAGGAAAATACTCTAAAATACCAGTTGGTCACTAATGTTCCACATTGACCTACTGATAGGTGGAACACCTAGTAACAAAATTAGCTACCTATCTCTTCATTCCCATCCATTAGTACTGAAGTTGCAAGTCACAGTAAATCTTGGTAAACCCTAGATGAACTACCCATGTTGAAGCATGAAAATCATGAATCAAATCCTCACGTATATCCACCAGAAACTAGACACATCCATGGATAATAAATTTCTCATCATCTCCTACCGTCCAACCCAGGGGAGGGTCCTCACTTGCCACACCTTCCCGTAGAACTAAGAATTCTTAATCTGATAGATACCTCAGCCCAAATATTTCTAGTAGGGTAGAGGTAATAGATAATTATGAAAGAAAAGTCAACCCCTGTCTATCATTCACCTCCAAATGAATCTTAGAGAACAACCCTAAAAGATTCCACTCGCAACTGGCCCCTTGCTCTGCCTGTATCGGATTCCTCCTGATCAGTGCATCAGCTACTACATTTTCCTTACCATGCGTGTAGACAAGATCGAAGTCAAAGGACTGTAGGTACTCCACCCACCTTCACAACCTCAAATTCATATCACACTATTTAAAGATATACTTTAGGATTTTGTAGTTCGTGTATACCACAAAACTCTCTCCCAATAAATAATTCCTTCAATAGCGCAACGCAAGAACAACTGTAGCTAACTAAAGATCATTCATAGGGTAGTTCCTCTAGTGAGGCCTCAGATTCTGAGAACTATATGACATGACTTAACCCCCTACATCAGCACTGCCTCCATCCTAATACCTGAAGTGTCATAGTACACTGTGTAACTCTAGCCCTGATCTCGTAGTATCAGGACTGGTTCTTCTGTCAACCTCCCTTTCAGCTCCTGAAAGGCTATCTCATAAGATTCTGACCACAAAAACTTCACACCCTTCTTAGTCAAGACCATAAACAAAACTACTAAGCATGATAAGTATTATATAAAATTCTTGTAGTGATTTTAAATACCCAATAAACTGTCAATGTCAAAAACATTCCTGGGATATTCCTAGGAAACTACAGCTCTCACCTTCTCTAGGTCCACTGACACTCCTGTCACTAAGATAATGTGACCCAAGAAGTGAATCTGATTCATCCAAAATTGGAATTTTTTGAGCATAGAAAATAAATGATGCTCTCTCAGTGTATTAAAAATGATCTCAAGATGGTCCGCATGGTCGTGTTGATTGTAAGAATACACCAAGATATCGTCTAAGAAAACCACTAAAAAATAATCCAGGAAAGGATGGGACACCCGGTTCATGAAATCCATAAAACCCGCTGGTGCGTTCATGAGACAAAATGGCATAAACAGATACTTGCCTAACCCATAACTGCTATGAATGGTAGTACAAGGTATGTTTGCAGGTCGAACACACACATGGTGATAACCTGACCTCATGTCAATCTTCTTGAACACTCGAGCTCCTCGAAGCTGATCGAACATGTCATCTATCTGTGGAAAATGATTTCAGTTTTTAACCATTAGCTGGTTCAGTTTCTGATAATCCATGTATAGCCTAACGGTACCATCCACCTTTTTTACAAAAAGGATAGGCGAACCCCATGATGAAGTACTGGGTTTGATAAAACCTTTCTCCTCCAAATCCTCTAACTGCCTCTTGAGCTCCTATACCTCCGGCGTAGCCATCATGTACAATGGAATGGAAAATGGTGAAACTCCATGAACTAGATCGATGGATAAATCCACCTCTCTTTTAGGAGGTAAAACAAAAAATTAATTGGTAAATAAATCCATAAAGGGCTCAACCATTGGAGTAAATTCCACCTGACTCACTCCCTGATCATCCAGAAACAAATTAGTAATTTGGGCTATCATCCCGACCAACCCATGATGATTGAGTCTAGCTCTGATTACCTAGAAATCCCATTCACCCTTGTGAATAAACACTTCACCCTTTGGTGATGTGAAAGTCACCCTCTGATTATAACAATCAATGTACACTTGATATGTAATGAGCCAGTCTATTCTGAGAATGAAGTCAAACCTTATCATCATGAGGACATATAAAATCCAGAGTAAGTAGAACCCACCAACCTCAAGGGGACATTCCATACACTATATTACATCACCCTTTATAACTCCCAACTGTGTGTATATCATCAAAACACCTTCAAAAGTAAAATAATAAGCCCAAGGATCTTTACTACTCGTACAAAGATAAAGATGTGAGAGGCACCTATATTGAAAAGAGAAGATGCAAGAGTAGAAGATATTAAGATCATACCTATCACTGTAGATGATCTGGGATATTTCTCTTATTATATCTATTTCACTGTATAAGTCTACCCTATACCATGGCCCTATGACTAGGCCTGGCTACACTGAGTTGATCCTCCCTACTGCCTCTGAGAACTCAATGTCTAGATACCACAACCATAACCACCACGACCCTAGACTAAACAACATGCACTCCTCCATCACCCGTCTTGACATGGAGCTAATGTCCCTACTCTTGAACCTAATGTTAGAGCTGACCCCCTACCACGTACACCTAGAAGGGATGGCCCTACAAAACTGCTGCATGTTCCTCATCCTACTGCAAGCTCAACACTCAACTGGGTCACAGTAACACTAATTTTCCATGTGGCCTCGCCTACCAAACTGATGGAAAAACACCAAGCTACATGTACCCACATCCTAACCATCAATCAGGTCACAAGAAGGCTCAAAACGGTGCTTTCTACCTAAAGAAATAGATCCACTGGGGTGAGAGACAACACTCCCCTATTCTATACCCCTATCTTCTATTAGGTTACTCTATATAATCAGCACCTGATTCACTATCTCAGTGATAGAAGTAAACCTAAACACATTGACCTAATATGTGATAGCATGTCTTGCAACTTCTTCAAAGAACCTCTCTCTTGAAATCTCGTCAATAAGAAAAATTGGTGCAAAATGGTGTAGCTCTGTAAAGCGTGTTGGGTATTCTATAACTTTCATCTCACCCTTCTCTAAATTCATAAATTCAGTATCCCACCCTGCTCGAAGATTCCCAGGGTAAATTTAGTCATAGAAGGGAGTTTTTAATTCAGACCAACCCATATCATGCAGCCCATTAGCCTGGTTCAAAACATAACACCATCACTTTGCCGCTCCACGTAGCATGTTAGTCACGAGCTTGACCCTCCACTCTGGAGGAATCTCTAGATACTCAATGATCTCTAATGTGGTCTCTATTCATAGCACTACAACCTATGGTCCTCCATTGACTGATAATTTAGGAGGATGATACTCATGGAACACCCATGTCAGCTTATCCATAGTCAAGGATGGTTGCGGTGCTCCCTCAAAAGTTTGAAAATATTGAAAGAAGACCTCGCAGAACCATGCCTTAGAACCTTTGTTCGGAACAAACTCAAGTGCCACAATTGGCACTATAAGTGGATCAAACAGTAGCATGTGTCCCACCCTCTCTAATGTATGGTCATCAACTCCATTACAACACACCACTTGAGGTCTTCGTGGTGGCATGTCTCTATAATGCCAAACACATGCCTCAATAAAGAACAACATCAAGGAACAAAGATCAAAAGCGTAGGACAAGTCAAAACCATCCTAAAAACCAAGTCAACCCATAACATGCTTCTAAAGCTTGGACTCTATAAAGAACAACAAATGAACAGCTAGAAATACAACTTTTCCCACTCAAAAGCCAGGTCTAGGTCAATTCTATTCACCATTCATGTTATCATTTTCATTCCACATTTATTTTTTCAGAAAATTCAACCAAGGGTAACCAATTTTGAATCCATGAGGGCCCAAAACACCTCCTGAACCCAAAACATGGCTCCCATTCAAACCATACATGTAACAAGTTCATTCAACATTTACATTTCACTGGTGCATCATTTCCTAATTCATAATGTCCCATACTCCTTATGGATTGAATGATGACGTCACACCTTTATCAACTATAACCAACTAACACAACAACATGAATAACTATCACATCAACTATAACAACAACATGTAATATCTAATGCATCCTAGATGGCATGAAATAATGTGTGGAATGAAATTCTAAGATGTGTCAGTATGGCACATGAGATTGAACACACTCATCTCCCCAGGTTTCAAATAAAATAGAACCCAATGTTTCTGTAGTAGTAATAGTAGAAATCAAGTGCATCACCCAACGGTGAAATAAAATCAACTGTAATAGTCAAAATCTCAAAAATCAAAACTCAATTCAAGGCAATTTGGCTTTTCATGTACCTAGGATAACTACTCCTAAACACATTTTATTACCAAATTCTATTTCCTTCTTATCCCTATCTATTGTCTCCTAATAGTAAGTCAAAACAGAGAAGAAAAATCCTCTGATACCACTTTGTAATGTCTCAGACCCCGCTTCCACCCAAAATGGTACCCCAAGCCCAGTTGGTCACAAGGCCTCAAGTGTATCTCTCCAAATGCTAGAGGCTACTGACTAGCATCACAAGCCTAAGTGAGTCAGTGGGGATACTATTACCTCATTACCAGAGTACAACATCAGAAGTCAAATACATTCAATAATAGTAGTGAAATAAACAACAGAAAACCGAAAGTAAGACAAGCTGGAAATAATACACAACAATAACCAAAATTATTTCATCTACATAAATTATTCTGATCATAAAAGTATATAGAAAATAGATATAACAGTACACAATAATACAATAAAAGTATCCCAAAAAGAAAAAAATATCCAAAAGGTATCCCGGCATCTCAAGCCTCAGTATGGTCCTGTGCTCCCCTCCTCCAAGCCACAATCAATAACCTATACTAGGGCTCTTTCCCCTATCATCAACTATAACCCAAACTAGGACACTTTCCCCTATCATCACCTATTACCATATAATCTCTTGGGACACTTATCAAAATTTTTCAGATCACTATCATGGTCTTTTTTCTTTGTAGTCAATAGAAGTATTCCTAGTATTAGACATAAGAAACACTTTCTAGTATTCAAAAGAAACTTATAATGAAGCCTCTTACCATAATCATTAAAACATATGAACAATATTTTCAATACTTTTATATTTCATTAATGATTTCTTCTTAATTTCATGCATATAGGGCCTCATTTTCTCTTTGTTGTTATAGAATGCATGATAATTAGAAAATTCAACTTTTTTGCTTCTAATCACATCAAATAAGATTCTTATAACTTTTTAATTCACATAAATCTAATTATATATGATATATAGGAAAAAATAATCAATAAAACTGATTAATTTTACTATCAAAATCCTGAATATAAATTGGTGCATAATATTATAATTGAGTGAATCATGATTCATACGTCACTACTGAATCTTACTCATTTTTCCTAAATTTTTGGAATATATTTACCATTCTATGTCAAGAATATTTAGAGAGATATTTTACAAGGAAAATATTCAAAAATTCACCCCATCCCATGGAAACAATCAATTCTCTTTCTCAATATGATATTCTTAGCCATTAAATGCCACTGATCATTATAGGATTTAAAATTGTATATAAAAAGTGTTACCTTTTGATGTAACTAACCACAAATTAAGTTGAAAATCTTTTCAAAATATATAAAAAATCCTTCAGCTACAAAATGGAATGATTGAACGTTGAATTCATTAGGGTGTTTTTTCATGAAATGATCCATAATGGATTTTTTCCCTGTAGTGAATGCAGTTACTCTATCGCATGAACACCACCACTATTTATAGCCTATGTCAATAGATCCATCACAACTTCAAAAATTTTAGATCTAATTCAAAAAATTAAAGGGTTATGATTTAGAAGGATATTTTCACAATGGCACCATCCTACTTTTTCTTCCCTATTTCCTCTATAGAATATCATTTTGAATAGATATAGATTAAATGAAGTAACATCATAATCCTAAAATAATATATCTTATCAAAATAACCATAAATTATAACCTCTAAAGGTTATTTTGTTAATTTTATACTAACCTCTAAATTTATAGACGCATATTATTTGATAACAACTAATAGTAAACAACATGAATTGTTACAAAATATTTAATTTATAATAAATAATTCACATTCTGACCTTCTAGATGATATTTTAGGATTATTTTTTAGAGAATTATATGATAAATCATACATAAATAATTCATAAATAAAAATATTAAACATCCCATTAGTTTTCTATTTTTTCACAATAAAAAACTTTTAAAATGTTACTAGTGTTCATTTCATGAAAAATATCTAGGACATATAATTTTATTTCATATTTTTTTATGTTCATCATTAAACCATGTAACAAAAATTTGAAAATTTGGTATGAGAAAAAGTCTATGTAAGGGATATAGCGTTAAAAATATACGTATTCAAGTGAAAACCTAAAAACCCATTAAAATGTTTACATTTTTCACATAATTCATTGAGAATATTAAATAAATCTTACCCATAAGTGTAAAAGGATTTTTTCTCAATAAAAAACATTGAAACCTATAATAGGAAAATAAAAAAATCAAATATGTATCTCGGAAAATCATTTCAATTATTTCATATAATCGCTCTCAAAAATGGAAAAAACAACCTAGTTAATTCAAATAATCTCTTAGGAGTAACCTACAACTAGTCAACATAATGATTTAGAGAGAAATATTTGGATCATCTATCATATAAGCTTTATTGAGATCACCCATCATAATGAGATGTATCAGGATCTCCCATCATCATAAAAATTTACAACAAAACTAAAAAGAAAATAACACATTAAATATTTCATTTCCATCATCACACTCATAAAAATATTCTTTTCACACTAATGAAAATAATTTTCAGATATTGAAATATGTATTCAATTAAAAAACATTATTGATAAAATGAACGATACCAAAAAGGAAAAGGGTTTTTGAATGAAAAAAATAATTAATATTACAAAGACATCATATATAAAATAATGGTTATTATAGCGGGAAAATCCGTTTACATTGTATTTATTGAAATAAAACATTTATTTTATAATTTTTAGATAAAGTCAAAAAACATTATAAGAAATAGTTAAAAAAAATTATTTTAATTTTTTTAAGGAATTAAAAACTGACATAAAATTACCTTTATAAATCATCAATAATTTTATTATAATATGAATATTTTGTAAAATTATTAATAACACGAATCATTAATATAATAAAAATGAAATTATAATGTAATTTATCCCTAACATTGAGGCCGATATGTAACATACAATCTTTATCTTAAAGAATAATAAATTTATGCCAATTATATAATTTCTTAATAATTTTTTCATGCATATATATATATATATATTTATCTCACTTATATCCATTCTATATTTTATAACTCAATCTATTACATTTATGTCTATTGTTTTGTGAACATTCTAAAATATATGTCCAAAATTAATTCGGTTGGATGAAAATAATAAAATATATAATGATTATATCATTTTAATAATATAAATAATGAAATATATATAATTTTTATTCATAAATTACACTTCTATAACCATCCATCTATGGTGGATATAAAAAATGAATATTGTTACATCATAAAGATGGATGTTTTTATGTTTGTATCGATAACATGTCTCATTTTTTCAACATGGGAGAAAGTAGAAAAGTAATATTTTAACATTATATATATATATATCATAAATACTAATTAATTTCGTTAAAATCACCCACATATACCATCTATATGTGGTCCTAACAAAACAATTCATCAGTTTGAGAGATTGTAGTATGCATGTACGGAAGAGTGATGTTTGGATTTTTTGATGGATGGTAAAACATTTATATTTTATTTAAAATTCATTAATTTAAATTATATCATATATATCATATTACATAAATTGGATCAATCATCATGACTTCTAATAAGAGGTGGTGATGAATAATGAAAAACGTCATCTTCTGAGGTGGTATCCTGCATCTACATTCAAAAAAATTTCCTTATCCATTAGATTTTTATGTATATTAAAAAGGATTATAACATAAAAATAAATATCTATATAGGAGAAATTTATTATATTATTTTATCAACATTATGAAATATTTCAAATAGTTACAATATTAAATAAAACAAAATGACTTAGTTGAAACTCATACCTCCTATGTAGACAACCTCTTTTGGATTGAGCCATAAGACTTATAAGTTTATTATTATGATAAAAACAATAACAATAGGTTATGGGTATGGATTTTAGGATGTTAATTGGGTAGTGATTAGATGATGTAAGAGGATAATTATGTGTGAAGATTAGAGGAAAGGATGTTCCATTTTATATGTTGGGGAGACCACACACTAAAAATTTCTCAAAGGAATTATATATTATTAATTAATTTTCATTATAAATTGGATCTTAAAAAAATAAGAGTCAAAGATAAGGTGGTATGGTTCCACATAACATAAGAAAATAATACTTATCATGATAATTTAGGCCCTTATCATTTATTTTTAACCTAGGTTAACCCAATTTAACCTTTTACCATGTTGACGCATTTTTATAGAGGTTTCCATTCATAATGAACAAAAATAAAATAGGACTAATTAATAAATAGAAAAAAATTAATCTAAATATGGATTCCATTTTATCAAAATAAATTTCAATATGTGGTTAAAATTAATATAAAAATAGACCTCTAAAGAGCAATTAAACAATTCTAAAAAAATACATTTTTAGTATTAAAGTGTTTTTATTTCAAGATCAAGTATAATATTTATAGAAAATTTATAACTTGAAATATTTTTGACAAAAATAATGTTATTAAATTTAAAAAATTCAAAATTGGGATGTTAAAATCTTAGAAAATAAAAAACAGTTTTCATTAAAAATTGTTATTTTCCATTATTAACTCAAAATTCAATATTTTTGAGAAATTTAAAAAAAAAAATCACCACAAGATAATTTTGACATGGTTAATTAAAAATTTATATACTTTTTATATTATTAAAATTCTAATATTTAAAAGTTAATCTTTCAGAGTAAACCACATAGTACATGATATCTGAGTTTTGTTTATAATATAATTTTTTTACATTTTGGTGAAAAATTATTTAATATTGTTACAATGAATATTAATCTAAGAGATATAATTAAGGAATATTAATAATTAGTTAAATTGATTTTTTATTTCCATTACCAAGGTTTTTATAGCTTATAATAACATCATTTATCATCATATTGGTGTGTTAAAAAATTAAACTATGTTTAGATAAAACTATGATACACCCACACTAATAGGATGAGTGGTTCAGTGTGGGATAAGTTGTTATCAATTCAAAACCTTATACTTTAATTAATTTTTCACTTATATATTGAATTAATCATTCACCCTCCCTCAACATTATACAACAAAGATGTATATAAAAAATAATCACACAATAATGGACACCACAATATTATTTATAGGATTTCCCCTAACATGGAGCAACATTTCCTTGGCACATCATGCTTGTTATATCTTTCATAAAGACATAATTTTATTAATAATATAATCATAGGAATTAGTTTTTCCAATAATATATAAAATATTCAACAAAAATTTGTAAACAATATATTAAAAGTTGAAGCACAAAATACTAAATATTGGCTTACTCGTTCTAATGTCATTATATATGATAAAAATGATCATATTTTTGACATGAATATAATATTTTTTCAACCCTTCTCATATATAAATATGACCAATTTTTATTAATTAATTTAAAACAATGGGTGGATGATATATATGTATATCATTTGATGAACTACCTTAATTCTATGACATGAATGATAAATGACTAATATAATTTTGTTATTTTGTTTCTTCTACATTCTATAATCATGTACACCTATCTTTAAACATAATATATTCATTGGTAAATTATTTTAGTAACTAAAACATTATTAATACCCTTTTCTTATAAAGTCATGAATTTACTAGAGTGATCATAAATATTACCCACTTTTTTACTCAAAACTCCGGCACATTAATTTCATGTTCCTTTCATGGAGTGATTTTCCTTACAAATTTTCTTCATTGTGTGTATTAAATTCACACAACTGATTAAGTGTTCAATTATATCATGAAAATATAGATCACTCTCTATATTTTCTTCTTATTCACTAACACTCTATATATTATTACTGGGATAATCAATATTCTATTTTCATCATCACACACTGAAATAATACACCACTCGATGTTGAACATTTCACTATATATTTAATCAAAACATAAATCCACATAAAGTCATTTATGTTTCATTTAATTATTTCTCTCACTACATTTAAACTATCATTGTACTATCTCCTGACGTAATGTACATTATAACTCCTTCTTTCCCCATATAAAAGAAATTATATTATGTTGTTTATTTTTTATTATTCCACAATATGTACCTTTACGTACACACATTTAGAAAATGATGTACTTGACATCTATATTTATTGCACATCATATGAACCAGTTTCACTTCAAAGGGGATCATCACTCAATCGCAGGGGAAAATGAAATTCACTTTCTGGTGGGATTAAGAGATTAATGAGGCGTATGATGATAAATTTACATTATATCCCCAATGTTTAGGGTTCCAACTATATATTTCATGGCTAGGACACATGGTTTGGAAAACAGTGCACTAACCTTATAGGGATACGATCTCCAGGTCACCCCATGGATGGTTGCCCTAAATAGTTAGAGAAACCACTTTCCAAGCATGCACTTCCTCTTTATCAAGAAATAAACAGATTCCCCTAGGCATTCAAATGGTTTTCCCAAACTAGGTTCCAATAGGGAACCTGTAAAAAGATCACTATCACCCTTGACACAGTTTCTTTGAGACGGTGCATAATTTACACTAGTCATTAAAAGGACATGAACCTCCATAAAGGCATCTAAAACATATCTAAACCCCACATAACCACTGAAAACGCCTACCAAGAATTATATAAACTCAAAAATACAAAAATAAAGGATCATGCACCTAAAATAATGGGTGTTATATTCTCCCCACCATTGGTCATTCCATCCAACGAATATATAAAATTATTATTTTCCAGAAATAGTTTGGTCTATTTATCAGTAATTTCCTTCTTCAACTCCCACATTTCATCCTAAATCTGACCATGATGCATAAAACCCATACTAGGCTGATGATTTCCCCACACAATATCATCTCCTGCTTATAATAAATTCATACTTGCAGATGAATCTATATAGTATATGACTCTAGGTCAATGTGATCCCATCAAATCACATGATGAGGATCAGGTTGGTACTTCTTCAAATGAGATACAAGAACCACATTGTTCATCAGAATAAACATTTGGAGAAAATCCAATCAGTATTCCACCTCACCAACCCATTCATTTATATTAAAGGGGACTATGTACCATGATGAAAACATTATGTACTTACCAAAATGATGTTGTCGTGTCTGTGAGAGATTATAAGGAATACATGATCACTCACCTCAAACAGTAACAATTGTCGATGATGATTTGTATATTATTTTTTATGACTCTAAGGAATCTCCATCCTCTTTTTGATCAACTAAATCTTCTCTATTTTATCTTGAATAAGGATACATCCAATCAGTGAATTATCACCTATTTCCAGCCAACAACGTAGAGAACGACAAGGAAACTAATATTATTTTTTAAAATAATCTATATATCTCATTGTCTGATGATATTTTTATAAGAACAGTATAAATGTAATATTTTCTAACCATGAGACTATAAAATCTATTATGAAAACCATAATCATGTCCTCCAATGTTTGGATCATCCTTTCCGATACTCAATCCTTTTGAGGATGATATGATATGATCATAGTCAACTGAGGTATATGGGATTATTGTGAGGATTTCCAAAAATTATCAGAGAAACTACGTTCTTGTTTAGATATATTCAAGACCATAACACCACGAACCTTCACAATTTCAATAATCTAGATTTTGTACATATCATATGCCTTATTGGTTTTATGATTGGGGATGAAGTTAGATGACATTGTGAGATGATCCGTAATCACCCATAGATAAATTGTTTTCTTAAACATTCTTAATAGAACTACTAAAAAATCCATGGCTATCTACTCCCATTTTCACATGGGAATCAACAAAGGCTATAACGTAATATCCATCCATTGATTTTCTACACTGACCTACTAATAGGTGAGGCATCCCAAGTAAAACTCGACAACATTCCTATTCATGCCAGCCCAGAAACTATTCTCTCAATATAGTATACATTTTTAGAATCCCTTAATAAATATACCATATTGAATAGTTTTACTAACTATGTTATTGTTATTGATAATCCAATACATTACCTTCAGATCACTAAAAGTAATAATGAATTCCCCTCAAAATTCCATCCATAAATGTTCTCTCCACCACTGAGTTTTGACAACATAGTAAAATATTCATGATTGAATGTTTTATCCATTATATCCTTCTTGATAGAATTAGGAATAATAGAAACCAGTAAGAAAACTACATCATTACCTTAATGTTAATAATACAAATTCATATCTTTTATAACTGACATATGCTTCCATTTATCTAATTACACTGTTGATAATTGACCATATGTCCTTCAACTCAACGTATCTCCTAAAACATATCATTTCCCATATATATACAACATGTTAAAGTAAAATATTTTAAGATTTTTCATCTATAATATTTACCATAGGTTTTAATGCATTTATGATAAAATGTAATTCAAAATTTTAGGATACATACACATAGTAAATTTATCACCATAAAGATAGTGATTCCAAGTATTGAAAGAATGAATTATTGTAGCTAACACTAATTCATGTGTTAGGTTATTTTTTTTCATGAACTCGTAACTACCATGAGACATTAAAAACAACATCATTAGACAATATGATAACACATCCTATCCCATATCATGATACATCACAATAGACTTCACAAACCTTCCCAGATTTTAGAAATTTTAGGATATTCCCTAATGTATGTCTAACCTTATGTTCATGAAATGATTTCTAGAATTAATTATTCCATTAAAAATGATCACCTTTACACATTAAAGATATCATCTATGGGACCAAAAATGAAAAATAATGAACAATGTGTCTATAGTACCCTACTAAGACAAGGAAGTTATGTATCACAAAGACATTATTGAGTATCTTCCATTAGATTATGACTTCTATCTTTTAAGGATCCAAGGAAATTCATTTTTTAAAAATCACATGGCCAATGAAATAACCCTGTTGTCTCTAGAAATAACATGTTGATAACCAATCATAAAAGTTATTATCTTCAATTATATCCATGTTTTTTTCTTGATCCTCAATTTTACAAGAATACACTTGAATGTAATAAAAAAACACAAACATAAATGAATCTAAACAGCTATGGAATATTTAATTCATCAATTCCATAAAAATGGTTCGTTAATTTAAAATACCAAAATCCATAATGTCATATTCAAAATGTCCCTTATTACTTCTAAAGTTATTATTTTGAATATCATCCACATTATCCCATAAATGGTGATATCCAAAATGTAATTTAGTTTTAGAGAACCATTGGGATCACCATGATTGATCAAATCGGTCATCTATTCGATGAAAAGGACACTGATTCATGAACTTAACTTGGTTAACCTTACAATAATCCACAGAAATCCTATGAGCCCCATATGTCTTTTTAACAAAAATAATTGGTACTTCCCAGAGAGTCATGCATGGTGAAATCAACACTTTACTTTCCAACTCTTCCAACTGATCCATTAATTCATTCATTTTTTGGAGAAAACTAAAAAGACATATGTTAATTAGGACTATTACCTAGTAAGAGATCAATCATGAACACCACTTCTATTTTGTGTGTAACCCGCAAGAATTTATCAAGAAAAACATCAGGAAATTAGTCAATGATAGTTAGAAAATATATTTATTAGATCTCATCTCTGGATTCATGATTAATTAGTAACAACTAATAAGATATGGTTTCAACCAAGGGATCCAAGTGTTCAAATCTACTTTCCATTACATTCCAATATTCTCTAAAGTGGTTCTAAATGACATCCATAGATGTGAAGCTAACCATTTGGGCAAAACCATTCATGTGAGTCTTGACCAATTTCAACAAATCATTACCAAAATTCAAGTCATCGATATCTATCTCAAGAATGGAGAAATTCAAAATAAACTCACCCCCATAAATAGTTATAGAAAAATATTATATACATCATTGATCAACTCTATATTTATCAAAGATGAGTCTAAAGATAAAAAATAGAAGAAATTATATCAACAGGGAAAACCATATGATCCAGAACATGAAATGAAATAAATTATTTGTATGAAATATTATCATAAAAATATTACACAATGGTAGAATTCAAACGAATAATAACTCTCACCATCGAAGGAATCGATTGATCATCCATGATCACCTATTCAACTCCAAACAATTACTCAATCACTAAACATTTCTCTTTGTTACTAAGTTGAGATTCCATAGGTTGAGAATTCATGGTTTTCCAAGAATCACCATGCATCACTTGATAATAATGATGAGAATTATTCTATTGAGCTCAAATAGTTAAAGGATAATTTTTTTGAGAAATATGAGATGTGTATCTAACACCTGGCCTTAGAGAAATATGGAAATAATGATGATGATGTCCAATATGACCGTAATTTTTACAAGGTATTAGTTGTTCCAAACAATCATGCTTCATATTCCCAATTTAAACAGATTAAAAACATTCAAGTGTACTTTTTATATGAGGAGGAATGATAATTGATCCAATGGTTTGATTCTGAGATATCCCACCCCTCTATAATTATGTTTCCCTCTACCCTTTATTTATAACATTAGAGTTCCCACATGTTCTCCTAGTAATAAAAATGTTATATGCAAATACAATCCAATGGATACATCATTCCATCATAGTCTCTCAATTTACCGTTTCCTTTAAATCAATACAACAAAGAAAGAAAATATGTAATTGAATATTTATTTATTACCCCAACTCAAAAATGTCTTCCTCTATGGAATCAATTTTATAAACCTATTTGGAAAAGTGTAATAAATTCATAAATTTAGCCACATATTATATTACTAAGATATTATTTTACTTCAATCTAATGAATTATATTATTCTATAAATTTTTATTGTGTGAGGATATAATTGTTTGTTAAAAAGTTGTTCAAAATCAGCCCACATGATACCATGGTTTACATTAGTAAAAACAAATAAATAGAAAAATTTTGATACTAGAACCTCTATCATATAAATTGCCAATAGATCATTCAATTTAGCTGATTTCATAAGGAAACTAAATAAACAATTCATCTTATTCATCTCAAATTCTTATCTCATCATCTCAGAATCCCTAAAAATGATGGGTGGATTCTAATTTTGGAACTAAACTGAGCGATCTACATATTTAGGTTCAGAATTTCTTATGTTCTCTATTAACTTCTTTAAGATCCTATGAAATTCATGGGACTATTTATTTATTTACTTGTGGCCCACATCAAACTACATTTTCAGGAGACTTTGATTTTTTTCTATGACACCCACCTGGTTCAATTATATATAACTCAAAAAAACTGCATTTAGTATCCGTCATTATTAACTGAATGCTTATAAATTCTAATTTTACACACCATCACATATCAAAACCAATAATTTCAAAAATCCAACCATTATATTCATTTTGATAATTTTTTAAAATGCTACATCCATCATTTTGGAGATCAATACATTTCAACTATATTAGAAAACCAAGAAAACACCATTTCATAAACAATTTAACTCATAATGAAAAATACGGTCCCAATTGAATACCGTACTATCAATGATTTCCATGAAACCCTCAATGTATAAACCCATGATGATGAGGTGACACTTACCTAGATGTGAATTAAAAAACATAGGTACCCAAATGTTTTTGCTAACATGATGATTTTTAAAAAGCATAGCTATGTATTTTTGAGCTATACATTTTAGGTTATGACGATCTTATCTCTTTAATATCATCCCAATGATAGAAAAATACAATTTTAAACTCAAGTACCAAAAAAGATGATACTATTTATAACATATCTCCCCTCTTCATTTAGTTGAAAAAAGGTGACGATTTTACAAGACTTATGTGACATCCTGAATACACAAAATAATGGAAATAAATTTTAAGGACCTCATTAACATTTTGGGGATGATTTTACCTTATAAAAGAGAAAACACCCATATAATATAAGAAATAAACACCGAATCCTCTATCTAATTAATTTTATGTAATACAACTAAAAACATAACCAAAATATTAAACTTTATAATATTATAAGTTGAAACAAAAGAACATAATTGAAAAGAATAAAAGGTCTACAAAACTCAAAATCACTAAAGTGGCATCGAAACAAGTAAATCTAAACTATATAGAAAATAAAACTCCACATTTCAACATGTGGTGTCAAGAAGAATCAATAAATAACTGATATCCTTTACCTCTACCTGCATCATGACAAACAAAATCTTCAAACACAGAATAGTTCCCCTGAAGAGGATATTCTAAACTCAGTAGGATTTCCCAAAAGAATTACCAACTCACATCACCAGGTACTGGAATAAATAATTTTTTTTATAAAATAGTCTTTGTGGAAGATAAAATAGTTTATATCAATATATTAAACAAGTTTTAATGAAGAAACTTTACAATGAATAAAAAACATTTATAGTTATTTGGTTTAACGATAGGAACATATCAATAAAAACACCTATGAATTCCCATGTGATTGTTCTATACCCATCAGAAGTCTCTCATTGATACATTGATTCATCGTAGGGTGACCAATACCAGGTGCTATAATTCCACACACCACTTCTACAAGGTCATATCTATGAATGAATTCACAGTGACAATGTAAAACAAATTTCATGAAAAACCATTCCACATTAAACCTATATATTGTTAAATTTTTTAAATTTGCATTTTAAATGTTTCAAAAAAAAAGCCATAATATTAAACTCATCATTTTTAAAATTATCCCCAAATTTTATTTCCCATGAAACCATCCAACTTCCACAATTTCAAAGTCATAACACAAAATTTATTTCGGCCTATAGTCATGAATTCATTTCACAATACTTTAATGAAATTAAATTAAATATAACTAAGACATAAATTTCAATGTCGTGTGGTGATTAGAGTGAATCCATATACCTCCAAAAGGTTGGCTATAATGAATAACAACAACAAAATTCCCAGAAACCAAGCTTTTATATTCGTTCATTAAATATATCTGACAATAAAATATCAAAATTCCCATCAAAGAATATGGATATATCTACCCCAAATTAGATTTATGATTCCAAGAGAGAGAATAATATTATATCTAATAAGAATGGTGAATACTAATGACTTACCAATGAATCCAAATATCTAAGGTCCATTTATTCACATAAAAATATCTTCCATGTTGAAGGTGATCAACTCTTAGGCCTCGAGAGAGAATGTAATTAAAGATCATTAGATATTCATCAATTAATGATGATTATGTTTTTTTTTCAGATTAGATCCACAATTTCCCAGATGCCAACAATACGCCACATGGTTAGTATGCACGGTTTATGAAAAAATGTTAGATCCTTATGGAGCTATTATATTCAGGTCACTCCTATCTAAGTTATCTTTCACAATTATTCAAACTATGTTCAACCATGAAATTCCTCACTATCTGTACATGGATGGTTTCTCTAAAGAATTTTCTAGGTTTGGCCAAGCCATGTGAAACTTTGTGCCTACCTAGTGATGACTTTCCTCTCGTGCATGTTCTCATTGAATTGTTCATGGTTCATACTAACCATGAAAAATAATTTTTTACCTCTATAATTTCTTCCAAAACATTGAAAAATACCTTGTGACCTCCACAAAATAGGCACAAAAACTATATAGAAATAAAAATACAAGAATAAATGCTCATGTTCCTAAAACTTGGGGTTTCTACATTTTAACTAGAACATATTCCCAAATTTTTTTGTAAATATCATCTTTGAGAATCATTAATTATCATTAAACACATTTTTTATTGATTTCCCTAGTTTTACTTATATATGACATTATACATTGGTATATTATGAAATATAAAATACTTATTGTGAGTTATCTATCTAGTTGTTATAGGAATGTAAAATTGAAAAAGATTCATAAGCTTATTAATGGATAATACATATTTAATTACCTCATATATGACTTTAAACTAAAATTTATTATAAAATAAATGTTCATTTATTTATATAATTGGATCATTTACATTATTGGTAAAACTAATATTCCTTTTAAATTAAGAGGACATTGATGAAATGAAATTTCCATGGCCGAGTTATCGAGGGATATTGATAATGTTTAAACATGAGAAAAAATTGGATTATTAAAATTTTCCAACATCAAATTATATGTGGGATTTATTTTACTTATAAGCCTGTATGTGAAATTAAGCGATCATATGAAATATTTAGTACCATCATATGCCATAGATGGGATAAAGGGAACCTAAACCTTATGTGTCTCCAAGTATTATAGCATTCTATAATGACTGAATATGTGTATGATTTGATCTAGATATAGTTTAACATACCACTCAACGATGAATCCTTTTGTTGAGTTAAACTATATTTTATTCAAGACAAACTACTACTATATACATGAAAAATACTTCTTGGTAAATTTTATGAAGTATTATATTATATAAAAATTACTATAATCCTATTATTTTCGTATAATTCATAAATTTCTTGGGTTTTTGATGAGTAACATTCATCTTCAATTTTTATCTCCTTTTATGTTACATGGCTTATTTGTTATAATACATAGAATGTTTTTGTTATCATATTTCCTAAATCTCATTCTTAATTAAATATTAAATACATTATTTATATTTTTATAATCCTTTATTGTTATTATTTATCATTTTTAATATAATTTAGTCATGAATGATTCACATTTATGACCACATAAATTACAAACTATAGATAGATCACTCAAATATAAAACTTGATTTGCAACACTCAGATTCATCCCATATAAATATGAATATTTATTTATCATTTAAATTTACTTACAAAGTAGTATATTTTTTATTTCATATAGATTATATATTATTCCCACAACCATATACCTCATGCCTATGTGTGTCACATTACCAATAATATAAAAAGTTCATTTCTATTCCATAAAATTTGAAATAAATCACATTTTTCTAATATCATTTTATTTTGTTTTTTAGATAAGATTCATTAGAGGAATATATTATTCTATAATTTCTTTTATTTCACCATATATGTATTTTTTACAATGTTATTAATTTTCATCCTCAATATTTTTATAGGGTTTTTTGGCACAATGTTTAAAACAAGAATTACCAAAAATAATATTTACTTATATCTATGGTACATAAATCATTCAGGATAATATATATTTATCATTAGATGATCTAAATGAGATCATTACATCAAATAGTTTAATTTTAATATATGAATCATTCATATATTTATATTGAGTAGAATATCTATTCTCAAACTATTATAATGAATCAGAAAGAAAATCTTCCTAATTTTCTAGTTTGACATTATTGACAAATGTTTTCATGCATAGAATTTTATTCTCATCATAGACTAATTTTATTTTTTTCTTTAAATTTCAATATTATCAACACTAAATGATCATAAATGATTTTATTTTTCTATTATAATAAATTTTTATGCTTGTTGATATTAATTTCATTGATCCCATATATATAATTCTTAACATCAATTACATTTTTAGGATTTTTAATAATTCAATGTACTTATATTTAAACACTATATATTAATTATATTTTTCAATAATTAAATCTATAAAAATATTTTCAAAACATGATTATCATTTTTTATGTTCAATATTCATTCCTTCTTTAGATCCAATATATTTGAAGAACCTTACAAAGTCATTCACACATCCCTTAATAAAATTATACATATTTTTTTAATCACCATAAATCATAAAATCTCTCTCACACATTACATTATTATTTTTTTTGTAAACTTAAATAAAAAAAACATTTCCTACCCATGCCTTATAAAATTTTTCTAATTATTTATCATTGTGAAAAATCCCTTTGTACATAATTTTTTAATAGCCATAAATATATGTAACTATTTTTTGGGTAATTATGTTTAATTTATTTTATTATTGATATTGAGTAATATAGGGAATTTTTATAATTTTTATATCTCAATTAGGTTCTTGGATATATTATTGAAAAATCATAGAAACGTTCAAATGTTACCTATTCATATATATCTAAGGATGAACAATTGATTAACCACTTGGTTGTGGACTAGGAATCCTAATCATCAAATTCCATGATTGAATTTTCTTTTTTATAATTACAACATGTGTATAATGAAAATTCTTCTTCTTTATACTGTAGTTATGTACTCTATTTCATTATATATTATCTTCTATTATAGTTCTTTAATGTCTTAAATATTATAGTTTCTAGGTATAAAAGAATATCTCTTCTAATGTTTTATTAAAAATTAGTTCAAAATCATTATAAAATCATAAAATCAATTAACCCAATAAATGGTGAGAAATTCTTCAATAATAGTTTTAGGAATAACTATGTCATGTTCCCATAATGATAGATGTGATGGATTAGTGAGGGATGACTATAAATGAGTATAAAAAAATATCTATTAAATATATCTTCACATGTTCGTTGAATACATGTATAAATATTCCTCACCTTCAAAAATAATCCAAGCAAAAAAAATGTAATAAGGAATACAAAATAAACACCATGATTTGTTTATAAGGTTGACCTTTATTGTGTTTGAAAATATCCTTAGTGAATAAGGGTTGTTTTACAAAACACATAACCATTATTTTATTTTCATGATGAAGCATAGGTAAGGTTATATCCTTTAAGATATAATCCAAAAACTAACTATCTAAAAATAAAAGATTCAATATTAATGGAAAAAATAATGGATATTGACCAACTCTTTCCAAGGTACTCATTTAGGATAAATCAAATCTTCTTCAAGACTAGAATAGAAATGATATTCTTCCCCAATATATTCAAATCATATGATATCCATCATTTACCAAGTAATTAAATGGATATCTATAATATATATAAATCAATTAAATGAATCAAATCATTGACCTGAATGACAATAAACCGATGAAATGTTGGTCTCCTTCTCTTCTTCTAATATCGAGTATAAAATAAAAAGTATCAAATGGTCATATCATTGATACATGTGTTTAACATCAGAAACTATTATTATAAAACAATGTAGTAATAAAATAATATTATTATATTCTATAAAATATGTGACATGAAACACTGAGCTTAAAAAATTCAGGAAATTTATTTCTCTAAATTTAATTTCTTGAATTGCTTCAAAAACAAGCAACCCAATGTCTAAGTGAACTGAAACTAAGTTTACCATTATAACTAAGATGTTAAATTTTTATGTATGAATAATAATAAATATGTTGTCAAAATTCTATATTTTAAACATGTAAAATAATTAATTGTTTTCATACATTATTGAAACAAAATGAGAATCATTTAAAAGATAATGAAATGTTTTTTGAAAACCTGTATTTTTTTTCTAAAAGATGGGTTGATCACATTTTATGCACATAATTTATTTATTTTTAAACAATTTTTAAAAATTTTATTAAAAAAATTAAATACATTTTAAAATAAAAATATTGAAATTATCAATTGGTGATTTTTTCATATTTTAATGAAAAGATTCATTTTTTTATGAATATTGAAAATTTAAGAATTTAAATTGAAAAAAAAAACTTTTTGTTTTTGTTAATTTTAAAGTAGGGATATATTTTAAATTTATTTAAAATTAAAAGGTGATTAATTATAAATCTATTAACCAATATATGTTTATTTTTATGATTTTTCAAATTGACATTTGATATAAAGACATTTAATTTTTTTAAACATTTTCTATTTGAGAATCTTTTTTCTCGTGACATCTAATTTAGTCATTTAAATAAATGGAATTTGAGGAAAGGGATTCAAAATTATAAAAAATTATAATTAATATTACTTGATAATCTCAACATAATTTTTTACCAAAATTAATGACTAAAACAGTAAAAATTAATTATTGTAGTTAAGGTAAAAATTGAATTACTAAGTGTTAAACTAAATAGATATGGGGTAAAATGTCCTAAAGACCCGTCTAATTTTTTTTTATTTCCATATAGATACCTTATCATGTATATGGTTCAATAATAATCCATTTTTGAACACTCTTCATTCGAATGATGTATGTACACCTTTTTATTTTAAAAAATTACATGTGTTCCACTCATCTCACCGAAAAAAGGTCACACCCTCTCCTCCATTATTCACACAATAAAACTTTTTTTTTATAAATACCTATCCAATAACATATATAATCACATTACCTCATTATAAGATCCATATTTTGGGAATAAATCAAACCTATGAATGAATTTGGTGCTTGCCCATGGGGGTTACTTGAAGAAAAGTAATGTTCCTCAAAGAGTGTTTTTATTTAATTTCTTCCTCAACCTAATTCAATTATAAGTAATCAATACTTATATAATATCATAAATATATTAAATATAATTATATTATCTTCTATTCTATTAAGGACCTAAAACCATACCCACTTCTATCAAATGAAATACAAAATCATTATTCTTGTGTACAGAGAATACCTCATAGAGAACCAATTTCATTCATTTTTTCGTTAAAATATATTCTGGTTGGTTATGATGATGGATAAAAATTATATATATATACATATTATATTTATTAAATTATTATACCTATTTATTAATTATATCATTTATAAATTTTTATTTTCTATTCTCTAGGGGATTTATTAACATCTCTTTTGGGTACGGTGGACTACTGACTTATGAAATGATGTGATTCAACTGTCACAAATGATTTTCATGGAGTTTGATATTGATTAACATAATGGAAATATGTGATATAAATTGTATAATTATGAAATTCCTGGGAAATTTATTGTTATTAATATATAATATATATCACTATATTTCAAACACTAAAAAAATGATAATGTGGTTCATGTACTTGTCAACTACTAACTTTAGGAAGCGATGCGGCACACTTTTAGTCACCAAAATACATGGTTGATAAATATAAGTATATTAAAAGAAAAAAATATTATTCTTGAAATTATTGTAATTTTTTAATGATAAAATAATACGTACTATATTATCTTAATTATCACTGAAAAATATAAACATTATTGATGCGTATGTATGGCCTAATGTATCCATGATTATAAGGTTTTTCATTTTTCATATCCATCTTTCATGACTGGTTTTAGATGTATAATGTTTTGTATAAATATTATAATTGTTTCATTATTTCCATTTATATAATGTTCAAATAATGATCTCTTGGACCATAGTCAACCTACCAAATCCATTTTTGACACATCAGAAAAATGTCAACGAAACAGCAAACTTAAACTTAATTGATTAAGTAATCAAATATAACATTCAAATAAATGAAATAAAATGAATGATGATATTAAAAAAAAATTTAATCAAAAAAATAAATAACATAAGTTTATTATTTATGATGACAAATAATGTACATGATAATTCAGAATCAATGTAGGGTGATTTTTATCTCGCTTTTACTTCTGTGATATATAGGCCATATTCACCACTTATTTATTTTGTGTGGTGTATATACTAAAATTTTTATGTTATATCATGAAATCATTTATCTTCATGGTATTTAATATTTATTTTAAATTAATTTAATTCATGGGGATGATTTATTAAACATTACCAAGGTGATAACTATTTACTTAATAATCTCATCATTATTCATGACTGTTTATGTTTATGTCTCCCTCTGGTGGTTTATTTATATTTATATCTTGAAATAAATATATTTTATAATCATATGTTTATTTATGATATTTCTAAATAGTATAACCACTTTTCTAGTCATTGATATTTAAAATTATTGAGAAAATAATTGTATGGATATTTTCATTCTACATTTATTCATCATCAAGATCGACCCTTTATTTTACTTATAATGGAATGAGCATATGTTGAATTGGTATCAGCCATATTATTTTTCTAGATGTTTTATGATCAGTTTGACTAGGGATGTAAAAAATTACTTCCCTTCACCAATTTACTTAGGATGGTTTATCAGTATATTTATTGATTGGGGTACATATTAAAATTTCATATGTTATTTTTTCACTATGATTGTTCATGATAATTATGTTTATCCCCTTTAATATTAAGAATTCATTGGAATTAGTAAGTGATGTTTGGGGCTCAAAATAACCCCTCGAAGCATTATTAGGTCTCACGAGGCAAACTAGATCATGTTTTGGATAAGGCCTTACCCATTTTTGTATATTTCTTACCATAAGGCCTCAATGGTATTTAGACATCCTGGAACAAGGCCTTGAATATATGTTTTAAATGGAAATAATTATAAATTCAATTATTGATATCCCATGTGATTATTAAATTATTTATAATATTAAGTATAATGTTCCAAGCTAATGTGATTTTATATATGGAAATATTGGATCATCATTTATTAATGACATATTATGCTCATGAAATTTATTATATGGTAAGTGTTTTCATTATTTTCCTTTACAACTTCATTATTCCTAATTTACACATATATTATATTTTAATATTACCCTTAGTGAGCATTTAATATCACACCTTATGTTTTATTTTCCCCATGATACCCTGAAGTGTAGTTTGATTGATCTGAAGGGATAAACTATGGGGAATAATGGCATTCTAAAAAATACTTTTAGTATATTATGTTTTCAATTGTTATTATAATATAATGTATGTATCTAGTTTTCCAAGACTAATAAACGACTTTATTCATCAATATGTGATTACATATATCTTATTCCAATGTAAAAATGTAGACACATACTCTGGGATATTGGGGTTAAGGTCACTACAATTGGTATGAGAGGAAGTATAGTTGAATCTTTGGGGAATAGATTTATGAACACATATATTATGGAACATAATCTTATCATATATATTGAGGAGTTGTATATAAGAACATACTAATGTTTTAGTATGGAAGTTATTATGTGCTTTTCCTAGAAAATACATATCTATCTATTTACTACTAGTGGATGTGGTTCTGGAACAGATGAACATAGGGGTAATTACTATGAAAAGCGTGCATTAGGATTGACCCAATCATCACCTAGTAGATGAAAATAAGTCTTATTTTGATACTAGTTTGACACTCCTATGGAATATAATTGGGATAAATCGTATTTTTATTTCAAGAATTATGAAGGATATAAATATAATGATATTCCAATGAAACAATGTTTTTGATTATGATATTATCTAAGCATAAAGTTTCTATTTTTGTTATGTTTGTCAATATTTTTTGGATTATAAATTATGTTTGATAATGTTATAATCTAGTATAGTATATTCCATTATTTAAAAATGGTACCAAATAGAAGGAAAGGGAATCAAATAAACATACATACCTAATGTTGGAATTTACCTCATGTTCAAGATAATGTATCTAGAGTTTTATTTTACATTTGAAATAATCAAACTATATCCATATTGGGTTATCTAACAAATATTATTTACAATAAACATTCTTGTATGGAGCATATTACTAATCCAGTACATGGTGTAACAATTTCAAACCACATTATTCATTAGAAACCTCTATCATTCAATGTGACTAAAAAACCCTTTTTATCTGAGAAATGAATATTTACCTTAGAGAATAAATTTATCACACTTTTATATTGTGAAATGGAGATTTTTTTCATAGTATTTTACCATATCTCAGGTGATGTGGATCTATGGAGTTGATTAATTCAAATGACTAAGGATGGTTGTGAAATAGAAAAAATGGAGAGTAGGGATTTTAATGTAATCTTCTTAGAAAATATGTTCCTCATGAGAAATGATCTGATACAGAAATATAGTTATTGAGTCTAATAAATAAGGAATATTAACATTTTTATTTGTATAAAGATAATATTTCAAGGATATGAGGCAATTTTTTAGACTATTTATGTAATTAAAAGAGAAATACTGACCATTTCTTGAATGGGATTATACCAATCCTCTGTTAGTCACCTGAATTTTAATATTTATTATAATACAAGGATATAATATAATTTTCTATCAATAAAAATACTGATTTATGAAAGTATTATGACTTCAATGGGAATAAAATGAATAAGTATAAGGAAACTACCAATATAGAGAAAGGGTAGAAGATAATGCAGGATTTTTGAACATTTTATACTTATGGAAGGAAACACTTTGGTACATGATTCAAAGGAAAACAAGTTTGTTTTATTTTTTGAGAGAAAGGAAACCATTCTCATGATTTAAAGTGTAAGAAATAAATTTACAATGTATAATTCTTTAAATGAAAAGATATGAGGCATTATCCATTTGAATGCCCTAAGAGTCAAACGAATATTAAACGAAATATGTTAATGGATCATGGTCAAGATTATAATTTTACCATAGATGAATGGAAATGACTTATGTCATTGTATTTTTATTCAATATTTATTTAATTTTATTATTTTAGTAATGATAACATTGTTTTAATAATTATGAAATTTATATGAATTGTGCTACAATAATTTTCCATTAAATATTTGAATGCATATTTTGAACGACACTAATGAACAAGAAAAATGATTCAGTGAAAATCTTATCATATTGGAAAACAAAATATTAAGATAAATATAACTCATAATTTGTTCCTAATGATGAGATAATGATGTTGGGATAAATATATTATTGATATAGATAATGTGAATTGTATGGCACTGACTACCTTGGAACTGATCAATGATTTGTAGACGAAATTGTATCATTAATATAGTTTATGACATTTTTGTACATAAGGAATATACCCAATAATATATTTTTTATTCAATTAATAAGGAATAATAAATGTTTTCAACAATGTTTTATGGTAATTTAGGTTAACGACGTGTTCCAATAGAATACATGAGTAAGGCATTCACATGTTTGGTATGTGGTGATTAAGAGAAACTCTATATTTTTTAGGTTGTTAATGGTAAGTTAATTTTGGAAATTTAGTGAAATTATTTCTAATTATTTGTCTCTTAATATTTTAAAGGTTAATAAGGATAACCATTTATGAAATATATTATGTTTTACTTTGGAAGATGTTTTAGATATTAATGTTTTACATCACCATATAATGATTTTTGGAAATTTTATAACATGTACTAAAAAAATCTTTTATCATAATAAATAGATAAATTAAATGAGTTATAATTATATAATAGATCTTAAGATCCATTAAAATTTAATTTTAGTGATTCCGAAATAAGAGAAATAATTTTTTATATTCGTTTCTTGGAGTAAGAGATCAATTGTACATTGATCAACGAACAACTAATGAATGCAAGTGGGTTGATGAAATAGAAACATATAATGTAAGTATATTTCCTTATATTCATAGATTTTAAATCAATTCATAAACACAAGGAAAAGGATCATTAAAAAAATAATATCTTAATAATTTTATTTATGTCAAACCAATTTTTCTTTAAATCGTCATATGTTTTTGGTTTTGTGGTCTTTATACTTCTCAAGATCACCAAAATTATTGTGACAAATAATCTCAAACAATATCTATAATTATTTATTCATTTCTCCTAGGTCCATATCATTACATCCCGCCAATTTTGTCCTAATTAAAAACATATTAATTTTATTATTCTAGATCACCTTTCTATATCAATTTTTTTACTATTAAGATTTTGTTTTATTATCCCTTTCATGATATGAGATTATAATAAATGTGTTTTCTAATCTGATACATTTGATTACCGATATCATAAAAAATTTATGAGTACAAAATTTATTTAAGGTGAGGAAATGTAACACCAGGAAATTATAAACAAATAATATTATACTATATAACATGTGGAATTATAAAATTTGACCTTTAAAAAACTACAAATTACATTTCATTAAATTTAATCTTTCGAATGCTTGTGGAACATACAACTTCGAGTCTAAATGAATATTAATATTTTATACCTTTATGAAATAGCCATTAAAATTGTGCGTATGATTGTAATAAATTAATTATAAAAATTATATGGTTTACAGTTGTAAAAAAAATTCATTTCTTATAAATAGATTTAAAATAAATAAGAATAATTTAGATGAAAAATAATTGTTTATTAGAAAATTGTATATTTATAGAAAGTCAGTTTAGTCATTCTTTGTACACATAATTGAAAATTTGTTTTTATAAAATATAGAAAATTTATTTTGAAAAAAATAAATTAATTTTTTGAAATTAAAATATAAAAATTATATTAGAGTGGATTTTTTTAATTTTTTTAAAGAGTTTCATTTTTTGAACAATAATAAAAAATACTAAATGTTAACTGAGAACTAGGTTTCACAACATTAAAATGTTAAATAATATTTTATATTGGATTTAATGTAAAATTAGACCAATTAAATATCTATTAATATAGTTTATTTAATTTAAATCATTTTCATATTAACTTTTTAAATATAATATTTTTATACTTTTGAACAATTTCTATTTGAAAACCTAGTTTCATATGATGTTTGTGGGACTAATTTAAATTAAATATTCTCACATATGTGAATGGAATTTTGAAAAATTGTTATCATATTTTTAATTATAATTATTTATAATACCTAATAATATCAATATAATTTTTATCAAATTGAATGGGGAAAAAAAATATTATTTTCCATGGTTAAGGTAAAAATGGTTTTACTTGGGGTTAAACTAAAAATAAATGAGTTAAAATGACATAAAAAATTTCAAACACATATTTAATGGTTATATTTATCCCTTATAAAGATAATTTATTGATTATACTCAATTTTTTATCCTTATGGGATGTGAAAAACGTGGTTACACTTTTTTATTTCAAGAAATTATAATTTATCCACTCAACTCACATTTAAAATGTGACCAAATCTACTCCATTCTTCGCACCATTAAAAAGAATTGGTTACCCCGCGACCCCTCCAAACAACATCCCAAAATAAAATTATATAATCATATAATCCTTATTTTCTATATTAATCCAACCATGGAAGGGTTTTTGGTTAATCCCATGGATGATACCTGAAGAAGATGTATGGTTCTTCAATGAGAATTTTTATTTTATTTCTACCTCCACCTAATTCAATTATTATTAAACCATTATGATATATTAATCATAGCATCTATAATATAAATAGAATATTTTTATTTAATGGTAATGACCTAAAACAATTCGTACATTCATCAAATGGGGTGAAAAATCATTATTCGTGTGTACATCGAACTACCGCCCCACGAAATGATGAAATTCCTTTTTTGATTACCACATATCACAGTTAGGTATAATGATGTATATATATTATTTAGATTTTATTTATAAAATAATTATACTTATGGAGTAATTATATCAAAAATAAATTTTTATGTTCTATTCCATAGGAAATATTATAACGTTTCATGTTTGTATGGAGGACTACCACCAAAATAAGCGATAAGATTTTTCATTTAGTAATGATTTATAAGTAATGATATAAGTACAAATTTAATGAATATATTTAATTATAAATTAAATAATTATGATATTAAATAAACATTTATCATTCTGAAAAATATTATATATATCATTTAATTTTTTACGCTAAAAACTGATAATGACGTTCGTGTTTGTGTAGACTACCGCCTTCACGAAGCGATGGGACTATATTTTCATCACCAATACAAAATGATGATATGTATAATCATGTAAAATTAAATAATATTTTAAAAATTAAATTTAAATCATTTTATAATTTCAAAATATTATATACCTTCTTTCAAAAATTAAAATGGAAAAATGTAAATGTTAGTAAAGTATTTGTATGACCTACCATATCCCTGACTATAACGTGGTTCATTATTGACAACCACCATTCATGAATGATTTATAAAGAATAATTTAGGTCTAAATATTAGGATTAATCCATGATTTTATTTTTGTAACGCCCCGAACCCAGTTACCCGGAGTCGGTTCCTTACTTCGTAACATTGGCATGATCACAAAAGATCAAGTCACGAAAGACCGATTAGTTTAGTAGCCTTGGAAACACTAGATACATTCATAAATTTTACATTACATCATAAAGTAAAAATCTACAATAACAAAGTCTCCATAGTCCACACTCATATCCTCTTCTGACTATCCCTGCAGGTCATTCATAAAATACTTCTTCACATCCTGTAAAATATTAAAACATTGAAAGGGGTGAGCTCAGATGATCAGTAAAGATAACAATATAGCGGAAGCTTTCATCAATAAACATAAACATTAAAGGCAATGTATAACTAAAACAAAATCCTTTTAAACTTTAACTTCAACATAATATGGAAAAAGTAAAATGAAATAATTCCATTTAATTATACACATGGATATTATACTGGTCGAATAATCACATGCAATATCAATAACCACTTTCATAATGATGGAATGCATAATGCCAGACTATCATAACCACGTAGCCAAGGCCTCGTGCCAAGACCACAAATAAGATTTTGTCAAGGCCTCGTGCCAAGACACTAGTTTGTCTCATGAGACCTGCCGATGCATCGAGGAGCTATAGCGGGCTCCACCCGTCACTTATTAAGTCCAATGCATTCCTCATATGAATAGGTTTAAACATATCATAAACCATAACATAATCGTATCACATAAAACATGCATAAATGAAACATAAAATTTATACATTTCAATCACATGATATCTATAAAACACATTGATATAATAAAAACACTTTCAAAACCATTTTCAATACCAAAATAAAAGAAAAGTAAAACATGGTATTTGTTATTCATTTTAAAAAAAGTTATGGCTTGTAGGGGAAGCTAAAACTCAAATAATGGTCACAGCAGCAGAGAAGTCATTGTCGCCACATACGTACGACAAGAAAAACATTCTTTTTTGTCATTTAGTAAAACTCTTCATATAAAAAGATTCATTTTTAATAAACGAAAAAGTCAAAGGGGTTTATACACCGTATAAAAGAAATTTGTGTATAAAACAAAATATGCCTCAATGAACAGAGATTGAGACGAAGTCCCATAAAAATATAATTTTTAAATAAAATATATCTATTATGTGTATTCACTATATGTACACATAAACAACGTATAAATACAAGATAGGACATAATAATATAATGAAAAAATTTGAAAGTAGGAGATTAACCCAAAGAATGGAAATTGGATTAAGAAGTTCCCTTACCTTGTGTCCAACTTGCCTAGACCGTTCTTTAACATCCTGAATAATAAACTAGAGTTAATTTATAATTTATTAAGATCCTTTTTCAAGTTCATTATCCCTTTTATATCACTTATTACAGTGTTACAAAAATTATGTAGTCATTTAAGTTAATAACGGTCGTTTTGTCGATCTTTGGTACTTGAGTCAGCAATAAACTTCTTATAATTACAAGTTGTTTATGTGCTAGAATATCCATTATCTCCAGAATTATATTCGTGATTTAGATATCATATATATCATATATATCCAGTATATACATTCATTTATAATATTACATAACATTTAGAGGTAAGAAATGAAATGCACCCTTCATGGAGACGGTAATCCGTACGTACGCATGAACACTACTTTCATTTATATTTCATATTTAATGGAATGAAATTATAATTATATAAAGGTATAATATAATTTCAGTATAATATAATGTATAATACCATTTACTAAATCCTTTATACATCCCACATATGGCATTAATGATTCAAATCACTTTGAGGGGGCGGTAGTCCGCACTTCCTAAAATGAAAATATCATGTTTACCCATAATGGAAACAATAAAGGTATGCAATAAATGAAAAATACAGAAGCTTAAGTAAAACATAAACATATTATATATCATATATAAATATAGTGACATCTTAATGGAAACCTTTGAAGGTGTTATATGAGTGTTGAACAATCATCGTTTCGTGAGGCAGAAATTCTCCATCCACAGAAACAGTATGTTCTTTAACCATTAGATGTAGGTGTGTGTAAATGTAGATATAATAATTATTATAAAAACATCCTATTAAATTTAGGATACTGATTTTGTTACAAAATAAAAAAATAAATAGAGTTTAGGGGGTTGGAGAAGCAAAATAAAACAAAAGGACATTAGAGAAGACATTACCTTAAAATCCGGTAACGCTTTTTGATTTGAGACAAAGGCTTCCTTGGGAAGAATTATGCCCAAATTGAGGCTTCTAGGAGTAAGAGAGGGAAGTTGGGAGAGTATTTGGGCAGATGTTGGCCGAGCCGAATGGCTTGGAAGGTGTGAATAAGGTGGTAGTGGTGGGGGCCTTTTATAAGAGGAGAGGAGGGGCACTCTTGGAATGTAATGAAATTTTACTTTATTATATAATGATTTTCGGATTTTAAGGTTCCAAAACTTATATATTTCTAGGATAAGGTGATAAGGGTTCTAAATATACTCATCCAATAGGCTTTGGACAAGTTTAACTCTTATATTTTACATTATCTTTCCATTTTATTAAAATCGTTAATTAATGAGGTAATCGCTGCATCATCGTGGTGTCATTAAAAATTTAATTTATTTAATGTCTAAAAATTATAAAAAAAAATCATGATGTAGGAAATCTTTTTATCTTTATAATTAATATTTATAGTCTAAAATATGACTTTTATAACCCCATTTAAAAATTGTTTTAGTAAAACAACTCATGTTTGTGACATTTTTTATTTTAACATTAAATAAAAAGTTTTTAATGTCATTTTCCTACAAAAGTGGCTCCATGGGGTCCCCAAGTTGACCCATGGATTGTCTTGGTCGGCCATGACTCATAAAATATGGTTAGGAGAAGTGTAAAGGTATTTTCATATTTTTATAATATCATTTTTAACTTAAATTTCACTAATTACCTTTAATCGCGATTAATTAAACTTAAAAGTCACTATTCACAAAAAAATTATTTTAATCCCATTGAACCACATTTTACTTCCTAATGACAACCATGTATGTCAGATTTTTGAAAATCAAATCACAGAAGTGGTAATATTTCATTTAAACGAAAAATCAGTTTTTTAACTACAACTTAGTGGTTTCACTATTCATCAAAAATTGAAGTTTTCCAGAACAATGCCAAAATTTCACCCTAAGGTATAATTGATATTCTGAATTCAAAAATGATGTCTATTTTACCAAATTCCAAACATATAAGTTGCATTAATTAATTTTATAATTAATTCCCGATGTCACAACAAATAGCGTGTTTTTAAGAAATAATATATATCAAAAGATTGACAATTGTTTATGTCCAATTTCAAAGTGAAATTAATTCTAATGACCACCATTGGATAAAATGGTAAAAATATATTCTAATTACACTTTAAAACCACTAAATAGTAAAATTTATCCCTATAAAATATTTTGATTAAAAAGTTGTTTTTAAGTATTTTTCACTATCCATAAAAAATGGAAGTTCTCATAAAAATACCAAAAATTCAACATAGGCTAATTTTGATATTACAAATCCAAAAATGAAGTCCATTTTGAAATATAAAATATATATAATTTCAAAAGGTGGGTATTACTATTCATAATGGCCATTTTGATTGGTCGCGGTGTGTTAGAATCTCAAACTTGCGTACAATGCAAGCTATTGCATTATTGAAAGAGAAGCGTATCGTGGAAGCTCGGGGTGTTACATTCTCCCCTCCTTCAATAAATTGCGTCCTCACAATTTGAAATTTTTCTTTGAAAATAAAAGGTTGAAGATAGGATATACCTTTTTGGAAAACCCACATCGGAAATATGGTTAATAAAAATATAACTTTAAAAGATAGAAAGATAAGTACAAATGTAAACCGTGATAGCCCATACTAGGATTCTATTAAAATATGGATATGGAAGAAAAAAAAACCATCAAGGTCTGATGGATAGTTGTAGAAATCTGGATTAGGAGAAAGTTAACCACAAGAAAATCACAAACTTGTGATTGGCTAAACGGTCATTGAATCCCCAGTTGGAAAAGTTAGTCGGCAACGTTTTTGTTTTAAGTTACCTTTTATAAAGTTGAGGAATTTATTTAGATGATTTACTAAGAACATAAGGGAATATACATACTTGTCATGTAGACTTTCATTCTTTAATAAATTTTTTCCACAAACCTATCTTTCACTCTAAAAGGTAATAGAACTCAAAAATATTCTATTTATCCTAATTATATAAGGTTCCAAATATTAACACATACCATTTAGATTAGGAAAAATATTTTGTAATAACCAGGGATTTCATGTAGGCTAGTGGTAGTTAATAAAGGCTTATTGCACTATGGTTGTGGGTTCGATTCCTACAGCTTTGTCTGACGCGACGGGTTATCCCCCGACCTACAGGTTGTCCTTTTCCTAAAACTATAATATTATAATATTCCAAAAATAATATTCAGAAATGTTTTAACCTTAAACATTACTATCCAAGGTTCAACTTAATCCATTCCAACCTTTATAGCTATCCAAAATACTTCTGTACAACTCACAGTCAAAATTTTATAAGGAAGGTAAACATAATGAAGATCCTTTTTCCGCGTAACAACATTTGAACACCTTCATCATGTATTCTTTTAAAACACTGAAACATCCTGAATTACCATAAATCCTTATTGATTAAATTCATGATCCCTTATTCCTTATATAATACTAGATAAACTCCTTCTATCCAAAAATGTATACAAATAATTAATCAGTTTCAAGGAAGTTAAGAATATCCAATATAATTTATCCAAATCAATCATGTATTATTCCAAAATCACTATCACGGTATCAGAACCATATTATGGTTTATCTTTCTCTCAACCATATATTTTCCAAAAATTTAACCTGTTGTGGAGTCACTTTTCTTGTTTCCACACAATCTCAAGTCCTTGATGAAATAGTACTGCAGTACAATCCTTATATACTCCATAATTATTATAACCAGTACATCATTGATACAACACTCAAATGACAAAATTCTTTAATAACAACATAAGAACTCTAATCATTCCTCCTCATCTGTGGTAGTATCATAACTTGATTATTATCCAATAACATCATTTGGGGAATATTCTGATGATTTTGACATTGGTTTTCATAGTGTCCCCACTCCTTGCAGATGAAGCATTATACATTTGAAACCTTTTTCTTACCCTTGCACTCAAGCACTTGGTGCCCTTTTTCTCCACACTTATTACAAACTCTCATTCCCTTCAGGAAAGTTCCAAGGTGTTTCTTCCCACAGTTATCACATACTGGAAAATTCTTCTTTTCCCTCGTCCCTTTATCCATAATTCTCTCTTCCATCATTTTCTTCTCTTGCTTCCCTCCAAATCCATAAGACTCAGAGAATTCTTTACTTATATTATTAACACGTGATACTATTTCTTCATATGTTGAGAACACATGGGAGACTATTTCCCTTATAAATGTTGGATTAATACCGGGAAATATATGATCCTTCTTAATATTTGGATCATACGTATTTATGGAGTTCATATTCCTTCTGCTGGGTGCCATTTCTATACAATGGCATACACTAGGTTAGTTTATGAATTGCAATGAATAATTCCAAACTTGTAAAATAATTAATGTAAATTGAACGGTTTATGGATGTAATCCATAATCATAAAAATGTTTTCATTGAGGATGTATATACTCATAAACCCTTCATAATGGTTTGTAACGAAAATGAGAATTATCCTAAGCATATCCCCCGGGAGTGTCGTAACCAAGAGTGCAGCAAGGCCCGTTGTCGCGCACCAGTTCCCATTCGAGTCTAGCTCAAAGCGGTGTTTTTGGGTTTTACCCCTAGGTACATCTGTGCCGGAGCCGCCTCTACCTTCTCGTATCCAGATAGCGATGTATTTCTTAGAAAACTCACAAAATCTCTACAACAACAAAATTCTAGGAAGTTCTTCTATACTAATCCTCATAGTCTATATTATGGCTATGTTCTCTAATCAGAGTTTATCTAAATCTATCTTTCAAGGTTAGTACTAAACTACCTCTGATACCAACTGTAACGCCCCGACCCCAGTTACCCGGAGTCGGTGCATTAATTCGTAACATTGGCATGATCACAAAAGATCAAGTCTCGAAAGACCAATTAGTTTAGTAGCCTTGGAAACACTAGATACATTCATAAATGTTACATTACATCATAAAGTGAAAATCTACAATAACAAAGTCTCCATAGTCCACACTCATATCCTCTTCTGACTATCCCTGCAGGTCATTCATAAAATACTTCTTCACATCCTAGAAAATATTAAAACATTGAAAGGGGTGAGCTCAGATGCTCAGTAAGGATAACAATATAGCGGAAGATTTCATGAATAAACAAAAACATTTAAGGAAATGTTTAACTAAAACAAAAGCCTTTTAAACTTGAACTTCAACATAATATGGCAAAAGTAAAATGAAATAATGCCATTTAATTATTCACATGGATATTCTACTGGTCGAATAATCACATGCAATATCAATAACCACTTTCATAATGATGGAATGCATAATGCCAGACTATCATAACCACGTAGCCAAGGCCTCGTGCCAAGACCACAAATAAGATTTTGTCCAGGCCTCGTGCCAAGACACTAGTTTGTCTCATGAGACCTGACGATGCATCGAGGAGCTATAGCGGGCTCCACCCATCACTTATTAAGTCCAATGCATTCCTCATATGAATAGGTTTAAACATATCATAAACCATAACATAATCGTATCACATAAAACATGCATAAAGGAAACATAAAATTTCCACATTTCAATCACATGATATCAATAAAAAACATTGATATAATAAAAACACTTTCAAAACCATTTTCAATACCAAAAGAAAAGAAAAGTAAAACATGGTATTTGTTTTTCATTTAAAAAAAGTTATGGCTTGTAGGGGAAGCCGAAACTCAAATAATGGTCACGGAGGCGGAGAAGTCATTATTGTCGCATACGTACGTCAATAAAAACATTCCTTTTTTCATTTAGTAAAACTCTTCATATAAAAAGATTCCTTTTGAATAAATGTAAAAGTCAAAGGGGTTTATACACCGTATAAAAGAAATTTGTGTATAAAACAAAATATGCCTCAATGAACGGAGATTGAGATGAAGTCCCTTAAAAAGATAATTTTTAAATAAAATATATCTATTATGTATATTCACTATATATACACATAAAGAAAGTATAAATACAAGATAGGACATAATAATATAATGACATAATTTGAAAGTAGGAGATTAACCCAAAGAATGGAAATTGGGTTAAGAAGTTTCCTTACCTTGTGTCCGACTTGACTCGACCATTTTTTAACCTCCTGAATAATAAACTAGAGTTAATTCATAATTTCTTAAGAACATTTTTCATGTTTATTATCCCTTTTATATCACTTATTACAATGTTACGAAAATTATGTAGTCATTTAAGTTAATAACGGTCGTTTTGTCGATCTTTGGTACTTGAGTGAGCAATAAAATTCTTATAATTACAAGTTGATTATGTGGTATAATATCCATTATATCCAGAATTATATTCATGATGTATACATCATATATATCATATATATCCATTATATAGATTCATTTATAATATTACATAACATTTAGAGGTACGAAATGAAATGCACCGTTCATGGAGACGGTAAGCCGTACGTACGCATGAACGCTACTTTCATTTCTATTTCATATTTAATGGAATGAAATTATAATTATATAAATGTATACTATAATTAAATTATAATATAATGTATAATACCATTTAATCCATCCTTTATACATCCCACATATGGCATTAACGATTCAAATCACTTTGAGGGGGCGGTAGTCCGCACTTCCTGAAATGAAAATATCGCTTTTACCCATAATGGAAACCATAAAGGTATGCAATAAATGAAAAATACAGAAGATTAAGTAAAACATAAAAATATTATATATCATATATAAATATAGTTACATCTTAATGGCCACCTTTGAAGCTGTTATATGAGTGTTGAACAATCATCGTTTCGTGAGGCAGAAATTCGCCATCCACAGAAACAGTATGTTCTTTAACCATTAGATGTAGGTGTGTGTAAGTGTAGCTCTAATACATTGTATAAAAACATCCTAGTATATTGAGGATACTGGTTTTGTTACAAAAGAAAATAATAAAAAGAGTTTAGGGGGTTGGAGAAGCAAAATGATACAAAAGGACATTAGAGAAGACATTACCTTAAAATCGGGTAACTCTTTTTGATTTGAGCCAAAGGCTTCTTTGGGAAGAGTTCTGCCCAAAGTGAGGCTTCTAGGAGTAAGAGGGGAATGTTGGGAGAGTATTTTGGCAGAGTTCGGCCGAGACAAATGGCTTGGAAGGTGTGAATAAGGTGGTAGTGGTGGGGGCCTTTTATAATAGGAGAGGAGGGGCACTCTTGGAAAGTAATGAAATGTTACTTTATTATATAATGATTTTCGGATACTAAAGGTCCCACACTTATATATTTCTAGGATAAGGTGATAAGGGTCCGAAATATACTCATCCAATAGGCTTTGGACAAGTGTAATTCTTATATTTTACATTATCCTTCCATTTTATTAAAATCGTTAATTAATGAGGTAATCGCTGCATCATCATGGTGTCATTAAAAACATAATTTATTTAATGTCTAAAAATTATAAAAGAAATATCATGATGTTGGAAATATTTTTATCTTTCTAATTAATATTTATAGTAAAAAATATGACTTTTATAACCCCATTTAAAAATTGTTTTAGTAGAATAACTCATGTTTGTGACATTTTTTATTTTAACATTAAATAAAAAGTTTTTAATGTCATTTTCCTACCAAAGTGGCTCTATGGGGTCCCAAAGTTTACCCATGGATTTTCTTGGTCTTCCATGACTCATACAATAGGGGTATGGAAAGTGTAAATGTATTTTCATATTTTTATAATATCATTTTTACCTTAAATTTCACTAATTACCTTTAATCGCAATTAATTAAACTTAAAAGTTACTATTCACAAAAAAATTATTTTAATCTAATTGAACCACATTTTACTTCCTAATGAAAACCATGTATGTCAGAGTTTTGAAAATAAAATCACAGAAGTGGTAATATTTCATTTAAATGAAAAATCAGTTTTTTAACTACCACTTAGTGGTTTTACTATTCATCAAAAATTGAAGTTTTCCAGAACAATGCCAAAATATCGCCCTAAGATATAATTGATATTCTGAATTAAAAAATGATGTCTATTTTACAAAATTCCAAAAATATAATTTGCATTAATTAATTTTATAATAAATTCCCGCTGTCACAACAAATAGCGTGTTTTTAAGAAACAATATATATCAAAAGATTGACAATTGTTTATGTCCAATTTCAAAGTGAACTTAATTATAATGACCACCATTGGATAAAATGGTAAAAATATATTCTAATTACACTTTAAAACCACTCAATAGTATAATTTATCACTATAAATTATTTTTATTAAAAAAGTTGTTTCTAAGTATTTTTCACTATCCATAAAAAATGGAAGTTCTCAGAAAAATACCAAAAATTCAACATAGGCTAATTTCGATATTCCAAATCCAAAAATGAAGTCAATTTTGAAATATAAAATATATATAATTTCAAAAAGTGGGTATTACTATTCATAATGGCCATTTTTATTAGTCTTGGTGTGTTAGAATCTCGAACTTGCGTATAATGCAAGCTATTGCATTATTGAAAGAGAAGTGTATCGTGGAATCTCGGGGTGTTACAATTTTTATCTTATAAAATAATGATCTCATTAAACATATTCAACCTACCAAAGTCATTTTTGACAATTACAACAAATATCACTGAAACATATAATGTAAAAACAATTGAATATGTAATCATATATAACATGGTAACTGGTGAAATTAAATTAATAACAAATAGGTAAAAGGTTATTATTCGAATAAATAATTTACATAATTTTATTATTCCAGAATTTAATGGATGTATGTGACTATTCGGGCGCATGGTATGGGTTTTCTCATCACACATTAACTTCTGCAATACATACATCATATTCACCACTTATTTATTTTGTGTGGTTTATATACTAACAAATTTTTATTATATTTTTAATTCATTTAAATTTATCATATTTAATGTTTTTTTTAAATTTATTTTTCCATTGGGTGTATGATTCAAAATTTAGCAAATTGGTAATGATATATTTCACAATATCATCATTATTAGGGATTGTTTATGTTCACATCTCTATTGGGGGAAATATTTGATATTTATATTTTGAGAGAAATATATATTATTCTTATAATGTTTTTCATGTTGTTTTGATGCAATATTACCATATTTAAACTCTTTGTTAATTATAGTGATTGAAAATATTTTTTTATGATATTTTCATGATATTTTTATTCGTCGAAGACATAAAACCTATATTCACATATGATCCTTTGAGGAAATACTATATAGATATCATACATATTATTTATTTGGATTTTTTATGATCAGTTTGACTGGGGATGAAAAATTTTAATACAGTTAACCATTTTAACCTCGATGGTTTATGATTATGTTTATTATTTGGGTAAGTATTCACATTTCCTATGTTAGTTATTAAATACAAATGTTTATGTTGATTATGTTTCATCCCATTAATATGAGGAATAAATTATACTTAGAATGTGATATTAAGGTTCCCAATATATCCCCCCGATGTATTGGTAGGTCTTATGAGAAAAACTTGATTGGGTTTTGACTGAGGCCTTTCCCATTTTTATAGATGTCTTGGTACAAGGCCTCAAAGGTATTTATATTTCTTGGAATAAGGCCTTGAAAGTATGTTTTAGTTGCCTATCATTATGAATTCAATCTTTATGACTTCATTAATTAATTTCACATGTGAAAATTTGATTATTTATAATATCCATGATTAATCTTCAAGATCATGTGATTATTTATATGTCATTATTTGTTCATTATATACTTCTTCAATATTTTTATCAAGTTATTTTTTATTGGGATTGTATATTAGTTACATAAATTTCCATATTGATTATGAAATATTTATTCATAGTGTACACTATATGCTTATCCTTACTGAGCAGATGATATTTCCCATTTATTATGTTTTATTTTAAATTGGATACCAGGAAATGTTTTTAGATTGATATGATGGGATATGAAAAAGAGAAAAATGATGTTAAAAATAAAAATATATTTTTTATTTTATGTTTTCAATTGAAATAATAATTTAATGTATGTATATAGATCACCAGTATGACTAAAATAATCATTCCTTCAGGATGTGGTTCCTTATCCCTTATACCAATGTAACAAATTACACACTAGTTCTGGGCTACTTGGTTCATGGTTAATATATTTATGGCACACTTTTTTATTATGTCATAAATTCAATAACACTATAATATCATTATAAATCTATAAGACTCTCTCATTATTCATGTATATTTCTTTGGAACTTCATAGAATAATCATCCAAATATCTATTCTCCATACTTTTACATAAATTTACACCACTCAATAATTCTAACATTTCTTAATAACAATATATCATACTAGTGCAAAAATTTATTTTTATGTGTAAAAATTTTATGTATCATGCTTCACATAATCAATCTTCTATTATTATTCTTAAATGACTAAAAATTATTTCATCTTAATTTCTTAAATAATGTAAATTATAAAATCATAGATCAAACCACATTCCTGGATGTAAATTTCATGGATTGTATCTCCCTTTCCTTTAGAATTCTTACTATATTATCTCCTATAATTGTATATCAGGGTGTACATGGTATATCCTTATTTCATCATAAAATTGAATACATTTTACATAGAACTTATTTTATCATCATACACTTATTATCCTTAATTGTGACTCAATACATTATAAAAATGTTATATATAGGTCCTGATTCTTTTTCTAAAATAATGATTTTTTATTTTATATCTTTATGGATAAAGAGTTACTGAAAATATAATATAATTTATCAAATAAACAATATATAAAAAATTTATTATCAAAATAGAATACATGGAATAACCCTATTTTTTAGCATAGGATTTCATGGTATATTTTCTAAAAATAATTGTTAGATAACTCTTACTAACATGATCACAAGTTTCAGAGAATCGTGGAATAAAATAAAAAATATTGTGGTTCCTATTTTTCATATAAAAAAATCCTTGGGATATTTTTTATCCAAGAATTCATCTTTATATTGATATCATTTTCTATTACACAATTTAATGTAATTAATTGATTTATTATGGCTCTTAGGATATATATTTTATTTTCATTTGTTGGATATAGGCATGGAATGACATCATATTCTCAAATACAACCAAATTATTGTAAGAAAATTTATTGATAATAAACACAGGGTTATCAAATAAATTCATTCTTGATGTTTAGTAGTAGGAAATGTTTTTTGGTGATTTATATAGGATGAAATCCGTCACATAATCTAAAAATCCAATATTAATGTAGGTGGATGATGACTCCATATTAACTAAATGACATCAATGTACTTATAAGATGACATGTATACCTTTTTATCCCATGAACAATCCCACAATCTGAAAGTTGACCAATAATAGATAATAACATTGATGATTGTTTTATATTAAAAATTCATGTTCCATTTATATATTGGTTGAAAATCATGGTATTCCCCTATTCTGTAAACACACCCTATTGAATCTTCAACATTAATTCCACCATGTGTTAAGAAATTCATAATTTCATGCCCATGTGTTTGCTCTACATCACTTATGAACCACCATAATATATGAGGGTTTATCCCTTCATTAAATAATCTATGTTTTCTTCAATATAAATATGTTTTTAAGGGTTGTGTTGTATTAGTTATTGAAAAATATTAAATAAAACAAGCAAAATACAGTTTCCAAATTCACCATCGATACAATATTTACTAGTAAACTCATCCAAAATATATATTATATATTTAATTATTTTTTAAAATATATTTTAATAATTTTTTATTCATTCTAATAGATTAATTAAATAATTTATTTCCAAACCATTCAATATCTGTTAATATTCTTTAAACATTAAACAATAAATGATTCATCACTGAAAAAAATCCAACTACACTAAACTAAGTAACTCATTTCATAAATTAACAAGAATAATGTTTATAAATCCTTGAATTAATTATTAATTATTGTAAACAATGTGAAACCCATTAATTCATTATTAAGATTTCATATTATTATAAATAAATCAATAATTATCACAAGAAAAATGGAATTTATTCAAGTTCATTCACATTTGATCATTTTAAATCACAGGGATAATTAATTTCATAATACTTATCTCATTATAATAATGTATTTCAATGAATGGATTCAACTCAATGATTTTCCATTATAATATACATGAAATATTCAATGTTGATATTTTATTATTAAAGTATTTTCACAACACTAAATTCACTATAATTAAATTATTTAGAACTTTAATTTTCATCATCCAATGAATCTTGCAAACAATTAAATAAATATATTTAATAACTATTGAAATTTTATGTTTCTCACAATCTAATAAATAATTTTGTTATTTAATTTAGTATCCATTTAATTGATATAAAAAATATAATACAATCATAAAGTGTATTCATGACATTGTGAATGATTGTTTTGTAAAACCACTAGGTTTATAGGTACAAGGATTAAGTACTTAGTTGGATGTGTTAAAGATAAGAGTATTTGTGAGAAATAAATTAAATTATTGGAAATAAATTAAATTAAATTCAATATTTTTCAACACAAAATAATCTAGACATTTATAAAAATGGTTATAGAATTAGGATTTTATCATGAAGATATATATTAAAATACAACCTTACATCATGGTGATTTAGAGTAGGAATTTAAATATAGAGAAAATATATGTCTAAAAATAATCAAAACAAAAACTTCAGTACAAACATATGATTAATCTATATGTGTGAATTTTATCACTGATATAGTGGAACCTTATTTTTTCAATACAGAAGATGAGTATAAATGGGTAGTAAATCTTCCATTTACATTACTGGTTGGATGTTTGATATATGAAAATAATTGTACTTAGACATGTATTAATCAACCCATATTATTAATTTGAAAATTCACATAGAATATAGTAAAAGAGTCCTGGGAATTTGTGAATTTGATTCTGAAGTACTAATTTTTTTAGAATCACTAGCATTATTATTTCAAATAGGTGAATTATTTAAAAGGAATGTTTATTTTAACATTGTAGGTTATATAGACCTATATATATATGCACCATGTGAATTTTTCATCTATAATGATATTTTTATAACTATTATATCTTCAATTAAATTCATATTCATAGAGATAATCATGTTAGTATAATAAATTATTGAAATAGTAGTGCGGAAGTAAATAATACCTTTGAATGGCCTTGGGGAAAATCATAGAAATAAATCAAGATATTAAATGATCTTTACAGACTATGAAAGTGAACTGGTTATTTCAAAAATTTATATCATTCATTCAAGATAAAATCTAAATCAAATTGAATATCACATCATCTATAAGTACATATATAATATTCTATAAGATATATATGAATGAAGGATTATTTAATTAAGGTTATATCCAACTGACGTTCATAGTTTGGGAATGTATGTGGCTGTTATAATGATCAGAGGGACTTTGATGATTTATTAAAATTGGTATGGACTCAATAAATGTTGGTGTAGTGTCATGAAGGAACCTCTCTTATCCACAAACAGGTCACCGGTTTCAACACATCGCAAGGCTCGAAAGGTAGTCACAATCACCATGGGTTGGTTTCTAGTAGTTTGAAAACATAGTAATACACTAGGTAATGATTACTCTAAACTACAAGATCAATAAAAAATAAGATAAATTTTTTTAAAGATGTTATAATCTTATAAAATAATAAACAACGTAAACTATATACCATAAATACAACCAATAATAAACTAGAAAAAGATATCCAGAAATAGGACGAGGAAACTAAATAACTACAACCCATCTACTTGTGGTCCTTGACCACTGACTATATTCTAAAACAAAAAACCTTGAACAATACAAGAATGAACACAAAAAAGGATTCATGAAATAAATCATGAACTTGAAAGGATGCATGAGAGAATCATAAAACAATTAGTGTATGAATTTTTTTAAAGAAAATATCCTCGTAGGGTCCTACTGAGGAGTCTATGTAGTTTATAAAATTAAGTAACTCAGACATTCTTAAGGGTAAATTGTTATAAAGAAATTATTTATTTCCTTATAAAATGATTTTTAATACTGACATTAATGATTCCAATTTTATAAATTGGGAAATCAAAAAAATGAGTCACCTGTAGCCTTAAGCCGAAAATATAATATTTTACACTTTTGAAAAAACCATAAAAAGTATTTAATCAAGAATATATTCCATTAGGAAAACCTCTAATTTTTTTTCAATAGTTATAAACGATAAAGAGTAAAGTATATTAAATATGATAAAATAGATGAACACTTTTTAAAAGTACAAAATAAATTATAAAAAATTTCATAGTTTTTTGGAAACATTGAACAATAATACCTTTAATTTGTCATAAACAATTTATTTGAAAATAGGTTTCATAAAACAACACATAATGTTTTTATTATATTAAAATAATGTATCATAAATAAAAATGGTAAATAGTATAATATAATACACACTAGGATAACATAGGAATGGGATAGTTATAATCCTCATCCGATGATGATTGATAATGATAAGATCCCTCTAAATAAGTCCCCAATATGATGACCTAAGGAGCATAGAAACACCCATAGTGTTTGAAACTTCCATGTTTCCATTTAATCAAGTCCATGATATGACGAACTATGTTTCAAAGGAACAACTTCATGCATGAACGTTCTTATGATGATCAAGAATCAAGTCCTTATTACTATGTCCTATGGAACAGGGAAACACCCCGATGAGTGAACCCCTATGGGTTTTGACATCCCTTATCTTTAATAAACCATAATTCATGATTGATTATATTAAGACACACATATTAAAACACAAAAATATTTAAAGTCATTGTTTCATTTTGTAATTATATAAATAAAACCATAACATGGAATCTGAATACAATAATATTATTTAAAAATACCATAACTTGGCCAAGAAATTATTTTATCATCTAAATTGAAATAGGATAATCATATAGAATAGGTAAGAATGGTCTAAGCTATAAATACCAATAATAAAATAATAAAATTAAAAATTAAAAATTTAATAAATGTCAGTCATGAGGGATATTAAGGAGTTACAAAAGGGTTGAGAATCATAAAGATCCTCATCAGAGCGAGATATAAGATGATAACATGAAGGCAACATTTTAATGGACAAACAATATAAAACATTAAAAAAAAGTATAAGTCAAGGATAAAAACTGAGATGTCACAAAATAATATTCATATAAAAACCTATTGAGCTCCATACATGGCATATGACGAGATAAAAACATTAACAAATGTATTTGAGGGAAATTTAATTTTTGGGACCACCCATCCCATTTTTATCGTGTGTAATCTTCTTTTTGTGAAACAGAGATAATAAAATATTAGAACATCATTAATTTCATTTACTCCCATTATTATGTAGTTTGAGATAAATATTTGGATTTCAAAAATAAATTATGGATAATTAAATCTAGGAAAATACACACGATTTGAAATATGGATGGGTATTCACAAACAAAAATGTTTGACATGGAATTATCATAGAATAATTTCTACATCATAACATGGGAAGTAAATGGTTTATTTAAGGGTTTAATGGGAGTTAAATGTTTTATCTCTTTACATGTACATCATAAGGACAATAATGATATGTTGAAGAACATATTCCAACATGAAAAATTGGAAATAGAAATTGTAAAACACAATGAAGGTGGTTGAGTAAAGAAGATGAGATGACCCCTTACATTAAGAGGGCACTACTAAAAGTTTTAAAAGAGTTTCTTAAGAGCATGGTATAACCTTGAGATAGATTTAGATAGGGATAGGGAGGGTAAATTTATGATTAATGGGTATTGAGTTAATAGGAGTGGTGTTTTTCGTGGGTATTTATAGAAAAATTGGGGAGTTAATTATTAATTTTGTTACATAAATTTTGGACTCTATATGATAATATAATAAAAACCATAAACCATACCACAGTTTTTTACATTGGTTTCATCCAATGAGGACTATATTTCAATATATAATATATTCATGAACTGAATTTGACACACCTCTTTGATGGCTCACCTCATCTTTCAATGTCATCAAAGAAGTTTAAATATACTTCAGGACTCTTAAACATGATGTTGGATTCTCGATTTCAACATCACTAACCTTTGGTTGATGAATTTGATCATTTAATTTTCGTTTCATAAGGATTAAATGAATTAGTGATTGTAGGGATTCCTGAAAAATGACATATCATTATTAGGTTTTCTTCAATGGATGATTTTTTTATTTAATGACCCAATATTCCTTGAAGATGTAATGGGGGTAATTTATATTTCTATGGTGGTCAAATGAGTTCCATAAGAAACAAGATTCTCCTTCCACATTGTCTTGGGTAATCTTCCTTTAAATCATGTTACCCTTCAAAAGATCCTTTATGATTTTAATTCCTGGAAATATGGTTGGTAAATACATGTGTTTAAATAATAGAACATATTAAATTTGCCAAGATATATATCCCTATATAGGTGTTGAAGTTTATGATTAAATTCCACCAGTTTAGTAGGTGTGGATTATTGTTGGATAAGAATTCTATTGCATGCAATAATTTATTTCTGATTATTAGACATAAATTTTATTCCAATATTTGGTTGGGTAATCTAGTTTCATCCTATCACCATGGTGATTGGAATAGGCATGGGGTTTAATATCCAATGGTGATGGGGTTAGACACATGTAGTGAAATCAAGGTGGAATAGTTGGGTACCAACGATATGGTCAATTAAAATGTCACCCAAAAAGAGGAATGATCAATGAATCCTCAGTATATGATTTGGGAAATACTTGATTGTTTTAAGTATGATTTAATTTACATCAATCTAAAAAGTTAGGCCTATGCTTGTTCAAGGGGACTGTGGGGGAAAATGAAGATGACATCTCTATTCCTAAAATTAATACACCGTACCCTTACTTGTATGAAAAGGTTTTGCGACCTAACTATGATTCAAATCAAGAAGATATGACCCAGGAGAATGGTGAGGGTGGTCCAAACATATACAATAAAATTAGATTTTCATGTTGGGTGCATTAACTGAACATGTGGTTTGGATGAATGTAGTGAGAAAGTCTAGTAATATGAGTACCATGATCACTGTTTAAATTGGTAAACATTTTCATGGTTGAAATATTGAAGGGAAGGAACAAAAATAAAGATATTTGGAAGAGGTAGTTCATTTTAATGAGTAACATGGAATTTATGGGGAAGAGATGATGATGAAAGTGTTATCTATTTATCAGGATGCAATGAATAGGGAAGATATAGAATCCCATCTTTTTATAACATAACTTTTCATTCCATTACACGGAACTGAGGATCTTTAAGGTTTAGTGTCTTGGAAACAAGGAAAATAAAACATGAAACAAAAAAAACATTCTTCTTAAACACTTGAAAGGCTTCTCCTCATGTTCACCCTAGGCTCATTACTGCATCTCATAACCTGGGGACATACATCAAAAGGAAGGGTGAGCAGAAGGCCCAGCAAGGGAAACAAGTGAAAAATTTTACATATGAACTTGAGATACATCAATAAAGTCATGAAAAGAACTTTAATGCATGAAAATGAAATCATGAGGCATATCATAATAAAAATAAAACTTTTTCATAACTTGAAGATGTGGCTACATCATTTAACATAGACAATCATGAACATATCACCAAGGTCCATCCCCAAGGTGTCATTTTAAAATTACCAAGGTTATTCACCATGGTATCGTGAAAATTGTAATCTCTAGTGGTTACATCATTACCCAATGCATTGGAGCGCTATCAGGGCGCACCATTAAATTTTCCTTTATTATCATGTGAGCCACATATATCATCATCAAACATTTCATAAATAACCCATATAGCATAAAGAAAATGGGTTTCATTTCATAATCATAACTTTTTAAAAACTGCTTTAAAGACATGATCTTTATATCACTTTAAAACCCACAGAAAAGGAAGGTGGGTCTCATGTATGTAAATCCCAGAATTTAAAATAGAACATTTTGGTATATATGTGAATACCCCTTTAGAATAAAGAGCTTTGAGTATTCACTTAATAAAATAAAAGGACTTTAGAAAAATAGATAGACATTTTGAGACAGAAATTCTGCAGCATAACGGCAATGTTCCGAGGTTTTAGAAGACATTAAAAGAGAGGTAAATGGGTCAAACATTCATAAATGACCCATAAAATAGTACATGGACAGAATAATAAGGATACATGATCATGGTAATGGAATTTCAAGGACATACCATTTGAAATGAAAAACATGGAAGGAAGAAAAAAAATTAGATTTCTCTTATGAAAGTTGGGCAGCCTAACGGCGTTACTTAAACATCAACAAAAATGATTTGAAAAGATCAAATAGGATCTCTCATAATGTGAACATAAGAGTTCAGTATGATATATATAGAGATAATTCCCCAACATAACAAAAAGGAACTTGAAAGAATTGACATGAAAGTAGAACTTCAAAACGAGAAGGGTGAAGAACCACTTAAAAATTCGGCAGCCTAACAGCGCCACAAAAAACATCAAAATACTGAATTGAAGAGATCAAATGGGGTCTCTCATCATATGAACATAAGAGTCTAGTATGATATATATAGAGATCATACCCCAATATAACAAAAAGGAACTTGAAATAATTGACATGAAAGTAGAACTTCAAAACGAGAAGGGTGAAGAACCACTTAAAAATTCGGCAGCCTAACGACGCCACTTAAAACATCAAAATACTGAATTGAAGAGATCAAATGGGGTCTCTCATCATATGAACATAAGAGTACAGTATGATATATATAGAGATAATACCCCAATATAACAAAAAGGAACTTGAAATAATTGACATGAAAGTAGAACTTCAAAACGAGAAGGGTGAAGAACCACTTAAAAATTCGGCAGCCTAACGGCGCCACTTAAAACATCAAAATACTGAATTGAAGCGATCAAATGGGGTCTCTCATCATATGATCATAAAAGATCAGTATGATAATTTAGAGATCATACCCCAACATAATAAAAAGGAACATGAAAGACTTGAATGAAAATAGAACTTGAAAACGAGGAAGGTGAAAGAATCCCTTAAAAATTCGGCAGCCTAACGGCGCCACTTAAACATTCTTAAAACGAATTGATGAGAGCAAGGGGGGGGGGTCTCTCATCATATGAACATGAAATAGGCAGTAGGATGAATATAAAAGAACATCCTTTAACATAATAACATGGAGTATAAAAGAAAATACATAAAAGAGATTACTTGAAAAGAAAGAGAGAGGTCGGATCCCTTACCTTAAAATGTAACTCTTAAACCTCAAAGGTTGGGACCTTGAGGGCTTGGGGGCACCTTGGGAGGACTCCTTGGGAGGTAATGAGACCAGAAATTCGTTGGGAATGAGTGGGGAGTCGAATGGATGAGAGGAGGGCTTGGTATTTATATGGAAAGTGAGGGGACAAGACATTAATGGCCAAGGGACACCTCACATGTGCTTTTCTCAAACCCATGTGCTCTCCCTTGTCATTTATCATGGAGTTAGGCCACATGGGGCCCCCAAAACAATAATTCATCACCCTTGGCCGGCCAAACCTCAAAAGATCTCATGACATCATCATGACACCGTTATGATGTCATTAAACATACCGAAACCCTAAAACGGTATTTTTACTATTCACTGAAAATTCAACTTTCTCAGAAAAATCCCAAAATTTCACATTAACCAAATATCAATGCTCTGATTTCAAAAATGAAATCCATTTTAGAAAAATAATTTTCTAAATATTTTTAATTTAATTTTTAAATAAAAACACTATTCATCGAAAATTCATTTTTTTCAGAAAAAACCCCAAAAATTACCATAACATAATATCGATGCACTTAGTTCAAAAATAAAGTCATTTTTATAAAAATAATTTTCTAATTACTTTTAATTAAATTTTTAATTAAAAACACTGTTCACCCGAAAAAACTAATACTTGAATAATAATTAATGAAACCGTTATTTAACTATTTTATTGAATCACATTACTTAATCAAGGTACCTAGATTATTTTAAAACTTTCTTTAAGTGAGATTACTAATCCATTTGGTCATATTACTAATCCTAATCATAAAATCACTATTCATAATTTACTATTCATCAAAAATCAAGTTGATCTCATTAGACTCTAAATTTAGTACTGAACATAATTGCAGAAGACCATTTTTTGAAAATCATTACACATTTTTAATTATTTAGGGTTTACATAAACATATTTAAAATATCTTTTTTCTAAAATTCATCAAAAATATGCATACTATATTTATCCGGTCATTTCAAAATTCATAAACTTCATCATAAGAAGAAATCCCAATTTTTATTTAAAACAAGGATTACACAAGGTAGTTACGGTCTCGTTACATAACCCCTTATAATACCAGCATAGGACCTAAGAGTAAGGTGTGCTTGGGTGATAGAAGCTTGGGGCGGCTCAGTCAACATTGCCCGAGTAGTAATTTCTATCAGTTTGAACTTCTCACGAAGGCGATTCCGTTCCAGCTTCACATGATGAAGTTCGGCTTGGATTTGATCCAGAGCAAAGCCCAGTGGTGCTACCTCCTTCCCAAGCTCTGTTAGATGGGCTTCGATCGGTCCAAGACTACTAGGTGAGGCCATTGAATCTTCTTTCTATAATAATTAACCAAGATTACTTATATTTAGAGACAATAATCAAAACATTTTGTTCACATCGGTCAATCATGTTTATCAAATAAAACATTTTTGTTGAGTATAACAATAACACATAAAATTAGGAAACAAAATTTATTTAAAAATTTCGGGTCGTTACAATCTTCCCCCCTTAAGAAATTGCGTCCTCGCAATTTTAAAATTGGGTTTTGAAATTTCATTGAAAGTCCCACATCGGAAAAGGAGTCAGTAAAACTATTACTTTAAAATAAAGAAAGGGAAGTACAAAGGTCACCCGAGTTAACCCACACTAGTGTTCCATGTAGGAAAACATGGACATGGAGGAGAAAACAAAGGGTCAAGTTCTGAGGGAGAGTGATAGAGAACATGATTAGGAGAAAGTTAACCATGAGAAAATCCCAAACTTATGATGTGTGTAAACGGTCTTTGATTACCTAGTAGGAAACGTAAACCAACAACATTTTTGTTTTACATTTCTTTTCATAATTTTGAGGATTTCATTTACTACATAGAACAAAAACATAAGAAAATATACCTACCTTCAAGTAGAGTTTCATCTTTTAACAAGTCCCTACCAACAATAATCTTTTCTCCAAATGATGAGAATTCAAAAACACTTGGTCTCATAAAAGCACAAGAATCATCTTCTATAGAATCACATAATCTACAAAAGATTAACTATCTATTTCTTCTATCTTTAAATATTATCCCAAAAACAGAAAGGTTAAGGTAAAACAACTCTTCAAAAAGAAAGAATCCCATAGGAATGGAAACTACTTTTAAATCATCAAAGTTCCATGGTACTACCCAAAGTTTATCATAGACCGTTCCATAAATAACGATCCTTAAAATTCTTCAAAACAAACCAAACTAAGATTGAAACCCAAATACAATAAGGATTTGATAACATAGTCTTCCAAAACAACTTCATTGTTCATCTCCAGACAACATCAACCACTCCTAACATCTTATAAAAAAAGTAGCTAACCTAAACATATTTTGCCCAAGATAGGTTAGTCATTCCCATAAGTAACCTAAATTACTATAAGTTCACCTTAAATTCCTCGATTCTTCAAAATATAAGTCAACCTTACTCCTCAATGAAAATACCATAGTAATCTATTTACCTCGATCAAATATGGTTCCCAAAATAATGAACATCTTCCAAAATAACAATCATATTTTAATCCCCTAATCATCCCTGTCATATTTATACGAAAATCGTCGCATTTCCTATCACATTGGTTGTCGGAATATGTTCTTCCATTTCCCACCATTAACTAAGAAGAGAAAGCATAATTAGGGGCTTAAGTACTTAGCTAATAATCATGAAAAGGAACTGAAAGCATATAAGGATAACTTGTATACGAAAGGTCTACCCTAACTTGTGATCTCCTAGGTTCCCATCTAGGTTATGAATGATCATATATTCTTATGTGAACCTTTATTTTATTTTATCTTTGTTCCTTTAACAATGGTTCATACCAAGCTTATGAATTTACCAAAGCATATCCCCCGGGAGTGTCGTAACCAAGAGTGCCGCAAGGCCCGTTGTCGTGTACCAGTTCCCGTTCGAGTCTAGCTCAAAGCGGTGTTTTCGGGTTTTACCCCAAAGTACATCTGTGCCAGAGCCACCTCTACCTGCTCGTATCCAGACAAGGATGTATTTTCTTGGCAACCCCTTACTCAATACTCACCAAAATACCAGGAAGATTTCCTATATTAAACTTTTCTATAGGGTTCCTCCTAGAGTTTTCATATCCTAATTTCCACAAATAACTAAACCATCCTTTGATACCAACTATAGCATCCCGTCTTTTTATAACATAACTTTTCATTCCATTACACGGAACTGAGGATCTTTAAGGTTTAGTGTCTTGGAAACAAGGAACATAAAACATGAAACAAAAAAAACATTCTTCTTAAACACTTGAAAGGCTTCTCCTCATGTTCACCCTAGGCTCATTACTGCATCTCATAACCTGGGGACATACATCAAAAGGAAGGGTGAGCAGAAGGCCCAGCAAGGGAAACAAGTGAAACATTTTACATATGAACTTGAGATACATCAATAAAGTCATGAAAAGAACTTTAATGCATGAAAATGAAATCATGAGGCATATCATAATAAAAATAAAACTTTTTCATAACTTGAAGATGTGGCTACATCATTTAACATAGACAATCATGAACATATCACCAAGGTCCATCCCCAAGGTGTCATTTTAAAATTACCAAGGTTATTCACCATGGTATCGTGAAAATTGTAATCTCTAGTGGTTACATCATTACCCAATGCATTGGAGCGCTATCAGGGCGCACCCTTAAATTTGCCTTTATTATCATGCGAGCCACATATATCATCATCAAACATTTCATAAATAACCCATATAGCATAAAGGAAATGGGTTTCATTTCATAATCGTAACTTTTTAAAAACTGCTTTAAAGACATGATCTTTATATCACTTTAAAACCCACAGAAAAGGAAGGTGGGTCTCATGTATGTAAATCCCAGAATTTAAAATAGAACATTTTGGTATATATGTGAATACCCCTTTAGAAGAAAGAGCTTTGAGTATTCACTTAATAAAATAAAAGGACTTTAGAAAAAGAGATAGACATTTTGAGACAGAAATTCTGCAGCATAACGGCAATGTTCCGAGGTTTTAGAAGACATTAAAAGAGAGGTAAATGGGTCAAACATTCATAAATGACCCATAAAATAGTACATGGACAGAATAAGAAGGATACATGATCATGGTAATGGAATTTCAAGGACATACCATTTGAAATGAAAAACATGGAAGGACGAAAAAAAATTAGATTTCTCTTATGAAAGTTCGGCAGCCTAACGGCGTTACTTAAACATCAACAAAAATGATTTGAAAAGATCAAATAGGATCTCTCATCATGTGAACATAAGAGTTAAGTATGATAGATATAGAGATAATTCCCCAACATAACAAAAAGGAACTTGAAAGAATTGACATGAAAGTAGAACTTCAAAACGAGAAGGGTGAAGAACCACTTAAAAATTCGGCAGCCTAACGGCGCCACAAAAAACATCAAAATACTGAATTGAAGAGATCAAATGGGGTCTCTCATCATATGAAAATAAGAGTCCAGTATGATATATATAGAGATCATACCCCAATATAACAAAAAGGAACTTGAAATAATTGACATGAAAGTAGAACTTCAAAACGAGAAGGGTGAAGAACCACTTAAAAATTCGGCAGCCTAACGACGCCACTTAAAACATCAAAATACTGAATTGAAGAGATCAAATGGGTTCTCTCATCATATGAACATAAGAGTACAGTATGATATATATAGAGATCATACCCCAATATAACAAAAATGAACTTGAAATAATTGACATGAAAGTAGAACTTCAAAACGAGAAGGGTGAAGAACCACTTAAAAATTCGGCAGCCTAACGGCGCCACTTAAAACATCAAAATACTGAATTGAAGCGATCAAATGGGGTCTCTCATCATATGATCATAAAATATCAGTATGATAATTTAGAGATCATACCCCAACATAATAAAAAGGAACATGAAAGACTTGAATGAAAATAGAACTTGAAAACGAGGAAGGTGAAAGAATCCCTTAAAAATTCGGCAGCCTAACGGCGCCACTTAAACATTCTTAAAACGAATTGATGAGAGCAAGGGGGGGGGGGGGGTCTCTCATAATATGAACATGAAATAGGCAGTAGGATGAATATAAAAGAACATCCTCCAACATAAGAACATGGAGTATAAAAGAAAAGACATAAAAGAGATTACTTGAAAAGAAAGAGAGAGGTCGGATCCCTTACCTTAAAATGTAACTCTTAAACCTCAAAGGTTGGGACCTTGAGGGCTTGGGGGCACCTTGGGAGGACTCCTTGGGAGGTAATGAGACCAGAAATTCGTTGGGAATGAGTGTAGAATCGAATGGATGAGAGGAGGGCTTGGTATTTATATGGAAAGTGAGGGGAAAAGACATTAATGGCCAAGGGACACCTCACATGTGCTTTTCTCAAACCCATGTGCTCTCCCTTGTCATTTATCATGGAGTTAGGCCACATGGGGCCCCCAACACAATAATTCATCACCCTGGGCCGGCCAACCCTCAAAAGATCTCATGACATCATCATGACACCGTTATGATGTCATTAAACATACCGAAACCCTAAAACGGTATTTTTACTATTCACTGAAAATTCAACTTTCTCAGAAAAATCCCAAAATTTCACATTAACCAAATATCAATGCTCTGATTTCAAAAATGAAATCCATTTTAGAAAAATAATTTTCTAAATATTTTTAATTTAATTTTTAAATAAAAACACTATTCATCGAAAATTCATTTTTTTCAGAAAAAACCCCAAAAATTACCATAACATAATATCGATGCACTGAGTTCAAAAATAAAGTCATTTTTATAAAAATAATTTTCTAATTACTTTTAATTAAATTTTTAATTAAAAAACACTATTCACCAAAAAAAACTAATACTTGAATAATAATTAATGAAACCGTTATTTAACTATTTTATTGAATCACATTACTTAATCAAGGTGCCTAGATTATTTTAAAACTTTCTTTAAGTGAGATTACTAATCCATTTGGTCATATTACTAATCCTAATCATAAAATCACTATTCATAATTTACTATTCATCAAAAATCAAGTTGATCTCATTAGACTCTAAATTTAGTACTGAACATAATTGCAGAAGACCATTTTTTGAAAATCATTACACATTTTTAATTATTTAGGGTTTACATAAACATATTTAAAATATCTTTTTTCTAAAATTCATCAAAAATATGCATACTATATTTATCCGGTCATTTCAAAATTCATAAAATTCATCGTAAGAAGAAATCCCAATTTTTATTTAAAACAAGGATTACACAAGGTAGTTACGGTCTCGTTACATAACCCCTTATAATACCAGCATAGGACCTAAGAGTAAGGTGTGCTAGGGTGATAGAAGCTTGGGGCGGCTCAGTCAACATTGCCCGAGTAGTAATTTCTATCAGTTTGAACTTCTCACGAAGGCGATTCCATTCCAGCTTCACATGATGAAGTTCGGCTTGGATTTGATCCAGAGCAAAGCCCAGTGGTGCTACCTCCTTCCCAAGCTCTGTTAGATGGGCTTCGATCGGTCCAAGACTACTAGGTGACGCCATTGAATCTTCTTTCTATAATAATTAACCAAGATTACTTATATTTAGAGACAATAATCAAAACATTTTGTTCACAGCGGTCAATCATGTTTATCAAATAAAACATTTTTGTTGAGTATAACAATAACACATAAAATTAGGAAACAAAATTTATTTAAAAATTTTGGGTCGTTACAGAAGACATCGTAGTGGAATTAAATACCTTAGAAGGAAGAAATGAAAGAAAAGAAACAATGATTATTGGAGTTGTATTGTGACCAATGTGATTAAATTCAATGTGAGAAAGGATTACTAATATTTTTCCAAACTGATGGATGCATGGACCACAAATGAGAGAAAACTTAAAGTAAGGATTTGTGAGTTACCAATTAATGGAAATATATGGGATCTAATCATACACTCTTGGAAGGAAATATAATAAGATGACTTGCTTATTATGATATGTCATGGACTTTATATTTATTATTTTTATGTATTATATGAAATTATTTCAAGACTATGATTTACGACGGTGTGTGATTATGAGGCCTGGGGTTCTAGGAATAAATGTTTGAAATGAATTGAAACTATAAATAGTGTGAATGAGAGGTTCTTCCAAAGAAGTGAAATAAATTTTAAATGGGTTCCCATATCATAAATCTGAGGGAACCATTGCATTTAGAGTAGCGACTTTACCTTAGGTAGGGCCTAACATTGACTAGTGTGGGTCAGCTGTAAAAGTTTTTTTTGGACATTTTAAAGGAAATAAAATAAAATAAATAATTTATTTTATTTTAAAACATTTCCTTAACATGATGAATGGAGATTTTGAATAAAATTTAAATAGAATCTCTAGGCTTATCCGTATAACATAGAAATTCTCTGGAGGTGTGGTGAGGAGATCCCTTGGAGAAACCTCTCGAAAATGAATGATGATAGATCAATCGATCAACACACCTCAGATACGACAGAACCTCGCAAACTAACGTGACACAATGATCATTCTTCAAATTCAATTGAGGTAGGGGTTTTTGTTTTCTTTGATTTGTTTCTCTATTCTTCGATTTAACAAAGAATATGGATCAACCCATGAAGAGGTTGTTCCACGGATCGTGAATTCTTTTAGGAGGGTTATATTTTTTTCTTGGAGATTATTGGTGGGAATTGATCCATGTTTGTCTTTGATAGTTTTTGATTCATTCTGTTTAATCCTTCTAATGGGATCAGATCAATGTCCTCAAAAACAACAACGAAGGTTCGTTCATCAATTTGGTTTATTTAATTTCTTCCCCTTTCTTCCTACGTTCCTCAAATTCCTCACATGGTGATGAAAACGAATTGTTATGAACCCATATCACAATGCAACGATCCCAATTCAGAGATCAAATATCGCGATGACCTAGCTGAGGTGGGGCGGTGATGGCGAAAGATGAATCAGCTTGGATTGGGAGAAATCATTCTTCAAACATTCTTCACACAGGTGGATCTAAATTAGATTTCTAGGATAATTGAACACCTGAAACCTCCCAAAACGTTGATGGAGTGGTCAGGAGACCATGGATCATGATTTCTGTGGAAGAAAGTTCACTGGAACAAACATCGGGAGATCGGAAGTGGCACAACAGTGGAGGACTCACAGTTCTAGAAAATCACAAAGAACACCATGTGTTCTTTGAAGAAAATGTTGTGTGGGGTCGGCATGGTGGAGTCTAGGGGTTTCATGTTGCACACGGTGATGAACGTGGCGTTCTCCCAGAAGGACCCGGTATGTTGGCCCCACCTAGCAGTTGGTGATGTTCTGGGCAATAGGATATGTTTACATGACATGTGACCATTTTCACATGGCGTGTGGGTCCTTACACTGGACATAGCATATATCTTGGATTATAAACATACATCGGGTGGAGTACATGCCATTTAATCCACCGCACAACTAGATGAGACCGGTTACGTGGGTCTCCCCATCCGGGTTGGCATACATGGGTTGAGGCCGTGTATGGGAACATGTCTAGCGAATAGAGAGTGGACCTAGGATACCTTGAACTAGTGTGTGATCCTTCCTACATGTAATTATATACATTTTTACACAACATGTTCTCCAAACTTGGGTCGTTGTACACGGGAAATACTTGACGTTTGGGGACACAGTGTGTGATCCCTTTTACATGCCCTATACCTTTCTATATATGGATTTATCTTCTTTTACACCATTCCTTGGACATGTTTTTTTGGGTTTACTACCCCTTTTATATTTTCTTGATGGTCTGGTATCATTTCCATCCATAGGAGTATGATCCCTTCAGCATGAATTTTTGATATAGAGTCAGGTATCCATCCATGAGGCCCAGAGTGAGAACCTCTATTCATTCTTGACCCCAGGAAGAGTCTGGTATCAATGTGACCAATCCCATAGGACATCGATTCTCTACTTAGAAGGTAGAATCCGGATGATTCGTGGTATCCTCTATGTCCTTGGAAGTGATCCTCATCCATGTATCATGATCTTTCCCCACCCAAGAGTGTGTTCACTCAGAATGAGAGTATATGTTCTCTCTTCAGATCTATTAGTGTATTTATCCCTCTCATGGATTTTCCCAAAAAACAATAATTATTTGAAAGACATCATTAGAGATATCAGACTCATGAAGTTAGTTCCCCCAGACGAGTGCTTCGTGGAATCTTCGAACTGAATCCCTAGCGTGGGTATGCAGTTGTGTGACTTATCTCTAGACAACGAGTCAGGGTTTCAAATATATATAGATGTATTTCTCTTAATATATGTTCAGTAGAAATACAATGTGTAGAGATGACTGTACCTTCACTTTTTTTACTGATTTTTGGTATTTGGGTTCCCCTACTGAGTATTCTTATACTCACCAATGCATGAGCTTTGCCTGCACATGTCGTGTCTTCTTTAGACGAGAAACCATTTGACAGAGTCCAAGGAAGACCAAAACCAGACCGAGCATTCTGAATTCCTTACAAGATGAGGTGTTACTATGGCTATGAGAAGTAGTCCCAGTAAATCTTTATTGCTTATAGGTTAGACATTGTAGTTTGCAGACTCTTGTTTTTGGTGGGCTTGTATTCTGGACCAGTTTACTTTACGCACATTACTATCGGTTGTACTCTAATGGTTGGGTTTATTTGTACGCATAAATTTTTTTCCTCAGTGGTTCTTAAATTTATGAATTTTTGGGATTGGAGATATGTGTGTGTGTGCAATTACTCTGAAAATGCCTCCCATGTTAGTGATATGTGTACTTGGTGCTAGTCAGAATCCCCTAGCCTATTAGAGGTGGGCCTGGGGAGTCGTGACATTGTCCCCACTGGGATGGGTCCGGATAGTGTGGTAGCAGTGGTGGTCAGTTCTACCTTAGAAACAAGAGTCTATGAGATTTGTTTGGGGAAATAATGTTAATTGTTTCAAGTTAGGCTTTCAGGACAGGGACTCAAGTGTTGGTGTGAGAGGATGACGTATCCATACACTAGGACTCTGATAACCTTTTTTTGGGGAAATAAAAGAATGGTACATGCATCATATAGGAATGGTTTTCGTTTTCCATGTCCTTTAATGTCATCTATCCAGATATACTCTTGACCATGATATATCTTATTTCTTTATAGGATTCCTCCATGAATAATACCTGAAAGGATTTAGTAGCTCGATAATGAGGATGAACCTGTCATTGATGAGGCTTCTATATAGGGACCGGTTCCCTAGGAATTACCTCCTGGTGGTGCCCCTTATATACCCCCACTATTGGAGAAGCCCTTGGTACCTGTATTAGTGACAAACGAGGGGCACGGGATAAGCGCACTCGATGAGTTTTAGAGATAGGGACCCCTTAGGTTCTGAGGTGAGACCGAACCTTAATTGGATGAGTACTGGCTTGAGGTGGAAACTAGAGTGTTCTGTCTTATGAGGACACCAACGGACCAGATGGTGATCCTAGGAGAGGTCCTTCTTCAGGGTTTTTCGGGAAGATGGTGGAGCTTGACCATGCAGACTCACGATGAGGAGACTCTTTCGTGGATGGAGTTGGAGCAACTCTTTAGGGAGGATTTATCTCCAGTCATTCTGAGAGAAGTGCATATCCATGATCCTCTTAATATCCAGCAGGGTAGTTTGATGGTGGATGACTATTCATCATGGTTCACCAACCTCACCATGTAGTTGATGGATATGGTTATGGATCCATAATTTAGAGCTTGCACCATCTAACAAGGAATTTGATGGGACATCCGAGATAGTGTAATGCCTCATAGAATTTATACTAATGCAGGAGTGCCCGAGCCGGCCATGGTGATCGAGAGATTTTTGGCAGAGAAGAGACAACCAATGGATGTCAACAGCAGGAAGACAGGTGCAAAAACCTCAGCAGTAGGGAGCCGATGTCAGGAACAAGGATTGGGATGTGGGATACGTTATAAGAGGACCTAGGACATGGGATTGATAGTCCATGGCTCTCACGCCAGATCCAGTTATCCAAGGGAGTGTCGACTCTACTCATGTGCCGGCAGAGGGCATCTTTCTAGAGACTGTCTAACCTATTGAGCTACTGACATGGAGGCAGTGGATGGACCACTGACGCAGAGGCATAGAGTGGATCAGGCAGACTTGTCAGGTAGCAGATGTGGCAAATGAGTAGGGAGAGATGTAGGTTGTTGCAGACTCTTTGATCTACTTCAACCACTACCCCCAGGAGGACTATACCAGGCTTATGGAGCTAGGGGAAAAGGGAAGAGATAACTGCATGTAGTTGAGGCATACGACTTAGGGACTCCAAGACTGATCTGAGGTACAATTTGTGTCTTTTCTACCTTAGCTTCGATACTTAGAGACACATGTTTATGTCATTCCTTTCTCAACACATGTCTTGTGGGAAACCATGAGATTTTGGTAGAACCATTGAGTCGACCCTTATGCTTGGAGACACCTATGAGATGAGACAAAATGATCACACATCTTTTCATACAGTGTGATATTTCCCTTGGAGGTGAGAGTTTTGGTTGGGACCTCTTTCTGGTAGTGTCGATGCCTTACAACATCACTCTCGATATAGATTGTCTATGTCCAGTCCACGCCCAGATTGAATAATTTATGCAAAGATTGTGGTGTGTTCGCAACGATGGGTTGAGGTTTTCCTTTTTCAATGAAAAGGATACCCAGACAACATAGAATGGGATCATACATAGGAGAGTGAATCTGATCACTCATGATTTTTCTAGACTTTCCCTCAGAGAAGTAGATTTTGTGAGCTTCTAGTTCCCAACAATAGTGGAAGATTATGAGGATTTTATTCTAAAAGATATTATAGGATTACCTCCCAATGGGGAGATCGACCTTTTCATCTTCTTATACCCTGAGATGGACCCAATATCCTCACCAGCGTATCAGATAGATCTTGTAGAGCTTTGTGATCTGATGGTGCAGTTGGAGGATTTACAGAGTAAGGGCTTCGTAACACCTAGTGTTTCACCCGGGGAAGCCCCGATTTTATTTTCCAAGAAGGTATATTAGAGTTTGAGGTTGTTCATGGATTACCAGTGCCTGAACCTGGTGGAAATAAATAATAAATATACATTATTGGGGATTGAAGAACCCTTTGATCATCCTAGAGGAGCATGTTGGTTCCCAAAGGTAGACCTCGGGTTGGGTTATCAACAACTTTGAGTATGAGACAAGGACACTCCAAAGAGGGATTTTAGATGACGCTATGGTCACTACAAGTACATAGTGATTCTTTTCAGAATGAATAACACCCCCATAGTTTTCATGGGACTTATGAACCAGATCTTCTAGCCATACCTAGAATGGTTCATAGTGGTATTCATTAACGACAACCTTGTGTACTCAACATTAGAGGAGGAGCATGTGAGACACCTAAAGATGGTTATAGATGTACTATGAGAGAACCAACATTATGGGAAGCTCTCAAAGTGCCTATTATAGATATATAAGTTCAATATTTTGGGAAATTCTTTCTCAGAAGATGGAGTAGTAGTGGACCTCGGCAAGGTCGAGTCTATTTTAGCATGGGAGCCACCCTGGAGTGTGATATAGGTGCATTGATTCCTTGTGCTGGTAGGATACTACCAGAGTTTTATTCAGGATTTCTCCTGGATATAAGCACTGATGAGAGCCTTGACCCAAAAGGGGTAGCCTTTCGTATGGATGGAGATGTTCCAGTAGGCTTTCCAACAGTTGCGGTAGAGTATAACGAGTGCACAAATCTTGAGATTTCTAGAAGAGGGTGTCAGGTACGTAGTTTTTTGTGATGCATCGGGGACCTAACTTGGCTATTTCCTGATGCATAGATAGGTGGTGATTGCTAATAGTTCATGCCACCTAAGGACGCACAAGAAGAACTATGTGACCCCTGATCACGAGTTCGAAACAGTTGTATTCACATTGACGATGTGGTGACACTACCTTATGGGTGAGCAGTTTATCATCTAATATGACCATAGGAGCCTCAATTATATCTTCTTGTAAGGGATATAAATCTGAGGTAGAGATGATTGCTAGAGTTCCTCTAGAATTATGACTTCTAGATCATCTATACTCTTGGGATGGAGAATATTGTGGAAGATGCTCTCAGTAGGAGATCGAGTTCGCAACTACTGAGTGAGGAAGTAGAGAAGTCGGCCTCACTACAGTTATACTTCATGGATGGAGATGATGAAACATATATCTATTTGATGGTTATCACCCCTCCACTCTTACAACGAGTCAGGGAGGTACATCTAGAGGAATTTGACTACGAGACATTAATTTCTCATTTATCCACAAGACATGATCTTAATGGATATTCCCAAGGTGGGGAGCATGTAGTCTTTTTTAGAGGGTGCATAATTGTATCAGTGGACTTGTGAGAGGAGATCTAGGGGGAGTTTCATAAATCCTAGTTAGGGGTATATCCTAGAGATAAAAAAATGTAATAGGATCTCCAGCGTCAGTTCTAGTGGACATGTATGAAGAAAGCAGTAGTAGAGTTCGATTCTCGATGCCTTACGTGCCTATAGGGGAAGCCTAAGCACCAGGTTTCAGCAGGGTTTTCTCACCCTTATAAATTCCATAGTGAAAGTGGGATGGAATATCGGTGGAATTTGTGATGGAATTACCATGAATGACCAAGGGACATGATTCTATCTAGGTGATCATTGACTAACTCACCAAGTCATCCCACTTCCAAGGTATCAGGGAGTAGATTTCCATAGAGAGCTTTGGATGCCTCTACGTGTTGGAGATTGTTCAGCTTCATGGAGTCCCTTCGACGATAGTATCATATCATGATACTCATTACACATCCCTATTGTAGAAGGAATTGTAGGAGGAGTTTGAGACTTAGATGCGCTTGAGCATGACATTCCATCCCAAGAATGATGGTTAGATGGAGAGGACTATTTAGGTTCTGGAAGATATGTTGCGGGCCTATATATTAGACTTTGGTCGCAGTTGGGAGGACTACCTACCACTGGTATAGTTTGTGTACAACAACAATTACCACTCCACCATTGGTATGGAACCGTTCGAGGCCTCATACAGGTGACCCTACCAGTCACCACTCCACTGGACCAACCATAGAGATTCAGCACTCATGGGTCTAGACCTGGTGCAAGCTACTACTGAGAAGGTGAAGGTCATCAAAGAGTGGATGAAGACTGCACAGAGCTGAAAGTTGTCTTATGATGACAGATGGAGGAGACCTCTGGAGTTCTTGGATGGATACTATATATATTCTTTTGGGTCTCACCTTGAAAAGGGTTATAGAGATTTTTCAGCGGTGACAAGTTGTCTCCTAGGTTCAACGTCCTTTTCCAGATACTGCGTAGAGTTGGCGAGGTGGCATACTGCCTAGCTCTACTACTAAAGTTGCACTGAGTACGTGATGACTTCCATGTTTCGCAGCTGAGGAGGTATGTACATGACCCTTCGCACATCATCAACTGGGGTGATCTAGACCTCGAGGATGGGGTGACCTTCACAGAGTACCCAATGAAGATCAATGATCGATAGGAAAGTATCATTCGTGGGAAAGAAAGTCCCCTAGTGTGGGTCTTGTGGTAGGATGAGAATCTTCTGAGGAGAATGTGGGAGCGGGAGGCACAAACTTATGCACAGTACCCACATCTGTTTGAGTAGTCCTTTTATTTGGCTTTCTGGGATATAAATCCCTAATGTGGGAAGGATGTAATGTCTCTGATTTTCCATGTATTATTTTTAAATATTATGTGGAATTATTTTGAGAACAGGATTTGTGATGACGTTCGATTCCGAGGCCCAGGGTTCCTAGGATAAATTATTGAAATAAATTAAAACTCTAAATATAACATAAGATAAGTTTTACCGAAAAATTGAAATAACTTTTCAATGGGTTCCCGAAATAGAAATCTGAGTCCACCGTTGCGTTCAGAGTAGTGTATTTACCATAGTTGGGGCCTAACATCGACCGGTGGGGGTCGACTGAAATTGTTTGTTTTTGGATGTTTTGAATGAAATAAAATAAATAAATAATATAGTATATTTTATAACATTTCCATAATGTAGTGATGGGAGCTTTTAAATAATCAATAAAGTTAATCTCTTGGGTTATCTGCATAACCATGAAATTCTTTGGAGGCATGAAGAGGAGACCCCTTGGAAAAACCTCTCAACAATGAATGAGGACAGATAGATCTATCGACACACCTTGGATTCAACAAAACCTTGCCAACAAACATGACACAATAATCATTATTCTAATTGAATTGAGGTATAGGTTTTTCTTTCTATGATTTGTTTCCCCATTATTCAATTAAAGGATGAATGCGGATCAATCCATGAACAGGTTGATCCGTAGATCATGCGTTCTTATGGGAGGGTTATATTATTTTCTTAGGGATTATTGCTGGGAATTGATCCATTCTCATTTGATATTGTTTTTGAGTCATCATGTTTAATCTTCCTAATGGGAGAAAATTAAGGCTGTGACGAACGATGGAAACAGTTCATTCCTCTATTTGGTATATTGGTTCTCTTCCCACTTTGGACTTCGTTCTTCACATTATTCATGGGGTGGTTAAAAATGGATCATTGCGAACCTGTATCACAATGCAACGATCCCAAATATGAGATCAAACATCACAATGAACTATCATAGGTGCGACGATGATAGAGGATGACAAATTGTCTCAGATCATGAGAAATCATTCTTCAACTGTTCATCATGTGGGTGGATCGAAATGAGGTTTCAGAGCAGATCAAGTACCCAAAACCTCCCGAAACATCGATGTCTTGGAAGGGAAACCTTAGATATTGAGTTTCATGGTAAATGGATATCCAGAATGAGCATGGGGACATTGATAGAGGCACAACAGAGGAGGCCTCATAGTTTTGGGAAATCCTGAAAAACATGGCATGTTCTCCAAAGAACACACCATGTGGGGTTAGCATGACAGTGCCTAGGGTTTCCACACTACACAAGGTGAAGAACAAGGTGTGATCCAGGGAGGACACATCATGTGGGCCCCACATAGCAGCAGCTGAAGTTCCAGGTGACACGAAGTGCAAACATGTTGTGTAACCATTGTCACAAAGTGGGTGGGTACTTACACGAGAATTGATATGTATCTTGGATGATACATAGACATGGGGTGGTGTACACGTCATGTACTCCACCACATGGCCAGACGAGACCGGTTACACAGGACTGGCCATGTACCAGTTACATGGGTTGGCATACACTGGTTGAGGCCATGCGCGGGAAAATGGCTAGAGTACACAAAGAAGACCCCAGATAAGTTGACACGACATGTGATCATTCCTACATGTCGTGTATATACATTTTTACCTGACATGTTCTCCATACTCGGGTCGTTGAACACAAAAAGTAATGAGGTACCTGAAGTCGAGGGACACATGTAATCCCTTCGACATGCCATGTACCGTTAGGTACATTGATTGATCTTCTTGTAAAGAATTACTTGTACATGTTTTGTTTGGGTTAGTGATCCATTTCCTATTTCCCTGAAGGTCATGTATCATTTCTATCCACAGAAGTATGATCCTTTCAGTAGGGATTTTCAAGATTGAGTTAGGTATCTCCCTGAGAGGACCTGAGTGAGATCCTCTATCCATTCATGACCCTAGGTAGAGTCAAGTGTTGATGTGAGCAATCCTATAGGATTCTGATCCTCTACTTAGTAGGTGGAATCCATATGAGTCTTGGTATCTCCCTAGGGCTGGGTAGTGATCCGCATCTGTGTATCATGATCTTTTCCCACTCAGAAGTGTGTTCTCCCAGAATGAGTGTATCTGTACTCTCTTCAAATATATTAGTGCTTTTATCCCTCCCATGGATTTTCCTGATGAACAGTAGTTCTCGAATGGATTTCATCAGAGCTATCAGACTCATGGAGTGAGACATCCTAGACAAGTGATTCGTGGAATATTCTAACCAAATCCCTAGCATGGGTACGTGGTTGTGTGACTTGTCCCTAGACTACGGGTCCAGGTTACATGTATATCTGGATGTATTTATCCTGCTATATGTTCAGTAGACATATACTATGTAGAGATGACTGTACCTTAACTTTTTTGTATTTATTTGTGATTTTTGGGGTCCCCTACTGAGTATTGTTATACTCACCCATTCACGGGATTTGACTGCATGTGTCGTGTCTCATGAAGATGATCCACCTTTTGATGGAGCCCAGGTCGGACCTGGACAAGACTGAGCTTTACGAGTTCCTTATAAACGGAGGTGTTCCTAGGGATATGAGCAGCAGTCCTAGTACCTATTTATTGCTTACAAGATTGACATTGTAGTTTGTAGACTCTTTTTTTGGTGGGCTTGTATTTGGGCCCAGTTCACTTTCTACAATTTACTCTCCGTTGTACTCTGTTGGTTGGGTTTAGTTGTATTCATGCATTTGGTTCCATAGTGGTTCTTAAATTTTAGCATTTGTGATCTTGGAGATGTGTGCATGTGTACACGTACTTAGGAAGTGCCTCCCATATTAGTGATATGCGTACTCGGTGCTAGTCACAAGCCCCTGGCCTATTGGATGCGGGTTTGGGGAGTCGTGGCACATGCCCCACTAAGTCGGGTCATGACATATTAAGTCCTATTAAGAGGATACATACTAGATAGTACAGTGGTTACTTCTAGTGGACACAAATGTTAAAAAGTGTGAGAGGTTCAATATGAAATAACATATTTTGGAAAGAGGTTTCAACAAAATGAAAATAAATGTGGAGGAGTTTATTCTAACATGGTACAAGATGGATTATATCTTTGAAGAACTTTTCAAGGATGTTCTTGAAATAATGGTACCTGATTTACACTAGAAACTATATATGGATAACAATTCTAATAAACTTAATATTTATTTTAATGGTTGAATTATCTAATATTATAGTGTTTTACTCTTTGGGATAAAGGTGCAATGGGGATTTATGATGTTTTTGGAGTGAAATGTTGGTTCATTTTTTCTTTTGTGATAGTATCATTTTGTGAGGGTTGTTCGATAACCCATGAAAGAGATATATTGAAAATAAACGATTCAATTTTTATTTATATTTTAAAATCACTACGGCAAAAAAGGAATTTAGTGGCGGTTTAAACCGCCGCTAAATCGATTGGCGGCAGTTTTGAAAAACCGCCGCAAAATTGTGCGTCGGGAAACTATTCGCGGCGGTTTTCAAAACCGTCACAGAACGTTTCGCGGCAGTTTTTAGCGGCGGTTTAAACCGCCTCCAAATGATTTAGCGGCAGTTTTTTTATTTTTTGTTATTTTTTTTAATTTTTTAATTTTTTTTAATTTTTAGTTTTATATATTTATTTATATATTTATTTATATATTTATTAATATATTTATTAATTTATTAATATATTTATTCATTTATTTATGTATTTATTTTATATATTTATTTTATATATTTATTTTATATATTTATTTTATATATTTATTTATTTTATTTATTTATTTATTTTATTTATTTATTTTATTTATTTATTTTATTTTATTTTATTTTATTTTATTTATTTATTTATTTATTTATTTATTTATTTATTTATTTGATTTTTCATATTTATTTATTTATTTATTTATTTTATTTATTTTTCGTATTTATTTTATTTATTTATTTTATTTTATTTATTTATTTTATTTATTTATTTATTTTATTTATTTTATTTATTTATTTTATTTACTTTATTTAATTTATTTCGTATTTATTTTTTATTTTTTTTATTTCGTATTTATTAATATAAAGAAATTCTGCGTTTGGTCAGATTTGAACCCCTAACTTCTTGCATATTTTCCAAAGACTTTACCACTCCAACAAGCTCGTCATGTGGTTAATGAACAGAATTTAATATACTTATATATATTAATTGAAAAAACAAATAATACATAAATAATAGATATAAACTCAACAATAATAAATAATAAATAATAAATAATAAATAATAATTAAGGAATAATAAATAATAAATAATAAATAATAAATAATAAATAATAAATAATAAATAATAAATAACAAATAATAAATAATAAATAATAAATAAATAATAAATAATAAATAATAAATAATAAATAATAAATAATAAATAATAAATAATTAATAATGAATAATAAATAAATATAAATAATAAATAATAAACAAATAATAAATAATAAATAATAAATAATAAAAAAACACAAATAATTAATAAATATAAATAATAAATAATAATAATAAATAATAAATAATAAATAATAAATAATAAATAATAAATAATAAATAATAATTAATAAATAATAATTAATAAATAATAAAAAATAAAAAATAAAAAACTAAATAATAAAAAGTAAATAATAAAAAATAAAAAATAAAAAATAAAAAATAAAAAATAAAAAATAAAAAATAAATAATAAAAAATAAATAATAAATACATAATAGATATAAATAATAAATAATAAATAATAGATAATAGATATAAATAATAAATAATAAATAATAGATAATAAATAATGAATAATAAATAATCAATAATGAATAATAAATAATAAATAATAAATAATAAATAATAAATAATAAATAATAAATAAATAAATATAAATAATAAATATTAAATAATAAATAAATATAAATATAAATAATAAATAATAAATAATAAATAAATATAAATAATAAATAATAAATAAATATAAATAATAAATAATAAATAATATATAAATATAAATAATAAATAATAAATAAATATAAATAATAAATAATAAATAAATATAAATAATAATTAATAAAAAATAAATAAATATAAATAAAAAATAAATATAAATAATAAATAATAAATAAATAAATAAATAAATAATAAATAATAAATAATAAATAATAAATAATAAATAATAAATAATGAATAAATATAAATAATAAATAATAAATAATAAATAATAAATAATAAATAATAAATAATAAATAATAAATAATAAATAATAAATAATAAATAATAAATAAATATAAATAATAAATAATAAATAATAAATAATACATAAAAAATAAATATAAATAATAAATAATAAATAAATAATAAATAATAAATAATAAATAAATATAAATATAAATAAATAATAATAATTAATAATAAATAATCAATAATCAATAATCAATAATGAATAATAAATATTAAATAATAAATAATAAATAATAAATAATAGATATAAATAATAATTAATAAATACATAACAGATATAAATAATAAATAATAAATAATAAATAATAGATATAAATAATAAATAATAAATAATAAATAATGAATAATAAATAATCAATAATTAATAATAAATATTAAATAATAAAAAATAAAAAATAAAAAATAAATAAAAAATAAATAAATTAAAAAAATAAAAAATAAATAATAAATAATAAAAAGATATAAATAATAAATAATAAATAAATATAAATAATAATTAATAAATAATAATAAATAAATAATAAATAAATAAAAATAATAAATATATATAAATAATAAATAATAAAAAATAAAAAATAAAAAATAAAAAATAAAAAATAAAAAATAAAAAATAAAAAATAAAAAATAAAAAATAAAAAATAAATAAATATAAAAAATAAATAATAAATAATGAATAATAAATAATAAATAAATATAAATAATAAATAATAAATAATAAATAATAAATAATAAATAATAAATAAATATAAATAATAAATAATAAATAAATATAAATAATAAATAATAAATAATAAACAAATACAAATAATAAATAAATATAAATAATTAATAATAAATAATAAATAATCAATAATCAAAAATGAATAATAAATTATAAATAATAAATAATAAATAATAAATAAATAAATATAAATAATAAATAATAAATAATAAATAAATATAAATAATAAACAATAAATAATAAATAATAAATAAATATAAATAATAAATAATAAAATGATATATAAATAATAAATAATAAATAATAAATAATAAATAATAAATAATAAATAAATATAAGTAATAAATAAATATAAATAATAAATAATAAATAATAAATAATAACTGATAAATAATAACTAATAAATAAATATAAATAATAAATAATAAATAATAAATAAACATAAATAATTAATAAATAATAAATAAACATAAATAATTAGTAAATAATAAATAATAAATAATAAATAATAAATAACCAGTTACAAATAATAGTTAGTAAATAAATTAAAGTATATTATAAATAATAAATAATAAATAATAAATAATAAAGGAAACACATGGAAAAGTATGAAAAGACGTGATAAGGGATAAAAAATCATGAAAACGCATGAAAAAGGATGGAGAAGCATATGAAGAATGAGGCATTAGAAAGAATGAGAACGCATGAAAACTCGTGAAAACTCTGAAAAACTCCTTAATAATTCAACATAATCATCATAATAACCCATAAAAAACCATTGATAAAGATAACAAGTCATGGAAACCCAAATAAACAGTAATAAATGGAGCAACCGTTAAAACCCGTCAAAATGGTCATAAAGAGACAAAAACATTGGACTCACATTAACAGAGATAACTTATGATCTGAGAGTCCGTTTTAGATCTACGACCTGTCAAATCAAAGATCCTGAAACGATCTTCAACCTGAAAGGTGAAATAGTCCGAATGGACAGGCGGATCGGAAGTTATGACCATTTAAAAAAAAGCTAACGGGGAACGGGTGGTAGAAACGAGGCATTGAAAAAAATAAAAAACTCGATACCCACTAAAAAGGCCATAACATCTGATCTAGGAGTGAATGTGGGCACCGTGACCAGTCAAACTGAAGCTCATGGAACGATCTATCATCTGGCAGGTGGAGGAGGCCGAATATACACGTGGATCGAAAGTTAGGTCCATTTAAAGACAAGTTCGACGGGACACCGGTGAAGGAAACAGGGTTTTGGAGGCCTTTGGAGGGGTTTTGGGGGTCGAAAAACATGACAAAATCTTTCTTGTTTTAAAGTAGTGCATATCTCTCTTCGCTGGCTTCGATTTGATATGTGGTAGAGCCCAAACGGACACCCGTAGCCAAAGTTATGGCCGTTTGAAGTTGGAGAATTTTTTTCAACTTTCTTATAACTCTAATATCTTCCACACCTTAGACCGTCTCACGTTTTTTATTATATGTGCCTCTATATCTCTTCATGAGCTTCGATTTGACTAGTTGTGGCGCTTCAACGGACCCCCAGATCAAAAGTTATGGCCGTTTTAGTGATTTCGGGGTTTCTCGTGTTTTTTTATTTTTTCATTTCATTTCGCGGCGGTTTCTTAAAAAACCGCCGCTAAGCCTCGAATAAATTTTTTAAAAATAAAAATAATAATAAAAAAGAAATTAATTTTATTTTGGCACTTCGCGGCGGTTTTTTCGCGGCGGTTTAAAAACCACCGCGAAATGGTGGCCCGAAACGCATTTCATGGCGGTTTTTAAAACCGCCGCGAACAAACCGCCGCTAAACGACGATTTTCTTGTAGTGAATGTTAAAAATATAATATTGGTTTTCAATGATTTTTTAGGGGTTTATTGAACCAAGAAAATAACGTTGAAAAAAATTATTTCAAACCAGAAACCTATATTTATTCATTGATTACATTTAATGAATTTATTATAGAACATTTTTTATTTATAATGTCATAATATTGACCATGTATTTATATCATATTTAATATTTACCAATTTTTTTTACTATATTCAAAAATGGTGAAAAAATCACCATTGGAAAATATTTATGTTCTCATTCCAAAAATAACATTTATTTTTCAAAAATTATTTTCTAAATATGGGTGTTCCCTCATTTAAATAAAAATAATCATTTATTGAAGAGTACTAGTTTTTATTACAATTAAAATTATCCAACAGTTATAAGGATTAAATTTGAATTCATTGAATTACATTATCCATTTTATTTTAAAAAATATTTAATGATAATATTATATAAAAATAATTTTTTTATAAATTCACGATTCTTCCAAATGGTTTGTTAAATACATATATTTTCTATAAATTCCATATCTGTTTCTTCATATAAAAGTATAATTTTTATCAACACATATATAATGGTATATAATTTTTCATAATGAAAAAGTATAAGATAATCATTATTTTATTATAAATAAAACACTCAAATTCATACAACTTGGATCTATATAAAAAACCCCTTATTTCACCAATGTAAACCACATGGTTATGTTTTGTGATGGAAATATGTTCTTAGTTTGGGTAGACAAACATTGTTTGAGTTTTGATCATAATAATCTTGAACTTATCATGTAAATGTTTTGTTCAAATTTTAGTTGTTGAATTTCATTTTGTGTTTGGTCATGGGAAAATCCCCCTAATTGCATATCCCACTAATTCATTGATAAATGGTATTCTTTGGGTAAGATCATACTAATCAAGTCCATTGCTTCTTCATTATTTTTCAATTAAACGTTATCATATCCTTTAATATATAGTAACCGTTACTAAATAATGACTATATTATCAATGTTTATGAATTTTAGTAGTATTTTAAATTTGAAAGGCAATATTTTATAGTGGTCTAAAATAACAAATGAAATATAGTGCAATTTTTCACTTTAAATACATTTATTATTGAGGAATTTTTTATTTTAGATGTTAATATCTTTTATAAATGATTGGGTTGTTACATTCTTCACCCCTCAAAAGATTTTACTTGCAAAATATTATCTGTTACACTAAAATATATGATTGAACTTCTATTTCATCTCCTCTCCATATTCTTGTGTTTCTAAATCAAATGTGTGGTTACTCTCAACACTTTATCTAGGTGAGTTTCTTTATTTTTTAGAAATTCTTCTCTTCGATATAAGATATCTACATACTTGTCATCAAATAAAAATTCATTCTTGAAGTGTACCACCTATGGAATAATAACATGTGTGGGGAAAATTATGCACCTACATAAGAGGGATACATGGAACACATAATATACTTGGGATATAATAGGTTGGAGTTCTAATCGATGGGTTGAAGCTCCGATGTGATCAAGGATCTTAGAGGGGGTGACATATTTAATACTAATCATCCCCTTATTCACCAAAATGATATTATTTCATCGAAATATATGGAGGAACACCTTGTCAATAATAAAAAACTCTATTTCTCATTGGTGATTCCCGCATAAATTTTTTGATAACTTTTCTTAGACTTCATATGATAATGAATAGTTTGAAACTTCTACATCATCTCATAGATAAGATAATTCCCTATAAGATTTATCTCTTTAAATTCATTCCATAATGTTGGAGTTGTACACACCTTTACATACTGATCCTCATAGGGTTTTATTTTAATTATAGAATAGAAATTATTGGTATGTGAGAACTCCACTAGGGAAAGGTGTTAATCCCTTCATCCTTGTAAATCATTTTTCATGATGTTAAGATATCATTGAGAGTTGAAATAGTTATCTTGAACAAATAACCAATTTGATAGTGATATGTAGTAATAAAATTCCAATATCTATCTATTGCTTACAAAATGATTCTCCACATAATTGAGGTAAACCATAGATATTAATAAGATGAAATGGAGAGAGGCACTTCCTGAAGTCTTACTGGTCCCATTATATATTTTAGGGATGAACGGTCAATAAAGAAATATTCCTTGATGGTAATGAAATTTTATGACATTGTAAGGTTTTCGAATACCACCTAGATGGAATAATTGTGTTTATATTTCATGGGGAGGCCTGAAATGATATACAGGGTTATGTATTTCAATTTACATAATAGTATGGGAAATGTTTACATAATACTCTTATAATTCTATAATTCTGCCTATTGTTTTTTCATAACATGTATCAAGATAGAAATTATACAGTATCACTCTTCATGTTATCCCAAAAGAAGTTTTTTCTTCAGATATCAACACATCATATTTCTTCTTAGATGAATAGAGAATGATGTGATTTTCATATCATTCAGAAGTTCCCTCTCTAGCACTAATCTTGATGGGACACATATCATGTTTTTTAAAATAATGATTCAATTTTTAGAAAATTTGAACTATGAAATATTTGATATATTTCTTTATAGAATATAATAATCATTTTCGACTTCCATAGTCCTCACTTGAATTTATGGTTGACCTCTTATTTGAGGATGTTTTGATAAAGATCCATTAATTATCCCCATGTCCTTCATTTTCATGTCAATTAAGATTCGATCCCATTCAATCCATTTCGTGGATATGGTTGTTGGATAATTTCAACTTAGAGCATATGTCTCATTGTTCACCTTCCTAGTATAATAATTGAATGAAACGTCATAACTGGTGATCTTCTACAACCACCATCATTGAAACATATTATTCTCATTTTGTTTGAATATATACTCATTTATTTTATGATCATTATATATGTCACAAATATAATTAAATAGAATATGATACCAAAACATTAATTTGATGATCAATAGAACCAATTATAGATAATGATTTGGGTAGTTATGCTCATGGATGTTGAATTGGTTTGAGATATAGGCTATCACTTTTTCATCTTGCATGATTACCAAAACCCATGAAATATTTGTATGTAACATTGTAGATATGAAATCCTTCTCCACTGGTGGGTAATATGAGCATATGTGTAGCTATTATCCTCTTATTTAACACTCTAATGATCTCTTTACATTCATCAGTCAAGAGGATATCATCCCACTTCCCACATACATGATAATATTGAAATTGGGAATACAAATTAGGGATTTATAGGGCCCCACATAGCTGATTTAACATGACATAAATCCATTATGGTGGATACTTCATAATTTTCATGATTTTTTGATCCCTCAACAATAAATAAAAAGGCACATTGACCCTTAATTATTCTTGATGAAGTGGACCGTAACCCCTCATGGTGAAGCACTTTGGAATATTACCCTTGTATATATATTCACATGTAGTTTCTTCCTTAGTTCTTATTGTTTGAGAGTTTCCATTATAAATGGATTCTTGGATATTGGAAAAGTTTCATGTATAAACTTGATTGAGAACTCAACCTCCATGTTTGGAGGAAGGCCAGGTTATTATTTGGGAATCACATATGAATATTCATTTATAATGGGAATTTCATCAAGGATGATATTTTTCATAGTATCAATCATATTAGCTACATATTCTTTCTCATTAGGAAATAATATATGTTCTAGAGATAATGATATCATTGTAGATTCATTGTCCTCTAATGTCTTGTATATTTTTAGAGGGTGGCTCATGATATTGAGGGAGTTTCCATTCTCTCAAAAAAAAATTTTGGATCTATATAGTAAAATATCATCAACAATAACAATTTAATATAAATCCATTAAAAGTAGTATCACAAGTTTTTATAATAAGTTCATATAACAAATATAGGAATGGGTGAAGTTATATACCAGGTACACCATGACTATCCCATTTTCTATTTTCACCAAAAACTCCACATCCATGTTTGACGCTGTATTTGAATTATTCATCTATAGTTGCATGATAAGAATGAATTCCTAGAACCATATTCTTTTATTATAGTAACTATCATTGAATGAATAAATAGCTTAAATATCACTACACCCTCACGGTGATCCACCTAAACAGTTGTGATTGCATAATCTCACCCCTTATTTCTAGAACATAGTGGATGATATTATTGGTTATCGTAAAAAACACAAATAATAATGAATTGATTCACTTAGTTTTCTTAATCAATGAAGTAAAAACATGGACACTAGGCTGGGTGTTGACTTGATAATTCTAGTATTCCTTCACAATAGTGGATGTTTCCCAAAAATATTCACAAGCTTGTTTCCCTTACTTAATAAAACTATAGAATTTACTTATACCCATTTGGAAACTTATGTGATATTCTCCTTCATTCACTTTTTACAGGTGGAATTTTTTACTTTTTTCCACCTTGATATTTCTCAATGACTCCCCTAGAATTAAACTATACTATCCTATTACAATTTCAAAACCCAAGAGACCATTGAAATCTAGTTATCTTATTTTTTACATTGAGGATAAATCCGAAAATTTCCTCATATTTCTCGAAGTCTCAAATCACCATTTGTTTTCGTATATGTTGTGTTTTCCAACAAAAAAGCGAGTGACATTACATTAAGAGTCAATGAAAATGTTGAAGGCATATCGTACAAGTAATTTGAATTTCACCTCATATTCCCTAATGGATTTTTCATCATCTTTCATAAGACCTTGGGAATCCATATACATTTTCATTTAGATTGTGAAAGGATCATATTTATCAAAAAACATTATTCATAATTCTATACACTCCATCGCCTTGATCTCTTACTCATGATTTGAATTTTTATCAAAATCCACCATTGATCATATTCTCCCTAAATACAACAAAAAACCAAAAATTAATTCTATTGTTAATAGAATAGAAGGATAAATTAGATATTATCGAACATTTTGATCCATTATTCCATGATTAATATATTATAAAATCCATTAATGGTATCAATTGAAACATTATAATTCTTTGAGGGGTGTATATTTTCAACATGATTCACATTTATATTAATAGCCTAAGTTATTTGGATATTTATTTCTATGATGTTCTTATATCCTACTATAATTTGGTTGGAATCTAATTTTCCTAGTCACCACATTTACCATCATAGTAGTTTTTTATTCAGTTCCTCTTATTTCTAGAAATTGACTTAAATAATGGGAATCTTAGGGATGAGAATATTCAAAAAAATTAAACACATAAATGGGAAACTATGTACATTAAATGGATAACTAATAAATTACATATATTCATAAAACAATGAATTTATATGTTTCAATTTATTTTATCCATGTTCTATTTTTAAACATAAAATTTTATGGGATTTTTTTGTTCCCATCATAATGGTTTGTAAATAGCTTTTTAGTTTACTAAAGCATATTCCCCTAAAGTTTCAAACCATGCGTCCCATAAGGCCAATTTTTTATACACCAGGTAATTATCGATTTAATATCCAGAATTCCATTTTATGGACAATTACCCGTAGATACATCTATTCAAGAGCTATATTCACTATTATTATGTAGATATGTTATTTTATTCTTGAAAACAACTTACTCTATAAGTTATCATAATTTATAAAAGTTTTAAAATGTTTATTCCTATCCCAAAAGTATTTTCAAAATTTTTTATAATACTAGACCAAATTATAACTAGACCCTCCTAAAATACCAACTATAACAACCCATATATTTAATAAACATCAATTCATGATTTTTACATAATGATACACATAATACAATCCAAAAAGATCAAAAAACATAGTGTATTTGGGTAATTATAAACCAAATACCATACAATGATATATATATATATAAGAAAATCATTTATAAACAAATTAACATGAACATAAATTCCATTAATATTCTAATATTGAACTGGATAACCCTGATTTGTTGATAAGAAATGGGTGAACATTAAATATTAGTAAAGGAATAATAAAATAATGACACGATAAATGTAATATATATTGTCAAGTGGGATATTATGGTGTCATAAATGGGTTTATAATGATAATAATCAATATCAAGGAATTATATAAATGATCTTTTCAATGGAAGATATAGGGGAACTCATGAGAGATCTTCTCTCAGGGGCTCCCTAGTTGTGGATTTCTCTTGCACTTATGGCGATGCAGCCTCTGGACTTTAGCAGACTATGGAGGGTTGCTATCAATAAAATATGGGTCTCTAATGGGCTTGTTTATGGTGCTATTCTTCTCAAAATATGGTTCTATGTAGAGAAAGATGTATATCTTATGGTGGTGGAAGAAACATATTTCTTCAATGATAGCGAGCTCATTCGATGGTGAATCTGGAAGAGGATCAGTGATGGGGGTTCGTGGACTGTGAGCAAGATCATCAATTACGGGATCACAACCTTAGGTGATGGGTTTGGATAGAAGTTCACAACAAATAAGGTAGCTTTTAGATGTGAAAGGGGAGAAGGGATCAATGATGGGTCATAGTGATTAGGGGGATCTTCGATCTAAAAATTCCTAAGGTGGGCATCAATAGTCAGTTTAGTGGATGTGCATGGAATTATATGTGAGATTTGGTCTTTTGATGGGGTGGATGATGGAGATGCAGGATGGTCCTAGTGGTGATATCTATGGGTGGATGGCTCTTGGATGATTCAATGATGGTGGTAGTAGGGAATGGATTTGAGTGGTTTTTGGTGAGTGGATCTCAGTTGCAAAAATGGCATATGGCTCAGGAAACAGGTGTTTGAAGCATGTCTAGTGAGGATAGATGGTCGCATCTAGCTAGGGTGATCAACATCGGGTTTCTAGGCATGGTTGTCCGATATGGTTATGTTAGTGGCGTTCATGGTTTTTTTCTACTTTGTTTTCATATGAAAATTTGGTCTTTTGTCTAGCTATTTTGGACTGTAATAAGGTTTGGGTCAATGGGATTTTTAGCCACTCAAATCTAAGGTTGTGTGCCTCTGATACCTTGGGATAGTAATGGGTTCTCCATTAAAAAAGTCTAAATGGGATGTTTGTCTATGTCTATTTCACTTTTTAATATTTTTTTAGTCCCCAACCTATCTTGATAATGTCAATGTAACATAGGGATGTGGGTACAACATAAAACTTGACATCATAAGAATATTTCAATGTTAACTATAGAGAAATCATAAAATATTGTTATTATCATAACATCCCATGAACTATAAAAGGTAAGTAATGATATAAAAACATTATATGATGTATTAATGTTCTATATAATCCCATTCCCAACCATCATATTCATATCATGTAGATGCATTTTTCATTTCACATAGATCATAAAATATAAGAATAATTTTAATCATTATAAATCACATGATGAAGTAGTGTGGGTTACATATATAGATGTAACCAAAAAATTAGTTATAGTTACATTTAGGTGAATTAACTTTCATGTAAATAGGTATGGTTATTAACAAAAAAAATATATGGCATGGAAAAATCACCGGATAATTTCGACATCATAATAGCTATATGTAATGGTTTATGATACCACTTAATTAGAGATAAATGTTGTATCACATTACTCTAACATTATAATTATTATTAAAATATTGGTAAAAAATATTAATATAAGAAAAATTGGAAATCAAAATGGAATAATTCAATGAATGTTTTTGAATAAATAGGGGGATGACATAATCTCATTACCATTAGAGGGATCTTCTAAATGCATGGTATTTGTTTCCTATGATCTTGAGAATACCATGGGAGGATTTTAATGTGGTATAGAGAGATTAAAATCCTGATCAAATGGATTTTAGTAAATTGGATTGGTATTTTTGGTGGGTATTTATTGGAAAAGTTATTTGAATAATTTATGAATCTCAAAAAAATTATTTTTGACCACATTTGATAAAATAATAAAAAAATTACCTTTTCTCCATGGATTCATTCAAAATGGAGTGGATTTAAATATTTTATACAAATAAGAATTGAATAAACTAATATAATCCCATTAGTGATTTGTAATTTTGTTTTGTTCATAAACAATTTATTTTAAATCATTTAAATATAATATATCTTTTGGAGGATTCATTAAGTGTTTAGAAATTCTATCAAATAGAATACAAAAACTATCTTAAATTGGAACTCGATTCTTAGTCATGTATTCGGGAATATCATTTATTACATCACTTTTTGATTATTTTGATGTCATAAATCATAGTATAGATTTATATAATATTTAAATTTTAGCCAAATATTTTACAATCGAAAAAAAAGAAATATTAAAAATTTGATAAATTTTATTTGATGACTAAAAAAATAATGCTTTTTACCAAAATAATTCTATACATATGGATATTTCCTCCATTAGAAACCCCCATTTATAGAAAAATACAGGTTTATAGGGAAATAAATTATTTTATATCTTATAAAGATATTTTTGGTCGCCATTAAAATATATTATCATTTCTATTTAAATAAGAATCATTAAAAAAATTATAGGAAAAATGAATTTATTTAAATATTCTAGAATTTACCGAAAAGAGATTTAAAACCATATATCTTCTAAAAGAATAATTTTGGTCACTTTTTTTCAAAACATAATGTTAATATACTCATATATAAATTTTTTAAAAAATACTAATGAATATGGATAAAAATAATAACTATTTTATAATAAAAAACATAGATGTTAATTAATCTAGGTTATAGATACATAACACCTTATTAAAATAGTGTACTCCGTACGGTTAAGGTGTGCGATGGTGATTCTTTCTTGGGGTGATTCAACAAAATAAATTGGGGTCATGATATATATAATCTTTAACACCTCTCATAAGTAGTTTTATTCTTGTTTTAGATGTTGTATTTTAGATGGGAATTTTAAATAGAAAATTCCAACTATTCCAAGTCCCCCGGAAGCTATAATAAATGGGAATAATATAGACCGATGCTCTTGGTCAAGGCCATTGTTTTATTCTGTATACATTAATTTGAAAGTTCCATGACATTTAATGTATAATAATCTAAATATAAGTTTTATAGGAATAATATTATAAAGGATTATTTTGATAAATTGATTTTTACGTCTAACAGTATATATTTTATAATGGTAAAAAATAACAATTGGAACATAGAGAATGTGTTTTATATAACAACATTAATTAATTAGTAGTTTATTAATTCAGAAAAAATTTCATTTATAAAAGTTTCTTTCAAAACATTGGTCATGGAAACAAGTCTCTACACTAACCCCCACCTAAGTTCCCTAAACTCCCATGCACTGAAAATTTCAAATAACATTCAATGGAATACCACATTTCAACAATTTTACAAATGATACTTTATCACACCAAAACCATGCTTTGAGATCCAATAATAGTGAAATAAATTCAATTGTTCATTATGAGATATTAAGGAGAGAACCATTTTATATGAAAAACCATCATACCATTATTTTAAATAATTTCTAGAGATCATGTCCCCATCATCATCTAGAAATAATTTCAAGGAAAACTGCCTCTTTTTTATAAACTCATTAAGTGCATATGTTTTATTTATAACCAATTTTTAAACAAAACAATGTCAAAATACATCATAAATTTATTTTTGAAGTCATTTCCATTCAATACTTATGTTTAAATCATACAAAATAGAAACTAATTTTTTGTTATAAATACCTTAAAGACATATTAACATCATTTATTACAAATTTTCTAACCCCAAATGAGTCCAACCATTCATGAACCATCTAATAATTAAAAATAGTTTATCTATAAAACTTTCAATAAACATTGTATATAATATTTTTGTTGTGAATTCGATGAAAACCATAGAAAAATCAAAATTTAATGAAATAGAACCTTTCAAACATCATTATAAGAGAAGATGATTGTTGAAAAGATATTTAGGTACAATAAACAATCATTATAGATCATAAGAAACACATGAATATATTAAATAAGAAAATCCATATATTCACTCATCACATAATACTCAGGATCCAGATCCAATGGCTCTATGACATGTCTCCATCAAGGAGAAAACTGAATCAATGGTGAGGGATTCCCATTTAAGACCATGAGATATAGATCTATAATTAAAATGAATCTGAATTATTATATCCATCCATAAAAAAATGGATTATAAAGGAAATGATATGATCAAGAGATATCATAAAAAGGTGAAGTGAAATAGAAGATGAATAATATCAAGGGATTACATAGAGATCTGGTATTTATTGCACATGAAACAGGTATTTGTAAATAGGGGATGGGGTGATAAACACTCTAACTAATTTCTTAGTGCATTTTAGTCAAATGATGGGAGGGGAGGAGGAATTAGTTTCAAAAATATATATGGGAATCCTTATAATATCCAAAAAATATTGATCCATGATCATCAAAATTATGGGTTTCATGGTTTACCAAACTATTCAGTTACGATGCTGAAGCTTGTTGAATAACCCCAAAAGTAAGTATGTTTTTTCCACCAGGTTCAACAGAACACAGACCAACTCATCATGACATCCCTGAATATAATTTTTTTCCTTATTATCTAGGAATCCTTTATTTTTTAACTAACTATACATAATTGATGACAATAGAATTGTCTAACATTTTACACACTTAAATAATTACCTAGTGATCTCACATAGTTTGAATAACAATGCGAAACCATTGAAATGGTATTATCAATAACCTATATCATGTTCATAGTTTCTAAAACTACATTTCACATTTGGAACTAAATTATGGGTAACCATGCTTTAGGATAAATCCATTAATTTACATTTTCCACACCAAAACAATTCAAAATCACATCAATCCATAAAAAACCTAAAAAATGAATTGAAGTGGCACATATATGTGAAAATTATCATCAACATGACACTTTAAACCCCTAGAATGTTTTCAAAATAATGATATTGTAGAAAAATAAAATAAACTCAAAATAAAACACACTTAGAGAGAAACCACAATGCACTTTAATAAAAAAATGATCTATACAACTATTTTAAATTAACACAAGGATAGTTATAAAAACCAAACATATCTATCGTAATTATGAAACTACCATGTATATATAAGAAAAAATGTGATCTGGAGAACTTGATTAGTATCTACACCATTTAAGATAGATCTAGATCCAATGTAATTGTGGGATTCAACCACAATGGAATAATATCAATCCCAGAGTAAAGGGATAGGATCTATCTTGGCCTACCCAATATTTATGGTTTTTCCTTACTGGTAGGTCAATAGAAAAATGTCAACTATCAGAGAAATCCCCAAAACCTAATGATGTAACATAAATCCAGAGAGAAACAAATCACCCATGAAGAATCCTGACAACAATACCAAAGGAATGGTTCATCCAAAAAAATAAAAAAATCATCCATATAAGTGGTAACCTTAAGGTCCAATAATGTTCTTCTAAATAAAATAGTTCATGACATCATCATGGGTCTTATCCTCTATAAATAATTTGATGCAGCATAGTACATCAACAAAGATCATCACTTCACTATGAGATTATCAAATAATATACCAATACACTAAAAAGACTGGTCTAATAAGAACCTTGTTCATCCCAGTTACCTATAAATTTACATAGGTCATATCTATGTCCAACTAAAATCATCCCAGAACAATATAGAAAACACTAATGCATCACACACAAAATTCAAAAAGGAAAAAATAATAATAAACCACTCCCAAATATCAAGACACACCCAACTAAAAGATTAATTTTAATCCATATGAGTACAACCGTGATAGAAAAAGGAGATACCAAAAAAATAAGAAACATCCAAAACCATCAAAATAGAACACCCAAATATAAAAAAAAATTATCCCATGAGTGAATATCCATAAGAAAAACCACGAATTCAAATGACATAAAAAACCAGTCAATGAAATCATCAAAAATATTCCAAATAAAAACTATATGAGGTTACTAAAAAAGAATGCCATGAAGAAAAATATCACACTCAAGACATTCCATTCGAGTACCGAAACATAAAAAACAAACATAATAGACCTAATTGGAAACACTAAAGACAAAATCTGAATAATCTCATAAATTAAAATTAACGGTGTGTTTGTAATCTATATTGGAAGAAAAAAATTTGACTTTTACTCTACTAATATGATCATCCATACAGAACGATCACTTGAAACTTATCCTCATCAAATTTATTATTTTTACTAGACATGATAGCTTCATCTATAGGGACTATTATAGAAACATCATTTATTCAGATAATTTTTGTATCATCTTATTTTTGGTGGTATTTTTTCAATAACCTCCTAATAATAGTCCAATATGAATTCAATGATAGCATATCTAGGGATCTCCAAGAACACATCTGCTAAAATATATCATCTTTAAGGGGACATCACTAAGAATCTATGTTGAGAAATACACTAGAATAGGTATGTTATTGGAGTACTTTTCACTGATTTCCCACCACGATGAAATCCCATGAGTTAAATTTTTTTCCCCTTCATTAAGTTCAACATATATGCCCATTGAAAAATTCATGTCATTAAAAAATAAAAAAACAGTCATTTTGGTGGAATGTAACTACGGTCTCCCATGATACTCAATTATTTCCTATGAATAAAGAGATAAAAACCGTCATTGTTGAATCCTCTGGTTCCATGATAAAATTCATGATTTATTTAACATATTCATGGAAATCCACAACCATGAAGGAACCAATACCATCATGGTATTAATGTGGATGAAAATTAATGATGTTTTGATGTGGTTTCATAATATAGAAGACTCCAACTCCACAATTTTATCCAGAATTTTACTAGAGTAATCGGCAATAAATGTTACTTTTAGATGATTCAATGTATTATTTTAATGATCAAACCACAGATTTTTTTTCAAACATTGATGAAAACATTCTAGGGGAATTTTATGGAAATTAATGAATGCAAAAATATAAAAATATCTAACCATAAAACAATGTTGACATTTCAATCCATGACAATATTTTAAGAAATATCACATTTAACCTATTGACCAATTAAAAAAATATTTATATTACATGTATGAGATAAACAGGAAAATTTTAAATTACATTCCATCCATAAAAAAAATTAATGTTTGATTACAAAGGAAATTTGATTTCACTTAATATGGATACAAAAACATCATTTTTTATGATATCAATAAATCTCTTCATTAGAATAAAATCAATTTATTTAATTTTAGTTTTAAATCATTACCATTAAAATTTAAAATAAAATATGTTTTAAAAAACACTTTTAATGCCACCTACAAAGAAATTACTTACTAGTTAATGGATCTACATATAAAAATTTACTTAATTTGAGTACATATAGAAATATTTTCTGACAACAAACCATTTTGAAAAAGACACCACTCAGTAAAATCAAAAAAATTCATAATTGATTGCAAATAAAATATATTATTTTTTACATTGATCATGGTTTTTATTGAATGAAAAAATAGAAATATAAAATAAAAATGATTAATAAAACCATATCAATAAATCACTATATATGGAAAAAACATATTAAATAAATTGAGTATCATTCATAGATTCCATTGGCGTCAATTTATAAAATTCTCAATACATTGAATGAAATTATTGGAAAAATGGATCCTTGAATGATTTGATCACATGTGCGGGTAAAACTTTTGGAAATCATGTTATTTCAAGGTAATCAGCTTCTATATTGGAAAATTTTTTTTTTATTGTTTTCCATACCATTAGGATTAACCATTTTTCCTTGGTAACCCCCCTTCCACCCCTAACCCTCATGATATTCCCAAAATCATTGATAATACAAATTTTAATTTAAACATTTTAGAAAAAACATAACTCAAAAGAAAAAACTATCACAATTCACATTTAAACTAATGATTTCTCAAAAAATATGATTATAAATAACCCTCTCAAGATCTACCTATTGAGTTCAGACACTTTGATGACATCATTTATAACTCAAAACACCCAAAAAACAGAAAGGATTCTCAATGATAGGTTCATAAATATATGTCCCTATAATGAAAATGTAAGCGCAATCACTCAAAAAAATATCAATGATGTGATAGGGATTTTTATGGACAAACATATGTCATCCCTAAACCGCTCACTATGGTTAGCCTGTTGTAAGGATCGAAGGGAGTTCATGATCCCCACAGGCTGGTGAAAAGTAGCTTTGAAACATCATAACACACTTTGGAATGTTTTCTCAATACTATAAATCAAAAAAAGTGGAACACATAATAAGAAACAAAAATATACAAAACTAATCAATAACAATCACTAGATACCATAAAGAAAACCAAAAAACACAAAAAAATGATATAGTGAAACTAAATGAAGAAACCAATCATCAACAATCCATCTATTGGTGGCCCTTGACCACTCACCATGTCCCATTCCAACTACCCTCAACCAACCCAAGAACAACCCCTAAAATGGATTCAAGAAAGAAATATTGAAACTGAATGGAAACATTAGTACTACATACATTAATTTTTTCATGCATTGTCTGAGTAAAAATGGCCTATATGATCCCGCTAAGTTGTCTATGCTGTTACTTATATTAAAAAACTAAGATACACGAATGGGGAAAATTACAATAAATCATTTCTTTTCATTTAACATGAAATTAAACAATAATATTCATGTTTCTCATTTTATAAATTGTAAAATCTGAAACATGAGTCACATGTGTCATTAATTGAAAAACCATTCTTTTAATTTTTAGATAGACACATTCATATCTTTTCATTATAAGTACACATTTCAGTACATCCTTTTAAATCCCATTTTAGAACCTATGAAGAACTGTGGGTATAATTTATAGAATAAAATAATAGAAATGTTCTCAATTAATAAAGAAATAAGGAATGAAAAAAAATTCATAATTTTCGCCAAATAATATAAAATTACCCTCTTTAAGGAGTCAAAATTTTTAAAATACTTTTAAAGCACATCAAATATTCAGTTTCCTTATTTCATGTAAGCATCATAATGAATAATAAAAATAATTAATAATTAAATATACCCCTAAGAAAATATTGATATGGTCCATCTTGGTTACGTAGCTAAAACTGATCATTAACGACTAGTTCTAAATAGACAAGTCCCATATAAAATGGCCTATAGAGTAGATCATGAAAACTACGTGTGAGACTCCCAATGTGGTAATGTAAAAAATGACCAAAAGCAATGGCATAAGAAGTAGAGTAAAATCTTGATGTGTGAAACTTCCTATGATGATCATAGAACAATCCCCTGGTATAATGAATTAATATGTAAGGGAATAACTAGATGTGTTTTCATGACCTTGAATCAGGTCACACTAAACATTGAGAGATCAAAGAGTAATTGTGCACATAGTGCGCCTCCCCACAAGCCAAAGGCTACTGTAAAGTGGAGAGTGTCAATGGTTGAACCTTCAAGAGGCTACACTACCTTAATTGTGTGTGTAATTAGAAAATGAAAATCAATATGTATCATCCCTGGTATATACACAACTATAAGATGAAAGAATAAATAAATAAACTAGAATAAAATTATTGTAGTTGGCATTGTCCTGAACTATAACACAACATACAAGGTGATCTCGCATTTGGATGACCAAATATACAGAATGAAAATAGACCAGTTAAATACAATATAGGCACTAGATACATTACTAAAAGGAAACATACCTATAAACCATCTTTTAGTGACAACTATGCTACCCATATCATATTGATAGTACACAAATATTCTACATAATGTTTTCCTACAACCATGTGAGACTGCAATAGTACAGAAATGAAATGGATGCATGATCTGTGTGAGAATATATAACCCAGTAATGCACCAACAATGAGGCCATGTACATATCAATTAAAATTAGGGACAAGTTCATGTATACATTCTCTGAGATTTTAAATAAAATGATAAATATAAATATCTAAATGTTCTTAGGCTCGATGTTAGAATGTATATGTTCTAGGAAAAATGGTTCAAACTAGGTCCAAAGTGTATCCCAATTCCTAATATTCTATCATGAGTGAATCCATGGAATTTTTTTGACCATTGACCAAAATATTCTAACGATATTATTCCCTTTGAAATTATACTATCTCGTGTTGGGTGGCTTAATTAAATCTCATCTTACATAAAATTATTTAATAGTCTCCACCGGAAACTATGGAGCCGATCTAATTCATTCCACACAAGATAGATCAATCCATATATGCAGAGATTCATTCATCGGTATTCAGATGAGTTCTTCGGATGAATCAAGAACATTCTAATCTATGTATACAAGAAAAAACATGAAACCGAAGAGAGATATCTATATATAGAGGCTCTCTCTAGGAATTCTATGATAACATGAGGTTAACATACTCCAATGGGGTTACTATACTAGTATTCGACAATTGGTCCACTAAATTCCAATGGTATCTCAACATCAAGAATCTAACATCAAAAATAATTTATAAAGGTACACTGAATCATATGATATATGTCATAATAAAAATATAAAAAATATATCATATCTGGATCACCTCATGTCTCAGGGAATCATATGGTATTGGTATGAATGATATATATGTTGTTAATTAAAGGAAGGCACATTATATAAACCTAAAACTAATATCAAACTCAAAAATTGATCATAGCCATTCTTATGAAATCAACAATATGAAAAAGTTATAAATGATTACCCAAGTTCCCAACCTCTTAACCCACATAATTATGGTAAAGCAACAACAACCAGAATTGTGGTTTGTAGAATGTCCAACCACCCATCACTAAAACCCAAGCTCCCCAGGATTACAACAAGGGATAGTTTTTATAGAGAATCCGGTTTCCCTTTACCCATATCCCAAACACAATCTCTCGGGGTAGTCCATTCATCAGGAAAACCACATGGGTTCCCTTTTCTCAAAATTACAAATTAAACACATTATAGTTCCAAATCTCAACGAAACACATGAATCCAACTTGGGTTTTTGATCTTTATCATATATCATAGGTCCTAAATCACCATGTTTACACCTCTTAGGTTATGTAGTATTGATCCAAGAGTCATGGAAATAGTTTCCATGGTGTTTATTATGCCTCTTCACATTACCAACATCAAATATGGCCTCATTAAACTCACGATGGTTATAAAAATAGGTAATAGTATAAATTATAGCACATGAACCACTAAAATACCATTATTCTATATATATTGGACCACACATCCAACATGAAATGAAATCCTCATAATTCCCATCCACCTAGGAAAATTTCACAAGGGGGAAAGTATCACCCTTACTATGATAACTTCTCTATATTTGAGGAACACTAGGTTTTTTTCACAAGTATTTCATTTTAAACTAATATGGACACCAATGGTTCTCCAACTATCATAAAACATAATTAAATGGACACCTATAAGTGGCCCACAAAGGCTATAAGTATCAACACCAAATTTCCTATGAGTTTAGTTAACAAAACGAGGTAATATTATATGGATCATGGGCCTTGGTATCTCATTTGGGGATAAGTATTTTTCCAACAAAAAAACATGATGGTCCTTGGTTCTATATATAGTTAATTAAATTAAATTGTTATTTAAAATAAAGGTGGAAATGAAACATTGGTGTATGATGATAGATTACCCATATATCGAAATAAAAATACCATAGGGAAAGTAAGAAGACCACCTTACTCATTATAATCAGTAACCATAACTCATTTGGGTTGATACCTTATGCCTCGGTCCACCAAGGCTCATCTAATGGCTGAACAACCATGGGTCATCACCATAAAAGAAATATCAAATAATAGGACAGAAATAAGTTAGTATAGAATTTTTAATTAACAAACAAATTTAAATATAATTATTAATAAATCCAACCATGTCATTGGACCAATCGGTTATATTGAAACCATGTTTAAGATATCATATAGAGTTTGTGAGGGACCCCTATCACCATGTAAGAAAAAATATGTAGCCTTCCAAACCTATTAAAAAATTCATATAATTAAATAAATATAAAAATCATCGAAAAAATTACCCTTAGAGACCCACCTCATTGAAAAATTTGAAAATTTTACCATATATCACCATGAGATGTCCCATAGCTCGGTTGAGTGTGATCCCTGTCAATTTCAAGTGGTTTCTATATTCTGTAGTGAAATATCTTTAAATCACTAAACCAAAAGAATGATGAAATTAGTGGATAAAGGAGATATAAATAACATATATGAGGAGGGGGATCCAAACCCCAATAGGAAGATGAAAACCCTTAAAAAATTCCCACTCAACTACGTTGGAATGGGGGGGGGCATTATCATCCTATTCATATGACATGAATGATAGATGGAGAGAGATACACCACCCTCCCCACATAAAAACAACATGTGGAAATTTTCATAATTTTAGCCCATCAAAATCATCAATAACTCAATGTTCAGGGTTCAGTAGCTAGAAAATGGACCACAAGACAGTGGTTAACTTACTACCGAATGGATGATGGTCGAAGGATGAAGACTAGATTGACTTGAACTCATCCGATTTCCCTATGATGCTTCATAATCGTACCATGAATCCTTTTCACTCTCTATTAATATCAAAACACATATTCTAGATGGGTTCTATCATTCAAAAATTGTGATTGAGGCTCGATTCATAACCCAACCTCCTCACACGATACTAAATTAAAATTAGACTAAAAATTCAAGAATGACCCAGTAATGTGGTTGTATAACATACCCACCAATATGATTTTCAGCCTTGAGATTTATCAATTTCAAAAAAAATAAAACATCCCAACCTATCCTGATCATTGATTCCAAACCTGAATATCTAACATATTTATAGAGAACAACCCTCAAAGTGTGAAGCTAGGTTAGATAAAACATGAGTAATTTCCCAAAAACATCACTAAAACACTTATAATACTTACATGTAAGACTTTATATTCCATGATGTTTTCACATCTATATCTATATCTCTATCAAACCTATGGTTCTACCCACCATAAGGCTTTTCCCTCATAGGTCAATTATGTTTGACAATAAAATCCACCATTAAAATCACCTAATGAAAACCAACACCAATGATATAAGGACACATTGATTAAATTTCCAAAATACCCAACTGATATTGTATTATAAAAAATCCAAAAACACCAATGGCACTCGTAATTTTAGTTTTCAAATCAATATATTCACGCCTATTAATCCTATATATGAGACATTATCATGTTATCCCTTCCCTAAAAATACATATCTAATACTCAAAATAAATTAGTGAAATCTAGTAAAACATGCCTGACAAAGTTTCAAATTTACTAATTTCATTTTCATATGTTCAAGAACATCAAACAACCCCTTGCCGACACTTCCCAAAAAATGTGTGTATGCTCCTGTTAACATGTCGCCATGAACACCCAATCACTATTTCATAAATCCTATAGTCATCTCATAAGAACTGGATTACAATATGTTATTTCTATATATGAATTTTAGTGATTTTACACATAAAAATAAACAAATAATTTATTCCTACATTCAGCACAACCACCCATGATCACTGACATATCTCAACTCAAATCCAAACATGGATATCTCTAAAGGTACCCCATGATTGAAACCAACACTCGAAATTGATCTGATTCCACACTTGATTTCTCTTTCTAAATTCAATATAGGTTATACATCCAATATAATTGACCTACTCTAGAACACATGAATTCATAATGACCCTCTAACAATCATTCTATCAAACTAAAAACCATTATAACATGAGATCCATGCAACCATGAATTATTTAATGCTCCAAATCATAGATGTTTTCTCATGGGAATTTCATAGAACTAGATTATAGATAATTATATTCCATGTTCCATCTATCATATAATAATAAGAAAAGTCATATCGATCACACTCTTTCCAAAGAACCCATATAAAACCCTAAACATCACTTGTTCTCGACTGATGGAAACAATTCCTGAAGAAATAGTTGAACCTCAATTCATCATGACGGTCCAAACCTCTATCCACCAATAATGTGCTACCTACCTTCCATTTTCCAATATATCCACTTCTCATGAATAATACCAATACCTGGATTTATAATCGAATAGTTGTTTTTCCTCTGAATCCTTGCTCGAAATGTCTCAACAACCTTTGATGTTTTCATCAATGATTAATTTTGATCTATCAAATCACAACACTCTACCCTTTCTTAACAATATCCCTCATAATAGGGATTTAAAAATAATTCCCCAAATATTAGGATTCCATTATTTTTACCATAACGTACAATATTAAAGTCATATTCCCACTTGTTACAACTTCTTGATTTCATATTCCTTAGGAACCACACACAAACTCCATGAACCTTCACCATGTACCATTTCATGGGAAATCTTGTTTTGAAAATATACATATATTATAAATGCATCCAATGATGTCACACAAAAAAATTGATGAAATTTTCTCTAATAACACACAACCAAATAGATGCACACTCCAGGTGTTTCCCATCAACATTATCAAAATTAGTTCACCCTAAGTCTTATCTTATCATTTTGTCCCATAGACCTAAAACCCTATTTTTTCACTATACCCATGTTATTTTCATGTTACCAAATATTCCTTCTACACAACTCTCTAATATTGGTCACTTCACTCAAACAAAGGTTAACCAAACATCCACCACCAATTAGAGTCATTCTCTAGATACAAGAATCTACTATTCTATCACTGTTATCCTAGAAACTCTTTAATAAAAAACAAGATATGAAATCAAATGATCTTTCCTTTCATGACTAATCTCTGAACACGTCAATATAGATAGTTCTGAAATCCCAAAATCCCATGGCATGGCTAATCCTTTTTTACATGCTTTATGGGACCTTCCATTCATTGAACTCAAACATGAGGATATACCCATTCATTAAACATCTATGATTATCAGGTCTCTTTTCAACCCCTCTTATGGGTTACCCTCACAAAAATATATTCATGTACTCTGTATTGGTCTAGGGTCACATGATAAGGTTCCAAATAGTATTTTAATGGACCCATAACACAAGGTCTTATAAGGGTCATTCCATAAAGTAATTCATACATGTTCTTAATCAAAATTTCTGAAGGAAATAGAAAACCCGACTACCCATAGTAGTATCCCAATCACTGAGATTAATAAATGAGGAATAATATTATGACATACCCATATTGGGTTCTCACAATGTCACAATAGTCATCACATGCTAAACTCACATCCTATCCTAGGGAACTATTCACTTTGACTATCTTATCAACATATTACTCCCTAGAGTTCTGCTCGAATATATATAACACATATACATTATTATTTTTCCAACCCAAAAATCAATATTCTAGTAGATACCTCCACTGAGTCTCCCAATAAGAGTCCCAATAGGTAACACATGCTGAAAAAACATCAATGATACAAGGATTTTTTAAGAAAAATGTCATTTCAATCTATATAGGAAAATACCATGATGTTTCACATGAATTTAATATAAATGAAACAAAAAATCAAAGAATAATAAGTGGTTAAATAAAAGGAAATTACATTCCAACATCATGCCACTAGAATTGTTCGACTATATGTGCACATGGAAAACCTCATCCTTATCACTAGAAATAACCACATTATAGGTTCACTAGACCTACTATAAGAAGTATAAAAATTCATTGGTTGTCCAAAATGATTATCTTTACATAGGATTTGTATGTATAAAAATGCCTTATAAGTTTTTTGAGACATTAAAAGGATGAATATCTCACCATCCATAATAAATCTCACACTAGAATTCATATATGTCATGTAAATCCAACATACCTTCTCATTATGCATGAGAATACTCTTTCCTATACACAAAAGTATCCAAAACAGTAAAAAATAATATTTTAACACCATGTGCGTTACATAAGGTGAAAATAAAATACAATTGTAACCTAAAATATAAATAACAACATTACCATACCCATGGTAACTTTGACATAACATTAGAAATGTAGATCATGAAGCACTATTCTAGCATCCATCTCAATTCTGACACATTCCTATAACTCATAGATACCAAATCCCAAAACATTGATACAATTGAAAATAAACCACTAGGATACCGATTTTTAATTTCCATATCCCAGGTCACTCTGAATTTCATCATATTGGATAATGACTAGGCATCAAGTGTGTTTCCTTGTACTTTAGAGGCTGTTGAGTAATGGGTGGGGACCAAAGTAAACCTGTGAGGAGGATATACCCTCATATCAGAGTGTTCTATAATATAATGAAATTTAATTATTATCATCCATAAAATATAGTCACTATTATGTGGAATAAATAAATAAGTTAACTAATAAAATTGAATGCAACATAAAATTACCAGAATCAGAGTACATCATAAAAGGTGATATACCATTTGGAGGATCACATGTAATAAACCAAAAATAGTAAATAAAATATAGGATTTTTCTCCATTATTCCATTGATCCATAACTCTCAATCATCTCATAATCCCAATACAGATTAATAGATATTCCAAATACTACACATAACTTACAAAAAATCTATACTTACAAATTAGTGAGGCTACATGGATACCAATGTGAAATGGAGGCATGAGCATGTTGATAGAACATATCATGGTAGGGTTACACCATCATGTTCACATACATGGACAATAAATGTAGTGTAAATTCAAGGTGAAATTCTCTAAAAAAATAAATACAACTTGATAAATATATATTCAAAACATTCTTTGGCTCGATGATAGACTGTCATTGATCTTTCTCGTAGGGTTTACACATAGCCTACAGTGTAACCCAATACCCAACAAACCTTCCTATATAAATCCCTAGAGTATGTTTGTGAATTCCCCTAGAAAATACCTATGAGGACCTTCCCTCGTAAATCCCACCACCTCAATATAGGTGGAAAAAATCAAGGGATTTTTCCATGAAATTTAGGAATAGATTCTACTGGAATCCTAATAGCTTATTTGAGTTGATATAGATTATTGGAGATATTATATGGGTATTCATGATGAATCCATGGCATGAAATCATTGAAATTTCATCCTCATCGTATAATAATACAGTATTGCTGATGGAGGGCAATCCAGGGCATTCACAATGATGAATTCTCATATAATCTTTCTGTTATGGTGGGGAGTTCCATGTTATTGGCCTAACCAAAAATTCATGAGGATCCACCTCTAGGAATTGAATGGCATACCATCTCGAATTTGGGTTACCTCTAGAAATTCCATGATAACACAAGAGAAATCCAAATTCAAGTGGGTACCCTCCTAACATTAAATTTTTTGTCCTCAACATAAAATGACATCTAGTTATCATGTATATCATATAATAAATAAAATTACACATATCAATATGATAATCTCATATATATCATAAAAATATATATAACATATTAGGATAATATGATAACTTAGGAAAAATCTAAGAATCAGCCTCAATACTGAATAATAATCAAATAAAAAATTGTCAATATTTCACCACAAAACATGTATTAGTATCATAATTTGATCTTATTAATTCTTTGAAATCAACTATATCATACCAAAAATAATGTGTTGTTAGAACACCTAACCTCCTATCCCACAACTTTGAGTAAAATCAACAATTACATAAATAGTGGTTCGAAAAATTTCCAACCACCCATAATACCATCCTTATATCTAATGGATCACATCCTAACATCGGTTCTATGGTGACACATGATTCCTTCTACACATATCTCAAAAAATCCCTCTCAGGGTTGGAATGTCATTTGTATAACAATATAGTTTCCTAGGATAAATAATAAAAAAGAATAAAACTATGGTTCTTAATATCAATAACACACTAGAAACCCACTTAGATTCCTAATTTACATAACACATGATAGGTCATCACAAATCTCAGGAACCCCTCCACTGGTCCCTACTCATAGAACATGTCTAATGGAATAAAATTCCCATTGTGGTTCTTTTTTCTCATTGGAATAACAAATGCCACATATTGCCTCAATTTCCTTATTATGGTTATTTATAATGGTATTAGTGTTGAAGATGGCCTAGGACCATTTAAAAATATCCTAGATCACTATAGGTCCTTCTAAACATCCTACAAAAAACAAAATCCTCCAATGTCCCATCCACTAAGGAAATCATAACAATAAGGGGAAGGATCAACCAAACGATGTTTAATTCATTATCGTAGAGGAACCCATGTTGTCCTATAAATTATATAAAACTCTATTAATATTAAAAAACATGGTTCCTAGATTCCCAATGAATGAAAATCAAAGGACACATATATAGGGACTACTAAGGTCATATGACTCAACACTGACTCACCCTTGAGGGTTAATCAAATGATAAGGAATATATCATGGTTATTAGGAGGCAACCTCTTATTGCGAAGAACTAATTCCCATGTAAAACCCTTTTTAAATCCCAAGGTATTGTATATAATTAATTAAGCAGAATATATTAATAAAAAATTCTTAAAATTAATTTGGTAACTAGCACATTGGTATCGAAACAGACACTCTGAATATATTTAATGCTTAATATTGTTGGGTGGGTAAGGGGATCACCTACCTCATCAAAATATCTTATGAGAACTCATCTCAGGCTTAGAAAATCCCACATAATATCACCTATCCTCTTAAAATTCTTGATTAAAATATTTCATTATTACGGGTCTTATCTCATGATTAGAGAAGCTAAATATTTTATCATAAAACATATAATTATTTAATAAATTTATTTACAATGTGGAATAATGATAAAAAACTCAGTAGGATATATTTTCATGTTGAAAACAAGTCTAACATCCCACAATGATTTTTCATGGGACCCTCGACACCAAGCCAAGAAAAATCCCTAAACATAAAAACTAATTACATAATTAATTTAATTAAAATATAAATACAAAATATTAATAATTGAATATGAACAAGGAATTCCTTAAAATAATATATGATATCATATTGAAATTTGGATAGGATGTGCAATAACTGTCTTGAACAAACACTACATATAAAATGATTAGTTTTAATATGATTTAGTGAAATATCTATAAATTCCAAAACTATAACAACACTAAAATTAGTTGAAAAATAATATAGAAATAATTCATTAGATAGAGGGATCCAATAAAACCCCATGATTTTATGGTATGTTTCTTAAAAAATTTAAATACATAAGATAGATTATTATTCATGAAATAATGAGTTTCTGTGAAACACCACATCAATATTTATTGGAGATAGTTTTAACCTTGTCGTAAAGCATTATTTTTCATCTTCTGTGATTTGAATGTCAAAAAACAGACATACAAGGTTTCATTCGGCAAGTTATTAAGAGTCTAATAGGATCAAAATATTTTTTTTGAATAGTAACAAACCCTTATAAATAGTAATGTGCCCTTATGAATAGTAATATGACACTTATAAATAGTAACAAAACCCCTGAAAGTATAAATAAAATATAGGCACCTTATAAATGAATGTGAATATTTTTAAAATAAAATAATTAAGTGGTGGTATTTTTTGAAAAATAAATATTTAATTAAAACTTTAGTTTTAATAAATTTATTTAAAAAAAAATTTATTTTCATAAAATGTATTCCTAAATCAATATTTTGTTGTCCTATGATTTTAGGACACTCTAATGAGACCTTAGATAACTCATCAGCGAGTTATAAAATCAGTTATACTTTTAAAATCTGTATTTTTCGAGTAAATTCTGATATTAATTAAAAATTAAATTTATCATATTTATAAAATTATTTTCATAAAATAGATTTCATTTTTTTTGGATTATATATGATGAAAAATTGTTATGGTGAATTTTTGGGATTTTTATGAAATACTTGAATTTTTTGTGAATAGAAAAATATGATAATTTACGTTATAATACATTATAAGATAAACACACTATTCATTTTATAAAGGATGATGTATGAAAACATTATTTCAAAATCACATTCCCTCATTTCTTTTCCTAGTCAGAAGAATCGATACTATTTATTGTCTTGAGAAACATAAAAAATTATTGACTAAAATATTGAGAAGTCACTCCTCTTGTCCACTATAAAAACCACCCCTCACCCCCCTCTTCTCCTCATTCCACTAATCCTTGAAGCTTATCATTGTTCTACCCAAATAATCTTCCCTAGTCACTCCCCATATCTAGAATCTGTTGGTATTACTAAAAGACCAAAACCCTATCCCTTAAGGAGATTCTTAAAGAGGTGTATTCTATAGGTAAATGCACGTCATTTTTCTTACAAAATAATTTCATATTCATTTATTTTGTTATCCTATACTCACCTCCCCTATCCAATTGATCATGATGAATATAGTATCATCTCTATACTGTAATTAAATCATGTTTATTTAACAACCATTATCAATCTACTTACTCTCTATTTGTTTTATTTTATAAGCTAAATCATTCGAGAGGTGCCAATTAACAACCTTCACGGACAACAATGTTTAATTCTTTAATTTATTCATCATAACAGGCCAGGAAAAAATTTTTATGGTTGAAATATATTTTAAAATATTTATTATTTCTTATTTAATGATTCTGCAACCATGATTGATACATGATAATATGTAATTGAATAAAACTTGTTCGTTGCAATAAAAAAATTACCAAAAATCAATCTAAACAATTGTCATTAACATGTTATTTAATGATTCATCCTCATACAATATAACCAAATGATCTATATAACCATTTACACTTCTTTATTCTCATTAATAAAATGTAATTTTAAGTTGGGATAATTTTACACATTTTACATGAACTCCATTAATCATATTCAAGAGAACCGTTCATGAAAATCATGTAAACAAACCCTATGGAACGACAAAATTCAATTTTATACATATCAAGAAGGACATAATTAAACATAATAAAATAATTAATAAAATTCATATATATATTTTTATTAATAAATTAATTAATGGATTTAATTTTTCTATCCAAGAAATTTTGATCAAGTGAAGAACACATTCTGGAATATGGTAAGGGGTTTCTCATATCACTTTTATTTCCCTTAAATTTCCATTGTTTTCAACCTATTTATTTTATTTGGTGTATTTATTAACCTAAATGATATATAATATCATGAATCTATTTCTAAACATGGTATTCAATGATCCATTTGTTGATTATTTTTTTGTGGTATGATTAGATTGATTACGACATGATAATGGACTTCATCTCAATTTCCATTTCATTGAGACTTACTTAGTATTGTGCACCTAATAATTTTTATGTGGAATATCTACATAAAATTTGAGATAATTTTAATTTTTAAATTAGAATGATGTTAAATATTACTATTCTTCTGTAATTGATATGATAATTGTCTTAGGCTTAAACCCTTCTACATACATTGTTAATTTTGAATGTTGTTTTAACTATTTAAATATTTATTAATTCGCATCCTCTACTCAATATATAAATTGATAGGTCACATTTTTCAGTAATTAAATATTTTTATAAGAATGTTTTGGACATTACGTGATTTTTTTGGCCCCCTATAGACCATATATTCATTGACATATCTTATGAGAGAAAACAGTTGGTGACAATCCATTCGAGTTTGTTTCCAAAACATAATTAGACGAGTTTCTACCACAAAATTAAACAATCTCAATGGTATGATGGTTCATGTGATAGATACATTATTTCAAAATAATTAACATTCCATTTATTCATCATTCAATTGTTACTTTCCATGAGGTTTTCACTATGAAAAAACCTATGGATTCACTTTTATCTTTAGTTTATTGACAACGCATGTTTTTAAAATATTCAATATACCATATTGATTATGTATTATTGATTATCACTCAATTATTATTGTATCATGATTCCAATAAATGTAACCCTTACTGATCATTTGATATCCCCCCTTTATTTTTTTTCTTCCTCAAGTTATGAATAAGAGACCAGTTATTGAGTTTTCAAGGATGTAGATTATTAGATTTTGTTATGTATTATATGTTTTTTTCTTATCCCAAAGTAAAATGGGTTGAATATATGTATCTGGTTTTTTCAGGACTACTAAATGGATAAGTTCTTCGGGATTTTATTCCTTGTAATCATTCCAATGTAATAAAATAATGCACCATCTCCAGATTTTTGGGGGTAGGGTGTTACACTTGATATTAGAGGATGTTTAGTAGAAATCTTGGGCGTTGGAATTAGAAATCATAGATTTGGGAGAAAAACCTAAAATACACATTGAGGATAAGTATATAATAAAATCCTATAATTTTGGTAAGGAAGAGAATATGTGTGTATCCTTATCAATACATCCCTCTCTGGATAATAAAAGTGGATGTGGTTTTGGACCTTGTGTAATTAGAAGTATCAACTCCGACAAGGTATTCTAGGCTTGAATCAGGGTAACCTAGTATGTGAAAATGGGACTTACTACACTCCAAGTTTGAATCTCTTGGGGGATATGCATAAGATAATTTACATTTTCATTACAACCCATTATTACGGTTTTAAGAGTAAATTGAAATCATGTTCATGATTATGACATTAGATGTGCATAAATTTTCAGATCATGTTAAGTGTTTTTCTAGTTCAAAATTATGAATTATTATTTATAACCTAATTTAGTGTATTCCATTTTTTAGTGATGATTCCTAATGGAAAAAGGGAATCAATAACTGCAAACAATGTAGAGATTTCCCCATGGATCATGTTAATACAGTTAGTGTTGGAGCTTAGGAGATCATGACCATATGAGGAAAACATACTAAGGCTGTGAATAATAACCATTATAAACCTATTTTGGATCATTTCAAGTGACATAATCCCCCAGATTTTTGTGGGACTACTAATCCTATTGTAGTTGATCATTGGATCAGGTCCCTTGAAAATATATTTCCTGAATTAAGATGAAATGAAAATGAAAAGGTAGTACTCACAGTATATTGTATCAACGAGGATACTGATCAATGGTGGTCCCTGATCAAAAATACCATGGAGGATTATAAAATAGAAGATATAGAATGGAGAACATTTTAGCAATTATTCTTTGAAAAATATTTCCCCCATAAGCAATAGACTGAAATGAAGAGAAAATTATATAGCATGAAATATTGGGAAGAAGAGAGTGTTGCATAGTATGAGGATACTTTCACAAGACTATACAGGTATGCTATAGATTACATACATGATTTATTATTTATTTGGAGGTTATAAGTCATGTCTTTGATGGGAACTAGCTTCTCCAACATTTTCATCATATGATGAAATAGTATTATATTCCATCAAAATGAAGAATGAATTTTCAATATCGAATTTGTTCAAGTGTAATTTGGAGATGATGAGGTATTCTGATAATCAAGGAAAAGGTGAATCACTAAATAAGAAGAAGGTAATGAAGTAATTCCCATGATATGAGAAATATGGAATGAACCATCTTAGAAAATGATTGAATGTGATGGGAGTTTGTAATAAATGTGGATTAAAGGGTCACTGATCTAACGAATGCTAGGGGAAGAGACAAATAAATTATGATCAATTCTATAATTTAAGGGATATGGAACATTATTAAAATGATATTCCTAAACACCATGGAAAATTATCTTACAAAAGGACATAGGGGAAAGGGAAGGCTTGCACGATCACAATAGCGAAGGTTGATGTTCCTAATGATGCGGCACCATATAATTTAATCATTTCCTTCAATTCAGAAAATGATTTATTTAATTATAGATCCTCACATTCTTTTATGTCTTCTAGTTTTCCATTAATATTAGATATTACCAATTTTATTTATTAAAATATTTTTCAGTCGAAACTCCCAAGGGAAGTATTTTTGCAATAAAGATATGTTAGTCAGTCTCTATTGTGACACAAAAACGTACTTTACTTGCTGAACTTATCATCATACCTATGATTGACATTGAAATAATTCTCGGTATGTATTAGATTTCATATTATTATTCCAAAATATATTGGAATAAGAAGGAAGTCACATTTTTTGAGAATGATGTACAATCCCTTATCTTTAGAGAAAAAACTTCATTTTATTGATCTTATCCAAACCCACCTTTACTTTTTCTTCTAAATGATATTATTGGGGTGGAAGAGAAAATATCATATGTGGATATTCAAATTAATTATGTACATATTGTGAAAGAATACATTGATGTATTTTTAGAGGATTTATCTAGACATCCTCCATAGAGAGAAGTCGAGTTCTCTATTGTTTTAATTCCTTGTGAAAGACCTATATCAAAGACACCATATATAATGGACATTGTAGAATTAGTATAGATGAAGAAACAATTATAGGAATTTAGTGATGAGGGATTTATTCATCATAATGTTTTTCCATAGGGATCCAATATACTTATTGTCCCGAAGAAACATGGATACCTAGGGGTGTATATTGATTATATAGAAATAAATGATATTACCAAAATTTAAAAGTATCCTCTACCATGAATTGATGATCTATTTGATTAATTTCATGGAGATAAATATTTTTTGATGATTGAACTTCTTCCAAAATATCATCAGTTTCATGTGAGAATGGAAAATATTACAAAGACCGCATTTTGAACTATGTATGTGAATTATGAGGTTACAGTAATGCAATTTGGAATGACAAATGAACCCTCCATTTTATTGGACATAATGAACAATGTTTTCAAGAAATTTATTAATGAATTTTTTGGTATTTATTTAGGACATATAGATATATTCCAAAATCTACGAGGACCATGAGAACCACTTACAGGTTTTTCTGGATACTCTTAGAGGAAAAGAGTTATATAGAAAGTTTACTAAATGTGAATTATGGATTCAAGATGAATCTTTCATGGGCCATTTTTTCTATAAGGATGTAATATCATATGATCTTGTAAATAAAAAATAAGTCCAATAATTCCTACTCCAATGAACATAACCGAGGTATGTAGTATTATGGGCATAACAAGTTACTATCAAAATTTCTTAAATAATTTTTCACGATTGGATAACCTACTAACCAAGATAATACATAAAGGGGTTATGTTTATATGGAAAAAAGAATTTATACAATGTTTTGTAGTATTGAAAAGAAGATTGGTCAATGCTGCAATTTGGACTATTCCATCTGTAAATAATGGGTTTTTGATATACAATGATGCATCTTAGAATGGACTAGGTTGTGTCCTTATAAAAAATGATAATGTTATTACTTATGCATCAAGGTCTTTGATGACTCTTGAGAAACATTATCCTAATAATGACATTGAGTTAGCATCAATAGTCTTTTCTTTGAAAATATGGAGAAAATATCTCTATAGTGAAAGATGTGAGATATATAAGAATCACAAGAGTTGAAAATACATTCTTAAAAATGAATAAATCAACATGAGGAAAAGGAGATGGATTGATGTACTCAATGAATATGATTTTTCAATGCACTAACTCCCTGGAAAGGAAAATATGGTGGAAGATTAATTAAGGATGGAAGACCATGGATATCTAACCTAAATGAGAATTGAGAGAGATCTTATATTCATGGATCTAATAGCATTGGATATGGAATTATTAAGGAATATGAAAAATCAGTCCATTTAAAAATGAATTATAAACCATATTTACTAGAGAAGATAAAAAGTTATCAATTTGATGATGGGAATATACAAAATAAAATTAAAGCTATGAAGGATGGATGATTGGCAGACTACCTGTTTTAGGAAGGTGTTTTGAAATTTGGAAAGCGGTTATGAGTTCCAACAGTACCTTAGCTAAAAAGGTAAATATTATATGATTTTCTAGCTAAAATTTACCTATAAAACCTTTTATAACCCATATGTATAGATATTTGAAGCAACATTTTTGGGGGGATAACATGAAGCAAGAAATTACTGACTATGTGTCAAGGTGTCTAGTTTTCCTACAAGTGAAGGCCAAGATACAACATACTAGAGGAGTCATGCCACCTATACCTATTCCTATGTGGAAGTGGGATGACATTACAATGGACTTTGAAATAGGACTACTAAGACACCAATAAGGAATGATGTAATATTCATATTGGTTGATCATCTTCTAAAATATTCCCATTTCATTACTATAAGAGAAGATTTACCACTTGAGTGCTTGGAAGGACTCTATATTAATTAAAATGTAAGGATTTATGGTGCATCTCTAGCAATTGTGTCTGATCGAGATCCCTAATTTAAATTTAAATTCATTAATGTCTTTCAAAGGATCTAGACACTGATCTTCATACAAGTACATATTATCACCCAAAAACTGACATACATTCTGAAAGGAATATTCAAACAATGGAAGACTTGTTGAGATCATGATAACTCAACATTCATGGTATATGGGTTTCGTACACACTTTGGTGGAATTTTATGATAATAGTAGTTTCCATTATACTATTCAAATTGTTCCATATGAAGCATTATATCATGTCATTTCAAACTCCAACTTGTTGGGATGAAGCTAGAATGTGAAAACTGATAGGCCTAAAACATATTGAGGAGACATTGACACTGATTAACACATTTTTGGAATATATTAAAGTATCCAATAATAGGAAAATGAGATTTGTTGAAAACCAGAGAAAGGATTTTGAATTTCATGTGGGAGATCATGTCTTTCTAAAAGTAACTCCATGGAAGGGTGTATTCTGGTTCTAAAATAAAGGGATACTAAGCCCGAAGAACATCAGACCCTTTGAAATTATGGAATGAATTCGAGTTTGAAACTACCATTTTGAAATTCTATAATGTATCTCCAATGTTTATGAAATATTCCACATGTCATTGATAATAAAATATATTCCATATCCAATACATGTACTCACCTGTGAAGAAATATATCTTGAACATAATTTTTCAGACTATGTTAAGCCTCTAAAGATTCTGGACACAAGAGGGCATGTATTGAGAAATCGGATGACTCGAATGGTAAAGGTTCTTTGGAGAAACCATAAAATGTAGAATACGGTGTGGTAACCATATGATTTTATGAAAAGGAATCACACAAATCTTTTTAGAGGGAATTATATAGGAAAAATCTCGAGGATAAAATTCTCAAAGGATGTAAGAATATAACACCCCAAGATTTAATGATATGTTTCTTCTTAAATAATTTAAATACATTATATAGATTATTATTCATAAAACAGTAATAATCTTTTCAAACAAAACTTCATTATTTATAATAGATAGTTTAACCTTTCTATTAAACATAATTTTCAGCTTCTGTGATTTGAATTAAAAAAACGGACATAAACGACTGGGTTCAGTATGTTATTTAGAGTCTATTAGAATTAACATAATCATGATTAATAGACAATTAACATTATGAATAGTAATGTACCCATATGATTATTAATTCGACCCTTATGAATAGTATTATCACCCATAAAAGTATAAATAAAATTTGGTTCACAAGATAAATACAATACTGTTTACATCATGGCTGATATAAGAAACCATTAGTCCAAAATCACATGAACTTATTAATATTAATTGTCACAATAATAAATAATACTTATTTTCTTAAAAAAATATAATAATGAATATAATATTGAGAAATCACTCCTCTACTCAACTATAAAATCCACCCTCATCCCACTCTTCTCCTCACTCCTCTAAGACTTAAATCTTCTCAATGTGCTACCAAATACTCTTACCTAGTCCCTCCCAATGTCCAGGAGCACTTGTTATTTCTAAAAACCCAAAAACCCTTCCCATAATAATATTCTCAAGGATGTGTATTCAAGAGGTAATTCCACACCATTTTTTATTCAAATTCATTTCAGGTTCCTTTATTTAGTTATTATCTACTAACCTCCTCTATCCAATTTATATTGATACCTCCAGTATCATCTATATACTAGAATTATATAATGTTAATGTGATAACAATTATCTATCTCCTTACTCTATCTCTCTTTTATTTTATAAATGAAATCATATTTTGGGAGGTTTCAACTTACAACCTTCGTGAACGAAGAAGATTTATTCATTAATTTCCTCATCATGACTGGTCATGCAATAGTTTTTATGGATTAACCTGATTCAATAATATTTATTATTTCTTTTGAAATTATTTTGGAACCATCATAGATACCAGATATTAAATAATAGAAAAAAACTAGTTTGTTGTAATCGAAAAACCGCTAAAATCAAGCTAAAAGATTATCATTAACATGCCCTATAATGATTCATCCTCATATCATATAACCAAATCACATGTATAACCATTTAAACTTTTTAATTATCATTAATAACATGAAATTACAATTTTTAATAATTATAAACATTATACTTGAACACCATTACTCATAGTCTAGCGAACAGATCATGAATATCAAGTAAATGAATACTCTAGAACGATGAAATTCAATCTTATAAATTATCAATAAATCCATAAATGAACTTAAAAAAACTATAATGAATCAAATACATTTAGAAATTTTTCTTAATTAATTAATTAATTAATTTAATTTGACTATTTAGGATATTAAGATCAAGTGAATAATACATTCGAGCATAAGGTAAGGGGTGTCTAATCTCACTATTATTTTTGAGAGATTTCTATTATTCGCGACTTATTTGATGTGTTCAGTGTATGTATTATAAATCTTGCTACATAATACAATTATTATATTTATAAAAATTGTATTTAATGATCCATTTGATGATTATTTTTTGGTAGTATGATTCGATTGATTATGATATAGTAAGGGAATTCATCTCAATTTCCATTTCTTTAAGACATACCCAATATTGTGCACCTAAATTTGTTATATGGTGCATATACAAACCTTTTGAGATAATTTTCAAGTGAAATTAAATTCCTATTATATATCCATATTCTTGTATAATTGATATGATTTTTTATTAGCTTTATACAATTTTACATATAGTGTTTATTTTGAATGTTATTTTAACTATGGAAATAATGATGAATATGTATCCTCTAATCAATAATGAAATTGATATGGAATATTTTCTTTTAATTAATTCCCTTTAAAAGAATTATTTTCTCTTATAGTGATGGTAGATTCCCACTATAGCCACTCGATGCATTGAAAGTTCTCATGAGACAAAACAGTTGGCGATAAAACATCGAGTTTGTTTCTAAAACATAATGAGACTAGTCTCTACCCAGAGACAAAATCCATCTCAATGGTATGATAGTTCATGTTTTAGATACACGATTCCCAAAAAAAACTCACTTTATCCAATATTAACTTTTTACTATCAGTGAGGTTTTATCCATGACAAAAACTATGGATGCACTTTCATTCTCAGTTTATTAATGGCATGTGTTTTTCAATTATTCACCATGTCATATTGATTATTTATAATTAATGATGATTCAATTACTATTATTTTAAGCTTACACTATTGGAAACACTCACTGAGTATTTGAGGGATAATGATGACTACCCCCACCCTTAATAAAATACATAAGAAAATTTAATAATTTCCCCAATTTAAATTCTCTACATCCTAATTAGTCTAGTTCCCCTATATTGTTGATGGCCCACAACCATCCAATGTTGGCTCACTGGCTATCCAGTGGAATGTTTTCATCTTTTAGTCGACTACTAAATATTGCCTCTCCTAGCTTGAACACCTACGAATAAATTTTTATTCTTTCAAATCCTCATTGGCTCCCTTTTCCTATCAATTAATATCAAAATAAACAAGTAATATGGGATCTTTCCTTTGATAATTTTGTTTGAATATATATTCAATCCCCAATCCCCAATCCCCATCATCAGAGCCAAAATTCAAATTTAACATAAAATTATGGCATGACTAAGACATAATGTTTTTTTAGTTCGAAACCTCCTAAGGAATATTTAAACATTTATCTACATAGACCCTACATCTTAACTACCCCAAGCTCCCATGTGCTGAACTTTTAAGATCATTTACAAGGAAATATCACATTTTAACAACAAAACCAATGACCCATTATCATATCAAAACCATTCTTGGAAATTTAATTTTCTAAATTAGTGATAAATTTAGTGAATTAAATCATTTCTTTCAAATATATAATTGAGAACATTATATATATAAAAAAATCATACATTCATTTAAGAAACTCTCACATATCATGCCAACATCATCTATTAAAAATCATTTCATGTGAAACCACCAATTTTTGTTATAAAATAATTATGTAATTAAAATCACTTATATCCACATTCCAACCCCAATGGAGTCAGTCCACTTATTGAAATATTCATTTTAAATCATGGTCGTTAAATTCTTATATATAGAATATATATTGGAAAACCACCATCTTACTTATAAATTCCCTAAAGACATATACTTTTCATTATAAAAACTTTTTTAACCCAAATCCGGTCAAACAATTCTGGAACCATATTCCAATTTAATTAAACATTTCTAGTGTAATTTTATATCACAGGGAATATAAACCATTTCTTGATAATTGGAATAAAACCACTGATAACTGACTATGATATCAATGGGAAACATTTAAACATATTCGGAATAGGTCATGATCATTAAAAAGATTCTTATCATGAATGGAGATCCTCTTAGATTTCATGAATCATGTTTTTTCACATAATTTAGCAGAAGAATATAAGAACCTACCTCAAAATACATGGGATGTAACTATAATGATTCTATGACGTGTCTCCTTAAACGGGGGATATAAAACCCAAAAATATGGATTCTGATAAAATTCAAATAGATCTAGATACCAAATTATAACCAATTCAAAAAACTAGATACATTTATAAATTCCTTAGGGTTATTTTGGAGAAGAGAATATCAAGAAATATTATGGGAAGGAGTTTGAGAATATTTAAAACAAGGTGGTCTTGGGATATCCATGGGATAACCTTGGGAAACAAGATTTATCAGAGATTGAACGAGTCTTATAAATCATATGAGAAGTTAAAAGAGAGTCCCTCCTAGATTCCTTTGTGTTTTTTTAGAATCATAGTAGAGTAGGAGGAATTTATCTTTGAACCAGAGCAGGGGATCATCCGAATTTACAAATAAAAATATAGGTGTATATCTTGGTTAGACAACATAGTTTACCGACAAAAGTTCCAACCAAGATAAAGATATTGGATTGACTGTTATATTGATGATGGTTTCATATCATGATTCAAATAACTATTTTCCACACTTTTAGGAAATCTGTGACCATTAAAAGAAAACAAATGATTAACAGGGATACTTATATAGTTTCAGTAACTATTCACCAATAATGTATAAAACACTATCTAAGAGTTACAGCAGTCACATGTTTAGCCAGAGATATCATGATGTTTTATTACACTATTACTATCCATGAAAATGAAACATTACATGGCCAATAAATCATGCTTGATTTCCCCTACAACAATGAATAGTTTTAACTAATGATGTAGTAAACCTAAACTAGGAAAAATACCTTAATTTAAAATGTTTTACACCATGAAACCCTTTTAATTCTCATATATTAAAATGGAACCTAAATAAAATAATAAAGTGTAATGTGATTTTAACCTATATAATGAGTATGATAGGAAGGCTTAACCACTTAAATGATTAAATGAACATTGTTGGAACAATGAATAAAATTATAATTTTGGATTTAACCCTTTTGAAAGGATTTATTTATAACGGTTATTTTCTAGAACGAGATGGAAATTGGATCAATGGAGATAATGGGTATCTATAAGTTGATGTTATGATGGAAGTTGATGATGGTGAATGTGTAATTTAATTCATGAATACCCAACCCATATGCTGAATTGTAGAAAGATTTTCTACTTGCATAATATTAACTATAAAGAAAACGATTACGAATATCTTGGTGGGTTTTAAAGAGTATGTAACATTATTCTAGAGTGAAAAGTGTGATTATATGATATTCATTAATAAATCTCCATGATTTTGTAATTTTGTTGTGGGGTTTCATCTTTAGACCAAGAGAAGATAGAGGGTTTCCCATGTAAATCTAAATATTGTGGGGATTGGTTACATAGATTTGAGGGTGGTGGAAATATATTAATTGAAAATTCTATATTATAAATATTACACACCTGATCACATTATTTATAATGAAATATTTTAATAATTAATTTTTTTATATATAATGACCATCAATGACTCTTTTGTAAACAATATTTTCTTATAAACAATATATATGAATTATATTGTTTCGTGTTCTATATATTTTATTTCATTCATCCATATTTTTTCTATAATGGTAACTGGATATCATTACAAATTTTCATGATACATCAGTGATTTATTTTAAGATCTGGAAATTTTATTCATGTTCTAGAAAACTAAAAATAATTTTTTATTGTTCCGTAAGTGATGTTTGAGAAGAAGTTTTGGAATTTAGGATCTACACACTACTCCAAAAAAATATCACGTGTCATTCTAATCAGTGTGAATTATATAATTTTATTAATATTTAGTTTTAATATTTTTTGGAGTAAAATATTTAATAATGATTTACACATTGATTATTGAAAAGTACACTATTTAGAAAAAAATTCATTGGTTCATATATATAAAAATAAAAATTAATTTATCACATCATAACATGACTAGATTTTTATCTAATAAAGGATGAGTTTCATATAAAAAAGTCAATTATTGATATAAATAGTAGAGGGAGATCTTAATGAATTAGAAAATAATACATTATATTTAACGTTCATATAATAAAGAACTATCCTTCAACGGTTCCCTGGGTATTTTGGTGGTTATAATATACATAATTATAGTTTTGATTATATTATAATAAAATTTTATCTACCATGAAATAGGAGTTATAAATTATTATAATTGAATTGAAGTAATCATATTATTAAGAATTAAATATAATTTAGAAAATATATTTCTATGAAAGGGTATTATTAGGTATTTAAAACTTATTTCTAGTGAGAAAAATGTATCTATAAACTTATTTAATTCTTTTTATTGAAAAATATTTTTCATGATTTAAATTTTAAGCGGTTTTGTATTATATTCTAAATGGAATTTTTATGGGAAATATTATGTACTCACAATATAGAAAAAATAATTACATGAATATTATATATAATATAAATTATGAGTAATAGATAGAAATGTCATTAAAATGAATCTAGTGCTCCAAAACCTCATGAAAAAAATTTATAATGAAATTGTTTTTGTAATTATGGAAGAAGACATTATTATAGTAGATATTTCATAACATTAAATGGGAAAATTAAAGCTCTTGATAATGCTTATAAATAAATAACTATTTTTATTACAATGTTAAATTTAATTATAAGAACATCGTAAGAATTATATAATATATTCAATTCAACAATTTATGTTAGTAGGACAATTTTCATAGTATAGAGAACATATATCAAGAAATTAAAAATAAACAATAGAAAAGATGTATTTTTTTAAAAAATATTTTATCCTTATGTACTCATAAAATTTATTTATATTTAATATTTGTAATAATTTTATTTAATGTCTCAATGAATGAAATCCCTTAATTTCTATTCAACTTAAAGTGAAGGATGAATTAAAATCTTGTGATTGTAAAATGAATGAAAATTGATTATAATAAATGATATTTCTCTTTAATAATATTATATGATATAATAAATGAATGAATAATTAATAACTGACCCATATTACATTTCTATTGGTTATGAGAATCAAATAATGCAAGGGTGATTGATTTCAATATTGTTAACCATAGCCCATTCCGTACCATTATTCATACCTCCAGCCTCTATCACCTCTCATAGATCTAAAATATCTCCAAGAAATATAGTGTACTTATTAAATTAACCTATTTTATTCTCTCCAAGATTCATCCAAAAACATGAATTTAGACTATGTTGTGAGAGATCATTGTTATACAGATAAGTGAGCCCCGAAAAAATGAATGCATCTATACGAGGGTGTCTTTCTTGATTTAAGAGGTGGTGGTGGACTATGATGATGTATCTTGACCATTATGTGGTCTCAACAACATAAAATAAATCTATATAAATTTTTTAGCCAACCTTAGTCTCTCTATGATGCACCAAGGTACCTACATTTTCTACTCTTCTGTTTTTGAGATCAGTTCGGTATGTGAAGCATATTAGATATAAAGAATATTGTGGAATCTGCTAGATTTAATATATTCTTCACATTTTTTAATTGAATCCAATTAATACATATAATTAAAATTCATAGTGAAATATGATATTTATTATAATTTTTGAATAATTTGGTTTTTATATTTAAAATATATCAATTCACTATTTTTATCTATGTTTTTAAATTCATTAATTATATAACAAGACAAGTCATTGTTGCTTCATCTCATAATTTAATGGAAATAACTAATTTTAGAATAAATTTTAAATTTTGGACAAGTTTAAGAGGATATATAAAATTTTGAGAGATGAAATCAAATTCAATCAAATTCATGAATTTTATATATTATCCAAAAACATTTAATAATGCTTCAATACTCAAGATTTAGTTAATTATACTATCTAATATATAATTTAGGGATTTTGTCATTAAAAACATCTATTGGAATTAAAATTTATTTAAAATATCCCGTATTACTTATCATGTATGTTGATTATTTTCTTACATATACAATTGAATTATAATTATAGAAAATATCATATTCTTATTTAATATGTAGGATGATTATTAACATAGATATAATTTAATGATGAAAAATAATGTTATGGTTTTCCTTTTATATATGATATAAAATATTCATCATATTCTGTATGATGCTGAAAATTTATTTCTCAGAGGGAAACATATTACATATTACATAATATTTTAAAATATTTTTTTGGGTTGTGTTTTAATAAATAATGTCAGCTATGAATTTATAATTTATTATATTATAAAATTAGAAGGTTAAACTATCATAATTGTTTTCAATGTGAACTAGTATAAATCTTGTTAAAGAGTAAGATTAATGAATCCAAAAAATATAGTGTTTTTAATGAAGATAATGGTTCCAAAAAGATAAACAATACCATTTTTGAGGATCCCTCATTATGGTAATACTACTAATGTCGAAATGATTCCATTATATTTTCAAATATTGATAAGATTATATTTCTATATGTAATAAATAAAAGGGAACCCAATAATATAGGTGGGTTTATGATGGAAAATTCCGGATCTATTCATGATCATAATAATTTAACAGATGATTGAACTGTTTTTACAAGTGGAATTTATTTGTGACCTAATATAAAAAATAAGTGCATGATTTTTAATGAATATGGACTACCCCATACACAATTTAAAGGAAAATATTTTCACATAAAATCAAAATGGTCATCCCATGAATTTGTGAATACAATTTCCATTGAGATTCTACACCCTAATGGTGTAAATATAATTATGATTATGATAATGTTCTAATGTGTGTCCAAGGATTATAATACTTATTTTAATTTTTTATAATATTTTTATTTTTTTCCCATACAACATGTAGTGAGAGAAAAAAATACATTTTAGAGATTGTGAAAGTTGTGAGGATAACCTTTTATTGTTCCTTATTTTTTATTAATATTAATATCATTTTATTTTAGTTCATATTGGTTACATTATTGTTTTATTTAATTCAATATGTTACGTTTTTGTTTATATTTATTATTATTTAAAACTTAGAGTGGTATAATATATTCTACAATAACATTCATACAAATATTTAATGAAATGTTTTTGGTTATGTATTGATGTATAAAGAGATCAATGTTAAGAATATAGAAGGAAGTGGATTAGTCAATATTCCCTATCCATTATATCACTTTATTGACTACTATATTATTATTATGGGAAGATATAGTTACTACCATTCACCAACTGAGGTTATATATTCATTGGATAATAATAGTTATATATTTTAACTCTCTCGAACTACCACCTCATGATGATATATTGATAGGTTGATATTTCACTCAATGATGAAGTTCCCAATAATGTGTTAATAAATTCCAAATTAGGATACCATTACAGTTCCCAACCCACACTTTATACAATCCCATATTTCATCAATTTAGAAAAATAAAAAAATCATTCACATTTCTATAGTTTTCTCACATATATTATAATCTAGTCCCTTTTACTTGTTTTCTATAAGTTGTTAATATTTTATATATTTAACCTTCCACAGATACTCATTTTTCATATCATTAAAAAATTAAATTCATTTTTCTGTAATTTATTTTTACACCATCCCATGATATTTTTTCCAAATAAATACCTCCATTAAAAGGCTGGTGGAGTGAAAATATCATGTATATAATTTTTATATCCAATTTTAATCGAAATTATATTTTTCCTCTCTTGATTCAAAAACTATGATTTTTTTTCCAAATATACAAAGAAAATATATATTTTTTAAAATATTTTCATAGAATATAATTAAAATAGAAATTTAAAAATTCAGGTTTTCAAATTGAATGATATAATATGAGAAAACCAAAACAAAAATATAATAAATTTGTTTACAAGTAAGTTTATTAATGAAAATAAAAATATGTACATTCTTATAATATATGAAAATTTTGAATTTTGAATTTGATTCAACGAATTTTTTTAATTTTTTGTGCACTTGAAAGATAAGATAATAAATAAATTTTCATTAAATTCACATATGGGTGTTCTAAAACTATAAAATGATGTGTAGATAATGTCCAAAATAAATAAAAATACATTAAATATTATTTCAATAATGTTTATAAATATTTTTATACAGTTATACGATTGAGATATCTAATAATGGGATGATATTAAAAGAAATTTAATTTGATGGTAATTTCAAATCTTATGTATTATATGAATTTATATTGGGATTTATGGAATAAGATAAGGAATTTATGAAACAAATTTTAAGTACGGGGAAAGATTTATGATGATGTGTGTATTATGTCTGCAAAATGAAATTATGGAAAATAATTTATTTTTTTTTTAAAAAATAAAAATGTTTTCATTAATGTTATATTTTCTTATTTTCGACGCCATAAATATCATATTTCATTTTAAAATTAAAAGTAAAATAAAATGGATTTATTATAAAAATATCTCACAATTCATAAAGGATTTTAGAATTTGTAATTGGACTAAGGGTGATCATGATATATGATCCACAAAATCACCCTACATGGGTTTAAATATGAAGTTCTAACTAGTATGTTTTGATAAATATCTCTTAAGTAATCCAATTATCAAATCACCATATTAAAGGATTATGATATTTCATCTTTTAAAAAATATTATAATGAATAGTGTTATTTTTTTAGAGGAAAAAATAAATAGTAAAATAGTTTACTAAAAAATAAAAATTTAGTAAAAAATCTAAAGACGGATATACACCTCTCAATTGCACTATGGATTTGGAATCTAGAAAAAAAAATCCAAACCACTGTTTCAATTTCAATTTCATCAACCTAAACCATTCCAATAAGGTATCATATATAAAAACACCCAATTTTATCAAAAAAATTACATTCCCATCAATTGAATTATTTTCTATAACCCAATACATGAAAAAACAACACATGTAAAACTGAAAATATCCATTATTCCAAATGTATGAAATAGGAAATGATATATTGAAATTTCATAGAGATTTTATTATGAAATTTTGTCAAATAATCTTATAATATTACTTTCCTTACCATTTAAAAACACATTTATAAATGTGAGTGGCTAAAATAAGGAGTGGAAAATAAAATCATCCAACATCCAAATATAATTCATAGAAATTATAGCTGAATATGGAAGATGAGTAATAAATGAGTTATTCATATGAAAAAAGAGAATATTAAAATAAAAGTTGAATAGATCTCCAAAATTATATAATTAGTAAGTTGGTGTCTAGAGAAAAACATCCAGAGAAGAAATAAATATCCCCATTAAAAAATTAACCATTAGAATTTTATGATCAACCTCTACCATTTTACAATTATATTGTGAAATGAATGTAAATTCCTGAGTAATAAATTTAAAATGAAATTTTAGAAATTTTTATATAAGTTTAGATCTTCTAACCTCTTCATGAATCTCTAAAAAATATTCTAAATTATGAAATATTCCTAATGGAACTCTTGATTAGAAAAAACATTAATATAATGAGGTAGGGAATATTGATGAAATTCATTATCGTTGATCCAATCACAACATCAGTGAATATTTGGAAACGATGGAATATTATAATTTCATTTAAAATTTAAACTACTTACACTCAGTAAATCCTTATGATATCAAGGATTTTCAATCAATTTTATAAAAATTTCTATTGTCACATCATTATTTATTCTTTAACTCAATTTGACATGGGTGTATTTTTAATTAAAAAATTCATTTACTCCACTTCTAAAAATATTTTTAACAATTATATGTATAGAATTTATCTATCAAAGAATATTTCTAAATTTTCTGCAAAGTGTATTATAGAAACCATGATAATTCAAAAAAAATAATTTGCAAACCATCTTTGGGGAACTAATGAAAATCATAAATTTCTATAATGTTACTAAAAAATTTGAGTTTCGTAATAAAAATATCTAATTTAATATAATTGATTCAATGATGAACCCATGATAAGGGAACTAAAATTTTTATCATTCCACTGTGTATGTGTTCAATACATATGTGAAAAATCACTAATTACTTACTTTTATAAATAGAAGATAAGTTAATATCAATAATTTTTTTTAAGAAGAAATAAATGAAATAGTAATGTTTTCTCTAGCAATTTGAAGAGGTGTTATCAAATGATGTATAGAGGGAAAGCTGAATCATACTTTATCATTAGTATAATATCAACATCCAAAATTTTATTCTGTTCCTTAATATTTAATTAATGTTATTTTATCATAGGAAATCCAAATTATATTATTTATATCTATTAACATCTCCTATAAAAATAATAATGAGTTTACATTTATTTTTTAAGAAAATATAAGTACATTAAGATGAAATTTATGAGGTATTAATATAAGATGCTATAAAAACTGTATATGTCGGTTTTTACAATTGGATTACTCTAAACCCCCAAAAAACCATTGAGAAGTCATAATAAAACAACTATTAATCTAGTTATGTAAGATATAAATATCTTTATAGAAACTAGATTTATTTAGATAATTTTAATTTCTTAGTGAATTAGTCCAATACATATACTATATATTTAATTTAGACTAACAATTATTAATAATAATCAAAATGAATAAATTCTAATGAGGATCTATAAAGAATTCTAAAAAATAAACTAAGTCCCCGGAAAATCTTAATTTCTCATTCCCATTTATGAGTCAATTTTTTAAATTTTCTATAAAATAATTAGCTATTTTTTATAAGATTTATTTTCAGGGAATTTTCGAGATCTCATTATAACATTAGACCATGAAAATAAATAAATAAATTTTCCATATATTAAATGTAATAAAATAATAATTCAAATTTAAATTTTATGTACACTATAAACATACCAAGTATTTATGATAGGTATTTATTTTCATTTTATGGTGGAATTATTTGGTGATTTTTATGATTATATTCATATGTTTTCAATTTCATAGTTTTGAAAAAATATACAATGATTTTAAAACTTATAATGATATTAATCTATAAATGAATTTTATAATATTTAATTTATTTTTTAATAAGATATTATAGTTTGAAATCTATTTCCATTACCACAGATTGAGGTTAAGAAGTCTATATATAAAGATAGTAATGAATCGACAAATAAAACCATTCATATACATTAGAATATATTTAGATGACATGCATTTTTAATAGTCGATTCATAATGTTTTTAATATGATTTATAGCCCATTATCTTGTATTTTTTTCATGATTCTTAATTTACATTTAATTATCATTATTTTAATGCATATAATGATATAATGTATAAAATTACCACACAATAAGACATTAATCCACATTATTGAATGAAAACATTCGAGTTTCTCTTTGATGCATGAAACTATACTTTTAGACTAGTTATATAACTATAATTTGACTAGAAACATCAAATTATTACTAATTCTTAAATAACACTAGATATAGCCCAATGAAAATTTTAACCCTAACAAAAAAGTGTTTATATAAATGGATTTTACATTAAAAAAATCATATCATATTTCCATTGTTGAAGTATTTCTATTTGATCTAATCATATTGTAGTTTGGAACCTAACGATGAAGGATTGATCAAATGTGAAATTGGTAAGATGAATTTTTTGTATAATAAGTTTTTTTAGTTACTTCATACAAAAGGGTAGAAGAACTCAAGATGAACATCACTTATTTTGGATGTGAAAAAAATATTACATATAAATTATAGACTAAGATCCCATTAATTAATTCATCATAGGATGAAAAACATATTTAAATTTGTTATAGAGCCATGGTACATATCAATTTAATAATGAATTATAGCATCTCATTTTACATAAAATCTACACCCATAATAAATTTTTTTTCTTAATGTTAAATATATATTTATTAGTATTATTTATTCCTTATAATAATTTTTAATGTTTAATTGACTAGGATAATTATTCCGAAGATCTGGGTAAATTTTATTTTAGATGGTTATCATACAGTAGAATGTAGTGGAATATTTTGAACTAAATGAAGGAAAAGAAAATTATTAAAATAATTAATTAACTTGAGAAATATGTATAATTATTTGAATTAATTTTGTAAAAAAAATTCACGGTCAACTTACATGGAATGTATTAATGAAACAACCAAATTCTCAATGGTCAATGATTTTTGGGAAAGAATTTCAGATTATGAGTAGATTTTAGAAGACAGTTTTATATGAAATTTCAAAATTCATTCGACATTATAGAGTGCATTATGTTTTATAATAGGATGATTAGAAGGGAACCAAAATGTATTATTCTCTTTTTTTAGTCATTTTAATAAATAATATCATTTAATGATTTTTAATTGCAAACGAAAATTTTAAATACCATGATTTTTTTAATAAATGAGTTGGGATTTTTTGAAATATAGGAATTTTCCTATATAATATAAACAGTGTGCTATCCTCAAATAAATGGAAAATATAAAGTGTAAAATATTTTTAATAATATAATTTTGTTAAAATCAATGACAATAAATTATAGTTATTATAAAAAAATTATGGGGGAATCATTATGAGATTACCAAATAATATATAGAGCCTTTATTAGAATGTATATATAATGAATAATTATGATATTATATATTTAAGTAGAATTGATAGAACATAATTATTACTTTACAGTGATGGAGATTAATTATGGCCTTGAATTTAGGAGAAAAATTTAAATTCTGACCGATGAGCTAGTGGAATTCAAAATTGAAGACTTTTTGGATTGCATTTTTTATAAATAATTAACATTGGTTTAAAATAATAAAAAAATAATACAATGAGAATTCCATCCTGGAGAAAATATTTCAGATTATTAACAAATATTGAATCTAATGTCAAAAAAATTTCTAAATATAGATACCCATTTACTATCATATATTCACAAATTATTTTTGTTTGTGTGCATTATAAAATAAATAATGATAATCCCATTATCTACTTATTCACAAAAGCTGAAGAAGTATTTTTGAAATATACTATAAAAATTGAATAATGTGATCTTCCTCCTATAACTATTCCACCATTAAATTCATTAGTTTATACACCTTCTTTATATTATTTTATTTAACCCATAATTCATTATTTATTAATATGTATTTTTTATTATAATGACATGATCATATTGCATCATTCATGAATTTGGGGGGGGTATTATTATGGCATGACATTAGTTTTTGTAATTTATAATTTTTATATTCCATTATTTTTTATTTTTTTGAATATTTTTATTCTTATGTGGTTTGAAAAATATTGAACTGGATTATTATAACTATTGAGATCATGTCTCATGACTGTTTATTTTCAGGATCCAATTCCATAATGATAACAAGATTTAAATAATGAAATAAAATTGTGTAAATTTTAAAATGATCACAATTTCACATTAAATGACATTAAAATCCATGAATAAAAACTGACTTATGAATTCCATAACATGAAATGCTAAAAAAATGATTAAATCACTCACTAATGAGGAATTTAAAAATCTATAAAAATTTGATACAAAAGTCCCACATTTATTAAGATAAACAAAAAATTCACAAAAAACCAAAACATATTTTTTTTATATTAAAACCTTCAATCATTATATATATGGCTTTAGTATTTATTTTTGTCATTAATTGTATTTGGATAACCGTTATATCAATGATAATCATTATTTTTTCTTTCTATATTAATGTGAAATATGTATTCAATAGGAATACATTAAAATTATAGTTATTCATGCACACTATAAAACTAAATCTATATACATGTATCTCTAGATGTAAATTTCATGACTAAATAAAAAAATAGTTTTCTGAGAGGGAGTTAGTTTTTCACATAATGAAGTATTTTGAGCTAATTATGAATTAAATAAGAGGAGAAAATGTTTTTTTAATATTATTTGACTGATTATGTTTTTTAGAATAATTTTTAAGATAAATTTTGTTTAGGGATGTAAATTATAGCATTTGTTCCAAAAACATATTTTAAAAAAATAATATATATATATATATATATATATTCATATAGTGATTAGTCATTTCAATGATGGGTATGGATGTTCACATGAAATTTTGAAATTCAAAAACCAATTTTCCTCCAAACACCAATGTCATTGCAGAATTTGATATAAAATGTCTAATTGGAACATTTCAGAATGTATATAAATAAATATATATGCTTTTTGGATTTAGAATAATGATGTGGATTTAACTATAATATCAAGACAAGATATATATTGAGTTACTTCTAGGGGATACCTATATTAAGTATAAATAAATACAGTCAATAATTTTACATTAATAATTTCTAAACCACTATATTTCTAATACGTTTTTCTATCACATAAATGATAGAATTCAATGCGACTTTAAAAGAGATATATATTCAAAAACATACATTAAACCCAAAACCATGTTTTAATGATTATGAAATATTATTATTTAAATATTAAAATTATAAATTAGACATTGAATTGGGTGTATCAATAGGAGTAATCATTTATTCAAACATGTATATAAATTTCCTACTCTATACAAATGTATTCAATAATTTTTATAATATATGACGTAAATTTTTATTATAGACATTTAGGCTTCAAACATAAATTTTCATCAATAATGGTATTTATCTATTTTTTACCTCATATTATATTCAATTTATTTCACGTTTAAAATTTTATTTCATATATATGATATCAATATTGAAATAAGTATATCAAAAATATCATATAGTGAACATTTCAAATGTTTCGAGAAAATGTATTATTTGAGGAATAATTAATACCCAAAAATTTTATAGAATGTTTTCATTTATTTTAAAGTAACTAAAATGTAAAATTTTCAAATTTATTTATATTTGTATATTATTGGTTCCTTTTTATTATTTATTATCCACTTATTGTAATTGGTGTAGGCCTGAGAGGAGTAAATTGGAAAGTGAGGTGATTTTTTTAAAAGGAAACAAATCAAAGAGATTCTATAAAGATATGAAAAGTCACATAAGCAAGAAAGTATAACAACGTAAATATATTGTAAATTTAATGTTTTTATAGAATTTATTTAAGCATATGGGATGTTTAAAAAAAGAGATTAATCAATTACATGAAATAAAATATTAATAGATTTAACCAATTGATTAAAAATAATTAATCAATGTATGAGGATGAGATTTCAAAAAAAATTTGAATATTAAATTTATTATTCAAAAATATTATTGATCATGTAATTAAAATGATTAATGATAAATCTATTTTGAATATAAATAAGAATAAATTAATTACTAAAATAAATATAAAATTTGTAATTATGATGATTATGAGAATGTTAGGATATGATCATGATAATTTTAATATGATTAGAAATAGAAAATTAAGTGATATGTTTATAAATTTAAGAATTTCCATGTTATGTTATATGTGTTTAAATGATTAAATGATGATGAAATGAGGAAAGTAAAGGAGGGGGAGAAAACTCTATTTGTTAATGGAGTTGGTAAATAGCTCGATGTTACCCTAGATCTCCTACCCTTGGTTGAGAAATTTCTATATTACTCTATTGATCTGAATAGTGGCCATGAAACATCTAACCTTTAATTTTGGTAGTTTTAGTAAGAGAACCACTTTGTTGATGATGATCGCTAAATTTTTTAGTGTTGAGAATCTATCCTTTACAATACATTTTTATGAACTGTGTCCATTAATTTTATAGTGGGATGTATCATCATAGAAGGAGATGAGAAGGGAAAGAGTTAATTTGTATAAATCCTTTAAAAACCACACTCATATGTCTCAGTTTAAAAATATATAGATTGGGGATGATAGGTAGACATATAATGTAGGATGAGTGTCTTTCATTAAGGAACATACATATAATTTAAAATATACTTGTTGATTCACTACATGAAGTATAATGACATGATCATTGAATCTCTTCGATGAGAATTCCATCAGTAGAGAGGGATTTCATAATTATAGTGATTTCTCAATCTATTAGTTTCATTATAATTTTATATATTCATTAATGATGCTCTATTTGTAATCCTTTAGAATTTGTGGGATTATTAGGGTAATTGGAGTGTTGAATTCCATCTTTAATTTCATTTTGAAAAAAATGATAGTAGTTTAACCTATAATTAAATGAACACAATTATGTTTGGAGAAGCTTGAAATCCCCTACAACATAGTTTGTTGAAATATTTATATTTTTAATTCATCAAAAATAGTGTGTTCTATTGGAATGTTCTTCTCCATTAGTCTATGTTGAACAAAATTTCTTTTTCATGGACATGTTGATAACTAATCATCATAATTACCATAACTTTATTCAACATTTTTAAAAATATTATGGATCAATAATCTATGATCCACCATGGTTTTCCCCTCTTTATCTTGGTAACATTAGAACCTCTATCGAGGTTAAGGATAAAAGGAATGTTCCATCTCATTATCCTTAATGAATATATATTATGGGGATCCAAATGAAATGGTGTAAGCCATGTTGAATATCATTTTCAACAAACAAAAAAACACACTCTCTTTATCATTTACTTAATCCTTTATTCGTTGAATTCATTAAAACAATTTTTTCTACATTATATCTTTAATGATTCATAAATTCCATAAATTAAATCATTAACAAATCAATTTTTTCATTGACATCTGCATTAAGAATGAAGTACGAATCCATGAATGCTTTGATTTTTTGATATGATAAAATGAAATATTGCTATGATATTAAAGATCAACTGAATACTTCAATCTTGATGAATTATCATCCAATAATATATTGAATTTTTAAAATTGAAATTCACAAAAAATAAACGCTTACAACAATTTAATGTGTATTTTTTATCCTTGAATCGTCACTTGAAATACATAGGTACATAAATCAGCATTTTTTATGATCACAAACAATCAGAATATATAAAATATAAATTCAAAAAAAAATTTATATATTCCATAAAGAAATAAAAATGTATATATAAAAATAAAATTTGGAATATAGTATTTAAAATACAAAAAAAAAATTCAATACATGTTACATTTGTGGACAATAAAAAAGTTCCTCTAATGATTATTTGTAGCCTCACTTTTTTTTGGACCTGATGAAAATTCGGAAGTAAATTGAATTTTTAGTTCAGTAGATGGTACATTTTAAAAATAGAGAATCATAGAGGAATTATGAGATTTGGAACAATTAAATTTGTTTCTTTCATACATTGTTTAAGGCATGAGAGTTGTCTTAGGTGTTATGACATGTTTCAAGAGCACTGGACCCCGAAACATCAAACTTGGGGAAGGGTGATAGGGTAGAACAATTTTTCTAAAATAATGGATCCCCCAATAAAATCTATGAGAATGATCCAGTGGACCTAGAGGAATAAGAAATTTAGGTCTAACCATGTAAGAGGAGCTAAATAGTTGTGCACCTAATATCATTTTTCATAGTAGGGAAATTCATTATTTGCACATTGGTTCCAAAATTGTGTGCATAAACCTGCCATGCCTCTTTCATTAGTATTATCTTAAGAACATTTGATGCATGATTTGGAAAACTATGAAGCCAAACTATTTTAAACATTTAATTGGTTAAATATTCCTTCTTACCCACAAGCCATTAAATTTTGTCTCCCCACCTTTCCTTCTCGTCGTTCTCGAGTAGTGTAAATTCCCACACAAACCTCTACCCTCCTCCTAGGTATGGAGGGATCTCCTCTATCTGCTATATGTTTCAAGCATAATCAGGTTTATTATATGTCCCTCTGCGAATCTAAAACTCATATTCTTTCTATTATTATTTTCCCTCACCACGAGAAATGATTTTGTGGTGCAAGGTAGTTCTCCTTATTTTCTGGGTTTTCGTCCATTACATTGATTTCTCTCAAACCATACCAAATTGAGGATTGATATTGGATGAGTACAGTTTCCTATGGGTGAGTTAAGTGATCTATATATTTTTCCTCAATGTTTTATTTATTAATAATAAATTCCATTGTTCCATGCATTGGTAATTCCATGCTATGAATCCTCATTATTAAATTATATATATAGAACATAATGACCAAATTATTGTATCGCATATACATTTTTCTTTAATTTGTAATGGTCATTGATCTCATTTTTTAAACCACCCTTATGGGTGTGTACCTTGGATTCCTGAATTAATTTATTATATCCAATAAAATAGGTTATTGATGTGTGTTATCATAGAAAATTAACAGGTTGGTTAATTAGAATATGAAATTGTGTAAAACTCCACCATATTATCTCCTAGTGATCTACCACCATCATAGGCATTGAAACATCCTCTTATTAAATGAATTTGATGAAATTCGGATTGGTAAGCTTACTAGGCTATTTAATACCTCCTACTTGTATCTTCACTGGGGGGGGGGTCCACCTAGACTTTGTATATTAAATTGATGTCTGGAATTTTTTAATAGCATAAAGGACAAATTAATGAATTAAAGTATGAATTGTAGGTAAGTTCCATCTTTTAGTGTCTTAGAATTTCGAAAAATGGAATATTTATTACATGTCCTCTTGTCTTGTTATAATTCAATGATGAATTCTATTTCCCCTCTCATATTGAATTTATGATATATATTAGGGATTCTCCTTCAATTGACCCCCAATATAATAGGGTTAGTATATGTAATGTTTAATAACATGGACTCCTTCAAATTGTACATAAAAATTGAAATTAATTATGAATTCCTTGAGAGATACTAGGGTTCCTCTTTTATGAAATATAAGGATGAGATCAAAGGTTATTTAATTTATAGTGAGCTATCAGAAGTACTTGGTATTCCTTGGACATGCTCACTTTGAGGATTTTTATACCTCATCATGAGTGATAATAGTTCCTTAAGGGAGACACCATGGAAGGTCTTATTGGGTATATGATTATACTAGTCCATGTGTGTTATTTAGTCCCCTATTTTTGATACCGAGAATAGACATAGAGGCCTTTTATTGACCTTGAACAACTCCATGAGTTATACATGGGATTCCATTTATGGATTGCATTGGATAGACTCTAACTTTATTTAGTAGTCACTATGCCCTTGGATCAAAATTTGGTATTCCATATTCTATTTCCAAGGATGGGATCATGTTTCTTCTTATTGAATTCAAATGGTGGATTTTATATTAAAACAAAAATAATTCAAAACATTTTCCAAGGTATACATCTTCTAAGAGAAATCCCATGACTGGGATAAATCCATCTCTTGACACATGTTCGGTTATCCCCCATATTAAACCTTTATCTTATCTATATAGACTCACATATTTCTAGAGGCATTCCATATTATATAGAACTAGGTATTTTCAGATTTTTTCCCTTTAGGAACCAAAAATGACTTGTTTTATTTAATTTATTTACTAATTTACCTATTATAACTTCACACTACTACATTTTATATTCACAAACTACAATATGATTTAGATGTAATTGGTGGTGGCCTACTGAGTATATCTCACACCCTGATTGAGATTCCCATTCACATGGGCACCCAAGTAGATAGCATGTTCATAGGTCATTGGATTATTTATTAGGCTACACATCATACTTGGTATTTAAGAGAACTAGATAGATATTGTACATAGTATTATAGTGGAGTTAGCCTATGATATTTTATTCATTTTGCTGCACTAGGATATATTGTGTTTTAGAACCTACTGCATTTTCTTAATTTTGATTATATAAAATCACATGGAAGTGCATGAATGGTCGTATTTGATGCTGGAAATGTTTATTTAGTTATTATATTTATCTTTCATATCTTTTTATTTTACATATTCTTATTTCTACGACTATCTGTTGATAATTTCATATTACACCAATGTACTTCTTTGACCATGATGGTATAGCCCCCCCACACCATGACTACATTAGACCCTCGTTGATAGTCAGCAGCTTCTAGAATCTTGGTAGACAAACTTGACAGAATGTGGAGAGTGTTCCAACTACTAGTTTCATTGTCCGTCAGGTAGGGGCGTTACAAAGTGGTATAAGAGACATTTTCATTTTTGTTGTCTTACTATTTTGGGATGTTAGATAGGAGATATGGAATGTTTTGGTTCTCAGTAAATAGATTTTTTGGGTGTAACCAAACCAAGAAAGGGGAAAATTTCTATTGTAAAATGATGGGATTTTTGTTATTTCTTTTTTTCAATAAAATATATTACAATTTCACCTTGAGTGATTAGAGTAATTACACTTCTTACAATTTTATAATATTTACAATATTTTACCCTCGGATTGGTAAACAATGTATGTAGTGTAACATACATAATTATTGTGTAAAGTCCCAGAATTTCCATGTAATGTTTTTTTAAATATATGATAATTTTACAAGTCTACAAAAATTTACAGCACGTAATTTCGAGGCCCGGAGTTCCCGGAATGAATTTCTAAACTTTATTTCAGGTACGTTCAGTAAACGTGTGAGTGGGTTTTTCTACCTTTTAAATTGTTGCTCAGAATTGAAATCTGAGGGCACCATTGAACTCACAACACTAGTATTCGCTTAAGAAGACTTTCACCTCGATTGTAGTTGGTCGAGGGTGAAAGTTAATTTTTTGGGTTTTTCGTGAAAAGAATAATATAAAATAAAGTGTGTAACGTTTTATTTTATTTTGTTTTGAAACTCACATGTAGATGTTTAATAGGTGGGGACCACCTGAATTAACCTCCCATGGGAGGTTATGGTGGTGGGGACCACTCGAGCCTAACCTCCCATGAGAGGTTATGGTGGTGGGGACCACCTGAGGCTTAAACCTCTTGAACTCCCCTCTTAAAGAGGGATAAACCTTTCAAGTCCCCATGTAATGTGGAGGAGCCTCTTGAGCTTCCTCCACATTAATTGTGCCAATGCCATACATTAATATTTCCTACATGTGTGTCTGTGTGTGCCAACATAATTTCTTCTTATGTTAAATTATATGGGAACCTCTTTCTTTTTGTGGGAAAAGGAGAAGGAGAGAACTCTTTGGAGAATCGTGGAGAATCTCATCCTCCAACGAGGAATGCTTTCACCGATGAAGAATGCCTTATACTTCGAAGTACCAGTGAATGAGCTCGGGATCAGAGGGGTGTGGTGGGTGTGATGAATGCCGATATCTTCAACTTCCTCCAATGTGGGACTTCTTCATCTACGATGAATCTATATCTGTACTTCCTTCTTGTGCCAACATCAACGAAAAATCCAAGGTAGGGGGTTATTATTAAATTCTTTAATTCTCTAGTTTAATTTCCTCGTTATTGGAAATCATGGAGAACGTGGATCAACCAAAATGAGTTGATCGATGATTCGTATTAAATTGAAGAGTTTTTCATTCTTGACTCCTGTTTTCATTGAGCCACTTGCTACTAATCTAACACAGAGGGTGCGGGCCCAACAAACATGGCCCAACCCCTCCACCGTTATTCCTTATTGTGTTCTTCACAATGGAAGTAAAGTGGATTACACCACGATGCCGAATGAAGAGAGAGGCCAGCTAAATTGGCTTCCAGAGAAGGCACAGCGCCATGTCGTCCATGGCCGAGCCACCACCCGAGACGCCGCCACCATCCGTAGCCGAGCCGCCACCCGCAACCTCTCCGCCCAAGCCGCCGCCACCATCCATGGACGAGCCACCGCCAGATCCACCACCACCATCCGTAGCCGAGCCACCACCCGCAACCTCACCGCCCGAGCCACCGCCGACGTCCAAAGCCGAGCCGCTGCTTGAGACATCGCTGCCATCCGCTGTCGAGCCGCCACCGTTGTCCACGACCCCGCCACACCTCCCACGGCCTCGCCGAGTCACCGACGCGGCACCGTGATAGGAGCCGCCCTTGCGACACCCCTAGGTCGAGCTGCTCTCATGGTACCCTCCACAGCCGAGCCGCCCCGCTGCCGAGCCACATTCATGGCACCCCCTGCGGCCCTCTGTGGCCCCTCACAGCTTGCCGGACCGTCCAGCGGGCTGGGCCACCTAGCATGGGCCGAGATGGACCCAGTGGGTCAAGCTGAACCCAATGGGCTAGGCCACCCAACAGGCCGGGATGGACCCAGCTGGTTGGGCCTAGTTGACCCAGACCAGGTCAGTCCGACCAAGTTGGACCGGACCCGTACCCACTACGACCCATTTACACTCTTTTGGCCATAAATTTGGCACCAGATGTCTATTTGACAAACCATTAATGGTGTTGGAAACCCTTGATCGAGACGATCCCTTTGGTATACCCCACTGTAGTTTTGGATGAAGTTGGGGAACGATCATGTGGGATCAATCACGAATTTAATCGGGCCCTTGGGACTAAAAGGCCAATAACTCACAGACTGGGAATCTAATTGACACACCATATGTTGCGTTGATACCCCTATGACATGGAGAACCTTTGAGATACATCTTTGTGGGAAATAGTTGTATTTGGAGAATCGACCACTGAATTGGGAAGCAGACTCTCCCAGAGACGAGGAAGCCTAGTGCGGAAACCCTGTAGCTGGCTGTGATGAGAACAGTGCTCCTAGCGATCCTATGCAGGTCAGCTCCTAGCGATCCATTGTGGGTCATCTCTTAGCGATTCTGTGTGGGTCAGCTCCTATAAATCCTGTGTGGTTCATCTCCTAGTGATCCTGTGTGGGTCAGCTCCTAGGGATCCTCTATGAGTCAGCTCCTAGCGATCCTGTGTGGGTTAGCTCCTAGCGATCATGTGTGGTTCAGCTCCTACTGATCCTGTGTGGGTCAGCTCCAAGCTATATTATGTGGGTTATCTCTTAGAGATCCTCTGTGGGTTAGCTCCTAGATATCCTATGCGGGTTAAATCCTAGGGATCCTGTGTGGGTCAGCTCCTAGCGATCCTATGTGGGTCATCTCCTAGCGATCCAGTGTGGGTTAGCTCTTAGTGATTCTATGTCGGTCAGCAGTAGATCCTCTTAACAGAGTAAGATGATTCAATAGATATAACTAATCTTCTATAAAACTGTACCTAAGAAATACCTAGTGTGGGATGAGTCAGTACCTTTGTGTTTCTTCATTATTGAGATAGATTACTTGATAACATTGGTATATGTATTGGCATATACCTATGTAGTATTATCTATTGTTTTCATACTTTGTGGTTTATCCTTGGTGGATTTTTGTGAGACCTTGAGGGTCTCGAGGTCCCTACTGAGTATCGTTATACTCAGCCCTAAACGGGATATGCCCACACCTTATTGTGTTGGATGTAGACAACAGACAACGCTGAATGAGGATGAGGGTACCAGGACTAGAGGTACCTCGGAGGTGGAACTAGAAGTGGCATACTGCAGAGACAACCGATCAAGAGCTGTACCTACCCTTTAGGAAGGATTCTTGGCAGGTTATCATAGGAGTTGTTCCTATTTACATGTACTTTCACCTATCCTGTACTTTCCAATTTTCCATATACTTTCTAGTTCGGCTTGTATTCTGGCCCCTTTGACTTACTATACTCACTCTGTTTACTATTCAGTTTACTTTAGTTCGTATCTAGCTATGTGCTTGGTTGTGGGTGTTATAGGTTATACAGGCAATGCATTCCCAGTTTTAGGGAATATGCCTTCGGTGCTAGTCACCAGCCCCTGGCCTATGGAAGGCGAGCTTGGGGTAGTCACGACACAGGCCCCATGGGATGGGTCGTGACAAGTTGGTATAAGAGGGAGTTGACATGATTCTCCCTCATTAAGATGGGAGTTCAAGAGGTTTAAGCCTCGGGTGGTCCCCAACACCATAACCTCTCATGGAAGGTTAGGCTTGGGTGGCCCTCACCACCATAACCTCTCATAGGAGGTTAATGTAGGTGGTCCACACCTGTGAAACATACACATGGGAGTTTCAAAACAAAATAAAATAAAATGTCACACACTTTATTTTATGTTATTCTTTTCACGAAAAACACAAAAAATTAACTTTCACCCTTGAACAACTGCCATCGAGGTGAAAATATTCTTAAGAGAACATCGACACTACAAGTTCAACTGTTCCCTCAAATTTAAATTCTGAGAATGGGTTTAAAAGATAGAAAAACTTGTTCACATGGTCACTAAATGTACCCAAAATAATTTTCAGAAATTCATTCTGGGAACTCCAGGCCTTGAAATCACACGTCGTAAATTTTCACGAAGTCGTTATATTTCTACATATTAAAAAAATTACATGGAAATTTTGGTACTTTACATTAAAAAGTTTTTCCATGAGATAGTGCAGCCACATCTTTTAGGCGAAGACCCCAGCTGCTAACTCCAGGTCATGGGTAGCGTAGTTCTGCTCATGCTGTCTCAGATGTCTAGAACCATATGCAATCTGTACTCGCTCCTGCATTAGGACACATCCGAGTCCGGTCCTTGATGCATCGCAGTAGACTACGTACTCTACAACCTTCTCTGGAAGCCTCGAGATGGGGGCACTAGTCAGCCTCGGCCTCGGCTTCTGAAAAATCTGCTGGAATTTCTCTGACCAAATGAATGGTTTCCCCTTATTCATCAATGCAGATAGTGGTGTTGAAACTGTGGATAAGTATGGCACAAGCCTCTGGTAGTATCCAGCCAAACCCAGGAATCTACGTACCTCCATCACACTCCTGGGTGGCTCTCAACAAAGTACCGACTCAATCTTCATAGGATCCACTTCTACTCTAGAATTTGAGGTGACATGTCCTAGAAGGTGAACCTCTCGGATCCAGAACTGGAACTTCGAGAGCTTACCATAAAGCTGGTGCTCCCAGAGTGTGTCCAGTACTACCTGAAAATGAGAGTCTATACTCCTGGGAAGGGGAATGTTGTTCCAGATGCACTCAGTAGGATATCTGGTATACAGCTTCTAGGCGAGGCGATGAAATAGCTGGCTACTTTGCAGATACTCTTTGTGGATAGAGAAGGATCAGTTTTCCTTTAGTCTCTTACAGTCACCCCCACTTCTCCAGTGGGTTAGGGAGGTGCAGCATGTGGATGCTGACTGCGAGGCAAGATGCGATCAGATATCCACAGGACATGCACCTGATGGATTTTCTGAAGGTGGGGAGCATGTAATCCTCTTCAGAGGACGTACCGTGGTACCAGTGTCACTTTCGGAGGAAGTGTTGAGGGAGTTCCACACATCCCCTCTAGCGGTACATCCAAGAGTGGCGAAGATGTACTAGGATCTCTGACGACTGCACTGGTGTCCAGGAATGAAGAAAGAAGTTGTAAAGTTTGTCTATCGTTTCCTCACTTTACAGCAAGTGAAGGCAAAGCATCATGTACCAGAAGGCTTGGTTCAACCTTTGGAGGACCCAGAGTGGAAGTGGGATGGGATATCCTTGGACATCGTGATAGCACTACTACAAAAATATGCTTTATCAATGCTCAAAACGGGCTTTATCAGTGCTCAAAAAGTGATGTAAAGCTCAGCGCTGAAAAAGGGGGGTCCCATTTATCAGTGCATTTTTAGCATTGATAAAGGAAGCCTTTATCAGTGCTAAAAAACGCTGATAAATGCCCTGTCTGATGCAAAAAAAAATTCTGCAGCAGCACTCCCAAACAACACCTGTAAATAATTCAGCATCTCAATAAGTATACCCATACAAAACTAACACATAAATCATAACCTAATTACACCAAGTATACCCATACACCATTGACACATAATTCATAAGTTAATTAAATACATAAAGAATTATATTCAGAATTCAAGGGGTTGAGGGGTTGTTCATGGGTTTTAGGTGGCTGTCCAAGGGGGGGAGGGGGTGTCTGGGGGGATGGGGGTGTCCAGGGGGTGGGGGGGGTCTAAGATATTGGGGGATAGTACAAGGAGGGTGGTGGTGTCCAGGGGGGTGTGGGTGTCTAGGTGGTGGGGTGGTGTCTAGGAGGGGGTGTAACAGTGGGGGGGGGGGGGGGGCTATCCATGGGTGTGTATAGGGGGGTGGGCTGGTGTTCATGGTGTCGAAGGGGCTTTCCAGGGGTGGGTGGGGTTTCAGAGGGGTGGGGGCGGTCCGGGGGGGGGGGGCTGTCTAAGGGGGTGGGGTGGTGTCCAGGAGGGTGGGATGGGGGTATCCAGGGGGGATAGGGGTGTCTAGGGGGGTGGGGGTGTCCCGGGGGTGGGGTTGGGGGTCTAGGGGGTTGGTAGGGCTATCCAAGGGGGGTGGGTTGGTGTCCAAGGAGGGGGAAGTTCAGCTGGGGGGGGGGGTGTCCAAGTGGGTGGGGGCTGTTTATGGGGTGTCCTTGGGGGTGTGTTGGTGTCCAGGGTGTTAGGGGGGGAGGATTTCTAGGGGGTGGGGGGGGGGTGTCCGGGGGGGAGGGGGGGTGCAGGGGGTTGGTGGGGCTGTCCAAGGGGGGTGGGAAGGTGTCTGGGAGGGTTGGGGTGGCCGTCCATGGGTGGGGGGGGGGTCCAGGGGGGTTGGGGTATGGAGGTGGTGGGGTGGTGTCAAAGAGGGGTGGGGGTGCGGTCTAGGGGGGGTGGTGGTAGTCCATGGGGTGGGGGGTGTCCGAGGGGGTGGGGGGGTGTCCATGGGCATGTCTAGGGGGTGGGGGTTTCCAAGGGGTTGAGGGGGCTTTCTAGGGGGTGGGGTGTCCATAGGGGTGGGGGGTGTCCAGGGGTGGGTTGGTGTCCAGGGGGTGGGGGGTCCAGGGGGTTGGTGGGGTTGACTCTTACACATCATAAAGGACCCATGGATCATTCTAATAAAGGATCAAGACAAACCGAATGCGTTTGGTCAGATTTCCGTTGGTCAGTTGTTGTTTTCACTTAAAATTGTGTCCATTTTAAATAAAAGAGAGGCCCTTTGAGTGATATTGGCCACAATGTGCCTCGGAGTGAGGTGGGGATGAATTGTAAATTCCAAAAAGGACATGTGGATTGTTCTCCTAAATGATCAATACAATTCGAATGTGTTTGGTTGGATTTCTGTAGGTCTGTTGTTGTTTTCACTTAAAATTGTGTCCATCTTAAACAAAAGAGAGAACCTTTGAGCGATATCGGCCACACCGTGCCTCGTATTGAGGTGAGGATGACTCTTACACATCACAATGAACCGTGGATCATTTTCATAAAGGATAAATACAATCTGAATGCGTTTGGTCAGATTTCCATAGGTCAGTTGTTGTTTTCACTTAAAATTGTGTCCATTTTAAACAAAAGTGAGACCCTTTCAGTGCTACCGGCCACACCCTGCCTCGGATTGAGTCGTGGATGACTCGTACATGTCCCCATTGCACTCTTGGATTGTTATCTTAAAGGATCCACACAATCCGCATGTGTTTGGTCGGATTACCGTATGTCAGTTGTTGTTTTCACTTAAAAATGTGTCCATTTTAAACAAAAGAGAGACTCTTTGAGTGGTACTGCCCACACCGTGCCTCATATTGAGGTGGGGATGACTCGTACATGTCACAAAGGACACGTGGATAGTTCTCATAAAGGATCAACACAATCCAAATGCGTTTGGTCAGATTTCCATTGGTCAGTTTTTGTTTTCAATTAAAATTGTGTCCATTTTAAACAATAAAGAGACCCTTTGAGCGGTACCAGCCACACCGTGTCCCGGATTGAGGCGGGTATGACTCATTCACATCCCCAAAGGACCCATGGATATTTCTCCTAAAGTATCAATACAATCCTAATGAATTTGGTCGTATTTCTATTGGTCAGTTGTTGTTTTCACTTAAAAATCTGTCCATTTTAAACAAAAGAGAGACCTATTGAGTGGTACCAGCCACACCGTGCCTCGGATTGAGGTGATGATGACTCTTACACATCAAAAATGACCCGTGGATCATTCTCCTAAATAATCAATACAATCTGAATGCATTTGGTCGGATTTCTATAGGTCAGTTGTTGTTTTCACAAAAAATTGTGTCCATTTTAAACAAAAGAGAGATATTTTGAGTGGTACCGGCCACACCGTGCCTCATATTGAGGAGGGGATGACTCATAAACATCCCCAATGCACCTGAGTATTGTTCTATTAAAGTATCAACAAAATATTATTGCATTTGGTTGGATTTTTTGTAGGTCAGTTGTTGTTTTCACTAAAATATTTGTCCATTTTAAACAAAAGAGAGACTCTTTGATTGGTACCAGACACACCGTGCCATGGATTGAGGAAGGGATGACTCATACATGTCAAAAAGGACCAGTGGATTTTTCTCCTAAAGGATCAATTAAATCCGAATGATTTTGGTTATAGTTTTGTAGGTCAGTTGTTGTTTTTACCTAAAATTGTGTCCATTTTAAACAAAAGAGGGACCCTTTGAGTGGTACTGGCCACACCGTGCCTTGTATTGAAGAGGGGATTAATTGTACACATACCCAACACACCCATGGATCATTATATTAAAGTATCAATACAATAAGAATGTTTTTGGTCAGATTTCTGTAGGTTAGTTTTTGTTTTCACTTAAAAATTTGTCCATTTTAAACAATAGAGAGACCCTTTCAGTGGTACCGACCACACTGTGCCTCGGATTGAGGAATGGATGACTCTTACTCGTCAGAATATACCCCTGGATCATTCTCCTAAAGGATCAACACAATCTGAATGCATTTGGTCAGATTTATGTAGGTCCGTTTTTGTTTTCACTTAAAATTGTGTCCATTTTAAACAAAAGAGAGATACTTTGAGTTGTACCGACCACAATGTGCCTCGGATTGAGGCAGGGTTGACTTGTACACATTCCCAATGCACCCTAGGATCATTCTCCTAATGGATCAACACAATACAAATGCATTTTGTTTTATTTCCATAGGTCAGTTGTTGTTTTCACATAAAAATTGGTCCATTTTAAACAAAAGAGAGACTCTTTGAGTGGTACCATCCCCCCCGTGCCTCATATTGAGATGGGGATAACTCGTACAAATAAAAAAGGATCCATGGATCGTTATCATAAAGGATAAATACAATCCGAATGTGTTTCGTTGGATTTCTGTTGGTCAGTTGTTGTTTTCACTTAAAATTCTGTCCATTTTAAACAAAAGAGAGACCCATTGAGTGGTACCGGCTACGCTGTGTCTCATATTGAGGTGGGGTTGACTTTTACATGTCCCCAAAGGACCCATGGATCATTATCCTAAAGGATCAAATCAATAAAAAGGAATTTGGTTGGATTTCGGTAGGTCAGTTTTTGTTTTCAGTTAAAAATCTGTCCATTTTAAACAAAAGAGAAACCCTTTGAGTGGTACCGACCACACCGTGCATCGGATTGAGGTGGGGATGACTTTTACACATCATAAAGTATTCTTGGATCATTCTCCTAAATGATAAATACAATCCTAATGCGTTTTTTTTGGATTTCCGTAGGTCAATTTTTGTTTTCACTTAAAATTGTGTCCATTTTAAACAAAAGAGAGACCCTTTGAGTGGTACCGACCACACCATGCCTCGGATTGAGGCAAGGATGACTCGAAAACATCCCAAACACACCCTTGTATCATTATCTTAATGGATAACCACAATCTGATTGCCTTTGGTTGGATTTACTTAGGTTAGTTGTTGTTTTCACTTAAAAATTCGACCATTTTAAACAAAAGAGAGACTCTTTGAGTGATACCGGCCACACCGTGCCTTGGATTGAGGCAAAGATGACTCATACACGTTTTAAAGAACACTTGTATCATTATACTAAAGGATAAGTACAATCCAAATGCGTTTGGTCAGATTTCCGTAGGTTAGTTGTTGTTTTGACTTAAAATTGTGTCCATTTTAAACAAAAGAGAGACCCTTTGAGTGGTACCGGCCACACCGTGCCTCAAATTGAGGCGGGGATGACTCTTACAAGTCTCCAAAGCACCTGTTTATTTTTATCTTAAAGGATTAATGCAATCCAAATGTGTTTGGTCAGATTTCCATAGGTCAGTTGTTGTTTTCACTTAAAAATTTGTCCATTTTAAACAAAAGAGAGACCCTTTCAGTGGTACCGGCCACACCATGCCTTGGATTGAGGTAGGGATGACTCATACTCGTCAAAAATGACCCATGGATCGTTATCCTAAAGGATAAACACAATATGAATGTGTTTGGTTGGATTTCCGTAGGATAGTTGTTGTTTTCACTTAAAATTGTGTCCATTTTAAACACAAGAGAGACCCTTTGAGTGGTACCGGACACACCGTGTCTCGTATTGAAGCGGGGTTGACTTGTACATGTCCCCAATGCACCCTTGGATCATTCTACTAAAGGATCAACAAAATATGAATGCATTTGGTCAGATTTCCATAGGTCAGTTGTTGTTTTCAATTAAAAATTTTTCCATTTTAAAGAAAAGAGACTCTTTGAATGGTACCGGCCACACCGTGCCTCAGATTGAGGTGGAGATGAATTGTACACATAAAAAAGAACCTGTGGATTGTTCTACGAACAGATCAAGACAATTTGAATATGTTTGGTTGGATTTCTATAGTTCAGTTGTTGTTTTCACTTAAAATTGTGTCCATTTTAAACAAAAGAGAGTCCTTATGAGTGGTATCGACCACACTGTGCCTTGTATTGAGGTGGGGTTTACCCTAACATGTCCCCAAAGGGCCGGTGGATCATTATCCTAAAGTATCAATACAATCCTAATGTGTTTGGTTGGATTTCCGTAGGTCAGTTGTTGTTTTCACTTAAAAATTTGTCCATTTTAAACAAAAGAGAGACCCTTTGAGTGGTACCGGACACACTGTGCCTCTGATTGAGGCGGGGATGACTCTTACACATCAAAAAGGACCCGTGGATCATTCTAATAAATGATCAATATAATCCGAATGCGTTTGGTTGGATTTCCGTAGGCCAGTTGTTGTTTTCACTTAAAATTGTGTCCATTTTAAACAAAAGAGAGACGCGTTGAGTGGTACCGGCCACAACATAACTTTGATTGAGGCAGGGATGACTTGTACACGTCCCCAACACACCCGTCGATCATTCTCTAATGGATAAACACAATCCAAATTTGTTTGGTCAGATTTTTGTAGGCCAGTTGTTGTTTTCACTTAAAAATTCGTCCATTTTAAACAAAAGAGACTCTTTGAGTGGTACCGGCCACACCATTCCTCGGATTGAGGTAGATATGACTCTTAAACATCCCAAAGGACCAATGGATTGTTCTACTAAAATATCTATATAATCCGAATGCATTTGGTTGGAATTATGTAGGTCTGTTTTTGTTTTCACTTAAAAATCTGTCCATTTTAAACAAAAGAGAGACCTTTTGAGTGGTATCGGCCACATCGTGCCTTGGATTGAAGAAGGGATGACTCGTACTCATCCCCAACACACCCGTGGATCATTCTCTTAAAGGATCAACACAATAATAATGATTTTGGTAAGATTTCCATAGGTCAATTGTTGTTTTCACTTAAAATTGTGTCCATTTTAAACAAAAGAGAGAGCCTTTGAGTGGTACCGGCCACACCGGGCCTCAGATTGAGGCGGGGTTGACTCGTACATGTCTCCAACGCACCCGTGGATTGTTCTCTTAAATTATCAACATAATCTGAATGTGTTTGGTCAGTTTTTTGTAGGTCTATTGTTGTTTTCACTTAAAAATCTGTCCATTTTAAACAAAAGAGAGACCCTTTGAGTGGTTCATCATTCCTTCATGTTGTTGGTGCATATCATCTGTTAAAATGGGAAATTGAATCATTGGAGAAATGATGTTTTATTTAATAACAATTACAATATTCCTACAAACATTTACATACACCAATGTGTCTTATTTTGATCCCCTTAACCCCTCTCAAAAATGAACGCCAATTGTACACATCCCCAAGTTAGATCTTCATGTTATTTGTGTACAATATTCCATAAGGTATGCGACCCACTCATTTCTAAACATATCTATATCGTCTTGTGAGTATGAGGCTTTTCAGCAGTCAGAGTATTACTGCAAAATATAAAAATAAATAATTAATAAATAAATTAAATGAACTAGTAGTTGTTTTTTAAAATACCTCTTTAGGGATGCTTGTTTGTTGATGAAAAATGATCTCTTTCATAAATTTACAAACATAATAACCGCAATTATTATCATTTGTTTGTTTTGGACACTGCAAAAAAATTGATCATTTGGAGAGTAAGTAACTTGTGTGGAAATGTGTTTGGATAGTGAAATTTTATTATATATACCCTGATATTTGTCCAGACGTATTACTTGCTCGCCTCCTTATGCTTAGCCCCTGTCCTCATTCCTTTTTTTAGAAGATAATTATATACTACCCTATCATAACAGAATCCTCAGTAAAAGATAATATAAATTATATTACTTGATGTTTAGACCTAAAATATAGGATGTAGTGTCTTACAGATTCACAAACTCCATCATGTGTGGTCGGTTTGATGGATACCCTTGCTTTGAATCTATAAAATAAATCTTTATAGTATCCAAGTTCATCGAAATTAGCATCCAATGTTTCCTAAAAACACAAAAAGGAATAAGTAATAAAAGAAGTCAAAATATAATTTATATGCTTTAATCGTAGAGTTTTACCGCTGCATGGTTGGTATTAAGAAGAGTCTGTCATCTGTAATCTTGCTTTCAAATGTTTTCAGTAAGTCACTAACTATTTCATTATTTTTTGATGGCTCTAATTTTGTTAGATGTGATGATGTGGTATGAAGACTAACGAGTCCAAATTTTGGCTCATGGGAAAATTCCTTCAACTGTTTTTCATATATACGTCTGTCAATAATATAAAATGCATTAAATCAGAATTTTCACATTGGATCAGCTTTTAAAAAATCAATTCACGAAAATGTACCTTATATATATATTTACAACTGTGATGCCTAGCCAACCGTTTCAAGGATCTCATTTACATTTTCAGAAGCAACAAAATATTGACTTTCCTCTCCGTATATATTCGCTTCGAAAACCACTATATGGATACTACCACCTCTTAGCTTCATATCCACCTAAGTCTTCAATTCTAGTGAATGTGGATAGAGAATAGGTGGTGTTATTGTGCTTTCAGTAGGTCCTTAGGATCCTTTGGTCAATCCTTTAGATGGTTTTGAGCCGACGATTTTCACCCCCTTCCCTTTCTCCGTCTATAATAACATTCATTGGTTCAGAGCCATTTTTCATTAATTGTTAAAGGTTTAGCTTGAAAAAAAGGAAATAAACACCTATTTGGATGCATGTACTCTTACAAGTTGTGAAGGCCATGAAATGAATGTCCCAATAGCCTTTTGACCGTATGAATATCATTTTAATCAAGTGGAAAAGGTAGCTCTGCATTTGGCTCTTGAGCTACAGTAATCATCACTTTTAGATGATCTTTCAGAAGTGGTCTATTATGCACCGTGTCATATGGGATGCTGAACACATTAGCCCTCACTACAAGGTGATAGGTGGGTGTTGATAGATATAAATCACAATCATTATCACCCTATAGAAGATCAGTACATGAAAAGTATCAGTGTTTGTCTAATTCAAATTTCATGGGAAAAATTATTAGAATGTTTCTTACCACAGCTAAGATAGCTCTTTGAGGGGAATGGCTCACCTCAAAGAAGGTGGGGGTGGTGTGGGATCTTCACGCACTGGTTGTTCATGAGTTGTGTCTTCTCTTTGCTTCCCACCCATAAAAAGTTTCTAGCAACTCTCCCTGCCATTGCAATCATTCTTCAAGGGATGCTAGTTTTTTCGCTCATTTGTTTCGATGTTTCATCTCTATCATCCGTTTTTTTCTTCTCAAAATATACATGGGGTGTCACCCCATACCCCGCACATCTGACATGACCGTATTTTTCGGGCTGCTTCAAAGCCGTCGATAATAGGTCTACATCCACTACAGGAGTATCTGATTCCTATGACTATCAGATATATGAAAATAACTAATTATTTTTCTGTAATAGCAATTTAAAACTAATCTTTTTATCATCGTGTCATACTTAAACAAATTTCCCACACTTTTTGTTTGTCCTCATCTACTAGCTTCCCATCCTTATTCACACATGCCTCCTTCCAAAGCACATGACGTGGGATGGAAGTGTCTTTGGTTTTAGAATCATCAATCGACAAATAACCATAGAATGATAATTATGATGTTGTTTATTCAAACCTAACAATATTACTGTAAATTTAAAATATTTACCATTTTATTTTTTAGTGAAGCATACCCCATCCATGCTTTATGATAGGGGTATTTTGGTTTTGATGTACGTTCCTTATATTCATTATAGATTTTCTATTTCATAAATGAAATATTGACAATCAAAGTGATGAATACACGTATACTCGAACAATGTATTATCACCCATAATGAACCTGAAACTTCTCATCCCCACGGTGGCCAATAAATGCATCCCATGCTTGTTGGGATATCAGGTGAGAAAATAAAATGGGTGGGTGTGGGTTTATTTTACCTTTGGAATCTTTCTGGTGACATCTTGTCAAAATAGTTCAAAAACCTCAATGAATCTTTCCTATAAGCCTTAGTACATAATCCTAGTGTGAATCATCTACTATAAATGTACTATTCAAGAGATTGAGAAGAGTTAGAAAATGTTTCATTATTTTATTTTCTAGTAAGTTAAAGAAATAAATTAATAATGTTACAGTAATTTCTTCCCAGATCACAGCCTTCAGCCCGTACACAACATGGTACCATGAATCTATGTCAATCGGCACACATTGCTGAGTGAAAAATCTAATGTAACAACTAAACATACCCTTGTTGGGGTTCACATGTTGTCCCCTTGCATTCCATCCGACATCAAATTTGATGCCTTTGCTTTTCGCCTTAACAAGTTTGGATAACACCGTCAAACTACGACGCACCTGTGTTTTCTGTGACGTTGGTCCTTCATTCCTGACCATTTAATCAATATCAACATCATCTATATGTTCATCTGAAATGGTGGCAATGACATGTGATAATTGTTGTTGGAACTCAACACTAGGAGCAGCAGGATCCGCAACAGAAGGATCAGTAAGAGCAGCAGGAGCCGCAGCAGGAGAAACAGCAGGAGCAGCAGGAGCCACAGTAGGAGTCGTAGCAAGAGCAGTGGCAGGAGCAGCAGCCGTAGTAGCAGCAACTTGAGAGACTTGTTCAGCCTTAAGGTTAGGAGCACCAGAATGTGCAGAAGTCATTATATGAAAAATTTGTTGAACATTTAAGTTTGATTACATAAATTTAGTAATAATAAGATAATAACACGAGATAACAAGATCTATATAACAAACAAAATATAACCTTTTTATTGAACACTCTTTATTTTTTAAAAAGGATGAATGGAATTGACAACTCTATCGATTATCCAAATCCCTTCATTGTGTTCTCCTCTAACATACAAAACATCATCTACATTGGGACCTCTCTGAAATGATTGAGACATACCACTGAAAGGATCGTCCTCAACTGAATTTTCATCGGAACCTTTTGTAGTTTTGGACGATAACAGAACAATCAACCACTTTCGGTTTGCAGGATCTGGAACATAAAAAACTTATACCGCTTGTGATTCCATTATAAACTATTCATCTTCGTACCCTTATTTACTAAAATAAACTTTCACAAATTCCCATTCATCTATTTTAACACCACTATTGTTATCAACCCATTTTCATTGAAAAATCGGCAATTGGAATGTCGTATAATACAACTCCCATATTAGTTTGATAATTCCAAAGTATGACATATTTTCATAAATTTGATTTCTTTCCTTACTACCAGAAACATGCATTGCTTCAGCCACTAGTGTAACTCCACTATTTTTCATGGTACTAAGTTCATAATGTTCATCTATATAGAATGTATAACCATTAATTACATAACCACTATAAGATAATACATACACACTTGGTCTAGTATCTATCCATCGAAGCCGTTCTGAAATTGAATTTGGATTTTCATCCAACATCTTAAAAATATGGTCTTGAAACCATCCTATAAACTGGTGATTATGTGTATTTCATAACCATTTTTTATCCCTTGATGGATTCAACTGCCTAAGAATTTCTTTGCGAGTTTCAATATATGGAGAAACCACCCAACTGTTATGCAAAACATAAAGGTGGGTCTGCTCCCGATCTAAAATAATGATTGTCAAAACATCTCTTCTAGAAATACCTTCACCCTAAATGCATCTAATGTGATGAGATTTCAGGAGACCAGTGCTTTCCACATCAGATAGGTATTCTGTAAAAAATTCAATGGCTTCCTCAACAATATATAACTCTACTATACAACCCTCTGGCCGACTACTAGTTTTGACATTCCCATTCAAAATATTCATATACCGTCCAATAGGATACATCCATATATAGTGAAGAGGACCACAAAGTCTAATCTCTCTCACCAAGTGAATCATCAAATGAACCATCATATCAAATAATGTAGGCGGGAAGAAAATTTCTAATTCACATAATATGATGACAATTTCTTTTTCCATAGTTGGAAATTTCACCAGGTCTAAAACTTTGCTACATATAGGTTCGAAAAAGAAACAATGTTTGGTTAATGTATAATGAACATTCTTGGGAAAAATGCAATGTAAAGCTGTAGGAATTAGATCTTGCATCAAAACATGGAAGTCATGTCATTTCAAACCTTTTAACATAAAATCATTCATTTACATAATGTTCTTGATATTTGATGAATACCCTTCTGGAACCTTTACATCATTGAAGAAGTTGAAAAAATGATATCTCTCCTCCCTAGAAAGAGTATAAGCAGCTAGAGGAAGAAACATTCAATTTTCACCCTTCACAGGAGCCAACTCTTCTCGTATTCCCATGTCAACCATGTCCATCCATGCCTTAATTCCATCCTTTGTTTTGACAGGGGAATTTAGAAACGTTCCTATAACACTGTCACATACATTTTTTTCCACATGCATCACGTCAAGAAGATGTCTGACGTACAAACAATTCCAGTATGGTAATTTAAAAAAAAAACTGATCTCTTTTTCTAACCGATTTTCATAAGGTTTTTCAAAAATTGTTAACCAAAAAAAAATTTCACATCTTTTACTTTCTAAAATAGCAGATCACCAGTTAGTGGAGACGGTGCTTCGTGTTGTTCTAAACTTCCATTGACTGATGTTATACAAGATCGGTACTTATGCCTTTAAGGTAGAAATCTACTATGTCCTAGAAACACAGATTTCGATGAATGTTTCAACCTAATTGATTATGTATCTTCTTCGCACACGGGACACCTTTTATTTCCTTTAATGATATAGCCTGACAAATTTCTATAAGCAGGGAAATCATTTATTGTCCCATACAACATCTCTCTCAATGTGAAGTATTCACTTTTATAAGCATCATACAATATAACACCTAAATCCCACAATAACTTCAAATCCTTGATCAAAGGATCCAAATAAACATTAATATCGTTAACTAGTTGTTTTTGTCCTGATATAAGCATAGATAACATGATGAATTTCTGCTTCATGCATAACCAAGTTGGAAAGTTATAATTTACCAACATAACAGGCCATGTACTATGAGTGGTGGTTTGAAAACCAAAAGGATTTACTCCATCTGTAGATAACGCAAGACGAAGGATTCTTGGCTCTTTTCCAAATCCAGGACACTCATGATCAATTTTCTTCCATTGAGGAGAGTCGGCTGGATGATGTAATTTCCCATCTTTATTTCTTTTATCTGCAAGACACGACAATTGTCTTTCAGTTTCTTCACTTCCATATAGACGCTTAAACCATGGAATAATTGGAAAGTACCATACAAAATTCATAGGATTGGATGCATCTTTATTGTATCGAGAAGAACCACACTTTGAAAATTCTGTAAGTCATTTTTTCTCCTTGTGAAACAATATACAGTCTTTCAGGCATGCATGTATTCTTTCAGAAATCATACCCATTGAGCATAGCATTCATTTAGATTCATATGTCTGGCTTGGGAGCTCATTATCTTCAGGGAGAATGTCATTCAAGAGAGCAAGTAGTTCTGTAAAACTGACATCACTCCATCCGTCACCTACTTTCAGTTTATACAACTTTAGTACAACTGACAATGTTGCATAATTGGTGCAACCAGTATACAATGGAGTCTTTGCATAACTCTTTAACTTCTCAAACAATTTTGGGTAATATCGGAGTTAATCTTCAATTGTCTTTGTAATTTTCTCAATACGATCTTCATCATCATTGACATCTGTAATCACATCCTCTATATGGTCTTCTTCATTATCTATATTTGTATTCATATCTGATGATCCATAAAACACAGTTTTATCCCAGCTAGTAGCTACATTTGCTTTTTCTCCATGTTTATTCCAACATTTATAACTCGGATCTATTCTGTGACATATCAAATGTTCTTCCAACTCTTTTGGAGTAAGTAGTCTAGAATAACAACAATGTAAACACAGAAAAAGTATTTGAGAAGGATCCTTTGCGTGATCCTTTGCAAACTTGATGAACTCTTTCACTCAGTTCTCGTACACTATTGTCAAATGATTAGAATCCATCCAATCTTTATTCTTCTTCATCCTATTTTAATCTCAAATATTATTATTTATAGTTCAAGTAGACAAAAAAAGACTTCTAAATACAGTATAAGAGAACCAATTTCTTATAAAAATAGAGATTAATAGAGCATAACAATTTCCAATAAAGATTTGGAAATCAACAGAACCAGGATAGACCCCCCATCAAAATCAAAACAGTTTCCATACAGAAAGGGGTTCTCGGGGATAATCACTTATGTCATAGATGGTAAAACTCACATGGAATCATCCTCTATGGCTCATCTTCCTCTATTGGGTCAACCCTTCAATGGTCAACTAGTCCATCCTTTTATACCTCACCAACCTAAAATACATATGGATCAAAACTAGTAGCCAACTCTATAAGTAAAGAAAGGATTCTCATAATATCTACAATATAGAATTCATTAAATATAATTCCATTAGATTCCTTATAGTTTCCTCAAAATATCCCCAGTACAGACACAAGAATAATCAAGAATGATACATCTACCACTCCTAGGTCTCTTCCCTACATTCAATATCATCATGCCTAAATACCGATATTTCCACACATACACTTGTCACAAACACATAAAAACATATCCACATTAGAACCAAAGTACCCATATGGATTTCAATCAGGTTACTTGACTCAAGTGGTGGTGTGTAAGAAATAATAAGAAAATATAATATGTATATAGGTACATATAAATCTCAAACTGGTTTTAATAATCCATTAAGCCGAAGGTATCATTCCATCTATCAGAATACTCTAAAAGAGCCCATATGCGACAGTAGTCCCAGGTGGTGAAGGTTACTGAGGAGGAAGGGGCGAACACGCACCTATCGGGGTTCGAGGTCAGGTCGCTGAGGTTGAAGGTGGCCCGATACTCCTACAAGGGTTCATTTTATATTTCACAAACCATGTCCTGGTACCCTAGGATGTTAACCCACTGTTTGTGGAAGTGAAACCATTCTTGATGATCATGCCAAGAATAAATGGAAACCAAGAGGGGGAGTGGTTCGAAATAAATCAAGAAATATGAAAAAACATGGTATTTGAGAATAGTTTAGTGGATTTCATGTTGGATATACACCTATCCCATATACTCCACAAGCTGTGATGGCACCTGCAGTTATTGCACTAGGTGAAACTATCTCCTGAGATGCTGAGATCAATGAGGCCCTTCCCATCCATGAACTGAACAAACTCCATGATGGCCTTCCTCTGGAATGGGCTTCTACATTTACTTTACTTTGGGTTGTAAATTAAATTAAAGTCACCCCCAACAAATAATGGATGGTGGATGGATCGATGGTATTTTCTTCACTCTATAGATATTTATTTTGAAGAGGGTTATATCTTCCAAAAACAAAAGTCATAAGGAAGGAGGTGTCACCGTTGGACACCTTGGTAGTGATGAAATGATTGAAATCTTGAAGAGTCTCAAAAACATATTTATTGTGCCAAAATACCCATTTGTTTATGTTGGAAAGGTCAGAGTGTAGAAATCCATGCAACTTAATCTTCCAGGAGAATTATATTATTATTATAGGGTTTTTTGTGTTATTTGAAAAAAACAACAATGACAATATGCTTTTTTATTTCTATGGTGAGGAAGTCCCATTTAATATGGGCACTAAGACCATGAGAATTACATATGAAGATAATAATGATGGGTAGGACATGGCTCTAGCATTAGATCTATAGATAGTATCCTTATTGAAATGGGAGGATGATATTTCATTGTGGTCCCTTGATTTTGAACATGTTCATCATCCCTTCTAGTTGGTAAGCTTCATATGAGTGGGAGATGAGGATTCAAAGGGGAAGGGGAAGGATGGGTAATGAAACTTGGGGGCTGGTGATGGAATTCTCTCTGGATGCATAAGTATTTGGAGCTGGATGACATGCTCAAAGAAAAGGGAGACATAACAAACACTGCTAGGAAGGGTCCTGTGCACTATAGAGAAGCATTTAGTAACCTCAGCGAGGGATAAGGACTGAGATGGAGGTAGGGGTGGAAAGGCTAGAAATCTTGGTGGTCTGGGCATCATTACATAAAAGTGCATTTCTAGACAAAGTCACTTTGATAGCATGAAGGAAAGAAGGGGGGAACCCCTTGATGAAAATTGGGTTCAAGCATTGAATGAACTAGAAATGCATCTGAACCGGGTGGTGTTGTCCTTAAAGAAAAAGGTTATCCATCATTCCCTTCTTTACGGTGACATGGCGTGGGATCTATGGGAATTGATGATACCTAGGAGGAATCTAGTGAAACTGTAATCCAAGTGGGAAGGACCTTAAATTTTTCATAAACTTCACTCTAATAGTGTAAGCTCATTGATCGCCATTGATGATGAGAATATCAATCTTTCCACCAATAATAGGTTTCTCAAGAGATATTTCACACTAATAAACCATCCCTTTAGTCTGATATATATGGATTGGAACTAAATATCCAACATCCTAGTTATATGTTGTTTCTTGTGGTGTTGATCCGCCACAATCCCCTTCTCACATGAGGGCGTTATTCTTGCATGACACACCAAAAAGTTTGGGACACACCCCCTTTGTTCCATGAATCATGAACATAAACCTTTTTTATCCTCTACTCATATTTCACATGGTGTAGGGACTCTATGGATGGAAAATTCACCTCACCCTCACTAAATGTTCTAGTTGCATGATATGAAACCGCGTGACATTTTGGTAAAATATATTCAACCTTAAAATACATTATCATAATCGTAATCACAAGATATTAAAATGTGTGTCCAATGTTCTCATTACATGAAGCTAAAAAACATGGTTCATGTCTCTATTGTATGATATAAAACTTTGAAATGAATTTATCCTTCAACCGAGAGGGCTCCCTCTTTCTGATTCTGATCACTTACCCCACCATGTGGAAGAACTAAATAAGGATTTATTCCCATTTAATATAATGGGATATCAAGAGACTGAAAAATTATATATCATTGGATCTTCTCACTCATTGAACTACATCAACACTTCCATCATTGAAAACATGTTTTTCTCTCACTCACGGATTCACTCCATATAGGTGCGTTCTGACATGTGGTGGCAGAAAACCAAGGGTGTTAAACCTTCACTCAAACATTGAGAAAACTCAACTTCATGACGTAATAATCCTTAAACATAGATCGTCATAATTATAGAAGAGTATGTGTAATAGGGGACAAAAAAACTTTGCACACCGAGTTCGGCACCGTGAAGATCGAGGGCGGCAGAGGTCCGGCAACGTGAAGATCGAGGGTGGTGGAGGTCTAGCACGCAAAGATTGGGGGCAGTGGAGGTCCAGAAATACGAAGCTCGAGGGTGGAGGAGGTCCTGAAATGCGATGCTTGGGGGGAAGTGGAGGGGAGTCGTAGGGTTACAGTACCGCAAGAGCTTTAGGTCATGATAAAATGAGGGCATTGTGCGACCGACTTTATAAAATATGGGACTACAGTTTTATCAATGCTAAAAAAGAACTAATAAAGACCACCTTTATCAGCGCTAAAATTTTAGCGCTGATAAATGTCCTCTTTATGAGTGCTACAATAGTGCTGAAAAATCCTTCATGTATCTGCGTTAACATTTTAGCGCTGATACATGAATTCTTTATTAGTGCTTTTTTAGAGATGATAAAGGTTACCCTGTATCAGCGCTAATTTTTTTGCACTGATACAAGGTTTCTTTATCAGCTCTAGAAAAGCACTGATAAAGAATCCCTTTATCATCGCTAAAAATTTAGCACTGGTACACGGTTTCTTTATCAGTGGTTTTTGATTGGCGCAGATATAAGGTGGTGCTTCCATTGCCTGTTTTTTAGTAGTCTAGGACTTCCACATATATCCATAGGTCATGAATCTATCTAGGTGATTGTTGACTGACTCACCATGTCGGCCCACTTCCTACCGATCAGAGAGCAGGGTTTAGAAGAGAGCTTGGGACGCCTCTATGTGCATGAGATTGTGCGGCTACATGGAGTACCCTCGATGATTGTCTCCGATCGTGATACACATTTTCCATCCCGGCTATGGAAGGGGTTGCATGAGGCTTTTGGGATGTAGCTTCATCTGAGAACCACCTTCCTTCCTCAGATGGATGGTCAGACTGAGAAGACCATTCAAAACTTCGAGGACATGTTGCGTGCTTGTGTCCTCGACTTCAGTCATAGTTGGGAGGATCAGTAGCCTTTGATAGAGTTTGTGTACAACCACAGCTATCACTCCACCATTGGGATGGTACCTTTAGAGGCATTGTATGAGCAACCTTGCATATCTCCCTTGTGTTTGACTGACCCAGGGGAGTCAGTACTAGGGGGACCCGAGATGATACGGGCTACCACAGGGAAAGTGCAGATCATCCAGGAGCGGATGAAGACTGCACAGAGCAGGTATAAGTCTTATGCTGACTGGAGTCGGAGACCTCTGGAGTTTCGAGGATGGTGACCACATCTTTATATGGGTCTCACATCGATGAGGTTTGTGGAGATTTGGTGGTGGAGGCAAGTTATCTTCGAGGTTCATCGGACCATTTCAGGTCCCCAACAGAGTTGGCGAGGTGGCTTATCACTTATCTCTTCCACCTCAGTTGCACTGGGTGCATGACGTCTTCCACGCATCCCATATTTGGAGATACGTGCATGACACTTCTCACATCATCAACCATAGCGAGATGGACCTTGACAATGGGGTGACTTTTATAGAGGTTCCAGTAGAGATTGAGGATCGACAGGAGCAGGCCCTTCGTTGATGGTTGATACCTCTGGTGCGCGTTCACTGGTATCATGGGAACCTCTAGGAGAGCACATGGGAGCGGGAGGCTTAGATGGGTGCTCAGTACCCCCACTTATATTCCTAGTTATGAGTTGTGTCTTATGGGTACATAAAGCTCTGATGTGGGGAAAATGTAAAGACCCGGAATTTCCATGTAATTTTTTTAAATATATGGGAATTTTACGAGTCCGTGAAGATTTATGTCGTGTCATTTCAAGGCCCGAAGTGCCCAGAATGAATTTCTGAACTTTATTTTGGGTACGTTCAGTAAACGTGCGAGCGGGATTTTATAACTTTTAAATCGATGCTTGGAATTAAAATACAAGGTCTCCATTGTACTTGCAGTGCCGATATTCTCTTAAGAAGACTTTCACTTCTATGACAGTTGGTTGAGGGTGAAAGTTAATTTTTTGGGTTTTTCTTGAAAAGAATAAAATAAAATAAAGTTTGTAACATTTTATTTTATTTTGTTTTGAAACTCCCATGTGGAAGTTTCACAGTTGGTGACCACCTAAATTAACCTCCCATGAGAGGTTATGGTGGTAGGGGCCACCCGAGCCTAACCTCCCATGAGAGGTTATGGTGGTGGGGACCACCCAAGGCATAAACCTCTTGACCTCCCCTCTTAATGAGGGAGAAACCTCCCAACTCATTCTTTAATGTGGCGGAGCCTCTTGAGATTCCTCCACGTTAATTGTGCCAACGCCAAACATTAATTTGGAAACATGTTTGTGTGTGTGTAAACATAATTTCTTCTTATGTTAAATTATATTGGAACCTCTTTCTTTTTGTGGGCAAAGGAGAAGGAGAGAACTTTTTGGAGAATCGTGGTGAGTCCCATCCTCCAGCGAAGAACTCTCTCGCCGACGAAGAATGCCTTCGACTTAAAAGAACCTATAAAAGATCCTGGGATCAGAGGCGTGTGGCGGGTGTGATGAATGCCAATATCTTCGACTTCCTCAAAAGTGGGACGTCTTCATCTACGAAGAATCTACGTTCGTACTTCCTTCTCCTGCCAAAATCAACGAACAATCCATGGTTGGGGGTTATTATTAAATTCTATAATTGTCTCATTTAATTTCCTCATACATGGAAATTATGGCGAACGTGGATCAACCAAAATGAGTTGGTCCATGATTCGTAGTAAATTGAAGAGTTTGTCATTCCAAAGTCCAATTTTTGTTGAGCTACTTGCTAAATCTCTAACGTGGAGGGTGTGGGACAAAAAAACATGGCCTGACCCCTATATCATTCTTACTTATTGTGTTCTTTGGGATGGAAGAAAAGTGGCTTACACCACGACGACGAATGAAGAGAGAGTTCGGCTAAACTGGCTGCCGACGAAGGCACGGTGTCCCGCCGTCCACGGCCAAGCTACTGCCGCCCACAACCTCCCCGCCCGAGCCTCCGCCGACATCCTTGGACAAGTTGTCACCGCCTATAGTTGAGACGCTGCCCACAACCTCACCACTCAAGCTGCCGTTACCATCCCTGGCCAAGCCGCTGCCGTCGTCTGCGGTCGAGCTGCTGCCCGCGGCGTTGCCCCCGAGGCGCCGCCACCATTCACATCCCCACCGCACCGCTGATGGACTTTCTGAGCCACCCTCACGGAACCCCCGGGCCGACCCTCCCTCATGAAACCCTCCACGGCTGATCCACCCTGTGGATCAGCCGCCCTCGCGGCCCTCCATGGCCCTCACGGCCTGCCAGAATGTCCAGCGGGTCGGGCCGCCCAACACAGGCCGGGCCGGACCCAGTGGGCTGGGCTGAACCCAATGGGCTGGGCCACCCAAAAGGCCATGCCAAACCATGCAAGTCAGTCCAGGTTGACCTAGACCAGTTCGGGCCAGGCCGGGTCGGTCTGGGTCGGTCCGACTGGGTCGGAATGGACCCAGAACCAATACGACCCATTTACAATATTTTGGCCATATCATTGGCCCTGGATGTCTTTTGACGAACCATAAACATCACTGGAAACCTTGGATCAAGACGGATCCTTTGGTATACCCTACATGAGTTTTGGATAAAGTTGTGAAATGGTCGGGTTGGATTGACCACGATTCCAACCAGGCCCTTGGGACTAAAAGGCTAATAACTCACAGACCGGGCGTCCGATTGACACACCTTCTATTGCGTTGGGACCCCTATGATGTGGCGAAACTTTGAGATACTTCTTTATGGGACATCATGGTAGCTGGAGGATCAACCAGTGGCTTGGGGAGAAGACTCTCCCGGAGACGAGAAATCCTAGTGTGGAAACCCAGTAGCTGGCTGTGACGAGAAGAGTGCTCATAGTGATCTTGTGCAGGTCAGATCCTAGCGATCTTTTGCGGGTCAGCTCTTAGCGATCCTGTGTGGGTTAGATTCTAAGGATCCAGTGTGGGTTATCTCCTAGATATCCTGTGTGGGTGAGCTCCTAGTGATTCTATGTGGGTCAGATCCTTGCGATCCTATGTGGGTGAGTTTCGAGAGATCCTGTGTGGGTCAACTCCTAGCGATCCTATGTGGGTCAGCTCCTAACGATCCCGTATGTGTGAGCTCCTAGTGATACTGTGTGGGTTAGCTCCAAGTGATCCTCTTTGGGTCAGCTCCTAGCGATCATGTGTGGGTCACCTCCTAGCGATTCTATGCAAGTCAGAAGCATAGCCTCTTAACGAAGTATGATGATTTTGTAGATATAACAAATCATCTCTATTATTGTGCCTAAGAAACACCTTGTGTGAGCTGAGTCAGTACCTCTGTGTTTCCTCATGATTGAGACAGATTACAAGATAACTTATGTATATGTATGAGCATATACCTAAGTAGGGTTATCTGTTGTTTTCAGACTTTGTGGTTTATCCATGGTGGATTTTTGTGAGACCTTGAGGGTCTCGGGGTCCCTACTGAGTATCGTTATACTTACCCCTGCACGTGCTCTGCCCACACTTTATTGTGTTGGATACAGATGACGAACAACGCTGACTAAGGACGAGGGTACTAGGACGAGAGGTATCTTAGAGGTTTACCTAGACGAGGCATACCGCCGAGATGACCAATTGAGAGCTATACCTTCCCTTCAGGTAGGATCCTTGGCGAGAGATCACATGAGCTATTCCAGTTTACTTGTACTTTCAACATTCCTGTACTTTCTAGTTTTCCTTGTACTTTCTAGTTCGGCTTGTATTCTGGCCCCTTTTAATTACTATACTAACTCTTTTTACTATTCATTTTACTTGATTTCATATCTTGCTATGTGCATGGTTGTGTGCGTTACAGGTTATAAATGCAATGCCTTCCCAGTTTTAGGGAATACGCCTTCAGTGCTAGTCGCCAGCCCCTGGCCCATTGATGGCGGGCATGGGGTAGTAATGGCATGGGCGCGGGGGATGGGTCATGACAATAGGAACATTTTAATTGACATTTTATGAATATTTCATTCCATTTAGATTGAATTTCTAGGCTATTTGAGATTTGTGGGTGTTCCATGTGTGTTTATTACATTCCTATTATACACCATATTAGTTATTTGAGTAACATACATTGTTTTATACCGTCATAGGTAATTTATTTTCGTTCTTGTTTGAATAACATTATTATTTTTTTATTTAGTAGGTTTCTTGTACATCATGATTTAGTGATTTTAGTGTTATGATTATAATTTCTATTAGTGCGTCATGCTTTTGTTTTTTGTGTTTACATATAAGGATTTCATTTTATGTTTTTATTCTTATGTTCTTATTTATCATGTTTTTTTGTATTATAGAATTTTTTATATTGTGTATTTCAATATTTTATATAAAATTGGTTGTCGATGTTCCAAAATCAACCTAAATGGTGAATTTTTTGTATAAAAAGGTTACACCTTAACTAAGCAATCAACACAAGTATGATCAATAAAACATTATTTTCACGGGCTAAAACATACTATTTGTGATTTAATTGTATCTAATTTTCAATTTATAATGTGTATGGGCACCTTATTAATTTTAAACGGGTGACCCATATAATCAAACCATCATATAAGCGATTAATATTTCTAGAAAAATTTTAAAAATGAAAACACCACAAAACATAAAATACTATATAAATTGGATGATTCTTCATCTTATCATTTGTGTGACTGATGTAGGCCAACCATGTACAATTATTTTTATGTGGTTTAACCCACAATGTTTGGATGAAATAATAATGTTTAACATTTATTGGGTTTCATTTTAAGAAACTAGAATGACGTGACGTGACCCTTTTAGGTCTCCATTATTGATGCATGATCGGGACCCTCATAGGTCACCTTTGATATGCCTGAATACACATCCCCATGGGGGGGGGGTTGTTTATATTATATATAGTTGGTCATTTAATGTTTTTGTATCCCTTTATATGGTTTTAAATATATGATCATGGAAGAATGTTACTTGACCAATCCCCTCCTTAATAAAGACCATTTATCTTCTTTTGATATGTACTGATTTGAGGAGTTAGTTAATTAAAATGATAATTACTACATAAATTATGTTTTACTCTATATATTGGAATTGATACATTTCATTTTAAATTACCAATTTCGTGAACATTATGTATATATAAAATAGATAAAAGTAATTTATTTAATAAATTTCCTAATTTATGCGAGAACCTTAGAAGGAAGTTTGATAAAACATTTCTATGTACCATTTTGTGTTAACTAATTCAATTTTAATGTACAAACATTCTTATAAGTGGAACAAGAAATTTAATTTAAACCATGAAATTAAATTGAGCTAAATGATAATTTCCCTAATTATTTGAAAATGAAACCATCAAGGTGTTAAGAGTATGTCCCTCATGTCAGTTACGTTTAATAATATCCTATATTTCTACCATGAAAATATAATATGAGAATCTACCATGAGAACCATATTTAATATCTTGAACCTAAATGGTAGGACTTTAATCCTAGTTACTCTTCTTGAAAGACCCCCATTGTAGGGTGGATGCTTTATTTCTCAGTGAGGGGCTAACTCGAGTTAGGAAGCACCCAAAGAACATTAAAACATTGTTGGATTTTTGTTCAAGATTTCTAGATTTTGGTACAATTTGGGTGTCGATGTCCCAAGTAAGACATTAGTTTCCCAAATGAAAATTAGTTTATATGGTTGGTCATGTGGTGTTTTGACCATCGTAATGAGTGTGAGCATTATTTAATGCTCAGTTTCAATTGAATAGAAATTACTTGTAAATGGTCAGTCTTTTAATAGGTTGTGTGGACTTTATTCTTATTACTCTTCACTGTTGGATGAATTGAGATGTTTTCGTCCAATTATAAAATCAAATTGTATAATAATACTTTGGGAATATTCTTTTTATAGGCCTCTAGATACACGAGTCATGGGGATACTATGCCTACATATAGTGTCAGGGATGATCCATTTTGGTGGTGACCCTCGGGGTGGAATATTTTGATAAATATGGTACTCATTGAGTTAAAAAACGATTTAGTGAACCATATGTGTTCGGTGGAAAATGTTTTAATCCAGATATGTTACACCATGAATCATATGTCATCTAAAAATTATAGTTAAATTACAATTAAAGGAGGTAATAATCAATCCAATGCTCGGTTTGATGTCATAATAAGTATTAGGTGTTTTGACATGTTCGTTGGTGGTCTTTTGTATTTTTCCCTGATGTCATAGCGTACATTGATGCAGTTTATGAGGAGTATCAAGTGTACAACTAGAGTAAATATATTTATTGTGCTTGTAAGTGTATATTCTATATTTTTTTAGTTTAAAATTGGTTACTGTGTGCTGGACACATCACAAACCCACGATCTGTGGTTTATGGAGCTTGAAACAATGAATGAAACTTGGTTTTCATTAAATCTAATGAGTGGGACACTACTAATGTGGGGAGCATTGCATCAATCTGGGTACTTCCTTTCCTTCCATGCAAAATGAAAATGCCCTAGAAAACCCATTTGTAAATGGTTATTGATACTTATTAATTCTCAGTAGACTAATAAGATTTCTTTATGTTGGTGCTTGCATGGAAGCACAACATTATTATGGTTGGATGGGTACAAAACCATTGAAAACACCATTGTTTGGGGATGGAATTTGGAGGTTATGATTGATTAATCATGATATTGAATTATGGTGTTATAATGACTGTAAAATTATTATTATGCATTTGTAGGAATATAAATTCTCTTTGAAAAGATAGAGATCAGTAGTGGATCGACAACTCTTCCTTCTGGTAGTTGGATATCCTGGGTTCTGATCCATATTGATCACATCATCTTTGGGGATGCAGTAGTGTTTTGGATCCTATTAGGGAAATACTTTGAGTCCACTTAGTGTATTATTGTATTGATTTGATCATGTCCCTTATCATCACATTTTCCTAGAAACATTAAGAGAGTTTCAGTCTTACAATGATCAAAATTATTTTCCTATTATTTCCCCAATAAATAGACACCTAAAAGATTCATTCAATAAGGATGAATGTTGTTGAGTCTTTTTTTGTACTAATTGATACGTGGGTTACCAATTATAAGTTCATTTTATAGACTACCATAGATTTAACTAATGGAATATAGTTCATGACCATGAAGAAACCACAAAATAATGTTGGGATGGGATGGGTTGTATGAAAGGGTGGTGATTCCAAGGTGCTGGGTTGGGTATTCCCCCATGTTTATTCTGAGGAACGATGGCTTAAATGAGTGTTAGGAATGAGATATTATTGGATGTTAGTTATAAACATTGAAGCATGTACTCGATTTAAACAAGAGGAACTTTAGGAGAATACAACATGTTGTGGGTTGTGTTATGATGACTATCTAAGTTGGTCATTTTGAGAATAGTTCACCGAGAGTGGATCAACATACTTTATCCTTGTTTTGATAAAATAATATGATGAGGAAAAACTCTAGGAACATCATCCAAATGACATTAGTGTAGTGAATTTGGATGATTTTATTGATGAAATTATTTCTCAACCTTGATAAATAATGTCTTTTAGGAGTCGATTGTTCCCAAAAAATTAGAGTTCTGTAATGGGAATACTTATAATGAAATAGTACACATTAAAATAATATTTCAACGATGGAGATACTATGACATAGAATTGAAAGTTCAATGGTAGGACCTATGGTGGGGTGCACCATAGGCTATGTGATTAGGGAGATGACGACATGTTCATATCCCGTGTTATACATGATCAGGTAAATGTCATCTTAATCTTTCATTTTTTGTGTATGAGTGTTAGGTTGATTTTTAACGGGCTGTATACCATCAGTTAGAAATGATTATTAGAGGTGCGTTGGGGACTATGAACACAACACAGCATTATGGAAGGGAATTCAAAACAAAAATTGGTTAGTTTGGATTTTCATTGATTCTTTAAGGCTC